>CM065589.1:422233580-423684824 GCA_033119425.1 Bufotes viridis
GAAAATAAGTGACAGAAAAACGCTCTGTGCAGCCTAAAAACCAGTGAGCAAGTAACTAGCACAAGTTCAATCATTCACAGCTGTCGATCGATCAGTTCATTAGGTGCTGTTGCTGACCTTTCCCTGCCTAATCTCGCCCTTACAGAAGCTGCGTCCTCTCCCTACACTAATCAGAGCAGTGTGACGTGCGGTGCTACGTGACTCCAGCTTAAATAGAGGCTGGGTCACATGCTGCACTTGGCCAATTACAGCCATGCCATTAGTAGGCATGGCTGTGATGGGCTCTTAGGGCAAGAAGTAAAACGCTAGCTGATTGGCTGCTGTGCAGCCCTTCAGAAAGCGGGAAGTAATCGCCGAACAACGAACCCGAACCCAAACTTTTTTGAAAATGTTCGGGTTCGGGTCCGTGTCCCGGACACCCCAAAATTCGGTACGTACCCGAACTATGCTCGAACTGTTCGCTCAACACTACTCCTACACGAATCAAATATTGTTCAATTTACATGAAAATTGGTATACGGTAACTTCTCCTTGAACTCAGTGTTAGGCTGGTAGCTCATGTCTGCTGCTGCCCTTCTGTCCTAGGAAAGTGCTGGCATATTTCCACTCTATTTAACTGAGCTGTGGATTCACCTCCTCGACTGAGCTTTGAGGTTTTCTAGTTGCTAGTAACCAGCAAAGGCGATCTCTTGTTTGAATACCCATGTACCGTACCTTGTCTGTCTATCGATTCTACTCCTTGCCGCCTGCCCCGACCTTGTAACTTTCACCTGGACTATACACGTACTCTGACCCTGCCTTGAAATTGTTAGTTGGAATACGCAAGTACTAAGCCTGCCCTGACTTTCGACCATGTTGAGACTACGCTTTTTGCCTGAGTTCTTGGTGCTCCTCGCCAATGTCCCTGATCCCATGGGTCAGCAGCCAAGTACACCAGAACTACTTCAGGAGGTAGTGGCCTGGTTGGTTCCCTGTGGCGAAGTCCAGATCCCTGTATAGGGTTAAAGGGTGAATACCAGGGAACCACCAGAACAACACCCTTAGGTTTAGCCCAAAGTCTAATCAGCCGATTAGCCTCCTTATTTAGCTGGGCTGTGGATTCACCTCCTTGGCTTAGCGTTTAGGTTTTCTAGTTGCTAGTAACCAGTGAAGGTGATCTACTGTCTAAATACCGTAACTTCTCTGACTACCAACTCTACTTCTTGCCGACTGCCCCAACCTTGGAACAGTCACCTGGATTAAGCAAGTACTCTCCCTGCCCTGACCTTGGTATTTGTACTCAGTAGGGATGAGCAAATCGACTTAATTACCTTGGAATCGAACCCGAGTTCGGGAATGGTTTTTTACAGTACAAATTAATTTATGAAGTTATTACCCAAAGTCTCGCGAAACTTTGCAAAGTAATAACTTCGGCCCATCAGAGCCAATACATTATAATACTGCTCCTTACAGTATTGGAAAGAAGTTTTATGCAAATCGACTTCAGATGTTTCATCCAAATTCGATTCGCTCATCCCTAGTACTCAGCCTACACTTATTTAGGACTGTGTCCTTGGTGCTCCATGTGTCAGCAGTAAAGATGAGGGAAGATTTAAAAAATTGGATTCGGACACTTCGCTGAATTTTTTCAAGAAATGTGCTTTGTTCCGAATAAATTCACCACGAAGCACGTTAAATCAGCTATATCCCAGCTTGCAGGGAGAGTGTATCTTGGTGTACATAACTGAGCAGCGTAGCAACATGCATAGCTAGTCCTCCTTGATAGTTAAACAGTTACTGTGTGTCATTATGACCGGCAGGTCTCATACAGTATATGGACGTGCGCATCATCATGCAGGCCACCAACAAGAACATGTCGCCCTTGCAAGACCTATGTCCTAATAACTCTTTAGTGGAACAAAAGAAGGACATGGAGGCAGTTCCAAAAAAGTAGTGGAGAAAAAAAAGGTTCTTTGAAGCCATGTTGTGGCAGTGAAAATATATGCTTTTGAATCACTTCTTTTAGCTGTAGAATGACTGTGTGTCACTATTAGACCCAGTTCATGCCATTTATTTAGACTGTTACGGGTCAAAAACACGGAACAGGTGCAAATCTTTTTTCATGATACCTTATCTGAGAGTAAGATTGGCTCCTGATTTTGGCTTACCATACAGTAATTGCTGGAATTAACTGACCAAATAAATGAACTCAGCCTTACAGGTCAATGTTAGCATCCGGTATATTGTACTTAACCATGTAGTGGCCCAAGATTCTACAATAGAGTTAAAGAGCTGTCTCATTTTACACCGTCTGCTGCTTCCACATAGATTGATAAATAACCTATTTTTTTAGCCACTGATACAAGTAGTGGTCCTATGACAGAGTGGGGAGGAGGTCAGCAGTAAGTCTGTGTTGACATCACTGTTTATTTTTCCATTCTTCTGATCTGTCAGAAGAACAACCCAAAAAAAACGGATCCTGTCTTTTAAGCATCCGCCTTCACATGGTCAGTATTTTGTCAGTAATTGATCAGTATTTGTAAAGCAAAAACAGGAGTAGGACCAGAACAGAGATTACATGTTTGGGAAATATTTGCATGCCTTCTGTGTATTGGACCCACTCCTGATTTTGGCCTCCAAATTATGATGAAATCCTGAAGCAAACGACTGACCGTGTGATCAAGGCCTTATGCATGCTCCAAAGACAGAATTGGCTGTGTTTTTTTTTTTTTTTCCAGTTCTTCTGACGTCACGTTAAGCCCAATCACATGACCGGAACTACATCCGGCCCATACACTATAGATAGGGACACACCAACCCAGCACATCCAGTGGTCGGCCATTCGTCCCACATGCTCAACAGGTATCTAACTTTGTCTTTTTCTTCCAGGATGACTTTTGTTCTCATGAAACTATGCGATCCTGGCATATTTTGCTATATGAACTACAGAAGAGTCCTTTATTTACTGTTTATATATTGTATATGCCTTTATAATCATGGGACTTATAATTTACCAGATGTTATTGCCTACAACCTCCTTAAATCATGTAAAAAAATCCTTTTTGTATATACCTTTATAATCATGGGAAGTTTAATTCACCTGATGTTATTACCTACAACTTCCTTCAATCATTTAATTTTTGTACCTCCCTACATTGATTACCTAACCCCCTTTTTTGTGCTATAATTTGCTATATGTTCTATCCTTTTCTGTCTCCTTTTCCCACCTTTTGAATTTCTATACTAGTTGGTAATAATGATATGCCCTATGTACCTTACTTTCAGAAAACACTTGACCGCTGAGGAAGGGTCATTTTTATTTATCTAAGTTTGATGTGAAAAACGGGCCAACTTCATTATGAAACCATTGTATCAATAAACTTTTTTTTTGAAATACAAAGATGAATTATCTGAGTGCCTCAATCTTTACTATAAACATAGTGGCCCAGTCACAGAGTGGTGAGGGTGGTAACAGCATGTAGGGTCAACATAGTAGCCCAGTCAAAGAGTGCATGTGTGTGTGCGTGTGTGTGCGTGTGTGTGCGTGTGTGTGGTGGGGGGGGCAACAGCAGTGGCAATAACAGCACAAGATGCTGGCAGTAGGAGAAGATGGCAGCAGAGGCAGCAGGTGTGTGGCATCAGGCGGATGGCTGAAGTACATGGCTAGCAGTAACTGGCCATATTTCACAATGTTCCGGGCTGGCAGCACACTGCACACTACACTGAACCTTACTGCCAGAATGATCTAGCCTGATTCATCAGGCACCAGTGTGTGGAAATCATGGCTGATCCACACCTAATTTATCTTTGTAAAGGTTAATCTTTCAACATTTTGTGTTGAAAGGTGAGTTCTCTTTGGAGTAACTATGCCACCCACCGCACTAAATGTCCGCTCTGATGCCACACTACTGGCTGGACAGGAAAGCTTGTCAAGGGCAAACTCAGCCAGTGGCAGACACAATTCAAGTTTGGCTGCCGAGTAATCCAGGGGATCTTGGATGTGGGGTTACAGGGTGCTCTCCAAGTATGCCACCACCTGCTGGTTCATGTTCTGCTCCATATCCCACTATTGCTGGTCGGTGGTTTCTTCAGTAGGCGGGTGAAGAAACGTGCTAATCAGAGACTCGAGTCTCAACTTGCTGCTGATGGAGCTGGTGCTGCAACTGCCCCCACCTCACCACTACCCCTCCTCCAGCAGTCATGGCAATGGAGCCTGAGTGCAGAGGGTCCCCCCAGTCAGACGTTCGTGAGAATGGGCGATGGCATACATAAACATGAAGAGATGAGCTAATTTTAAAAAAATTAGATTCTCCGTCTATTTCCTGCCTGCTGAGAGCCTTTATAGTGGTGTAGAACACTGTGCCTTGCAGTTACACGCATAGGGAGTCTGCTTTGGTAGTGAAATAATACTGTGAGTCCATATGACATGCAGATGACAGGCATTGCTCTTAGAATCACTGCATACTTCACTTTTTTGGGCAGTCACGGGGCCAAAACTGACCAAATAACTCAAGTATCAACTCAGCCTTACAGGTAGATATTAGCGTCAAGAAGACGCGCACTCCTTTTACACCCTCGTCAGCTGATTCCACATAGATGTCTACAGAACCTCTTGTATTAAACGCTTATACAAGTAGAGTAGGCCACAGAGCAGCCCAATGACAGAGTCTGGAGGTGGAAGCAGTATGAGGAGACCACAGAGTGGCACAATGACAAAGTCTGGAGGTGGTTGCAGCATGAATAGGCCACAGAGAGGCACAATGGCAGAGTCTGGAGGTGGCAGCAGCATCAGGATACCACAAAGCGGCACAATTACAGAGTCTGGAGGTGGCAGCAGTATGAGGATGCCACCGAGTGGCACAATGACAGAGTCTGGAGGTGGCGGCAACATGAGTAGGCAACAGAGCGGGACAATGACAGAGTCTGGAGGTGGCAGCAGCATGAGGAGACCACAGAGCGGCACAATGACAGAGTCTGGAGGGGGCAGCCGCATGAGGAGACCACAGAGTGGCAAGGTGACATAGTGTGGAGATGGCAGCAGCAGAATCAGGAGGATGCTACAGAGTGGCAAGGTGACATAGTGTGGAGACCACAGAGTGGCAAAATGACAGAGTCTGGAGGTGGCAGCAGCATGAGGAGACAACAGAGTGGCCCAATGACGGGGTCTGAAGGTGTAAGCAGTATGAGGAGGCACCGTGTGGCACAATAACAGAGTCTGGTGGTGGCAGCAGCATGAGGAGGCCACCTAGTGGCACAATGAATGAGTCTGGAGGTGGCAGCAGCATGAGGAGACCACAGAGCGACACAATGACAGAGTCTTGAGGTGGCAGCAGCATGAGTAGGCCACAGAGCGGCACAATGACTGGGACTAGAGGTGGCAGCAGCATGAGGAGACCACAGAGTGGCACAATGACAGAGTGGAGGTAGCGGCAGTATGAGGAGGCCACCGAGTAGCACAATGACAGAGTCTGGAGGTGGCAGCAGCATGAGGAGACCACAGAGTGGCAAGGTGACAGTGTGGAGATGGCAGTAGAAGCAGCATCAGGAGGATACCACAGAGTGGCAAGGTGAAATATTGTGGAGATGGCAGCAGCATCAGAAGGATACCACAGAGTGGCAAGGTGACAGTGTGGAGATGGCAATAGAAGCAGCATCAGGAGGATACCACAGAGTGGCAAGGTGAAATATTGTGGAGATGGCAGCAGCAGCATCAGAAGGATACCACAGAGTGGCAAGGTGACATAGTGTGGAGATGGCAGCAACATAAGGAGACCACAGAGTGGCAAGGTGACATAGTGTGGAGATAGCAGCAGCAGTAGCAGGATACCATGGGGTGGCAAGGTGACACAGTGTGGAGATGGCAGCAGCAGCTGCATCAGGAGACCACAAAGTGACCCGGTAACAGAGTGGGGCGGTGGGTGGGTGAAATAAGGAGCACTTGGCATCAGATATGTGGCATCAGGCAGGTTGCAGCATCAAAGTAGTAGCTGAGGCAGGTAGTCAGAAGAAACTGGTCTCTTGTATCAAAGTGTTGGTGTGGCACCATGGATGATTTAGTCTGATGCATCAGGAATTGGTGGTTGGAAATCCTGGCTCAGCCATGCCTGATTCATCTTGACAAAGGTCATTCTCTCCACATTTTGGCTGGACAGGTGAGTTCTCCTTGGGGTAACTATGTCCCCGCCGCACTAAAAACCCGCTCTGATGCCACACTACTGGCCGGGCAGGACAGCTTTTCCAGGGGATCTTTAATGTGGGGGCAGGGGGCTGTCAAAGTGTGTCACCACCTGCTGGTTAAGGTCCTGCTCCAGGTCTACCTGCTGCTGGTGAGTAGTTTCTTCACTATGCGGGTGAAGAAAGCTACTCATCAGCCACTGTAGACTCAGGCTGCTGCTAATAGAGCTGGTACTGAAACTGCTACCCCACCCCTCCCCAGCAGCCATGGCAGTGGAACGGGAGCACAGAGGGCCCACCCCGGTCAGAACTGCGAGAGGATGGATGATGGCGCAGATAGGAAGAGGCAAACTGACTACATAGGATGTCTCGATAGTAGTTCAGTTTGTCCTCCCTCTCAGCTGGTTCAAAAAAGGCCCCCATTCTGGATCGGTAGCAAAGATCCAACAACATGGAGAACCAGAAGTCATCCCTCTGCCGAATGGTGACAATACGCAGTACGCAAGCAGGTGAGCATGCATCGGGCCATTTGTGCAAGTTACTCGGAGGGACTCTCTGCCTCCATCTCCACTGCATACTGCCACGGTGTGTCCAGGTCCTCTGTCTCATTTTCCTCATCGCCCTGTAGCTCCTTTGGCTGCTCCTGCTCTTCCTGTCCTTTCAGCTGAGTGGAAAAATCACCCATTTGCTACACATTGCCTGTGCTCCAATGTCCTCCTCTCCCTCCTCCTCCTCTTCCAGTTCAGCCCCCACAGGGCTCATGTGGCCGTGAGATTGAGGTGCCACGTCTCCTTTCCCCTGACCAGCCATTTTTACCACCATCGGTTCCAGGTCATGAAGCAGTGGAATGACGTTGTTCGTCCCATAGTTCTGGGGACTGAGCAAACGGCAGGTGTAACGCACGAGCTGACACTGGCTGATATCGAAGTTACACAGGGGAGTACTCCTGTCTGCTTGGATCATCAAGAAATCATTGATGGCCTTTCTCTCTTCGCATAGTCGGTCCAACATATGGAGAGTGGAATTCCAACGGGGGGGAAACGTCGCATATCAGCCTATGTTGGGGGATGCCATTCTGCCGCTGCAGCTCAAGGAGGGTGTGCTTTGCAGTGAACGAGTAACTGAAATGCATGCAAAGTTTCCTGGCCATTTTTAGGATGTCTTGCAGATGGGTGGAAGACTTCAGGAACCGCTTGACAACCATATTGAAGACGTGTGCCATGCAGGGTGTATGGATCAGCCTTCCTTGATGCAGCGCCGACACCATGTTCTTCCTGTTGTTGGTCAGCACAGTTCCGATTTTCAGTTGTCACGGAGAAAGCCAGGATTCGATTTCTTGATGCATCACACAGAGCAGTTCCTCCCCTGTATGACTCAGTTCGCCAAGGCAAACCAGGTGCAGAACAGTGTGACACCCCGAGCCCTGTACATGTGGTATGCTGAAGGGGCACAGTGGAGGCTTAGGACATGGTGGAGGATGAGGAGGCAGAGGCGGACATTGTCACAGGACCAATGACGTGACGACGTGGAGGTGGAAGCGGCGTGACCTGTCCAAGTTGCTGGTGTGGCTGTGCAGGAACCACATTTACCCAGTGGGCCATAAAGGAAATGTATTGTCCCTGACCGTAGTTACAGCTCCACACGTCTGCGCTGCCATGAACTTTGGCAGACACCGACAGGCACATGTGTGTGCAGGACTGGTACTGCCCTTTTCCTGTAGAAATGATGGCTTGGGACTCTCCACCTCAGTTCATCACAAGCCATCAGTTCTCTGAAAGGTGCAGAGCAGAGTCCACCAATTCGAAAGGGAGGGACTGAAGCACCAGCAACTAGCACAGGAGCATGTTCAGCTTCTGCAGCGTTGGATGCGTGCATGCATACTGTTGTCTCTTTGCAATCGGTTCAGTGATTGATTGCTGACGGAATGACTGACGAGGAGTAGGGGCAGGAGCATCTGGACCAACAGAAGATGGGATTGACAGACAGCTCCCTTTGGCTGAGGTGGTGAAGCCTTGACTGGCTGAAACTGGGTGCATGCCACTGGGTGATGTAACGGTAGCTGCAGCAGGCTGGACCACCACATGGGAGCCACGATTCTCCCAGCCCACTTTATGGTGACGCTGCATATGTTGACGCAGAGCCGTGGTGCACCCTGGCCACACTTCACCTTATGCCCACATATTCTTCTTATGGCCATGTTGACCTCCTCCTACGGCTTCACAAAAAAACGGACACACCGCTGAGTACCTGATTTTTCCCTCAACACTACTCACTGGTAGTGTTGAGCATGAATATTCGAATAGCAAATTTTGTTAGTGAATATCGGCACTTCGCAAATTCACGAATATTGCGAATATATAGCGCTATATATTCACTATTTCGAATATTCGTTTTACTTTTTTAAGTTGTTAATCCTTCTTGCTCTCTGGTTGTCTAACTTGACTTCCCAGTTCCCAAAAGCTGTTCTTACCTGTCCGGAGGATTCCTGGCTCCCTGCCCGCTCCAGTCAATGCCCTTTGCCGCTTCTGCCGACTTCCTGTGTGCATGGGAACGCCTCCATGCTAAAATGTACTGTCAAATGTGAGAATCACAATCTCACAAATTTGACTAAGTTGTAATCGCAATACGTTTAATATAACCTGAATTACTCGCATTGCGAATTCAACTTCCTAATGGTTGTATTGCTAGAATAGAACACGAATATCACGAATTCATGAATATCAATATAGCACTATATTCTCAATCTTCGTTGTATTCTAGCAAGCCAACCATTAGGAACCCAGCTCTAAGTTTAATTTGCAATGCAATTATATGTTCGCTTCGCAAATGAAACTTAGAGCTGAGTTTCTAATGATTGTTGATAGAATATAACGAAGATGGAGAATATAGTGCTATATTCGTGAATTCGTGATATTCGTCATCTTCGTTATATTCTAGCAATACAACCATTAGGAACTTAGCTCTAAGATCAATTCGCAATGCAATTATATGTTCGCTTCGCAAATGAAACTTAGAGCTGAGTTCCTAATGGTTGTTGCAATAATATAAGGAAGATTAAGAATATAGTGCTATATTCGTGATATTCGTTATATTCTAGCAATACAACCATTAGGAACTTAGCTTTAAGATAAATTCGCAATGCAATTATATGTTCGCTTCGCGAATGAAACTTAAAGCTGAGTTCCTAATGGTTGTTGCTAGATTATAATGAAAATTGAGAATATAGTACTATATTCGTGATATTCGTTATATTCTAGCAATACAACCATTAGGAACTTAGCTCTAAGATCAATTCGCAATCCAATTATATGTTCGCTTCGCGAATTAGACGTAGAGCTGAGTTCCTAATGGTTGTTGCTAGAATATAACGAAGATTGAGAATATAGTGCTATATTCGGGATATTCGTTATATTCTAGCAATACAACCATTAGGAACCCAGCTTTAATTTTAATTCGCAATGCGAGTATATGTTCGCATTGCGAATTAAACTTAGAGCTGAGTTCCTAATGGTTGTATTGCTAGAATATAACAATGATTGAGAATATAGTGCTATATTCGTGATATTCGTTATCTTCGTCAATTCTAGCAATACAAGTTACAACCATTAGGCCTCTTTCACACGGGCATCATGTTTGACGTCCGGATAGGATGCAGGTGCGTTGCGGGAATATTCGCGATTTTTCCGGACCATGTGGACCATGTGATTGGACCATGTGATGTGACGTCATCACAGGTCCTTTAGCTGGTAGCTAAAGCTTGAAGAGAGAAGACAGATCGCCAACTACGCGATCAAGTGGCTAAGGTAAATTAAGTTTTGTTATTTTTAACCCCTTAATCAACATTATACAAAGCATTCTTTATTAAGAATGCTATTATTTCCCCTTATAACCATGTTATAAGGGAAAATAATGAAGATCGGGTCCTGTCGCTTAGCAACCATGCGGGAAAATCGCAGCGCATCCGCACTTGCTTGCGGATGCTTGCGATTTTCCCGCAGCCCCATTCACTTCTATGAGGCCTGCGTTGCGTGAAAAACGCAGAAACTAGAGCATGTTGCGATTTTCACGCAATGCAGAAGTGATGCGTGAAAATCACTGCTCATGTGCACAGCCCCATAGAAATGAATGGGTCCGGATTCAGTGCGGGTGTAATGCGTCCACCTCACGAATTGCACCCGCGCGGAAAACTCGCCCGTGTGAAAGAGGCCTTAGGAACTCAGCTCTAAGTTTAATTCGCAATACGAATATAAATTCGCTTAACATTCGCAATATATAGAATAATGACGAATATTCGATTTAGACGAATATATGACAAATATTCAATTGAATATTCGCGAAATATCGCAAAATCGAATATGGCACCTCCCGCTCATCACTAATCACTGGCTGACTGATACCGCCACTGCTTCCGTGAACCTGTGCAAAACAGCATGGGTTTACTTCAGGGAGATCATGTCAAACTAATCTTATCGACTTTTTTGATTGGGTGACTAAAATAATAGATGGCGGAGGTGCAGTAGACATCGCTTATCTGGACTTTAGTAAGGCTTTTGATACTGTCCCACATAGAAGGCTTATCAATAAACTGCAGTCTTTGAGCTTGAGCTCACATATTGTTGAATGGATTAGGCAGTGGCTAAAGGACAGAAAACAGAGGGTTGTAGTCAATGGAGTATATTCAGACCATGGTATTGTTACCAGTGGGGTACCTCAGGGATCTGTTCTGGGACCCATATTGTTTAATATCTTTATCAGCGAAATTGCAGAAGGCCTCAATGGTAAGGTGTGTCTTTTTGCTGATGACACAAAGATTTGTAACAGGGTTGATGTTCCTGGAGGGATACAGCAAATGGAAAAGGATTTAGGAAAACTAGAGGAATGGTCAAAAATCTGGCAACTAAAATTTAATGTCGATAAGTGCAAGATAATGCACCTGGGGCATAAAAACCCAAGAGCACAATATAAAATCAGTGATACAGTACTAACCTCAGTATTTGAGGAAAGGGATTTAGGGGTCATTATATCAGACGACCTAAAGGTGGGCAGACAATGTCATAGAGCAGCAGGTAATGCCAGCAGAATGCTTGGGTGTATAGGGAGAGGCATTAACAGTAGAAAGAGGGAGGTGCTCGTGCCGCAGAGCACTAGTGAGACCTCATTTGGAGTATTGTGTGCAGTACTGGAGACCATATCTGCAGAAGGATATTGAAACTTTGGAGAGAGTTCAGAGAAGAGCTACTAAACTAGTACATGGATTGCAGGACAAAACTTACCAGGAAAGGTTAAAGGACCTTAACATATAGCTTGAAAGTAAGAAGAGACAGAGGGGATATGATAGAAACTTTTAAATACATAAAGGGAATCATCACGGTAAAAGAGGAGAGAATATTTAAAAGAAGAAAAACTGCTACAAGATTACATAGTTTTAAATTAGAGGGGCAAATTTTTAAAAGTAATATCAGGAAGAATTACTTTACTGAGAGAGTAGTGGACGCATGGAATAGCCTTCCTGCAGAAGTGGTAGCTGCAAATACAGTGAAGGAGTTTAAGCATGCATGGGATAGGCATAAGGCCATCCTTCATATAAGATAGGGCCTGGGGCTATTCATAGTATTAAGCATATTGGGCAGACTAGATGGGCCAAATGGTTCTTATCTGCCTACACATTCTATGTTTCTATGTTTCTAAATACGCCTTTATATGCTTTCACCAGAAATAACTGCAGAACTGACCTTACAATATATGTTTCTTATTGGACTGAAATAGGCCACTATATGCTTTCACCAGAAATAACTGCAACAGTTCAGTGCATATATATTTTTCTTTTTTAGTGCAATACGCCTCTATACGCTTTCACCAGAAATAACTGCAGAAGTGACCTGAGAATATATATTTCTTGTTGGACTGAAATAGGCCACTATACGCTTTCACCAGAAATAACTGCAACAGTGCAGTGTGTATATATTTTTCTTTTTTACAGAAAAACGCCCCTATACGCTTTCAACAGAAATATTTGCAGAAGTGAAATGCATATATATCTTTTTCTTGTAGTACTACTACTGAATTAGATACTTAGATATAAGACTCTAAAGGCTTTTCAACATAACGCTTGCAGTCCAATAACAAAAATCTTGAATAACAGAGCTGTCTAATGACTATTTGGGTCCCCAAATAATCTTTCCCTGCACTTTTAACTCACTTTCCTATCAATGTCCCTAGTGCCTTCTGACGTCTCTCCCTGCACTAAGATGCTGTGAAATGATTCCTCCCTGTGAAAATGTCTGACTGTAAGATGGACACCGTATTTATAGGGCTTCTGTCTGTTCTTCCTCATCATTGTCCAGCTCCTCATGCTCCTCCTGTTTCTCTCCTGTCACTTGGGCAGATAAACCCCCTAGTTCTCTTTGGAATTCCTGGGAGTTAATGTCCTTCTCCTTCTCCTTTGCCAGTTCAGCCCCTACATGACTCAGGTGGCCATGAGATGTAGGTGCCACATCACCTGTCCCCTGGCCAGCCAGATTTATCAGTTTCTATTCCAGGCCATGGAGGAATGGAATGACATCATTCATCCCGTAGTCCTGGCAACTGACAAATAAAGTAGCCTCCTCAAATGATCCAAGCAAACGGCAGGTGTCACACATGAGCTTCAACTGGCTAAAGTCGAAGTTACACAGGGGAGTACTCCTGTCCACCTGCATCATCAATAAATCATTCACAGCCTTCCTCTGCTCATATAGTTGGTACAACATGTGGAGGTTGGAGTTCAACCTTATGGAAAACTCTCATATGAGGCGATGTCTGGGAACATCATTCTGTCTTTGCAGCTCAAAGAGGGCATGTTTAGCATGGTAAGAGTGGCATGCACAGTTTACTGGCCAAGAAGTCTTGGTGTTGGGTGAATGACTTCAGGAACCTGGTTACAACCAGATTAAAGACATACACCATGCAGGGCACATTGGTCAGCCCTCCTTGATGCAGCAACCACAGAATATTCCTCCCTTTATCTGTGACCATGGTTCTGGTCTTCAGTGAGCGAGGAGACAGCCAGGATTCGATTTCTTAATGAAGGACGCAGAGCAGTTCCTCCCTGATGTGACCCAGGATGGCCAGGTGCAGAACATCGTGACATTGCCGTGCTATGCATAGGTGGTATGCTGGAGGACCACCCCAAACTGTGCCTACAGTAGAGGCTGAGGATAAGGAGGCAGAAGAGGACATTGGAATCACAGCATAAGAACACAGAGGCGGCATTGCCATCACCTGGCCAAGTTGCTGGTGTGCCTGGGCAGGAACCACATTTACCCAGTGGGCTGTAAAGGATATAATGTCCTTGACCATAGTTACAGCTCAACATTCCGGCCCTGCCATGAACCGTACCAGACCCCAACAGGCTCAAGGACTTGCCCATCTTCTCTTGTACATACTTATGCAGATCTGGTACAACTATGACAGCTTGGGACTCTCCTATTTCGCTCGCCACAAGCCATCAGTTCTCTGAAATGTGCAGAATCAACCACATGGAAAGGGAGGGGCTGTAGTACCAGGAACTGGGCCAGTAGCACATTCAGCTTCTGCGCCTTTGTATGAGTGTGCGCATACTGTTATTTCTTTTGGGGGTCTGATCCCCTCTAAAATGCATGTCTGCGTTCATCGGGTCTCCTTCACCGCAGCGTGAGGACCAGATGGGGTCGGAGAGGGAGCCCCCTCCCTCCACAAATCCAAAACATGCTACTGTCAGTTTTGACCGTGGCATACAAGTGGTTAATGGGCCAGCATCAGTGTATTCACTGATGCTGTCTTACACAGTAGGGTATAACAGTGGTTTCTGTGCGCCACTGTTCCCCTGTTTACCACCGCGGTTACGGGCCCGCACTCAGCGGTGATCGGTGGCCAGTGCTTCCCGTTCACTGTTGCAGTCCTGGGCTCTGTCTGTGTAGGTGTTGTTGTTCTGGGATCCGCTCCACTGTTTCCTCTCAGCTCTGCCCATCGTTTCTTGCAGCACTTCCTTTAGGGCCGGCGAGCGTCACTTCCTCAGCTTTATGGGTTAGGTCAGGTGACCTCGCTGACCAATCCTAGCCCTCCTACACATATATAAGTGGCTCAGTCCTCTTCCCAGATGCCTCAGTGTCAAGATCCTTGTGCTCTGCTAGGTTCCTGATATTCACTTGTGTTCCTGACTTGTACCTGTGTTTCTGGATTCTGCTAGCCATCTGATGACTACCTGCTTGATTCAACTCTCCTGTTGCCGACCCGGATTGCCTGACCTATACCTGTGCCGCCTGCCCTGACCTTTTGTCTGTCTGACTACGTCTCTGCCTCAGCTTTCGGTACTGCACTGTTGCCCCTGGTAATGACCCTGCCTCCCTGACTATACCTGTACTTCTGGTACCTTTCTCAGGTACCTCCTGGTCCACCTGGACCAGCTGCCTCGTTTGCCTATCCTCCTCAAGAGGTAGTGACCTGGTGTTCCACTCAGGAAAGTCTATCCCCACCATCAGGGTACTGTGAAGAATCAAGGGGTTCACTTAGACAATGCCCTTAGAGGAGGTAGGACACGTGGCACAGTGGGTTCACACCCGTTGGTTTGTGACACAGGGTCTCAGCTGCTGATTGATTAGGCACAGCTCCTACACCTGCCTGATCAGAGCACCATACATGTACGGCGCTGGGCGGCAAGTCATGTTCTGTTGCGTCAACGGGAAGGGGAAGTTATAAAAGGAAATAATTAGCAGACAGTCTTAAAAATCACTGGAATGTGAGCAAGTTTACTATATCTGTTCACACTGGGGCAATTTTTAAGACGGTCTGCTAATTATTTCCATTTCTAATTTAAGTTTGACCAGTATTATCTTTAAGCTTCAAATATATATGTTCAGCAGCTCCTGGTAGACATATTTAACTTGTGATCAACCACAAGGGCCCCGTGGTGAATTTTGAACCAGCACTTAGATGTATCATATGTTTTTCTAATATTATTTGAATAGATTATTTGAATTGATTATTAATTTAATATTGTTTTAATCAGAGGGATTTTTTTGGTGAGCCAAGTCAGCTGTGAATGGGGTGACCCACCATTCCCTAAACCTCTTCCTTATGGCAGTCCAAATGCTGACTGTTCCCACAAATCATCAATAGGGAGTATCTTGAGTATCTTCCATAGTACATTGCAGAGTTTTGTAGGTGAAAAGGTTTCTTTATTGATAGACTAAAAATTCCAGATAGACAACACTTTTCAACATGGATATAATAATGCAATATTTGTGGTAAAATGTCTTTGAACTATGCGTTCAATAACACGGGTATAAAAATGGTGTTATTGCCGTAAAATATTTTTGCTATAATGCATCTAATAAGACACAAATAATGAACTGAAAAAGTAATTAAAAAAGCTCAACAGCTCTAAGAACTGTACTGTAATCCACTATGTGCCTGTCTCCATTGTATGACTAGAACAGATTATTATTCCTAATGAATAACTTTCTATCAAAAATGCCCCATCCAAGTGTCAGGTAAGGTGCCTTCACATGTTACACAAGATTCTGCAACCAAAATTCCAAAAAGTCCCATCCAGATGAATAGAACTGATTTCTAAGTCGCAGAATTTTGCTGCAAGAAAAACTGCCCTTGTGAAGCCACCCTTAGGGAAGGTTCACATGGACTTTTTTGGATCTGGTTTTCCCTGCAGATTTTTAAGCCAAAGCCAGAAGTGTATCAGGCAGGAAGGAAAAGTATAAGTTCTTATATCACCCATTACTTTTTAATCCAACAAACTTTGGCTGAAACCCTTGTAGGCAAATCTGTAACAAAATCTGCTCAAAAAAGTCCATGTGAACCTACCCTTAGTTTCCACTCCACTCCACAATTAGAGGTACCTTTATTGTCTTATTTAAGTAGATATTATTGCTGCTGACAGAACACTACTCACATCATTTTGACCTTATGCTTTTAATAGACTTGTTTAACATAGATAAGTTTTCTTTTTTTACTTTTGAAAAGCTTCCATCTGATTTTCCATGCAGGATCATAACAGTAGTGTATCCAACTGCAAACTACCTTAAATTTTAAGAGATAAATAAAATCAGTAAGACCCATATCTGTGCATATGCAACATGGAACAGTTATACATTGTAACTAGGGATGAGCGAATCGACTTTTGATGAAACATCCAAAGTCGATTCGCATAAAATTTCGGTCCAATACTATACGGAGCGAGTGCTCCGTACATTATTAGAATGCATTGACTCAGATGAGCTAAAGTTATTACTTCGCGAAGTCTCGTGTGACTTTGAGTAATAACTTGATAGATAAATTTTTACTGTAAAAAAACATTTCCCGAACTCGGGTTCAGTTCCAAGGTACCACTTGGAACCGAACCCGAGTTCGAGAAATGTTTTTTTTACAGTAAAAATAAAATGTCACCTGAGCCAATACATTCTAATACTGTATGGAGCGCTCGCTCCGTACAGTATTGGACCGAAGTTTTATGCGACTCGACTTTGGATGTTTCATCAGAAGTCGATTCGCTTATCCCTAGTTGTAACATAAAATAATTGTTTAGAATTTCCTAGTGTAGTGTTCCTCTACTAAAGACTTCACTAAACAAACTAAACTGCATCTCCAGTACCACCTACAGGCAGCTATCTTGATAGTTAAAATGGTTGTCCCACCTTAGCGCCAACAACCCATATCATCCTTCGGGACCAGGAAGCAACTGGGTCCCATGACTGCTGCGGCCATTCACAGGCCTTAGCAATCACATTGGCTTTAACAGTATCTCAAGCTGATGTGACCTCTAAGGCCTTTGATCTGCATTTGCAGTCATGGTACCCAGCCACTTCCTGGTCCTGAGGGGACTGTAAGTGGCTAAGAACAGGGCAGCGGTGGGAATATGGGCAGATGAGTCATTTTTTTTAATGTTCAGGGGCACAGTTCCGAACAATAGGAATAATAGGGGTTTCTGGCTTCAAGCCCAGACAACCCCTTTAATGTCTGTACAAATACATACGGTTCATATGTGAAAATCAATGCTGTAGCTGTTTTCCAGTGCAGAATAGGATCTGATAGGTTGTGTGAGATGCTATGTGAGCAGCTTTACAAAGATATTGGAGAATGTTTCTTATGTTAAATACACTGGAATTCTAGCTCAATTTACGCAAAATGAATCATGCACCAAATTTATTATGTTTAGACGTTTTTCTGTGCCTCACTTTAAAGTTTAGGAAAGTGTCAAGAAAAACAATATGACCTAGAAAAAAAATTGGGCATGGATGAAAGAGTTGTCCAGTTTTCCCTTTTATTTTAAATTCACAAACGCACCCCCATCTGACCTTCTCCCTGCCACTCGATTCACCATTCCCTGAGTCTAGTGCTCTCTGCAAAGCACTACAGAACCTGCATGTAGACTTGTGAAATGGACAGGCTCACATGTGCCACTGCAGCCAATTACTGGTTACTGGGGTGCTTCCCAAGCAGCACGTGACTTCATCCATTCTGGAAGTTTACATGCAGGGACCGAAGCACTGTGAAGATAGTGGTGGACCCAGGGAGCCAGAAACAATCTGTGGAGAGAAGGTAAGTATGCTTCCCTTCACAGGTTCAGAGGGGAAGGGGGGAATTAAAAATAGAAGTGAATCCCGGACAACCTCTTTGTCAAATACCAAATTGTGCCAAAATTGCAAAAAAAATTGGGTGCAAAATATTGGTGTTAAGCCAAAAAACAGGTGACTTAAGTAGAAAAGTGTCTAACATGACTATCAAAATGTGCCAAACCTATCACATATGTATCATGAGACACTTATAAATTTGGAATATATACTACTTATCGGGTCTGGTTATAAGTCATCTAAATGTTTAATACAGGATAAGTAAATCTTCCACATTGATTCTCCTTACAGAGGTCCAGCCATGGACAAATTAAATAACAGCAAGCAGAGATCTTGAGGAATTGATGGAGAAAGCAAATTGGAAAATTGTATAACCTTTCATCATACAATGAGCAGGCTTCTTTGTTGAAACTGAAATTCCCCTTTAAGTATTCAGAGTCTTCAATTATTCTGCATGGATTGATGGGTAATTGAACTGAGGGATCTTCAAGATAGTTCACTTAATTCAATAAAGGGGGTGATCTACTTGTAATTTCATGGCCACTCAACTACCGGCCAATAAATGGCCACTGGACCACTTGGGTGAATTTCACAGTGACCACTAATAACTAAATGCTGACTGTATTACTGCCTACCAGGTATAGGGGAATGGCCATTCCTTTGAAGCTATACCACCGACAATAGCCTTATGGTATTTCTTGCATACCTATTATATGAAGTAGCAGGTATTGTCACACATATGAAGGCCTCCAGCGGGTGTTTGTTGGAAAAAGAATTCTATGATTATTTTATGAAAGAAATGTTTTCCATGATGTTGGAAAGGTCTGTAGTTTATCTCAACACTTAGAAGTATGGAGGTACAGTAGGTAGGAGGTCACTTCATTTACAGCATACTCTATACATTGTATACAGCATAACAACTTCAGTCCAAGTGCTGACACAGACAATGATCATGAGAATAAAATCATTTCAGTGGTTCTGTGATTGCTGCTGAAACATTTTCCTGAGTTCCTCCATCTTTTTAGCTATGACCTTAATGGAGCACTGCTGTATTCGTTCCTGCAGAAAGTCATTCAACTGCATATACCAGTCCTTCATCCACTCAGTATCCTTTCCATCACAAAGACCTAGTCCTCTGTACACCTTTGTTAAGAAAGAGACAATCTTCTCATCATTGCATATTTTGCATCGTTGAAATATCCAGTCCCACCAGCCTTGCCAAAAATCTTGACCGAAGTTTTCATCGATGTGTGCGACAATTATGCTTTTGTCAGATTTTGCTTTTAGAGCGGCAATGTTTTCATGGACTAAGTTATTTCCCAGCAAGCTGCAATGAAATGATGTCTTAATAATGCTAATAAGATGTTATACAACTATAGCACATACATGATTATTTAGCAAATAGCTATGCAAACCAGAATTGGCCTGAGACAGACAGACAAAAGAAAGGGGATTCTGTGCAGTAAAATGGTTTAAAATGGACCTGGATTACAAAAACAGTGTCGGACTGGGGTACTTAGGGCCCACCAGTGTAACTGATTCTGGGGGGCCTACCTTAGGGCTTCTGCACACTAACTTATTTTTTTTCCACGTCTGTACCGTTCACTTCACTTCAATTGGGCCGCAAAAAAACACTCAGTGTGCCTTCCTTGTCTGTATGTCCGCATGGCCGTTCTGCAAAATGATAGTACATGTCCTATTATTGCCGGCATTACAGACAAGGATAGGACTGTTCTATTAGCAGCCAGCTGTTCTGTTGCGCATAATGTGGAATGCACACACCCAGTATCCATGTTTTGCGGATCTGCAATTTGCAGACTGCATAACATCCAATGGTCGTGTTCATGAGCACTTACAGTGATAACAAAAATAGACATTCACAGCAAAATGCACAAAAATACATGTGGCAGAATTTACACATATATGGATATCCTGCACTTAAGTCAGTCAGAAACAAGACACATGCAGTGCACACCAATCACTCATTGGACAGATGTGGCACACAAGAAACTTATACATGGCTCACATGCCACTGATGCATATGTCACATACTGCACATACACCACTGATACATAGAACATATATAGCACACACCAATCACACATAGGAAACAAGCAATGCACACACCAAGACATTTATGCCTAACCCTATTAAGTGTAGCACACTAAAGGGTTTAAAGAAGTTGTCTCACTTCAGCAATTCGCATTTATCATGAAGAGAAAGTTAATACAAGGCACTTAACTAATGTATTGTGATTGTCCATATTGACTCTTTTCCATCACATTATACACAGCACTGTCCATGGTTTTGACCACTCTGCAATCCAGCAGCGGTGGTCGTGCTTGAACACTATAGGTAAAGTTGTTGGCCTATGCGCACTTCCAGCCTTTCCCTATGGTGTGTAAGCACGGCCACCACTGCTGGATTACACAGTGGTAATAATTACGGATAATCACAATGCATTATTAAGTGCCTTGTATTAACTGCATGATAAATGCCATTTACTGAAGTGAGACAAACTCTTTAACCCCTTTAAGCATAAATGTCTGGCATGAAATTTAACAAATCTTAACCTCCTCACATTGTACATAATCTATGTTATAATTAAAAGGGTTGTCCTACCATAATGACCTATATACACAAGGGTCTTAAGTCCATGTTCCCTTGATCATGGGGCTCCCAGCAGTCAGACCCCCATCAATCAGACACGTATCACCTGTCATAGCTGTTTGACCTTTTCACAATCCCTATCCTTAAAGGTTTTCTTTGTGTGTAAACAAAATAAATAAAATAAAAATAAAAAATTTGGCCCAAAATATGTGTCAAACTAAAATAGAAATGCTCTCCTGTTAAAGGACCTGTGTCCACTTTTCTAGTTATCTTCTATCCAAAGGATTGGGGATAACTAAGTTATCAATGGGCGCTAGAGCCCCCACTGATTGCCCTTCTTGATTCAGTGGCAGGTCAAGCATATGCCCTGCCTCTGTATCCATTCTCTATGGGGTCGCTGGAGATGGCAGAGTACAGCGCTGGCTATTTCTAGTTGTCCCAAAGAGAATAAATGGAGAAGCAGGGCATATGTGTGGCCTGCCACACCATCAAAAAGGGGGAACAGGACCCATTCCTGGGATCAGTGGGGGTTGCAGAATCGGACCCCACTAATCATATAGTTATGCCTTATAACTTAAAAACCTGGACAACCCCTTTAAATCCTCCACCACCAGTATCTCTGTACATGGCAGCAGTGATGCCTGTAAATACGGAATATCATCACTACGGCCATGTAAACCATACGTGTCAATACTGGAGAATGTGACGCACTGTGCAGAATTTTTCAGTCATAAGTCCAACCCCCTTTGCAGGTCATAACTTTTAACAAAGCCCATGCAAAGGTGCTAGAGGAGCAATGTGAGCAAAGGGCACAAACGGAGTGTCATAACTGAAATAGAGTAATTAGGTTCACCTAAGGCAGGGTAATAGTAAGAATTCTGGAGCAGGGGTAAATGGAGAAGAGGCAATATTATTGGTGCATTTAGAGTGGGGGCCTCTGGAGAAGGGGCATTTATGGGGGTGCACCTAAAGCAGAGGCATTAGGGTCGCCTGAGGCAGGGTAATAGTGGTGATCCTTGAGCAGAGGTATTAGGGGGGCAACTGGAGAAGAGGCAATATAAGGGGTGCATTTAGAGTGGAGGCATTGGGGGGGGGGCATCTGGAGCTGTGGCACTAATGGGGGTGCACCAAAAGCAGAGGCATTGGAGGGACGTAGGGCAGAGTCCCCCGAATGCCACTATGAACTCTGTAGAGAGCAGCACACATACACAGATCTGAATCTACTATAAACAAATCCCCTATTTCTCCCTTACAGTCTCCTACAGCTCACTACTGTCACACACCTGAGAAATCAGCCCAGCACTGCAGAGGAGTCCTTCTCTCCAGCAACCACAGTTTTTTGCAATCCAGCAGAAAGGGAGGGCAGGGGGATGGCCAGACATATCCTCCACTCCTTCACTGCCAGCAGCCCAGAAAGCTTAGAAGATACTGCAGGGCCTCCTGCACAATTTACACCAGTAGGAGGCTGCATCACTGTGGCTACACCTAGTGGCTACAATAATTATTTCTCCTGAGAAACAAGAGAAATAATTACTTCTCCGTCTTATCTCAGGGCACAGAAGAATGGGGGCCTACCGAGGAATCCCCGCCTCCCCGGTGGGCCAGTCCAAGCCTGATTACAAATTATATTGCTGGAGAAACTAAATCTGGTTGCTATATTTGGAGTCAAGGAAGACTTTTTCTCTAAACAAAAGAAAATTGGCTTCATATGAGTTGTTTTGCCCCCTACTTTATCAGCAATGCAGGATAATATCTTTATAAGGAGACTGATGATGATGTTATACTTACACCACATGATGTAGGGTTGAATTGAATAAAGGTATGTCAGAAAACTGTTCTATGGCTGTGTAATTGATGTTGTTTCCTTCAAGCCTAGAAGAAAATGTTGCATGTGGTTAGGACATAAAACCAAATACAAAACCATACCAAGATAAATGAAAAGGGGTTTCCAACACTTTAGAATTGATGACCTATCCTCGGGATAGATCTTCAGTTTCTGACCGTGCGGTTCAGACACCCAAGACCCCCACCGATCATCTGTTGGGGAAGGCACCAGATCTCTTGTGAGCACCATGGCCTTCTACGTGCTTGCCAAGCACAGCGCCCATAAATTGTATAGCGGCTGTACTTGGTATCGCCCTCAGCATCATTCACGTTGTTGGAGCTAAGCTGCACCTAGGCCACATGACCTATAAACGTGTTGTCACTTGGCCTAGGAAAAGCTGATAGAAGGTTGTGCTGCTACTGCAAGGGCTCTGGCCTTCTTAAACAGTTGATTGGCGGGGGTCCCCGAGTGTTGGAACGCCACAGATCAGATACTGGTGACCTATCCTGAGGATAGATCATTAGTTCTAATGTCTTGGAAAACCCCTTCAAGGTATGTGCAAACATTATTTGTTTTATATTGGTGCAAATGGCTCCCAATTTATATCATCACCTTATTTAAACTAAAGCAGTCATGCATTACTTCCTTCCATTTGCTCCTCTTCTGTACATCAATGAGAATGGAGCCAGCAGTAGTAACATACGACTGCAGGATCATACTACACAGGGGAGGCTTTATAAAAAATTTCAACTAAATAACCCCCTTACATGAATATTGTTTGATCAAAACAAGAATTGAGTATTGCTCAAAGGAGAGTGAAACATTGGAGAAACTTTCCTTCCCTATGGTAAAATCTGATTCTCCATTTGATTAAAAGTCATATTGCACCGTATTGGATCTTCAAACATGATGCTCTAGTATTGATGGTGAACCGTTTAGAGACCGAGTGCCCAAACTGCAACCCAAAACCTACTTATTTATCGCAAAGTGCCAACACGGCAATTTAACCTGAATACTAGAGTACATATAGCATATCTTTCATGTACTTTATCATTTAGCTATAATAGCCTGCCTACACTCGCTGCCTGTGCTGTTCATAGCGCACCCTGCACTGATGAATGACAGGAAAAGTCTAAGGCATATTGGTACACCATAGACTTTTTCCAGGGTGCGGGTGCCCACAGAGAGGGCTCTGAGCGCCACCTCTGGCACTAGTGCCAGAGGTTCGCCACCACTGCTCTAGGGTCTTTAGAGGGGTTAAAAGGGCCCTTAGAAAAAAACAGGAAAAAAGTACTTCTCACGGTACAGTTCCTCACTTCCCCTTCATTGGACAGTTGAGACATGTGACTAGAGAGCTGGCTTCTTCTATACACAGCATCACAGCATTTTCCAATTCTGCACAACAATTACTTGAACCTGTCATTTCCAAGAGTGTTTCCAAAGCATCCTGAGTGTGGCAAGGTATAATAATATGTGGATTAATAGAATCAGAGAGAATTTGTTTTTAGAGTTATAATTTCATAAAACTGCCTAATGTGAAGCAATTAAATAAGCTCATGATTTAGCTGCATTAATTGAGTCTGGCATGCCACCCGATATGAAAAAAAAAACTTGATTTTGAGCTAAATTAAAAGCTCCCAGTAACAGTCTGCATGTTCTCAATTAAGGATTTTCAGAACCTTGGCAAAAACTCTGCCATGGGCACAGCCCAATTATGCTTTAAACAAAAGCTGTTTTCTAAGGGAACAGCCATTTAAGTGTGTGGTATCACTGCCGTAATATTTTACTCTACTGTCAGAAACTCAGTAATTGTCCTGCTGCATGTTACAACTTTTTTCCTTCCTAGCACCTCATGTCTGCTTGCTGAATACAGATGTAAATAGCAAAATATCAATTCAGCTAGTGTAGTAGCATTGAATCCTTATGGTAGTGCCACATTTGCTATTTCCACCAGTTTGATTTCAGCAGTAAAAGCTAGCACATCTTCATCAAAGAGGTTGTGTGGTCCACTATAAAAAAAAAAGTTTAGAATGGTTTAAAATAATAAAACAAGTCCTACTCACCTTACTGATCCCCCGCGTTTCCTGTTGCAGTGCTTCCAGATTCTTATGCCAAGGTCTACTTTTTAGTCCCTCTCAACACAGAAAATGTGACAGCTCTGTCAATCACTAGCTGTAGCAGTAAACCATCTCAGCCAGTGATCATTTAAAGGAATCACATTTCTGTTCCAAGAAGCCCTAGGAAGTAGATATTGGTCGGAAGCCTGTTATGCACTAGAACAGGAGTGGTAGGCATGTATGGTATAGACTAGATTTTTTGATTATTTTACACCATTTTGATAATTTTTTTTATATAATCTATACAACCCCCAGTTTTAGTATTGTGATATCTCTATTAATCACATAAGATATTTTCCACGTTATCAACTTTCTTACAAAGTTGGATGCCTTAAATGGGTTTTACCATCACATACAATGGGGGCATATTGCTAGCATATGCCCCCATTGTATGATAGGTGTGGGTCCCACCTATGGGACCCACACCTACAACAAGAACGGAGCGGGGAAATGAATGGGGGGTGCACTGTGCATGCGCAGCCGCCCTCCATTTCAATGGGGCTGCCGAAAATAGCCAAGCGCTGGCTCGGCTTCTTCTGTCTGCCCCACTAAAATGAATCGGAGCAGGCGCCGCTCGTGCGCGGTGGGAGCAGCTCTTGTTGGTAGGGCGGACCCCGGGAAACCCGGGGTCCTCCAGCCACAGCTCTCCCCGCTCCGTGCTCCTTGTAGGTGCATGTCCTAGAGGTGGGACAAGCACCTATCAGACAATGGGGGCATATCCTAGCGATATGCCCTCATTGTATGTGATGGGAATACCCCTTTAACCCCTTTCAGACACAACCAGTTTTCACAGCCAAATTTTGCAAAGCTGATGTTTAGTAATAACTTTGGGATGATTATACGTATCTAAGCAAGTCCGGGAATGTTTTTTTTTTCTTACACATACTACTTCATGTTTGTGGTAGATGTGGGTTGATATGTTTTACCTCTATTTATTAAACAAATCAAAAATTTACTGAAATTAGGAAAAAGTCACAATTTTCTAAATTGGAATTTCTCTACTTTTAAGACAGATAGTGATATCTCACAAAATAGTTATTAATTAACATTCCCCATATGTCTTATTTATGTTGGCATCATTTTGTAAATGCTATCTATTTTTTGTAACATTAGAAGAATTTAGGATTTTAGAAGCAATTTTTTCATGAAAATTCCAAATCCCGCAAAAATGATCCCCTACCTAAGACAAACGCCCAAAACATAAAAACAGTGTCTTTCAAAAGTTGAGGTCCCACAGTGGGACAAAAAATAAAGTGAAAAAAGAACTAAAAAAAATAAAGTTTTACAAAAAATATTAAAATTTCAAGTAAAAAATAATCATAATTTTCCCAAAATAAAATATATATATTTTTTTAGGGAAAAAAAGAAAAGTAGACATATTAGGTATCGCGTCGTCTGTATCGACCGGCTCTATAAAAATATCACATGACCTAGCCCCTCAGATGAACACCGTCAAAAAAATAAAATAAAAACGGTGCTAAAAAAACATTTTTTTATCACCTTGCATCACTAAAAGTGCAACACCAAGTGATCAAAAAGGTGTATGCCCCCCAAAATACTACCAATATAACTGTCACCTCATCTCGCAAAAAATGAGCCCCTACCTAAGACAATCACCCAAAAAATAAAAAAAACTGGCTCTCAGAATATGGAGACACTAAAAAAAGTTTTTTTTTTGTTTCAAAAATGCATTTATTGTGTAAAACTTAAATAAATGCAAAGAACAACTGTGTCAAAAAAGCAATTTTTGTCACCTTACATCACAAAACGTTTAATACTAAGCGATCAAAAAGTCATATGTACCCTAAAATAGTACCAATCAAACCTTCATCTCATCCCGAAAAAAATGAACCTCTACATAAGACAGTCGCCCCAAAAAAAAACTATGGCTTTCAAAATATGCAGACACTAAAAAATAATTTTTTTCAAAAATGTTTTATTATGTAAGACTAAAACAAACAACCAAAAAAATCATATTTAGTATTGTCACGTCTGTAACAACATGCTCTATAAAAATTGCACATGATCTAACCTGTCAGTTGAACACTGTAAAAAAGCAAAAATAAAAAACTGTGCCAAAACGGCTATTTTTTTATACCTCGCCTCACAAAAAGTGTAATGTAGAGCAACCAAAAATCATATGTACCCTAAAATAGTACCAACAAAACAGCCACCTTATCCTTAGTTTCCAAAATGTGGTCACTTTTTTGGAGTTTCTACTCTAGGGGTGCATCAGGGGGGCTTCAAATGTGACATGGCAACTTAAAATTATCCCAGTGAAATTTGCCTTCCAAAAATCATTTGGCGTTCCTTTCCTTCTGTGCCCTGCTGTGTGCCCATACAGCGGTTTACGATCACAAATGGGGTGTTTCTGTAAACTACAGAATCAGGGTAATAAATATTGAGTTTTGTTCGGCTGTTAACCCTTGTTTTGTTACTGAAAAAATTGGCTTAAAATGGAAAATATGCCAAAAAAAGTGA
The DNA here is from genome assembly GCA_033119425.1 of Bufotes viridis. Classification (NCBI taxonomy): domain Eukaryota; kingdom Metazoa; phylum Chordata; class Amphibia; order Anura; family Bufonidae; genus Bufotes; species Bufotes viridis. The sequence continues at coordinate 422,260,370 of CM065589.1, forward strand.
AATTCTGAAATTTCATCTACATTTTCCTTTAATTCTTGTGGAACACTTATAGAGTTATCAAAGTTTGTAAAATCAGTTTTTAATACCTTGAGGGGTTTAGTTTCTAAAACTGGGCTATTTATGGGGGGTTTCCATTATGTACACCTCACAAAATGACTTCAGACCTGAACTGGTCCTTAAAAATTGGGTTTTGGAAATTGTCTTAAAATTTTAAGATTTGCTTCTATACTTCTAAGCCTTCTAACATCCCAAGAAAAGAAAATGTAATTTACAAAATGATCCAAACTTGAAGTAGACATATGGGAAATGTAAAGTAATAACTATTTTAGCAGGTATCACTATCTGTTTTAAAAGCAGAGAAACAAAAATTTAGAAAATTGCGAATTTTTCTTGATTTTTTTGTAAATTTGCTATTTTTTATAAATAAAAATGAAATATTTTGACTCAAATGTGCCATTGTTATGAAGTACAATATGTGATGAGAAAACAATCTCAGAATGGCTTGGATAAGTAAAAGCGATTTAAAGTTTTCACCACATAAAGTGACACGTCATATTTGCAAAAAATGGCCTGGTCCTTAAGGTGAAAAATGACAGGGTCCTGAAGGGGTTAAAGATAATACAACTTTATCCGTTCATAACAGATGCAGCCGCAGCAAGTTGTGTTATCAGAAACGGAAGCATTTTACTAATCCCTGCCAGATCAGGCAAAAACGAAAGTGTGAAAGTAGCCTTATACAGCACTTGCAGACAAATGCAAATGCAGAAATTAAAAAAAGAGAAACACCCCAAGAGGCGACCACATTTTAGAAACCACACCCCTCACAGAATTTACCATGGGGTGTAGAGAGCATTTTGACCCCATAGTTGTTTTGCAAAAATGAATGAACAGCAGACGATGCAAAGTGAAAACTGCTATTTTTTCACAAATATTCAATTTCAGTGCCCAATATGTTGTGTCCAGCTTGTGTCAGTGTCAAAAGTAAGCTCTTTTATTATTATGCTGGACTTTAAGGTCTTAAAAACACTCTACATGTGGCCCTGGACAGACAACAGGGCTCTGAAATAATAGAGCACTATGTGCATTTGAGGCCCAAAGTGGTGAACTACACAACTTGTGTTGATATCCGAGTAAAATAATAGATGGAACCGCTGAGAAGTTACCCCATTTTTTAAACTGAGCCCTAAGGTATTTATTAAGTAGCATAGTGAGAATTTTGACCCACTGGTGTTTTTCAAAAATTAATGCGTGGCAGATGGTGCAAAGTAAAAATTGCTATATTTCCACACATATGGCATTTCAGTCCCCAATAGGTTGTGCCGATTGTGTGCTAGTGTGAAAAATAAGCCCCCTTATTATTATGCTGCATTTCCTAGTTTTAAAAACACCCTACAAGTGGCCCTAATCTTTTGCTTGAATGTATGATAGGTTTGAGGAGTAAAAGAGCACCATGCTCATTTTGAAGCCCAATGTGGTGATTTACACCTCTTGTGCCAACAACTGGGATTACATAATAAATGCAACCTCCAAATTAACCCATTTTGGAAACTCTGCCTCTCAAGGTATTAGAGGGTGGAAGGAGAATTTAGCCATGCAGGGTGGGACTGACCCACTAGAGCAGTGATGGGCAACGTGCGGCTCTCCAGCTGTTGCAGAACTACAACTCCCAGCATGCAAAGCCTGTCTATAGCTATCAGCCTACTGCAGGGCATAGTGGGAGTTGTAGTTTAGCAACAGCTGGAGAGCCGCACTTTGCCCATCACTGCACTAGAGTAACAGATGATCTGTTGGGCCCAGGATATTACGATGAGTCCTAAAGTTTAGGAGAAAAATAAATACATTTGAATGCCTTCTGAGCCAACACTTGCCACTAGGGTCTATTTATTTGATTAAAAACCTAGTACACTTTATTAATATAGGGTTGGGTCTCAAGAAAAATTTCCTCTGGTGGACCACAGGAACCCAAGTCCAGTACAACACTGCAAACCCCCCCCCCCCTTGCTGTTTCAAGGGGGTTGCTAGAGTGGCCACTGCTGGTTGTTGATCTTGGCTTGTGTTCTGTAGGTTCACATCAGTTTAATACCTGTGCTGTGCCCCATCCCATGGGATGTCATATATTTTATGGACTTCTGGGCCAGGGAGATAAATAAAAATAGAAGCCTCTATAAAATCAGTATTGTAGGCTCCATGACAATGTTAATAGAAGGAACACTGAGTGTGTCACAATGTGGCCTGTCAGTATCTATCACTTACCTCCCTGGCAGCAGTCATGATGGCATAATTTGTCAGTCAGGTGTCCAACCAGGCACATCTGCAGGTGAGGGTGCCTTTGTGTGTGTGACAGCCAAGGATATGCATCCATAGATGGAGTCTAAAAAAGTCACTTTTGTGCAGATTGGAATACTGCTGTAGTATATTTTACCAAGCAAAGACAAAACATCTCACCTGTTATTGGATGGCACTAGTGCACCCCCTGTTGATTCAAGGGGTGAGCTTTGTTATTTCGAGTGTATTTCCCGAAGCAGTGGTGCATGACATACTGACTTAAAGAGCACCAATGGGAGAATCCCAGTCATGTACTGTCCTTCAGGTCTAAAACATACAATTTTGCTTTGGTCTTTTTGACAGCTGAGTACTTCTAAATTTTAACTACTGGGGGCCACATAAAATATAATTGAATCTCCATACACAGAAGATAGCTGTCATCCACCAGCTATCACTCCAGATATCCTCATACACTTGGTTGCTCAGCATTGGCCAAGCAAACATGTTTCGGTAGTAGGAAAATTTGGTAGGCCCCCATACAAATAGGCCACCTAGAGACAGGGAACCTTCTAGCTACATGCACTGACAAAAACAGAGTAGAGCTTTAGGATCATACCCAGTGAAATATGAAGTTTTTTTTGCAACTTCTTATTGACAGATGATGGCTAAGACCTTTACTATTACATATTATGAGCAGATAGAATTGGAAAGCAGTAATGAAAGATTACATATTCCTGAGATAAATAGTGCTTGATCCAAAAACAAAGTCTGCAGCTTAGACAAATGGACCAATTGATCGTTATCTTCATCAATATTTTAGGTTTCCTCTAAGAGGTAATAATTTATGAGGAAATAAAAAATTCACAGCTGCCCAACCATTTGTTAAGGACATTAATATTTATTATTCGGAAGTCGGAAACACTCCAAGGCAGTTATTGGTAGACTGACCAGCATGTGAAAAATTAGATTCCAATACAAGGATTGAAACACTAACTAGGAGTTTCCCTAGATTGCACAGTAAAGTCTATATTATGGTTCTTCTGTTTCTGAGACAGAAATTGCAATCAAATAAGATATGTAAATATCTAATCTCATATTGTCTTTTTTTAAATCATGGCAAAACCATGTTATCACTAGTGTTGGGCGCGAATATTCGCGATGCGAATATTTCGCGCGAATATCGCATATTCGCGATTTCGCGATTTTTTCGAATATCATGCCATAAATTCGATATTGCGAATATTCGCGTTGGTTAAATTAGATGATACACAATAAGTTCAAGAACTTCAGTTCACTTGTGTTGATAAATGAGTTTGAGTGACTCTGAGTTTCATTCATTTAAGGTGTTGTTTTGCATCAAGGCTCTTTTTCAAAGCCATAGCCAAAATCCTGCCTTTTTTGCGATTTTCCGTAATGCGATTTTTTTGACAGCGATGCGAATATCTAACACTTGCTGACATGCCTGCGCATTGACTTGAAAATTGAAATATTGCCTTTATGCGATTTTTCCGTAATGCGATTTTTATTAAGCGATGCGATTTTTTTGCCATGCGATTACGAATATTCGAATTTGCGAATATATCGCGAATATTTTATGAAATATTCGCGAAATATCGCAAATTCGAATATGGGCATATTCGATCATCACTAGTTATCACTGCAGTATGTGCTGAAAAAATAAAAATTCTTGCTTGCATTATACTGTAATGCGGCATTCATGAAAGCAGGAAGATGGTGTCCTGGTTAATGTTTGTGCATGGGATACAGAGGTGTCCTTCCTTACCTTTCTTGTGACCTGATGAGATTATCAGCTTTTCAAAACAACATTATTTTTGCATACTGTGTTATGAGATTTCTATCCTATAGAAGTCAAATTCTGACCATTCATTGGTCAGATTAGGACCGTTCAGTGTATTAATTTGAAAGTTTCCAGAGCAGATGGGGCTGGAAACTTTTGCATTCATTTGTCAAACTTGTGTAAAATAGAACTGGCTTAGTTGCCCATAGCAACCAATCAGTTTCCACCTTTCATTTTCCAAAGGAGCTGTCCAAAATGAAAGGTGGTATCTGGTTGGTTGCTATGGGAAACTAAGCCAGTTCTACCTTCCACCAATTTGATAAATGACCCAATTTGTTCTCTCACAAAAGGCTTACCAGTATTTTCCTGAAGACGATGATGCCACAGGCCAAACTCTGGGAACCAGCCAATTAGCCAATTACCGCAGCCTAGTACTAGTTTCAGCACCAGGAACCACCGTGTCTAATGCCTTGGTACCCAGTAGACAGACCTGCATGGCTCTGGTTGTCACAAACCGAGAATGCCTCACTCCAGTGGAGGCAGACCAGGCAATTGCTCTAGGCCTCGTGGGGTTGGGGGTCTCAGCTAGGACACTATAATGAGTCATGGTTTAGCTACTACCCCTTTTAGAAGCTGCTACTAAACTACGCTCTAAGGAGTAGGGACATTCTAACGCCAGTTAGTGAAACACACTCCATGTGGGAATGACTAGGCCTCATGGCACTGTAATGATTTATCATGCTGTGTGCCTCTGGCAGGGCCGTCTTTAACGTGGACAAAAGAGGCAGCTAATCCAGGCCCAGTTGCTGCCCAAGGCAGCTGCCTCTTGAGCCCCGCTGGCCACTGCCCACAAATTCAATGACATTGTTGCAAAATATCTTGCCTCCACTCCGCCGGCTCCGTGTCTCGATCCTATCCTTTACTATGCGAGCGGCATGGCTCACATAGTGAAGGACTTACTTGCTTGCTCCTCCTTACTACCTCCCCTGCCCTTTGCGTACGTCTCCTCCTTCCTGAACTGCAGAGCGTTGCCCATTTCCAGCCCTGACCCCAGCTCAGAAGTAATCTGCAAAATAATATATATTTGTGTCAGAAGGCGTAATGACATGCTAGGGTGTGGGAAGGCGGGATCCAGGGGGCCCAAGTAAATTCTTGCCTAGGGTCCAATCAGACAGCCCTAGTCTCTGGTCAATCTCAACTGTAATGATTTTTATTGAGGGCTTTATGTCAGTACAAATCATTACAGCTGAGGTTGGGCAGACATTTATGGCATTATAAAGTCATGGAATCCAGTCAAAGGAGCAGAGTTCACTACGGTACTTCATACTCCTGCACAAACCGTGCTCCACGCAGTGAGCAAACTGGTCTGAAACGGACCTAGAACTGCTTCAGAATACCTCTGTGTATTTTAAACTTCATCTCATCTTGAACCCATCTTGAACCCAGGACCTATTGCATGAAAGACAGAAACCTTGACAGTTGCGCCACAGGCTTAAAGGCATATGCTCCACAAGATAGGGGGTAACTATTAGATTGATGGGGTCCCAGTGGTAGCAACTGGACTAGAGTTGATCGAACACCTGGATGTTCGGGTTCGAGAAGTTCGGCCGAACTTCACAAAAATGTTTGGGTTCGGGATCCAAACTCGACCCGAACTTGACTCCGAACCCGAACTTGACCCCGAACCCGAACCCCATTGAAGTTAATGGGGACCCGAACTTTTGGGCACTAAAAAGGCTGTAAAATAGCCCAGGAAAGGGCTAGAGGGCTGCAAAAGGCAGCAAAATTTAGGTAAATCCCCTGCGAACAAATGTGGATAGGGAATTGACTTAAAATAAAATAAATAAAAATTAACCAATATCAATTGGCAACTTGGAGGAGGAGGTGGAATTGGAGGTTGGGCTGGCGTCAGGTGGGAATGCTATAGGAGTTTAAGTTCTCATCACAGCCAAAAATGATTCATGTCTGCCTGCAGTACCACAGGCCTCATTCACAGACTCAGGGCCATGGCAACCATACAAGGGAGTTGAAGATCACATCACAGCCAAGAAGGATTCATGTCTGCCAGTAGTGTCACAGGTCGCACTCACAGACTCAGGACAATGGCAACCATACAAGGAAGTTGAAGTTGTCATCACAGCCAAGAAGGAATCATGTCTGCCTGCAGGGCCGCAGGCATTATTCAAATATTCAGGCCCACGGGACCCACAAAGAGGAGAGTTAAAATCAAGCCAAGACAGTATTGATTTCACCCAGCAATGCCACAGGCCTCATTCACAGATTCAGACCCATGGCACCCACAAAGAGGAGAGTTACAATCATGCCAAATCAGTATTGAATTCACCCAGCAGTGCCACAGGCCTCATTTACTAATTCAGGAGGACCATGGCACCTGCAAAGAGGAGAGCGGTCCCGTAACAGCAACACAGGCCATAGGTCAACCTGCAATGGAACAGGCTATTATCATTTATGTAGGCCCCTGACACCCAGACAGAGGAGAGGTTATTTGACAGTAAAAAGAGTTTAATGTCTCCCACCAAGACAGCAAGCAATTAAACGAAATATAGGCCCCTGACACCCACACAATGGGGCGGTCATTTGACAGTATAAAGAGTTTAATATCTCCCACCAATGCAGCAAGCGATGAAACGAAAAATAGGCCCCTGGCACCCAGAAAAAGGAGAAAGGTCTCATAGCAGCAAAACAGGCATCATGTTACCCACCATTGGAACAGGCCACTTTCAGTAATTTAAGCCAAAGCACCCAGACAGAGGAGAGAGGTCCCATAGCAGCAAAACAGGTATCATGTTACCCACCAATAGAACAGGCCACTTTCAGTTATTTAGGCCCCTGACACCCAGACAGAGGAGAAGTCATTTGACAGCAAAAAGAGGTTAATGTCACGCACCAAAGCAGCTGGCGATTAGCTGAAATGTAGGCCCCTGGCACCCAGACAGAGGAGAGGTTCATTTAACTTGGTGTTGCCCCCAATATAATGGTACAATTAAAAAAAAGAGGATTCAAAAAAGAAGTGCCCTGGAGTACAAGAATGTATGGTTGAGGGCGAGGCAGTTATAAATGTCTATTCTGCACAACCAATGGACAGGTCCTGTGGGATCCATGCCTGGTTCATTTTTATGAACATCAGCTTGTCCATGTTGGCTGTGGACAGGCGGCTGCATTTGTCTGTAATGACGCCCCCTGCCGTGCTAAATACACGTTCAGACAATACACTGGCCGCAGGGCAGGCCAGCACCTCCAAGGCATAAAAGGCAAGCTCTGGCCATGTGGACAATTTGGAGACCCAGAAGTTGAATGGGGCAGAACCATCAGTCAGTACGTGGAGGAGTGTGTACACGTACTGTTCCACCATGTTGTTGAAATGCTGTCTCCTGCTAACACGTTCCCTATCAGCTGGTGGTGCAGTTAGCTGTAGCGTTGTGACAAAACTTTTCCACATCTCGGCCATGCTAACCCTGCCTTCAGAGGAGCTGGCCATGACACAGATGCGTTGGCGACCTCATACTCCTCCTCTGCCTTCGCCTTGTGCTTCCACTTGTCCCCCCGTGTCAGTTGAGAATGCTCTCAGAATCGTGTCTACCAGCGTGCGCTTGTACTCACGCATTTTCCAATCACGCTCCAGTGCGGGAATTAAGGTGGGCACGTTGTCTTTGTATCAGGGATACAGCAGGATGGTCACCCAGTAGTCAGCACATGTTAAAATGTGGGCAACTCTACTGTCGTTGCGCAGGCACAGCAGCATGTAGTCGCTCATGTGTGCCAGGCTGCCCAAAGGTAAGGACAAGCAGTCCTCTGTGGGAGGCGTATCGTCGTCGTCCTCCGTTTCCCCCCAGCCACGCACCAGTAATGGGCCCGAGCTGCGTTGGGTGCCACCCCGCTGTGAACATGCTTCATTCTCATCCTCCTCCACCTCCTCCTCGTCCTCGTCCTCCAGTAGTGGGCTCTGGCAGGCCAAATTTGTACCTGGACTCTGCTGTTGCAAAAGACCTCCTTCTGAGCCACTTCAGGCTCAGACTGGCCTGAAAGTATTAGAAATGACCCCTCTTCCTTCTCCTCCTCCTCCTGGGTCACATCCTCTTCCATCATCACCCTAAGTGTTTTCTCAAGGAGAAATAGAAGTGGCATTGTAATGCTGATAAAGGCGTCATCGCCACTGGCCATGTTGGTGGAGTACTCGAAACAGAGGAACAGGGCACACAGGTCTCGCATGGAGGCCCAGTCATTGGTGGTGAAGTTGTGCTGTTCCGCACTGCGACTTACCGGTGCGTGCTGCAGCTGAAACTCCACTATAGCCTGCTGCTGCTCGCACAGTCTCTCCAGCATGTGCAAAGTGGAGTTCCACCTGGTGGGCACGTCGCATATGAGGCGGTGAGCGGGAAGGCCGAAGTTACGCTGGAGCGCAGAAAGGCGAGCACAGACGCCCCGCACTTTATGCAGCAGCTCTGACATGTCAGGGAAGTTGTGAATGAATTTCTGCACCACCAAATTCAGCACATGCGCCAGGCAAGGGATGTGCTAGTCCTAGAGCTGCAACTAGATTTCGCCCTTTATCGCACACCACCAGGCCGGGCTTGAGGGTCACCGGCAGCAACCACTCATCAGTCTGTTGTTCTATACCCCGCCACAACACCGGCGCGGTGTGGGGCCTGTCCCCCAAACACATGAGTTTCAGAATGACCTGCTGACGTTTACCCCGTGCTGTGCTGAAGTTGGTGGTGACGGTCTGTGGCTGACCGTATGAGCAGGTGGAAGAAGAGGAGGAGGAATCCGAGTAGGAGGAGGAGGCAACAGGAGGCAAAGAATGATGCCCTGCGATCCTTGGCGGCGGAAGGACGTGCGCCAAACAGCTCTCCGCCTGGGGCCCAGCCGCCACTACATTTACCCAGTGTTCAGTTAGGGAGATATAGCATCCCTGGCCGTGCTTACTGGTCCACGTATCTTTGGTTAGGTGGACCTTGCCACAGATGGCGTTGCGCAGTGCACACTTGATTTTATCCGATATTTGGTTGTGCAGGGAAGGCACAGCTCACTTGGGGAAGTAGTGGCGGCTGGGAACGACGTACTGTGGGACAGCAACCACCATCAGCTGTTTGAAGCTGTTCGTGTCCACCAGCCTGAATGACAGCATTTCAAAGGCCAGTAGTTTAGAAATGCTGGCATTCAGGACCAGGGATCGAGGGTGGCTAGGTGGGAATTTACGCTTACGGTTTGTGAGATGGAGAGCTGAACACTGCCGTGTGACATGGTGGAGATGCTTCGTGATGGAGGTGGTGGTGTTGGTGGCACATCCTCTTTTTGCTGGGCAGCAGGTGCCAACGTACCTCCAGAGGTGGAGGAAGAGGCCGAGGCAGAAGCAGAAGTGGGAGCAGGAGGGGCCTGAGCCCTTTCTTGGTTTTGAAGGTGCTTACTCCACTGCAGCCCATGTCTCGCATGTAGATGTCTGGTCATGCAGGTTGTGCTAAGGTTCAGAACGTTAATGCCTCGCTTCAGGCTCTGATGGCACAGCGTGCAAACCACTCAGGTCTTGTCGTCAGCACATTGTGTGAAGAAGTGCCATGCCAGGGAACTTGAAGCTGCCTTTGGTGTGCTCGGTCCCTGGTGGCAGTGGCCAGTAGCAGGCGAACTCTCTTGGCGACGGCTGTTCTGCTTTTGCACCCTGCTCCCTCTTATGCTACGCTGTTGGCTCGGTTTCACCACTGCCTCTTCCTCTAAACTCTGAAAGTCAGTGGCACGACCTTTATTCCATGTGGGGTCTTGGACCTCATCGTCCCCTGCCTCGTCTTCCACACAGTCTTCCTCCCTTACCACCTGTTCGGTCTGCACACTGCAGAAAGATGCAGCAGTTGGCACCTCTTTTTCGTCATCATCATTTTTCATCATTTTTCTCCATATATATATTGCAGTTGCCTGGCCTGCCCGTGTGTGAGAGGCTGCAGGCCCACAGACTGTAGTGTGCCCACTGCCAGTGCCCACCACTCATACCGTGTGGCACAGGACTTTGCATAAAAAAAAGGCATTTCATTTTTACATTTTAATCTAATTTCAGTTGCCTGCCTGCTGCCAGTGTGTGTGGCCCACTTCCACTGACTGTAGTGTGCCCACTGCCAGTGCCCACCACTCATACCGGGTGGCACAGTACCTTGCACGCATAGTACCACTAATACCAAAAAAAAATGAAAGGCAGAGGCAGGCCACCCCGCAGGGGCCGTCGTGGTGCTGTGATTTCCTTTGGCCCAGTGTTCAGAGGCCACATACTCCGAACTCGAAAAATTCTGAGGACATAATTGACTGGCTTACACAGGACACCCAATCTTCTACAGCTTCCGCTTGGAACCTTGATGCACCATCCCCCTCCAGCTCAGCTTTGGGCACCTCTCAAGTTACCACTCACCCGCCTACCACCACCACAAACACTAGCATCTCAGCCGCTTCATTTGATCTGTCAGAAGATTTATTTACACATCAGTTGGAAGAAATGAGTGATGCGCAACCATTATTGCCAGAGGATGTAGATAACAGGGATACAGTATGTCTCAGTCAGGCAGCATTACACACATGGACGTACGGTGAGATGATAATGATGTTGTACCCGCTGCTGCTTCATTTGCTGAGTTGTCAGATACACCCGTGGTCAGTCAGACAGCACACCAATCAACGCATATTGTTGCCACCACCAGAATGCAGTCATTGCAAAGCTCAGCAGTGTGGCATTTTTTTTGTGTGTCTGCCTCTGATAACAGCGATGCCATTTGCAACCTGTGCCAAAAGAAACTGAGTCGTGGGAAGTCCAACACCCACCTAGGTACAACTGCTTTGTGAAGGCACATGATCTCACATCACAAACGCCTATGGGATCAACACATGAGTACAAGCAGCACACAAACTCAAAGCCACCATGCTCCTCCTGGTCCAGCATCTTCAGCCACGTCAACCACTGCTGTCCTCCCTGCCCCCTCTCAACCACCCGCCACTCCGCCTCTCACCTTCAGCAGTTCCTGCTCATCTGCCCACAGTCAGGTGTCTGTCAAGGAAATGTTTGAGTGTAAGAAGCCAATGTCACAGAGTCACCCCTTGCCTGGCGTCTGACAGCTGGCTTGTCGGAACTCTTAGCCCGCCAGCTTTTACCATACAAGCTGGTGGAGTCTGAGGCCTTTAAAAAATTTGTAGCTATTGGGACACCGCAGTGAAAGGTAACCGGCCGAATTTTTTTTTCAAAAAAGGCAATCCCCAACCTGTACTCTATTGTGGAAAAGGAAGTCATGGCATGTCTGGCACACAGTGTTGGGGCAAGGGTCCATCTGACCACTGATACCTGGTCTGCAAAGCACGGTCAGGGCAGGTATATCATGTACACTGTGCATTGGGTAAACCTGATGATGGCTGCCAAGCATGGAATGCTGCTGCTGCGTCTTGCTCCACATCATCAACTGCACCCCCCAGCTCCCCAGGGGCTATTCCACCCCGGATACGACTTTGTCACGCCATCTTGGGGTTGATTTGCCTGAAAGCAGAGAGTCACACCGGACCAGCACTCCTGTCTGCCCTGATCAGTGGATCAGTGGCTGACCCCGCACCAACTGGAGATCGGCAAAGTGGTGTGTGACAATGGAAGCAATCTGTTGGCGGCATTGAATTTGACTCATGTGCTGTGCATGGCACATGTGTTGAATCTGATTGTACAACGCTTTGTGTGTAAGTACCCAGGCTTACAGGACGTCTTCAAGCAGGCAAGGAAGGTGTGTGGCCATTTCAGGCATTCCTACACGGCCATGGTGCACTTTTCCGACATTCAGCGGCAAAACAACATGCCAGTAAGGCACTTGATTTACGACAGCCCGACACATTGGAATTCAACACTCCTAATGTTCGATCGCCTGCTCCAACAAGAATAAGCCACCAATGAGTATTTGTATGACCTGGTTGCTAGGACAGCCTCTGCAGAGCTGGGTATTTTTTTGCCACGTTACTAGACGTTCATGCGCAATGCCTGTAGGCTCATGCGTCCTTTTGAGGAGGTGACAAACCTAGTCAGTCGGACCGAAGGCACCATCAGCGACCTCATCCCATTTGTTTTCTTCCTGGAGCGTGCCCTGTGAAGAGTGCTGGAAAAGGCAGTAGATGAGCGTGAAGAGGAAGAGTTGTGGTCACCATCACCACCAGAAACAGCCTTATCATCATCGCTTGCTGGACCTGCGGCAACGCTGGAAGAGGAGTCTAAGAAAGAGGAGTCAGAGGAGGAATGTGGCTTTCAGGAGGAGGAAGACCAACCAAAGCAGGCATCCCAGGGTGCTCGTTGTTGTCACCTATCTGGGACCCGTGGTGTTGTACGTGCCTGGGGGGAAGAACAGACCTTCAATGCGATCAGTGAGGATGAGGAATGGGAGATGAGTAGCTCGGCATACAACCTTGTGCAAATGGGGTCTTTCATGCTGTCATGCCTGTTGAGGGACCCTCGTATAAAAAGGCTGAAGGAGAACGACCTGTACTGGGTGGCCACGCTACTAAACCCCCGGTATAAGCAGAAAGTGGCTGAAATGTTACCTAATTACCGGAAGTTGAAAAGGACGCAGCAGTTCCAAAACAAGTTAAAAAGTATGCTTTACACATCGTATAAGGGTGATGTCAGAGCACACTGGAAATCTAACAGGGGAAGAGGTGAAAGTAATCCTCCTCCTACCACGACCACGCTGGCAAGGACAGGACGCTTTACAGACGTGTTGTTAATGGAGGACCACGGATCGCCACAGCCCTTCCGGGTCCACCCTCAGAGAATGTCTCGACCGAAAGGGAGCAGACTACCTCGCCTTAACTGCAGATATCGACATTCTGAGGAGGGATGAACCCCTTGACTACTGGGTGTGCAGGCTTGACCTGTGGCCTAAGCTATCCCAATTTGCGATAGAACTTCTGGCCTGCCCCGCTTCAAGTGTCCTGTCAGAAAGGACCTTCAGCGCAGCAGGAGGTATTTTCACTGACAAGAGAAGTCGTCTAGGTCAAAAAAGTCTAGATTACCTCACCTATTATTAAGATGAATAAGGCGTGGATACCGAAGGCACTGACAGTGGGGGATACATTTGACTAAAAAAGGCCTGATGAGATGCCTTGGGCCCCACGCTGCTGTATTTAATCTCTGCATGCCGGATGACTTGCGTGACTTCTCTGCCACCAACTAGGGTTCAAGACGCAATGTTTTAGTACACTTTCTGCCTGGAAAACAGAAATTTTTCCGGCCGCTGCTACAGCAGCGGCTGCAACAATGCCTAATTTTTCAGGCATGTGTACATGCCTAATTTTTCTGGCCTCTGGTGCTGCACTGTAGCTGCAAAAACAAAACAAAAAAGGCACATACATGTGTCAATTCCCCTTTGTGATCGTTACATTGTTGTGGTGAAGGGGCTTGCGTATCACAATGAAGCAATCACCTCTATGAGTGTGTTGGCAATGTTGGCACACCCCAGATGATAAGGTCGTTGCTTCATTGTGAAAAGACCAAAAGCAATCGGCTGGATCATTTTTCATAGAAAAAACATTAATTTTCTTTGTGATCATCTAAGGTGATCATTAAAGCCTACTAGGCCAACAATGGGCCCACACTGCAGAATCATTGTTTTCTTGGTCACTTAACTGTCACTGAACTACCTCAGCACGACCATAGGCTTTGAAAAACCGCCATCGCCTGCAATCTCCCAAACGTGCGCACGAGCACAGTCATCACTACACCAAGATTGACGCATAGAGAAATAAAATTTATGTCATGACTGTGTCAACTATTGACAACGCTTTGCGGTTGTCTAAAATCTATTCGATACACGTCCCCTGATAGGGGACATAACAGGGATTGAACTGATAAGAATAGTACTACTTAACACACCACTGATATAAGGTGTCACAGTACATTGCGCGGCGCACTCGCAGTGCCCCAAATTGGAAGTAAGAGGACCGACCAAGCTTCTTTTTCCATCTCCCGGTTCCTAAAATGTATTCGATACACGTCTCCTGATAGGGGACGTAACAGGGATTAAACTGATAAGAATAGTACTAAGTAACACACCACTCACTCATATAGGGTTGCACAGTACATTGCACTGCGCAAGCGCAGTGCCCCAAATTGGTAGTACGAGTAACGACCAAGCTTCTTTTTCCATCTCCCGTTTCCTAAAATCTATTCGATACACGTCCCCTGATAGGGGACGTAACAGGGATTAAGCTTATAAAAATAGTACTACTGATTACTGAACACACCACTCGTATAGGGTGGCACAGTACATTGCGCAAGGAAGAGACCTTCAATGACATCAGTGAGGACAAGGAACGGGACATGGCTAGCTTGGTATCCAACCTTGTGCAAATGGAGAGTTTGCAGTTGTGCAAATGGACTGTTTGCGGTTGTTTGCTGTGCGTTAAATGGGGAGTTTGGTCTGTCACAGTTAGGTCTGTCACTGTGAAGCGGGCGTAACCCTTACACTACCTGATCGATATCGATACATCATCATACCTGATCGTATACACACACTGGATGTTTTAAAGCACGGTATTCCAAAGAATTTACGAATGTTAGGTGATTTATGCCCTTTATGGATTAAAACCCGACTCTGCGTCCACTACGTAGTTTTCCATGGGAGTTTTGCAATGGTTCCCCCCCGGCATGCCACAGTCCAGGTGATAGTCCCCTTGAATCAACTTTTCCATCACTACTGTGGCCAGAAAGAGTCCCTGTGAGTTTTAAAATTCGCCTGCCTATTGAAGTCTATGGCGGTTCGCCCGGTTCGCCCGTTCGCGAACATTTGCGGAAGTTTGCATTCGCCATTCGTGAACGAAAAATTTTATGTTCGCGACATCTCTATTAGGGGATTGGTATTTTGGCAATTGAATTTCACCCCAGAAAAATATCTATCCTTTTACGGACAGTATTTCACTTGGACAGCCACAGCTGGAACCCCAGATTTAGGGGACTGGTATTTTGGCAATTGAATTTCACCCCAGAAAAAAAATCTATCCTTTGACAGACAGTATTAAACTTGGCCAGCAACAGCTGGAACACCAGATTTAGGGGATTGGTATTTTGGCAATTAAATTTCACCCCAGAAAAAAATCTATCCTTTGACGGGCAGTATTACACTTGGCCAGCAACAGCTGAAACCACTGATTTAGGGGATTTGTATTTTGGCAATTGAATTTCACCAAAGAAAAAAATCGATCCTTTGACAGACAGTATTAAACTTAGCCAGCCACAGCTGGGACACCAGATTTAGGGGATTGGTATTTTGGCCATTGAATTTCACCCCTCAATAAAATATAGCAATTTATATCCTGTGTTTTAAGGTGTGACAATAAGCACAACTACTGATGAAGGATATTGCAAAAAAAAGCCTACTATTAAACCCAAAAATGTTTGTTGAACTTGGTGGCAGCTCAAAACATGTGCTGGTGCACCAAAAGATCACAAAATGGCCATCACCCCAGAAAAAAGTGTCAGAAAAACGCTCTAAGCAGCCTAAAAACCAGTAAGCAATGAACTAACAGAAGTTGAATGATTCACAGCTATAGATCGATCACTTCATTAAGTGGTTTTGCTGAGTCTTCCCTGCCTAATCTCACCCTCACAGCAGCTGCATCCTATCCCTACACTAATCAGAGCAGAGTGACGGGCGGCGGTACGTGACTCCAGCTTAAATAGAGGCTGGGTCACATGCTGCACTTGGCCAATTACAGCCATGCCAATAGTAGGCATGGCTGTGATGGCCTTTTGGGGCAAGTAGTATGATGCTTGTTAGTGCTCCTTTGCAGTCTTTCAAAAAGCGCCATAGAAATCGGCAAACACCGAACCCGAACTTTTACATAAATGTTCAGGTCCGGGTCCGTGTCCCGAAAACCCCAAAATTCGGTACGAACCCGAACTATACACTTCGGGTTTGCTCAATTGGACCAATCACTAGAGTCCCCCTGAAATGGATGAAGCAACAGGTCTGAAATACATGCAGCACCTCCATTCATTTCTATGGGAGCACTGGAGATAGCTGAGTACAGCTGGGGCAGCATGCATTTCTGACCAGCTGCTCCCTCCATTACAGGGAGCTCCACAAGGTACAGGGTCCCTATTCTCGGGAATGGTGGGGGTCCCAGCAGTAGGACCCCACCAATCCAAAAGTTATCGCCAATCCACAGGATAGGGGATAACCTTCTCTAACGAGAATACCCCTTTAACTGTAGTCAGTGGGATGATTTTCTGACTAAAAACCTCACTAGTATTTTTGCCATGCATATCTATAGATACATCTTTATATATCAGTACATTGTATAAGATAACAGCAAAAATATCGTTTATTTAGTAATTTCAAAAAATTTTATGGAGCAAAATAAATTACAATAAACACTATATATGATAGATGATAGATAGATAGATAGATAGATAGATAATACTAGTGAGGCTTTTAGTCAGAGAAAATACCCAATTTACCATAGTTAAGCCTGTGGCTCAACTACTAAGATTGCTGCCTCTCATACAGCTGGTCCTGGGTTCATGAAATCAAGACCCAACAGCAGGTTTAAGTATACAGGGGTGTCCTTAACTCTATTAGGCGACATTCCCATCAGCGCTAGTTATTTTTATTGTTCTGCTCTGTTAGAGGATCACAACAATGAAAATAATGAACTATAATAGGGTCCATTCAGGTGCCTGCTTTTTTTAGAGGAAAAAAAGTCCTTCATGCAGGAATATATTCTGTTTGCTCTTTTTGGTGGAATCTGCAATGAAGGCCCTGAACGGAACCTTCAATGCAGATGTGAACATGCCCTTAGAATGCTGAGGCCCTATCCCTAGCTAAATGTGGGGCGGGATGTATTATGAACTTTGCTCTGGGTCCCCATGATTTCTGTATATTCCCTGCTCCACTTTTCCATATGATGCTAGCTACCCAACTTATGTGGGTGCTGTATTATATTATGTCTCCATACAACTCAAAATTTTTACAGAGCCATAATACCATCATACATGAGGCCTAAGACTAAGCAGATGTTATGTAGCTTAGGTTGAACACTGATATAAGTACAGGCAATGTTTGTAGATAGATCTATAAACTAACATCCATGTCTGTATCTTCCATTTGAGAAATACAATTAGTGTACCTCCTCTCGAAACAACTAGTAAAATCCAGTGACTGCTGTATTGCAGGGTCTCCATATTAAACAGACAGGCTAATAAATCTTATTATTCAGGAAGCGCTTGACAGAATAGATTTCTCTAAAGGAGGATGTTGTAAGTGTCTTTCATCAATAATGTATGTATAGGTTCTACAGCAATAAGTCTATTGTACTGCATGAATGATCTGCATAAAGGCCGCAGAAGGTGGAAAAGGGACGGGAATATTCTGAAATGACCTGTTTGACATGCAGAATCACGTTATAAACACAAGCTTACATTATACTTAGATATAGGGGATGTTTTATTCATAATATATCTTCAGTGGTGGCCAGGATCTCATTTCAGAAATACTGCAGACAACAGCCAATGTCTTAAATTAGAGGAAATTTTCAAAGTACTGTAATCTCAATTAAAGACCATGTTCTCTTACCACAATCCAGTCAAGGAACGATTGTGTGGAAGACATTTGTAAAGTTCTAAAAATTCTTCATCTTCTAATTGTGTCCAGCCAAGACTATAAAATACAAAATAAAAAGTTCAGAGTCATTCTACTAATATTGGGTCTGATAAACTACATAATATCTGGTTGGATACTACTAAATGAACCACAATGTAAATAACAGATTTTATGACAGATTTCCATTTAATGTAAAGGTGAAATTACAATTTTTACCATATTGTATTGTGAAATGGGGAAACGGCTCTAATTGTGTGCACACTGTATAGATTAAATTAAATAATCTGGACTGACATTCTGCTGTTTGGACACAAGATGCTACTGTTTCCCAAACACAGCCACAGACAGCATATATTTCCGTATTCATGAGAGGTGAAGTTACAAGAGCCTGTAGAAGAAAGGGAGCGGCCATCTTAGAGGAAGATGAGACTGAGTAACTGCGTGAGCAGAGGATCTGGCGGCATCCAGTTGTGAGAACATCCCTCAGTTACCAGAGAGGCAGCTAAGTGAAGCTGATTGTGTCCAAGACCCTGATCCTGTCCAAAAGAACGAGGACTGCTTCAAGGAGCGCTGATGAGAGCTAAGGACCAAAGCCACATACACTGCAGGACCACGTGCTTGTTGGAGAGGCATTTGTTCTGTTTAGAGTCACCAGCAGATGGAGAGCAGACCCGGGACGGTAAGATTGTGCACGTACCTCATTACAGTGTTGGCGCCTATAGACTGAGACCAGGCCTGTAGTTAGTTAGTTAGGGTCTCTGTTTGTGTCAAGCCATTGCAAGGACTCCATAACTTAAAGTGACATTTCACATTAGAGAGCTGATAAACTTCCCACAAACTCAAGCCAGGCTGGCGTTTTTCTCAGAAGGAATACTCAGGCATTTGCTACAAGACCAGTGGGAGGGGGAATACTGTAGAGCATTGTAAGATTGTAAGCTGATGTGCTGCACCGCAGGCTAGCCCGTATCACACACCCAAACAATTGTTCTTGTTTTTTTAGGGTAATAACAGGCAAGGTGTGGCAGTGTTGATGTGCCCGCCAGTAGGTAAATTACAGCACTTTCCTCCTGCTTCCATCGGAGGGCGCCGTGCTGTGCAGCACAAGGGTCTCAGCCTTCGGGCTAGGTGTATGTATATTTATTGCATGTTCCCAGCATTTTCGGTTGTGTTCATTGTCACATTTAAGTAAAATTCAGTTTTGGCAAAAACTGGTGTTGGAGTTGCTTTCCTCGTTCGTGACTTCACTGTATCCTGGGGAGCCCACCCCAGTACACAGCTTAGAGTTTCAGCAGAGGGCAGACCCATTAACTAGTCCTAGTTTGCCACCTCTACACTATGTAAATATTAACTGCATTTACAACATTTATATAGGCAGTGGCACAATCAGAAACCAGAAAAAGGATAGATACTGACAATCTACCTATTAGTGAGCCTTAAGGTCCTTTTACACGCACTGATGTGTCAGCAATTATAGAGAAGGAAGCAGATGTTCCTAATAATTGCCTGATCATCCATCGAGAGAAGGGCTTAATTTACATGCAGCAATCACCTCCACTGAATGTAGACAACTGGACAAGTGATCGCTTGTCCACATAGAAACTCGTTGTTCCTGGGCAGCAGATCCCTGCTTGTTTGATCGGCTGCACAGGAACAGTGATTTTTGATGCCGTCAGAAAAACAGGATCACCTGATGAACGAGCGTCTGCTTGTTAATCGGGTGATCACTGGAAATTTTTACACAGGCTAATTATCTGGAACAAGTATTTATACAAACACTCATCCCTGATAATCGGCCTCATTATTGGTCTGCTTAAAACGACTTTTATTGAAAATAAGACTTAAATCTGAGCATTTACACAAAGTTAATTTGCTGTTTTTGATGCTGTTTTTGATACCTAACAGAAAACCAATAGAAAAAAACACTTCATAATGACAGGTGTTTCTTTATTCATGTGTTTTATATGTCATAAAAAACAGTGTGAAGGAGGCCTAGCAATTTTTGCTATGAAGTAGTACAATGGCGCACTACAGCTGCATTGACATGCACGTCATATTAATTCATGTAGGGTTGCTGTGACTTACTGAACATTATTTTCACAAAAAAAAGCAGTTTTTATGTGAATTTTTTGTAGTAAATTGCAAAATGTACACTTAAGTAAGGGTTGGAGGAACAGATTTTAATTAGTACCTCAATACAATAATACATAAAAACCATATAGATCTCAAATATGTTATACGGTTCCCTAATAATATGTTATACAGTACCCAAATAATGTGAAACCATATCAACATAAATGGTACACAGTGCCTAAATACAATGAACTGCACCTAATAATTAATACTTGTGACAAACATATGACATTTTTGTGTTTCTTAGGCCTCATGCACATGACCATATGTTTTTTACGGTACGCAAAAACCGGATCCGCAGAAAATACGGATGACAAAAAGTTATCTTTTGGATAACTTTTGGATTGGTGGGGTCCTACTGCTGAGACCCACACCATTCCCGAGAATGGGGACCCTGTACCTTGTGGAGCTCTCTGTAATGGAGGGAGCAGCTGGTCAGAAATGCATGCTGCCCCAGCTGTACGCACACGGAGTACCTTCTGTTTTTTTTGCGGACCCATTGAAATTAATGGTTCCATATACAGCCCGTATACGGAACGCAAAAAACGTTCGTGTGCATAAGCCCTTATATTCATGCTCAGCATTTCAAAGTGTTAATGCCAAATTGTAGTTTGCTAGCCTGTAGTGTGCTAGTTGATGAGGTTATGGCCTCACATTCCATCTCTGAGACTGGTCGAGGAGAGTGGGGGATTATGGGATTGTTAAGGGTGGGTTCACATCAAGTTTTATGCCTCACAAAAGGACAAAAAAACACAGGCCACCACATTCTTGTATCCTGCACAGTCCGGTAAAAAGAAAAGTATATGCTTTTTTTACAATGGTAAAAAAAAGGTTTTTTTTGTTTTTTTTTACAATGAACAATGAAATGTGGTGAAAGGATGCCACTGTATGGCATCAGTGTGAGGCATCCGTTTATCATATATATATTTTTTTGTATATGTTAAAAGGATGGGAAAAACGTGATGTGTACCCACCCTAAGTTCCCTATTGCCTTTGAAGAGACTGAAAATGAGACTGGACCTGTCTAGTTCTGATCACCAAATGGGTTGGCTGGAGGCTAGGACACATCTGATAATATCTGTTAACCATCTTATTGGTCAAATAAAATATGCCACATAAAACCACAAAGCCACATACTTCAGAGACTTGAGTTTAGTTTTTATTTAATACCCTTTGTTTTATTTCCCTTTGTACTGTCCTTCTGTAATTATATGCACTGTTGTTAAATCATATTAAACCGTAAAGTTTAATAGCTACTGTCTTGTCCTGTTGATGGAACCCGAGTAGATTTAGTATTGCAATCTACTGTGTGTAAAGCAGTGTATTTGCTCAGTTGAAAAAATGTGAGGGTGGTACCTCCTCCAGTTGGTGTGCCATGGATGGAAATATTCCTAGCATAGGTAGGTGTCCCAGCAGATAAGGGTGATAGACATGTTTATTTCCATTCATAAACTAAATGTACTGTAAGTGGTACCGAGAACCAGCATAATTATGGCAGCCCACCCCTGGAAAAGAGTCACATTTATTTGTGAGATCCCGCTCTTCCCACACACTCACTGATGATAGGCAGCCTTCTTAGCTTTACCCCTAGGTGAGACCTGCCAATCATCAGCAGGTGAGTGCTGAGAGAAGAAGCTCCTGAATAACCATGACTCTTCTCAGGCCCAGGCTTTGATGATGATTATACTACTGGTTTCACTTACAGTTCTTTTATCTCATGACTAACACACCGTTCACATCAGCGTTTCTCTCACTACTTTATTCTGCCCTCCGTGAAGTCGTCATAAGGTTGATGAGAGGTTCTCTTTAAAGTAGACTATATTCTACTAACTGCATCAGGATTTCCTCACTTCTCCACAAAGATATGCTAATCCTTGAGGACCCCACTCACTTCTTGGAAAAGTGGCCTGCAAATGTTGATTTCTCTTACTATGAATGATCTGGGCTCTCCTTCAGCTCACCACTCTGGCTAATAGAAGGTCCTATGTGGAAAGGTTTACATCACCCCCTTACTGTACAAAGCAGCTCATCTGTTCAGTGTGTTAACTCCCTGAATTACAGGGATTTTCCCTGTAGTGAAATATTTGGCATATATGTCATGTCAGGGCAAGTTATGACTTGTAAATCTGTACCCAGCTTGTTACATATGCTTGTCCACTGTTCATTATAGTCTAAACACAGATATGACCACCTTCTCAAGAGTGTCCGTACTGTGGGCGAAGGAAGGCACTGCTGTTGTGACCAGAGCCTGTCATTGTACAAACCCATCTTGCCCCACCACATTCTATGTGCTAGGTACACTTGGAAGTTGCTATGTCACAACTAATATATTGTGTACCCTCTAGAGGATGTAACCAATACACTGTTTGTCCCTCACTGAGAGACTGTTCCGATGCAAGTGGTATCCCCCAAGTTTTAGGCCTTTAAGAGACTCTGTAACCGTCGAGATCTGTGCCTTGTAAGAGACTCTGTAACCACCAAGCTCTGTACCTTGTAAGAGATGCTGTAACCGCCAAGCTCTGTGCCACCACATTCTGTTGTGACCACCAAGCGCTGTGCCCCTGATGGAGTTTTTCATGTTTTTCAGGTTTACTGCCACATTTTCACTAGTAACCACAAAATCCTTGAGTGGGATCCCTTAACTGGGTCTAGGGCCAAACACAGAACTGCCCCTCACATCTGCACCTTCCTTAATGGTTTTTGAGATGTGGAAAAGGATCTCAAAACTGGAGGAAAATGCTTCAGTTTTGTCCCTCATTCAATGGGGACAAAACTGAATAAACCAGAACGACAGTGCAACAGAATGCATTCCGTTCTGGTCTGCAAGCAGCATTTTTGTGTGCAGCATGGAATACTGAACAAAAAACCATGTAAGTCAATTGTGCCAGATCAGTTTTTTTCTGACACAAAAAGAAACTGATCTGGCGCCTATTGACTTGCAATGGTTTTAATGACGGATCCGGTATGTTCATGCTTAATATAATACAACCGGATTCATTCTGAACGGATGCAGCTGGTTATATTATTCAAACGGATGCGTTTTGCTGTGGTTTTGAGATTCCATGCCGGATCTCAAAACCGGACAGCAATAATGCATATGTGAAAGTAGCCTTAGATTAGAATAGAACAGAAATTCACCGATCATCTTAGCATTAGTTACGGAATATACGTTTCTGGAATCTGTGTGATAAAAGTCTAAGGGTTTGCACTTGGTACCATAGCAATGCACCTGGGGTGAAGACCAACAGAAGCTCATTGCTTTTAATAAATTCTTGCATAAACCAAGAATACTGGACAGCAACCCTGATGTAGATCTATAACGGAGGAGGGAAATGAATATACTTATGTCTGTCCAATAAATAATATATATGATGAACCCCGTTGTTTATTTTTAGATGTGAGAAAAATAATGTGGGAGATTGAAACACAAGGGAAATAGTTTGCAGAGACATTTATACAGCGGCTATGTCACCATAGAAACACAGTAGTTAAAGAGTCAGCTTAAAATACGCACAAAATATTTTTATTGCATGTCTTGTACAGATGTGATCATACTGCATCGAGCACGTTATACCAGTAGAGTGTGACTGTACATAATAATATAAAATTAATAAGCATAATTACAATATCTACATCCTAGAAGTTTGAAATCCCATAGGGGTATCAAGAGGGTAATTTTTGAAGTCACTCTTTCTTGAGTTTGTGTTAGAATAATTTGCGCCAAATTTATTAAATGTCACACATTAATTGCTGCATTTGATGCATCTTTAGACCAGACACCTTTATCTAGATATGTTACTACACATTTTCGATGCCATCCCCCTACTAAATTGAAATTGCCCCTTTTTTGCAATTAGGAGTGATAAATCTGGAATTAATTAACACAGTTAACCACCCCCACTTCCCCACCCAGAGTGAGTGGTATAAAAATGTTGCAAAATGTTTGCGCAAATTACACAAAAAGTCACAAACTCTTATTTTGTGCATTTTTTAAAACAGAATTCTGGAGTGCAGGACTTAAATGTTGGATACTAAGGGGCTCATTCATTAAGCTGGAATACGTATATATTAGGGTACTTTCACACTGGCGTTTTGGATTCCGTTTGTGAGATCCGTTTCAGGGCTCTCACAAACCGTCCAAAACGGATCAGTTGAGCCCCAATGCATTCTGAATGGATAAGGATCCGTTCAGAATGCATCATTTCGTCTCCGTTCCGCGTCTATTCCGTTTTGGAAGCGGACACCAAAACGCAGCTTGCAGCATTTTGGTGTCCGTCTGAAGATGCGGAGCCAAACGGATCCGTTTTGAATTACATTGTAAGTCAATGGGGACGGATCCGTTTTCAATTAGACAATATGGTTCATTTAAAAACGGATCAGTTCCCCATTGACTATCAATATAATTCAAAATGGATCCGTTTTGACTGACATTTTTCTTTAAAACTAATGCAAACAGATCCGTTCTGAACGGATACAAACGTTTGCATTATAGGTGCTGATCCGTCTGTGCAAATAAACAGACGGATCCGCACCAAGCAAGTGTGAAAGTAGCCTTAGGCGTATTTCAGACACAGATTGCGGCACAACAGCTATTTGCGCCGCATTCTACAACTTCAGCTGGATCTCTGTGGAAATGGAGTTCATGAGGAGACATGAAGTACAGAGAGGACGGACAGAACAAACTGTGGTGATGTGGGGCTGTGATAATGGAGACTGCAAAAAAGTGCTGCTGCTCATCAGCCACATCCCCACCCTCCTCTCTGTACTTCATGTCTCCTCATGAACTCCATTCCTACAGAGATTCATCTGAAGATTGTATAATCTGTATTCAGGATCAAAATCCCTAACAAGTAAAGTTGAGCGGACACCTGGAAGTTCGGGTTCGACGGGTTCGGCCAAACCTCACAAAAAAGTTCGGGATCCGAACTTAACCCGAACTTGACCCCGAACCCGAATCCCATTGAAGTCAATTAGGACCCGGACTTTTGGGCACTAAAATGGCTGTAAAAAAGTCCTGGAAAGGGCTAGAGGGCTGCAAAATGTGGGTAAGTGCCCTGCAAACAAATGTGGATAGGGAAATGACTTCAAATAAAATAAATAAAAATAAAAAATAAAAATTTTGATCTAGGAGGAGGAAATGGATGTGGAGTCGGAGGTTGAGGAGGCGTCAGGTGGGAATGCCATCAGCAGCACGTCTACCAGCGTGCGTTTGTAGTCACGCATCTTTTGATCATTAACAGACATTTTTACCAAATTTGGTTCCCTGTCAGCAGTGCACAGCAGGGGTTTTCCAGCGGCAAAACGGGGTTCATGTTACCCACCAATGGAACAGACGATTTTAAAAAATGTAGGCCCCTGGCATCCAGGTAGAGCAGGGGTTTTTCACTGGCAAAACTGGGTTGATGTCACCCACCAACTGAACAGACAATTTTTAAAAATATAGGCCCCTGGCATCCAGACAGAGCAGGGGGTTTTCACCAGAAAAACTGGGCTGATGTCACCCACCAATGGAACAGACAATTTTTCAAAAATGTAGGCCCCTGGCACCCAGACAGAGGAGTGGTTTATTCACAGCAAAACAGGGTTAATTTCACCCACCAATGGAACAGGCGATTTTTAGAAATGTAGGCCCCTGGCACCCAGGCAGAGCAGGGCTTTATTCACGGCAAAACAGGGTTCATGTCACCCACCAATGGAACAGGCGATTTTTAGAAATGTAGGCCCCTAGCACCCAGGCAGAGGAGGGATTAATTCATGGAAAAATGGGGTTCATGTCCCTCACCAATAGAACAGACGATTTTTAAAAATGTAGGCCCTTGGCACCCAGGCAGAGGTGGGGTTTATTCACGGCAAAAATGGTAATATTGCACCCAACAATTTAAAAGAAGATTTTTAAAATTTTCGGTCCCTGTCACCTGTGCAGAGCAGGGGTTTGTACCCAGCAAAAATTTTATATTTCACCCAACAGTTTAAAAGAAGATTTTCGTATTTTCGGTCACTGTCACCTATGTAGAGCAAGGGTTTGTACCCGGCAAAAATGGTAATATTTAACCCAACAATTTAAAAGAAGATTTTCCGCATTTTCGGTCACTGTCACCTATGCAGAGCAGGGGTTTGTACCCGGCAAAAATGGTAATTTTGCACCCAACAATTTTAAAGACGATTTCTCAAATTTTCGGGCCCTGTCACCTATGTAGAGCAAGGGTTTGTACCCGGCAAAAATGGTAATATTTAACCCAACAATTTAAAAGAAGATTTTCCGCATTTTCGGTCACTGTCACCTATGCAGAGCAGGGGTTTGTACCCGGCAAAAATGGTAGTTTTGCACCCAACAATTTAAAAGAAGATTTTTCCAATTTTCCATCTCTGTCACCTATGCAGTGCAGGATTACCTGACATATTCAACCCCTGAACTTCCAGACATCCGTCTGGGAGTTCAGGGGTTGAATATGTCAACCCCTGAACTCCCAGACGGATTAACGATATTATTGTCCCTGGCACATATGCAGCGCAGGCCGCAAAGGTAATTCCTGGCCTTAAAAAATATGATTTTTACACCACCCATGAATAACATGGATTTAAGTGGTATAGTTTGGGGTGTAGGACCTCATCTTCCACCCAGTCTTTACCCCTGCCTTCTTTGTCGGTCTGCACACCGCAGAAAGCCGCAGTAGTTTGCACCTGTGTTTCATCATCATCAGAGACATGCTGAGGTGGTCTTCCCGTGTCCTCATCCTCAAACATGAGTGGTTGGGCATCCGTGCACTCAATCTCTTCCACTTCTGGGGCAGGGCTATAATTATGGCCCTGGGAAACACTGTCAACAGAGTCATCAAAAAGCATAAGAGACTGCTGCATGACTTTGGGGCTCAGATTGCCTGGCTGCTTAGCAAGGGGGTGAGGTGAAAGACTGATGGGCATGGGCTGCAGGTGCCAACTCTGAGCTTTCAGCAGTGGGAGACAATGTTAAGGTACTAGAGGCACTGTCAGCCACCCAATCTA
The DNA here is from genome assembly GCA_033119425.1 of Bufotes viridis. Classification (NCBI taxonomy): domain Eukaryota; kingdom Metazoa; phylum Chordata; class Amphibia; order Anura; family Bufonidae; genus Bufotes; species Bufotes viridis. The sequence goes on from CM065589.1 coordinate 422,287,184, forward strand.
CTAGCGCATGTAATTGCTCTGGCCTTACCATTCGTAGAGAGGCATTCGGGCCTGCCAAATAATGCTGCAGGTTCTGTCGCCTACTCACACCTGAGTAAGGTGTTTCATTTGGACCTGTAGATGGTGCTGAACGGCCACATCCTCTCCCAGCGAAAGGAGCTCCACCAACACCACCACAACCATGCCCACGTCTCTTATGTGATGTTCTCCTCTTTATTTGCGTTCACCCACCAAACTAACAGATGGTTTATCTCCGGTGTCAACTGCCAATAGTCAACAATTAAGTTCACTAACAGTCAGGCAGTGCCCGTGTCATAAACAGAATACATTTCTTTAGGTCACACAACAGTGTAATGGAGCAATTCAATAAAATTAATTCACTGTCACCAAAAATTAGATTTTTCAAACAAACAATGTAAAAGCAGAAGTTAACGGTTTAATTTGAGTCTCAGAAATGCAGCGTACACCGCTAATGTGCTATCTTCCACAAAACCTGTGTGTTTGCAACCAAGTATGTAAATGCAGAGTTCAAAAGGTTACTTAAAATGACTGAAATACAGGGTAGGCCTCAGATCTTCTATGTAGCACAAAACCAGTGTTTATTGCAACAAACTACAAATGCAGTATGTCACTGCTAAATTTTAAAATAGTTTTTTCAGCGTTCTATGCAAATGTGCTCTGTGGAACAACAATATGGGTTTATTTCCCCCAAATACACAAATGCGTTATGTCACTGCTAAATTTTAAAATAGGTTTTTAGCGTTGTGTGCAAACGTGCTCTGTGGCAAAACAGTACGGGTTTATTACCCCAACTACAGAAATGCAATTTTTTACCGCAAAATTTTAAAACAGTTTTTTCTGCAATGTATGCAAACGTGCTCTGTGGCACAACAGTACGGCAACAGTGAACTGGATATATATTTTTCTTGTAGTACAGAAATACATCACTAAACTCTCTTAGCACATATAGCTGCATAAGTGAACTGCTTATATATTTTTCTTGTAGTGCAGAAATATGCCACTAAACGCTTTTAACCCAAAATAACTGCAGAAGTGAACTGCATATATATTTTTCTTTTTGTAATAAAATAGGCCACTAAATGCTTTGACCTCAAAAAACTGGCGTCCCATGTGCAGAGACTTATCTTTGCTCTGCACTATCCTCTACCTCGTATCGGCGTGGTTTTGCCCATGGGGTCCCACCATCTTGGTACCCCAATATACCAGTAGACTGCAACCCTATTCATCTGGCAGTTTATTTCCTATTTACAATCTAGGACTTTTGGCTTACATATAGCTATTTGTTCCTGGCACTCTTTTTCTCCCCTGATGAGCTGCTTATTTGTTTTGGCAGTGAAACATGTGTGTAGGGAGCTATAGTTTATAGGGACATATAGCATCTATTTTGAGGGACAGGTTCCGGACGGGGTCACCCTTATCAGGACGAGTGCCCTGTGGTGAGGCTGTTACTATTTATTAGTATCAGGGTACAGTGTTCAGCTAGCCACAGGGTAGTAACAGGGACCCTACAGTGTGTGCTTCTACTGCCATTGCGTTTACTCTATCTAACAGCATCGCGGCTACGGCTGGACATCGCACATGTGACCGGACCTTCACCTGCTCTCTGTCCCTCGGTACTTCCGCAGTGTTTTCCCCACATCAGATTGGTCTGTTCACATTTACACATTATTTTTGGACACCATCCATTTTAACGAACCATTAAATGTTTAGTTTTAGGGTTACCCTTGTATTTTGTTGAAAAGATTACTCCCTATCATTTCCCTGCACTTATAAATCATTTTTTTCAGTTTTTTTTTTCACAATTAGCTTTTTCCAATTGCTGTCCCTAGCGCTTTCTCTTGTCTGTCCCTGCACTCAAAGCGCTGGAAAATGGCAGATTCTAAAATGGCTGCCGCATTTATAGGGCTGTGACATCACAGGACAGGCTGCTGATTGGCTGCATGCATGCATGTCAATCTTGGTGATACCGCCTTCCCAGAGTTCGTTAGCCCCATGTCCTCAGTCCTCACACGTGTGGCCACCATTTTTAGAAGAACTGAAATTCATTATCATCAGAGATGAGCAAATCGAAGCTGACAAAGTGAAATTCGATCCGAATTTCAGGAATTATTAGATTTGCACCGAATCTGAATTTCCTTGCGTTTCGTGGTAACAAATCACATATTTTTATAAAATGGCTGCTGCACTTGTGAGGACATGGAGAAAGGAACTCTGGGAAGGCGGGATCACCCATAATGCCATGCATGCCATGCAGGGTCCCCTTGCTGTTAGATATCTAAGTATTTCCCCCTCGCCCCAGTCTGACCAGAGCTCAGTGACAGGCCAGCATCAGAACGTTCTGTGTGGGCAGAGGACACATAGCCCCACCCCCAGCCTTTGCCTGCAATGCCCAAACATCAGACTGGGTGACTGGGCCTTCTGCTGCATCTGACCCACAGGCTCTAACCTCAGCTGCTTGACTGCTGGAGCTCCCAGGACCTTCCTATTAAAGCACCTGGTAAGTCCATCTAGTAAGAAGCATGCAGCAGTGTCTGTGGAGGAGGGGTTGCTGGGGTCACACTCTCATAGTAGCAGCCCTGCACTGCCCTCAAGTACTGATGATCACTGACCTGTGAGTTCCCACTGTCAGCTCTGTGTTTTCCCTGTGACCCTTAGGCCTCTGTGTGAGCTTATTGTGTCCTGTGGGCTCCCTGTGACTGCAGGGCACAACAAAATGACATGCTCATGTGGTGCTTGTGACGTGGCCGTGCTGTGTTCAATTACCACATGTTTAAGGGATGTTGTTCCAGGCCCCGAATGTACTGCCTTTCAGATAAATAACACCTATTTACGACGCCTAAAAGGCATAACGCTATATTGACCCAGGTGTAATGTGGTGATTAAGACTTGACTTTTATTAATATCTAATAATAAAATGGCTGTGAGCCAAGACAAACAGTTAAAAACTATGCTGTCACCGAAAGGCACTGAAGTGATTATTATGCTGGGAAATGGAGATGTGAACAATCTCTAATTCACTACTAGCTGTATGTGCTAGCATAAGTATGAGGCCAGTGGAGATTCCCAATATAGGTAGCAGCCGCTCGACTGACATGAACTCTGAGACACGGTGCATGGATGAGCTAGGGCAGTTATGGGCAAAGTGCGGCTCTCCAGCTGTTGCAAAACTACAACTCCCACCATGCCCTGCTGTGGGCTGAAAGCTGTAGACAGTCTTTGCATGCTGGGAGTTGTAGTTCTGCAACAGCTGGAGAGCCGCACTTTGCCCATCACTGAGCTAGGGGAAAGAGCCACCTGCGGTTTGATCCTAGATGGTGACAATCCTGTGAATGTTGCTGTGCCGAGAACAAACGCTCTTAATTACCTGCACAGTTGTCCAACACTAGGTCAGTAACCGTCGAATCACATTCATGCAACAATACACACTGCACACTGTGAAGTTTAATCAGATGCCTACTCTGCCCTAAACCCCTGAAGAAGCCAGAGATCTGGCAAAACATGTCAGGGGCAGTTGCTGTTTTTAGCAATTGTTGGTCACCCTAATACAGTTTTTAGGTAGTTCTGAGGTAGGAAACAGCCTTTGAGTACTGCAGTGTTAGATGAGGCCAGCTGATTCCGCATAGCTAGCCAGCCAAGTCATCATGTCATCTGATTATAGGTCACAGTGTGCGGTATGTGAAGTCTTAATCACCACATTACACCTGGGTCAAGATAGGGTTAAGCCTTTTAGGCATTATAAATAAGTGTTATATATTAACCCTTACCCAGGTTAGGTCCCTTTATTTGTTAAACAATCTTCCAGATAGATGCAACTGTATTGCAGTCATCAGGACGGCAATGCAATTGAATCAAATGCACTGGAAGATCTGAAGGACCTATGATGACATAATAGGTCATGTGACCAGTAAAACAGGCAGTGGTTGAGAAGGACCTGCGATGATGTCACCATCATGTGACAAGTGCAGGAGAGAAGAGCAGTGAAGAGGAGAAGTCCTGGGGGAAGAAGCTGTAGTGGTGTCTGCTACATGAAGAGAGGTAAGTGAAGGGAGAGGCAGAGGCAGAGCGATGCTGGGAGTTATTTAACTGGGACTATATATTAGAGCTCAAGGGAGGGGTTATTTATATGGAACTGTGTGTTGAAGTGGATCATGTTATTTACATGGGACTGTATGTTGATGGTGGCTGTGGGAGGGAGTGATGTTATTTACATGGGACTGAGTGTTGGAGGGGGCTGGGGAAGGGTGATGTTATTTACATGGGACTGTATGTTGATGGAGTCTGTGGGAGGGGATAATGTTATTTACATGGGACTGTATGTTGGAGGCGGCTGTGGGAGGGAGTGATGTTATTTACATTGGACTGTATGTTGATGGCAGCTGTGTGAGGGAGTGATGTTATTTACATGGGATTGTATGTTGAAGGTGGCTGGGGGAGGGAGGGATATTATTTACATGGGACTGATTGTTGAGGGGGTGATGTTTACATGGGATTGCATGTCGGAGGTGGCTGGGGAGGGGGTGATATTATTTACATGGGGCTGTATGTTAAAGGCGGCAGTTGTTGGGTGCACTGAAGGCAGCCTTATTACTAATGAGGGTATTTTAGAAGGGAATTACTATTGGTGGGAGATGATGATAGAAAAGTGGGAACCTAAGATGTCTGTGTGTCACACTGTGCAGAGACGAGGCGTGGCTGAAAGAAGTTGTACGGACCAAATGGAGAAGATGATGACAGAGAAAATCTACATCTGAGGAAAAGTCACCCGGGAGGCCCTGGATGTGCCTTAGGCCTCGTCTAGGCCCATGGTGCTCCCCAGGCCAAGGTCTCTTTTAGAGCTCAGGCTCTCTCTCACTTGGGTACTAATCCTTTACTGACACCCATTCACTGATCTCCAGGGCATTTTGTCAACATAATTCTATGTTCATTATGCAACTTTTAAACTTCAGGATGATTAAAGTTTAACATTATAATCTGTTAGGGTCCACCCCCACTGATGTAAGAAAAGATAAAGGACCAATGACTCTTAACCTCTTAAGGACACAGGGCGTACATGTACGCCCTAATGTCCGAGTCCTTAAGGACACAGGGCGTACATGTACGCCCTGTGTTTAAACTGCTACTGCACCCGATGTGGGCGCGGTAGCAACATGGTTCCTGCTGATGTAGATCAGCAGGAACCATGTTCTAATGCCGAGGGGGGTCATGTGACCCCCCCGTATCGGCGATCGCTGCCAACCGCAGATCAATTCAGACCTGCGGTTTGCAGCGGTTTTAGCTATCTCTGATCCCCGCGGTCTGTGACCGCGGGGATCAGAGAGTTAATTGCGGCAAAGATCTTTATTTTAACCCCCCCTGCAGCCCCCAATCTTGTTATGGCGGCGGGGGTGCAGGGGGGGTGGTTGCGGAGGCGGGAGGCAGTGCGGGAGGATCCCCCGCCCGCCTCCCTTGTAATAATTCCCTGGTGTCTAGTGGTTCTATCAGAGTGCCAGCACATTGCTGGCACTCTGATAGAAAAACGGCTGGCATCTGTGCTGCAGATGCCAGCCGTTTAACCCCTTCCTACCGCGGTCCGGACAGACCGCGGTATGGAAGGTGTTAACAGGGAGGGAGCTCCCTCCCTCTCCCATCGGGGGGCTGCTGTGCCTATGCAGCCCCCAGGATGGGATCGCAGAGGGAGGAGCTCCCTCCCTCCCCATCCATCACCCACTGCTCTCTAATGGCAGTGGGTGATGGTTACCATGGCAGCAGGACGCTTTCAGAAGCGTCCTGCATGCCATGGTATAGTAACTCTGGTCAGACTTCTGCTAAAGGCAGAAGTCTGACCAGACTATGAAAAGTAAAAATACAGTGCAGTACACTATATAGTGTACTGTACTGTATTATATAGACACCAGATCCACTGGATCTACAAGAACCAAGTGGGTCTGGGTCCAAAAAAATGTAAAAAGTGAAAAAAGTGAAAAAAAGTAAAACACAAATCACTGAATAAAAAGTAAAAAAATAAAATACACTACACATATTAGGTATCGCGCGTCCGTAAAAAACAGCTCTATAAAAATATCACATGACTGAACCCCTCAGGTGAACGCCATAAAAAAAAACCAAAAATGGTGTAAATAAGCCATTTTTGGGCACCTTACATCACTAAAAGTGTAATACAAAGCGATCAAAAAGGCGTATGCCTCCCAAAATAGTACCAATCTAACCGCCATCTCATCCCGCAAAAAATTAGCCCCTTCATAAAACAATTGCCCAAAAATAAAAAAACTATGCCTCTCAGACTAAAACATGATTTTTTGTTTCAAAAATGCTTTTAGTGTTAAATGTAAAAAATTTAAAAAAGTAGACATATTGGGTATCTCCACGTCCGTAAGAATCTGCTCTATAAAAATATCACATGACCTAACCCCTCAAGTAAACACTGTAAAAAAAAAAAACTTTGTCAAAAAGCCATTTTTTGTCACCTTACATCACAAAAAGTGTAATAGCAAGCGATCAAAAAGTCATATGACCCCCAAATAGTGCCAATCTAACCGCCACCTCATCCCACAAAAATTATACCCAACCTGAGACGATCGCCTAAAAACTGAAAAAATATGGCTCTCAGACTATGGAGACACTAAAACATGTTTTTTTGTTTCAAAAAGGATATTATTGTGTAAAACCAAAATAAATAAAAAAAGTATACATATTGGGTATCGTCGCGTTCATAACGACCTGCTCTATAAAAATATAACATGACCTAACCCCTCAGGTGAACGCTGTAAACATAAAAATAAAAACGTTGTAAAAAAGTAATTTTTTGTCACCTTACATCACAAAAAGTGTAATAGCAAGTGATCAAAAAGTCATATGCACCCCAAGATAGTACCATTCAAACCGCCATCTCATCCCGCAAAAAATGAGCCCCTACATAGGACAATCGCAAAAAAAAAAAAAAAACTATGGCTTTCAGAATGTGGAGACACTAAAAATCATTTTTTCAAAAATGCTTTATTATGTAAAACTGAAACAAAAACCCCAAAAAGTAGTCATATTTGGTATTGTCGCGTCAGAAACAACCTGCTCTATAGAAATAGCACACAATCTAACCTGTCAGTTCAACGATGTAAATAACAAAAAATACAAAACTGTCCCAAAACAGCTATTTTTTTGCAAATTATCCATTTTAATCCATTTTTCCAGTAACAAAGCAAGGGTTAACAGCCAAACAAAACTCAATATTTATTGCCCCGATTCTGTAGTTTGCAGAAACACCCCATATGTGGTTGTAAACTGCTGTATGGCCAAACGGCAGGGCACAGAAGGAAGGGAACGCCATATGATTTTTGGAAGGCGGATTTTGCTGGACTGTTTTTTGAGACTATGTCCCATTTGAAGCCCCCCCGATGCACCCCTACAGTAGAAACTCCAAAAAAGTGACCCCATTTTGGAAACTACGGGATAAGGTGTCAGTTTTGTTGGTACTATTTTAGGGCAAATATGATTTTTGGTTGCTCTATATTACACTTTTTTTGAGGCAAGGTAACATAAAATTGAAATTCAGAAATTTCATCTCCATTTGCCAATAACTCTTGTGGAACACCTAAAGGGTTAACAAAGTTTGTAAAACTGGTTTTGAATACCTTGAGGGGTGTAGTTTCTTAGATAGAGTCACATTTATGGAGTTTCTATTCTAGGGGTGCATCGGGGGGCTTCAAATGGGACATGGTGTCAAAAATCCAGTCCAGCAAAATCCGCCTTCCAAAACCCATATGGCGTTCCTTTCCTTCTGTGCCCTGCCGTTTGGCCATACAGCAGTTTATGACCACATATGGGGTGTTTCTGCAAACTACAGAATCGGGGCAATAAATATTGAGTTTTGTTTGGCTGTTAACCCTTGCTTTGTTACTGGAAAAAATGGATTAAAATGGAAAATTTTCCAAAAAATCGAAATTCAGAAATTTTATCTTTATTTGCCATTAACTCTTGTGGAAAACCTAAAGGGTTAATGACGTTTGTAAAATCAGTTTTGAGTACCTTCAGGGGTGTAGTTTCTAGAATGGGGTCATTTTTGGGTGGTTTCTATTATGTAAGCCTCGCAAAGTGACTTCAGACCTGAACTGGTCCCTAAAAAGTTGGTTTTGAAAATTTCTGAAAAATGTCAAGATTTGCTTCTAAACTTCTAAGCCTTGTAACGTCCCCAAAAAATGAAATGGCATTCCCAAAATGATCGATACATGAAGTAGACATATGGGGAATGTAAATCAATAACTTTTTTTGGCAGTATTACTATGTATTCTAGAAGTAGAGAAATTGAAACTTGAAAAATTGCAAATTTTTCAAAATTTTTGGTAAATTTGGTATTTTTTTATAAATAAAAATTAAATTTTTTGACTTTATTTTGCCACTGTCATTAAATACAATATGTGACGAAAAACCAACTCAGAATGGCTTGGATAAGTAAAAGCGTTTTAAAGTTATCACCACATAAAGTGACACTAGTCAGATTTTGAAAAAATGGCCTGGTCCTTAAGGTGAAATAGGGCCGTGTCCTTAAGGGGTTAAAGGGGTTCTCTGGGAACAATTTAGAATGACCACCAGCACCATGTCCTAGTATGTGAACAGGGCTAGCTGCCTGTGTGGTTGAGGCTTGACTACACACTACATTGATTTACAATAGATGGTAATGATATGATCCTGCCTACAATATGCTATTATGGCTGAGCAGACTGACAGGAAAACTCACCAATGTGTAGTATATGCAAGTGCCAGAGCATAGTGTGTAGTGAGGTAACACTCCCTCACCCCTCTAGCCAGCTCTGCAAGTGGAGACAACCAATCATCCTCACATCCTAGGACAGGTTGCTGGTGGCCATTTTAAATCAATCCTGGAGAACTCCTTTAAGCTTTTTTCATGCACTGCAGCGGACCCACCTAACAACACTGCTGGGAGAAACTGAAAGAGATGCAGCATTTACCTAGAATTAGTGGGGCTCCAGCAGCTTTATCGCCGACAAATAAGGAAATTATTTCTTCTGGAGGAAAAACCTGTCACCTCCTAACATGTCTGTTTTAGTAACTAACTGGATTCCTCATTAAATAGCTATTCTGGTGCTTCTGTTTCTATACATTTAGGTTGCATCATTCCACTACTACTCCTACTAGAAGTTTATGAATGAATTGCCAGAAGTGTGCAATAAAGGTCCATCTGGGTGTTACCGGTGGGGGCGTTTTTGCACAGTCTAACACTGGCAGCACTGACTGGGTAGTGTAAGGCCCCTTTCACACGGGCGAGTTTTCCTCGCGGGTGCAATGCGTGAGGACGCATTGCACCCGCACTGAATCCGGACCCATTTATTTCTATGGGGCTGTGCACATGAGCGGTGATTTTCACGCATCACTTCTGCGTTGCGTGAAAATCGCAGCATGCTCTATATTGTGCGTTTTTCACACAACGCAGGCCCCATAGAAGTGAATGTGGCTGCAGGAAAATCGCAAGCATCCGCAAGCAAGTGCGGATGCGTTGCGATTTTCCCGCATGGTTGCTTAGCAACGGGACCAGATCTATATTATTTTACCTTATAACATGGTTATAAGGGAAAATATTAGCATTCTTAATAAAGAATGCTTAGTAAAATGAAGATGAAGGGGTTAAAAATAATAAAACTTAACTTACCTTTGCCACTTGATCGCGTAGTTGAGATCTCTCATCTCTCTTCATGCTTTAACTAACAGCTTAAGGACCTGTGATGAAGTCACATCACATGGTCCAATCACATGGTCCATCTTACCATGGTGATGGACCATGTGATTGGACCATGTGATGTGACGTCATCACAGGTCCTTTAGCTGTTAGCTAAAGCTTGAAGACAGAAGACAGATCGCAACTATGCGATCAAGTGGCTAAGGTAAGTTAAGTTTTATTATTTTTAACCCCTTCATCTTCATTTTACTAAGCATTCTTTATTAAGAATGCTAATATTTTCCCTTATAACCACATTATAAGGGAAAATAATAAATTCTCCAGAATACTCTACCCGAAACCAGACTTCAGTGATGAAGTCCGGCTTCGGGTCTAGGTACCAAACATGGCGATTTTTCACACGGGCGTGCAAAACGCATTACAAATGTTTGCACCCACGCGGAAAAATCGCGCATATTCCTGCAACGCACCCGCCTCTTATCCGGGCGTCAAACATTACGCCCGTGTGAAAGAGGCCTTAGGCTGTACAGCTGACAATGGCAAGTTGGACTTTATTGCAGACTGCTGACAGTTCATTCATAAACTTCAAGTAGGAATAATAGAGGTATGACACAACATAGCATTGTATGAAAATATGCCCCAGAATTTTTATTACATTGACAGTTAGGAGGTCCACTTTATCATAAATTATATCAGACTATAATTGTTATATATCATATTGTATGTTGCTATATTGTAAGAATTTATGTCATATTCAAAATGGAAGACAGTAGTGATTATATAGAACTGGCAAACATGTAAGAAGTGAGTGTACTGGAATTACCTTGAATCCAGAAACTTGAATAACATTTCACTACAGACAAGCATATAACACTCGCCATCAGGACAATGCAAATGGTTTCAGTGAGCCTGGATGTGCACTGACTTTTGCTTTATTTAGCAATAGTAGAAACTACGTAAATAGGTTAAAAATAAAAAAAATAAACTTCACAAAATGACTATACCTCCAACTTCAAATGTGCATCATGTACAGAGATCAGGCGCCACCAAGTGGTGTATATACAGAATGCACAAATAAAGCTACAATGCTAAAATGTTGTATCCGATATATATTGTAGTATAAGTTAAAAAGGTAGTCATTTTATACAATTTGACAATAATTTAGGTTATATACCAAAGTTTAATAGTTTACCATGAGTATATCTAATATAATAATGGGATTTCAATCTAATAGGCTGCGCGTACATGATCCGATCCAGCAGCAGGATCTAATAATTGCTGGCCGAACCAGTATATTTGCAACAAGTGTCCAGTATCGTTTATGGACAGACTAATACATTTCTTCCAAATTCATTTAGTGTACACCGGAGGCCCATTCCTAATCACAAAAATAACCCCCTTCACCCTCAGAGATTTTTTCATTTTTGCATTTTTCTTTCTCACTCCCTGCCTTTCCATGGCCATAACTTTTTATTTTTTCATTCACATAACCTTGGGCTTGTTGATTTTGGGACAAGTTGTAATTTCTAATGGCAACATTTAATATTGTATACAATCCAGTAGGATGCTGGAAAAAAAATTCCAAATAGGGTGAAATTGAAAAAAATGCATTTCCACCACAGTTTTATGTTGTTGTTTTTTTTTACAGCGTTTACTATGCAGTAAAATTGACCAGTTTTCATTCTCTGGGTCAGTATGATTAACCCCTTAGTGACCACCCATACGTGTTTTTACAGCGGTCACTAAGGGGCCTTTTTTTACAGCGGCCCAGTCTAAGCGCTGCACGGGTACCCCTCTACAGCAGGGAGCGGGGACCCGGCTCTCACATGACAGCCAGCTGGACCAGCAGGAGTGCCAATCTGGGCTGTTTAACATGCTGCGGGCAATGGCGCCCGCCGCATGTAAAGTGCTGAAAGATGGAGCAGACTCCCTCTGTCTCCCATCGGCACCCTGCAAATGCGATCCCGGGGTGCCGATGTGTGTGAAGGCTGCCTGGGGTCTGATGTAGGCCCCAGACCAGTCTTTAGTAATTTCCAGCAGGCTGTGCCTCTCTGGCACAGCCTGCTGGTCAATTTCAGAAGAGGATTGCCATTAAAATGAAATGAACTATATGGATAGTGCATTTTATTTTAAATGCAATCAAAGCTGTCTGTTATAGTCCCCTTGTGGAAGTAAAAAAAACTTAATTTATTCAATTAAAAAATCCCATAAAAATTATGCTTTTTTTCCCATTGAAAATGCGCTTTTAAATTAAAACAATTGCAAAAAATAGAATCTTCCCCATATGTTTGGTATTGCTGCGTCCGTAAATACCCAGACTACATAAATATCATGTAAATTATCCCCTATGGGGAATGCCGTAAAAAAAAAGAATAAAAAAAAAGTTACCACCGAAAAAACATAATAGCAAGCGATCAAAAAGCGCCATTTACTCCAAAATAAAACCAATAAAAAATACAAGTCGTCCCGCAAAAACCAAGCCCTCACACAACTCCATAGAAAGAAAAAAAAAAGTTATGGGTCTTGGGAGGCAGCAATGCAAAATCATTTTTTTCTTTTAAAAAAAAGGTGTTTTATTGCAAAAAAGTAGTAAAATGTAAAAAAACTATATGTATTTGGTACCACTGTAATCATACTGACCCAGAGAATAAAGATACTATGTTATTTATACCAAAAAATGAACGCCGTAAAATTTATAATGTAAAAACACAGTGGCAGTATTGCTGTTTTTCCCATGTCCCTCCCAGAAAGAGTTAATAAAAGTTAATCAGAACATTATGTGTAATGGCAGTTTTAATGGCGCTATTAAGAACTACAACTTGTCCCACAAAAAACAAGCCCTTATAAAGCTATATAGACTGAAAAATAAAAACGTTATAGCTCTTGGAACGCGACGATGAAAAAAGGAAGAAAAACGCTTGGTCAGTAAGGCCCAAAACAGGCTGGTCACTAAGTGGTTAAAGAGATACCACAGTTGTATAGGTTTTCTTGTGTTTTACTGAAAAAAATTAAAACCTTGAAAAAAAAATATTTTTTCTTTTCATTGCCATATTCTGACCCCTATAACTTTTTTTTGTTATGCGTATGGAGCTGTGTGAGGGCTCATTTTTTGCGGTTGACCTGAAGCAACCAAAAAGCGGCAAATCAGTCATTTGGATTTTTTTTTCTGTCTTGCCATTTGCCGTATGGGATACATATTTTTATATTTTAATCGCACAGGCGTTTTCCATGACTATGATGTTTAATTTTTTGGGCAAAAGGAAAAAACTAAAAGGGTTCCAGCACTTCACTTACGTTGCAAGCCAGTAGTTTATTGTGGTGGTAAAATAGTTTTACAACAAGTCGATCACCATAATAGTCGTGCTCCTGTACAGTTGACGTGTTTCGGACATCAGTCCTTACTCATAACAGTTTTTTTTCCTATTGCCAAGAGGTCTTACTCGTGTTTGGTTGCACCGAGGGTTAATTGCACAAGACAGGTGAGCTGGATACCCATGTATATTTGTTTATTTTTTTTATCTATCTTGATTTGGGGAAAGGGAGTGATTTTTATTTTTATATTTTATAAATTATTTTTAAAAACTTTTTTAACACTTTTTAATAGTTCCCTTAGAAAACTTGAACAAGAAATCATTAGATTGTTTTTCTCATAGACTCATTGCATCAGAAATACACTATGGGGGTCATTTACGAACAGATATACGCCACTCATTCATTATTTTCTACGCCTGGTTTAGGCATACAAAGTGGTCTAAATTTAAGACAGCGGTCTTACATTTAGAATTGGTGGTGGATGTACTAAAGTTATGTAGAAGCTGGCGCTTCTACATAGCTTTGGCGATGCACCGCCAGGGCAGGGGCTTGTTAAGACCGGCATCTAAAATGCTGGTCTTAATAAATGTGTCCCTGTGTTCCTATGGAGCCCTGCCACAGGCACGGCCTCAATAGGAACCTATGTGCAGCAGCCTTGGATTATTCAGGAGGACCGAGGACACACTATCTGACTCCCTGCTAAGGGGAGCCGGTGTACACCGCCCGCTTCCTGGTTTTTGCGCTCCCAGATGCCGTGATCATATTTGACCACTACATTTGAGGAATTAAATGCGTGCGATCAACGATATTGTCAATTGTATACATTAGCCCCGGGTGTCTGCTGTTTCAAACAGCAGGCACCCTCAGCTATCGTCATCTTTTAAGACCCACCCTGCACTGTACACGTACAGCACTAGGCTTATGTTTAGTATTACCTTCTACCTCAGAATGTGGAACAGATAAGTTAGCTCAATTTCCAGCTGACCGCTAGCGTAACCTGTTGTTAACAGAAAAGAAGGCATTCTAAGGCTACTTTCACATCTGCGCTTTGGTTTCTGGTTTTGAGATCCGGGAGAGGATCTCAAAACCAGACCAAAACGGTTCCGTTTGATTTAACACATTAGGATGCATCCGTTCCATTAAATCGAAATGGAACAAACTGGACCTGTCACTAGAAACAATGTAAGTCAATGGGGGATGGATCCGTTTTTTTAGAATCCAAAAAAATGAATCCGGCACCATTGATGTACATTGTTTTTAGTGACGGATCCGGTTTGTTCCATTTCGATGACCGGACACAAAACCGCAGCTTGCAGCAGTTTTGTGTCCGGTCACAAATGGAATGCTACCAAAACAGAATGCTTGCTGCTGCATCCTGAACGGAGCATACCTCATTCACAATACCTCGGCCGATCTCAAAACCGTAGTGGCAAATTGCTGATGTGAGTAGCCTAACACTGCTCTAACCCCCTCCACATTCTCTGTACTTCCTGTTTGAAGAAGCTCACTCAGCCAATCGTTGGCCTTAACAGTGATCTGCATCAGCCAGTGATTGGCTGAGAAGGCCTTTCCTTGCATTTCCTGTGTGTAGAGCAACTCTAGGAGGTCAGTGGAGGTGAGTAATGCTAAATTTTTTTATCAGATGTACTACTCAAATTCACATAAAGTATTTGGTTATTTAAACAAATTTATCAAATCAGATATGTCGGTTTTGTGGCTTAAAAAAGTCGCTAGCCATGGTGATTGCAGTATTTTCTGCGAAATTTGGTTACATTTGTGATATTTTCTGATCCTCGCCACTTTTCATAGTGGTCTATGTTTAAGAGCTAAAATGAGATTAGATCTGGATTATTCTTTGGTGGCCTACACTTCTCCCATAACCCTGACCTGAGAACAGATGTTGTGGTGGAGTTGGCATACTCCTGTCCCCACAATGCACTTTCCAGGTCATTGCCCCAGTTCCATCACTCTCATTACCTTCTTTTGAGGTCCACACCCACAGGCTCTTCCATCCCCTTTCTCTCAGAGTAGTGGTTGTAACCGTCCCCCTGGCTCACCCAGCCAGCTTCTGGATCACTTTGCTGCCTGGCTGCCAAACTTCCTGTCCTCAGAAATATCAACCCTTATCTTGGGAGGATTCAACATCCCCATATACGGCCCCATTTCCCTGTCTGCCTCCCAGCTTCTCTCTCTTCTAACCTCCTCTCTTGGCCTCTCTCAACTTTCTAACTCTCGGACACACGAAGATGGTAACACACTTGATTTTTGACTTTTTTTCTGGCTCTACTCAATCTCCAACTTTAATAACTCACCTCGCCTGCTTTCTAACCACAACATCTTCTCCTGCACTTTCACAAATCTGCACCCATCCCAGCACACCCCTACCTATTACATGCACAGAAATCTACAGGCCATTGACCCTCATTCACTTACAGACACTCTATACCCATCATTGTCCCCAATCTCTTCCCTATTCTGCCCTGATCTGGCCGTAAATCACAACAATGACACCCTCAGAAGCACCCTGGACAAAGTAGCGCCCCCTATTTTCAGAACCTCCAAACACAGACCAAAGCAACCCTGGCTTACACCGCAAACTCGCTTCCTCTAGTCTTGCTCCAGGAGAGCTGTATGCATATGTAGGAAAACTCGCACACCAGAGAATTTTCTCCATTGCAAATTCATGCTACAGACCTATAAATCTGTCCTCCATCTCGTTAAACAAAGCAATAGCTGATCTTAGGGAGACCAGCTACAAAAATACCGTGGAGCCTCACTTAAGAGTCTCAAACACAGCAATCCAAAGTGCAAAGCTCCCTGGGAAACATAATGCAAAAAGATTGTGGAGCCCCAGTTATGGGTCTACAACACAGTGAAAGCCAGATATCCCTCAAAGGAAGGAAAAACAAGCAAAGGGGTGTCTCCAATATGGTGGTTTTGGTGATCTCTGTAATGGAGACACCCCTTTGCTTGTTTTTCCTTCCTTTGAGGGATATCTGGCTTTCACTGTGTTGTAGACCCATAACTGGGGCTCCACAATCTTTTGCATTATGTTTCCAGGAGCTTTGCACTTGGATTGCTGTGTTTGAGACTCTTAGTGAGGCTCCACGGTATTTTGTAGCTGGTCTCCTAAGATCAGCTATTGCTTTGTTTGAGTAGTCACCAAAGCATCGCTCCCGGTTAGCCAGAATCTTACTCCACACTGATGAGGGGCAACACCCGAAACAGCTGTCTGTGGATGGATAACTTGCTTAGGTCTTCCCGTCACATCCTTAAAGCTTGTAAAGAGCGGGATTTTGACATAGGGGCCACTTAATATGGTGGTTTTGGTGATCTCTGTAATGGAGACACCCCTTTGCTTGTTTTTCCTTCCTTTGAGGGATATCTGGCTTTCACTGTGTTGTAGACCCATAACTGGGGCTCCACAATCTTTTTGCATTATGTTTCCCAGGGAGCTTTGCACTTTGGATTGCTGTGTTTGAGACTCTTAAGTGAGGCTCCACGGTATTTTTGTAGCTGGTCTCCCTAAGATCAGCTATTGCTTTGTTTGAGTAGTCACCAAAGCATCGCTCCCGGTTAGCCAGAATCCTACTCCACACTGATGAGGGGCAACACCCCGAAACAGCTGTCTGTGGATGGATAACTTGCTTAGGTCTTCCCCGTCACATCCTTAAAGCTTGTAAAAGAGCGGGATTTTGACATAGGGGCCACTTAATATGGTGGTTTTGGTGATCTCTGTAATGGAGACACCCCTTTGCTTGTTTTTCCTTCCTTTGAGGGATATCTGGCTTTCACTGTGTTGTAGACCCATAACTGGGGCTCCACAATCTTTTTGCTCCATCTCGTTAAACAGACTTACTTCACAACCCTAACTGTCCAACAACCTAAAAAAACTCTTTGACACTTTCCACTCCCTTCTCAGTCCTTAAGTTAAGGCACCCATCACAGACCTCTCTGCTGAAGACCTAGCCGCCTACTTCACAGAGAAAATAGAACATATCCGGCATGAAATCAGCTCCCAGCCACTAAGTGCTGTTGATCCCCTTCCTCCCCACATATCCTTCTCTCTGTTCTGGTATCTTCTCCTCCTCTTTCAAACACTCTATCATTACTCGACCCATCCTGCACAACTAACTACAGACCAGTCTCCAATCTTCCCTTCATCTCTAAACTCCTGGAGAATCTCGTCTACTCTCGCCTCATCTGCTATCTCTCTGATCACTCTCTCCTTGATCCACTACAGTCTGGTTCCTGAACCCTACATTCGACAGAAACTGCCCTCACCAAAGTGACAAATGACCTCCTGACCGCAAAATGCAATGGTGACTACTCTCTGCTCATTATCATTGACCTCTTTGCAGCTTTTGACACTGTAGACCAACATGTCCTACTCACCATACTCAAATCCATCGGCCTAAAGGACACTGCCCTCACCTGTTTTTCTTGGTATCTCTCTGGTTGCTTTTTCAGTGTATCATTCACTGGCTCCACTTCTTCACCTCTCGCTGTTGGAGTTCTTCAGGGTTCAGTCCTAGGCCCTCTCATCTTCTCTCTCTACACAGCCCAAATTGGATAGACCATCTCTTCCCTCATCTTTGTCAACCACCCTACCCGTGCTCTCCGTTCAGCCGATGACTTACGACTGACTTTCCCCATAATCCGAACCTCTCATTCCTGGCTCCAAGATTTCTCCCGAGCTGCATCATATCTCTGGAATGCCCTACACCAAGAATTTAGGCTAAATCACAACACACACAGTTTTAGGCGTTCCCTAAAAACACATCTTTTTAGGGTGGCCTATCACATCCCCTGAACCAACTCCTCTCCACATAGCCCATTTATCATTCCCTGAACCTGATCCTCCATCAAACTCCTCCACCACACCCAGAAGCACTTCATATATTGGCTGCTGACTGGCCTTTTGTGTCACCCCTATCTCCTCATAGATTGTAAGCTCTTTCGAGCAGGGTCCTCACTCCTCTTGTTGTAATTATTGACTTGTCTGTTGCTATGTTATTTATGACTGTTTGTACATGAACCCCTGAATTATAGCACTGCGGAATATGTTAGCGCTATATATATAAATAAAGATTATTATTATCATTATAGATAATTTACTATGGGTGACTTTTGCAAAAGTCACAAAAAAGTCGCAATTTACACCAGGCAACCCCCTGTTGTACTTTTACACGTAAAGGTGTAGACCACATTGCACTCGTGCCAAATACATTATTAAGGTGCACAAATTTATAAATACTAAATGTCCCTCATGCTAAATGTCCCTCATAGTTCTACTTGTCCATTTTCCTTCTCTTTAGCTTTAGGTAGGAACTATAACTTAATTTCTATAACTATATATATGTGGCAGTATTGTACATTTTCTCACAATATGACCTCATGTACACAACGTCTATGTTTTGCAAAAAGCGGATCCGCAAAACACGGATTCCATCTGTGTGCATGATGCCATTTTCTTTTTCACTTTAATAGAGATGTCTTATCCTTATCCCCGAAATAGAAAAAGAATAGGGTATGTTCTATCGTTTTTGAGGGTGCCGCGGAACGGACATACAGATGCGAACAGCACGCTGTGTGCTGTGTGCATCTTTTGCAGCCCCATTGAAAAGAATGAGTCTGCATCTGATACACAAAAAATGCAAATCAGATGTGGACCAAACATTCAGTAGTGTGCATGAGGCCTGAGGCATGACTTGGATTATCTAAAATCAAAATAGCCCTGATAAAGCTCAAAGTGACAGCAAATAAAGAGAGTAGGCAGAAATGAGTTGTAGTGATGAGACTCAGTCACTAGATGGTGCTTCTGCACCACCAATGGACTGTATACTGCTTCTGCATAGGGAGAGTAATAATGAAAAATGCCAGACCCTCTTTGCTGTCATTGCTAATCTCAGTAGATGGAGGCAGCTATTTTAGGCCAGTGGGGCATATGCGGGTGCATCTTCCTGCTCGAGGTGCACAATGAGGTAACCAGAGTGCCCAGTATTTGAAGAAGATGAAGAGGGACTCAGGGAAAGGATTGCGTGCATCCAGCTATGAGACAGAGGTGAGCAGGGATTTTTCTAAAATCTAGCACACTGGAAGTAAACTGTTCCTGGTACTCAGAATAGAAGAGCCATAGAAAAAACTACAAGCTATATGTGAGAAGTCATCGCACCTAAATCACTATGAATATGGACCATATAAATATATTATGTTGCCATCTCAAGACCATTAAAAGGTTATTCTGGTTAAGTACAGTTATCCCTTTCCACATGATAGAGGATAAATATTAGATTGGTGTGGGATCCTACTGCTGGGACCTCCTCCAATCAAAACAACGGAGCCCCTGGAGTCCCTTGAAATGAATGGGGCAGCTGGTCATACTCAGCTATTTCTGTAACTACCATAGAAATGAATGTCAATGCACATATACCTGTCCGGCCGCTCATTTGGGGGGGGCTCCACAGGGTAGGGGGCCTTGTTCTACTGATTGGTAGGGGTCTCCGCGGTAGGACTCCCATCAATCTGATAGTTATCCTCTATCCTATGTGCAATAGAAATCTTAACATAACCGGAATACCCCTTTAAACCTTTGTGGCCATAAGGCCTGTTACACTGTGAATTGAAATAAAATGTTCAAGTATTCATGCTCTCCTGTGGAGTTATTTGCTTTAAGTAAAGTTGTTTGGTTGCTAAATCAGAACTTCATCTACGCCTACCTTTATTCCATAAAAATAACCTCACATGATACATTCATATGATCACCATCAGTAAAGAGGATCCTACATGTCCTAAGATTCTGTTTGGCAATGGAAACTGGTGAAAGATTTGTCAATCTAGCTTATCTGAGCTCGCTTCAAGGGATTCACAAGTTTCAATAAAAACACGGGCAGCCCCTGTAAATGTGCTAAAATAACAAAAGAAGAGATACTTACCCCTTTTCTTCCCCGCTTCTTCCAGCGATGATGGTAGTTGGCCGCATTGGTTATATCTAGTGTTGAGCGAACCCGAACTGTATAGTTCGGGTTCGTACCAAATTTTGGGGTGTTCAGGACATGGACCCAGACCCGAACATTTATGTAAAAGTTCGGGTTCGGTGTTCGGTGATTTCTATGGCGCTTTTTGTTCATCTTTTTTTTGCACTTGGGCAAAGATTTTGGTGCAGTGGAGTGTAGTTTCGACCACATAATATTACAGTACGAATGCTACATTCACATCTGCAAATTAAACTCTTGTAATCTGTTCTGTCAGAGGAACAGACCACCAGAGTTTGCAATATCCGGCACTGCCGGATACCGGCAATCACTCTCGAAATCCCTTTGGCTACAATGGGATCTAATGGGCATTTGGCTGCTTTCTAGCATAAATGCTTGTTTTCAGGCAGACAAATACCGCTGCAGTATTTGTCCGTCAACTCCAATTATTGCGAATGTAGAAACGGTGGCTTGTAGCAGTCTCCAACTATGCTGTATATGGTAACTCCGATAGTTTTTTCCTCTGCTGGAACAGACTACAGGAGTAGGTTGTTATAGATGTGAACCTACTGTAAGGGAGATATATATAGAGTACACTTCCCAGAATGCAAATGGGTAAGGCCCAATTCTACACAAGCATATTCAGTCCATGTGCGTTTGGCCTTGTGGCAGCTGTGCATTTCTAACCTTTATGCAGAACCACACATCCTGCCTAAATTGAAACAATAAATCATCCCCAGCAGAAACTGCATGCAAAGCGTGCATGGGGGTAAAGGGGTAAACTTGGCCTTTATTTATGAATCAGATGTACTCTCAAACTGCAGTGTACTGGTAGGGGCTTTAGCATGCAAGTCTTAATGGTTGCTACACTGATTATGCTATACTTAAATAATACAATAAATAATAGATTGGGTCCTTTAAATGAAGAAACACACTAAGGCCACATTCACACAACTGTATTTTTGCTCCGCATCCGATTTACATTTTTTCCAGACAAGATGCAGACCCATTTATTTCAATGGTGCTGCGAAAAAAATGCGGACCACACACCCTGTGCTGTCCGTGCATTCTGTATGTCTGTTCTGAAGCCCTGCAAAAAAGTTAGAACATGTGCTGTTCTTGTCCGTTTTGTGGACAGGGATAGGCATTGTTACAATGGGTCTGCCAAAAAACAGATGCAACATGGACGTCGCTCAGATGTCATCTGTATTTTTGCAGACAGTGAAATACATATGGTCATGTGAATGCACCAAAGTATGTAATACGTGAATGCAATAGTAAAAGTTAGGTCTCATGCACACGACCGTAGTTTTGATCCGCGATTAATCCGCATTTTTGCTGACCCATTCTTGCACATCGGGCGCGATAGCTGGTGGGTATCTGCAGTTTCAAAAAGCAGAAGTCGCTGTGAATGTCTGCCACTTGCAACAATCTGATGCAAGTGCAGTGTGTTTTTAAACACCGGCTACCAATCATTTACCCATTGCTATAAATATCACTCTCACCTTGTTGTTACTAAGGATTAGAGTTGAGCGAACACATGGATGTTCGGGAAGTTTGGCCGAACTTCACGAAAATGTTTGGGTTCGGGATCCGAACTCGACCCGAACTTCACCCCGAACCCGAACCCCATTGAAGTCAATGGGGACCCGAACTTTTAAGCACTTAAATGGCTGAAAATAGCCCTGGAAAGGGCTAGAGGGCTGCAAAAGGCAGCAAAATGTAGGTAAATGCCCTGCAAACATATGTGAATAGGGAAATGACTTAAAATAAAATAAAATACAGAAAAATAATAAACATTCTAAACTTGAGCCCAAGTGAGTGACAGTGGCACCTGTCACCCAGCAAACAGAGGATGTGGCAGCAACGCCACCACATCTGTCATTGTCACCAAGCATCTCCACCAAATCCCATGGAAGTGTTCAGCTATCAGCTGTCCATCTCCCAAACACTGGAGAGAAAAAGTAATAGAAAGAGGAAGTACCCCCCTACCGAAGGCTCTGAATGCCTTATTTCAAACTTCCTGGTCCTTTGAAGTGCGGTCATTCTGACTGGTGGACAGTTTTAAAAACCTTATGGGGGTGGCTGTCCCACAGCACATGTATCCCAGCCTCCGCTACTTTTGCAGGCGAGCCATCCCTTCCCTGCACAACCAAGTGGCGGACAAAATCAAGTGTGCACTGCGCAACGCTATCTGTGGCAACGTCCACATAACCAACAACACAGTGGTAAATATTGCGCCTGGCCCAAAGGCGGATAGCATTTTTGCGAATGTCCTTCAGCCTCCGAGGATTGCTGGGCATTTCTCTTTGTATCCTGTTATCTCCTCTTCCTCCTCCTACTCGGCTTCCTCCTCCTCTACCTCCTCCTCATCCACTCAGCGTAACACCTTCACCACCCACAGCAGCACAGCCAGGGGGAAACGACAGCAGGTTGTTTTAAAACTTGTGTGTTTGTGGAACAAACCCCGCACCGCGCAGGAGCTGTGGACAGGCATGGAACAACAGACCGACCATTGTTTGGTGCCACTGAGCCTCCAGCCCGACCTGGTGTTGTGCGCTAATGGGCGAAATATACTGGCAGGTCTGGGCCTAGCCGGTTTGACACACATCCCCAGCCTGGCTCACGTGCTGAATTTGGGGTGCAGAAATTCCTAAACACCAGAGAGTGAAAATTAATTAAGTTAATCGAACACACACAACACCCCCCCCCCCTTTTACTCAAACCATTAACAAGCTATTTACAAATTTTCTTAAAAACATATTAAAATAACTATAATGCAGCTAAACTTACTATATAAACGAACAAAACTATATACACGCCTTATCCTTAACATAAGGCCAGTGACATCCAAGTGGCTCGAAGGGTGGGTTCCTGCACCAACATAGTCCCTGGCTTGGAACACAATTGTCCAGCCAGGGCACAGTTCTGGAGGATGAGGAGAAAAAGTAGGATAAGGAGGAACCGTGTTCTCAGCAGGTTGGCACCCAAGCCATTTCACGGGCAATTGGGTCACCATCAGCACTTCAGAAGGTTGGGTTAGCATTGGCGAAATGTGGGAAAGCTTTTTCATCACGCCACAACAACCTGCACCACCAGCAGATCTGGAACGTCTTAGCAGGAGGCAGCATTTCAGCAACATGGTGGAACAGTACACATACTGACTGATGGGTTTGCCCAGGGGCATAGCTACAGGGAAGCGTGGGAAGCACTGTTTTGGGTCCCTGACCTAGAAGGGTCCCATACAGTAGGATGACTAAAAGACTTTGTCAGGGCCCCCTCAACAGTATTATACAATAAAATTAGATACAGTGGCAATATAGACAGTGTAGAAAGCGGATTGAAAATAAACCCAAACAGCCTCACACCCTACACACTCAACCCCCCCCCCCCTTTCACTCAAATCATTAACAAACTATTTACTTAAAAACATATTAAAATAACTATAAGGCAGCTAAACTAACCATATAAAGAAACAAAACTATATACACACCTTATCCTTAACTTAAGGCCAACCAAATACAAGTGGCTCGGAGGGTGGGTATCTGCACCAACATAGGCCCTGGCCTGAAACCCAATTGTCCAGTCAGGGCACAGTTCTGGAGGATGAGGAAGAGGAGTAGGAGGAACGCTGGGGGATACAGAGGACACAGACGATATACCTCCATCAAAGAGGATAGCTTGTCCTTGCCTCTGGGCAGCCTGGCAGACATGAGCGACTACATGCTGCAGTGCCTGCGCAACAACCGCCCAGTTACTGCCACATTCTAACTTTTGCTGATTACTGGGTGGTCACCCTGCTGCATCCCCGTTACAAGGACAACGTGCCGTCCTTAATTTTCTCACTGGAGTGTAATAGGAAGATGAGCCCGCTAGTAGACACGCTGCTGGTGGCATTCACACCTGACACTGGGGATTCAATGGAAGCACAAGGTGAAGGCAGAGGAGGAGGAAGAATTTGCCCATGCAGCTGGGTCACCAGCAACGCCTCAGAAGGCAGGGTTAGCATGGGCAAAATGTGGAAAAGCTTTGTCATCACACTACAAAAACCTGCCCCACCAGCAGATCTGGAACATCTTAGCAGGAGGCAGCATTTCAGCAACATGGTGGAACAGTACACGTACTGACTGATGGGTCTGCCTAGGGGAATAGCTACAGGGGAAGCAGAGGAAGCAACTGCTTTGGGGCCATGACCTAGAAAGGGCCCATCCAGGAGGAGGAGGAGGACTAACAGTATTATACAATGAAATTATATACAGTGGCACTATAGACAGTGTAGAAAGTGAATGGAACAGCTGCTGGGCCTGGTCTGTGAGAGCAATCTTTAGTAGCCACAGGCATGGTGGCATGAAAGGAAGGGGTTGCTCAAAAATTACTGGGAGAGGGGGGCCCCATTCAAAAATTTGCTGTGGTGCCCAATCATTTCTAGCTACGCCACTGGGTCTGCCCCATTCGACTTCTGGGTCATCAAATTGGGCACATGTTCTGAGGTTGCCCTTTACGCCTTGGAGGTGCTGGCCTACCCTGCAGCCACTGTATTGTCTGAACTTGTGTTTAGCATGGCTGGTGGCATTATCACAGGCAAGCACAGCCGCCTGTCCGCAGACAATGTGGGCAAGCATTTGTTTATTAAAAAGAACCAGGCATGGATCCCACAGGACTTGTTTGCACCTTATGCAGAATAGACATGTATACTGGCCTCACCCAACCACTATTATACTACCGTGCACTTACACTTTGTTTTATTTTTTATATTTTCCCAATGTTTTGGGGTCTACACTAATTTATTTAAAAAAATTATAAATAAAAAACTGTTATTAGCAAATACCTTTGGCTTCACAGCCCAAAAAGGCATTATTTCATGCAAGAATGTAACCGCCAATTGTAAGTTCCCTGTCAGTTATGCAGTGCAGGGGTTTGTACCTGGCAAACATGGTAATATTTCACCCAAAAATTTAAAATCTATCCTTTGCCGGACAGTATTAAACTTGGCCAGCCACAGCTGGAATGACTGATTAACAGTATTGCTATTTTGGCAATTGAATTTCACTCCACAACAAAATATATCCTTTGCCGGACACTATTAAACTTGGCCAGCCACTGATGGGACACCAGATTTACAGTATTGCTATTTTGGTAATTGAATTTCACCCCAGAACAAAAGCTATCCTTTGCCGGACACTATTAAACTTGGCCAGCCACTGCTGGGACACCAGATTTAGGGGATTGCTATTTTGGGAATATAATTTCACCCCAGAACAAAATCTACCCTTTGACTGACACTATAAAACTTGTCCTGCCACAGCAGAAACCACTGATTTAGGGTATTGCTATTTTGGCAATTGAATTTCACCCCAGAAAATAATATATCCTTTGACGGACACTATGAAACTTGTCCAGTCACAGCTGGAACACCAGATTTAAGGTATTTCTATTTTTGCAACTGAATTTCACCCCAGAAAATAATATATCCTTTGCTGGACACTATTAAACTTGGCCAGCCAATGCTGGGACACCAGATTTAGCGGATTGTTATTTTGGCAATTGAATTTCAACTCCAGAAAATTATCTATCCTTTGCCGGACACTATTAAACTTGGCCAGCCACTGCTGGGACACCATATTTAGGGGATTGCTATTTTGGCAATTGAATTTCACCCCAGAACAAAATATATCCTTTGCCGGACACTATTAAACTTGGCCAGCCACTGCTGGGACACCAGATTTAGGGGATTGTTATTTTGGCAATTGAATTTCACCCCAGAACAAAATATTTCCTTTGCCGGACACTATTAAACTTGGCCAGCCACTGCTGGGACACCAGATTTAGGGATTGCTATTTTGGCAATTGAATTTCACCTCAGAAAATTATCTATCCTTTGCCGGACACTATTAAACTTGGCCAGCCACTGCTGGGACACCAGATTTAGGGGATTGCTATTTTGGCTATTGAATTTCACCACAGAAAAAAATCTATCCTTTGACAGACAGCAGACAGTATTACACTTGGCTAGCCACAGCTGGAACAACAGATTTAGGGGATTGCTATTTTGGCAATTGAATTTATCCCCTCAATAAAATATAGAAATTGCTATCCTGAGTTTCTAGGGGTGACAATAAGCACAGCCAAGCCCCTGATGTAGGATATAGCAGAAAAAAAAAAACTAGTATT
The DNA here is from genome assembly GCA_033119425.1 of Bufotes viridis. Taxonomy (NCBI): domain Eukaryota; kingdom Metazoa; phylum Chordata; class Amphibia; order Anura; family Bufonidae; genus Bufotes; species Bufotes viridis. The sequence goes on from CM065589.1 coordinate 422,313,347, forward strand.
CATAGATTGATGGACTTGGTGGCAGCTTGTGCTGGTGCACCAAAAGACACAAAATGGCCGCCGATCACCCTGGAAAAAAGTGACAGAAAAATGCTCTGTGCAGCCTAAAAACCAGTGAGCAATTAACTAGCAGAAGTTGAATGATTTACAGCTATAGATCTATCACTTAATTAGGTGTTTTTGCTGAGTTTTCCCTGCCTAATCTCACCCTCACAGCAGCTGCATCCTATCCCTACACTAATCAGAGCAGAGTGACATGCAGCGCTACGTGACTTCAGCTTAAATAGAGGCTGGGTCACATGCTGCACTTGGCCGATCACAGCCATGCCATTAGTAGGCATGGCTGTGATGGCTTCTTAGGGCAAGAAGTAAAACGCTAGCTGATTGGCTGCTGTGCAGCCCTTCAGAAAGCAGGAAGAAATCGCTGAACAAGGGACCCGAACCCAAACTTTTTTGAAAATGTTCGGGTCCGGGTCCGTGTCCCGAACACCCCAAAATTCGGTACGAACCCGAACTATACAGTTCGGGTTCACTCAACTCTACTAATGATGTCTTTACATTAAAGAACACGAAAGGTGTTAAATGCAGTCCTGGGAGACCCCGGAGTATCATACATGACTCTTTGTGGCAATTGGGGCACTTTCAATTCAGGTCAAATTTATTCAAACTGAATCTAATGACCGAATTGATAGATTTATAACAGAAATACATTTCAGAGAATTTGTTCATTTCCAGAGCCAAGCACCAAAAAGGATAAATCCCAATTAAACAATCTTTAGTGCACACACTGAGCCAGGAAGGTATGCAAAAAAAAAATAATCAGCTATGAAGCCTGCAAAATTGTGAACGCAGAGCTGGATTTCATCATAGGCTGGAAATCATGATTAGTACTAGATAAGTAATGCCCTGCCCACAGTAGATTACAATCTACAGGGGAAGGGGGCAGAACATAGTAGGTAATGGCTGCTCATTTAGCTGTGTGGTGTTAGCATGCTTATTGCAAGTGGTAGGCTTTGCTGAAAACATGGGTTTTGAGGTTACTTTTGAGGGTTTGGATGTTCAGGGAGGGGCCCGTGTGAAATCTTGTAGTTGATTGTGTGAAGAACAAATGACAGGAGAACAGAGGAAAGTAGATCCTGTGAGGATGGGAGATAATGCGTGGGGATGTATCGAGAAAGCAGGTCAGAGATGTAAGGAGGGGACTGGTTGTCTATGGCCTTATATGTAGTTGTTGGTATTTTAAAATGAATTTGCTGGAGATGACGAGGGCATGTCCTAGCATTTTAGTTAACTCAGGGGTGAGGAAGGAGCGAATATGAGAGATGTTTTTAAGTTGAAAGCGGCAGGTGGAAGTGAAGGTTTGGATGTGTGGCTTAAAAGACAGGGTAGAATTAAATGTTATTTCCAGGCAGTTTCCTGCAAGACTGGAGATAGTGTTGTGCTATTAACTGTAATAGATAGGGTCAGGTAGAGGTGGCTGTGACGTGGGGGGGGGGGGGGAGATGATAAATTCAGTTTTCTCGATGTTGAGTTTCAGGAAGCGCGGGGGGAAGACACAATGGCATTCTGGATAGCAGGGAAGTGACATCTGTTTGATGTTTGATGCCAAGGGAAGAGAAGGTTTGTAACAAGAGAGAGTGGTCGACAGTATCAAAGGCAGAGGACAGGTCAAAGAGGAGGAGCACAGAATAATGACATTTAACTTTGGAAGTTAGCAGATCGTTAGCGACTTTGGTTAGGGAAGTTGCAGGGTCTGAAGCCGGATTGTAGCTGATCAAAAAGTGAGGGGAATGCGAGATGGGAGGACATTTCGAGATGGGCATGTTGTTCTAGGGACAAATGGAAGAAGCCAGTGGTTAACAATAGGTTGAAGAGGTGGGTTAGGGCAGGGATAACTATAGAGGTGGGGATGAGATGGCATGGGATTGGGTCAGGAGCACAAGTGGTGAGATGTCATCTGGAGATTAAGGTAGAAAGCTTTTCTTCTGTGACAGTAAACTGTTTTATGTAGGAAGAACACTGGTCAGCTGTTTCGGGGAGTAGTGTGGGTTGTTTGAAGCTTTCACGGATTTTGTTGATTTTGAAATATGAGGCAAAGTCTTCAGCTGAGAAGAGGGTTGTTGGAGGGAGCACCGTCGGACAGAGTAGAGAATTAAAGGTATTAAAAAGTTGTTTTGGGTTGTGGGAAAGAGATGGTATGAGCATAGTGATGCAGTCATGTTTAGAAGAGGTGAATGCAAACTTGAACATCTTCTTTGTATGAGATGAAGTCTTTTTTAGAGTCGGTTTTCTTCCAACATTGTGCAGCAACTTTGGAAGCTTGTCTCAGTCTTTTTTGTCTGGTGAGTGTGCCAGGGTTGTTGAGGGGATGTCTGTGGAGAGGAAATGTAAAAGCCAAGTATTGAAATGGTCGAAAAAGGCAGTAATAGAGCCAGGTGGATGGTAGATGACGGCTTTTTGGTGGTTTAAGGGAGAAAAGATGCGGATGGAGAGGACTTTAAAAGAAGGGAGGTTGTGAAAGGATAGAGATAGGTTGAAGGAACAGCAACCTAATAGCAGGTGACCAACACCACCATCATTTCTGTCCAGATGGGGATTGTGAGCAAACATGAAGTTTTCCATAAGTTAGTAAAGTAAGGGAGTCTGTCTCATTGGTTGTAATCCATGTTTCTGAGGCCAAGGAATGCAAGTTTCTGGGAAATGAAGAGGTCGTGGATGTAGGAAAGTTTATTGCGAATAGAACGCGAGTTCCTTACTGCTCCGGATAGAGAGACTGGGGGAGCAGCAGAGGTCATGTGCATGAGTATGAGATTAGAGGAGTGAGAGCCGTTAGTGGCAGGGGCTCTGTGATGGAAGGGAGATAGAATGGTGGGGATTAGATGAGGGTGGCCAGGATTCTCTCTAGCAGTAAGGAGAAGTAGAAAGAGGGATAGCAGGTAAGAGTAGGATAAAGCAAGAGGTGACTGAGTATGTTTAGCTGAGAAAGTTTGAGCATTTAGGATGAGTTCAGCAGAAGTAGCCATATGTGAGGAATAGGATAGAAGGGATGGTGAGATAAATAGCTCTTTGCTTTGTGTAGGAATAGTGGGTTAACGGAATAGTCTGAGGCGATAATGGTGAACATGATAGAATACATGTCTAGGTGATATATATGTAGAGGATAGTGTTAACAAGATATTTAAGGGACCTTCTGGTCACTCAATTCCTGCAATACACTTAAATGACCACATATCTCCAATATATACAACTAAGGAATGCTAATGAATAATACCAGGTGTAAAGAGCTGGGAGGAGCATGAGGCCTAATTAGCAAAGACAAATTCAAGGAAATACAGAATGGGCTACATTTACTAATAGACTTGCAACACTTTTGCACACAAAAAGTGTTGAAAATCCCCTTTTCTGTCTGGCCGTGTGACACAATTTTGGTGCATGGCCGGTTTTGCGCATTGTACGCCAGTTGGGTGTGACAGGGGCAGGGGCATGTCAGGGTCTGTTCTGGGGAAACCTGAAACCATCGTAAAAAGACAGTCTTAGTAAATGTGCCCCATTGCCTCAACAAACACTATTGATACAAACATACCACAAGCAAACTATGAAGAGTGAATGTCAGTCAGTTTGGTTTGAGGCTGGATTGCTGAATTGAGCGGTGCCAGACACAGCAGAGACAAACCTTCCAATGTGTCCATCTCATGCTTGTCCAGGTGTACTAATGTACAACCATGGAACAGCATGGTGGGGTCTTCTCCTGTTGTTTGGAATACTTATTCTACTCATTGTTGACTGTTCTACTGCATTATTGAACAGTATTATGCAATGTGTTTTTGTTTGTCATCACATTTCTCCAAATTCATTACCAAGAATTTATATATATGGTTTCACAATACAGTGTCATATTAAGAAATAGGTAACCACAATGATAAATAGGAAACCAAAAAGAAGCTACAGAGAAAATGGCATAATTTTAACTTTTTAGTCTACAGCTCTATTACTGAACTAATATACACATGTAGACATTAAAGGGGTTTTCTCAGACTTAATAATTGAAGAGTGAAGACCTATCCAGAGGAGTGAAGACCTATCCATCAGTATCTGATTGGTGGGGGTCTGACACCTAGGATCCCTGTCGACCAGCTGTTTAAGAAGGCAGTGACTCTCACAGTAGTGCCATTGCCTTCTCTCAGTTTTTCCTAGGCAATGATGACACGTTCATCAGTCACATGGCCTAGGCGCAGCTCAGCCCCATAGAAGTAGATAAGGCTGAGCACGATACTAAGCACAGCACTGTACAATACATGACACTGTGCTTCGTGAGCACAGAGAAGGCCGCAGCACTCAGGAGCACTGGTGCCTTCTCAAGCAGCTAATCAGCATGGGTCCTAGGTGTCAGATCCCGATCAATCAAATACTGATGACCTGTCCAGAGGTCATCAGTTATAAAATCTTGGAACACCCTTTTAATAGTGTTGGCTGACTTATTGAAAAAAAAATAAAAAAATTGCCTCAGTCAGCAATTGGGATAAAACAATAAAAGAATATATAATTAGCCATTTTATCCCCCATTGCGTCACTCTGACCTTCACCATTGGACTTGTTTGTTTGGTTGCAGAAATGACATACCAGTATATTCCACATAAACACTGCAGCCAATCAGCAGTTATGTGGCATACTCCTTACTGAGGCCAGTAATTGCAAGAAGATTACATTGTGACTGCACAAGTGTGCAGGATCAGAGAAGAAGCACTGGAGGCTAGGAGAAGGTATTTTTAAGTGACTGATTGGTTCTCCCCTTTAATTCTGTTTAATACTCTGTGTAATAGTTTATAAGATTCCCTTGTAATGAAGTGGGTTAGAGGTAGTACCCATCCCCAATTGTGCTGATAAGACCACATTCCTGAGTGATCTCAGAGACATGCCTGCTGCACACTGGAGGAGGGGCTAACAGGTTAAAATATTATGACACACATTCACTTAGGAGACTACACCAGGCTCTTCATTCTAGTTAGGATGTGAGTATGATTGCCCTATCTCTCTTGTACACCCTGGGGTGTCGTCATGTGTTATAACAGGGTAGACAGCCATGGGTTATAGCATGATTGATGGAGTCTCCACCCTATTTAGGCTATTGATGTTTATTTACTTTTTATTTTTCTGTATGTGATTTCTTTGTGTTATTGGTATAAGCTTATTCATTCTCAAATCTTTCGAATTCACTTTACGTTACAAATAGTGGCAGCAGTGGGATTTGAAATATGAATATGCTTACTGTTGATATGGTGTTACATAGAGATAGGGTAGCTTGGACCTGCAACTCCGAATGGGAACCCAGGCATTCACGGGAATTAATAATCTGCAGGCAGATTATTAGGGTTGCACATGTTGTGCAAATCTGCTATGAGCTGTGAGTGGAGCTGTAGTAGGCTTGGTCGAATCTAGCAAAGTTCTTTTGACAGTTGTAGAACTGAGCAGATTCTAGTGAAAATCTGTAAGACTCTGAAGTTAGAGCTTGCAGACTGTGGACATCAGAGCTCCTTTGATGTTGAGTGGGGTTCTGATGAGATAGAAAAAAGAGCAGTGTCAGCATCTTAATTTATGGCACCAGCAAGAGAGAAAGCGTCCAATTGTCTACAATCAGAAAGGCACTTGTGTTAAATGTTTAGAAATTAACTGTTTAGGTTTTGTTTTGTTACCCTATGCTATGTGTGTTCAAGTAGGAAATAACTGTGGCCATAGCATTAGAGATTAGAGCAGTAAAATATGGTAAGTGTGTACATCAGGTACTGTGTCAGTTAATGAATAAGTATTGTTCCTAGTGTGTGCCAATAGATGTGTGACCAGCACAAAGAATATGAAGGTGTTAGAAATATATCTCTGTTGAAATAGTTATGCTTTCCAGAGTGTGAGAATATATGTTGGTCAGAAAGATAAAGTATTGTCTGGTATATGTGAAAAGTTGAAAAAGCTTGAAGAAGGTTTAAGAAGGTTAAACATTGAACAATGCCCTGCCTTTGGTGTGGTGTGTCTGAGCTGTTAAGGGATATAGACAAACAGATAATGGTATTTTATTGCCCCAATCCCTTTGTAGTCTGTCTAGCTCTGTTTTAATCCCAATGCTGAAGGCTCAGGAAAGTTGGATTCATCCTTGAGAGATGAGAGTCAGGAAAGGGGGGCTGATGGCTGTGGTGGGCTGATTCCATCCCCCAGCCTTAACAGAGAAGACTTAAGAGACATATAGTTTGCTAAGTCATATACATTCTTTAGATAAGAGATGTTGGCAATGCAAAAGTGACAATGAAGAAGGTAATGAGGGGGGTATGAGGAGTAAGACAAAGAGAGTTAATAAGTGAACCTTTTTATTTAATAATTTTCTTCTTTCTTTCCCAAGCAGCTGATTGTAATATGGGAACCCAGTCTAAAAGGAAATTTATTATATATGTGCACCACTAAGATTACGACCACTTGGCATATAAGATGATTTGGATTTATGATTATAAATTGCATGATGTCTTGTTATAAGATTTTGATTGATTAAAGAGTGAAGACCAGAAGGCATTAGAAAGAATGGCAGAACAGCAACAGAGATCATCAGCAATTCTGTGTGTGGTGTGTCTATCTGTTTCCAGGAAAGCTGTGTCTGTTTGTGCTGTAAGTTTCAGAAACTTACACAGAAAGCTGTGTAGCTGGTATGACCATCATAAATCATTCTGTGGAATGTGAATGGGTGTGGCTTTAAGTTGTAGTTGTGTTGGATATGTTTGAAGTTGTGAAGACTGATGGATGCTTAGCATAGCTGTGTGTGCAGTCTGTACTTCACTTATAAGGGTGTGATTATGAGCTGTTTGTGAATGTGAATAAGTGATGCAGCAGCAAGAAATGAACAAATGAAAATATAAATATCGATATGTATAATATTCGTTTTATATATATATATATATAATATATATATATTGTGGCAATGTGAACACTGGGGTGTGCAGTGAAACCCCAGGGAGGCCGTCAGAGAGAGCGTGTCACCAAGGTGCCTGGCCTTGGGGGAGTGAAAGCCCAAGTACTAGTGTTAGTATAGCTGGCTCAGCCAGTTCCAGGGCGGGCTTTTACTGGGAACAGGCAATGTGCTGGATGGGTGCCTGTTCCCCATGCTCCAGTCCAGGATTTTGGACAATGCCCATGTCCAGGGAGGATATTTAATCCTCTTGTTGGACATGGGTGGGGCCCCCACTCTGGAGAGAGCTTTGGAGACAGAGGCTCTGTGTGAGTGGTCTCGGCTGAGTTGGCTGAGGGGCCACGGGGCTAAGCGATAGCCCGGAATTGGGGGACACAGCGACGCCTGGAAGGGTCGCAGGGCCACAGTCAGGAGGACTGGTGAGCCTGAATCCCCCAACGGACACTGATCTGAGGCTGTGTGTGAACAGTGCTCTGAACAGCCAGGAGGCTGTGGGACATTGGGCTGGAGAAAGCCGCAGCAGTTCACAGGGTGTGAACTGTACCCACTAGGTGAGTGAGGGACCCAACTAATATGTTTAGTTAGAGCCTAGCCGGGCCAGTGTTTATTGTTTTGCACCTGTTGTGTTGTTTCTGCTATAATAAACGCACTGTTTGGACGTGAAATCCGTTGTCCGGAAGGAAGTTTTTGTGAACGACCCTCGAGACCAGAGCTAACCCCCCACAATATATATATCATGCGCATTGGGGATTTTTTATTTTTCTTTGGAGATTTTTGTTTTTTATTGGTGCCAACATTTTTTGATTGAATTCAATAAAAAGTTTCTCATGGGCCCATCATGTGTTTATGTCTGTATTGTCAGACCTGTTCGTTTCAATGTTTTTGGTTACGTGTTATATGTTAAACACGTAACATATAACACGTAAGTGATGTGTGAAAAAAAAGCGCTCATGTACACAGACCCATTGAAATGAATGGGTCAGGATTCAGTGCGGGTGCAATGCGTTCACATCACACATTATAAACTTACAAACTTATAACTGGGGATGTAGCTATGTTCAGAATTAAGAAATCACATTCAAAATCATGTTAAATAGGAGTCAGCATACACCTGCCATCATTTAATGGTATTAACCCCAAATAAAGTTCAGCTGCTCTAGTTGGTCTTTCCTGAAATTTTTTTAGTCGCATCCCACAGCAAAAGCCATAGTCCACAGAGAGCTTTCAAAGCATCATTTTAACAGGGGTGTGTAGACCCAAAAGTCCTTTTAAGGACTATTGTGTGTGGCAGCAGCAATATATATTTTTAGCACAACCTGCGCTAAATTGCTAAAACTTTACAGACTCAAAAGTCCTTTTAAGGACTATTGTGTGTGGCAGCAGCAATACCTTTTTAGCGCATCCTGCACTAAATAGCGTCTAATAGGCTGCTGCAGACAGTTAAATTATCTGCACCACATCTGCTGTGTAAAGTGTGCGCATCCCAAAAATATCTGTAACATCCAGTGTACTTTTTCCGTAGATGGTGTCCACTGCGGACAGTTAAATTAGCTGTGCCAAATCTCCTGTGTAAAGTGTGCGCATCCCAAAAATATCTGTGACATCCAGTGAACTTTTTCCGTAGACAGTGTCCGCTGAGGACATTGACATTAGATGCACAACATGTGCAGTGTAACGTGTGCGCTGAAAAAATGTATTAGTGACATACAGTGTACTTTTTCAATAGACGGTCTGCGCTTCTGACAGTGACATTACCAGTGCAAAATCTCCAGTATACATGTGCACTGAAAAAATGTATCTGTGACATACAGTGTACTTTTTCAATATACCGTGTCCACTTCTGACATTGACATTACCAGTGCCACATCTAACATGTGCGTTTAAAAAATGAATCTGTGACATACAGTGTTCTTTTTTAATAGTTGGTGTCCGCTTTTGACAGTAACATTTGCAGTGCCACATCTCCAGTGTAACGTGTGCATTTAAAAAATTTATCTGTGACATACAGTGTACTTTTTTAATAGATGGTGTCCGCTTCTGACAGTGACATTACCAGTGCCACATCTCCAGTGTAACGTGTGCATTTAAAAAATGTATCTGTGACATACAGTGTACTTTTTCAATAGACGGTGTCCACTTCTAACAGTGACATTACCAGTGCAACTTCTAAAGTGTAACGTGTGCGGTTAAAAAATGTATCTGTTACATACAGTGTACTTTATCAATAGACGGTGTCCGCTTCTGACAGTGACATTACCAGTGCCACATCTCCAGTGTACCGTGTGCGTTGAAAAAATTTATCTGTGACATACAGTGTACTTTTTCAATAGATGGTGTCCGCTTCTGACAGTGACATTACCAGTGCCACTTCTCCAGTGTAACGTGTGCGTTTAAAAAATGTATCTATGACATACAGTGTACTTTTTCAATAGATTGTGTCCGCTTCTGAGAGTAACATTACCAGGGCCACATATAAAGTGTAACATGTGTGACATACAATGTACAGGGTCAGCTCACCTACAGGCCCTCACATATAATGTTTTACAGGGTCAGCATACCTGCAGGCCCTCGCATATAATTTTTTAGAGGGTCAGCTCACCTGCCGGCCCTCGCATATAATTATTTAGAGGGTCAGCTCACCAGCGGGCCCTAACCTACAATCTTTTACAGGGCCAGCTCACCTGCAGGCCCTCACCTACAATCTTTTACAGGGTCAGCTCACCTGCAGGCCCTCGCATATAATGTTTTGCAGGGTCAGCTCACCTGCAGGCCCTCGCAAATAATATTTTACAGGGTCAGCTCACCTGCTGTTTAAGTAAGTGTAGGTTGTATCAACTGTTAAACAGAGCCGGGAATGGCAACCTTAAAAAAGTCAATGACACCAGGTAAGTTTTCGGTGACCCAACAAGAAAGGGCTTCAACCACTGGTCTGCCATGCTGAACAAGGCCTTGCTGGTCATACTACACTTCTTGTTAGTCCAACACACATTTTTTTCATAATTTTTTTTTTAGAGAGCCAATGGTCCCGAAGTAGTTTTCTGTCAAATGATTAGGCTATATATATAATATAGGTTCTGATATTGGGCGTTGAAAATGAATTAAAGTGGAATAACCAAGGGTGGAGTGTGGAGATGAGCGAATTTTTAAAAAACGTGTTAAAAAACGGCTATTTCCTGACTTCCGGGAGCCTTTATAGTGGTGTAGAACACTGTGCCTTGCAGTAAAACATAGGGAGTCTGCTGTGGTAGTGAAATAATACTGTGAGTCAGTATGACATGCAGATGACAGGCGTCGCTCTTAGAATCACTGCACACTTCACTTATTTGGGCAGTTATGGAGCCAAAACTGACCAAATAACTCAAGTATGAACTCAGCCTTACAGGTCAATGTTAGCGCCAAGAAGACGCACACTCCTTTTACACCGTTGTCAGCTGATTCCACATAGATGTCTTTAGAACCAGTTCTATTAAACGCTTATACAAGTAGAGCCCCCGACAGAGTGGAGAGGGTGTCAGCAGTAATTTTGTGTTGACGTCACTGATTATTTTGCCCTTCCTCTGATTGGTCTGAACAATACCCCCCTAAAAACGGATCCTGTCTGTTGAGCATCCGCCTTCACTCGGTCAGCATTTGGTCAGTAATCCATCAGTATTGCTAATGCCAAAAAAAAAGGAATGGATCCAAAACAGAGATGACACGTAAATAAAGAGACCACAGAGTGGCCCAATGACAGAGTCTGGAGGTGGCGGCAGCATCAGGAGGCCACAGAGTGGAACTATGATAGAGTGTGGAAGTGGCAGAAGCAGCATCAGGAGGCTAAAGAATGGCAAGGTGACATAGTGTTGAGGTAGCAGCAACATCAGGAGACCACAGAGTGACAAGGTGACATAGTGTGGCGGTGACAGCAGCATCAGGAAACCATAGAGTGGCAAGGTGACATAGTGTGGAGATGGCAGCAGCATCAGGAAACCACAGAGTGGCAAGGTGACATAGTGAGTAGAGATGTCGCTAAAATAAAATTTTCCGTTCGTGAATGGCTATCGCGAACTTCCGCAAATGTTTGCGAACGGGCAAACCGGGTGAACTGCCATAGACTTTAATAGGCAGGCGAATTTTAAAACCCACATGGACTCTTTCTGGCCACAATAGTGATGGAAAAGTTGTTTCAAGGGGACTAACACCTGGACTGTGGAATGCCTGAGGGGGATCCATGGCAAAACTCCCATGGAAAAATACGTAGTTGACATAGAGTCGGGTTTTAATCCATAAAGGGCATAAATCACCAAACATTCCTAAATTGTTTGTAATAACGTGCTTTAAAACATCCAGTGTGTGTATACGATCAGGTATGATGTTGTATCGATCAGGTAGTGTAAGAGTTACGCCCACTTCACAGTGACAGACCAAACTCCCCATTTAAATCACGGCAAACAACCGCAAACTGTCTATTTGCACAACCGCAAACTCCCCATTTGTACAAGGTTGGATACCAAGCTAGCCATGTCCCGTTCCTTGTCCTCACTGACGTCATTGAAGATCTCTACTTCCACCTAGCCGCGTACAACACCAATGGTCCCCGAAAGGTGACAACAAGTCCCCTGGGATGCCTGCTGTGGTTGGTCTTCCACCTCCTCAAAGCCACCTTCCTCCTCTGACTCCTCTTCTTCAGACTCCTCTCTCTGCGTTGCCGCAGGTCCAGCAATCGACGACGACAAGGCTGCTTCTGGTGGTGATGGTGATCACAACTCTTCCTCTTCATGCTCATCTACAGCCTGATCCAGCACTCTTCGCAGGGCACGCTCCAGAAAAAACACATAAGGGATGAGGTCGATGATGTTGCCTTGGGTTTGACTGACCAGGTTTGTCACCTCCGCAAAAGGATGCATGAGCCTACAGCCATTGTGCATGAGCGTTCAGTAACGCGGCCAAAAAATACCCAGCTCCGCAGAGGCTGTCCTCTTTTTTTAAATTAAAAAAATCTGTTCTCACCAGTTTAATCTCTGTTTTGTCCCCTATCAGGGGCTGGTGTATGGAATAGATTTTAGTAACAGGGAGATGGAAAAAGATGGTTGGTCGGTCCTCTTCCTTCCAATTTGGGGCACTGCGCGTGTGCCGTGCAATGTACTGTCCCACCCTATATGAGTGGTGTGTTAAGTAGTACTATTCCCATGAGTTTAATCCCTGTTACGTCCCCTATCAGTTGCGTGCGCCGTGTAATGTACTCTGCCACCAATACAAATAGTGTGAACTACTATTCTTACCATTTTAATCCTTGTTAAGTCCCCTATCAGGGGACATGTATTGAATTGAATCCTCGCATGGGGAGAAAAATGCTTGCTCTGTCGGCTTCCTTCTAATTTTGGGGCACTTGCAATGGAATTTGCCACCAATGCAACTAGTGTTAACTAAGTACTATTCCTATCAGTTTAATCTCTGTTTTGTCCCTTATCAGGGCCAGGGCCGGTGTAGTGAATAGATTTTTGGAACAGGGAGATGGAAAGAGACCCAGGCTCGGTCCGCTTCATTTGAACTTTAGGTCACTGCGCGTGCGCCGTGCAATGTTCTGTGACACGCTATATGAGTGGTGGGCAGTGGGCACAGTACAGTCTGTGGGCCTGACACACACTGGCAGGCAACTGCAATTATATTAAAGGGTAAAAATGAAATTACTTTATCTGCAAGGTACTGTGCCACCCTATTTGAGTGGTGGGCACTGGCATTTGGGCACTGGCAATTATATTAAAGGGTAAAAATTAAATGACTTTTTTATCTACAATGTACTGTGCCACCCTATATGAGTGGTGTGCACAGAGTACAGTCTGTGGGCCTGCGGCCTCTCACACACGGGCAGGCAACTGCAATATATATATATATATATATATATATATATATATATAAAAATAAATAAAAGCAGACTGATGTACCAGCCCTAAAAAGGGCTTTGTGGGGTGCTATCATGACACTGTCCATACAGCAGATGAGTCTTTGAGGACTGGAGTGGACACAGAACACTGGCATAGCTAACGCTTTCCCTATTAAAGGGGTTCTTCACTTTGTTACAACTGATGATCTATCGTCAATGATATCTGATGATCTACACCCGGGACCCCCGCTGATCAGCTGTTTGAGAAGGCAGCGGCGCTGCAGGAGCGCCACGGCCTTCTCACTGTTTACCGCTGCTAGCGCCCCGCCCAGTGACGTCACGACATGTATCAAGTGGCGTGGGCGAAGCTAAGCTCTGTTCACCGAACTAGCAGCGGTAAACAGTGAAAAGGCCGCGGCGCTCCTGCAGCATCGCTGCCTTCTCAAACAGCTGACCGGCGGGGGTCCCAGGTGTCGGACCCCGGCCGATCAGATGCTGATGATCTATCCTGAGGATAGATCATCAGTTGTAACAAAGTGAAGAACCCCTTTAATTCAGCAGTAGCAGCACTCTCCCTGCTCTAACTAACACTGCAGCTTCAGAATGAATCTAAGATGGATGCTGTCCTTGCTTTTTGATAGGATGTGGGAGGGTCTGGGAGGGAGGGCGTGCTGATTGGCTGGAATGTGTCTGCTGACTGTGAGGTACAGGGTCAAAGTTTGCTCAATGATGACGTATAGGGGGCGAACCGAACATCGCATATGTTCACCCGCCGCGGCGAACGCGAACATGCCATGTTCACCGGGAACTGTTCGACGGCGAATAGTTCGGGACATCTCTAATAGTGAGGAGGTGACAGCAGCATCAGGAGACCACACATTGACCCGTGACAGAGTGGAGAGGTGGGTGGCAATACGAGTACCAGCTGAAGATGGTGGGTGAAAGATGGAGCACTTGGCATCAGATGTGAGGTATCAGGTGGGTGGCAGCATCAGAATAGTAGCTGAGACAGGTAGCCAGAAGAAACCGGTTCTTTATTGTCAAAGTGTTGGCGTGGCTCCATGGATATTCTAGTCTGATGCATTAGGCATTGGTGGGTGGAAATCCTGTCTGATCCACGCTTGATACATCGTGTCAAAGGTCAGTCTCTCCACATTTTGGCTGGACCGGCAAGTTCTTTTTGGGGTAACTATGAGCTCCGTCGCACTAAGCACCCACTCTTATGCCACACTACTGGCCGGGCAGGACAGCTTTTTTGGGGCAAACTCTGCTAGTTGCTAATACATTAATACACACTAAAAAGGGCTGTAATTTTTTCACTTCAACACACAACGGCTATAAGCCTTTTTTCCCCACTAATACATGCCAAAAAGGGCTTTAGAACATATCCGCTGAATGGAAAATAAATATCTTTTTTTGCCACTAATACACGCCAAAAAGGGCTTTAGAACATATAACTGCACCGCTGAATGGCAAATATTTTTTTCTTTTTTCCACTTATACACAACACAAAAGGCTTTAGAACATTTAACTGCACTGCTGAACGGCAAATAGGCCCTTATTTTTTTCCACTTATACATGACACAAAAGGCTTTAGAAAATATAACTGCACCGCTGAACAGCAAATAGGCCATTATTTTTGTCCACTTATACACGACACAAAAGGCTTTAGAACATTTAACTGCAACGCTGAACAGCAAATATATTTTTCTTTTTTCCACTTATACACGACACAAAAGACTTTAGAACATATAACTGCACCGCTGAATAGCAAATAGGCCCTTATTTTTTTTCCACTTATACATGACACAAAAGGCTTTAGAACATTTAACTGCAATGCTGAACAGCAAATATATTTTTATTTTTTTCCACTTATACATGACATAAAAGGCTTTAGAACATATAACTGCATCGCTGAACAGCAAATAGGCCCTTATTTTTTTCCACTTATACACAACACAAAAGGCTTTAGAAAATATAACTGCACCGCTGAACGGCAAATAGGCCCTTATTTTTTTCCACTTATAGATGACACAAAAGGCTTTAGAAGATTTAACCGCAATGCTGAACAGCAAATATATATATTTTTTCCACTTATACACAACACAAAAGGCTTTAGAACATATAACTGCACCGCTAAACGGCAAATAGGTTCTTATTTTTTTCAACTTATACATGACACAAAAGGCTTTAGAACATTTAACTGCAACGCTGAACAGAATATATATTTTTTTTTTTCACTTTTCCACGACACAACAGGCTTTAGAATATATAACTGCACCGCTGAACGGAAAATATATTTTAATTTTTTCCACTTATACAAGACACAAAAGGCTTTAGAATATATAACTGCACCGCTGAATGGCAAATATATTTTTATTTTGCCACTATTACACACAAAAAAGTGCTTTAGAACATATAACTGCACCGCTTAACGGCAAATATATATATTTTTGCCACTGTTATATGCCAAAAATGGCTTTAGAACAAATAACTGCATCTATAAACGGCAAATATAGTTTACTTTTGCCACTAATACACGACAAAAAGGGCTTTAGGACATATAACTGCACCACTTTTTCAACTTCAATTCGCTCATCTCTAGTGGAGTGTATTGTAAGGGTATTTTTAAGTAACTGATCGGTTCTCCCCTTTAATTCTGTTTAATACTCTGTGTAATAGTTTATAAGTTTCCCTTGTAATGAAGTGGATTAGAGATAGTACCCATAACCCATTGTGCTGATAAGACCACAATCCTGAGTGATCTCAGAGACATGCCTGCTGCACACTGGAGGAGGGGCTATCAGGTTAAAACATTATTAATCACATTCACTTAGGAGACTCCACCAGGCTCTCCATTTTACCTAGGATGTGAGTATGGTAGGATGTGATTGCCCTATCTTTCTTGTACACCCTGGGGTGTCGGTCATGTGTTATAATGGGGTAGACAGCCATGGGTTATAGCATGATTTACGGAGTCTTCACCCCATTTAGGCTAGTGATGTTTATTTACTTTTTATTATTATGTATGTGATTTATTTGTGTTATCGTATATTTAATCACCTAGCAAATAAATGTATGCACTTAGCCTGCATAAGCTTATTCATTCTCAAATCTTTCGAATTCAACAGGGAATAAGTAAAACAAACCTTTTAAAATTGCATTCCTCTGCACAACCAATAACATCATATATGAATGGCAATATTCAGACATCAGAAGGGTAACAAGTTCCTGAAGTCTAGTAATTTAAACAATGCCCATCCCATAAAGTCCTATGGTATATATATAAAAGAGCTGCTGGCCAGTGGCACAACACTTGGTGACTGCAGTGAATGTACTGCTGTTTTTAGGTACAGTACAAGAAGCTACTAAAACAGAAGAAGATAATATTGTCTAATAAAAAAAAAAGAGGCAATTACCATTCAGACAATAAAGCGTAGTAAACGTTTACACCTGTCATATTTTATACTCCTGCTTTTTATACATTCATTCTCTTTATAGAGACTGATGATTATCATTATGTTCATCCTGTTTTCTCAACAAGAACAAGACCTTTTGGTTTTGGCACTGGTGATAGCCATAGAGGTCAAACCTCACCTACCTTTCACAATGAACATGGTGCCTGAGCTGCAGATGTCGTGTTACAGAGCAGGAAGAACTGAACAGATTCATTATAGTTTTCTGGTTATTCCATGAAAGGCTGAGATACGAATAACCTTTTAAAGGGGTAGTTCAGGGTTGGAAAAACACAGCATCCCACCAGGCCAGAGATTGTATGGGACATTGCAACTCAGTTCATTTCATTGTAGCCAGGCAGCAATACTAGATGTGGTACTATTTCTGGAAAAAAGCAACCATGTAGTTCTAATCCTGGGCAACCCCTCTAAATATCTTCCATATATGTGTTTTGTTAATGTTTACAAGATCTACAGTATCTACAGTACATAAAGCAGAGGTTAGGCCCATGATATGGCATCTTGTTGCATCCTGAATCCTGATTCTAAATGTATTATTAAAAACAGACACATTAGAATAGACAAAACCCATCCTTGAAAACTGTATCTATTACTGAAGACATGCAAATGAACTTTAAACAGCTCTTTAATTGTAGGAATAAAAGGGGTGATAAAAAATAAGAACCTACCCCAAAAGTTCTAACTTGCAGTCTGGAGACATCAAAATGCTGGAGAGAATAGTGATTGCTTCAATATCCAGGTTATTTTCACCAAGCCTGAGGATAGACGTTACAAAACCCTGGCGTTAAAAATACTTTTATGCAAATTATCTCTTTTGAAAAAAGAAAAGAAAGTTGTACCTTTGGTGCCACCAGTTGGAAGGTAGCTATCCTATAAGTCAGGGTTTGACCTTTTAAACAGACCTTGAGACATAACTTAGGATTATAGCAAAGCCATACTGGATGTGATTTATGTAAAGGATCAGCAGGTCCTGAATGCAAGGAGTTAAAGCAGCTGGCAGTTGGGAGTTGCGTGGATAGTATTGTATGTTTAAGAAGTCTTATAGGCCAGTCCATGCTCCTCTAGGAAATGGAGTCCAAATTAGCCATTTCCAAGCTGTTTCTCCAGTGCCACCAGTTGGAAGGCACTATTCAACATATTTGAACCTTTGGCCATCATACACACACATGCATAAATGGTAATCATCTTCTTTTTGGATTGATATTTAGATCTATTTGATTCTGAACAATATTAAAGGGGTTGTACACCTTTGGGAAGGTTTTGGCAAAACCCTCCTTCCTGCACAGACTTGCCTGCTTACCAGTACTAGCTCTCAAGGTCATCATTCCTCAGCCTCAGCTGCTCCGCTGGGCCTTATGGATGTACACATCCAGTTTGAGGCCACTGCAGCAAATCGTTGGCTGCAGGTGTGACCTGCTCCCCTTGTATCATGACAAATGGTCACATGATGCAATGGGTGCATCAATGGATGTAAACATCCAGTTTGAGGCCACTGCAGAAAATCGTTGGCTGCAGATGTGACCTGCTCCCCTTGTATCATGACAAATGGTCACATGATGCAATGCGTGCAGGTCACCACTGCGGCCAGTGATTAGCTGCAGTGGCATCAACCACAACATTTCAGGGAGCACAGCAGAGCAGCTGAGGCTGAGGGGCAAAGGAGCCAGGAGTCAGCGATAGGAAGCAGGTAAGTGGTAAGTTTGCTTCCCTTCACAGGTCTGCCCAGGAGGGGTGGTTGTCAAACCACTCAACACACACAGGGGCGCACCCACAGGGGGAATCCAATGGGTTTGGGTAGTCCCTAGAAGCAGTTCAATTATTTGTTTTATCGATTTGCCTCTTTTACAGGCCCGCAACGCCAATTAGGCAAGGTGAGGTGATCGCCTCGAGTGGTGCCACCCTGGATACAAGTGGGGGGGCGGAGGCATCAAGGCCGTGGGAAATGAGGGCTTCCTTTGTGAAAGTGCTCATCTCTCTACATTCATCTGTATCTGCATTCTCAGGACAGCGATACAGTTGATTGCTGCGCCGGATCAAGGGAGTGGTGTCTCCCTTTCCCGTTCTTCTGATAGGCTACAAGCACAAAGCCTGTCATCATCGTCACACCGCCTGAGCCAGGTGAGTACAGCATGGAACACAGGCCAGAAGAGGCTTGCATCGCAACTAGGGTTCATACCGAACTTTAGGGTTTTTGGTACCCGGACCCAAACTGGAACATTTACGTAAAAGTTCGGGTTCGGTGTTCGGTGATTTCTTGACATTGTTGGTGAAAACACTTAATTTTGGGTACAAAGTATATTTGCGCCCTGCATTGCACTAGTGATAGTGAAAGAAATTCATTTAAATCCATCTTTCATTTGTGGGAGAAAAAAACATATATTTTTCTTCAATAAACTCCCTTTTCTGCCTGCACTGCAACTCTGATAGTAAAATATAATCAGTAAATTCATTTGTTTCACTGTGGGTGAAAAAAATCATCATTTTTTTCCCTATAAAGTACCTTTGGGGCCTGCACTGCAAATCTGATACAAATACAACTGGGGTTGAAAAAAAACATTTATTTTTTTGCCATAAAGAACCCCTGCACTGCATACCTGACTTGGAAATATATTCAGTAAATTAGGTGGCCTTCAGATGGTTGGGTGATCTGTACCCCTTCTTTCTTTCAAAGTACCGTTGCACTGCATACCTGCCTTGGAAATATATTCAGCAAATAAGGTGGCGTTCAGATTGTTCTGAGATCTGTTCCCCTTCTTTCTTTCAAAGTACCCCTGCACTGCATACCTGACTTGGAAATATATTCAGTAAATTAGGTGGCGTTCAGATTGTTGTGTGATCTGTACCCCTTCTTTCTTTCAAAGTACCCCTGCACTGCATACATGACTGGGAAATATATTCTGTAAATTAGGAGGCCTTCAGATTGTTCGGTGATCTGTACCCCTTCTTTCTTTCAAAGTACCCCTGCACTGCATAACAGACAGGAAACTTAATTAATTACAATTGGCGGTTACATTATTGCCTGACATAAAGCCATTTTTGGCTGTGAAGACAAAGGTAGACGCCAACAAGAATGTGTTTTGTTTTCTTTTTTTTTTTATATAAATTGGGGTAGACCCCAAAACATTGGGAAATATAAACAAGAAAACAAAGACTAAGTGCGCTGTAGTATAACAATGGTTGGGTGAGGCCGGTATACATGTCTATTCTGCATAAGGTACGAACAAGTCCTGTGGGATCCATGCCTGGTTCTTTTTAATGAACGTGGGATTGTCCACATTGGCTGTGGACAGGCGGCTGCGCTTGTCTGTGATAATGCCCCCAGCCGTGCTAAACACACGTTCAGACAATACACTGACTGCAGACCAGGCCAGCACCTCCAAGGCGTAAAAGGTCAAGCAGAAGCCATGTCCCTAATTTGGAGACCCAGAAGTTGAATGCGGCAGACCCAGTGGCTTAGCTAGAAATTTTTAAAGGGGTCTCCCCTCCCCCAGTAATTTTCTTACAACCTCTTCCTTTCATGCCGCCCCCCTTCCTGAGACTACTAAAGATCACTCTTTCAGACCAGGCCCGGCAGCTGTTCCATCCATTTTCTACACTGTCTATACTGCCACTGTATATGATTTCATTGTATAATATTGTTGAGGGGGCCCTGACAAAGTCTTTTAGTCCTCCTCCTCCTGGATGGGCCCCTTTTGGGTCAGTGCCCCAAAGCAGCCGCTTTCCCTGCTTCCCCTGTAGCTACGACTCTGGGCAGACCCCTCAGTCAGTACGTGTAGGCGTGTGCACAGATACTATTCCACCATTTTGCTGAAGACTGCCTCTTGCTAAGACTTTCCATATCAGCTGGTGGTGCTGGTTGTTGTGGCGTGGTGACAAAGCTTTTCCACATTTCCAATCTGTGACTGATATACACCACAAAAGTGGTGTATATAAGTACATAAATGACCCCCTATGTTTCTATAAACACTAAAGTCCTGCAGTTTTCACACTAGACCTAATAATATGTCTAGTCTACGTCCTAGCCAGAAGAGGGGGATCAGAGGAGCTTCGCATAAAGAAGAAGGAGGCCGTGCCAGACTTCAGGTAACATCTGCCATATTACCTGTACCCAGATAGCACAAAAATAGCATTAAAACATATATATGAACACACCCTGATGAGAAAACATCAGGCCAATAATAAAAGAAAAGTTACTCCATTCAAGCTTCGAGGTTCCCCACTGGGCTCTGTTTACTGTGCTGAAGCAGTGATGTGCCCAGCTACCCATGTCACTGCTGCAGTCAATACTTGCCTCCGCAATATGCCTGGACCTGTGCCCCAGATGTTTTAGTAATGTCCCTAAATCTGGTGCACTATTGAGATTGTCTAGCTTTACTTTACACCAGAATCACGTAAAATGGTGCACATTGTCGCAAGTCACATCTTTTTCTGAATTCTCTTTCCTAAAGCTGACAGGTGGCACTGTTATTGTAATGGCGCCACTATTGATACAGCTATAGCAACTTTTAATGCAAGACCTTGCATGTTATAATACAATCTCAATGTGCCTTGGTATATGTAGGTCCCACATCATTCCTCTTAATTGCATTGGAAACACTTACCCCCCCCCTCCTTTTTCCCAGGAAGAGGGAGTACCTATATGGTGGGGCATGTTTGCCCCTGCTGTGAAAATAGGAAGGAATAAAGGGGAGTAATCAGGACACAGACAGTGCCATCAACCTTCAAAAAGAACCAGACTTTCTTAGAAAAACAGTCAATCGCAGATGCCATTTGGTGGCAGGATAGGGGCATAACATGTTCCAAACATTTCACTTGAGACATACACTGTAAAATACAGTGAATGCACAGGTGCTTGCTGCAATGGCTAAAACTACAAAAATACAAGCAAACACAATTTAGCAATACTCTCCAAACATAGAATACTAATACTAATGCTATGTTCACCATAGAAAATGTGCATGAGGTACTTAACAAATATCTTTTGATCAAAATAATTTGTGCCTATACACCATTGCAAGTTGACCTCTCTCTACATGGGAACCTACTCTATTTGAAACCTCTCTCTCTCTGTCAATTGGCCTTTTAAAATGTAAACAGGGCCAGACAGTGTAAACATTAGCATGCCTGGCCCTATCACTCAAATTGGGGAGGACACAGCAGTTGCAGAGAGAGCAGAGCCTCTAGGTGTAATGGCAACGCCCTCCTTGCTCCTAAAGGGTAAATTGCATATATTAATATATTATATTTTCTCTGCAATGCGGGCACATATGAACATGGGACCAACAGAAATGCCTTCAGCTGCCAAGTGCACACTAACCCATCCTTTCCACAGTCTGTTTTTGATTAATACAATATATGGCTAGTCTGCTCTCCCTGAATTTAGGGGCCTGCTAGCACAAAGAGACGAGTCACATACAGCAGATTAAGTATAATGCATGTCTGCTCTCCCTAAATTAAGAAGCAGGTTGGGACAGAGAGTTATCAATAGAGTAGGTTCCATCCAGAGAGAGGTCACCTTGTTGTGGTGGATGGGCACAAATAATTGATTAAATAAAAAGAAATATATAATTATTTTTTCCTCCTTCAAATAATGGCAGGGAACCTAGTGCCACTGCTCTGTCCTCCTCGTTGGCTTTTGTGTTCCCGATTGCAACAGTGATGAGCCCATACCATGATAGTTACAGGTCTGGTATATAGGCACATCATTGCTGCATTCAAAACACTATGGGGGTCATTTATTAATCAGAAATACACCTATATTAGGCGTATTTCAGGCACAGATTGCAGCATAATGGTTAGTTGCGCAGCAATCTGCAACTTTTCCCCGCTCACGCCAGGTCTAAAAGAAGTGGGCATGGCGTCGGCGGGGAAGGCGACGGACTGGCAGGATTCCTTAAAAAACACAAGAGAAAATATGACAGTACGCAGCACTATTTTGTCCAGTTATATGCTAGGTTCTCTAGTGGAACCCAGTTGGATACCATTATAGTCAATAGGATCCACCAGGTGCTATTCGTTTCCATCCTTTCATGCAAATGTCACACATTAATTTTGATTGTTCTGCTCCTATAACCGAGCAGAACAATGGAAATAAAAATGCTGATGTGAACCCAAACTTACAAACACTTTATTTGGAAGTCACTTACCATAATTTCTTACACCGGTGAAGGTACGGTTGCAACTTTTTTAAATGGCCTGCATCTACATGGGTAGCTGTTAAGTCAAATTCATCAATTGACATGGGAACAAGGTCCAAAAAATATGCTAAGACATCAAAGTCAATGGGTGAGAACACGTTATCGCTCACATTAAGACGTAACACAGATGGAGTTATTCTACTTGCCAAGCTGCTTATTTGCTGTTCAAAGAAACAGTGCAGTAGATTTAAGATGTAGCCGCCAGATTCACAGTATTCAACGATTGACTTTACTAACCATGATGTGTATATTTCTGACTTTTTACTTTCAACGAGATCCAGATGTTTTAAAAGAATATCCTGATTTCGCACTGATAGCAATCCTGAAAGAAACCTAAGAAATAAATCCAAATATCCAGATCCAATGCCTAGACGTTTCTGTAAATCTATGTCCATAATGTCTTCATTAATGTTTTCTACATGAACATAATAGAAAGCTGCAAAAAATTCCTGTATGGTAAAATGGGTAAATGAAAGGACATTTTCTGTATATCCTAGCTCCTGAACATATGTTGTGTCAAGAAAACTGTTTACAATGTCTTTTGGAAGTTTATGAAACATTTCCAGGTCTTTCTCATAAAATAAAGTTTCATGTTTTAGTAGGGAATGATAGGCAATGTGACCTAAACCTAGAATTCCATGTAATACAGCACCATCTTTAGTGCTGCCAACTTGATGCGCATGATACTTCAATAAGACTATGAGGTAATGGCAGTAAATGTCAGTCATTGTTTTTGGACACTCAATGTGAAGCGTTGAGATTTCCTTCAGAACACTGCAGACTATCCAACAAAAAGCTGGGATGTAACATAATGTAAACAGGAAGTGATTTTCCTTCACTGCCACAAAGTGTTCACTTCCCACTTCTTTATCTTCAAAAAACTTTTGGAAGTAATCTTCTATCTCAGTAACAGAGAATCCAGTAATTATAACAAAGCGTTCAATACATTCAACAGGTATGTGGTTTATGACTGTTGGCCTACTTGTGAGTAAAACAGTGGCTTCCGGAAGAAGTTCTCCTTTGATTAGACTACCAACTAGCTGAGGTATTTCTGCTTCTTCATCAGGATCAAATACATACTGTTCCAAGTCTAGCTGGTTGTAGGACTTAAATTCATCAAACCCATCCAAGATCACCAAAAGGTTATGGCTATTCCTGAAAACAACGTCTAATATTTGTGACAAGTGTCCATGTTTTTTACTTATTACTTCCCGCAAAGTTATTGGCTTATTAATTAAGTTGAGATCTCTGAAGGTGAAGTTGAGCACAAAGTCAAAGTGCTGATACTCTACTCCATTCGAAAAATCCAGCAAAAGTTTTTGAACAAAAACGGTTTTCCCAATTCCTGCTACACCACTGACAAGGATTTTCTTTGGTGTCCTCCTCTTATTTAGATTATCAAAAAGCTGGTTGAGCTTTAGCTTACACTGTTCTTCATTCTTACTTTGCAGGTGTATTCGTTGTTGACCAAATGTCAGGAGCTCATTTTTCTTTATTTCCAAGCTGTAGTGTCCGTTCACAAGCAGAAGGTTTACAAAATAATCAGAAAAGTAGAATTTCTCACCATGTCTACAATTATAGAAGTTAATGAAATTACTTCTACGTTCCAGGACCTGTTTATGTTTCTTTGTAAATTTTGAATATTCTGAAAAGAGAAATTTTGTTAATATCATATTTTATTCAAGCATAAAACAAATTTATCACATCAATGAAACTACTTTTCATGTCGATGAAACTACTTTGTGAAATTCAAACTATGTAATCACAAGGTTTCCCTCTTTTGGGACCCCCAACCATCAAATATAATCTGCGGGAGAAACTGGCAAAAAGTTTTTAATTTGCTCGCAGTGTCACTACAGGAAACATGAAGCTTTATGTGGTATCCTTTGAAATCAATGTACTGACATAACAGGTTCTCTAGAGATATGCAGCTCTCCAGTCTAGAAAACTGATGTAGGATAGAAATTAAATACTCTCTTTTCTCAGACTTTCCTAATAAGTCACTTTCAAAGTGATTTTTCTAAACCAACCTCTTTAAACATTTTATTAGACCTTACTTATCCCATTTACATTCCAGACAAATCATGCAAGTCTACTCCCATCTGAAATGTATGGAATTTTGTATATTTCATATGCCAACTAGATTTTGGCCACCAACGCTTTTTTTTTTGGCAAAAGGACAAATGTGTCATAGTGCCTGTTAAAGACAACCTTCAGCCCTCTCAGTATTAGGTCATTTCAATCCTAAATAAGACTAGATAAGTAAATGAGTGAGAAGGTGGATTTAGATTGTGAGGAAATATATCATGAGGGTAATATTTGAAAAATTGGCAACTTTCCAAATTTCAATTTCTCTGCTTTTAAAACAGATAGTGATACCTCATATAATAGTTATTACTTTACATTTCCCATATGTCTACTTTATGTTTAGATCATTTTGTGAATGTTATTTTATTTTTGGGGTACGTTAGAAGGCTTAAGCCCCTTTCACACAGGCGTTGCGGATTGGGGCCGGATAGGAGGCGGGGAAATCGTGCGAGTGTAGGGCACATATGACTTTTTGATCGCTTGGTATTACACTTTTTGTGATGCAAGGTGACAAAAAATGGCTTTTTTGACACACTTTATTTTTTTATTTTTTACGATGTCCTTAAGGGCTTAAAATTCTGTGGAGGACAAGGTGGTTTTCTGACCTCCAGTTTGTAACCACAAATGATGTAGTGTCAATTCAGAGATGTACTGTATGACCACTGTCTGAAATGTCTTGGGAATGGGTTCTAATCCTCAAAAAACACTCCCACAAACATTTTCAAACAAATTCCTCTGTGCTTTCAAGTTGTTACTCTTATAATGTTATGATGGCGGCCCATGCCCGCTGCTGCCCCACTTCTCGTAGCTTGCTCTTCTCTGCCACCAGCAGTGGGTCAAGCAGCCGGCATTCAATGTGCCTGCCCGCCGCTTCTCCACTCCTTTGTTGCAGAATGTGGATTGCACTCTCCTCTCGGGTCTCCAGCCTTAGTGTGCATATGTGCACTCCTTGACTCTTAAAGGGCCAGCGTTTGCACCCTTAATCTTCCCCATCCTTTCACAGGTCACTTCTGACTATTTAAGGTGCCCTTCCCTAGTGCAGGGTTCCGGAGCTATAGGTTCCCTAGTTCGGTAGTTACCAGTGAAGGTGTGCTTTTCTGACTGCCTGCCAGTGTATATTACATCTGCCTATGTTACCAACTTTGATCCTCTACTGATTGTCTTGACCTTATTTGCCCTGACCTCGGACTAGTCTCTCACATACACAAACTCCACCTGCCCTGACCAACCCGTTACCTAACTAGGAATATTGCCTAACTCCATTGTGCTTCATTGTCTCTGACCCCTGTGGGTAAGCTGCCAACCACACTGGAACTATCCCAAGAGATAAGGACCAGGTGGCTCCCCTGCAGCAAAGGCCAGATCCCTTTATAGGAGTTAAAGGGTGAAAACGATGAGACTACCAGCATAACACCCTTAAGGATAGCCCAAAGCCAAACCGGTTAGTTGGCACAGTGGGTCCAATTTTTTTTTGCCCATTACAGGTAAACTGTTAACAAAAAGTATTCACAGGTAAGCTCCCCCCACAGAAATACCCATGCATATGCTTAAATGAATATTTACTAATTAAACTATTTCATTATCATCCAACAGGAAAAGAACATTCTTTCAAAGATCTTTCGTTAAAGAATGATCTTTTTTGTTCGAAAGACCTTTTGTTCTACTATCGGGCAAAACGCAAAATGCGGCCAACTTCTTTTCAGATGATAATGGTCTATTATCGGTTGGCTAAAACAATCACTAATTGTTAAATTTAACCCAATGTACGTACAATATGTTCAAGTTGGCTGAAATTGTTTATTTTGATCAACTTTAGTCTAATGTCCATGGCTACTTTGATCGTCCAACCATCTGTTCTAGTATACTTACCATTTAATACTGAATAATTCCTGGGAAGCCCATTAGTTCACTTTCAATATGTTTACCGAATGTTACATAAAAGCCCATTTTTAATTAAAAACTAAAAATGCAGCTTTTACTAAAGACTTGACTATATCATTTACCACAATCCAAAGTACATATCACCAGACATTCTCCATTCTTGGGTCAGTATGGCTGGGATATTTCACTCATTATCTTTATGAGTAATGACTGATGCTTAGAATGGCAAATAAACATTTCACACACTTCTCTTGATGCAAAACTTGTTCAGTTTGATGCATGTGAAATGAAATATTCTATTTATCCAGACGCTCTATAATCATAATACACCAAACTGCTGGAAGAAGCATATATTTTATTTGCACCAACATTATTTCACATGATCAATAACACTGAATAAACTTTATGTCAAAAGACAGTTGCCTTGAATGTCTGTTAGGTGTAACTTGGAATGAGAAGTCCTTCCCAAGACACCTTCCACATTCATGTCATCAATATCATATCTGCAAGGGCTTAAAGCCCAGCCCCCCTCCCCCCGCCGATCAGCCATACAGTAGTAGAGGTGGTGCCTGGTTACTAACTGCTACTTCCATTCAAGTGAGTTGGAGCCCCACTGATCTGATATTGATGACCTATCACATATTCTAAGGATAGACCATCAGTAACAAAGTCCTGGAAAATCTCTTTAAGTATGTGGATCACCTGGTCAACATTCTCCTAACCATCTCAGAAATGGGGAACAAAGTAAGAATGAGGGAAAGAGATTGCAAAGACTCCTGGAATAAAAGTTCAAACTTTAGCCCAATCTGAGTACATGAAGTTTAGTATCTGATACAAATAAAAATAAAAAAAAACATTTTTACATTTGCATTATATTTTAGACTTTATGCCAACATACTCACCCCTTGCATTGGTTGTTTGTGTTCTAGACTTTTTAACTTGGTGAAAAAGTTCACAAAATATTGATGCATTTTCTTCTCCGAGACAATGTATTATGTCTAACAACTTTCTCACTTGTTTTCTGGGGCCTCCTTCATAGGCAACGTCTTCATAATCATCCCTCGACAGTAACTGCTGTTGCAGCGCACGATCAAGAATGGAGTCAATATAATATTCCAGTTCATTCACCAGTTGTGATCGGTGTGTTTGCAGAAACAAAAGTGAAGGTGAGCTGGAAAAGCATAAAATGGATATACGCAAAAATCATTAAATCAGTTAAAGTCCCATGTATGAAGAAGACTAATAATAGCCATTATCTTTATAACATCTTTACACCATCTTATTGTAATTCTTTCTCCTCTGTTGAACATAGTATCACATATGACACCCCCCATTCATAGATTGCTGTCACCAAAGTACATTGATATATTTGTTTTGTCATTTAAAAAAAAAATAATGGTGGACCACTTTAAGGGCTCTTTCACACGAGCGGATGCCATGCGGGTAATCCACTGCGTGAAAGAGTGCCAAGCCCCGCTCTGGACAGCAGAGATACGGAGCATTAACATGATTGATAATGCTCCGTGCCTCTCTCTGATCTTTTTACTACAAAGAATCAAAAATCAAGAATCAAAGGGGCCGAAACAGTGGTAGAGGCTCCACAAATTGCTCAAGAAGTCAAAGAAAATTCCTAAAAATCTGAGCAATGAAATAGAATAAAACTTCACTTTTATTAAGTCCAGCTAAAAAAACATGCATCAAGGCCCCAACTACAAACCTGGACACACCTAATGCGTGACACCGGTTTTATAGTAACAGGCCAAAGTAACACCTAGTATTGCCCTACTTGGCCTAGTACACCCTAGTAATGCTACCACTGGGTCCAAAAATCCCCGCAAGGGGTGGCCCAATGCCGGAACCTCTCCCTGTACAACCTTGCCCTAGTTAAAAAAGTTACTTGGGGGGTTCAGAGTGGTAGCAAAACCTAAGGGATCTGTGTCACACACTACGTATAGTGATCTAGAAAAAACACACGGACTACCCCAGTCCAGGGGGCCTATGTGAAACAGTAAGTTAGATATGTCTTAGGTGCATTTAAACATATATACAGGCGTCCCGAGTCCCGACGCGTTTCATCAGTTAGCACCTATGCGGACGTACCTTGAATCATCAGGGGACGCAGGTCCGTCCGGTAAATAAATCAAATAGAAATAACGTACCAATGGAGAACACAGCATTCATATGGAGAAGTGGATAAACAGAGGCAGCATATGGCGGCATATATAGAGAGGCAATCATATAGAGGCGGCGTATAGCAACGGCTCTATCTGGACTAGCAACCTATAAACAGATAATTCAATGATATCCCAGTCAGAAAACACATAGCCACACAGTACCACCTTCCTCAAAGAGTAAATAAGTAGATCGCACTATGCATGAGATAAGAGTCACTTACTGCTGCCTTGGATGTATGATCCACCGGTGGGAGACATCTCGTGTATAGATGTATTTTTGAAATACATCCTGGAGGAAATAGCCAATTTAACGGTCATCCCCCCACGATACAACTGCAGCAAACAAGAGAGGCTGGCCATTGATAAATTGAAAAAAGACAGGTCCATCACGATCAAACCCCCTGATACGGGGGGAAACGTGGTCGTGATGGACACTGAGGCCTATAAGGAGATGTGCCTGACTATCCTCAAAGATAGTTCGGGGTAGGAGGTACTTTCACAGGACCCCACCCTGAAATATAGGAATACCCTGGAACGACTCCTTGTGGGAGCTAGGAATAACCGTCTTATTACCAAAGACGAGTTTGATTACCTATTACCCTTACATCCCATTTTGGCAACATTTTATTGTTTGCCAAAGGTCCACAAGGAGTCGTTAACCGGTGAAGGGTCGCCCTATTGTTTCAGGGGTCGGTAGCATGGCACAAAATTGCGGCATATATGTGGACAATGTACTGCGCCCTTTTGTTGAGTCCCTTCCCTTTTATGTGAAGGACACGAGTGACCTACTGTCCAAGCTGGAGGGGGTTTGTTTGGAACCCCACTGGTCTTTGGCCTCGATCGACGTCGAGGCCTTATACTCGTCGATCCCACATGAATACGGTCTCATGGCCGTTGCACATTTTTTGAAGGCTAGGGGTCTCCAGTGCGGCCCACATAATTACTTTGTACTCCAATTGTTGGAGTTTATCTTGACCAGCAATTACTTCCTATTCGATGGCCGTATCTTCCACCAGCCATGGGCAGTTCATGTGCCCCGTCATATGCAAATTTGCTCCTGGGCTGGTGGGAGGAGACCATCGTCTTTGGGGAAGGACAGAGGTGGTATCTTGACTGTATTGCCCTCTGGTGCCGCTACATAGACGACATATTCGTCCTGTGGAGCGGCACGGAGGGCGAGTTCAACAGAATGGTTCACGATTTGAACCTCAATAACATCAATTTGAGGTTCACCTCTGTCTTAATGAGAAACGAATTGCCCTTTCTCGACACCGTCATTTTCAGAGGGGAAGGGGGGGGGCCTTGGTACAAAAATTTACCGCAAACCTACGGCCACCAATTCCCTCTTGAGGTGGGACAGTTGCCATCCTGTCCCACTCAAGAGGGGAATTCCCACCGGCCAGAACCTACGGATTAGGAGCAACTGCTCCAACACCGGGGATTTTCGGTCCGAAGCAAAGGATCTAAGGGAGCGTTTCCGTAGCCGTGGGTATCCCGACCGGGTTCTTAGGTCTGCATATCGTAATGCCTCATCACAAGATCGGACTAATTTGCTTCACCCTAACAAGAATGAGGCCACTAGCTCACCCAAGACAATACGAATCATAGGGACCTTTGATTCGGCAGCATCTAACATCCGTGAAATCATTAGCCGCCATTGGGGTACACTTAGACTGGACCCTGACCTTGGGGAGGTATTATCTCCATACGCCTCCGTGACATATAGAAGAGGCACTAACCTGAGGGACCAGTTAGTGCATAGTCACTTTGTGTCCCCCCACACGAAACCATCCACTTGGTTAAAAGGCCCCACCTGGGGTTGCTTCAAATGTGGTCGTTGCACTTTCTGTAGATACATTCACTCAGGTAAAACCTTTAAGGGCGTGCGCCCGGATTCGAAGTTTGAAATCCATCACTTCATTAATTGCCGCTCCGCGGGGGTCATATACCTCTGTGAATGAGTATGTGGCCTCAGATATGTGGGGAAGACACGGAGGGAGCTCCATGTGCGCATTGGAGAACACCTAGGGGATATCAGGAACCGCAGGGACACCCCAGTGGCTCGACATGTTCTGTCCCATCATGATGGACGAGATTCGGTTATCTCCTTTATGGGGATTGACCGGATACACAAGCCCATCCGTGGGGGGGACTGGGATAGGAGGATCCTCCAAAAGGAGACATGGTGGATCTTCCATTTGAACACCACCGCCCCCCACGGACTGAATGAACAAGTAAACTTTAGTTGTTTCGTATGATCTGGATACAATCCCATGTTATAACTGTGTCTGCTTTTTTTCTTTTCTTTGGTTTTTTATGGGCACCTCCCTGGGTGCACCTCTTTGGATTCTTTTCTGTGTGATAATGAACCGTCCCCTTAAATGTCCTTTCATTCACAGACTATACAGTAGTTAAAGTTCTGTGAATAGGTGGGACACAGGCTTGGGTATGTAGCGGGCGGGGACACTTCCCTCCCCTGCTCCCCCCTGTGTCTCTTTAGTGTTTATACCGAGCTGGGTCGGTCCATCAACAGAAGGTGTAGAACTATTGGATTAGCGCCCGGCTTGCTTACATATGCCCCCGTTTTGACCACACTAAGGGGGTTTAAACAGGTCACATGATTGCATGCATATGTTTGTACTGCCTCAGGGCGTATATGTTATTTTTCTGTGAAAATCGCATCGCGATTTTGCTATTTTTCCATGCGCATTATGCAATTTTTTATGCGCATTGCGCATGCGCGATTTATTTGCGCTTTTTTGCGATCATATGTCCGGTCATGTGACATTGTGATGCTTTGAAGTGTGATCACATGTCACATGACTTCCAGCCCCTATTTAATCTCGGCTTTTTCCTGCAACCTGTGGGACACACTGAGGATACCGGGACCTTCGCCATACACGGCAACCTACTCAAGCACTCGCTTGGATCATACATCCAAGGCAGCAGTAAGTGACTCTTATCTCATGCATAGTGCGATCTACTTATTTACTCTTTGAGGAAGGTGGTACTGTGTGGCTATGTGTTTTCTGACTGGGATATCATTGAATTATCTGTTTATAGGTTGCTGGTCCAGATAGAGCCGTTGCTATACGCCGCCTCTATATGATTGTCTCTCTATATATGCCGCCATATGCTGCCTCTGTGTACCAACTTCTCCATATGAATGCTGTGTTCTCCATTGGTACGTTATTTCTATTTGATTTATTTTTCCGGACGGACCTGCGTCCCCTGATGATTCAAGGTACATCCGCATAGGTGCTAACTGATGAAACGCGTCGGGACTCGGGACGCCTATATATATGTTTATATGCACCTAAGACATATCAAACTTACTGTTTCACATAGGCCCCCTGGACTGGGGTAGTCCGTGTGTTTTTTCTAGATCACTATACGTAGTGTGTGACACAGATCCCTTAGGTTTTGCTACCAATCTGAATCCCCCAAGTAACTTTTTTAACTAGGGCAAGGTTGTGCAGGGAGAGGTTTCGGCATTGGGCCACCCCTTGCGGGGCTTTTTGGACCCAGTGGTAGCATTACTAGGGTGTACTAGGCCAAGTAGGGCAATACTAGGTGTTACTTTGGCCTGTTACTATAGGACCGGTGTCATGCATTAGGTGTGTCCAGGTTTGTAGTTGGGGCCTTGATGCATGTTTTTTTAGCTGGACTTTATAAAAGTGAAGTTTTATTCTATTTAATTGCTCCAATTTTTAGGAATTTTCTTTTTACTACAAATTCTCTGTGACAACTTTATGTCACTGTGATTTTGTAGTAAAAAGGTCACAGAGAGGCATGGAGCATTATCAATCATGTTAATGCTCCGTGTCTCTGCTGTCCAGAGCGGGGCTTAGCACTCTTTCACTAAGCGGATTACCCGCACGGCATCCGCTCATGTGAAAGAGCCCTTAGAATAGATAGTATATGTTCTTTTATCAATTTCCCTACATGTGATACACATGGCAGGTCCATGTGCATGACTCTAAAATGATGTGCACAACAGTAACTCGAGGCAACAAATTCTTTCCCAGAAATTCTTTTCTTTGTAATAGGCAATGGGACTTGTCACACTTTTTGACAGCATAAACAAAAAGACTTCATAAACTCTCAGAAATGGAAGTGTCTTCATCAGTGAGCAGAAAAAGAGGAAATGTAATATTGTTAGGAGGATATCAAACAGACTTTCAAGGTTATATCACAGACTGTGACTGTATTCCTTCTTTTAGGTTAAAGTGAACATTTTGTTTTACTACTAGATAGGCACTTTGTAAATGCTTGTTACTATATCTCTCATACGGTTGTAATGTATTGTCTAATCAAAAAGTGAAAATACATTCTTCCCAGAACCTGTAGCATGCTTACAGTGGTTTGTTGATAGGCCAAGTAAACAGGAACTTTGCAGAATACAGAAGTGCTTGCTACATCTGGCTATAAATATAATCTCAGTATACACTAATAACATATTAACAAATGTTTCCTTATGACTTGTTTTAACTGCTAGTTACAGTTTAACAGACAGTATTCACTACACCTTAGTGAAGATATCTCACACTATAAAACAGGTACCCTAGATCTTCCTTTTGTAAACTGAGCCAAGCCACATGACCAATCATCCGTGTTAGTTAGTGATTTATTCTATGGATGACCCTTTATTACGCACATATTAAAACAGAGCAAAGTCCAAATCTGACAATGATTGTGAGTCACCTAGATATTCAAATTAAGTTCCTGGAAGGTGTCATAGACTACTCATAGACTACTAACCATGTAGTCCCAGCTTTTCATGCCACAGAAAACATGATAAATATTAGTAGCAAATTAAACTGATATGCTTCAGTTTATTCTCTTGAAACTAGGGTTGAGCGAACACTTGGAAGTTCGGGTTCGCCGGGTTCAGTCGAACTTTGCTGCTAAGTTCGAGTTCAGTACCCGAACTTGACCCCAAACCCCATTGAAGTCAATAGGGACCCGAGCTTTGGGGCACTAAAATGGCTCTAAAAAAGTCATAGAACTGGATAAAGGGCTTCAAAAAGAAGCAAAATGGGGGTACGAGCAGGACAATTGCCCTGCAAACAAATGTAGATAGGGAAATGACTTAAAAAAAACATAAAATATAAAAAAAAGTAAAAAATAATGATCTTGAACTAGGAGGTGGAGGTCAAAGTGGAGTAGGAGGTTGAGAAGGAGGTGGACATGGCGGAGGTAGGTGGAAGCGGTGGTGGAGGAGGTAGCCAACATCGTTTTTGTAGTTTTTTTTTCCCTTTATTTTTTTTTTTTTGTAAATTTGGAAAGACCCCAAAACATTGGGAAATAGAAAAGAGAATGCAAAGAGAAAGTGCGCTGGAGTACAACAATGGCTGGGTGCGACCAGCATACTTGTCTATTCTGCATAAGGTACGAACAAGTCCTGTGGGATCCATGCCTGGTTCATTTTAATGAACGTGAGGGTGTCCACATTGGCTGTGGACAGGCAGCTGGGCTTGACTGTGATCACCCCCCTGCCATGCTAAACACACGTTCGGACAATACACTGGCCACAGGACAGGCCAGCACCTCCAAGGCGTAAAGGGAAGCTCAGGCCATTTGCCCAATTTAGAGTCCCAGAAGTTGAATGGGGCAGACCCATCAGTCAGTACCTGTAGGCGTGTGCACACGTACTGTTCCACCATGTTGCTGAAATGCTGCCTCCTGCTAAGACGTTCCATATCAGCTGGTGGTGCTGATTGTTGTGGCGTGCTGACAAAGCTTTTCCACACTTCAGCCATGCTAACCCTCCCTTCTGAGGTGCTGGTGGTGCCCCAGCTGCGTTAGCACCTTCTTCCTCCTCCTCTGCCTTTGCCTTGTTCTTCCACTGAGCCCCCGATGTCAGGTGGGAATGCCATCAGCAGGGTGTCTACCAGCGTGTGCTTGTACTCACGCATCTTCCGATCACGCTCGAGTGACGGAATTAAGGATGGCACGTTGTCCTTATAGCGGGGATCCAGCAGGGTGGCCACCATCCAGTGATGCCCATGAGCTGCTTTGGGTGTCACCCTACTGTGAACATGGTTCCTCCTCATCCTCCAGAACTGTGCCATGGCTGGACAATTCTGTACCTGGCCTCTGTTGGTGCAGGAACCCACCCTCTGAGTCACTTGTGAATGACTGGCCTGATAACTGAGGAAATGATCCCTCTTGCTCCTCCTTTTCCTCCTGTGCCACATCCTCTTCCATCATCGCCCAAAGCGTTTTTTCAAGGAGACATGGAAATGAGGTAACGCTGAGAACGGTGTCATCGGCCAATGTTGGTGGAGTACTCGGAAAAGCACACACGTCCCGCATGGAGGCCCACTTGTTGGTAGTGAAGTGGTGCTGTTTCTCAGAGCGACTCACCCATGCGCGCTGCAGCTGAATCTCCACTATCGCCTGCTGCTGCTTGCACAGTCTCTCCAGCATGTGCAAGGTGGAGTTCCACCTTGTGGGCACGTCGCATATGAACCGGTGAGTGGGAAGGCCGAAGTTACACTGCAGTGCAGACAGGCGAGCAGAAGCAGGGTGAGAACACCGAAAGCGCACACAGACGGCCCGCATTTTCTGCAGCAGCTCTGACATATCGGGGTAATTTTTCAGGAACCTCTGCACAACCAAATTCAACATATGTGCCAGGCAAGGGATGTGCGTCAAACTGGCTAGTCCCAGAGCTGCTACGAGATTTCACCCATTATCGCACACCAGCAGGCCAGGCTTGAGGCTCAGTGGCACCTACCACTCATCAGTCTGTTGTTCCATGCCTGTCCACAGCTCCTGCGTGGTGTAGGGTTTTTCCCCCAAACAGATGAGTTTCAAAATAGCCTGCTGTCGTTTCCCTCTGGCTGTACTGAAGTTGGTGGTGAAGGTGTTACGCTGACCAGATGAGGAGGCGGTAGAGGAGGAAGCGGAGTAGGAGGAGGAGGCAGAAGGAGGCATCCTGCAATCCTTGGTTGCGGAAGCACATGCGCCAAACTGCTGTCCGCCTCAAGCCCGGACGCCACTAAATTTACCCAGTGTGAAGTTAGGGAGATATAATGTCCCTGCCCATGCTTACTGATCCACCTATCGGTGGTTATGTGGACCTTGCCACAGATGGCGTTGCGCAGTGCACACCTAATTTTGTCTGCCGCTTAGTTGTGCAGGACAAGGATGGCTTGCCTGGAAAATTAGTGGCGGCTGGGAACGACGTACTCTGGGACAGCCACCGCCATAAGCTTTTTAAAAGTCTCCATCTCCACCAGACGGAATGACAGAATTTCAAAGGCCAAGTATTTTGAAATGCTGGCATTTAGGGCCAGGGATCGCGGATGGGTAGGGGGGTACTTCCTCTTTCTCTCCAGTGTTTGGGAGATAGACAGCTAAACGCTTCCATGGGATATTGTGGAGATGCATGGTGACGGAGGTGGTGGCGTCGCTGCCACTTCCACTGATTGCGGGGTGGCAGATGCCACTGTCACTCCAGAGGGGGAGGGAGAGGCCGAGACTGCACCAGGAGAGGGAGCAGTGGGAGCCTGAGATCTTTCATAGTTTTTGAGGTGTTTACTCCACTGCAGCTCGTGCTTTGCACTTAGGTGCCTGGTCATGCAGGTAGTGCTCAGGTTTAGATCATTTATGCCTCGCTTCAGGCTCTGACTGAACAGCATGCAAACCACTCGGGTCTTGTCGTCAGCACATTATCTAAAGAACTGCCATGCCAGGGAACTCCTTAGAGCTGGCTTTGGTGTGCTCAGTCGCTGGGTGCGGTGGGCAGTAACAGGCATACTGGCTAGGGGACGGCCACTCTGCTTTTGCACCCTACTCCCTCTTTTGCTGTGCGGCTGGTGTTGTGTGACCACCATATCTTCCTCCGAATTGCACATGTCACTCGCATGACCTTGATTCCATGTGGGGTCTAGGACCTCATCATCCTCCACATCATCTTCCACCCACTCTTCACCCCTGCCCTCCTTGCCGATCTACAAACTGCAGAAAGCCGCAGCAGTTGGCACCTGTGTTTCGTCATCAGAGATGTGCTGCGGTGGTCCTCCCATGTCCACATTCTGAAACATAAGTGGTTGGGCATCGGTGCACTCAATCTCTTCCACTTCTGGGGCAGGGCTATGTGGACGGCCCACGAAAACCCTGCCAGCAGTGTCATCAAAAAGCATAAGAGACTGCTGCATGACTTGGGGCTCAGACTGCTTGGCTGATTTGCAAGGGGGTGAGGTAAAAGACAGATGCCAATGGGCTGCAGGTGCCAACTCTGCGCTTTCAGCAGGGGACCGGGTGGGAGACAATGTGAAGGAACTGGAGGCACTGTCAGCCACCCAATCTGCTACCGCCTCTACTTGTTCTGGCCTCACCATTCGTATACCAGTATTCGGGCCTACTTAATAACGATGAATGTTCTGTCGCCTACGTGCACCTGAGGCAGGTGTTTCATTTGGGCGTGTAGCTGGCACAGATCAACCACGTCCTCTCCCTGCAACAGAAGCTCCACCAACACCCGCAGCACCCCGAGCAGCGCCACATTCCTTATTTGAGGTCATTCTTTGAGGTCACCCACTGAACTAACAGACGGATTAACTATATTTATTTCCCTGTCATGTATGCAGTGCAGGTGTACTTCACACAATAAATGGGTATATGTCACCCGCCGAACTTACAGACTGATTAACTAATATATTTGTTTTTCAGGGGTACAAAGATGTTGCATTGCACCCACAAAAAAAATCGCTGTAGGTCACCCACAGAATTAACAGCCAGATTTATTATTATCTTTCTGTGTCAGGGGTGCAAAGATGGTGTATTGCACCCACAAAAAAATTGCAATAGCTAACTCACAGAATTAACAACCAGATGAGATTCCTAACACTTTCCCTCACTTCAGCTGCCTGCTTCCTTTCCCTGCACTACTCAGAGATGAAGAGCGGGGCTATACGTGATCCAGCTTATATAGAGGCTGGGTCACATGATGCACCGGCCAATCACACCATGCCTTTAGTAGGCATGGCTGGGATGGGTTCTAAGTGCCCACAGCTTAAAAGCTTGTTGATTGGCTGCCCTGCAGCTTTTCAACATGCTTTATTAAATGCCCGAACACCGAACTTGAACCCAAACTTTTCCGGCAAAGTTCGGGTTCGGGTCCGGGTACTAAAAATCATAACGTTCGGTAGGGACCCGAACTTTACAGTTCGGGTTCGCTCAACACTACTTGTAACTGAACGACCCCTATTTCTCAACTTAACTACTCCTCTCTTTTACTTTCATTGAAAGGTGTACTCCCATTTTATAAAGTGATGGCATATGATTAGGATATACCATCACTTTATGATCAGTGGGAGTCCGACTTCAGGGATCATTGACGATCTTAAGAATGAAAGGGTCGTAGCACTGATATAGTAATGTGTCTTCATCACAGATTTTCCCCTGTACATCAGTGCACCCTTTCACCCAGATGTGCATGGAAATTACTGCATCACACTCCTATTTATAGGGGTTTTCTCACTTCATCAGATATAATTTATTAAGTAGAGAAAGTTAATAGAAGCTAATTACTTTGCTGGCTGGATTCATTTTTTCATCACATTATACACTGCTCGTTTCCATGGTTACGACCACCCTGCAATCGAGCAGTGGTGGCCATGCTTGCACACTATCGGAGAAAACACTAGACCATATGCAATCCCACCTCCTGGCCATCAGAGGCCAGCGCTTTTTCCTATAGTGTGCAAGCACGACCACCACTGTTGGATTGCAGGGTGGTTGTAACCATGGAAACGAGCAGTGTATATTGTAATGGAAAAATTAATTCAGCCAGCAAATGAGGCAATATGATTAATAACAATACATTAGTAAGTGCCTTGTATGAACTTCCTCTACATAATAAATACCACTTGCTGACGTAAGACAACCCTTTAAAGTGAATGGGGCTGGCTGTAGTTCCCTGCACAACCCGGTGACCAGGTGATGTGCAGGGAAGTCTTAGAAGGTGGCACACTGCACCTACTACTTTCTTGTCGAGGTCTCAGAGGTTGGATCCCTACTGATCGTAAAGTGAAGGTATATCCTAGTGATATGTCATTACTTGATATAATGGGAATAACAGAAATACTTTTGAAATTCATGACATTTTTGTCACCTTACCTTCTGTTCTGCCAGATGTTCAAAATAGTGTCACCCTCTTCAGTGGTCATTAGCTTTTCACCCATGTATGGTCTTGTGTAGGAGCTAGTCATTTATCATCTTCCTGTTGGTGCTCCCATATTCTTGTAATATCATGAAGTGTTGAAAAAATCCATTGTCCTGTCTCACATATTTAGGAAAAACAGAGATTTTAAGACTGGAATTTCTCTTTCTTCTGTTTCACTGCTTATTCCCAAGTGTGTGACCTGCTCACTCACAGTTCCCATTCAGTAGACACACCCAGATCCGGCAGATGGCAGCTCAGGCTACATTGGAATATTGAGCAAGGAATCAACAAGGCTACTTCCTATGCAATGCCAGTGGTTTCACTGTCCTTGTCGCATGTTTCCCTTGTAACGGAGCTAACAAACTGACATACTTACCATTTCAACCTGTTCTTAAGAAAGCACGACAGGAGCCTGTGGCTGTATCGCCCTTCTAGAAATATGCTCTCAGACTGTTTTGTGAAATAGAGCAGAGCAAACACTTGGCAGCATATGAGTCATGGACTGAAGACTGCAGAGTGATCCCAGTCAGCAAATGTGGAAAACTACTGCTATCTGCTCTGTGCTAATCGAGACCATGCACCTTGCTGTACTAAAAGAGTTTTACTGAAGGAGCAGAAATAGAGCAAAAATCCCCGGCTATGAAAAATGTTACTAAGCAAACTCTCTCACTTTATCAGGTGACTACAAACAGCAAAGACCAGTACTAAGGCACTTTGGCACTTTGATTAATATTACCGTACAAGGCCCATTTCTCATGTAATTACGTCGTTTGTGACTCAAATCGACATGCAATGCTACTGGGGAACATAAGTCATCAGAAGTTACACAGTAAGGGACAGAAAATGCAAATTATGCTTCCTCTCCCAGCCACAGAATCTTTGCAAAATGGTAGTGACTGGGATATAGGTAATGAAAAGGTTAAGGAGAACATCCCAACTAAATTGATTAAAGAGCACACTTCTGAGTAAGGTACAGCATCTAGTGTTCAGTGGTGTATTTGCCACTACAACTAGGCTGGCAGGAGCAGGAGCAGAGAGTGCAGGAATCCTAGTAACAGGAATGCAGTTAGTTAATATACACAGCTGTAACTACAAAAGTCTGGGTACCATACATAGCTCATTTTTAAATCGAGCCCCCCCCCCCCCCCATAAACTTTATGAAAAACTCCCTCCTGCGCTTAGTTAAGAATACCGACACCAGGGGCAAATTGGCCATAGGCCTTACAGGGAAGGGTGTTCGGGTTTACGCGAATGAAGTGCAGTCATTCTATAATACAACATTCGGTAACTTTCCAATATCTGTTATGTTTCATTTCCTCACCACTGCAGAAATCTTTGTTTGGGCCCTATAATATTGATAGGAGTGGACCCTGGGCAACCCCACAGATCATCACCCCACACTCTTTGTACTTGTTCCGCTGATCTGCTACTTGCGGGCTGCACGGGCATAAGTTCAGTCACTTCGGTGCGCAATCCCGTCCTGCAGTGCGTGATCCTGAGAGACACATGGCCTCCCGCAGCGGGTCTCGCGGGATCACGCACCACAGGAGGGGATTGCGCACCAAAGTGACTGAACTCATGCCCGCGTAGCAGCCGACAAACGTGCGGGGAGGAGACTCGAGCATCCCGCTCGAGCACACGAGCTATTCGGCCAAACACCATGACGTGCCGAGCATTGCGATGCTTGAGCTGAACTAGTGTTTGGCCGAGCATGCTCGCACAACACTAAGTATGGCATGCAGATGACAGGGGTCGCTCTTAAAATCACTGCATACTTCACCTATTTGGGCAGTCACGGGGCTAAAACTGACCAAATAACTCAAGTATTAACTCAGCCTTACAGGTAGATGTTAGCGTCAAGAAGAAGCGCACTACTTTTATTCCCTCGTCAGCTGATTCCACATAGATGTCTACAGAACCAGTTCTATTAAACACTTATACAAGTAGAGCCCCCCAACAGAGGAGAGAGGGTGTCAGCATTAAGTTTGTGTTGAAGTCACTGATTAATTTGCCCATCATCTGATCTGTCAGAACAATAACCCACAAAAAACGGATCCTGTCTGTGGAGCATCTGCCGTCACTCGGTCAGCATTTGCTCAATAATCCATCAGTATTGTTAATGCCAAATAAAACAGGAGTGGATCTAAAACAGAGATGACACGTGAATGGAATATTTTCATGTCTTCTGTGTTTTGTAACTACTCCTGCTTTTGGTTACCAAATCATAAGCCAATTTTGATTAAACTATACAGGCCTTACAGCTGCTATGCAGACAGGATCCATTGTGCGTCTCATTTTTCCTTCCTTCTGACAGATCAGAAGAAGGGTCAAATAAATGATGATGTCAGCCAGGCCAAAAAGCTAAATAGTGGCCCAGTCATGAAGTTGGGAGGGTGGGAACAGCATAAGAAGTCCACAGAGTGGCCCTCTGAAATAGTGGTGAGGTGGAAGCAGCATGAGGAGACCGCAGAGTGGGCCAATGACAGAGTCTGGAGGTGGCGGCAGCATCAAAAGGAGGCCACAGAGTGGCCCAATGACAGTGTGGAGGTGGTGGCAGCATCAGGAGGCCACAGAGTGGCACAATGACATAGTCTGGAGGTAGCGGCAGCAGCAGTAGCAGCATCAGGATTAGGTGCATTTCACCGAATGGCACAATGACAGAGTCTGGAGTTGTGAGCAGTATAAGGAGGACACCAAGAGGCACAATGACAGAGTCTGGAGGTGGCGGCAGTAGCAGGATCAGACCACAGAGTGGCAAGGTGACATAGTTTGGAGATGGCAGGAGCAGCATCAGGAGACCACAAAGCGACCCGGTGACAGAGTGGTGAGGTGGGTGGCAATACCTGTACCCGCTGACGAAGGTGGGTAAAAGAAGGAGCACTTGGCATCAGATGTGTGGCATCAGGCTGGTGGCAGCATCAGAGTAGTAGCTGAGGCAGGTAGCCAGAAGAAACTGGTTTCTTTTTTCAAGGTTTGGGTGAGGTGGCATGGATGATCTAATCAGATGCATCAGGCATTTCTGGGTGGAAATCCTGGCTGATCCAGGCCTGATTCATCTTGACAAAGGTCAGTCTCTGAACATTTTGAGTGGACAGGCGAGTTCTTCTTAGGGTAACTATGGCCCCCACCGCACTAAACACCCGCTCTGATGCCACACTACTGGCCAGGCAGGACAGCTTTTCCAGGGCAAACTCGGCCAGTTGTGCCCACAAATCCAGTTTGGCTGTCCAGTAGTCCAGTGGATCTTCAATGTTAGGTTGCAGGGTGCTGTCCAAGTGTGCTACTACCTGCTGGATCAGGTCCTGCTCCAGGTCTAGCTGCTGCTGTTGGTGAGTAGTTTCTTCACTATGCGGGTGAAGAAAGCTGCTCATCAGCGACTGTAGACTCAGGCTGCTGCTGATGGAGCTGGTACTGCTCCTGCCACCCCACCGCTCCCCAGCAACCATGGCAGTCGAACGTGAGCGCAGAGGGAACCCCCAGTCAAACCTGCGAGAGGATGGACGATGGCGCAGAAAGGCAGCGGCCAACTGACTACATAGGATGTCTCTATAGTAGTTCAGTTTTTCCTCCCTCTCAGCGGGTGTAAAAAAGGCCCCAATTTTGGACCAGTCCAACAAGGTGGAGAGTCAGAAGTCATCCCTCTGCCGAATGGTGACAATTCGGGTGTCACTACGCAAGCAAGTGAGCAAGCATCGGGCCATTTGTGCAAATGACTCGGAGGGACTCTCTGCCTCCATCTTCACTGCATACTGCCATGGTGTGTTTGGATCCTCTGTTTCATCTTCCTCATTGCCCTGTAGCTCCTCTGGCTGCTCCTGCTCCTCCTCTCAAGTCAGCTGAGTAGAAAAACAATCTATTTCGCTACACATTGCCTGTGCTCCAATGTCCTACTCCCCCTCCTACTCCTTTTTCAGTTCAGCCCCTACAGGGCTCATGTGGCCATGAAATCTATGCTAGACGTCTCCTGTCCCCTGACCAGCCTGTAGCTGGCCAGCTAAGACCTGTCCTAGGTTGCTGATATGGCTTATATGTGTATACAGCTAGACCTGCCAATAACCTTAATACAGTTCCTATGTTTACATGTTAAAGACAAAAGCAGAGTTATTTACTGTGACTTTTTATGTTTTTGGATGTCATGTAACAGTTATATATTGTGTTCACAGAAGCAGAAAGGATAATATTCTGTATGACTGTAATGTGGGCTCAATGACACAGCACAATTGTTAACAGAAAGCAAAGAGTTAAGCTGTTGTTTTTGAGTAGGAGTCTTGGGCAATCACAGCCAGGCTCACACTCAGCATGTCTGGAAAATTCCCCTAGCAGTAGCTGCTAGAATTCATTACACCAGAGGAGAGAAGCTGAACAGACATTCATTCCACTGAGAGTTCAGTTTTATGGAAGCAAAGAGGCCAAAATAGGCATTTAATACAGTTTTAGATGTTCCTGTTGTTAATAGTGTGATTAGAGCTGTATGCTGAACTAGTTATATGTGTTTACTTACAGTTCCACCAATCTGCGAATAGGTCAAATGAACAGAATGCAATAAGCAAATAAATAGAACAAATAGCAATCTCCAAATTGCGACCAAACTACACAAACTACGTACAGTCTGCAAACAGCTCATACCGGATCAAATAGAGCAAGTAAAACTATTGGTTAAGCCTCAGATATACCTCTCAGATAGATCATAAAGTGCCTAAATAACTTAAAGTGAGAGTACAGATACTGAAGAGAGAAATATATCCACCATTTTATGTTGAATGACAAGATTGAACAGTTGAACCGCGATTTTGTGATACTTTATTCCACACATGTTTTGTACATGGACTGT
This sequence comes from Bufotes viridis, assembly GCA_033119425.1. Lineage (NCBI taxonomy): Eukaryota > Metazoa > Chordata > Amphibia > Anura > Bufonidae > Bufotes > Bufotes viridis. The sequence continues at coordinate 422,356,977 of CM065589.1, forward strand.
CTGCTGTGGAGGCAGCAGCGTTATATATGAAGAAAAGTTGAAGTTAATAAAGAAGTTATTTCAAGCATTTGGTGTGCTCATTAAACCTACTGCTTCCATAGAACGGCGCTAGAGGAATCACAGAGTAATAGACAGTCTTGTTAGACTAGAAAGTTAGAGATACCAAAATTCTTCTAATGCAACAGCAGATAAGGCACTTCATTGTGCTGCGCCTGCCATACAGCCATTGTTACCACCATCTGTTCCAGGACATGAAGCAGTGGAATGACGTCATTCCTCCTGTACTCCTGGCGACTGCCAAATAACGTGACATCCTCAAAGGGCCTGAGCACATGGCAGGTGTCACACATAAGCTGCCACTGGCTGACATCGAAGTTACACAGGGGAATACTCCTATCTGCTTGGATCATCAAGAAATCATTGATGGCCTTTCTCTGTTCGTATAGTCAGTCCAACATATGGAGGGTGGAATTCCAACGGGTGGAAATGTCTCATATCAGCCTATGTTGGGGGATGCCATTCTGCGGCTGCAACTCAAGGGTGTGCTTTGCCATGTACGAGTGGCTGAAGCACATGCAAAGTTTCCTTGCCAATTTTAGGATGTCTTGCAGATGGGTGGAAGACTTCAGGAAGCGCTTGACAACCTGATTGAACATGTGTGCCATGCAGGGCGCATGGCTCAGCCAACCTTGACGCAGCGCGACACAATGTTCTTCCCGTTGTCGATCACCATGGTTCTGATTTTCAGTTGTGCCGGAGAAAGCCAGGATTCCGTCTCTTGATGAATTACATGGAGCAGTTCCTCCCCATGGGACTCAGTTCGCCCAGGGAAACGAGGTGCAGAACAGCGTGACACCGCCGTGCCCTGCACATGTGGTATGCTGGAGGAGCACTGTGAATTGTCCCTGCAGTGGAGGCTGAGGACATGGTGGACGATGAGGAGGCAGAGGCGGACATTGTTGCTAGACCAACGGCGTGAGCACATGGAGGCGGAAGCGACGTGACCTGGTCAAGATGCTGGTGTGGCTCTGCAAGAACCACATTAACCCAGTGGACCGTAAAGGACATGTACTGTCTCTGACCGTAGTTACAGCTCTGTCTCTGGGTCAGGACTCAGGAGCCTGACTGCTCACAACACCAGCTCCCACGCCACTTTCCTCATCACTACTTGCCCGCCTAGCGGAGGAAGCGGCGGATGTCTCCTTCAGATCTTGGCTGGGCAGTAGCTGCTGACTGTCCTCTAGTAGCTCTTCCTTGCTAAAAACTGTAGCCTAACCTACAGCATATACTACTTCTCACGGTGAGGGAACAGAAAAGGACAGAGCCAGGTTGAGGACAGGTGAGGGCACAGGGCCTGGTCCCGCTCCATGCCAATTAAGGGTTGTGTCTGACGAACCCACCGACTGTTGGCTGGGGGTGTCTGATGTCACTTGGGATGAAGTGGATGACCGAGTTACCAATCAAGAACCGCTGGGTTGCTGGTCAAGACATGTCCGATAGATGACACCGGGAGCTCAGGCCTCTCGCTGCGACTCCTGCAGCCACACACCCCTACTCTGCTGCGACCTCTGCTTGTGCCAGAAACATTTAGGCCTCTTCCACTCCTCTGTCCATGGCCTGGCACTTCTCTGTCAGACATACTTTTATCTGAAAAAATTTTATTAAATGCAAATTAAAACACCCTTAAAAGCAACAAATATATTTTTCTTTTTGTACTGAAATAGGCCACTAAACGCTTTCACCACAAAAAACAGCAACAGTGACCTCCGTATATATTTTTATTGTAGTACAGCAATACGTCAGTAAACTCTTTTAACCCCAAATAACTGCAGAACTGAACTGCGTATATATTTTTTTCTTGTAGTACAGAAATACGTCACTAAACGTTTTCACCACATATAGCCGCAGAAGTGAACTGCATATATATTTTTTTTTTTGTAATAAAATATTCCACTAAACGCTTTTACCGCAAATAACGGCAACAGTGAACTGCATATATATTTTTGTTCTGGTACAGAAATACCTCACTAAACGCTTTTAACCCAAAATAACGGCAACAGTGAAGTGCGTATAGATTTTTCTTGTAGTACAGAAATACCTCACTAAATGTTTTTAACCCCAAATAACTGCAGAAGTGAACTGCGTATATATTTTTCTTATAGTACAGAAATACTTCACTAAACGCTTTTACCAAATATAGTTGCAGAAGTGAACTGCATAAATACTTTTCTTTTTGTAATGAAATATTCCACTAAACGCTTTTACTGCAAATAACGGCAACAGTGAACTGTGTATATATTTTTCTTGTAGTACAGAAATACGTCACTAAACGCTTTCACCACATATAGCCGCAGAAGTGAACTGCATATATATTTTTCTTTTTGTAATAAAATATTCCACTAAACGCTTTTACTGCAAATAACGGCAACAGTGAACTGTGTATATATTTTTCTTGTAGTACAGAAATACGTCACTAAACACTTTTAACCCCAAATAACTGCAGAAGTGAACTGAGTATATATTTTTCTTGTAGTACAGAAATACGTCACTAAACTCTTTCACCACATATAGCCGCAGAAGTGAACTGCGTATATATTTTTCCTTTTGTAATGAAATAGGCCACTAAACGCTTTTACCGCAAATAACAGCAATGGTGAACTGCATATATTTTTTTTGTAGTACAGAAATACCTCACTAAACGGTTTTAACCCCAAATAACTGCAGAAGTGAACTGTGTATATATTTTTGTTGTAGTACAGAAATCTGTCACTAAACGCTTTCACCACATATAGCTGCACAAGTGAACTGCGTATATATTTTTATTTTTGTAATGAAATAGGCCACTAAACGATTTTACTGCAAATAACAGCAACAGTGAACTGTGGATATATTTTTATTGTAGTACAGAAATACATCACTAATCCCTTTCAGCACATATAGCTGCAGAAGTGAACTGTGCATATAGTTTTCTTGTAGTACAGAAATATGTCACTAAACGCTTTCACCACATATAGCTGCACAAGTGAACTGTGTATATATTTTTCTTTTTGTAATGAAATAGGCCACTAAACCCTCTTACTGCAAAGAACGGCAACAGTGAACTGCGTATATATTTTTCTTGTAGTACAGAAATACCTCACTAAATGCTTTTAACTCTAAATAGCTGCAGAAGTGAACTGCATATATATTTTTCTTATACTACAGAAATATGTCACTTAATGCTTTTAACTCTAAATAACTGCAGAAGTGAACTGCGTATATATTTTTCTTTTTGTAATGAAATAGGCCACTAAACGCTTTTACTGCAAATAACGGCAACAGTGAACTCGTATATATTTTTCTTGTAGTACAGAAATACGTCACTAACTGCTTTTAACCCCAAGTAACTGCAGAAGTGAACTGCGTATATATTTTTCTTGCAGTACATAAATACGTCACTAAACGCTCTCAGCACATATAGCTGCAGAAGTGAACTGCGTACAGTGCCTTGCATGTATTCACGCCCCTTGACTTTTTTCATATTTTGTTACATTATAGTTCAATGTTTTGTTAATCTGAATTTTATGTGATGGATCAGAACACAATAGTCTAAGTTGGTGAAGTTGATAGTCTAAGTTGGTGATGTTGTCCACCTGTCTGCAATCTAAGTGTCACATGATCTGTCATTACATATACACACCTTTTTTGAAAGGCCCCAGAGGCTGCAACACCTAAGCAAGAGGCATCACTGACCAAACACTGCCATGAAGACTAATGAACTCTCCAAACAAGTTGTTGAGAAGTATATAAGTCAGGGTTATGTTATAAAAAAATATCCAAATCTTTGATGATCCCCAGGAGCACCATCTAATCTATGATAACCAAATGGAAAGAACATGGCACAACAGCAAACCTGCCAAAAGACGGACGCCCACCAAAACTCATGGACCAGGCAAGGAGGGCATTAATCAGAGAGGCAGAGACCTAAGGTAACCCTGTAGGAGCTGCAGAGTTCCACAGCAGAGACTGGAGTATTTGTACATAGGACGACAATAAGCCCTACACTCCATAGAGTTGGGCTTTATGGGAGAGTGGCCAAAAGAAAGCCATTACTTTCAGCAAAAAGGCATGTTGTGAGTTTGTGAAAAGGCATGTAGGAGACTACCAAAATGTATGGAGGAAGGGGCTCTGGTCTGATGAGACTAAAATTTAATGTTCTGGCCATCAAAGAAAACGCTATGTCTTGCGCAAAACCAACACATCACATCACCCAAAGAACACCATCCCCACATTGAAACATGGTGGTGTCTTATCACACTCAAAAGAACGTATTAAAAGAAAATAATAAAGTTTTATTTGTAAACTCCTAAAAATAAGGGGATGTGTGTGTTACTCTGGTAACAGGCAATCAGACCTTCTGGTGTAGAGTCGGAAACCAACACATAACCATCCACACTCAGTAGAGTTCAATACCTACTGGACTCTCCCTTTGGGGTCCCTTTTTTCTTTAGCCACATCGGCATAGTTCCCCCATTACCAGTAACACGCATGCGCAGCCTCCCCAGGCTCTAACTTCCACTCTGGGCATCAGCCAATGCAGAGGGCATGCGCCGTAGGTGCACCCACACTTCTGATTGGTTGTTCACGCCGGTGCCTTCTTCCAAAGGGGCAAGGTTTATGTGATATCTAGCCAGCGTGAGTTCGGCCGCGTACGGCCATCACAGCGCTGGAGCCAGTGCACGCAACAGTGCAGGGCATTTCTTGTACAGGCGAGATAATGCTCCTGATGATACCTGCAATAATCTAGTCACGTGCAAACGCGTTGAGCTGCTGTTATTTATTTAGGACACCGCTCACTAGGCAGGGTGTCAGGGTGTTTGAGTGCCCCGTGATACGTATACATAGGGACCAGTGGTTCTATATGGTGTCACTGTCGTATGTGGAGTGAGACGAGGGGAGCCTAATAGCACCACAGATGTATGTCTAGGATGGGTGTATAGACTTGCCATAAGACAGATTGTGCATCACATGGATGTGAGGTCAAAACTGAATCCTCACTTGGCACAGAGAGATAGTCTCCTTTGATATGCAGGTTGTTCCTCTCCCTCACTACCACGATCAGTGCACTGTAGTTTAGCAATATCTAGGAGGCTAGCGCCCCCGCACCAGTGCCCGTATGAGGTGTGGGCTGTGTCATGGCCCTGATTTGTGTGAATTTATATTTGGCAAACCCTGTTGATTCACAAAAGGCCAGATATTGGACTCTACTGAGTGTGGATGGTTATGTGTTGGTATCCCTCTCTACACCAGAAGAGTCTGATTTCCTGTTTCCAGAGTCACACACACATCCCCTTATTTGAAAGAGTTTACAAAAAAAAACGTTATTATCTCTTTTTAATACGTTCTTTTGAGTGTGATAAGAGAGTACTGTTTGGGACGTACAACACTTAATTTTGCTGATTACTGTAAGATAGAAACATGGTGGTGGCAGCATCATGCTGTGGGGATGTTTTTCAGCAGCCGGGACTGGGAAACTGGTCAAAGTTGAGGGAAAGATGGATGGTGCTAAATACAGGGATATTCTCGAGCAAAACCTGTACCACTCTGTGCGTGATTTGAGGCTAGGATGGAGGTTCACCTTCCAACAGGACAATGACCCCAAACACACAGCTAAAGCAACACTTGAGTGGTTTAAGGGGAAACATGTAAATGTGTTGTAATGGCCTAGTCAAAGCCCAGATCTTAATCCAATAGAAAATCTGTGGTCAGACTTAAAGATTGCTGTTAACAAGCGCAAACTATCCAACTTGAAGGAGCTGGAGCAGTTTTGCAAGAAGGAAAGGACAAAAATCCCAGAGGTAAAATGTGGCAAGCTCATAGAGACTTATCCAAAGCGACTTGTAGCTGTGATTGCCCCAAAAGGTGGCTCTACAAAGTATTAACTTGAATAGTTATGCAAATTGACTTTTTCTGTTATTTTGTCCTATTTGTTGTTTGCTTCACAATTAAAAAAAAAAATCTTCAAAGTTGTGGACATGTTCTGTAAATTAAATGATAAAAATCCTCAAACAATCCATGTTAATTCCAGGTTTTAAGGGGGGTGAATACTTTTTCAAGGCACTGTAAATCCACTCTTCATAAGCCATATAGTGCTCCTTCCACTCTGAAGCCTGCTGTGCACCCATACATCAGTTTTTGAGCACATATGGGGTGTTTCTGTAAACTCAGGATTCTGGGTAATAGATTTTGAGTTTTGTTTGGCTGTTAACCCTTGATGTGTTGCAGAAAAAAGAAAAAATAGATTAAAATTTAAAATCTGCTAAAAAAAAAAGTTAAATTTTAAAATTTCATTCCCATTTTCCTTTAATTCTCATGGGGCACCTAAAGGGTTAACAAAGTTTGCAAAATCAGTTTTGAATAGCTTGAGTTGTGTAGTTTCTTTAATGGGGTGATTTATGGCTGGTTTCTAATATGTAAGCCCCACAAAGCGACTTCATAACTGAACTGGTCCTTAAAAAATTGGGTTTTGGAAATTTTCATAAAAATTTTAAGATTTGCTTCTAAACTTCTAAGCATTCTAACTTCCCAAAAAAAGAAAATGTTATTTTCAAAATGATCCAAACATGAAGTAGACATATGGGGAATCTAAAGTAATAACTATTTTTTTAGGTATTACTATCTATTATAAAAGTAGAGAAATTGAAATTTAGAAATTTGCTAATTTTTCAATTTTTTTGTAAATTTGGTATTTTTTTATACATAAAAATATTTTGACTCAATTTACCACTGTCATGAAGTACAATATGTGATGAGAAAACAATCTCAGAATGGCTTGGATAAGTAAAAGTGAAAGTTATCACCACATAAAGTGAAACATGTTAGATTTGCTAAAAATGGCCTGGTCCTTAAGGTAAAAAATGGCAGGGTCCTGAATGGGTTAAACCTCATCTGCCACTTCTGCGCCCAAGCCTCCAATCTATGCAGATACATCTGTAGCAGTATGCTGTCTAATTACTTTACGCAGTTTAGCATCAGCTGCAAAAAGGATGTGGAATGAATAGTCCCACAGACTCAAAATACGTAATGGCTCACGGGAGTAAAGCACTATTCAAATATTAGTAACAGTGACAATGCTTACTCACCTATCCCTATCACCCACATTCCCCTATACCTAAAATGGGTAACAGGCAACACATATTAAGGGATTATAATCCACTCTAGCGGAAAATGTTATTATTAAAAAGCCTGAACATTCCTATCTGTATAAATAGGGGGGAGAAAAGAGAGCCATGCCGTACCTGTGAATGAGGGACGCTACCCCGACGTACATTTTACCGTTTGCTTCTTCCTGGGGGTCTGTCTCAGGTTCTGCCTCGCTCCTCTAAATACCTCACCAGATTGGTGCATGATTGTGATTAGCAGTCAAATGAGCCAATCGCTATTCTCCATCTCTATTGCTATACTGGGACGTCATCAATATGAGACCAACGTTCCTCCTATTTTTCTCTATGAGCCTATGAACACCATCCATTCAATCACATGGCGCATCGTCATCATGTCCGATCACGTGACCATATCACATGCACGCAGGTCCTTGAGGCTTAAAGAATAAAGAAAACGATTCCAATACTATGTAACAAGGTATCGCACTTATTATATCATTTTCTTCAGGGGGAAAGACAAGCAATAGAGATGGAGAAAGCTATTCTCCATCTCTATTGCTATTCTGGGGCATCATCAATATGAGACCAATGTCCTATTTTTCTCTATGAGCCTATGAACACCATCCATTCAATCACATGGTGCATCGTCATCATGTCCAATCACGTGACCATATCACATGCACGCAGGTCCTTGAGGCTTAAAGAATAAAGAAAAAAGAAAACTATTCTAATACTATGTAAGGTGTCGCACTTATTATATCATTTTCCATCTAATCATATGATCGCATGACATTTACCTCAATTTTCAAAGCGCATGCTAATTTTCTACATAATAGCTTAATTTTCCACATAATATCCCATTATTCCTACCCGGTCACATGATCGCATACCATGCTTTCAGGTCCTGCATATTTTAAAGTGCCAGTGCTCATATGCAAATAATAAATAAATAAGTTGAAAAACTAGATGGTCATGCCAATATCATAACATAAAAGATAAAAATTAATACCACATATACAATGACTTAATATAAAGTGCTACAGTACATGTTCGTTTATAAAACAATTCATATAAATTAAAGTGCCAGTGCCGTGATTGAGACATAGTGACTAAAGTGCTCAAAAGAAAAGTGCCAGAAAATAAAAGTAAAAATAGAAATGTGCACCCGTGTGAGTGAAAAAGTGAGTAGTGAATATACATTTTAGATTAATGTCATTTTAAAAAAAAAACACTCAGTACATTAATATATGGTACCACAAATGCTTCAACCATCATAACCATATACTATTGCATATATGAACATTTTGGACCACCCATTATTACATATTCATAGTGTTTGCCTATTTAGAGTATAGTGTCTCATAGGCTCATAAGAATCCATCCATTCACATTCCTTGGTTCAACCCGCCCCTTGCAATCAATGACGTGAGGATCCCACATCCTGCGCATCTCACAAGGAACCATCCCAAAAGAGTATACCACTCCTAGAAAATAAAATCAACAAATATGTATAAGAAACTAGTACTCATAATTAATTCAAAAGAGGCAAGGCAAGAGATAACTGAGACACTTGTATAATGTTACTGTTAAAACCAAATTCAATATGTACAATGATTAAAATTACCTGTTAAAAAATCAGTAACTATTGGGATGATCCTGGACATAGGAGAGCCACCAAGCCAAAGAAAGACATTTATAGGAATGGGGCAAAACTGTTACCCTCATTCAGACCGTTCAGTGAGATCCTATCCAAGATACATATCCACCTAGTTTTTTTTTTACCCAATATCTTCTTCCAGGTGCCACCTCTGGGGGATAAAAACTTATCAATACCTCTGAACCGTAGGCCAGAGCTGTCACACCCGTGTGTCTCTTTAAAATGTTGGACCAATGTTTGCAGCTGGCTAGTGTCTTCCACCTCCCGTACTGCCTCAATAGCTAGGATATGTTCCCTGATTCTCCTTTTAAACGGACGGGATGTCATTCCCACGTAAATTAAGCCACAAGGGCATAACGCCCAATATATGACTCCCACTGTTGTACATGTTATTGGGAATTCATCCTCTGTCCCCTGCCAGACAATGAGAATATCATCAATGTACCGTCCCCAATAATGGACCTTGTCTGACGGGGCGGAGGATTTGCCTGGAGATCTCCCTTTCCCACAGCCCCAGGAATAGATTAGCATACAAGGGCGCACAAGACGCCCCCATAACTGTACCCTGGAGCTGTAGGAAGTAAGATCCCACAAACATGAAGGTGTTATGAGTCAACACCAATGTCAATAATTCCATTATGAATTGACTCTTCTCTTTTCTCAAGTTTGAACTATTGAGAAAGAATTCCACTGCTTCTAATCCATCACTGTGCCTAATGGAAGTGTATAATGATTCGACGTGACATGTCACAATCATCATATTACCTTCCAAATAGCAACACACCTGATATGCATGAATGCCAAAAAACTGTTTATTCATTTTGAAAAGGCTTACAGTTTGGAGGAAATAGTTTGATGGGATCATAATTTAAATTGGAAGAAAATTATTTCCCTGAGGTTGGAGACTAAAAAGTGTCCCTACAATTGTTTTTTCTAAATGTTTGTTACAACTAATGGGTCTGGAAGTTGAAGGAAATCAGAGGTAATATCACAGACCTAAAAACAACATTGAATACATTTTCTAATACAACAGAATATGGACAGTTGCAAACTTAAATGGAGGAAATATTCAGTGTGTGTCCAGGTCAGTGTGGCTGCTCTGCACAAGATGGGACTTGTCCTGTCTTTGGCCTTAGGATGTGTATCGTGGACTCATTGAAGTCAATGAGTCCACACCGCAATGCAGGGTGCACATGACCAGTGTCTGTGTTTTGCATATACACGGTTTGCGGTGAATGCACCCTAATATAGAGCAGGGGCCAGCATCCTGCGGCACACATGCCAGAGGTGTTGTGCAGACTGCATTTTACTGGCCACAGAAAGGTATTTGAATAGACTGGGGATGGGGAGAGCATGGTGAGCTTGTAGACTTAAAGGAATGAGATCTTTCACTAGTTAGGGGGTGGGAGAAGGAAGGTGAAATGAAGGAACGAGCATTGTGACTAGCTGGGGGTGGGGGAAGGATAGAGAAATGGGGGAACAAGGTTTGGGGATGTTGGGAGGATGGTGATATGGGGAAACGAACATGGTGACTAGTTTAGGAGTGGGGTGAGGATGGTGAGATGGGGGAATGAGCACTGGGGCTAGTTTGGGGTTGGGGAAAAGACTCCTAAATTAATTCACACCCAGAGCAGTTCCCTTAATAAATGATAACCCCCAACACAAATACAAATTGAAATAATGCCACAGACAGATCTAAAAATCAATTTAGGCCCCTGACCAGGCCCCAAAGTTAAATTAATCTCCACAAAAGGTCATGCTGAAATTGAGCACTGTGACTAGTTTGCGGGTGGAGGAAAGTATGGTGAACTTAGGAAAATAGGGGAACAAGCACTGTGACTAGTTTGCGGGTGGAGGAGAGTATGGTGAACTTAGGAAAAAAAGGGGAATGTGTTATCTGATTTTGTATAGCACGCCACACTGATCGCTTCAGCTTAGTTTTTTTTTTTTGGGGCACTACCATACAAAAAAGTTTGCTGACCCCTTTCATAGAATGAAAAAATCTACAGTAAAGGAATATTCTTCACCAATATAACAATATGTTGTCCCCAAGTATAATCTTACAAAAAAATGGACAAGAAGATTGAGGAGGAAAATTGAAGAAGAAATAGTAACTGAGGATATATAAAACCTTATGGTGAGTGTTATTGAGTTATCCACAACTATTTAGTTTGTGGAACAGTTGTAGATTTAATTGAAGGGACTTAATTTTGTTCCAACGTTGAATTTTGATTGATTTTAGTTTCCAGCCTATCTTAGGGTAGGTATGCTTTGTATATTCCGTAATATTGTTATAATACATGGTTATAATGGAATATAATAAAATTTAAGGACGGAATGCAAAACAGAACCCCTTAGAGGCATTCAGTTTTGATCCTTCCTAGTACAGTTCTATGGGCACAAATAACGGTTCCATCTTGTTCCCTTATGTATCAGTTTCAGATTTGGTGGATCATAAAATCTGCCTCCAGCTGCAATACCCAACTAAACTGAGGGTTTCCCTGAGGCTCTCACTTTGCCCTTCAATGACCCTGCCTCTGCCAAAGCATATTTCATTCCAAAAGAATAATTTCTGTGCTTTACAGAGCTAAGGGTGGGTTCTTTTTGCATCCATAATTCCGTTATAGTGCTCCGTTATAGTTACATAGTTAATACGGTTGAAAAAAGACATAAGTCCATCAAGTTTAACCAAGAGATAGTTATAACAGGGTTATAAAGGAATATAATGGAATTAAAGGACAGAATGCAAAACGGAACCTTTTAAGAGGCACTCCTGTTTGCTCTGTCCTGATCTCTATTATCACAAATAATGGTTCCGTTTTGTTCCATTATGCATGACAAAAAAAAAGTCCTGTCGACAGGACTTTACAGTTAATCCACTGATAAGATAACTCAATATACACAACACAAATACTGGGGTCTAATGTCAAATACTGAAAACCAACTCAAATTCACTAATGGCCCCACAACTAAAGAATAGCAATAAACGCTCATATATAATGTATGCGCAATTTTATTAAACAAATATACATAAAATTACATGGCACAAATTCATGAGGAGACGGGAGCCCCAAATAATGGGAGCATTGCCCCCACCAACTCACATATCACAGCAACAGGGAGACAATCCAGATAAGCTGTGCTAAAAACACCAACTCTTGATGAACTTAATAATCCATAAATATATCAAGATATACCCCAATAGATAAAGTGCATTGCCGGTGCTGTGGTCACTTGATAGTTAAACGAATGTGTCCACCCGCAATCACCCATCGCAGGGGGTACCAATACCAAAAAGTGTGTCAATGGACAAAAGTTGCACAGCAGCGGCAGATGTAAAAGATAACCTCAATCCATTAAACAATGGATGATCGCTAAACTGAAGATATGACAATTACCCATGCTGTAGTAGCACAGGACGTCTGGACGAGATACCTGAGGACAGGACAGGACTTTTACGGAACTGTAATTTGGTATTATTTTTTTTTTATGATTTTGTTTTTGTATGTTCTCTCAATGTTTCTTCCTTGGTTTTGAGACAATTGTGCTGCTTGTGATAGAGGTGTTTTTCTGTTATGTTTTTAAGGTGGAACATGGACCGCTCCCTGTGTAAACATTCTTAGGTTGTCTGCTCGCTGGGGCAGGACCCTGGAACTACTCTGTGAATCCAATATGTTTATTGACAGAACAGGTATAAGATGACATCTCCTGGAACCTGGTGGGACTCCCTGATTAAATGGAAAAAAAATACTTATCCACATTGTAAGTTTCAAACCCCATATTACACACTTAAGGTGCCCTGGATTGGCTCCTGTATTACTGTCTCATATTCCTCATATACTAATAAATCATGAGTGGTGGCAGTCCTTATGTACAAGTACATCCCGCGTTATTTATGAGCAGATTTTGGATCCGAAAGCCAGATATTTAGAAGAGCCTCAAAGGCGGTGCTAAGGGGACACATAAGGGCCTGTGTTTCCTATAGAAAGAAGAAACAAACTGAAAGTTACACATCCCTTTAGCAATTCCTCATGGAGACACCTTCACATTATCATCACACTACTGTAATTCTCCAGGCGACAAAAAGGCCTATATAGATACCATTTTAATGGGCCAGACTCAGTGGTCAGTAGATTACACTAAGCATTAGTTTTTCCACTGGGGTAACAAAGTGGGACATCTTTTAGCTAATCTTACTAAACCTAACAAAGTTAAACCCTTTAATCTAAAACTCCAACCCTCACCTTCAGCCTCAATCGCCTTGGATCCAACAGATACTTCATGGATTTTTACGGATTCTTCCTCCTCACTATATAGTGCAGCCCACCATAACTTTTAGGAAGAGTGATCTTTCTTACATAAAGTTAACTTTCCTCAACTCACGTCTGACCAAAGAGAATTCCTTTCTGTCCCATACAAGAGACTGAACTCAGTACAGGGACTAAAAATCTGCCATATTGGAAGCCCAGCCCTGATGGTCTTTCTGGGGAATATTTTAAAATATTACATCTAGTTCACCCACTCCTCATTATATAATGCCATATACAGAAATGGTCTACATGACCCTAACTTACATGAGTCTCGCAAGATATTGCTCCCCAAACCGGATAAAGACCAAACATTGGTACAATGATATGAAACTATTTCTCTTCTTAATGAAGATTATACGATTTTAACTAACATAATTGCCATACACTTATAAATGCTGCATTCATCATTCATAAAAATTCCCCTCAAACTATGCTTCTCAGCTCAGACACAGAGAAAATTTTCAATATTGTTTACTGGGCATTTTTGAATATGAACGTGATATATAGAAACTTTGGTAATACTTACTTACTAACCAACGTGCTGGCTCGCATAGTGATAAATGGTATACACTTGGTCCCAATTTCATTATTTTGAGGTGCACAACAGGGATGCCCCCTATTGCTTCTTCTAATTAACTTCTTACAAAACCCCTATTCATGGGAGGTGAAACCTGCCAAAAATAAACTGCTAATAAAAAGTATAAAATTCTAATTTCCATGTCAGAAAAATGCATGCCAAAATTAAAAGTAAGTAAAATGCAATTCCTCCATTTGAATTTTCATTTCCAACTCCAGCGTGGGTCATATGTGCCAAAAATAAATTTAAAATTAAATAGCCATTTGACTTTTAAATTTCAACTTTATCAATTAATTATCATCTCTCAATAGTGGTATTTTCCTGTCAAAATGATACATTAAATGAAAAAAACTAAGATGAAACTTAAAAAGGTAGTTTGAGATTTCACTTTTATCTCTTGTAGGCATTTTCCCTACCAAAATTCCAATCAAATTAAAAAACGCCACTTGCCATAGAGCATTTTCATTTTAATATTGTCCAATATTCAAAATGAGCAGTAGTTGGTGTGGATCAATGTGCAAAATGATGTTATTTAATTCTTGACTGAACAGACAGTGACTCTGTATGGCCAAAAGAGGGCGCTGTGCTTCTACACAATTCTAAAAGGTCACACACAGATGCAGACCAGAACTAGTCCAGAATTCCAATAGATGGCGTTGTACATGAGAGAAAAATTATGCTAGTCTTCAGAATATATGGTATAAGACCAAATAGATCACACTGTACTTGTGAGGAAAATGGCTCTCAGAGACAACCACTATGACATGGCTAGCTTCTAGACAGTCAGCCTGTGTAGCTAAGTTGGTAGAGCTTCAGCCAGCAAAGTTAAAACCAAAGGTTCAAGGCCTTAAGTTGCTTTTTTTTTGTTCCATTTCAAAACAATAATTATTTGGTGTACTGTTACGCCTGAACTGCTTACCGGGGCTGTGACACTATAAAGCAGGGGTGCACAAGCTTTTTTAGTCTGAGGGTCGCATTGTCACATCACACTATTTCAAGGGGCTGCAAAAAAAAAGTTAATCAGCGCTTGTTTGCATCAGCCTATTGCACAGGCTAATGCAAAGTGGCTGAGGAGGAATGATCATTACGACAGTCATTCCTCCCTCATTCACTTCTATCGATTATCGGTAGCACATTCCTGATTACACGGTGAGATGAGCCGACGATAATTGTACATCTTCAATACTGATAAAATATGCAAATCAGCCGACAATCAAGTGATTCCTTGTTTATCAGCTGATCAGCTGCACGATTATACCGGCCAGATATTAGACATGAGCACTCCTATGAACACTTTTTCCCAGTAATTGTCCTGAATATCATGCCGTGTAACAGGGGTTTAGGGATTTCCTGGTAAAAAAATATTTTTAACACGTTTCTGCCGCATGGCCCTGAAACAGAAGCTCATTATTTAAATATGCAAATTATTATAATTAGTCCCCTATATGTGTTGGATCATTTTATTATACAATTTGCATGGTTTCACATGAATGGGGTGATAATTGTAATGGTTTTGGTTGGTATGGGAGTTTTTTCTTTTAGGTATTTTACTATTCTTTTTTTTTTACTTTTTTTTATATATATTTCTGCTACAAAAAGACACTGACTTTTTTATTTTGCACATTTTCCTTTTATTTGTATTTTATGTGTTTTGTATTTTTTTATTTTTTTATCATCACTTTATTATTTATTTTTAAAATATATTTTTGCCACATAATATGACAAGGAACAATTTTATTTTGCACTTGGTTTATAGTTTTCTTTTACTTGTATTTATTTATTTTACATCTTTTTGCTAAAATTTTCTTATTTTTTTTTATATATATTTTTGCAGCACTGTATGACCCCCTAAGGCTTAAAAATACCTTAGCGGGACACAAACTTTTTTTTTTTTCCACTTTTTTTTCTTTTATTTGTATATTTTTTTATTATGTTTTCAATTTTTTTAAAAACTTTTAATATATATATTTGCCACATAATTTGTCCCCAGAAGGTCCATAAAATAATTTTTTTTTTTTTTGCACTATTTACACTGTAACTGGAGCATCCAAAGGAGCCCCAGTTACAGGGAAAAACAGCCTGCTGAGGAGGGCTTTGTACAGGGCAGAGCTGGTGAGACTCTGCAGTCCTCTGCCCCGACACCCGGCGATCACGTGATTGCCGGGTCTAAACTGCACAGCGTGCTGCTCACCTGGGTGAGGAGAAAGCGTAAGCGCTGATACACTGCTTCTGCCTGATACACTGCTTCTGTCAGAGACAGCAGGGGACCCTTCCTGTTTCTGCTACAGTGCAGGAGCTATAATCCTGCAATTGTGCGGCGCTCCGGGCACAAACACAGCTGATCACACGACAGCTGTGTTTCTGCCAAGCAGGACGGGGACCGCAAACCATGGCTCTAGGGGCCGCATGCGGCCCACAGGCCACAGGTAGTGCACCCCTGCTATAAAGCGACACAGTCCCGGAGTATCTGCTCTCACCGAGAACCCGGAAAGGGGCAATCAGAGTGGTCCCTTGCCGGTAATCGCTCTGATTGGTTAATCTGTGCAGTGTAAAAATGCAGTTTTCTGGCTCTGATATCCATTCTGGAGCTTAGAGCCTGAAATCAAGCATGGCTTCTTTTGTAACCCCGATGCTCGATGTGCCTCCGATTCCCCCCCAACCAACCCCCCCACCCCGTGTGCCAATTCTGCCTCCAATACCCCCTGCAGCCCTTTGTTGTGGTACCCACAGAACTGAAACAGAGCTGCCACCGTAGATGCTGTGGTCAGTAGCCACCCACAACATCCACGGGGTTAACAGACGGAGAGGGCTCCCTCTCTCTGCCAGAATGCACTCAGTGTTAACAGTGCCACCAATAGTAATAATGTCTCTATTGTGCTCCAAAAGTAATAATGCCTCCATAGTGTCCATACTAGTAATCATAGTAACATAGTACATAAGGCCGAAAAAAGACATCTGTCCATCCAGTTCGGCCTGTCATCCTGCTAGTTGATCCAGAGGAAGGCAAAAAAAAACCTGTGAGGTAGAAGCCAATTTTCCCCACTTAAGGGGAATAAAATATTCCTTCCTGACTCCAATCAGGCAATCAGAATAACTCCCTGGATCAACGACCCATCTCAAGTAGCTATAACCTGTAATATTATTTATTATACTCCAGAAATACATCCAGGCCCCTCTTGAATCCCTTTATTGTACTCACCATCACCACCTCCTCAGGCAGAGAGTTCCATAGTCTCACTGCTCTTACCGTAAAGAATCCTCTTCTATGTTTGTGTACAAACCGTCTTTCCTCCAGACTCAGAGGATATCCCCTTGTCACAGTCACAGTCCTGGGGATAAATAGATGATGGGAGAGATCTCTGTACTATCCCCTGATATATTTATACATAGTTATTAGATCTCCTCTCAGTCGTCATTTTTCTAAAGTGAATAACCCTAATTTTGATAATCTTTCAGGGTACTGTAGTTGCCTCTTTCCAGTTATTACTTTAGTTGCCCTCGTCTGAACCCTCTCCAGCTCTGCTATGTCTGCCTTGTTCACAGGAGCCCAGAACTGTACACAGTACTCCATGTGTGGTCTGACTAGTGATTTGTAAAGTGGTAGGACTATGTTCTCATCACGAGCGTCTATGCCCCTTTTGATGCAACCTATTATCTTATTGGCCTTGGCAGCAGCTGCCTGACACTGGTTTTTGCAGCTTAGTTTGCTGTTTATTAAAGTTCCTAGATCCTTTTCCATGCCAGTGTTACCCAGTGTTTTACCATTTAGTATGCACTGGTGACTTGCATTATTCCTTCCCATGTGTATAACTTTACATTTGTTAAACCTCATCTGCCATTTCTCTGCCCAAGCCTCCAATCTATCCAGAACCCTCTGTAGCAGTATATTGTCCTCTTCAGTGTTAAGTACTTTACACAGTTTAGTGTCATCAGAAAAAAATGATATTTTACAATGCAAGCCTTCTACAAGATCATTAATAAATATATTGAAAAGAATAGGGCCCAATACTGACCCCTGAGGTACCCCACTAGTGATAGTGACCCAATCTGAGTGTGTACGGTTAATAACCACCTCTGTTTTCTATCTCTCAGATAGTTACTTACCCACTTACAGACATTTTCTCCAACTCCAAGCATTCTCATTTTATATACTAACCTTTTATGTTGTACAGTGTCAAATGCTTTGGAGAAATCCAGGTATATGACATCCATTGATTCGCGGCTGTGAAGTCTAGAACTTACCTGTTCATAGAAACTGATCAAATTCGTTTGGCATGACCGATCCCTCATGAAGCCATGCTGATATGGCGTTATTTGCTTATTTCCGTTGAGATCCTCTAAGCTAGCATCTCTCAGAAAAACTTCAAAAAGTTTACCCACAACAGATGTTCAACTTACCGGCCTATAGTTTCCGGGCTTTGTTTTTGGTCCCTTTTTGAATATTGGCACCACATTTGCTATGCACCAATCCTGTGGAACATACCCTGTCAGTATAGAGTCCGCAAATATCATGACTCTTTAAAGGGCTTCTGTCACCCCCCAAAAGCCTTTTTTTTTTTTTTGCCTCACTAAAAAGCTTATAGGGCGATTATTCTAAACATATTCTTGTTAACCGTTTTTGTAGGTTAATTTTGCTATAAAACGTTATTTTATAATATGCAAATTACCTTGCTACCAGCAAGTAGGGCGTTTACTTGCTGGTAGCCGCTGCATCCCGCTTGTAAAAAAAACGCCCCTCCTGTGGTTGATTGACAGGAGGAGAGCGCTTTAACCTACAAAAACGGTTAACAAGAATATGTTTAGAATAATCGCCCTATAAGCTTTTTAGTGAGGCAAAAAAAAAAAAAAAGGCTTTTGGGGGGTGACAGAAGCCCTTTAAAGGGCCGACACCTTCAGATTTATACTTTTTAACATTTATATAATTGAAGAACATTTTAGGGTTAGTTTTACTCTCTTTGGCAATTAATCTCTCGGTCTCTAGTTTTGCCGCTTTTATTAGTTTTTTACATGTTCTATTTTTTTCCTTGCTACCCTCCTGTTTTAGTAAATGATATGCTTTCTTTTTGTCATTTATTGCTTTTTTTACATTTCTGTTTATCCACATTGGTTTCTTTTTGTTCCTTAATAGAGTTGAGCGAACACCTGGAAGTTCGGGTTCGCCGGGTTCGGCCGAATTTCACCGGAAAGTTCGAGTTCGGGACCCGAACTTGACCACAAACCCCATTGGGGCACTAAAATGGCTCTAAAAAAAGTCCTGGAAAGGGCTAGAGGGCTGGAAATTGAAGCAAAATGGGGGATAGGGAAATTTGGATAAGGAAATGACTTAAAATAAGACAAAATACATAAAAAATAAAAATAAACGTTCTAAACCTGAGCACAAGTGAGTGACAGTGGCACGTGCCACCCCGCAAGCAGAGGATGTGGCAGCAACGCAACCACATATTTCACCGTCACCAAGCATCTCCACACTATCCCATGGAAGCGTTCAGCTGTCCATCTCCCAGAAAGAGGAAGAACCCCCTACCCACCCGAGATCCCTGGCCCTTAATGCCAGGATTTCAAAATTCCTGGTCCTTTGAAATGCTGCCATTCTGTCTGTTGGAGATGGATGGAGACTTTTGAAAAACTTATGGGGGTGGCTGTCCCACAGTAAGTGGTTCCCAGCCGCCACTACTTTTCCAGACGAGCCATCCCTTCCTTGCACAACCAAGTGGCGGACAAAATTAGGTGTGCACTGCACAACGCCATCTGTAGCAAGGTGCACATAACCACCAATACGTGGACCGGTAAGCACGAGCAGGGAAGTAATATCTCCCGAACAGCACACTGGGTAAGTGTAGTAGCGGCTGGGCCAGAGTCGGATAGCAGTTTGGCACATTTCCTTCCGCCCCGAGGATTGCAGGTTTTTTCTATTTGCCTCCTGTTGCCTCCTCCTACTACTCTGCTTCCTCCTCCTCTACCACCCTCTCATCCGCTCAGCGTAACACCTTCACCACCAACATCAGCACAGCCAAGGGGAAACGACAGCATGCTGTTCTGAAACGCATCTGTTTGGGGGACAAACTCCACACCGCGCAGGAACTGTGGATGGGCATGGAAGAACAGACCCATGAGTGGTTGGTGTCACTGAGCCTCAAGCCCGGACTGGTGGTGTGCGATAATGGGCGAAATCTCGTAGCAGCTCTGGGCCTAGCCGGTTTGACACACATCCCTTGCCTGGTGCATGTGCTGAATTTGGTGGTGCAGAAATTCCTGAACACTTGACAGTAAAAATCAATTCAGTTAATCCAGCTCTTAGATTCTGGTGAGACAAATTCACTTTTATTGGTGCTCAAGGACCCCTGCGTCTTGAGCCACAGATGTGACAAATAATTTTATTAAATTTGTCGGTTAGATTGCTGGGTAGCATTTCCACGGTTATCAGGATGTTTTATTATAAATCGTAACAAAAACTATACAAGGAACATTTAAAAAAGGAAAAAATTAACCCGAACAGACTCCCACCCTACATCCGCACTCTCTTTTCACTCAAACCACTCATTATTGCCCATTCACAAACTATTTACAAATTTACCTATAAACATATTTAAATAACTA
This sequence comes from Bufotes viridis, assembly GCA_033119425.1. NCBI lineage: Eukaryota > Metazoa > Chordata > Amphibia > Anura > Bufonidae > Bufotes > Bufotes viridis. The sequence continues at coordinate 422,377,260 of CM065589.1, forward strand.
TAAGTCAGGTAAACGAAATAAACAAACAAGACTATATACATGTCTTACCTTTAACTTATAAGGCCAGTCATATACAAGTGGCTCGGAGGGTGGGTTCCTGCACCAACATAGGCCAGGTACACAATTGTCCAGCCTGGGCACAGTTCTGGAGGAGCAGGAGGAGGAGGAAGAGGAGGAGGAGAGGAAACCGTGTTCACAGCAGGGTGGCACCCAAAGCAGCTCAAGGCCATCACTTGATACACAGATGATACACCTCCTACAGAGGAAAGCTTGACGTTGCCTCTGGACAGCTTGGCAAACATGAACGACTACATGCTGCAGTGCCTGTGCAACGACCGCCGAGTTGCCCACAGTCTAACTTGTGTAGTTTACCGGGGGGCCACCCTGCTGGATCCCCGTTACAAGGACAACGTGGCGTCCTTAATTCCGTCACTGAAGCGTGATAGGAAGAAGCCAACGCTGGTAGACAAGCTACTGATGGCATTCACACCTGACACCGGGGGCTCATTGGAAGCACAAGGCTAAAGCAGAGGAGGAGGAGGAAGAAGTCTCCAACGCAGCTGGGTCACCGCCCGCACCTCAGAAGGCAGGGTTAGCATGGCTGGAAAAAGTTTTGTCACCACGCCACAACAACCAGCACCACCAGCTGATATGGAACGAGGCAAGAGCAGCATTTCAGCAAAATTGTGGAATAGTATCTGTGCACATGCCTACACGTACTAACTGATGGGTTTGCCCAGGGTTGTAGCTACAGGGGAAGCAGGGAAAGTGGCTTCTTTGGGGGCCCTGACCAAGAAGGGGCCCATCCAGGAGGAGGAGGACTAAAAGACTTTGTCAGGGCCCCCTCAACAGTATTATACAATGAAATTATATACAGTGGCAGTATAGACAGTGTAGAACATGAATGGAATAGCTGCCTGGTCTGAGAGAGCGATCTTTAGTAGCCACAGGAATGGGGGAAGCATGAAAGGAGGGGGTTGTGCAAAAATTACTGGGGGAGGGGGGCCCCATTCAAAAATTTGCTGTTGGGCCCAGTCATTTCTATCTACGTCACTGGGTCTGCCGCATTCAGCTTCTGGGTCTCCAAATTGGGGATATGGCCTCAGCTTCACCTTTACGCCTTGGAGGTGCTGGCCTGCCCTGCAGCCAGTGTATTTTCTGAACATGTGTTTACCACGGCTGGGGGCGTTTTTACAGACAAGCGCAGCCACCTGTCCACAGCCAACTTGGACAATCTCACGTTCATTAAAAAGAACCAGGCATGGATCCCACAAGACTTGTTCATACCTTATGCAGAATAGACATGTATACTGGCCTCACCCAACCATTGTTATACTACAGCGCACTTACTCTTTGTTTCTTTTTTATATTTCCCAATGTTTTGGGGTCTACTCAAATTTATAAAAAAAAAAAAAAAAAAAAACCTTGTTGGCGACTATCTTTGACTTCACAGCCAAAAAAGGCTTTATGTCAGACAATGTAACTGCCAATTGTAATGAACTAAGTTCCCTGTCTGTTATGCAATGCAGGAGTACTTTGAAAGAAAGAAGGGGTACAGATCACCTAACAATCTGAAGGCCACCTAATTTACTGAATATATTTCCAAGTCAGGTATGCAGTGCAGGGGTACTTTATGGCCAAAGAATGTAACATACAATCTTTAGAAATTTTCCTCCCTGTCCCCTATGCAGAGCAGGGCTTTGTATACGGCAAAACTGGTAAAATGTCACCCACCAATTGAACAGACGATTTTTACAAATTTACGTCACGTTTCTAGTACAAAAAGTGTGTTGTTTTTTTAGCACCAATGTAAATGCAGTATGTTACCATTGTATTGGACTGTCAAAAATGCAGCATAGTACACAAATTTGCTATCTAGGACAGACAAATGTGCTTTTTTATAGCAGCAATGTAACTTCAGTATGTTATGTTTTAATTGGACTGTCAGAAATGCAGCATAGCCTGTAAATTTACTATCTTGCAAAAAAAATGTGCTTTTTTATATCAGCAAGGTTACTGCAGTATTTAGCGGTTTTCATTGGACTGTCAGATATGCAGTGCCTGTGGCAGTCAGGTAAAAAATCGCTTTAGGGCAAAAAAAATTGAATCATTTTCACTGCCAGGTATGCCCTGCAGGCCGCAGGGGTACTTGAATGGCCAAAAAAGGGAATTTGTCCTCCACTGTGCTACCAGAACAGAATTAAAGTAATGTCCCTGGCACACATGCAGTTCATATGCAGTTGCAAGGGCACTGCACGTGCAAAAATGGCCGCCGACACCCACCGAACTAGCAGATGGATTAACCTTATTTTTCAGTGTCACTGGGCTCATAGCACCATCAATAATCTCTGCAGTTTAAAGATTGAACACTACACCACAACAGAATTCTTCCCTAATGTCTCCCTCACAGCAGCAGCAGCATCCTATCCCTACACTGTGAAGAGCGGAGTGACGTTTGGCGCTACGTAACTCTAGCCTATATAGAGGCTGGGTCACATGCTGCTCTTGGCCAATCACAGCCATGCCATTAGTAGGCATGGCTGTGATGTCTTCTAAGGGCAGACTAGTGAAACACTTGTCGATTGGCTGCCCTGCAGCCTTTCAAAGAGCGAAATCGCTGCACACCGAACTCGAACCCGAACTTTCACGGAAATGTCCGGTTACCAAAAACACTAAAGTTCGGTACAAACCCGATCTTTACAGCCCTATTCCAATTCTTAACCTTTTATTCCCATACGGTCTGTACCTCTCACAATAAGATTTTAGGATGCTTTTAAAGATATCCCATTTTGTGGCTGTATTTTTATTTTTGAGGACTTTGTCCCAGTTAGTTAGGCCTATTGCCTCGCTTAGTTGGCTAAATTTAGCTTTTTTGAAGTTTAGTATTTTTGTTCCTCCTTGTAGAAATGCTCTTTTGAGTGATAATTGGTAGGTTATTACCTTATAGTCACTATTTACCAGGTGTCCCCCAACCTGCACATCTGTTCTGTCAGGTCTATTGGTTAATACTGTGCAGTATGGCTGTCCCTCTAGTCGGGTCCTGAACCAGTTGGGAAAGGTAATTGTCTTTGGTTATTGCCAAGAACCTGTTTCCTTTATGTGATGTACAGCTTTCAGTTTCCCAGTCTATATCTGGGTAGTTGAATTCCCCCATAATAACCATGTCATTATGATTTGCGGCCTCGTCTATCTAATTTAGTAATGGATTTTCTGTGGACTCTGGTATTTTAAGTGGTTTATAGCAAACTCCTATTAGTAATTTATTATTGTTTTTGGCTCCATGTATCTCTACCCACAGTGACTCCACATGTTCATGTCCCTCCCTTATCTCTTCACAGACTGTGGGCTTTAGACAAGACTTTACATAAAGGCAGACGCCTCCCCCTCCCCAGTTTTGACGATCCTTTCTAAACAGACTGTAACCTTGTACATTAACTGCCCAATCAAAGCTATCATCCAGCCATGTCTCAGTTATTCCCACTATGTCATAGTCCTTCTCACACATCACTAACTCCAGTGCCCCAGTTTTGTTAGTCAAGCTTCTGGCATTAGTATACATACAATTAAGAGGTCTTTGTATATTTTTAACCCTACACCTTTCCTTCTGAACTGTTCTAGTCCCTCCTTCCATTCCTCCCCCAGTCCCACAACCTTACCCCCTGTCTCTATCTGCACTGGCTTCCCCTCCTATAATGTAATTACCCTCTCCCCCAGTCCCTAGTTTAAACACTCCTCCAACCTTCTAGCCATCTTTCTCCCCAACTCAGCTGCCCCTTCCCCATTGAGGTGCAGCCCGTCCCTACGGTAGAGCCTGTAGCCAACAGAGAAGTCGGCCCAGTTCTCCAGGAACCCAAACCCCTCCTTCCTACACCAGTTCTTGAGCCACTTGTTAACCTCCCTAATCTCCCACTGCCTTTTTTGTGTGGCTCTTGGTACAGGCAGTATTTTGGAAGATACTACCTTTGAGGTCCTTGCCCTAAGCTTTTGACCTAAATCCTTGAAATCATTTTTAAGGACGCTCCACCTACTTCTAACTTTGTCATTGGTTCTGATATGGACCATGACCTTCTTCTCCAGCCCCTCCCTGTAATCTGTCAAGCCGATCCGCAATGAGTCGAACTCTAGCGCTGGGAAGACAGCACACTGTTCGGCGATCACAGTCTTTGTGACAGATTGCCCTATATGTTCCCCTAATAATGGCGTCTCCCACTACCAGCACCTGTCTGCATTGCCCTGCTCTCCTGTTCCCCTGCTTACTGGTGCAGTTATATGTTAAAAAGCCTTTTGTGGTGTGCATAAGTGAAAAAGAAAAATATATTTTTCTACACAGCCAACAAACGTGCATGTCAGTACTGCTCTCACTGTAATGCCGTAGCAATGTTGGTTACTGGCATTACAGTGATTGGCTGGCCAGAATGAGTTTAACTCATTCTGAGTTAGAGAGGGCTGTCCTGAGGAAGCGACAGACAGTGTAGGGAGTGATATAGGAATATTTTTATTAGAAAAACGTTTCAGAGACCCAAAAGTCCTTTTAAGGACTATTGTGCGTGTCAGCAGTAATATATATATTTTAGCGCAACCTGCACTCAATTGCTAAAACATTACAGACCCAAAAGTCCTTTTAAGGACTATTGTGTGTGGCAGCAATATCTATTTTTAGCGCTTCCTGCACTAAATAGCGTGCAATAGTTAGGCCGCTGGAGACAGTGACATTAGTTGCGCCACATCTCCAGTGTAAAGTGTGCGTAAATATTTGTGATATCCAGTGTACTTTTTCCATAGACGGTGTCCAATGCGGACAGTGACATTAGCTGCAACAATTTTCCCATTGACTTCCATTATACTCGGGTGCTCTGTAGAGCACCCCAGCATCCCGATGTGTTCGGCCCGAGCACCCGAGCACTTTGGTGCTCAATCAACACTAGCGTATATAAGTGATAAAAAGAGAAATCTATATGCAGTTATATGTTCTAAAGCCCTTTTTGTCCTGTATAAGTGGCAAAAGTAAAATATATTTGCCATTCAGCGGTGCAGTCATATGTTCTAAAGCCCTTTTTTGTGTGCATTAGTGGGGAAAAAAGTGATTATTAGCCGTGTGGTGAAGTGAGAAAATTACAGACTTTTTTGGGGTGTTTTAATTTCCATTTTATTTATTTATTTGATCTAACAGTATGTCAGACAGAGAAGTGCCAGGCCCTGCATAGGGGAGTGGCAGAGGCTTAAATGTTTCTGGCGCAGGCAGAGGTTGCAGCAGAGTAAAGGGGCGTGGTAGCAGGAGTCGCAGTGAGAGGCCTGAGCTCCCAGTGTCATTTAGCGGTCGTGTCTTGACCAGCAACCCAGCGGTTCTTGAATGATTATCTCGGTCATCTCTGTTTTGGATTAGTGATGAGTGGGAGGTGCCATATTCGATTTCGCGATATTTCGCAAATAGAGATGAGCGAACTACTTTTTTTAGTTCGGCGTCCAAAGTTCGGGTTCAGGTTATCGTAGCATCCCGTTATGGATTCCGCTACCGCGGACCATAACGACATTTGGAATCCATAAGGGGCTGCTTCATTGAACCCGAACCTTGGACAACCCTAAGGACCTGGGGTGATGTCACCATCATGTGATCAGTGCAGGGGGCGTGGCTCAGCACTCAATCACCTCTAATCCAATCCAGTACTGAGCCACGCCCCCTGCACTGATCACATGACGGTGACGTCACCCCAGGTCCTTAGGGTTGTCCAAGGTTCGGGTTCAATGAAGCAGCCGCTTATGGATTCCAAATGCCGTTATGGTCCTCGGTAGCGGAATCCATAACGGGATGCTACGATAACCCGAACTTTGGATGCCGAACTAAAAATAGAAGTTTGCTCATCTCTATTCGCGAATATTCGATTGAATATTCATCATATATTCGTCGAAATTGAATATTCATCAATATTCTATATATTGCGAATGTTACGCAAATTTAAATTCGCATCGTGAATTAAACTTAGAGCTAAGTTTCTAATGGTTGTAACTTGTATTGCTAAAATTGACGAAGATAACGAATATCACGAATATAGCACTATATTCTCAATCTTCGTTATATTCTAGCAATACAACCATTAGGAACCCAGCTCTAAGTTGAATTCACAATGCGATTAATATAACCTGCATTAATCGCATTGCGAATCCAACTTAGAGCTGGGTTCCTAATGGTTGTATTGCTAGAATATAACGAAGATTGAGACTATAGCACTATATTCTCAATCTTCGTTATATTCTAGCAATACAACCAATGGGAACTCAGATCTAAGTTGTAATCGCAATGCGATTAATACAGGTTATATTAATCGCATTGCGATTACAACTTACAGTAGATCTGAGTTTCTAATGGTTGTATTGCTAGAATATAACGAAGATGATGAATATCACGAATTCACGAATATAGCTCTATATTCTCAATCTTCGTTATATTCTAGCAACAACCATTAGCAACTCAGTTCTAAGTTTAATTCGCGAAGCGAACATATAATCGCATTGCGAATTGAGCTTAGAGTCAATTCCTAATGGTTGTATTACTAGAATATAACGAAGATGACGAATATCACGAATTCACGAATATAGCACTATATTCTCAATCTTCGTTATATTCTAGCAAAAACCATTAGGAACCCAGCTCTAAGTTTCATTCGCGAAGCGAACATATAATCGCATTGCGAATTGATCATAGAGCTAATTTCCTAATGGTTGTATTGCTAGAATATAACGAAGATGACGAATGTCAAGAATTCCCGAATATAGCACTATGTTCTCAATCTTTGTTATATTCTAGCAACAACCATTAGCAACTCAGCTCTAAGTTTCATTCGTAAAACGAACATATACTCGCATTGCGATTTGATCTTAGAGCTAATTTCCTAATGGTTGTATTGCTAGAATATAACGAAGATGACGAATATCACGAATTCACGAATATAGCACTATATTCTCAATCTTCGTTATATTCTAGCAATACAGCCATTAGGAACTCAGCTCTAAGTTGATTTCACAATGGGAGTATATGTTCGCATTGCGAATTCAACTTAAAGCTGGGTTTCTAATGGTTGTATTGCTAGAATATAATGAATATCGCAATGCGAATAATTCAGGTTATATTAATCGCATTTACAACTTAGTCAAATTTGTGAGATCGTGATTCTCACATCTGACAGTACATTTTAGCATGGAGGCGTTCCCATTGGGATGGGGACGCTCCATGTACACAGGAAGTCGGCAGAAGGGGCAACAGGCATTAACTGGAGAGGGCAGGGAGCCAGGAATCCTCCGGACAAGTAAGAACAGCTTTTGGGAAATGGGAAGACAACCAGAGAGCAACAAGGATTAACAACTAAAAAAAAACAACACTATTTTGGATCCACTCCTGTTTTTTTTGGCATTAGCAAAACTGATGGATTACTGACCAAATGCTGACTGAGTGAAGGCGGATGCTCAACAGACAGGTTCTGTTTTTTGGGGGTTAATGTTCTGACGGATCAGAGGTAGGGCAAAATAATCAGTGACGTCAAAACAAACTTATTGCTGACACCCTCTCCACTCTGTCGGGGGCTCTACTTGTATAAGTGTTTAATACAACTGGTTCTGTAGACATCTATGTGGAATCAGCTGATGACGGTGTAAAAGGAGTGCGCTTCTTCTTGGCGCTAACGTCAACCTGTAAGGCTGAGTTCATACTTGAGTTATTTGGTCAGTTTTGGCCCCGTGACTGCCCAAATAAGTGAAGTCTGCAGTGATTCTAAGAGCGACGCCTGTCATCTGCATATCATAATGACTCACAGTATTATTTCACTACCACAGCAGACTCCCTATGCATGCTACTGCAAGACACAGTGTTTTACACTACTATAAAGGCTCTCTGAAGCTACGAAATAGCTGTTGTTTAACATGATTCGCCGCAAATAAACTCGGATCAAACTGAATTTTTTCAAAAAATTTGGCGAAGCAGCCGAATCGAATTTTTCAAAAATTTGCTCATCTCTAACCCTTCCCTTCCACATCCACACTGTACAGCTGCTGCTCCCAATTAAAAGTGAGAATTTTTGTAGGCTTTTTCACTACCAGCCACTTTTTCTTATGACAATTACCATTTGTGTGTGTGTCGTACGGGCAGGCATTCTGACCCTGTGAAGGCATAATTTTTGGATGCTTGGTCTCCCAACAATCCACATCCCGTTTTATCTCATAGCACTGTGTGTTTTTAAACACCATCTGCTCTTGATAAAAGACAATTTTTAGAAGCGTTGGCAGATAAAAAGCACATGCCATGGCGCTGTGTGTTTTCAAACACATTATATGTTAACACCTTAGCTATGTTTGTCACTGTCACTCAGACATGATTTGTTATTGCTGTCATTGCATTCAAGAGCTTAGGGGGAGAGCATAAATTCATAAAAAAATTTATGAAAACAGATGACAGGTTTTCCTAGAAATTCCTAGGAGACTAGAGTGTGTTATATACCAATTTACAGGGCAATTGGAGCCAATCTAGTTCGGCCCAAACCAATTCAGGTCTGAACTGAACATTTCAACCACTTCAAGACTAAACAATTTTTTACCTTTGTGACCGAACCTAATTTTGCAAATGTGTCACTTTATGAGGTAATAACTTTGGAACGCTTTTATGTATCCAAGTGATTCTGAGACTGTTTTGTCGTGACACATTATACTTCATGTTAATGGCAAATTTTACTCTATGTGCTTTATTGTACATTTATTTTGGGGAAAAAATCTAAATTTTCAGAAAATTTGGAAAAAAATGGTAATTTTCTAAATGTGAATTTTTAAAGGATCAATTCAGTTCTGAGCCACTTTGCCTTACATAATAGAAACCACCCACACATGAGCTAAAACTGATTTTACTAACTTTGTAACCGTTTAGGTGTCCCACAGGAATTAAAACAAAATCATGGTGAAATTAAAAATTTTCTTTTTGTGTGCAGATTTTTAATTTTAAGAGATTTTTTCCTAAAAAAAAAAACAAGCGTTAACAGCAAAACAACCCTCAATATTTTTTTTCCTGAATTCTGCAGTTAATAGACACACCCCACAGTAAGGTTTAGAAGAAATGGAGCATCATATGTTTTTTGGAGGGCAGATTTTGCTGGAATGACTTTTGGGTGCCATATCAAATTAAAAAGTACACCTGGACAGGAAACCACCCAAAAGTAACTCTATTTTGGAAACTAAACCCATTAAACAATTTATTGAGGGATGCAGTGAGCGCTTTGACCCAAAAGCATTTCATAGAATTTAGAAACACTCGGCTGTGAAAATGAAAAGTTACATTTACAAGAAAATGTCGCTTTAGCCCCAAATTTTTCATTTTCACAAGGGGTAACAGGAGAGAATGCTAGGTACAATTTTTTACCCATTTTCTCCTGAATACAGCAACACCTCATATGTAGTCATAGACTGCGTTCAAAAGGGAAAGAGCATCATCTACATTTTCTGACAATGAATTTGCTGAAATTGATTTAAGGGCCATACTTTTTTATTTTGTTTGTTGACTGAGCTGTGTTGACAGGGCTACAGTTTTTGGGTACAAATGATTTTTCAATATCATTTTTTTAGGAGGTGAACAAAAATTGCAATTGTATAATGACACATGCACACAACCATATGTATTTTGCGGTCAACAAAACATGGATCCGCAAAAATTACAGATCACGTCAGTGTGTATTCCGTATTTTGCAGAAAGGAACAGCTGGTCCCTAATACAACAGTCCTATCCTTGACTGTAATGCGGACAATAATAGGTCAGGTATATTTTTTGTGAAACGGACATACGGATATACAGAATTAGAATACACACGGAGTAACTTCCATTTTTTTTTTTTGCGGATCCATTGAAATAAATGGTTTCACACATGGTCCACGAAAAAACCTGAACGGACAAGGAAATAAAATACGTTCATGTGCATGAGCCCTAAGGCCCCTTTCACACGGGCGAGTTTTCCGCGCGGGTGCAATGCGTGAGGAGGACGCATTGCACCCACACTGAATCCGGACCCATTCATTTCTATGGGGCTGTGCACATGAGCGGTGATTTTCACGCATCACTTCTGCGTTGCGTGAAAATCGCAGCATGCTCCAGTTTCTGCGTTTTTAACGGAACGCAGGCCCCATAGAAGTGAATGGGGATGCGGGAAAATCGCAATCATCCGCAATCATGTGCAGATGCGTTGCGATTTTCCCGCATGGTTGCTATGCACTATGGTGATGGAGCATGTGATTGGGCCATGTGACCATGTGACATCATCACAGGTCCTTTACCTAGTAGCAAGCTAACGGAGAGGATGCCGGGCTTCGCGATCAAATGGACCAGGTAAGTTATGAATAGTTCATTATTTTTAACCCATTCTGCACCGGGTTCAACATTAGGAAGATGGCCAAGGGTATTATTTTTCTCCCGTGCGTGCAAAACGCATGACAGCGCTTTGCACTCGCAGGGAAAAATCGCGGCTATTCCCGCAACGCACCCGCACTGTTTGACGGAGTGCACCCGCAACACCCGTGTGAAAGGGGCCTAAGTGTTTTTTATTTTTATTTTTTTATGTGGTTTTCCATGCGCTATATTTGATATGATAAGTTTATTCTGTAGGTCAATACAGTTATGGCTATACCCAATGTAAAAATTTATTTCATATTATACAACTTTTAGATCATAAAATCACTTTTTATTAAAGATCTTTTTTTGTATTTTTTCGCAACTAAGATCCATAACTTTTTCATTTTTTAATCAATCTAGCTGTGTGAGGGCTTATTTTTTGCAGGACATGCGCTGGTTTTTATTGGTACCATTTTTTTAAATCGCTTTTTGGTGCGGTGGGCAAAAATTCAAATTCTTTGTTTTTATTTTTATTTTTTATGGGGTTCACCATGTTGTATATACCATACTTTTCGCCCTATAAGATGCACCGGCCCATAAGATGCACCTAGGTTTTAGAGGAGAACAATTAGAAAAATATATTTTTCATTAGACCTCAGATCAGACCAGCAATCAGACCCCCAATGTAAATCAGACCTCAGCTCACAGCCCCAATCAGACCCCCAATGTTAATAACACCCTCAATCAGACCTCAGATCAGACCCCCAATGTTAATAAGACCCCAATACAACCTCAGATCAGACCCACAATCACACCTCAGCTAATAGGACAAATATAAATAAGACATCCCCCCCATTCAGACCTGAGATCAGCCCCCCATGTCTCAGATCAGCCCCCAGCCATATATCAGCCCCCACCCTTCAGCCATATATCAGACCACAGCTATCACCATATATCAGGCCCCAGCAATCATTCAGCCCCCAGCCATCAGCCTCATGTCAGCCCTCAGCCAACAGTCTCATGTCAGCCTCCAACCATCAGCCTCATATAAGCCCCCAGCCTCAGAGTAAATAAAATAAAAAAATCCACTTACCTCTCCTCATCTCTCCTGCTCCGGATGCCGCCGCTCCTCACCTCCAGTGTGCTTTGTCTTCTTCCTGCCACGGCTGTGCTGTGACCCAGCGCACACAGCATGAGATCACACAGCGCCCTCATGCTGTGTGCAGCCACAGCGCAGCCAACAGCCGAGGACCAGGAAGCGGTGAGCACAGAGCCCTCACCACTTCCCAGTCCTCCGGTACTAATGAGCGCTTCCATAATGGATTCGAATAGTATTCGCTCCATAAATGCATCTTATGGGGCGAAAAATACGGTATAATATAACAACTTTATTCTGCGGGTTGATATGATTATGGCAATACCAAATTTATATTGATTTTTTCACGATTTTTTATCATAAAATCACTTTTTATTGAAAACCTTTTGTTTTTTGCATCGCCGTATAACTTTAGACCTATAACTTTTAGATTTTTCCTTCAACGTAACTGCTTGAGGGCTTGTTTTTTGCTGGATGGACTGTAATTTTTATCGATACCATTTTAGTGGTATATGTGACTTTTTTTATCAATTTTTATACCATTTTTTGGGAAGTGAGATGACAAAAACTGCATTTTTTTAAAATCTTTTATTTCATGGCATTCCCCTGTGGAATACGTAATGTGATCGTTTTATAGATCAGGTTGTTATCGATTAGGCATAACCAATTTATGGGTTTTTTTTTCTGTTTGTTTTTTAATCAATTATAAACAAACGGATATGGGAAAAAAGCACTTTTTTATATTTATGTTGACTTTTTTTTACTGTTTTTACTCTCTTTTTTTACCCTTTTTTTTTACCAGTGGGTCTGATGGCTAAACAATGCACTGCAATAGTCATCTATTGATCAATTGCAGTGTATAGTATTTTCAGGCTTACTCTGACATGTGGCCTGTCAGGCTTAGGTGCATGGCAGTCCTGGAGGCCTATGTAAGGCCTCCGGCTGCCATGGTAACCATTGGGATGCCGCCATTGCAGCACAGCAGCCCGATGGAGAAGAGAGGGAACTCCTTTCCTCTATTAACCCCTTACAAGTAGCAGTTGCTATTGACTGTGGCATGCAAAGGGTTAAATGGACAGCACTAATCTTGATCATAGCAGCAGATTGTCAGTTGTATGTTACTGTTAACGCCTGCTAGGGATGGCAGCAGATCTGTTCCTGAGCTGCCACCATCACTATCCGGAATGTGCGGAGCGGGGGGCGCATAGAGGGGCAGAAGGCAGCACTGAGAGGGTGGTAGGAAGAAGCAGCAGGAGGCACAGAGGGGGCTGCATTTACAGGCTCTGATCTTTGCAGACAGGAACTGAATTATGCTCTGATTAGCTAGTCTGTACAGAGTAGCCAACCAGAGTGATCATTAGCAAAGGACCATTCTGATTCATCCCTTGCTGGCATCTCCTGTTTCTGTGTCTGACAGTGTAGACACTGGCACTGTGACACTTCCTTTCACACCACTGGTCCGGGCGTAACTGTATGCCCAGGTGCCCACAAAAGTGCTTACCTGGACATACCGTGAGGGGTTAAAAAATAAGCAAACCTGAACCTAACCTGAACAGGTTCGCTCATCTCTATGTCTTTCCATTCTAGCCAAGTAACAGGAAGGGGAGTTCGGTCCACAGGCCATAATAGTTATGTTTCTTTATTACACAGGAGTCAACAGATACAAAGAAACAGTTCATTTACTGCAGCACTCACCTCCAGTTTTTTAAAGGAGAAACGGACTATACTGGTCCAGACGTGGCCAGGTCAACAATCCAGAGATAGCAAAAAAAGTCCAGCTCCTTTTCCTTAAAACCAATGCTTTATTCATTCACATATAAATTTAAAATCCATGTGTACAAATGGAGAAACTATAGTAGAATGTGACGCATTTTGGGCCACTTGCATATGGGCCCTTCATCCAGGCATCACAGGAATCAACAGGAAAGCAAATACCTAGAGACCTTACACGAATTCAAAATTGCACCTTGTGCACTTTACCCCCCATGTTCTGTTGCAACAACCAACATATGTGCCCAGAGATGGACTTTGACCAAGCTCTCTATGTTTACATACAATTATGCAACGTGGGCCTATTCTGAGGATTGTAAAAATGGCACCCAGCAAAATTTTACTTTAATATTGGCTGGAAAAACCACTAGTGAGGAAGCTGATGGAGGATCACATAACACTGGGATTAAGTAGGATGAGGGCTTGCTCTGATTGGATCAATGACTGATAGAAAGCCTCATCAGCCAATCAGGGTTGCAATAGGCAGGGAGGTCCCTATGCTGAACAAGAAGTGGTGCCACATTGTGCTCAGCTTTTACCCTGGAAGGAGTGTGTCTGGCAGTGTCTGTCAAAAAAATTATTAGAAGCACAAGCTACTAATTTAGCCTGATAGGAAAACAATAGGATGAGATAGAGATATAATTTTGTAGATTTTGAGGAATTGAATCAGGGAAAGCTTTGAGAGTGAAGGTCTGGTCACACTGTCTACAGATGCTTGCTGCTGCAGCAGCTCAGTCTGGCAGTTCTTCATTATAAACCGTCTTGCAAGAAAAAAACTCATATTTTTTTCTGTAAATGAACAAAGAAACAGCACAGCACTATCATTCCACTGCATATGCGGTGCAACTGCACTTGTTTTTAGTACCCTACATCCGTGTTATTACGCACATTGCATTATAGCAAAAGCATTTTACAGCAATAACACCCTTTTTATACCAGTATTATTGAACAAATAGTTCAAAGACATTTTACTACAAGCACTGCATTGTTATATTCGTGTTAGCAGATGCATTGCTGCCTCAGACGATGTGTATCATAGATATTTTAGTACAAAAATTTCATTGTTTGAACCAATGATATTAAATGCATAGTTCAAAGACATTTTACCACAAACACTGCATTGCTATATCAGTTTTAGTGGATGCATTGCCTCCTCATACCATGTTTCATATACACAGTACATTTTTGTACAAAAAATTTCACTGCAAACACTGCATTATTCCCAAATTATCAATACTGAACACCATCCATTTCGCTCCTCTATAGGTATGTCTGCATTGAACATTACTGCGCCACCCAGCTTTCCTCAAGTCTTATTGTCCACATTGCATCTTTCCTCCTTTCTCATCCCCTGGTATGTCTGCATTGAACATTACTGCTCTATCCAGTTTTCCTCAAGTCTAATAGTCCACATTACATCTTTCCTTCTTTCTCATCCCCTGGTGTGTTTATTGACTTGTTTACATTGACTATTTCTCTCTGTATCTAGTTCTCCTTTGCTTCTACTCTGATTAGGCCAAATATAGACCTCTACCCTCTCATTCATGCTTGATTGAACCCTAAGGGCACTTTCACACGAGCAGATGCCATGCGGGTAACCTGCTGCGTGAAAGACAGCCAAGCCCCGTTCCGGACAGCAGAGACACGGAGCATTAACATGATTGACAACTCTATCTCACTGTAATTTTGTAGTAAAAAGATCACAGAGATCTGCTGTCCGGAATGAGGCTTGGCTGTCCTTCACGCAGCGGATTACCCGCACGGCTACAGCTCGTGTGAAAGAGCGCTAAGGCTACTGGCACACAGTGCAGTACTGACATGCAGTTAGGATGCAGTTTTTATTGTAGCTAGCTGAAATTAATTAAATCATTCCCTTAATTTAGAACACTGGGAGTTAACGAGGCTGTTAAACTGGCTAAATTCAAAAGTACAGATACCGAATTATACCAGAATTAAACTAGAAGGGAACCTAAGGCAACTAAAGAAATAGTCATTGCAAGCATTGTTTCTATTTATCAGATTTATCACCCCTATTTCCTACACTTCCTAAAATATCCCCACACCTCTTTACCTAGCAAGGAACTATTTATTTCTTTTTCCATTCTACCCACCCATCTGACCACCTGCACAGTTCTCTTCATTAAAATAAAAGCCTTCCTTCAATCAATACAGATGGAAGCGCTCATTGCTGGAGCAATGGGAGCTGCAGTCCTGTCACTCACCGCTCAGCTCCCGATGTTCCTCCGCTCCAGTGACCAGTAAAGCCATTCGGTACGCGTCAGGAGCCTTGTGATCAGACGTTGGAAGCGGCTGCGCGTTGTCTAAAGGTCATCCAGGGGGCCTATGTCAGGCTGAGGATATTATGGGTCTTAGATTCCCAGCTAGATAGTTCCTCTAGGCAATATAATAAACCTACTCTATCAATCCATCGATTGGGTGTAGGTGGGTATGGCTCCTTCACCAGTGTGGGTATCAGTATACGGGCTGCAGCTAGTAGTTGTCTCCAGGGGCGTAGCTATAGGGGGTGCAGAGGTAGCAGTCGCTACCGGGCCCAGTAGCCTGAAGGGGCCCAAAGACACTTGTGCCGCATAAGAAGACAAAGCACTGAGGGAAGGGGGGCCCAAGCTGAACTGTTGCACCAGGGCCCATGAGCCTTTAGCTACGCCCCTGGTTTCCTCAACAGTTTCACAGTGTGTCTGGAGAGTCTACTAGGTAAGAGCTGAAATAAGCAGATTTTCGGGGTAAGTGGCAAGTGTGTCTTCAGTATCGCATTGATCTGAGATATGATACATGTCCAGTAGGGCGTTATACGGGGGCATGTCCACCATAGGTGATAGTAGCTCCCTATATGTTGATTGCATCTCCAACAGTTCGGGCTATAATTCGGGTTATATTTGTGCAGTAGCGTGGGAGTCAGGTGCCATCTGGTCACGATCTTGTACCCACTCTTTTGCATCCTCACACAGCGCGAGGTCCGTTTAGGGGCCTACAAAAAGCAGTTTGATCTCTGCATCAGTAAACTTAAGGGAGAGATCTGTCTCCCACGCAGCGATAAAAGAATGTCTCAAATGTTCCGGTAGAGATGAAAGTAGTTTGCTATATGTCGAGACTATTTTCTTGTGAGGTTTAATTTGAGCCAGGGAGGTCTCAAAGTGTGTCATAGAGCGGTGAAGATCAGTATGTTTAAGAAGTAGCCTGAAGGAGTGAATGAATTTATTATAAATCATATGTGGGATCAGGGAGCACTTGAGATATTCTGTCAAGCCTTCCCTAGTGGGAATTGTACCTGCGAGCAAAAGTGATTCAATTTTCGAGTCGTTAAAACTGATGTCTTTGGGAATAGAGGAATTATAGTTGCTGTCAGAGGTTAGTATAAGGTCCCTAACCTGAAGTAAAGGTGAGGGGTAGGGGGCGCATCGTGGTCGTACATTTTTATGATTCCATATTTTGAAAGTTTCGTCTGTAAAAGCATTGAAAACTCTGGAATGGGGGGGGGGGGCATATTATCTGAAAAAATAAGTTGGTGGAGCGGGAATTAGAGTATGTCTTCCTCTATAAAGACCCACAATTTATACGGGGGCCTCCTTATCCTGTCAAGTATGCGGTTTAAGTGTATTGCTTGTACAAACGATTGGGGGGCTGGCATATCGATTCCTCCGTTTTATCGAGGCAATTGAAGGATAGAGTATTTGACTCTAGGTTTTTTAGTGTTCCATATATAGCGAGAAAGAATTCTATTTAACCGAGTATAGAAGCTAACTGGGACGTGTATTGGGAGGGCTTGTAATATGTAGGTCACTTTGGGCCAGATTAGACATTTTGCGATATTTTTTCTCCCAAACCAGGAGATATATGGTGTAGGCCATTCGTCAAGGGTTTTTGAGATATCTGTCAGCAAAGGCAAGTAGTTGTTTTTGAAAAGTGCTTGTAGGTTAAGAGAGATCTTGACACCTAGGAATTTGAAGGTGGCACAATGGGCATTACTACTGTGAAGGGGGTACAATGGGAATTACTACTATTAAGGAGCATTATCACTGTGAAGGGGGCACAAAGAGGGCATTACAACTGTGAAGGGGCACAGATAGGGCATTACTACTGTGAAAGGGGCACAGAGAGGGCATAAATACTGTGAGGGGGCACAATAAGGGCATAACTACTGTGAGGGGGCACAATGTGGGCATAACTACTGTGAAGGGGGCACAATTAAGGGATAAGTATTTAGGGGGGACAATGTGGGCATAACTACTGTTAGGGGGCGGTGGAGGGAGTAGATGTCTCTATAATTGATTTGTAACTGAAGTTCAATAAAGAAGCTGGCAACATTTTTCCTGGATGCTGGAACCTCTCTTTTGTTTGTGCAACAAGGACTTGTCCGTTCTGTTCCGTGCAGAGGAAACGTATGGTGAGCTGTAATATATTTCTTTTTTAGGTTATATTAAATATTGAGTTTTGTTTGGCTGTTAACCCTTGCTTTGTTACTTGAAAAAATGGATTTAAATGGAAAATCTGCCAAAAAAGTGAAATTCTGAAATTTCATCTACATTTTCCTTTAATTCTTGTGGAACACCTAAAGGGTTACCAAAGTTTGTAAAATCAGTTTTGAATACCTTGAGAGGTGTATTTTCCAAAATGGGGTCTTTTTTTTGGAGTTTCTACTCTAGGAGTGCATCAGGGGGTCTTTAAATGTGACATGACAATTTAAAATTATCCCAGCGAAATCTGCCCTCCAAAAACCATATGCCGTTCTTTTCCTTCTGTGCCCTGCCGTGTGCCCATACAGCAGTTTGAGATCACAAATTGGGTGTTTCTGTTTCTTGGTTTTGTTTGGCTGTTAACCCTTGCTTTGTTACTGGAACAAATGGATTAAAATGGAAAATCTGCCAAAAAAGTGAAATTCTGAAATTTCATCTACATTTTCCTTTAATTCTTGTGGAACACCTAAAGGGTTACCAAAGTTTGTAAAATCAGTTTTGAATACCTTGAGGGTGTATTTTCCAAAATGGGGTCTTTTTTTGGAGTTTCTACTCTAGGAGTGCATCAGGGGGTCTTCAAATGTGACATGACAATTTGAAATTATCCCAGCGAAATCTGCCCTCCAAAAACCATGTGCCGTTCTTTTCCTTCTGCGCCCTGCAGTGTGCCCATACAGCAGTTTGAGATCACAAATTGGGTGTTTCTGTTTCTTGTTTTTGTTTGGCTGTTACTGGAACAAATGGATTAAAATGGAAAATCTGCCAAAAAAGTGAAATTCTGAAATTTCATCTACATTTTCCTTTAATTCTTGTGGAACACTTAAAGGGTTAAAAAAGTTTGTAAAAATCAGTTTTGAATATCTTGAGGGGTTTAGTTTCAAAAATGGGGCCATTTATGGGTAGTTTCTACTATGTAAGCCTCACAAAGTGACTTCAGACCTGAAAAATTTCAAGATTCGCTTCTAAACTTCTAAGCCTTCTAACGTCCCAAAAAAGAAAATGTAATTTACAAAATGATTCAAACATGAAGTAGACATATGGGAAATGTAAAGTAATAACTATTTTGGAGGTATCACTATCTGTTTTAAAAGCAGATAAATAGAAATTTTGAAAAAAAAATTATAAGTAAAAATGAAATATTTTGACTCAAATTTACCACTGTCATGAAGTACTATATGTGATGAGTAAACAATCTCACAATGGCTTGGATAAGTAAAAGCGTTTTGAAGTTATCACCACATAAAGTGACACATATACTGTATTCTCTTTAGAAGCCATTGCATCGTTTTCTGTTAATGTGGATTCATATGTGTGCCTACAGCGCTACCTAGTGACCTTTGGCTGTAAGCGCATTGTTGCCTTGTTATAAGCTATGAATATTAATTAGGTTATACAACTTCCTGCTCCCAGGGCTTTGTGGGAAAGAGACAGGGGCTTTCGACCATTTTCCCTCACCTCATGGAAGGAGCAGATGCACATTGTGAGTCTCTTTACTCAAGCTTCGTCGGTAAGGAAATAATTAATGTTTTCTTATAAGCTTTGTGTACATGTATGCTGTACATTCAGTTTTTTGTATGTTCATTTTTCATATAGTTTACCTTATCTACTGCCGGTTAATAAAGCCAGAGCTAGAAGGGGAAATCTGCTTCAAGCAATTTAGACACAGTTGATTGCATACCGTGACCGCTCTTTAAGCACAGCGACCTGCATTCCACAGTACAGTAGCCTCCACTCAGTTAAGTGTTTTCACCAACACCATGTCGCAAAGCACAGTATCGAGCTACAAGACAAGATCAGAGAAGGATGGTTCCTCCAAGTCGTCTTCCATAGCAATGCAGCGGCCATTGCCCGCGCAAAGGCAGAAGCTGCAAAGGTCAAAGCAGCCTTTGCTAAACAAGAAATGAAGATGAAAGAAGAAAAAGCACAGTTAGAGGCTGAGAAAGCAAAGCAACTGGCCTCACTAGAAATGCAAAAAGTCCTCTTAGATGCAAAGCTAGAGAAACTTGCCGTAGAGAAGGAAACGGCAGCTGCCATAGCAGAAGCAGAGTTCTTGGAAGCAATAGAATACCCATAAACTAAGTCACAGCAGCTTGCTTAGCCCAGAATTCGGCCAGCAAGATCCTGTACGATGTATTTCAGAGTACATCGGTCAACACTCCAGACCAAACAGCAATGGTGATCCATTCCCAGGAACCGAAGATGTCCTCTATGCCACAGAAAAATCATACCATCCAAAAGAAAGACTTACGCTCGGAACCCAGTCCTGCAAACAAAGCCATATGACAAAGCTCGAGCTAACTTCCCTGCACACTAAGAAAGTCAGCTTCCAGTCCAGCTTGCAGAGCCACCTTATCCCACAAGACGGTATGAAATGGGCTGGCCTAAATCAGAGACTCCATACAGGTATGATCGCACGCCACACTCTCACCATGACTTTACACCTCCAACCAACCCTAGTTGTAACCAAGCCACAACAGACTTTGCCAGGTTCTTTACTAGATGAGAGCTAGTTGCAAAAGGACTGGTGAAGTTCATTGATTGCCCTGAAAACTATACAAGAGACTTGGGTCTGTCATGTAGTGAGGAGATAGACTTCTTTGTTGATCGGCTTGGAAAAGACTCTGTGGAACATGCCAAGAGAATCAGAGACATTAATATAAATTACTGGTCTAAAAACGATCTGGGACAGACTTGATGAATGTTATGGTTCTGCAGAGGTCATAGAGGACGCGTTGTTTAAAAGAATTGACGAATTCCCTAAAATAACTAAAAAAGATTTTCAGAAACTTAGGGATTTAAGTGATCTACTGATGGAATTACAGGTTGCCAAAGCCGAGGGGGATTTACCAGGTCTTGCTTTCCTCGACACGGCCAGAGGTGTCAAGCCTATCGTATTAAAGCTTCCCCGCAACCTGCAGGAGAAATGGGTCTCCCATGGGTCAAGGTACAAACATACCTACAATGTGCCATTCCCTCCCTTCAGTGTGTTTGTTGACTTTGTAAGGCTAAAGGTTAATATTCGTAATGACCCTAGCTTTGATCTATCACAGTCTTTTGTCACTCTCTCTGACCACAGACCTCACAAAGGATCAGTGGCAGTGCACAAAACTAACATTTCTCCTGCAGATTCTTACAGGTATTACAGCTCCTCTAGCCTCGAAACAGTCAAAGATCCTGGTAAGCAGTGCCCTCTGCACAAGAAGCCACACCCTCTTCTGAAGTGCAGCACCTTTAGAGAAATGTCCATGGGGGATCGCAAAGCATTCCTTAAGGAGAACTGCATTTGCTACAAGTGCTGCTCATCAACATCACATATTGCTAAGGACTGTCAGGTTAGTGTAAAATGCACAGAATGCAACAACACAGATCACAACATGGCCCTACATCCTGGGCCTTTTCCATGGACATTATCAGAGAGTAACAGTGCCAGAGAGCATGGCGGGGAGGAAAGTAACTCTGAAGCTAACCCACCAGCAGTTACTTCACAATTCACTGAAGTCTGCAAGGTACTCATAGGCGGCAGGTCCTGCTCAAAAATCTGCCTAGCAAAAGTATACCCAAAGGGCTGCAGAGACAAAGCCATCAATGTTTATACCATCCTAGATGACCAAAGTAATGCGTCCTTAGCCAAATCTACTTTCTTTGACATTTTGAACATTAAAGGGCCCAGCGCTCCTTATTCTCTCAAGACTTGTGCAGGCACTGTAGAAACAGCGGGGAGGAGAGCTAGTGGCTACCTGATTGAGTCTATAGATGGTAAGACATGTCTTTCCTTACCAACTATTACTGAATGTAACCAGATCCCTGATAATAGACATGAGATCCCTACACCAGATGTAGCTATGCATCACCTCCATTTGGAGAGTATAGCTCATCTCTTGCCAGAACTCGATCCTAACGGTCAGATAATCTTACTCCTTGGGAGAGATATCTTCCAAGTCCATAAAACCAGACAACAGATCAATGGCCCACACCATGCTCATTATGCCCAAAGACATGACCTAGGGTGGGTCATAATAGGGGATGTCTGCTTAGGAAGCATACACAAACCAACTTACATTAATAGCATGCTTACAACAGATTAGAAAATGGATGTCCCTCTATCTTCCAAACATGTCAAAACAACTTCCTCATAAAGGAATTGCCACATAGTACTCACCTACCTTTTTTTTTCCATAGGCTCTTTAAAGTACAACATAGCTTGTGACCGTGACAAAGACCACTTAGGTTGCTCAGTGTTTCAAAGGACCAAGGAGGACAATCAGGTAGCAATGTCCCATGAAGATTTTTTTTAGAGACCATGCAAAGGGAAATCACTAAGGATGAGACAAATAGTTGGGTCGCACCCCTTCCCTTCAGACCTCAAAGGCAATGTTTGCCTAACAACATAGAGCAAGTCCTCAGACGTTTTGTCTCTCTAAGATGTAACTTCCACAAGAAGCCAGAAATGAGAGACCACTTTTTTACTTTCATGAGGAAAATATTTGAGAACGGTCATGCTGAGGTAGCCCCCACCCTTAAAAACTCAGAGGAATGTTGGTATTTACCCATATTCGGGGTTTACCACCCAAAGAAACCAGGCCAAATTAGAGTAGTGTTTGACTCTAGCGCCAAATATTAAGGTGTCTCCTTAAACGAGATCCTACTCTCAGGTCCAGATCTTAACAACAGACTCCTAGGAGTACTGCTTCATTTTCGTAAAGACTCTGTTGCCTTCATGGCGGACATCCAGCAGATGTTTCATTGTTTTCTCGTTAAACAGTGACACAGAAACTTTTAAAGATTTCTTTGGTTTATTGACAATGACCCCACAAAAGATATTGCGGAGTACTGCATGCGGGTATATATCTTTGTTAACAGTCTCTCCTCTGCAGTTGCAATTTATGGTCTCAGACACTCTGCTCAGGAAGGTGAACTAGAATATGGGTCAGACGTCAGACAATTTGTAGAAAGAGACTTTTATGTAGATGACTGTTCAAAATCACTACCCACTGATGAGGATGCAATAAGTCTCCTTAAGAGAGCTCAAGAAATGCTTGCATGCTCAAACCTGAGACTCCACAAAATAGCCTCCAATAGTAAGCAGCTGATAGAAGCATTTCCCTCTCAAGACCACTCAAATGACCTGCAGAGTTTAGACTTAGGCACGGACTCCCTTCCTTTACAATGTAGCCTTGGTCTCCTCTGGGATCTAAAATCAGACACGTTTACCTTCCAAGTCAGCGAGGAAGAGAAGCCCTTTACCCGTAGAGGTGTCCTGTCTGCCATAAACAGTCTTTATGATCCCTTAGGGTTCACAGCTCCCGTCACAAGCCAGGGTAAAACACTACTTAGAGACTTAACTCACGAGACATTGGATTGGGGTGACCCACTATACCCTGAAAAAAGGAACATATGGATAGAGTGGTGAAACTCCCTAAAGACTTTATCTAGCCTCCATGTTCCACGTTCTTACACTTCTGTGCCATCCACAGAAGTAAAAGCACAAAGACTTTACGTGTTCTCTGACGCGTCTGTCAAAGCAATTGCCGCTGTAGCTTATCTTAAAACTGTAGACAACAAAGGTCAATGCCACACAGGGTTTGCCATGGGCAAAGCGAAACTTGCACCACTTCTCGAAAATACAATTCCCAGGCTGGAACTCTGTGCCGTCGTACTAGCCGTTGAACTAGCTGAATTATTTATATCAGAGATAAACCTTGAGATTCAAGACACCGAGTTTTATACAGACTGTAAAGGGGGAATATTAATTACCAATATTGAGCGAATATCAGTAATTAATATTCATAAATAAGCATAAACCGTCTATAGATAGTCACGCCTATTTATGTCCTTAACAACACACTTCTATTGCCTAGCACGTCACCAAGTCGCTTACACTTACTATCTGCATGCGCCTAACTCACTACGCTAAATGCTAACAAATACACGCTACACAATTCTACCAGTAAAACGGTATTTATTAAAGCTTGACGCACACAGATATGTACTACATAACACAACACTACAAATGCAATACTAACTACACTACACAATCCCAAATTCCACCCACAACACTAGCTAATACAGATCACACACATCCATACACATTTACAGCCCACCCAACCTGGCTCTAAGCTATCCCTATGGGAGTAACAAGGGTTACTGCTGCTGGGCTATAGGCAGGGCAGCAGTGAAGGGGTTAACACAAGGTGCAGGGGACTGTGGGTAGCAGGGCTTGCTTGGACCTGCAAGGGTTAATGCAGGCCACAGATACACTGGGCTGAAGGCTGCTGCAGGTGTACAGCAGGGATTAATGCAGGGCAGGGAGCAGGGGTTCAGGGATGGCAAGGTAGGGGTAAATGCAGGGATAATGGGTAGGGAGGCAGGGGTTACACCAACAGAGGTTGATGCTGCTGGGCAGGGAAGGGGTACATGGGACTGTAGGGCTATGGGAAATCAGGGCAGGGGTTGGGGGTACTCAGCCATCTTCGGGTCCCATCTGTGTGTGTCCTTCCCAGTCAAGAGCCGAGTTCAGAAGAGACTCTCCTCTGTAGAGGCATGCCCTCATATCAGTGAAGTCCACTGTACCTTGTGAGCCCTCCCCCAAGTAGTTTGGAGATAGGGGAGGAAACAGGTTTAGCATGTAAGCCATGTGCTGATCAAAGGTGCCATAAAGTCTGCAATCTCCTGTCCTGGACCCACATCCTATTTAGCATCTCTATGCTAACTACCCCCAGGGACAGTTGGGCGATTTAACAGATAACAATGCCAGCCATGGCCTACAGGCTAAACATGGGCCTGTATCAAGTTGATACGAGTTGATATTCTATAAGGGGACACATTCTATAAGGGGATACATATATATGTGTATATATATATATATATATATATATTTCAACCCTTCCTCAACAATCCCCCTGTTGTCGGAAATTACGACAATATTCTAGGGGAAGGGTTGAGACATATTTGCCCCCTCAACCCCATTCTTAGTGATAGTTCAGGAAGAACTGGAGTATACACTGATCCTTAGGTACCTAGACATCACCCATTCCAACCTTTCACCGACCTGCTTTTCACCATGACCCAAACTCTTCTATCCACAGGATTGGCTGTCGTCAACTTAACTGGCCTTTCTTTCTGCTAACCGTCTTCCGGTGTCGGCCACTCCGATGAGTTTGGAGTGACCACACCCTTACCGTCTCTCGGTACTACTGCCGATCTTCAGGTATCCACCCCAAGGTCTGGACATCTTCTGCTTTGAACGTATCGGTGTCAGCCGCTCCTACTGTCTTACTTGCGTGCGTGCTGCATGGAGGAGGTCCAATAAACCGGAACGCCTTCTCTCCCAACCAGCGTGACCTATTGACTTCCGGAGCGGCTTGACCCCTGCAGTCTTTCCCAACTGCACCAACTTTCTTGAAACAAGAATATCGTGACCAGGAGCAGGTTCACGCTCACAATCAATTTTCCAGTGGCGACAACCTCCCCATGGACAGATAAGTAGGTCTTTAAAAGGCAGGTCAGATTTTCCATTAAGTGAGGTGATGTCAAGCTACCTAAATACTAACCGCGGTAAATACCTCCGCCACACTAACCATCCAGCCCCACCCTTACGAACTTCACTGTTACAGGGTTTGAGGTGGCAAATGGCGAACAAAAGGGACCTGTCCCTAACATGCCCTACTCTAATCCCCATTCATACATATAACACATTTCACCTTCCCCTCCCGTCAAATAAATTTAGTGGGTACCCATAGAGACTCCTGCAACCTGGCAGATCTCTCTACACCTCCAAAGACAGGTAGGTCACAGACCCACGTGTCGATGGGAAACGACTATAGGATGCAAATGTGTGTACAGCCTCATTGTAACTCACCGCGGTACGTTGGGCGAGTTTCCTGAGTATAGGCTGTCACACATTTGCACCTAGAGTGTCCATGGGTACACAGTTGGCAAACATATAAATCACAAAGTTAACACATTTGGGGGTCACAGAACCAAATCGAGTCGAGTCCTTGACCCTGACTTCATCACTATAGGACTTAGACTGGCCTGATTGTAGTTACTTGGCCAGTCCTTTCGTCCGTTTGTCGACGTCAGTTCATTGTCAGTTCAAGGTAGGACCACCCGGGTGACAGGGTGGATGGGCAGGTTGAAAAGCAAAGTCCCTTTTGGAAGGTGTCCAACACAGTCAGGACACAGCGGAGACTTTTTCCATGGATTTGGAGACTCTGCTTCTCTCTGCTCACAGTGGTATCTGGTCGGATATCCACCTTCTTAGCTGGGAGTAGTTTGGGCTCTTTTCTCCTGCTCCATTGTATCCATACCTAGTATGAAAGAAAATACCAAAATGCTCCTGGGGATATCTCCCTCACGGTGCAATTAGTTGTCAAATCCCAGCACCAATACCTTTGACCCATGAGTAGAGAAAGGTATTGGGCTGCCCTTCATCTCACAGGACCCCTCGTTATCCTAACCCTGGTGTATGAACACCCTACCTTCAGAGGATCGCGTCCTCTGCTTCACATCCCTCTGCACCAACAGATAAGGATGGCTACCTTAATAGGTTAGGATATCTGAGGGGAGCTGTGGATGAAGCACCATCTTGCAATTGATGGCACTGTATCCATGTCCACCCATGTGTACCAAAGCTGATTTCCCCTGTCATCCTGTCTTGTGGAGGCCAGCAGAAACCATGGCATAAGTCCTGCCCTGGCTCTTCAGGACTCCACAACACAAACACACAGGCCACACTCTGCTGTCAATCACTCTGCGTCCAATCCCAATCAGAGCTGCGTTACCTGATCGGACTAGAATTTAGTGCGCAGCGCAACATCACATCAATGTTGCCTGTCCGCCCTAGTCCCCAGTATAACACAGCACTGCCGAGAAACCTTGAGCACAACTGCGTCACCTGTATCGATCAGAGACCCTGGCTTGCACATCGTGACATCCCACTAAACCGTGTTCCAATGTCACCTGTTCCTGCCAGCCAACACTTTCTCGATCCACAGTATAACACAGTTCTACTCAAAGGGGACACAAGAATAAATCAAAGACAGCAGCGACTGGACTTACAGCAGGGAATGTAAACCACAAAAATCAGCAGGGTGAGACACATGCGCATACAAGGACCACTGCCATCGACATGAAAGAAAACATATACACAGACAACAAAAACACACAACACGAACATACACGGGGAACAAACGATGTGACGAATAGTACAGGGGTGTCAAATGTTGCCTAGCCTAGCTTGGCCATTCTGTCCTCTCAGCACTTGGTGAGGCATGTGTCGCTGAGAGGCGACTCCTTTATGGCCAAACTGACTAGACCCCACTGCACGATTTGTTACCTGGATCCCATCACTGGACACATTGCAATTACTTGCACAAGGGCAATTCCTTGCAATGTGTCCTTTGTTCCCACATCTGAAGCACCTGATTGGGCTTTCTGTCCTGTGTGCTTTGTTCTTACTTGTTTTGCAGTGCTTCGCTATATGACCTAAGCCACCACATGCAAAACATTTGATGGTTTGCCCTGCATGGCCTAGGTCCGTCCACACTGCAACCGTGGTCCCTTTTCCTGTACTGTTGCATTCTCAGGGACGCACTCTTCACAACAGTTCTTTTTCCCAAAGTCAAGGAAAAATCTCTGCTAGTCTGTACAGGCTCGGATTTTGGGAGATTTGGCCTGACCAATCTCCCCCCTTCTTGTCTGCCACAGACTAATCTCCCCCCTTTTTGCCCTGCACAGGGCAAAATTTTGTTAGAATCTGGCCCTGACTTTAAGGAAAAAGAAAGGGCTGGCACCATTTTGGCAAAATTGGTGATGACTTGTTGCATGCCAGACATTAGCTGGGAGCTTACAGCAACCTGAGCCTTTAATTTGGCTAGCGTCATGTCAGTAGAGGCAGCCTGCATCCTAAAGGCCTTGACCTCAGTATTAGACTGGATCAATTTAGCCTGTATTTCCTCCTTCTGCTTCTGCAACTCTACTAACTGTGACTGTATCTTAGCGATCTGCGCATCTCTGTCAACAGCAGACTGTACGCTCTCCGCCAACCGTGCCTGCAATGCGGAAAGCTGATCCGAATTACTGGCACAGCATTGGCAGTGAGCGTCCGGAGGAATTGTCTCTGTTGAACGAGATACCACCGCTACCTCCTTTGGCTTGCAGATGCTAGCCTCAAATATGTGAACAAGTTTGGCTAGCATCTGAAGCCGTTTAGTGGCCTTGTTAAGCACCGTCCGTTTGCTGACACGCAGCTTGTCATAGTTACAAGCCTGTGCCAACAAATCGGACCACAGCATTTCTTCTGACCGGTTTGTGGTGGGGATGATGGGATCAAATGAGCTATGTGCTGCAAGGTGTTGCAGTGCGGGGAAGTTCAAACTTACGTTTTGAAGAGACGCCATCTTACTTGAAGTTGTCCTTTGTGCTGCCTGGAGGAGGTCCATTAAACCGAAACGCCTACTCTCCCGACCAGCTCCTGTTCCGCTCCAACGGTGATGGTTCTCTCTTCAGTGATGCAAGCGACGGCCTCTCCCCGGTGTTCGGTGGGTGTGCAAAGGAATCAGACAAATGTTAGTACACACAAAATCCAAAAGATTTTAGGTTCTCTGCTGTAGAAATTGCCTTGTGCCTAGTTCTGATTGAAGAAAATGCTTTACCTGTCGGAACTATCAGGCCTTGGACGCTCAGACTCCACTGACCGCGTCCCACCCGCCTGACTAGTTTACAGCGTAAGCAATTTTCCTCACTAGAACCGAACACAGATACAAATTCCTAGCAGTGGGCCTGGCTCGCCAATGTAATGGGGGAATATTAATTACCAATATTGAGCGAATATCAGTAATTAATATTCATAAATAAGCATAAACCGTCTATAGATAGTCACGCCTATTTATTTCCTTAACAACACACTTCTATTGCCTAGCACGTCACCAAGTCGCTTACACTTACTATCTGCATGCGCCTAACTCACTACGCTAAATGCTAACAAATACACGCTACACAATTCTACCAGTAAAACGGTATTTATTAAAGCTTGACGCACACAGATATGTACTACATAACACAACACTACAAATGCAATACTAACTACACTACACAATCCCAAATTCCACCCACAACACTAGCTAATACAGATCACACACATCCATACACATTTACAGCCCACCCAACCTGGCTCTAAGCTATCCCTATGGGAGTAACAAAGGGTTACTGCTGCTGGGCTATAGGCAGGGCAGCAGTGAAGGGGTTAACACAAGGTGCAGGGGACTGTGGGTAGCAGGGCTTGCTTGGACCTGCAAGGGTTAATGCAGGCCACAGATACACTGGGCTGAAGGCTGCTGCAGGTGTACAGCAGGGATTAATGCAGGGCAGGGAGCAGGGGTTCAGGGATGGCAAGGTAGGGGTAAATGCAGGGATAATGGGTAGGGAGACAGGGGTTACACCAACAGAGGTTGATGCTGCTGGGCAGGGAAGGGGTACATGGGACTGTAGGGCTATGGGAAATCAGGGCAGGGGTTGGGGGTACTCAGCCATCTTCGGGTCCCATCTGTGTGTGTCCTTCCCAGTCAAGAGCCGAGTTCAGAAGAGACTCTCCTCTGTAGAGGCATGCCCTCATATCAGTGAAGTCCACTGTACCTTGTGAGCCCTCCCCCCAAGTAGTTTGGAGATAGGGGGGGAGGAAACAGGTTTAGCATGTAAGTCATGTGCTGATCAAAAGGTGCCATAAAGTCTGCAATCTCCTGTCCTGGACCCACATCCTATTTAGCATCTCTATGCTAACTACCCCCCAGGGACAGTTGGGCGATTTAACAGATAACAATGCCAGCCATGGCCTACAGGCTAAACATGGGCCTGTATCAAGTTGATACGAGTTGATATTCTATAAGGGGACACATTCTATAAGGGGATACATATATATGTATATATATATATATATATATATATTTCAACCCTTCCTCAACACAGACAGTAAAGTGGTCCTGGGCTACATTTACAACCAAACTATGCATATTATGTCTTAACAAACGAGTGTTAAGAATCAGGAGGTCCACTTTCCCAAAACAATGGCACTTTGTACCTACTGACCATAATTCAGCAGACTTAGCAACCAGGTCAGTTGCTGCCAGTCATCTTAAGGACACAGTCTAGTTCACAGGTCCCGCTTTTCTATACATTTTTTTTCTATACATTTATATATACATATTTTCAGAACATTCTTCTGACTGTGACTCATATGAGCTGTTAGATGCAGATTCTGATAAAGAAATCTGGTGTCAGGGATCTGTGCTACTTACAGTAAATTCATACAATCAGCTTGGTAGCTACCGTTTCATTAGGTTTTCCACATGGAAGTCGCTTGTGCGAGCTATCACCTGCTTAGCACACGTAGCCCATTCTTTAAAGCATGCCCCATAACTGCAAAGGCTGGCACCATTGTACAATTGGATACACAGTAAGTGAGCTAGAACAATCGAAAAATCGAATCATTTGTTCCATGCAACGCGAGACATTTGCTAGGGAACTCAACTGCTTCAACAACAAAAAACCTGTGTCTAAAGACAGTGTGTTAGTGAAGCTTGATCTAGTCCTCGATGAGAAGGGCCTGCTAAGAGTGGGAGGAGCTTGGGAAAGAATGATTGGCATAGCCCACAGAATTTTGAACTCTATCTTCCTACAAGTGGATAGTGTAAGACTCTCTCATGAGTGCCTTACAACCTTTATGGCTGAAGTCTCATCAATGCCAGACCCTTGACTCCAATATCAAATGACCCAGGAGATTCAATATTGCTTACGCCTGCCTCTCTACTTACCCAAAAGACTGGTAAGGTGAATGCTCATTCCGGAGAGTTTGGCACTAAAAACCTCTACAAACGCCAGTGGAGACAAGTGCAAGGTCTTGCCAATACTTTCTGGGATAGGTGGAAGAAGCAATATCTTCCTACTTTACAGACCAGAACCAAATAGCACACAGTTAAGCCCAACCTGAAACCTAATGACATTGTTATTGTTAAAGACTCTCAGGTTCAAAGAAATGACTGGCCTTTGTGTCTCATTACTAAAGTATTCCCAAGTGAAGACGGATGTGTCCATAAAGTTGAGGTCAAGATTTTCAAACAAAATGAGACCAAACTGTTTATCAGTCCCACTTCCAAGCTAATCCTGCTGTTATCTGTCGAGGACTCAAATAGTGACATCGGCTGATGCCAAGCGGGGAGTGTACTGTCTTCTCTTCAGAATCCATTGCATCGTTTTCTGTTAATGTGGATTCATATGTGTGCCTACAGCACCACCTAGTGACATTTGGCTGTAAGCGCATTGTTGCCTTTTTATAAGCTATGAATATTAATTAGGTTACACAACTTCTTGCTCCCAGGGCTTTGTGGGAAATAGACAGGGGCTTTCGGCCATTTTCCCTCACCTCATGGAAGGAGCAGCTGCACATTGTGTGTCTCTTTGCTTAAGAATCATTGGTAAGGGAATAATTAATGTTTTTTTATAAGCTTTGTGTACATGTATGCTGTACATTCAGTTCTTTGTATGTTCATTTTTCATATAGTTTACCTTATCTGCTGCCGGTTAACCCCTTAAGGACCGGGGGTTTTGGGATTTTTGCGTTTTTGTTTTGCGCTCCCTGCCTTCCAAAAGCCATAACATTTTTATATTTCCGCTCACATAGCCATATGACGGCTTATTTTTTGCGGGACAAGTTGTACTTTTTAACGCTACCATTTATTTTTGCATGTGATGTAGTGGGAAACGGGAAAAAAATTCCAAATGGGGTGAAATTGCAAAAAAAGCTATTTCACCACAGTTTTACTGGGTTTTTAAATTACAACGTTCGATTTGCGATAAAACTGACTGGTTAATTTTATTCTTCAGGTCAGTACGAATCCGGCAATACCTAATATGTATAGTTTTCTTACGTTTTGATAGTGAAAAAAAAATTAAAAGTGGGAATTTTTTTATTTTATTTTTTGTCGCCATGTTTTGACCCCTATAACTTTTTGTAATTATGCGTATGGAGCAGTGTAGGGGCTCATTTTTGCAGGGCAATCTGAACTTTTAATTGATACCATTATGGGGTGCGTATGATGTTTTGATCACTTTTTATTCATTTTTTTAGGAAATGAAGCGTCCAAAAATGGCGAATTAGCCATTTGGACGCTTTCTTTCCGTTTTTATGTTTACCATTATGGTGAATATTTTTAATATTATTATAGTATGGGCGTTTTCGCACATTGCGACACCCATTATGTGTAATTTTTTATTTTTTATTTATTTTATTTTCATTTTGGGGAAAGGGGGTGATTTGAATTTTATATTTTTTATTTAATTTTTATTTTTAAACTTTTTTTTTTTTTTTACCACTTTCTTATAGTTTCCATAGGGAACTATGAGATGCAATCATCAGATTGCTATTCTCATATATTCCAATGCAATAGCATTGGAATATATGAGAAATCATATATTCCTATGGAGCCTATTACAGTCATAGGCTCCATAGGAATACTATGTAGTACCCTAGGTTTCATTCACAGAAACCTAGGGTACTACATCATGCTCCGGCTCCCCCTTGTGGCCATCAGGGGGCCGGAGCAAACCGAGTGAAACTTTCGGTTTGTGCTGATCAGATGCCGTGGTCAGGATTGACCACGGCATCTGAGGTTAAATGTCCGCGATCGGCATCGCTGCCGGTCGCGGACATAGCTGCGGTGTCAGCTTGATGAATCAAGCTTTACCCGCAGCTCGGGCGCCACTCCGTGCGGGAGCGGGCGCCATCTTTAAGTGCGGACGAAGGGCGTACATGTACGCCTTCGTCCTAAGAGGTTAATAAAGCCACAGATTACAGATATAAGTCTCAACTTATTAAGGTAGTATATCTGCCTGTTAAACTGCATATAGACCCCGGGGGTACATGTTGTGAGAACAGGACAACACATGTCAGATTTGCAAAAAATGGCCTGGCCATTAAGGTGACAAATGGCAGGGTCCTAAAGGGGTTAAACATGCTACAATCACATCCATCCTCAAATAGCATTCCTTCGACCCATCTTCTTTCTCTAGCTATCGCCCCATATCACTTCTCACATATGCCTCGAGGTTACTGCACTTGGACAACATATTGACCTTGAACTGTCCTCCTACCTGTCTTCATGTTCCCTATTTGACCGGCTGCAATCTGGGTTCTGACACTCTACTGAAACTGTACTTACCAAAGTCACCAACAACCTGCTAACTGCCAAAATTAAATAACATTACTCTGTTCATCTCGTTGGCTTATCCTCTGCCTTTGATACAGTTGACCACTCCGTTCTGCTGCAAACACCCTCGTCTACAGATTTGGTCCTCTCCTGAATTACATCATATCAGAGAATGTTTTCCTGTTGCCAAAAAGAAGGCCAAAATTCTTTAATACTAGGATACACTCTCTACACAGCTTGCCACAGCTTTCAGCAAGCAGACACCTGCCGCCCACATGTCTGACCGGGAGGTCTTCCCCCCCACAGAGCCACCTACCTTCCATTGTCCCCACAACCATATGCAGCAAGAGCCACAGCAGCCGCCAGTTCAGTATAATCAACACGATGGGTCATGTTAATGCATAATTTATGAATGCTAGTGCAGAAAATGCCACTATTTCCTCTGAAATTAACCCTTTCTACCCCAGGTTTTCACCTTCCTGACCAAGCCATTTTTTGCAAATCCACTTTATGTGGTAATGACTCTGGAATGCTTTTACTTATCCAAGCCATTCTGTGATTGTGACATGTTGTACTTCATGACAGGGGTAAATCTGAGTCAATATTTTTCACCTTTTTTTATTTAAAAAAATCCAAAATTTACCAAAACTTTGGAAAAATTCACAAATTTTCTAAATTTCAATTTCTCTGCTTTAAGGACAGATAGTGACACCTCATAAAATAGTTATTACTTTACATTTCCCATATGTCTACTTTATGTTGGCATCATATTGTAAATCTCATTTTATTTTATTCTTTTTTTTGGGGGATGTTAGATGGATTAGAATTTTCCCATTTTTACGGACCAATACAGTTATGAGGTCAATTTGTGGCATTTACATAATAGAAACCATCCATAAATGACCACATTGTAGAAAATACACCCCTCAAGTTATTGAAATATGAGTTTACAAACTGTAATGGCAATGGTTAACAGCCAAACAAAACTCAACTCAATATTTATTCACCTGATTCTGCAGTTTACAGAAACACCCCATATGTTGTTGTAAACTGCTGTATGGAAACATGGCAGGGCGCAGTATGGAAGGAGCAACATATATATTTTGGAGGGCAGATTTCACTGGGATAATTTAAAGTTGCCATGTTGCATTTGAAGACCCCCTGATGCACCCCTACATTAGAAGCTCCTAAAAAGTGACCCCATTTTAAAAACTATTAAGGTGATTTTTGGTGCTATTTTTGGGGTAGATATGATTTTTTTTCGCTTAATATTACACTTTTTGTGAGGCAAAATAACCAAAAATGGCACCATTTTTTATTTATATAACAGTATAACAGCATAGATCATATGTTATTTTAATAGAGTAGGTTGTTGTGGACGCGATGATACCAAATCAGTTTTACATAATAAAGCTTTTTTGAAAAAATAGTTTTTGTGTCTCTATTTTCTGAAAGCCATATTTTTTTATTTTTCTGCTGATCATCTTGTCTCGGTTTTATCGGAAGAGTTGACGATTTTAAAGGTACAATTTTTGGATACATATGATTTTTTAATCATTCAATTTCACACATTTGGGGGCAAGGCAATTTTTTTACACTTTTCATCTATCATGTTATATTTTTAGAGAGCAGTAATACCTAATATGTTTATTTTTTTAATAAAAACATTTTACGGAAAAAAAATCATGTTTTTGTGTCTCCATAAAAGCTATGTTTTTTTCTGCATATTGTTTTGTGTAGGTGCTTGTTTTTTGCGGGAAGAGTTGATGTTTTTGTTGGTACCATTTTTGGGTACATATGATTCTTTGGTCATTCAATATTACCCTTTTTGGGAAAGTTGACCAGAAAATTACTGTTTTGGCAGTTTTTTTTTAAGGACTCAGCCCTATTTCACCTAAAGGACTTGGCCATTTTTTGCAAATCTGACCACTGTCACTTTATGTGGTGATAACTTTAAAACGCTTTTTCTTATCCAGGCCATTCTGAGATTGTTTTTTCGTCACATATTGTACTTCATGACACTGGTAAAATTAAGTCGAAAAATTTCATTTTTATTTATAAAAAAATATCAAATTTACCAAAAATTTGGAAAAATTAGCAATTTTCCAAGTTTCAATTTCTCTACTTCTATAATACATAGTAATACCGCCCAAAAAAGTTATTGATTTACATTCCCCATATGTCTACTTCATGTATCGATCATTTTGGGAATGCCATTTTATTTTTGGGGACGTTACAAGGCTTAGAAGTTTAGAAGCAAATCTTGAAATTTTTCTGAAATTTTCAAAAACCCACTTTTTAGGGACCAGTTCAGGTCTGAAGTCACTTTGTGAGGCTTACATAATAGAAACCATCCAAAAATGACCCCATTCTAGAAACTACACCCCTCAAGGTATTCAAAACTGATTTTACAAACGTCATTAACCCTTTAGGTTTTCCACAAGAGTTAATGGCAAATGGAGATAAAATTTCAGAATTTCGATTTTTTGGAAAATTTTCCGTTTGAATCCATTTTTCCAGTAACAAAGCAAGGGTTAACAGCCAAACAAAACTCAATTTTTATTGCCCCGATTCTGTAGTTTTCAGAAACACCCCATATGTGGGCGTAAACTGCTGTATGGCCAAACGGCAGGGCACAGAAGTAAGGGAACGCCATATGGTTTTTGGAAGGCGGATTTTGCTGGACTGGATTTTTGACACCATGTCCCATTTGAAGCCCCCAGATGCACCCCTAGAGTAGAATCTCCAAAAAAGTGACTCCATCTAAGAAACTACACCCCTCAAGGTATTCAAAACTGATTTTACAAACTTTGTTAACACTTTAGGTGTTCCACAAGAGTTATTGGCAAATGGAGATGAAATTTCGGAATTTCTATTTTTTGTTACCTTGCCTCAAAAAAAGTGTAATATAGAGCAACCAAAAATCATATTTACCCTAAAATAATACAAACAAAACTGCCACCTTATCCCGTACTTTCCAAAATGGGGTCACTATTTTGGAGTTTCTACTGTAGGGGTGCATCAGGGGGGCTTCAAATGGGACATGGTGTCAAGTAACCAGTCCAGCAAAATCTGCCTTCCAAAAACCATATGGCGTTACCTTCCTTCTACGCCCTGCCGTTTGGCCATACAGCAGTTTACGACCACATATGGGGTGTTTCTGCAAACTAGAGAATCGGGGCAATATATATTGAGTTTTGTTTGGCTGTTAACCCTTGTTTTTTTTACTGGAAAAATTGAATAAAATGGAAAATTTGCAAAAAAAATAGCTATTTTCGGACCGTTTTTATTTTTTGTTATTTACATCGTTGAACTTACAGGTTAGATTGTGTGCTATTTCTATAGAGCAGGTTGCTACGGACGCGGCAATACCAAATATGGCTACTTTTTGGGGGGTTTTGTTTCAGTTTTACATAATACAGCATTTTTGAAAAAAATGATTTTTTTAGTGTCTTCACATTCTGAAAGCCATATATTTTTTTTATTTTTTGGGCGACTGTCTTATTTAGGGGCTCATTTTTTGCGGGATGAGATGGCGGTTTGATTGGAACTATCTTGGGGTGCATATGACATTTTGGTCGCCTGGTATTACACTTTTTGTGATGTAAGGTGACAAAAATGGCTCTTGACACCGTATTATTATTTATTTTTGTTGTGTTCACCTGAGGGTTTTGGTCATGTGTTATTTTTATAGAGCAGGTTGCGACGGACGCGCCGATACCAAATATGTATACTTTTTATTTATTTATTTAAGTTTTACACAATATTATAATTTTTTAAAACAAAACAAATCATGTTTTAGTGTCTCCATAGTCTGAGAGCCCTATTTTTTTTTTTTGGGGGGAGTGATTGCCCTATGTGGGGTAACATTTTTTGCGGGATGAGATGACGGTTTGATTGGCACTATTTTTGGGTGCATATAACTTTTTGATCGCTTGCTATTACAGTTTTTGAGATGTGAGGTGACAAAAATGTTTTTTTTTTACATTGTTTTTATTTTCTTTTTTTAACAGTATTTACCTGAGGGGTTAGATAATGGGATATTTTTATAGAGCAGGTTTTTACGGACGCGACGATACATAATATGTATACTTTTTATTTATTTATTTTACTTTAACACAATAATAGCATTTTAGAAAAAAAAAATTATGTTTTAGTGTCTCCATAGTCTGAGAGCCATATTTTTTTATTTTTTTGGGCGATTGTCCTATATAAGGACTCATTTTTTGCGGGATGAGATGGCGGTTTTATTGGTACTATTTTGGGAGGCATACGCCTTTTTGATCACTTGGTATTACACTATTACGTCCTGCTGCCATGGTAACCATCACCCGCTGCCATTACAGAGCAGCGGGTAATGGGAAGAGAGGTGAGCTCCCTCCCTCTGCTATCCTATCCCGTCGGGGGGGCTGCAAAGGTACGGCAGCCCCCCCGATGGGAGAGGGAGGGAGCTCCCTCCATGTTAACACCTTCTATACCGCGGTCCAGTAGAAGGGGTTAAACTGCTGACATCTGCAGCACAGATGTCAGCAGTTTATAGCAGGAGGTCAGCAATGTGCTGACCTCCTGCTATACCCACTAGACACCAGGGAAATCGATTGAAAGGAGGCCTCCCGCGCCGCCCACCCGCAGCACCGCCCGCAATCCCCGGGGGGACACTAAGATGGCGGGGTGCAGGGGGGGGGGGTTAAAATTTACACTTTGGGGCAGATTTTAGTCTCTGATCCGATCAGAGACTACAGATAGCGCAGCAAACCGCAGGTCTGAATTGTACATGTACGCCCTGCGTCCTTAAGAGGTTAAGGTGTTCATCTGAGGGGGTAGATCATGTGCTATTTTTATAGAACAGAGGTTATGTCTACCAATATGTCTATTTTTTTTAATTTCATTTACACAATAAAAGCATTTTTCTCAATTTTCTGAAAGCTATATATTTTTTTATTTTTCTGCCGATCGTCTTATGCGTAGGACCTTGTTTTTTGAGGAAAAAGTTGATGTTTTTATTGGTAACATGTTTGGGTACATATGAAACTAATATTTCACATGGATAAGTGACCCTTATATTAATACTTAGCCTTTATTACTCCATAGGTGGTTATATTAATATAAGGGTCATTTATCCATGTAAAATATTGCTTTGAGCTAATAACTGCCCTTTTGTGAACTATCTTGTTGACCATCCCTTGAATTTGGTTGTGTTACTATATACATATGAAACTAGACTCAACATACAATGCCTTGAACTCAGATCCAACCAATTAAGGCCACTTCTCTGGTAAAATAGCTGTATTAGCTGCCACTTAGCAGGTATTTCTGACTGTCATGTAAGGACTTGTTTAATCTGTCTTAGTTATCTGCCTTTTTTACTTAAATCTTCATTTTGTGTTATCTTGGATGACATTTGGGGCTTTAGAAACGATTACTCAAGTTACAATGGTTTCAACATACTATGTTGTCCTGGAACCAATTAATGTGACACCATGTCACCAAAATTTTATGCAAATTGGATTTGTGTCATAAAGATGTAATTTTTTTTTTTTCAATTAAACTCATGGTATTGTGTTTCAGGGCTGTTTGGATCACTGAAATCAATCTTAAACACCATTAGTTTGCCAGGTGAGCACAATTAAAGGAAAACTACTTAAGAAGGACGTTTCACATTATTAAGCAGGCCACAGGTTTCAAACATTATGGGAAAGAAAAAGGATCTCTCTGCTGCTAATAAGTATGAAATAGTGCAATGCCTTGGACAAGGTATGAAAACATTAGATATTTCACAAAAAATGTAAGCGTGATCATCATACTGTGAAGAGATTTGTGGTTGATTCAGAGCACAGATGGGTTTGTGCAGATAAGGGCATGATGAGGATGGTTTCTGCCGGACAAATTCATTGAATTTAGAGAGCAGCTACTAAAATGCTATTAAAAAGAAGCAAATAGGTATTTGAAGCTGCTTGTGCCTCTGGGGTCCCACGAACGTCAAATTATGGGATCCACCAGAGGCTTGCAGTTGTACGTAAACCTACCATTTAGCTGTCCCTAACCAGTGTCCACAAGCAGAAATAGTTGCAATGGGCCCAGACATACATGAAGCCTAATTTTTAAACAGTCGTGTTTACTGATGAGTGTTGTGCAACCCTGGATGGTCCAGATGGATGGAGTAGTGGATGGCTACCATGTCTCAACAAAGCTGCAACTTGAGCAACGTAATGGCAAATTCATGTTTTGGGCCGGAATCATGAAGAGAGAGCTGGTAGGTCCCTTTAGGGTCCCTGAAAGTGTGAAAATAACCTCGGCAAAGTATATATAGTTCACTTTCTTCCATGGTACAAAAAGAAGAACAGTGCCTTCCATTGCAAATTCATCTTCATAAATCCTGACATCCTGAAAAGAAATTCAAGCAGAAACTCTCCAAAAACTCACAAGTTCAATGGATGCAAGAATTGTGAAGGTGATATTAAAGAAGAGGTCCTATGTTAACATGTCACTTGGCCTGTTAAAATGTTTTTGATTGAAATAGCTTTTGATTTCAGTAAATGTGACCTCTTAATGCTGCAAATTCAACAAATGAACATTTTTTACAACCTATAAAATGTTTTGAAACTCTGCTGTACATAATAAATCACTCCATCCTCCTCCCTTCCACGTTTCAGGAGACACACCCTGACATGAGTAAGGGGGCGTCTCTCCAAACATTGCACAGGGTGGAGGATGGAGTGATGTGCATCTCAGCATACAATTTCAAATACTCAATAAAAGAAAGATAAAGGTGAACTACCTGCAGTTCGAGAGTATGACTGAACCATATTTGCGGATGCAAATAGGGGGAACATGGTGTCATGAACCCACTATTTTCATGCGCAATTATTACAGTTATGGTTATTACTCACCTGGACACAGATGGGGATGGTACTGGCTGATGGCCTCGCAGAAGATACAGGAGCAACTTGATTGGAGGAGACTTCAACGAATGGTCTTGAGGAGGTACCTATAAATGAAGAGAAAAGATCGTTACTGCGCACTCACATGTTAAAACAATTAATTAAAAAGGCTGCAACTCACGGAGGGAAAAAGTGGCTCTGCCGCTGTCTTCAGGAATATCAATCCAGCGCTGATCCTTCTCTTCTAGCAATTAATCCGGCCTGCACAGCAGCCTTAACCAGGAGCGCAGAGCCGGACACAGAAGATGACATCATCGCTGCATCTCTGCGCAGTGATGAACCTCACTCACGCTTGCCCTCAAAAAGGCCTAGAAAAGAAAAGAGAAACTATTGTCCGCCTATGGACACATCAAGAAACAGGATTAAAAACTATCCAGCGTCATCCAGCGCGAGGAGCAACTACGACAAGACATCTTCTCTTCACCAACAGACTTCAGCTGCAACTGCCAGTAAAGCTCGTTCTTCTAACCATGACAGGACGGCTAACAACACTCTGGAGGGTGAGATTTTATTCAGTACAACCACAGATCATAGTGACAGCAAATTGCAGTGTACTGACACTTATATTAAAGATATTCCTTTTAATATAGATACCTTCTCTGCAGAAAAGGTACATTTATTTAAGGAATTCATGTAATTTATGGCTAACAAAAATACTATCCAAAACCGAATTTCTGTCTGGTCTTCCCCAGACAGACAATCAGCAGGGCTGGTGCAAGGATTTTTGCCACCTTAGGCAAAGCCTTATTTTGTTGCCGATGTGGCCCCGCCCTTGACTCCGCCCTTGACTCCGCCCACTGATCCAGCCCAAATAATTCAAAAACGTTAATTTTATATAAATATTAGATTATAATTATAAAACTTACTCATATGCAAAACCTAACATAACAGCATTTCACATGTATTAACTGGCAACAAGTCTCAAATATCCAATCAAAATAGCAATAGAAATAAAATTATATAAAACAGCATATTAAATTGTAAACTAAATAACAGAAAAGTGACAAACACTTTCAGATAGGAGGTTTCACAGTCTGGACAGCATCAACTTGATTTAGAGGTTGGGGGATGGGAGACAGACTCAGAAAGCATAAACAGCATAAACTTTATTTTAAAATAAAGTTTATACTACCACCCGCTATCCTCTAAATACATTTGATGCTGTCCCCTATCATGTGGCCTATATAAAATAAAATTCAGTACCTGTTGTTGATCCACCCAACCAAGACTTCTGATCCCTCTCCTTCTGGGACTGTTCATGGTTTGGCTTGGGCTGGATCAACAACAAGGCAGGGAGGGTCTGCACATCCCCCTGCTACTTCTCATCTCCTCCTCCTTCCATTCTAATAGCTAGGGAGGGGAGGAGCAGGGGGCGGAGTCATGAGAGCATGAGTGTCATGTCCCCCTCCACCCCCCCGCAAAGCACCTCGCTGGCTAAACTAAATTCCAGCTCCTCCTTGAGGAGCTGGATGGAACTGACCGTAATATGTAGCGCACAATTTGCAAGCTTGCAAACCGTGCGCTGCAATAGTTAATATTATTGGCAGCCGCACAGCCGCAAAGACGACCTTGCCCTGCTCCCTCTTCAGTCCTGGTTACAGCGCCGCGGTACACTTTGAAGCGCCGCGTGCAGCAGTGCAGACATCACAGGTATGCCCCCTCCATCTGTGCCTTCTTCGCCTACAGGTGACGCCGGCCCTGACAATCAGATACGGATAGTGTGGGGAGTCGCTCTGGTAGACAGCGGTGCGGGTGCAGTTTAGAGGCAAAACAAGGAGTCCAGATTGTGCAACAAACAGTGTTTTATTCACACTTGCACACCATAAATGAAAAACAGTCTCTTTGGTGACAGTTCACACACAACGGAAATAACGTGGCAAAACAAAAACAGGCCAACACAGGGTCTAGTCACCTGGGTGGTTTAGGTGCGGGTTCACACCTAGCAGTCGGCCCAGCCGCAGGCGATTCCACCTTCAGGTTGCAGGGAAACACCACCTTGCTGAGCTCCGTCCTCCAGCACAGAGAACCTCACAGTCCTGTTAGCAGGCTCCAGGATAATCACCACCCAGACACAGCTGCTGGCTGTGTTTTATATCCAGCCCAAAACCAGGACTGGACCGTGGGAGTAGGCACCCACCCTACACTTTACCTACTCCCAGTAAGAGCCGGCCCGGATTAGCTTTGCAGCCAAACTAAGTAACAAAGTCTAGCAGCATAAGCTGCTGCAGACAAAAACCCCGGCTCTCACCTCACCGAGGCCAGCAACCTCGGTGACACGTACCTGCCATCGCATATGATACCTTGCACCCTCTTACACACCCCCCTTTGTTCAACCCTGAGGGGTGAACACACGTGAGGCAGTGGACGCGGGACAGGGCATCTGCGTTGCCCTGCAAGTGGCCTGCCCTGTGTTCCACGGAGAATTTGAAATTTTGAGCGATAGGAACCACCTGGTGACCCGAGCATTCCTCTCCTTGGCCTGACTCATCCATTTGAGGGGGAATGGTCGGTCACCAGACGGAACCTCCTCCCTAACAGGTAGTAGCGGAGACTTTCGAGTGCCCACTTGATAGCCAGGCACTCCCTCTCCACTATACTATATCTGGACTCGGCGGGGCTGAGCTTACGGCTCAGGAAGACAACGGGATGTTCTTCCCCGTTGACCTCCTGCGACAGTACCGCACCGAGGCCTACCTCCGAGGCGTCGGTCTGTACGACAAACTCCTTGTTGAAGTCGGGTGTCACCAAAACCGGGGACCCACACAGGGCCGACTTCAACGCGGAGAAAGCCTCCTCCGCCTTCTCACTCCAGCTAACCCTCCCAGACTTTCGCCCCTTCAACAGGTCTGTCAATGGCGCTGCTATTGTGGCAAAGTGGGGCACAAACCTCATGTAGTATCCTACAATCCCCAGGAACGACTTTACCTGCCTGGTGGTGACCGGTCGGGGCCAGTTACGAATGGCCTCTACCTTAGTTACCTGAGGTTTGATGACTCCCGCCCAATAACATATCCCAGATATTTTGTCTCCTCTAACCCTATGGAGCACTTCTTTGGGTTAGCGGTCAGTCCGGCTTTCCTCAGGGCATCCACTACCGCCTGCACCTTGGGTAAATGGCTTTCCCAGTCGGTGCTGTGGATGACTACATCATCTAAGTAGGCCGAGGCGTACCGACGATGTGGTCGCAGCACTATGTCCATTAACCTTTGGAAAGTGGCGGGGCGCCATGCAGGCCAAAGGGTAACACCTTGTAGTGATACAGGCCCTGCGGGTAACAAATGCGGTTTTTCCTTAGCCGACTCCGTTAAGGGTACCTGCCAGTACCCTTTAGTGAGGTCCAGCACAGAAAAATAACGGGCTTGTCCTAAACTTTCAACAAGCTCGTCTACTCGGGGCATGGGATACGCGTCAAACTTGGATACTTCATTTAACTTGCGAAAGTCGTTGCAGAACCGCAACGTCCCATCCGGCTTAGGTATTAGGACTATGGGACTGGCCCACTCACTTTTCGACTCCTCAATGACATCGAGCTTCAACATTAACTGCACTTCCTCCGCGATGGCCCGCCGCCGAGCCTCGGGTACCCGGTATGGTTTTAACCGGACCTTGGCCTGAGGCTCAGTGACGATGTCATGTCGGATGAGAGACGTGCGGCCAGGGAGGTCGAGAACACATCCGTGTTCCGACTGAGGAACTCCCTGACTTCCTGAACTTGTTTGGAAGACAGGCTGTCTGCAATTTTACCGTGGTTACGGCTTCACAGGCCTCGAACTGTGGGGCTGGACCCTTTTCACCTAGAAGCCCTGGCCGGGGCTGTGGTCGTCGGCCGCGTCCCTATCTTTCCACGGCTTAAGTAAATTCACGTGGTACACCTGCTCCGGCTTGCGCCGCCTGGCTGGTGTACCTTGTAGTTCACTTCCCCTACCTTCTCGATCACCTCATAGGGGCCCTGCCACCTAGCTAGGAATTTGCTGTCAAGGGTGGGTACCAGAACCAAAACCCGATCTCCCGGATTGAAGTCCCGTACCCGAGCCTGACGGTTGTACACCCTACTCTGGGCTTGTTGCGCTGCCTCCATATGCTCCCGGACCAAGGGCAACACCCTTTCCATCCGTTCCTGCATCTGGGCGACATACTCAATGACACTTTTGTGGGGGACAGGCTGTTGTTCCCATGCTTCCTTGGCGATATCCAACAGGCCCCGAGGGTGTCTGCCATAAAGCAGTTCGAAGGCGAGAACCCAGTAGAGGCCTGGGGCACCTCTCGCACTGCGAACATGAGATAGGGCAGAAGCAGATCCCAGTCCTTCCCATCTCTAGACACCACCCTCTTTAACATATTTTTTAGAGTTTGGTTAAACCTCTCCACAAGACCGTCTGTTTGCGGATGGTAAACGGACGTCCGTAACTGCTTTATACGCAACAATTTACACAGTTCCTCATTACTTTGGACATAAAAGGGGTCCCTTGGTCTGTCAGAACCTCTTTTGGCAGGCCCACACGGGAAAACATCTCCATTAACTCTTTGGCAATGAGCTTAGCTGAGGTATGTCGCAGAGGCACCGCCTCCGGATACCGAGTGGCATAGTCGAGAACTACCAGAATGTGTTGGTGGCCCCTGGCAGACTTTGGTACAGGCCCAATTAAATCCATAGCGATTCGCTCAAGCGGTACTTCAATAATTGGCAGAGGTACCAGAGGACTACGGAAATGTGGCTGGGGGCTAGTTATCTGACAGGTCGGACAGGACTTACAATAATTCTCTACCTCCTTGAACACACTGGGCCAATAAAATCGCTGCAGTATGCGGTCCTGGGTTTTCTGCCACCCCAGGTGTCCCCCAAGAACATGTTGGTGGGCAAGCTCCATGACAAGCTTGCGATACGCTGTGGGCACCACCAACTGTTCAACAGGTTCGCCTCGGATTTGGTTCACCCGATACAACATATCCTGCAGAACAATAAATCGTGGGAACATTAATTCAGCCCCTGGTTTCTGGGGTTTCCCATCAATTTCCAGCACATTCTCCCAGGCCCTGGTTAGGGTTTGGTCCCGGTGTTGTGCGGTCCCAAAATTTTCCCGGAGACATTGAGGTCTGCCAACTCAGGTCCCGGTGGCAAGTCCTC
Source organism: Bufotes viridis (assembly GCA_033119425.1). Classification (NCBI taxonomy): domain Eukaryota; kingdom Metazoa; phylum Chordata; class Amphibia; order Anura; family Bufonidae; genus Bufotes; species Bufotes viridis. Next base: position 422,422,218 of record CM065589.1, read on the forward strand.
CGTGTCTCCCACCATTACACTCCAGTGGGGTTGTCTCCCCCTCTACCGCTGGAGCAGTGGTCACCCCTACCGCCGGCCCTTCAGACTCGGGCTCCCAGGGTTCTGGCCTTCCAGTGGTATCAGGCCACTCCACTAGGGTCACCCCTGTCTCGGGTCCCTCAGATACCTTTATTACCGGCCACAGCGCCGGAAAACCGAGGAAGTCCCTCCCAAGTATCAGTTCGTGTGGGAGTTTAGTAGCGACAGCCACCTCGTGGGTCCACCTACCAGCCGCGGTGGACAAAGTCACTAGTGCAGTGGGGTAGTCTTTCAGGTCTCCATGGATGCACAGGACCCCGACTTTACGGCCAGTATACTCCGCTAGGCCGTACAAGGGCAGCCCTTACCAGGAGACTAAACTCCCGGAGTCCAGCAGAGCCACCGCCAGAGAGTCTCCCACCTCTACCTGACACAGGTGGTTATGGTCCTGCACCTCACGGGTGCCAGTTGCGCACAGCTTCCGTGCATACAGGGAGTGGCGACCCCGTAGTTCATATCCATCGGCTCATCCCGATGCGGACAGTCGGCCCTGATGTGGCCTGGCTCCTGACACCTCCAGCATACCACGGGAGGCGGACTCGCAGGGGTATATTCCGTGCAGGCCGCTCTGTCGCCGGACGTCGGAACTGGGGCAGAGGCCTCCGGGGTTTGACTGACCCCTTCCCGCAAAGAGTCCCCTGCAGGTTTCTGGTGGCCTCGTGGCGCTCCACCAGGTCGACCATCTCCAGGGCATTGGTGGGCGATACCTGGCCGATCCAGTGCTGGAGGGGATAAGGCAGGGCCCTCCAAAAGATGTCCGCCAACAGTCGATCCAGCATGGCAGTGGGACTTAGTAGATCGGGCTGCAGCCACTTTTGCAGCCTGTGCAGCAGATCGTAGTACTGCGGCCTAGCGGGTTCAGTCGTTTTAAAGTCCCACTGGTGGACTCTTTGGGCGCGGACCAGCACGTTCACGCCCAGTCTGGCTAGGATCTCTCCTTTCACGGTGTCATAATCTGCCGCTTGGTCGTCCGACAAGTCGAAAAACACCTGCTGGGGTCCGGAAGCCAGGAAAGGAGCGACCACCTCAGCCCACTGGTCACGGGGTAACTTTTCCCTCACGGCGACCTTCTCAAAAACCGCCAGGTACGTCTCAACGTCGTCTGCGGGGGTCATTTTGGGATCGCCGCACGGACCGCTTTCCGGGCATCATGGACGTGGTGGGACGCTCCTGCCGCCTGTAACGCCATCACATGTTGTAGCAGTAGTTGGTTGGTCTCCCGCTGCTGCACGTTAGCCTCTATGAGAGCCTTCACAGCAGCCTCCATGTTGCCAGAAACTCCTGCTTGCAGCTTTGCTGGCTTAATATATTCCATGCACTTTAGAAAAACAAAACTTCGGCGTTCACGCCAGCCTCACTACGCATGCCCGCATCCGACACCAAATGTGGGAGTCGCTCTGGTAGACAGCGGTGCGGGTGCAGTTTAGAGGCAAAACAAGGAGTCAGATTGTGCAACAAACAGTGTTTTATTCACACTTGCACACCATAAATGAAAAACAGTCTCTTTGGTGACAGTTCACACACAACGGAAATAACGTGGCAAAACAAAAACAGGCCAACACAGGGTCCAGTCACCTGGGTGGTTTAGGTGCGGGTTCACACCTGGCAGTCGGCCCAGCCGCAGGCGATTCCACCTTCAGGTTGCAGGGAAACACCACCTTGCTGAGCTCCGTCCTCCAGCACAGAGAACCTCACAGTCCTGTTAGCAGGCTCCAGGATAATCACCACCCAGACACAGCTGCTGGCTGTGTTTTATACCCAGCCCAAAACCAGGACTGGACCGTGGGGAGTAGGCACCCACCCTACACTTTACCTACTCCCAGTAAGAGCCGGCCCGGATTAGCTTTGCAGCCAAACTAAGTAACAAAGTCTAGCAGCATAAGCTGCTGCAGACAAAAACCCCGGCTCTCACCTCACCGAGGCCAGCAACCTCGGTGACACGTACCTGCCATCGCATATGATACCTTGCACCCTCTTACAATAGTCAAAAGAGAATTGATATTTCTCTTCTATTACATATCCCCAGGTAATCCAACCCAAGTCAGTAAGGACAGATGTTTTGTCCCATCATTAGAAATGAGCAGCGGTATAAAGAAAACTTCAGTAAAAGAAATAATGCACTGTCAAGTTTCTCCTTTGGGCTTTCATCTATCAAGTCAGATAAAAGAAAAAATTTGGAATAAAGAAGAATTCATTGATGCTTTTTCTCTCCTCCCATCGGCTAAAGAAACTTTAAAATCTGACAAAGAAGATGAAGACGAGATAAAAAGAAATAAAAAAAATCTTTTTTGAATTGGCTACAAGCTTTCTGTATATACTCATCTGTTTTAGGTGAGAAACATCCAACCTTTGTTGCCAATTGTTTCATCATCTAGATCAGGCATGCTCAACCAGCGGCCCTCCAGCTGTTGTAAAACTACAACTCCCACAATGCCCTGCTGTAGACTGATAGAGGTAGGCTATTCGGGCATGCTGGGAGTTGTAGTTTTGCAACAGCTGGAGGGCCGCACGTTGAGCATGCCTAATCTAGATAGTATATTGGAAGCTTTATAAAAATTTCAGAGGTACCATATGGTATAACTACGACGAGTCCTTCCGTCAAACACTTAACACAAAAAAGGAATCTGCTTCGCTTACAACAAGTCGGTTTGCAGATGGCAAAATAATTGTAAGTACAAACATGAGTACACCTTCTGCACAGGTATTCACCCAGCAACAAAATGTTATAAGAAACAAAATTGGCAAAATTCAAAAAATAATGAACCCAATAGAACAAGTGACCCCACTGATCATTCCAAGAATCATTCAATGTTTAAACATCTATCTAAACAAAACTTTTGTTTATAGGCAAACAAAAAGCTGAGGAATGTTACAACTTACTAAAAACTTTCAAAAATATTACAGATTATTTCAATATACCATTAGCAGAAGAAACTAATATCATGACTTTTTTAGGTATCTCCATAGATATGGAAAGTATTGAATTTCAAATACCAGAATAAAAAATTATTTCGTATTTTATTAAAAAATGTATTATCAGCAAAGAAAACTACATTAAAACGGTTACAATCGGCTCTTGTCTCTTTCAATTTCATAGCCAGAGTTATCCCAATGGGAAGAGTTTTTTCTAAATGTATGTATGCAGCAACTAAAGGAAAAAACTCACCATTCAACCACATTCGTTTGTCTAAACAGATAAAATAAAAAGTTTTTTGGAAAACTTCAATGGCAGAACAACTTGGCAACAGGAATTTATAGACTCAGATTCCATGCAATCATTCACAGATGCTGCTGCATCGGTGGGTTACGGTGCAATTTACAAAAACAAATGGTCAGCTGAAAAATGGCCAAAAAAATGGCTAGAACAAACAATTATAAAAAACATTTCTCCTGTGCTGAACATTTCTCCAGTGAAACTTTTTCCTGTGCTGATTGCATTAACAATTTGGCACAACGAATTCAAAAATAAACCTATATTACTATTTTCAGACAACAAGGGAGTTGTTTTCGCCATAAACTGTTTATCTGCAAAATCCCAAGTAGTCAAAAACGTTTTGAGACAAATTACTTTATCTTGTCTGAATAACAATATTTGGCTTAAAGCCAAATACATAGAAGTTAAGAACAATATAATAGCAGATTATTTGTACCGGCAGTACTTCGCACAATTCAGACAATTGGTTGGGATTCCTTGACCTCAACAGCTTTGGGAGAAGATCTGGAAATGAACAATTTAGGGCTTATGCAGACGACCGTTGTTGTTTTGCGGTCCGTTTTTCATGGATCCGTTGTTCAGTATCTGAGGTTTTTTCCCTCTAATTTAAGTCCACTTCCATTCAGTTATTGCACAAAACATATCCGTATTGTTTCCGTATTTGATCAGTTTTTTGCGGATCGTATACTGAAACAGTAACTTACTAATCACCAAACACATGAGCTATATGTGCTGGGCATAGCATTTCTACAGTATGGATCCGCAAAATACGGATGAAATACGGATGACATACGGATGTGTTCCGTGTGCATTCCATATTTTTTGCGGACCCATTGACTTGAATGGGGCCTTGGTGCGTGATTTGCGGACAATAATAGGACATGCACTACTTTTTTGCGGAACGGCCATATGGACAAACGGAAACGGAATGCACACGGAGTAACTTCCGTATATTCTACAGCCCCATTGAAGTTAATGGTTCCGCATACGGTCCGCAAAAAAAACGGAACGGAAGCGGAAAGAAAATACGGTCGTGTGCATGAGCACTTAGTCAGTAAATCTTTAGCGCCTAATATATGGGCTGCTTACAAAGCTTCATGGAACAATTGGAGGACGTTTTGTTCTGTCAACAATATAAAAGTATTAGATAACAAGGTTGTACACAATATCCAATTTGTTTTAGACTTATATAAAAAGGGCTGAAAAGCTGTATACTGTACATACAAAAAATTCTACCCGGTATTTAATTTTTTTTCAAAAAATGTACAATTTAAAACCAATTACTTCAAATTTCTTACTCAAACAAATAATTAAATAAATAAAAAGAAGTAATACAATCAAAAATAAAACCAGACCAATTTCTTAGATTACTTACCTTCTATATGTTCTTCTCAGTACGAAGTCCTTATGATCAAAGCTGCCTTTTTACTTTCTTTCTTTGGAGCACTCCACATCAATGAAATTGTAGCTGCAAACAAAAATTCAGAAGCACCATTATTAATTAATGATTTGTCGATCAATTCAAATTACATCAAATTATTCATAAAAAGGTCAAAAACTGACCAATCCGGAAATGGTAGCTGGGTAAGGTTAAATAAATTTACTACTCATTGTCCAGTTCAAGCCATGAAAGATTGGTTAAGGCTATATGCACACAAACGTTGTTTCTGTGTCCATTCCGTTTTTTTATGCGGATAGGATGTGGACCCATTCATTTTAATGGGTCTGCAAAAAATGCGGACAGCACACCGTGTGCTGTCCGCATCAGTATGTTCGTTCCATAGCCCCGCCAAAAAAATAGAACATTTCCTATTCTTGTCCGTTTTTGGCATTGTTACAATGGATGTCATCCATTTTTTTTTTGCAGACCGCAAAACACATACAGTCGTGTGCATGTAGCCTTATAGTAAGGTCCTACATTCAAGTCCCACTATATTTGCATTCTAATAATTCACCTTTAGTGTTGAGCGAACAGTTCGAGCATCGTTCGGGTTCGTACCGAATTTTGGGGTGTCCGGGACCCGGACCCGAACCCGGAAATTTTCAAAAAAGTTCGGGTTCGGGTTCGTCGTTCGGCATGTATTTAGGCGCATTTTGAAAGGCTGCAAAGCAGCCAATCAACATGCATCATACTACTTACCCTAAGATGCCATCGCAGCCATGCCTACTATTGGCAAGGCTGTGATTGGCCGAGTGCAGCATGTGACTCAGCCTCTTTATAAGCTTGTGCGCACGTCAGGACGTGCTCACTCCCGATAATGAATAGAACAGGGATAGAGCGCAGCTGATGCTAGGGCGAGAATAGGCAGGGATAATTGAATAACTGGAAGCAAATTTCTCTCCTCCACCTGTGATTCATCTGAACAACTAGCAGCTGAGCTGCTTTTTGATAGGGATTGGCTATTTTTAGAGTGGCCAGAGTGATTTTCCATCCACATGTACCTGGGCTGACCGCCGGCGCCATTTTGCGACTTGTAGTGCTGCAGCAGAAGCTGCCACAGTGTGCATTCAAAGCTCCAAACAAGTCAGACATCTACACCTGGGATTCAGACCAATAGCGATTTAGCAGCACAGTCCAAGGCTATTTTTTTAAAGGTTGTGCAGACCATTTTGTGGCACATGTTACTGGGCTGATAGGCGGCGGCCATCTTGGGACTAGTGCTGCAGCACAATCTCTCCCAGCGTCCATTAATCACTTGTAATAGTGGTCTGTGCCATAGAAATCCTACATCAGGGACTTGGGTGTGCTTGTGTCACCCCTACTAATACCAGTCCACCTGTAATCCATACAGTCAAAAGACTGAAAGTATTCCAGTGAGGAATTTTTTTATTTAAAAAAGGCCAAGTTAGTTTATCTGGCGTTCAATATACTAGATACAGTTAGGCCTGCGTTTCATACATCTGGAATTAGCAAATTAATGTGCTGGGGTTGGGAAAACATATATGTACCCATACTAGAATCTGTCAAAAGCGGTACTCACATATAACAGTCATTCCATCTGTAATCCATACAGTCAAAAGACTGAAAGTATTCCAGTGAGGAATTTTTTTATTTAAAAAGGCCAAGTTAGTTTATCTGGCGTTCAATATACTAGATACAGTTAGGCCTGCGTTTCATACATCTGGAATTAGCAAATTAATGTGCTGGGGTTGGGAAAACATATATGTACCCATACTAGAATCTGTCAAGAAAGCGGTACTCACATATAACAGTCATTCCATCTGTAATCCATACAGTCAAAAGACTGAAAGTATTCCAGTGAGGAATTTTTTTATTTAAAAAGGCCAAGTTAGTTTATCTGGCGTTCAATATACTAGATACAGTTAGGCCTGCGTTTCATACATCTGGAATTAGCAAATTAATGTGCTGGGGTTGGGAAAACATATATGTACCCATACTAGAATCTGTCAAAGAAAGCGGTACTCACATATAACAGTCATTCCATCTGTAATCCATACAGTCAAAAGACTGAAAGTATTCCAGTGAGGAATTTTTTATTTAAAAAAGGCCAAGTTAGTTTATCTGGCGTTCAATATACTAGATACAGTTAGGCCTGCGTTTCATACATCTGGAATTAGCAAATTAATGTGCTGGGGTTGGGAAAACATATATGTACCCATACTAGAATCTGTCAAAGAAAGCGGTACTCACATATAACAGTCATTCCATCTGTAATCCATACAGTCAAAAGACTGAAAGTATTCCAGTGAGAATTTTTTTATTTAAAAAAGGCCAGGATTAGTTTATCTGGCGTTCAATATACTAGATACAGTTAGGCCTGCGTTTCATACATCTGGAATTAGCAAATTAATGTGCTGGGGTTGGGAAAACATATATGTACCCATACTAGAATCTGTCAAAGAAAGCGGTACTCACATATAACAGTCATTCCATCTGTAATCCATACAGTCAAAAGACTGAAAGTATTCCAGTGAGAATTTTTTATTTAAAAAGGCCAAGTTAGTTTATCTGGCGTTCAATATACTAGATACAGTTAGGCCTGCGTTTCATACATCTGGAATTAGCAAACTAATGTGCTGGGGTTGGGAAAACATATATGTACCCATACTAGAATCTGTCAAAGAAAGCGGTACTCACATATAACAGTCATTCCATCTGTAATCCATACAGTCAAAAGACTGAAAGTATTCCAGTGAGGGAATTTTTTTATTTAAAAAAGGCCAAGTTAGTTTATCTGGCGTTCAATATACTAGATACAGTTAGGCCTGCGTTTCATACATCTGGAATTAGCAAATTAATGTGCTGGGGTTGGGAAAACATATATGTACCCATACTAGAATCTGTCAAGAAAGCGGTACTCACATATAACAGTCATTCCATCTGTAATCCATACAGTCAAAAGACTGAAAGTATTCCAGTGAGGAATTTTTTTATTTAAAAAAGGCCAAGTTAGTTTATCTGGCGTTCAATATACTAGATACAGTTAGGCCTGCGTTTCATACATCTGGAATTAGCAAACTAATGTGCTGGGGTTGGGAAAACATATATGTACCCATACTAGAATCTGTCAAGAAGCGGTACTCACATATAACAGTCATTCCATCTGTAATCCATACAGTCAAAAAGACTGAAAGTATTCCAGTGAGGGAATTTTTTTATTTAAAAAAGGCCAAGTTAGTTTATCTGGCGTTCAATATACTAGATACAGTTAGGCCTGCGTTTCATACATCTGGAATTAGCAAATTAATGTGCTGGGGTTGGGAAAACATATATGTACCCATACTAGAATCTGTCAAAGAAAGCGGTACTACATATAACAGTCATTCCATCTGTAATCCATACAGTCAAAAGACTGAAAGTATTCCAGTGAGGAATTTTTTTTATTTAAAAAAGGCCAAGTTAGTTTATCTGGCGTTCAATATACTAGATACAGTTAGGCCTGCGTTTCATACATCTGGAATTAGCAAATTAATGTGCTGGGGTTGGGAAAACATATATGTACCCATACTAGAATCTGTCAAGAAAGCGGTACTCACATATAACAGTCATTCCATCTGTAATCCATACAGTCAAAAGACTGAAAGTATTCCAGTGAGGGAATTTTTTATTTAAAAAAGGCCAAGATTAGTTTATCTGGCGTTCAATATACTAGATACAGTTAGGCCTGCGTTTCATACATCTGGAATTAGCAAACTAATGTGCTGGGGTTGGGAAAACATATATGTACCCATACTAGAATCTGTCAAAAGCGGTACTCACATATAACAGTCATTCCATCTGTAATCCATACAGTCAAAAAGACTGAAAGTATTCCAGTGAGGGAATTTTTTTATTTAAAAAGGCCAAGTTAGTTTATCTGGCGTTCAATATACTAGATACAGTTAGGCCTGCGTTTCATACATCTGGAATTAGCAAACTAATGTGCTGGGGTTGGGAAAACATATATGTACCCATACTAGAATCTGTCAAAGAAAGCGGTACTCACATATAACAGTCATTCCATCTGTAATCCATACAGTCAAAAGACTGAAAGTATTCCAGTGAGAATTTTTTATTTAAAAAAGGCCAAGTTAGTTTATCTGGCGTTCAATATACTAGATACAGTTAGGCCTGCGTTTCATACATCTGGAATTAGCAAATTAATGTGCTGGGGTTGGGAAAACATATATGTACCCATACTAGAATCTGTCAAAGAAAGCGGTACTCACATATAACAGTCATTCCATCTGTAATCCATACAGTCAAAAGACTGAAAGTATTCCAGTGAAATTTTATTTTATTTAAAAGGCCAGAGTTAGTTTATCTGGCGTTCAATATACTAGATACAGTTAGGCCTGCGTTTCATACATCTGGAATTAGCAAATTAATGTGCTGGGGTTGGGAAAACATATATGTACCCATACTAGAATCTGTCAAAGCGGTACTCACATATAACAGTCATTCCATCTGTAATCCCATACAGTCAAAAGGCTGAAAGTATTCCAGTGAAATTTTTTATTTAAAAAGGCCAAGTTGAGTTTATCTGGCGTTCAATATACTAGAATACAGTTAGGCCCTACGTTTCATACATCTGGAATTAGCAAATTAATGCTGGGGTTGGGAAAACATATATGTACCCATACTAGAATCTGTCAAAGAGACGGTACTCATATAACAGTCATTCCATCTGTAATCCATACAGTCAAAAGACTGAAAGTATTCCAGTGAGGGATTTTTTATTTAAAAAGGCCAAGTTAGTTTATCTGAGCGTTCAATATACTAGATACAGTTAGGCCTGCGTTTCATACATCTGGAATTAGCAAATTAATGTGCTGGGGTTGGGAAAACATATATGTACCCATACTAGAATCTGTCAAAGAAAGCGGTACTCACATATAACAGTCATTCCATCTGTAATCCATACAGTCAAAAAGACTGAAAGTATTCCAGTGAGGGAATTTTTTTATTTAAAAAAGGCCAAGTTAGTTTATCTGGCGTTCAATATACTAGATACAGTTAGGCCTGCGTTTCATACATCTGGAATTAGCAAATTAATGTGCTGGGGTTGGGAAAACATATATGTACCCATACTAGAATCTGTCAAAAGCGGTACTCACATATAACAGTCATTCCATCTGTAATCCATACAGTCAAAAGACTGAAAGTATTCCAGTGAGGGAATTTTTTATTTAAAAAGGCCAAGTTAGTTTATCTGGCGTTCAATATACTAGATACAGTTAGGCCTGCGTTTCATACATCTGGAATTAGCAAATTAATGTGCTGGGGTTGGGAAAACATATATGTACCCATACTAGAATCTGTCAAAGAAAGCGGTACTCACATATAACAGTCATTCCATCTGTAATCCATACAGTCAAAAAGACTGAAAGTATTCCAGTGAGGGAATTTTTTTATTTAAAAAAGGCCAAGTTAGTTTATCTGGCGTTCAATATACTAGATACAGTTAGGCCTGCGTTTCATACATCTGGAATTAGCAAACTAATGTGCTGGGGTTGGGGAAAACATATATGTACCCATACTAGAATCTGTCAAAGAAAGCGGTACTCACATATAACAGTCATTCCATCTGTAATCCATACAGTCAAAAGACTGAAAGTATTCCAGTGAGGAATTTTTTTATTTAAAAAGGCCAAGTTAGTTTATCTGGCGTTCAATATACTAGATACAGTTAGGCCTGCGTTTCATACATCTGGAATTAGCAAATTAATGTGCTGGGGTTGGGAAAACATATATGTACCCATACTAGAATCTGTCAAAGAAAGCGGTACTCACATATAACAGTCATTCCATCTGTAATCCATACAGTCAAAAGACTGAAAGTATTCCAGTGAGGGATTTTTTATTTAAAAAAGGCCAAGTTAGTTTATCTGGCGTTCAGTATACTAGATACAGTTAGGCCTGCGTTTCATACATCTGGAATTAGCAAACTAATGTGCTGGGGTTGGGAAAACATATATGTACCCATACTAGAATCTGTCAAAGAAAGCGGTACTCACATATAACAGTCATTCCATCTGTAATCCATACAGTCAAAAGACTGAAAGTATTCCAGTGAGGGAATTTTTTATTTAAAAAGGCCAAGTTAGTTTATCTGGCGTTCAATATACTAGATACAGTTAGGCCTGCGTTTCATACATCTGGAATTAGCAAATTAATGTGCTGGGGTTGGGAAAACATATATGTACCCATACTAGAATCTGTCAAAGAAAGCGGTACTCACATATAACAGTCATTCCATCTGTAATCCATACAGTCAAAAGACTGAAAGTATTCCAGTGAGGAATTTTTTATTTAAAAAAGGCCAAGTTAGTTTATCTGGCGTTCAATATACTAGATACAGTTAGGCCTGCGTTTCATACATCTGGAATTAGCAAATTAATGTGCTGGGGTTGGGAAAACATATATGTACCCATACTAGAATCTGTCAAAGAAAGCGGTACTCACATATAACAGTCATTCCATCTGTAATCCATACAGTCAAAAGACTGAAAGTATTCCAGTGAGGGAATTTTTTTATTTAAAAAGGCCAAGTTAGTTTATCTGGCGTTCAATATACTAGATACAGTTAGGCCTGCGTTTCATACATCTGGAATTAGCAAACTAATGTGCTGGGGTTGGGAAAACATATATGTACCCATACTAGAATCTGTCAAAGAAAGCGGTACTCACATATAACAGTCATTCCATCTGTAATCCATACAGTCAAAAGACTGAAAGTATTCCAGTGAGGGAATTTTTTTATTTAAAAAAGGCCAAGATTAGTTTATCTGGCGTTCAATATACTAGATACAGTTAGGCCTGCGTTTCATACATCTGGAATTAGCAAATTAATGTGCTGGGGTTGGGAAAACATATATGTACCCATACTAGAATCTGTCAAAGAAAGCGGTACTCACATATAACAGTCATTCCATCTGTAATCCATACAGTCAAAAGACTGAAAGTATTCCAGTGAGGGATTTTTTATTTAAAAAGGCCAAGTTAGTTTATCTGGCGTTCAATATACTAGATACAGTTAGGCCTGCGTTTCATACATCTGGAATTAGCAAACTAATGTGCTGGGGTTGGGAAAACATATATGTACCCATACTAGAATCTGTCAAAGAAAGCGGTACTCACATATAACAGTCATTCCATCTGTAATCCATACAGTCAAAAAGACTGAAAGTATTCCAGTGAGGGAATTTTTTTATTTAAAAAAGGCCAAGATTAGTTTATCTGGCGTTCAATATACTAGATACAGTTAGGCCTGCGTTTCATACATCTGGAATTAGCAAACTAATGTGCTGGGGTTGGGAAAACATATATGTACCCATACTAGAATCTGTCAAAGAAAGCGGTACTCACATATAACAGTCATTCCATCTGTAATCCATACAGTCAAAAGACTGAAAGTATTCCAGTGAGGGAATTTTTTTATTTAAAAAGGCCAAGTTAGTTTATCTGGCGTTCAATATACTAGATACAGTTAGGCCTGCGTTTCATACATCTGGAATTAGCAAACTAATGTGCTGGGGTTGGGAAAACATATATGTACCCATACTAGAATCTGTCAAGAAGCGGTACTCACATATAACAGTCATTCCATCTGTAATCCATACAGTCAAAAGACTGAAAGTATTCCAGTGAGGGAATTTTTTATTTAAAAAGGCCAAGTTAGTTTATCTGGCGTTCAATATACTAGATACAGTTAGGCCTGCGTTTCATACATCTGGAATTAGCAAACTAATGTGCTGGGGTTGGGAAAACATATATGTACCCATACTAGAATCTGTCAGAAAGCGGTACTCACATATAACAGTCATTCCATCTGTAATCCATACAGTCAAAAGACTGAAAGTATTCCAGTGAGGGAATTTTTATTTAAAAAGGCCAAGTTAGTTTATCTGGCGTTCAATATACTAGATACAGTTAGGCCTGCGTTTCATACATCTGGAATTAGCAAACTAATGTGCTGGGGTTGGGAAAACATATATGTACCCATACTAGAATCTGTCAAAGAAAGCGGTACTCACATATAACAGTCATTCCATCTGTAATCCATACAGTCAAAAGACTGAAAGTATTCCAGTGAGAATTTTTTTATTTAAAAAGGCCAAGTTAGTTTATCTGGCGTTCAATATACTAGATACAGTTAGGCCTGCGTTTCATACATCTGGAATTAGCAAACTAATGTGCTGGGGTTGGGAAAACATATATGTACCCATACTAGAATCTGTCAAAGAAAGCGGTACTCACATATAACAGTCATTCCATCTGTAATCCATACAGTCAAAAGACTGAAAGTATTCCAGTGAGGGAATTTTTATTTAAAAAAGGCCAAGTTAGTTTATCTGGCGTTCAATATACTAGATACAGTTAGGCCTGCGTTTCATACATCTGGAATTAGCAAATTAATGTGCTGGGGTTGGGAAAACATATATGTACCCATACTAGAATCTGTCAAAGAAAGCGGTACTCACATATAACAGTCATTCCATCTGTAATCCATACAGTCAAAAGACTGAAAGTATTCCAGTGAGGGAATTTTTTATTTAAAAAGGCCAAGTTAGTTTATCTGGCGTTCAATATACTAGATACAGTTAGGCCTGCGTTTCATACATCTGGAATTAGCAAACTAATGTGCTGGGGTTGGGAAAACATATATGTACCCATACTAGAATCTGTCAAGAGCGGTACTCACTATAACAGTCATTCCATCTGTAATCCATACAGTCAAAAAGACTGAAAGTATTCCAGTGAGGGAATTTTTTATTTAAAAAAGGCCAAGTTAGTTTATCTGGCGTTCAATATACTAGATACAGTTAGGCCTGCGTTTCATACATCTGGAATTAGCAAACTAATGTGCTGGGGTTGGGAAAACATATATGTACCCATACTAGAATCTGTCAAAGAAAGCGGTACTCACATATAACAGTCATTCCATCTGTAATCCATACAGTCAAAAGACTGAAAGTATTCCAGTGAGGAATTTTTTTATTTAAAAAGGCCAAGTTAGTTTATCATGGCGTTCAATATACTAGATACAGTTAGGCCTGCGTTTCATACATCTGGAATTAGCAAACTAATGTGCTGGGGTTGGGAAAACATATATGTACTTCATACCAGAATCTGTCAAGAAAGCGGTACTCACATATAACAGTCATTCCATCTGTAATCCATACAGTCAAAAGACTGAAAGTATTCCAGTGAGGAATTTTTATTTAAAAAGGCCAAGTTAGTTTATCTGGCGTTCAATATACTAGATACAGTTAGGCGCTGCGTTTCATACATCTGGAATTAGCAAACTAATGTGCTGGGAGTTGGGAAAAACATATATGTACCCATACTAGAATCTGTCAAAGAAAGCGGTACTCACATATAACAGTCATTCCATCTGTAATCCATACAGTCAAAAGACTGAAAGTATTCCAGTGAGGAATTTTTATTTAAAAAGGCCAGGATTAGTTTATCTGGCGTTCAGTATACTAGATACAGTTAGGCCTGACGTCTTCATACATCTGGAATTAGCAAACTAATGTGCTGGGGTTGGGAAAACATATATGTACCCATACTAGAATCTGTCAAAGAAAGCGGTACTCACATATAACAGTCATTCCATCTGTAATCCCATACAGTCAAAAAGACCCAGAAAGTATTCCAGTGAGGGAATTTTTTTTATTTAAAAAAGGCCGAGTTAGTTTATCTGAGCGTTCAATATACTAGATACAGTTGGGGCCTGCGTTTCCTTACATCTGGAATTAGCAAACTAATGTGCTGGGGTTGGAAAACATATATGTACCCATACTAGAATCTGTCCAAGAAAGCGGTGCTCACATATAACAGTCATTCCATCTGTAATCCATGCAGTCAAAGACTGAAAGTATTCCAGTGAGGGAATTTTTATTTAAAAAAGGCCAGGATTAGTTTATCTGGCGTTCAATATACTAGATACAGTTAGGCCTGCGTTTCATACATCTGGAATTAGCAAACTAATGTGCTGGGGTTGGGAAAACATATATGTACCCATACTAGAATCTGTCAAAGAAAGCGGTACTCACATATAACAGTCATTCCATCTGTAATCCATACAGTCAAAAGACTGAAAGTATTCCAGTGAGGGAATTTTTATTTAAAAAGGCCAAGTTAGTTTATCTGGCGTTCAATATACTAGATACAGTTAGGCCTGCGTTTCATACATCTGGAATTAGCAAACTAATGTGCTGGGGTTGGAAAACATATATGTACCCATACTAGAATCTGTCAAAAGAAGCGGTACTCACATATAACAGTCATTCCATCTGTAATCCATACAGTCAAAAGACTGAAAGTATTCCAGTGAGGAATTTTTTTATTTAAAAAGGCCAAGTTAGTTTATCTGGCGTTCAATATACTAGATACAGTTAGGCCTGCGTTTCATACATCTGGAATTAGCAAACTAATGTGCTGCAGGGTTGGGAAAGCATATATGTACCCATACTAGAATCTGTCAAAGAGAAAGCGGTACTCACATATAACAGTCATTCCATCTGTAATCCATACAGTCAAAAGACTGAAAGTATTCCAGTGAGGGAATTTTTTTTTATTTAAAAGGCCAAGTTAGTTTATCTGGCGTTCAATATACTAGAATACAGTTAGGCCTGCGTTTCATACATCTGGAATTAGCAAATGTGATGTGCTGAGAGTTGGGAAAACATAATATGTACCCATACTAGAATCTGTCAAAGCGGTACTACACATAATAGTCATTCCATCTGTAATCCATACAGTCAAAAGACTGAAAGTATTCCAGTGAGATTTTTATTTAAAAAAGGCCAAGTTAGTTTATCTGGCGTTCAATATACTAGATACAGTTAGGCCTGCGTTTCATACATCTGGAATTAGCAAGTTAGTGTGCTGGGGTTGGGAAAACATATATGTACCCATACTAGAATCTGTCAAAGCAAGCGGTACTCACATATAACAGTCATTCCATCTGTAATCCATACAGTCAAAAAGACTGAAAGTATTCCAGTGAGGGGATTTTGCTTATAAAAATAATATATTTCTTATTGTGGTGCGAGTTGAATCGCAACAATGAAGAGAAAAATACTGATAAGGGACGAGGGCCAGCTGTGCCGTGTGGTGGTGCCGTTGGGGCCTCTGTTGCTGGTAGAGGGGCGTGGCCGCTTCGGCCCGAGGCTAGCGCACACAGTAGGGGAACGAACTCCTCAACTAGCCGGCAGAATGTGCCGCAATATCTACGTGGGGCCCAATGCCAGCTCTTAGGGATGGTAAGGCCTGAGCAGGTACAGGCGTAATCGCATTGGGTGGCGACAGTGCTTCCAGCACGTTCACCACATGGTCTTCCACCAGTCTTCTGCGGAAAGCGCTGCAGGTGGCACCTGAAAACCAAGCCCATCAGTCTGTCACATCACCCCCAAGCATATCAGGGAAACGGTCTGAGCCACAAGTTATGCAGCAGTCTCTTCTTCTGTTTGAAGACTCTGCTTCCAGGGTTCCCAGGGCGTCCACCTAGCCCTTCCCCAGTGGAGGAAGACATACCATGCACTGACGCACAACACTATGCCTCCAGATGAAGAGGACATGGGAATACCACCATCGGAGTCCGCACGCCTCTGATGATGACGAAACACAGGTGCCCACTGCCGCGTCTTTTTGCAGTGTGTGCAGACTGGAACAGGAGGAGGTCAGGAGGAGACTGGGTGGAAGACGATGCAGAGGACGATGAGGTCTTAGACCCTACATGGACTGAAGGTGCGTGGCGGGCGACTTTCGTTGTAGTTCAGAGGAAGGAGGTAGTGGTGAGACCGAGGACAGCAAGCGAAGCCAAAGAGGGAGCAGGGGTGCCAGCAGCAGACGGTGCCGCCCCAGAGTTTCGCTCTAGCTACTGGCATCGCCACAGCAGGGACCCAGCCCCCCCACCAAAGGCAGCTTCAAAGAGTTCCCTGGCATGGCAACTTCTTTAAACAATGTCCTACCGACATGACCCGAGTGACTTGCACGACTTCTACCATCAGGAGCCTGGAGGCGAGGGCGTTGACGCTCTGGAACCTCAGCAGAACCTGCACGACCAGGCATCTGCATGCAAAGCATGAACTGCGGTGGGGTACACACCTTAAAACCAGGCACTCGCTGAGGCTCCCCTGCTCCCTCTACCGCTGCTGCCCTCGGCTTCCGCCTCGAGAGGAATGTTGCCACCTGCCGAAAGCAGCAAACAGAGAGGATGTGCTGCACCGACACCACCACCACCGCCACCGTCAACTAGCTGCCTCCACTTTATCACACAGCAGCTGCTCGGCCTCTCAATATCTCAAGCCTTAGAGAGGAAGCGCCAAACTCCCAGAGTCACCCTCAGGCCCTTGGCCTGAACGCACGGCATTTCCTAAACTTGCTGGCCTTTGAAATGCTGTCATTCCGGCTGGTGGACACAGACAGCTTCAAACAGCTGATGGCCATGGCTGTCCCGCAGTATGTGGTTCCCAGCCGCCACTACTTCTCCAAGACAGCCGTGCCTTCCCTGCACATGCAAGTGTCCGATAAAATCAAGTGTGTGCACTGCGCAACGCCATCTGTGGCAAGGTCCACCTAACCACAGATACGTGGACCAGTAAGCACGGCCAGGGACGCTATATCTCCCTAACTGCACACTGGGTAAATGTAGTGGCGGCTGGGCCCCGGCGGAGAGTTCCTTGGCGCACGTCCTTCCGCCGCCAAGGATCGCAGGGCATCATTCTTTGCCTCCTGTAGCCTCCTCCTCCTACTCGGCTTCCTCCTCCTCTGCTTCCACCAGCTCATCCGGTCAGCCACACACCTTCACCACCAACTTCCAGCACAGCCGGGGTAAACGTCAGCAGGCCATTCTGAAACTCATATGTTTGGGGACAGGCCCCACACCGCGCAGGAGTTGTGGCGGGGTATTGAACAACAGACCGACGAGTGGTTTCTGCGGTGGGCCTCAAGCCAGGCCTGGTGGTGTGCGATAATGGGCGAAATCTCGTGGCAGCTCTGGGACTAGCCGGTTTGGCGCACATCCCTTGCCTGGCGCATGTGCTGAACTTGGTGGTGCAGAGGTTCATTCACCACTACCCCAACATGTCAGAGCTGCTGCATAAAGTGCGGGCCGTCTGTGCGCGCTTCCGCCGTTCACATCCTGCCGCTGCTCGCCTGTCTGCGCTACAGCGGAACTCGACCTTCCCGCTCACCGCCTCATATCGCGACGTGCCCACCGGTGGAACTCCACCTTGCACATGCTGGAGAGGCTGTGCGGCAGCAGCAGCCATAGTGGAGTTTCAGCTGCATAGCGCTTTGCGTCAGTCGTACTGCCGAACAGCACCACTTCACCACCAATGATTGGGCCTCCATGCGAGACCTGTGTTGCCCTGCTGCGCTGTTTCGAGTACTCCACCAACATGGCCAGTGGCGATGACACTGTTATCAGCGTTACAATACCACTTCTATGTCTCCTTGAGAAAACACTTAGGGCAATGATGTTAGAGGAGGTGGCCCAGGTGGAGGAGGAGGGAGGAGGATGAGGCTCGTTTCTAACACTTTCAGGCCAGTCTGTTCGAATTGGCTCAGAGGGAGGTTTGTTTAAGCAGCAGAGGACAGGTTCACAAGTCAGCCAGCCAAGGCACTGTACTGGAGGACGAGGAGGATGAGGAGGAGGAGGTGGAGGGGACGAGGATGACGCAAGTTCACAGCGGGTGGCAGCCCAGGCCCATCACTGGTGCGTGGCTGGGGGATACGGTGGACGATGACGATACGCTCCCACAGAGGACAGCTTGTCCTTACCCATGGGTAGCCTGGCCCACATGAGCGAATATATGCTCCAATGCCTGCGCAACGATTAGCAGAGTTGCCCACGTTTTAACGTGTGCAGACTACTGGGTGGCCACCCTGCTGGATCCCCGGTATAAAGACAATGTGCCCACTTTAATTCCTGAACTGGAGCGCGACCGTAAGATGCGCGAGTACAAGCGCACGCTGATAGAGGCGCTCTTGAGAGCATTCCCACATGTCACAGGGGAACAGGTGGAAGGTGAAGGCAGAGGAGTGGCAAGAGGTCGCCAACGCAGCTGTGTCACGGCCAGCTCATCTGAGGGCAGGGTTAGCATGGCAGAAATGTGGAAAGTTTTGTCTCCACGCCACAGCTATCTGCACCGACACCTGATACGGAACGTGTTAGCAGGAGGCAGCATTTCACTCAACATGGTTGAACAGTATGTCTGCACACCCTCCACATCCTGACGGATGGTTCGGCCCCATTCAACTACTGGGTTTCAAATTGTCCACGTGACCAGAGTTAGCATGTTATGCCTTGAGGTGCTTTCCTGCCCGGCGGCCAGCGCTTATCTGAACGCGTATTCAGCACGGCAGGGGGCGCCATTACTGACAAGCGCAGCCGCCTGTCCACAGCCAACGTGGACAAGCTGACCTTCATAAAGATGAACCAGGCATGGATCCCACAGGACCTGTCCCTCCCTTGTGCAGAGTAGTCCTTATTAACTGCCTAAAACATGTCTTGTTGTGCTACGGGCCACTTCTTTATTTGATACAAATTTTATGAAACCCACAGTTGAATGAAACTCTTTCTGTCTGGGCGCCGGGCCTAACCAGATGAAAGTGGCCGGTTAAACTAACGGGTGACATGAAGCCATAACCTCTGCCATGCTACCTCTGTCTTCTGTCTGGGTGCTGAGGCCTAAGTCAAATAAAGCGGTCTTCTGCTGTGCTGGGGATATGAAGCTAATCTCTGACCTCTCTCCTCTGTCTGGGTCCAAAGGCCTAAATCACTGAAAGAGGCCTTCTCCTGTGGTGTGTGATATGATGCCAGAATATGTGCTGTGGGGCCTCTCTCCTCTTCCTGGGTGCAGGGGTCAAATAAACTAAATTGTGGCCTACTCCTGTGGTGGTTGATATGATGCCTGATTCTCTGATGTGGAACCTCTCCTCTGTTTGGGTGAAGGGGTCAAAGTCTTTCAAAGTCGCCTTCTCCTGTGCTGATTGATATGAAGCTGATGGTTGTGCCATCTGACATGGTTGCCGGGGTCCCATTAAATTGGGGCCTACTCCTGTGGTGGGTGATCTAAATGCCTGATTCTCTGCTTTGAAACCTCTCTCCTCCGTCCGGGTGTAGGGGTCAAAGTCTGTCAAAGTCGCTTCTCCTGTGCTGATTGATATAAAGCTTATGCTTGTGCCATCTGACATGGTTGCCGGGGTCTGATTCAATGGTGGCCTACTCCTGTGGTGGGTGATCTAAATGCCTGATTCTCTGCTGTGTAACCTCTCTCCTCCGTCTGGGTGTAGGGGTCAAAGTAACTAAATGGTGGCCTACTCCTGTGGTGGGTGATATGATGCCAGAATATGTGCTGTGGGGCCTCTCTCTCTTCCTGGGTGCAGGGTCAAAGTAACTCAATGGTGGCTTCTCCTGTGGTGGCTGATATGATGCCAGAATATGTGCTGTGGTGCCTCTCTCCTCTTCCTGGGTGCAGGGTCAAAGTAACTAAATGGTGGCTTCTCCTGTGGTGGTTGATATGATGCCTGATTCTCTGCTGTGAAACCTCTCTCCTCCATCTGGGTGTAGGGTCAAAGTCTTTCAAAGTCGCCTTCTCCTGTGCTGATTGATATAAAGCTGATGGTTGTGCCATCTGACATGGTTGCCAGGGTCTGATTCAATGGGGGCCTACTCCTGTGGTGGGTGATCTAAATGCCTGATTCTCTGCTGTGAAACCTCTCTCCTCCGTCTGGGTGTAGGGGTCAAAGTCTTTCAAAGTCGCCTTCTCCTGTGCTGATTGATATGAAGCTGATGGTTGTGCCATCTGACATGGTTGCCGGGGTCCCATTAAATTGGGGCCTACTCCTGTGGTGGGTGATCTAAATGCCTGATTCTCTGCTGTGTAACCTCTCTCCTCCGTCTGGGTGTAGGGGTCAAAGTAACTAAATGGTGGCCTACTCCTGTGGTGGGTGATATGATGCCTGGTTCTCTGCTGTGGGACTCTCTCCTCTGTCTGGGTCCAAAGGCCTAAATCACTGAAAGAGGCCTTCTCCTGTGGTGTGTGATATGATGCCAGAATATGTGCTGTGGGGCCTCTCTCCTCTTCCTGGGTGCAGGGGTCAAATAAACTAAATTGTGGCCTACTCCTGTGGTGGTTGATATGATGCCTGATTCTCTGATGTGGAACCTCTCTCCTCTGTTTGGGTGAAGGGGTCAAAGTAACTAAATGGTGGCTTCTCCTGTGGTGGCTGATATGATGCCAGAATATGTGCTGTGGGGCCTCTCCTCTTCCTGGGTGCAGGGGTCAAAGTAACTCAATGGTGGCTTCTCCTGTGGTGGCTGATATGATGCCAGAATATGTGCTGTGGTGCCTCTCTCCTCTTCCTGGGTGCAGGGGTCAAAGTAACTCAATGGTGGCTTCTCCTGTGGTGGCTGATATGATGCCAGAATATGTGCTGTGGGCCTCTCTCCTCTTCCTGGGTGCAGGGTCAAAGTAACTCAATGGTGGCTTCTCCTGTGGTGGCTGATATGATGCCAGAATATGTGCTGTGGTGCCTCTCTCCTCTTCCTGGGTGCAGGGGTCAAAGTAACTCAATGGTGGCTTCTCCTGTGGTGGCTGATATGATGCCAGAATATGTGCTGTGGTGCCTCTCTCCTCTTCCTGGGTGCAGGGGTCAAAGCAACTCAATGGTGGCTTCTCCTGTGGTGGCTGATATGATGCCAGAATATGTGCTGTGGTGCCTCTCTCTCTTCCTGGGTGCAGGGGTCAAAGTAACTCAATGGTGGCTTCTCCTGTGGTGGCTGATATGATGCCAGAATATGTGCTGTGGGGCCTCTCTCCTCTTCCTGGGTGCAGGGGTCAAAGTAACTCAATGGTGGCTTCTCCTGTGGTGGCTGATATGATGCCAGAATATGTGCTGTGGGGCCTCTCTCCTCTTCCTGGGTGCAGGGTCAAAGTAACTCAATGGTGGCTTCTCCTGTGGTGGCTGATATGATGCCAGAATATGTGCTGTGGGGCCTCTCTCCTCTTCCTGGGTGCAGGGTCAAAGTAACTCAATGGTGGCTTCTCCTGTGGTGGCTGATATGATGCCAGAATATGTGCTGTGGTGCCTCTCTCCTCTTCCTGGGTGCGGGGTCAAAGTAACTCAATGGTGGCTTCTCCTGTGGTGGCTGATATGATGCCAGAATATGTGCTGTGGGGCCTCTCTCCTCTTCCTGGGTGCAGGGGTCAAAGTAACTCAATGGTGGCTTCTCCTGTGGTGGCTGATATGATGCCAGAATATGTGCTGTGGTGCCTCTCTCCTCTTCCTGGGTGCAGGGGTCAAAGTAACTCAATGGTGGCTTCTCCTGTGGTGGCTGATATGATGCCAGAATATGTGCTGTGGTGCCTCTCTCCTCTTCCTGGGTGCAGGGGTCAAAGTAACTAAATGGTGGCTTCTCCTGTGGTGGCTGATATGATGCCTGATTCTCTGCTGTGAAACCTCTCTCCTCCATCTGGGTGTAGGGTCAAAGTCTTTCAAAGTCGCCTTCTCCTGTGCTGATTGATATGAAGCTGATGGTTGTGCCATCTGACATGGTTGCTGGGGTCTGATTCAATGGTGGCCTACTCCTGTGGTGGGTGATCTAAATGCCTGATTCTCTGCTGTGAAACCTCTCTCCTCCGTCTGGGTGCAGGGGTCAAAGTCTCTCAAAGTGGCCTTCTCCTGTGGTGCTGATATGATGCTGAATATGTGCTGATGGTGCCTGTCTCCATCTGCCATGGGTGCGGGGTCAAGCAACTCAATTGGTGGCCTTCTCCTGTGGTGGGCTGATATAGATGCCTGAATATGTGCTGTGGAACCTCTCTCCTCCGTCCTGGGTGCAGGGTCAAAGTAACTAAATGGTGGCTTACTCCTGTGGTGGGTGATATGATGCCAGAATATGTGCTGTGGGGCCTCTCTCCTCTTCCTGGGTGCAGGGGTCAAAGTAACTCAATGGTGGCTTCTCCTGTGGTGGCTGATATGATGCCAGAATATGTGCTGTGGTGCCTCTCTCCTCTTCCTGGGTGCAGGGTCAAAGTAACTAAATGGTGGCTTCTCCTGTGGTGGTTGATATGATGCCTGATTCTCTGCTGTGGAACCTCTCTCCTCCATCTGGGTGCAGGGGTCAAAGTCTCTCAAAGTCGCCTTCTCCTGTGCTGATTGATATGAAGCTGATGGCTTGTGCCATCTGACATGGTTGCCGGGTCCGCATTCAAATTGGTGGCCTACTCCTGTGGTGGGTGATCTAAATGCCTGATTCTCTGCTGTGTAACCTCTCCTCCGTCTGGGTGTAGGGGTCAAAGTAACTAAATGGTGGCCTACTCCTGTGGTGGGTGATATGATGCCAGAATATGTGCTGTGGGGCCTCTCTCCTCTTCCTGGGTGCAGGGGTCAAAGTAACTCAATGGTGGCTTCTCCTGTGGTGGCTGATATGATGCCAGAATATGTGCTGTGGTGCCTCTCTCCTCTTCCTGGGTGCAGGGGTCAAAGTAACTAAATGGTGGCTTCTCCTGTGGTGGTTGATATGATGCCTGATTCTCTGCTGTGAAACCTCTCTCCTCCATCTGGGTGTAGGGGTCAAAGTCTTTCAAAGTCGCCTTCTCCTGTGCTGATTGATATAAAGCTGATGGTTGTGCCATCTGACATGGTTGCCGGGGTCTGATTCAATGGTGGCCTACTCCTGTGGTGGGTGATCTAAATGCCTGATTCTCTGCTGTGTAACCTCTCTCCTCCGTCTGGGTGTAGGGGTCAAAGTAACTAAATGGTGGCCTACTCCTGTGGTGGGTGATATGATGCCAGAATATGTGCTGTGGGCCTCTCTCCTCTTCCTGGGTGCAGGGGTCAAAGTAACTCAATGGTGGCTTCTCCTGTGGTGGCTGATATGATGCCAGAATATGTGCTGTGGTGCCTCTCTCCTCTGTCTGGGTCCAAAGGCCTAAATCACTGAAAGATGGCCTTCTCCTGTGGTGTGTGATATGATGCCAGAATATGTGCTGTGGTGCCTCTCTCCTCTTCCTGGGTGCGGGGTCAAAGTAACTCAATGGTGGCTTCTCCTGTGGTGGCTGATATGATGCCAGAATATGTGCTGTGGGGCCTCTCCTCTTCCTGGGTGCAGGGGTCAAAGTAACTCAATGGTGGCTTCTCCTGTGGTGGTTGAGTATGATGCCAGAATATGTGCTGTGGGGCCTCTCTCCTCTTCCTGGGTGCAGGGGTCAAAGTAACTCAATGGTGGCTTCTCCTGTGGTGGCTGATATGATGCCAGAATATGTGCTGTGGTGCCTCTCTCCTCTGTCCTGGGTCCAGAGGTCTAAAGTAACTGAAATGATGGCTTCTCCTGTGGTGGTGTGATATGATGCCTGAATATGTGCTGTGGTGCCTCTCTCCTCTTCCTGGGTGCAGGGGTCAAAGTAACTCAATGGTGGCTTCTCCTGTGGTGGCTGATATGATGCCAGAATATGTGCTGTGGGGCCTCTCTCCTCTTCCTGGGTGCAGGGGTCAAAGTAACTCAATGGTGGCTTCTCCTGTGGTGGTTAGTATGATGCCAGAATATGTGCTGTGGGGCCTCTCTCCTCTTCCTGGGTGCAGGGGTCAAAGTAACTCAATGGTGGCTTCTCCTGTGGTGGCTGATATGATGCCAGAATATGTGCTGTGGGGCCTCTCTCCTCTTCCTGGGTGCAGGGGTCAAAGTAACTAAATGGTGGCTTCTCCTGTGGTGGTTGATATGATGCCTGATTCTCTGCTGTGTAACCTCTCTCCTCCATCTGGGTGTAGGGGTCAAAGTAACTAAATGGTGGCCTACTCCTGTGGTGGGTGATATGATGCCTGGTTCTCTGCTGTGGGACCTCTCTCCTTTGTCTGGGTGCTGTGGTCAAAATAATAGTAAGTGACCTTCTCCATTGGTGGGTGACTTGAAGCCTGATTCTGTGCTATGGGACCTCACTCCAATTAATATTGTTTAATTTTTATTTATTTTATGTTAACTCATCATTTCCCTATCTACATTTGTTTGCAGGGGATTTAACTACATTTTGCTGCCTTTTGCAGCCCTCTAGCCCTTTCCGGGTGTGTTTTACAGCCTTTTTAGTGCCCAAAAGTTCGGGTCCCCATTGACTTCTATGGGGTTCGGGTTCGGGATGAAGTTCGGGTCGAGTTCGGATCCCGAACCCGAACATTTTTCGAAAGTTCGGCCGAACTCGTCGAACCCGAACATCCAGGTGTTCGCTCAACTCTATTCACCTTTAACAAAATTCCAGTTCAACTTTATTCTACTTAAATGTAAAAACAACGCTGGTTTACAAAAAGAAAAAATTTCATCTCATTCATTCAGAATTGGAGTAGCTACTTTGGCATCCAAGATTGGTCTTAAAGAAAAAACAGTAAAAAAAGTAGGGAGATGGACCTCAAACAGATATAAATTGTATGTTAGACCCGATTTATCATTATAATTTATTTTCAGATTCTATGAAGATCATCTGAATTATTGGAAATGAACTTATATCGGAAGCTAAAATACGCTTCTCAATCAAATTTAAATCTTAGGCTTTGACAACGAGGTTAACAAATTTTGGAAAAGAACAATTGGACTGTGAATAAAAAACATTTACTGAGAATGTATATCCGTATCAAAAAAAATGGTCTTTACCTAACTTGTTGATTATACATGCTGGTTCTTTTGACATGGGTAGGTTAAAAACACATGATTTAATAGGAGTTAAAAAATGCATTGGAAAAAATACACTTTCAATTCCCAAAAACGAAGATCATTTTTTTCAGAAATAATGTCCCGATGGGCTTGGAGATGTGAAAACATGATCTTCGTGGAAAAGATCAAAATCCGTATTAACAAGAGTATAGAAAAATTCATGGAATCTATTAATGGAAAGACTTACCGACACATAGAGCTGGAAGGATTTGCCAGTGGTTTATATAACAAGTCTGGACAAATAGTATCAAAAATTGGTCTGGATATCCTTAATGTTGGATTCCAAAATGTGATTGAAGGTGGTTGCAGTACCTTTTAGTCATTCAGCTTCGCTATATGGCGGTATGAGGTAAATTCGCCCTTTCAGGGCGGACTAATTATTTGTGGTTATTCATATATATTAGTTGTCATTGGTTTAATTAATTTAGTTAATAATTTAAGTTATAGGTAACATTAGGCCCCGTGGCCAATTATAATCCACTGATAAAATTTTAATGATTCTTCAATATGTGTCTAATCTATTAATTACTAACAACATTGATATGTCATAATTTGGAATATATGACACCATGAATTAAGATGCCAACTGTATCATATGCTATACCAAGAGGTTAAAAGTGATCCCATGTTTGCTTATTGAACTTTTCTTTATCAAGGTGGCATAGGTATGATGGAGGCAGCATGAGCAGCAGCCATACAGAACATGATAGATGGCAAGTTGCAGCAGAGCCATGATGGAGGTAGAATGACAGGTATGCAGCAACAGTGGCAAGATGAGCCACCATCAGCAAGGCCAGATCTATTTATCAGCCTTAGCCTGAGGAGTGTGAAAATCCTCCCGAATCCAGGCTTGGTTCATTTTGACAAGTGTTGTTTTGTACACTTTTCGAAGACAACTTGGTCCACTGGGTGTTACCTGCGGTATTGAAAACCCTCTCAGAGATGACACTAAAGGTTGGGCAAGAAAGAAGAAAGAGAATGTGTTGTGCCAGTTTGGGCCAGTATTTCAGTTTGCCTGCCCAGAAATCCATGGGGTCAGGGAAATAGGTATGTGCCAGAGACTGGCAAGAGCGTAGGTAGACCTAAATCTGGGCATTAAGAGGGGAGCTCTTGGCTTGCTGACTGGCCTCAGCCTGGCGCAGCATGTGAAAAAACTGCTCCATCATTTTGAGGAGACTGAACTGTCTACTGCTGGCTGCTGCCAGTGAGGATCTAAAAGCATGGCTATCCAGTAACCGTCATACTGCTTGATGTCAATGATACTCCTGTGACTACATAAGCAAGTGAGTTCACTATTCTGGCCAGCGTACCTGAGGAGCCAGTTCTTTCCACCTCTGCCCCTCACTGAGATGATTGGGTGTCATGGCCAGTGTCAATGTCATCATCATCCTCTTCCTCCTCCAGTGGTAGCACCCCCTCCTCCCCAATGGGAGTTTCTCATTGTGGGTCCCCAACAGCTACAGGGTGGACAGCAAGATATGTCCCTTGTCCTCCATCAATACCTGTTGCATAAGAATCAGCATCTGTTCAAAGATACATATGAGGGGGATGAGGGACAACTGTAGCATGAATGGCATGAGCTGTATGATCTGTAAACAACACATGCTCCCTGCTGAGACTGTCTGGTAGAAGACAACATTGTTCACTGCTTTCCTCTGCTCATACAGAAGCTCTAGCACATGCAATGTTGATCTGCAGTGAGTTGGAGCATTGCAGATTAACCGGTGTAGCTGCAGACCATTCTGACGCTGCAAGTCCAGGAGAGCATTCCTCACCATGTGAGAATGGTTGAAAAGAGGTACAGTCTACTGGACATTGCCAGCACCTTACACAAGCCAGTACATTTTTTGAAAGGCTATGCAGGGAGCATGTTTTATTTCCCCCAGGTTTAGGGTGGCCAGGATGTTGTGGGTCATTGTCACTGACTACCTTGCCAGTTTGGAGTCGGCGGGGTGCCTGCCAGCAAGGCGTTTGCTGCTTGATATAATTTAGCAACTGCTTGTCTGTGTGGCCCAGGCCAATCAGCTCCAACACCGCATGGCAACGAGTGACTTGACACGTGGCAGGAAGGAAGGGGGAGTGGGAGCGATGTTGTGCGTTGCTGGGGACAGGACCATGTCCATGAAGGAGGAGGTAGAGGAGGCGGATAAGTGCCTGATGTGGGAACCAGCATAATACAATCGTGGGGGGTAAAAATGACCTAGTCATGTTCCTGGTGTGCTGTCTCTCCAATGTCGCAAAAACATTGACCCAATGGGCCGTGATAGACATGTACAATTTCCTACCCGTAACAGTGTAACAGTTGCTTCAGGTGTCCACTGTGGAGTGCTGCTTGCTGCACAGCAAGAATCACAAGGAGTGGCCTGCCTTCTCCCCCACATGAGAGTACAATGGCACTAATACAATGGCATGGGTTTTCAGCTTGCAAGCTTATATGCTGGTGGAAAGAAAGTTTTTTCATAGCCAAACATTTTGTTATACAGTAGATGTCTCGGTGGAGCAGAGGATGATGGCAAAGATACCATATTGCTTGGGGATGCGAGTTGGCTGCCACAAAGAGGACCAGGAGAAGGAGGACATACTTGTTCTGATTGGGAATGCTGGCAAGCTGTATTTTCCCAAAGGATTTGGTGATGCTGCCCCTATAATTGTGTTTGAATGGCTACGTCTTATTTTAATGCAACACATCTTGTACATGGCTGTACATGGAGAAACACCATGCAGGAGTTGCTTGCACAAAGCTACAGGCAGCTGAGCCCTGCTTAGCTCTGGCACATATTGGGCCTAACTCACCCAGATCCTGAAGCAGATGTGGCATTGGCTGTTATTTGGGATGTGCAAAGCCTCTGCTCTTTTTTGCTGCTGCAGCCACCACCACCCTTCCAGCTCTCAAATCCTGTCCAACACAATTGCAATTTGAGTCCTCCCCCTCCTTGCCGGTGGCTATCATGGTGGGCTCCTTGGCCCCCCTCTTCTGCTCTGCATTTGCCCTGACTGCCAACATCACTGCCCCCACTGCCAATGACATGGCTATATGTGTCACTGTTACCACCATCATCAACATAGCTATGCATTTGGTCCCCGGCCTCCTCCTAAACCTCTTCCTCAGGGCAGCCCAATCACTGACTGCTCTCCCACATTCTGGCTCTGGGTCTTTACTTTTGGAACACTTCTGCAGCCTTGACATTTCTGGGCCTAAATGTGCACAGTCACACAAAGTATGGAACGTTTTGCAAAACTTTCTCGAAATTAAAGACAAGGAGACGCAATACAATGTCCTTCCCTTTCCACAAACATACTGAAGACACTGCTACCGACAGTTGACTTTGGAAATGCTGCAGTATCGGCCCTTTAACAGATTTGTGGCAATGTCTCTTGCTTATTAAAAATTACCAATTAAAAAAAAAACTCTATAGTGTAAAACACAAGTTGACAAACCACTATGAAATTATTTCCCCCCACCCCAGCACACCAACACTGGAAGTGCCTGGAGATAGAAATACACGGATTTAGGCCTAATATCAGATTATCAGTAACAGAAATTGTTGTGCCCAAACCTGCTTATTGCAAGATACATAATTTCATATTAATAAATTCCATAACCCCCTCCAAAAACAACAACTGTGTGGAGATTAAATAAACAGAAACAGATTAAGGCATAATATCATGTTATCACTCAGTGATAATAATTTTGTGCACTACCCTGTGTATTGGTGTAGTAATCACCTATAAACTGGTTTGAATAAATTTAACAATCCCAATAAAAATTGGGAATGTGTGGAGATAGAAATAAATGGAAACAGGCTGAGGCCTAGTATCACATTATCACTCAAAGATTAATGTTGTGCGCTACCCTGTGTATTGATGTAGTAATCATGTATAAGCTGATTTTTGGAACTATGTGGAGATAGAAATAAACTAAAATGGGAGGCGGAGCTAACCGCTGAACATAGAGAATATATTCTCTGTGAACCAGCCCATTTTGTAACTTGTACTTCAGCAAGGCTGAAAACCCCATAAACGCAGAAGAACAGCTTATTTCTCCTTATTTGTAAATTCGCTTGCGAAATTCGCTTGCGATAATTCACACTAGTTCCTATACTTCGGAAGCGAAAATATACTTGCGAAAATTTATTCGCGTATAAAAATATGTCGCCTTGACCACTAAAGCACATGCTTACTGCAATAAGTATTGCAGTTTTCATATTAGCTGACTGACAGCCTACATCCTCTTATATGTGAATGCAGGCTAGCAGAAGTAACCTCCAGCCATGAAGATAATTTAGCCTCTCTTATAATGTGATTTGATCAGTTATTTCCCTTCCCTCTCCTTTTCTCTCTCTGATTTTACAAGGCACATCATCCACACTTGTCTTAAACCTAGGCTGCAGATCCCTCTACACAGAATATGGGAAAACCGAAAGGGACTACAGAGGAAGAAAGACCTTCAAAAACACCTAAAAAACTGAGTTGAGTAAACCGCAGAAGAACCCTATTTCTTCATCTGAACAGTCCGCTAACATGAAAGATTCTAGTACGTTTTTTACTACTCAACGATCAGGCTCGTACAGTGAGGACGATGATACTACCCAAGAATGGGATAATCTGAGAACATACATCAAAGCTCTACCTACTTCAGAAAGCATAAAAAGCATGTTTCACGAACTTTCTACCACTATTAAGACTGAATGCTTAGAAATTAAATCAGATATCAGACAGGTGAGCTCCAGACTGAACTCCATAGAAGAAGCATCAGAGAAAGTAATATGACATGCTAGCCACCTGGAAGACAAACTTAAAACACAACAAAAAGAAATTTATGACTTGTATCTCCATATTGATGACCTTGAAAATAGGTCCAGGAGGAACAATCTCAGAATAAAAGGGCTTATGGAACAAGTGGAAGACAAGGATATTCCTGAGGTTCTGACTCAGATCTTCCTAGAATTATTGGAAAGATGAATCCCAAGACTTGGGAACTGAGAGAGCTTACAGAGTCTTTCGTTCCAGACACGTCTCATCAGATAACCCAAGAGATGTATTATGCTATTTGGTAAGCTTCAGACTAAAAGAAGAAATCCTTAAAAAAAAGTACGTCTGGCTCAAAAAATAGGATACGAGGGAAGGGAATTAACTATTTTCCAGGACATTTCGAAATATACTTTAGACTTAATAAGTCAGTTTACTCCATTCACTAAAGCCCTGAGAGAACGCAACATGAAATACCAATTGCTATACCCATTTGGCCTGCTGGTAATGCACAACAGGTCCTTCTCTATCAGATCGCCTGAGGATTTGTACACTGTTCTTCCAAAGTTTAATCTAACTACGATTGACATTACAGACTGGACAATGAACAATCCACCAGATGTCTTTCCTAACCTCCCTCAGGTTGAAAAATGGGAAAGATCGCCACTCCAAAACAAAAGAAGAGCAGATCTCAAGATCCACAGATCCCCGGGGCACCTCGAAAAAGCTTGAGAGGCTTTCCACCCGACTGAATATGCTCTATATCCTTTTATCTTTATTTGTTTGAAATATAGATTGTGTTGGATCAGATGGAGCTTATAAGTCCATGTGGAACCAACAGAATTAAATACACTAATTGCTTAGGCCAGAGGTTACTACACCTAGGAGTGCACTACCCTAAGCATTTAAACTCTGACTTATGGACAGCTCTGTCTCTTCTTTTCTCCGGCGAGTCAAACATTGCTATATTCCCCCACATTCCATCTAAGAAAGGCCATATATTACAATTGTTCAGGAAGAGGAAAATTGATATCTTGTTTTTACAGGAAACGCATTTTAAAAAGACGTACACACCTATTACAAAAAATGCTTATTTTCGACAATGGTTTAATGCTTGCACCCCAACACAGAAAAGGGGTATTAATAGTATTTGGTAAACACTTGAGGGGAGATTTATTTTTCTGAACGGGAAAAATAAGTGACCAACTATTCACTTTGGTCAATATATATGCCCCCAACTCACACCAATGTGCTTTTTACAAGCACGTTTTTAATAGGCTGGAGTTGTTCCTGGAGGGTACCCTGATTTTAGGAGGTGACTTTAATGTGATATTGGAACCTGCTATGGACACCTCACATGGGAAAACTTATATCTCTTACCGCCGGCTTAAAATGATTAAAAAATTATTCCATCAATATCAGCTGGTAGATATTTGGAGGGTAATGCACCCTTCTGTTAAAGATTTCTCCTTTTTTTCCAAAGTGTATGGATCATACTCACATATTCATTATATACTGGTAAGTCAAAGAGACATTAAAGCGGTTAAAAGTATTAACTATGATTCGACTCTCCTGTCCTATCATGCGCCTCTCCAGGCCCAATTCCAGTTTGGTGACGGCTACAAAGGCCCTACAACATGGCATTTGAATGAATCGCTCCTCACCAAGATAGAAAATATAGAACTAATAGCTTTCCACTTACACCACTACTTTGATGAAAATATATCAAAAGGAGGATGTAATCCTCTAAGCTGGGAAGCGCATAAAGCTGTATTAAGGGGGGCTCTCATCCAACTTGGATCCAGAGAGAAGAAAGCTAGGAAACAAAAAGATAGATGAAATATTAAGAAAAATTAGAAAATTAGAGAGGCTACATAAAGCTTCTCTCTGCAAAACAGCAGAGGGAGAACTGGCAGACCTCAGACTACAACTAAAAGAGCTACTAGAGATATCTTCACAGAGATACAAACACTATTTAAATGCAAACAAATGTGGTAAATCTGAATAAATCTGAAATTTGTAATGTTACCTTAGACTCCTTAAAATGGGATGCAGTGAAGCAACTGAGCGTGTTAAAACCCGCTACCAAGGCTTTTAAATAACTGGGTGTCAACATATGTCTGGAACCAACAGATTTGTACAAACTTAATTTCACTCCTTTGCTAAAAAATACAGAAGAAAACATAAGCGAATGGGATTCGTTGGCCCTTTCGTGGTTTGGAAGAATAAACTTAAAGAGGACCTTTCACCAGAAATTTCATGTCTATATTAATATCTGACATTACTTGCCTGCCCCCAGTGGTGCATATTCTGGTATTCTTATTTTCTTTTGTGCCCCTGTTTGTCCGCGGTGCCCCCCGCAATATTTCCTGCCATGTATGGTAATGAGCCATTCGGCTCAACTGGGCGGGCCTGCAAAAGGTCTCTCAGGCGTGTCTGCCTTCCCCCTGGCACGGAGCGCAACTAATCAGCGCGCTCCGCTCTTAACCAGGGAGAAGACACTCTGGCTCTGGATGGTTGAAATCGCTCCAGTTCTCGCGAGAACTGAAGCGTCTTCTCCCCCTATTTTGTACTTATCGAAGTACAAAATATAATTTGGAACAAATGGATGGTTTATCTTACACCTGATAAAATTACTCAGTTGTCTATGTAAAGTATTGTCCTATGTTGTTTTAGCTTACTAGGATATCTTATTGGTGGTGTAGACATACAGCCTACATAGTGTTCAAACTAGATATGCTTGGTTGACCGACTTCCCTCTTCCCCTTGTCCCTCAGTCCTCTCCAACCTTCCCTCTCTTCTCCTAGTTCATTCTCCTTTCAATGTTCTTGTAAGTAGTATTTGCATTTACACTATGTGTATTATTCATGTACATGCATGATTTTTTGCTTATATTTATTTCACACCGGGAGTACTGATGTTTATTCAGAGTGATGTAACGGCAAAAGTGCAAATCAAATAGCATGCCATCATGTTACTGTAGGACTTGTATAAATGTCTTTGTTAAAGTACTGGAGGGGGTTTATATCTCGCCCACATTGCTCAGATGGGTGAGATAAAAGGAATCCAGAAGGCTGTATGGTTTCAGAAAAGTATAGTTTGCTGGAGCTGGTTTATTCAGACTGTGTTTTTGGGCTGGATTTTTTTTTTAATGGTAGGTAGGATTTGTAGAGGGGCTTACCATTCCACCCCAATCCAGTACATCTCTTCCCAAGTATAGTCACTGGGATAATTTCTAGAGAATAAATAGAGGCCTCAGTTCCTCAGTCTGGGTCAGAGGCTTGAATCTGGTAGACCTATCTCCTGTGAAAAATCTGTTTTGTAATCACTAAGGGCCAGGACTTCGATTTAATGTTTATGTGTTATTTTGGTGCTGTGGCTTCCTCCCAAGTGCCTGTATAACTTGGATGCCTTTTTTTGCGCTGGATACAAAAAAAAAATGAGATATGCTAGGTTGACTGACTTCCCTCTTCCCCTTGTTCCTCAGTCCTCTCCAACCTTCCCTCTCTTCTCCCAGTTCATTCTCCTTTCAATGTTCTTATAAGTAGTATTTGCATTTACACTATGTGTATTATTCATGTACATGCATGATTTTTTGCTTATATTTATTTCACACCGGGAGTAATGATGTTTATTCAGAGTGATGTAACGGCAAAAGTGCAAATCAAATAGCATGCCATCATGTTACTGTAGGACTTGTATAAATGTCTTTGTTAAAGTACTGGAGGGGGTTTATATCTCGCCCACATTGCTCAGATGGGTGAGATAAAAGGAATCCAGAAGGCTGTATGGTTTCAGAAAAGTATAGTTTGCTGGAGCTGGTTTATTCAGACTGTGTTTTTGGGCTGGATTTTTTTTTTAATGGTAGGTAGGATTTGTAGAGGGGCTTACCATTCCACCCCAATCCAGTACATCTCTTCCCAAGTATAGTCACTGGGATAATTTCTAGAGAATAAATAGAGGCCTCAGTTCCTCAGTCTGGGTCAGAGGCTTGAATCTGGTAGACCTATCTCCTGTGAAAAATCTGTTTTGTAATCACCAAGGGCCAGGACTTCGATTTAATGTTTATGTGTTATTTTGGTGCTGTGGCTTCCTCCCAAGTGCCTGTATAACTTGGATGCCTTTTTTTGCGCTGGATACAAAAAAAAATGAGATATGCTAGGTTGACTGACTTCCCTCTTCCCCTTGTCCCTCAGTCCTCTCCAACCTTCCCTCTCTTCTCCCAGTTCATTCTCCTTTCAATGTTCTTGTAAGTAGTATTTGCATTTACACTATGTGTATTATTCATGTACATGCATGATTTTTTGCTTATATTTATTTCACACCGGGAGTACTGATGTTTATTCAGAGTGATGTAACTCTACTACAAAAAAATAATATGCTTTTACTTTTCCTGATTTATGAGAATTAACGTTCAGGTACTTGCATGATTCTTTTTCTTTTATGTATGTTATACCTGTAGTACTGTTGTTTATTCAGAGTGATATAACTCTATTACAAAAAATGATATGTTTTTATTTTCTTTTTATATTTTGCCTGATTTGCGAGCATTAATACTTATGTACATGCAAGTTTTGTTTTTTTTTGCTTTACTTTATGTTACACTTGTACTGCCATTTATACAGAGTGATGTAACTCTATTATAAAAAATTATATACTTTTATTTTGCCTGATTTATGTGCATTAATACTATAAATAAATAAAATTTGAAATAAATAAACTAAAATGGACTGAGTTCTAATGTCACATTATCACTCACACATAATGTTGTGTATTGCTGTAGTAATCACCTGGTTTGAATAAATTCAACACTCCCCCTCCTCCTCAAAAAAAAATTAACTGTGTGGAGATAGAAACAAACACAAAAGACTGTTTGGGTACATGAAAATGCAGTAATAGCGAGAAATAACATACCAAATGAGCAAAACAGACAATTAATGGGAGTCTCTAGCACCCTGTTCTCTTAACCTTTCCCAGACACTCCTATCAGCATGACATAGGAGATTGAATCCCCATGTTAGGCCCCATGTCTGGTTTTTGGTCTGCAAAAAAACAAATGGCTTCCATGTGAGTTACATATTTTTGCAATCTCATTAATAGAAAGGCATATTCTTATCCACAAGAACTGACTAGAACAGGACCTTTTGGGAGATATTCAGATCAAGCACACAGATTCATGAAAAAACGGTTGTGCGAATAGCCCCCCTCACTTGTATTGGTCAGTGTGCTACCTTTTTAAAAATGGATAGCACACTAAAGAAAAATATGATTGTTTTCCGGAGGTCTAACATGTAAACCTCTATTTAAAGTTGACAACCCTCAAAATGAAATTGCATGAGAAAAGGATAAGAAAGGATACTTGTAAAACTACATGTTCAGAAATGTTACTTTTGTATTTAATATGGGTGTTGTCC
The DNA here is from genome assembly GCA_033119425.1 of Bufotes viridis. Lineage (NCBI taxonomy): Eukaryota > Metazoa > Chordata > Amphibia > Anura > Bufonidae > Bufotes > Bufotes viridis. Next base: position 422,457,833 of record CM065589.1, read on the forward strand.
CTCTCATACAATATACAATAAAAATAAAACACTTTGGGAAATTATACATTTTAATATTTGGCTTGCTTGCATTTAAACATGTATAAAAATACTCTTTTGATGTTGTACCCATTTTTTAGTTTTGCACATTGACAAATATCCCATAGTCCTTTATTAATTCTATGGCTTTAAAGTGCAGCTAAGAATAAAAAAAATACAAAAGTTGGAAACAAAAGACAGAAAATGTAAGTATTGATCAAAGTACTCTACATACCAATAAAACAGAATAAAAAGTAAAAATCATGTCGATGTGATTTGGATGTGAGCACATTATTTGATTTTTTTTTCCAAAATCACATTCATGAAGGGGCAAGAGATGCCAGTATTGTATGTGTGTCATGTATTGTAACACCGTTGGCTCACTATAACACTGTACAGGTAATGCCTGGTGCATTCAATAAATATACATACAAATATTTGCTTCTCTTAAAGAAGCAGCAGTTTATTATTCATGCTTTGAATCCAAATGCAAAGTTTTTTGAATTCTTTCTTTGTATTTTGTAATCCAAGTCTGTATAAATATTGATCATTCATCATCACTTCTTGAAGCTTGAAAGAAGAGAAGGTAAAAGCCATTGAAGTATCTTTGCATCTTTCTGTGTATTCCTAGCCATTACGGAAATCCATATTATGCAAGTTTAATTTCTCCTGCATACAGAGTTATTAATAGAATGATGGCAAATCCAGACAGCAGACCAACATTCTGGACCAGAAAATACACCATATCCGTTTTTCTCTCTTTTATCTTGTCTTTGAGCATGTCATTCATTTCAGGAAACTGAAAGACAAAAAAAAAAAATCATAGAAATCATAGAAATTTATTTTTAATAAAAGTGCAAATGAAATAGCATGCCATCATGTTACTGTAGGACTTGTATAAATGTCTTTGTTAAAGTACCGGAGGGGGTTTATATCTCGCCCACATTGCTCAGATGGGTGAGATAAAAGGAATCCAGAAGGCTGTATGGTTTCAGAAAAGTATAGTTTGCTGGAGCTGGTTTATTCAGACTGTGTTTTTGGGCTGGATTTTTTTTTTAATGGTAGGTAGGATTTGTAGAGGGGCTTACCATTCCACCCCAATCCAGTACATCTCTTCCCAAGTATAGTCACTGGGATAATTTCTAGAGAATAAATAGAGGCCTCAGTTCCTCAGTCTGGGTCAGAGGCTTGAATCTGGTAGACCTATCTCCTGTGAAAAATCTGTTTTGTAATCACCAAGGGCCAGGACTTCGATTTAATGTTTATGTGTTATTTTGGTGCTGTGGCTTCCTCCCAAGCGCCTGTATAACTTGGATGCCTTTTTTTGCGCTGGATACAAAAAAATGAGTTTTGGACTTTTAAGACTGCTGAACCCAGTGAATTCTGTCATCGCTAGTCCTGTTCACACACAGATCCCTACAGAAGACAGGGAGACTTTTTCTAGTGTGACTTTCTTATTGTAACAATTGACTGCTTCAATCTACAGAAGTCTTTAAGTATCCCCAGCCTAAAAAAGCACACAAGTCTACATTTTGTCCTTAAACAAGATCCTGTCAACTTTTTTTACCCACAAAATTAACATAGTAGAGCATTAAGTGTTCGAAATATTTCTTGCGCAGGAGACCCCAGAAGAATGTCATGAGGAGCCATTTTTAGCCAATCACATGACTGAAAAAAAAAATACTACATGTCAATCTTTCACAACAAGTACAGTCAAAGCTAAAGATTTTGAGACTAACAAAACTTTTGGCTTTCACAAAGTTTGCTACTTCATCTTTTTGTCAGATGTTTCCACTCTGCCTCTGAAAGATGTGGCTAATTTATTTAGAGGAGCATGTGCACGGGCATCTGCTAGGACACCTGGCACAGATTTCTGTTATAATTCACACTAGTTTTCTGCTGTAAATAATTGTAAATGTGTCAGGCTGTGCCCACCAGGACAGTAGAGAAAAGGCCAAAAGTTGCTATATTTGCCATTTGCCCCAAAACATGCAACTTTTTAATGCCACAAAACTGGGATACAGCCTTTGTAAATGACCACAACATTTTTTTAGAGTCTTAAACAGTTTTCTAGCTGTAAATATTTAAATTTTAGAAAAGTATTCATCCTGAGCTCAGCAAACTACTTTTTATACTTTACTAAGATATGAGCCTAGATGACCTGACAGAGCCACTTGAAAAAACCACAAGCTACTAAATAATTTTGCTTCTTACCATATCAGCGAGTCCTATGTACAGAAACATTCCTCCAGCTATTCCAAAGATGATATTAGGTTCAAAGTTATTGCCGACTAGAATCCCAATAATCAGTCCAATGTAACACGAACAAGCTGATGTAAAATTGAAGAATAGCGCCTGGGGAATACTCATCCCGGAACTTATCAAGATGGCAAAATCACCTGAAAAGTAAAAATATCAAATATATTATAGGCATCATACATCATGCATATTATTCATTCAGTTGTTATATAGAACTTTGTTGATGTTTTTAAACTTTTGCATGGTGAGGAGTAATAGATCTATCTTTATGAAAGATTCTGTAGTTGTTTATTCACTAAAAATATGTAGGAATTACTGTAGGAATTAGGGTATTCTGCAAATACTGAAAATGTACATATTTTTTTCATATGCCTTCTGCAGTTCTTTGCTTATAGTGATTAAGTAGGCACATGTATACTTTAGCAATGGGTTATAAAAGTCAAATTGGGATTGGTCTCCTTTGTCACATCTTTAAAAACTATGATACATGCTCTCTTCCCATATCACAACTCATTTAGGCAAATCTGCCACTCACAGGTCTGAGAATCCTAGGTAACAAAAATAAATTAATGAACTAATGTTAACCCTGTATTTACTGATCACACAGCTTTTTTCAGCAGTCATTAATTGTTTACTCAAATAACATTGACTATAATGATGCACTCCTTACCAAATTCATGCGGAAACTCCTCACACAGAATTGCAATAGATGTACTCAGCCCCTGCAAAGGGGACAGGGTAAATGAAGCTCCAATAGCAAGTCCATCAATGAAGTTATGTAGGGCATCACTCAATGTAATCATCCATGCCATTGTTCCAATATCCCTTAGTGGCGTCCATTTTCTTACTCTGCAACAATGGCCCTCTTCATCTGAGTCCTGCAACGCATTGTGATGTGTAAGTGAAGGTAAATGGCAGCATAATGTTGTTTTATTCTGTAGCTTCTTCAATAGTTTTGTAGAATGGTATCTTATGTAAGTAACCTGAGACATTATATAGGCTATGGACAACTTTGGGGCATTTTTCTATTATTTCATCCTAATTACAGTATTTTAGGCAAAACAAATTTATTTTCAAGTTTTAAAACATTTTCAACAGTTTGTTTTCTACAGCCTAAAGTTTCACTGCATCTACAGACTGTTCCTTTTCTTACTCAATGAAACCAATCAGAGGAGCTCTTCAAAGGCTCAATCTGTAGCACTTAACTTCATTTTTCTAATAGTATATAAGCCGTCATTTTAAGCCATATTATTATCAAACTGAGAGGTAACATACCTGGTTACTGCATGTGACCACAGCTGCCAATCATTGTCCTAATTGGTCTGCAGTCGAGGACAGTGATTGGTTGCAGTGGTGATGTGCCAATCCTGGCACGTTACAGCTGCTGTTAATAAACAAACTGTGACTGGAGTACCCAACCAGCGTTTCAAAAAACCCTTTTACATGTACAGCACAGCAGGCCAGTAGTTCCCCCACTGATTGGACGGGCAAAGAAAATGGGCAATACAGAAATATTTGTTAGTATAGAAAACCACCATTTTAATATGAGAAGGCCTGGCATGTAAGTGATCAGCCTTGCATGTGAACTGTCCTAGGTTTCAATAACATTTTTTCTACTTAATTGAACCTGGAACGCCCTGCTAAGGGGCATTACCACTCTTTTCGCCCATCATTATCTTTAATGGTGCATCCTGTATCATCATGTGTATTTATGGTCATGTCCTGCACCATGTGTATTTGTATTCCTTTACAAATGTTATGTTAATGGAATGTGCCTGGTTCACCAGCAGATGGTGGAACCTCTGGCAGAGCTGTGTTAGCTAGAATGGAACCCTTCTTCCATTCTGGCCCCCTCTCTAGAGAGGGAGTAGTGAAGTTAGGTTCAGTTTTAGCTTAGTCCCTGCAGGACTCCTGGACGAGTCCTGCTAGAGTCAGTCTAGCTTACCCCCTGTAGGGGGAAGGCTGTGTGTCAGCAAGCAGAGCACTGTCTGCTCTGCTGGGCATAGAGGCCGAAGCTACAAGCCTCAGAAGCCAGGTAAAAAGGTTCCCTGGACAAGATACATAACAAGATATTGCACTGCGACGATGACCACGCTTGGGGTTCCAGGATATCCAGGTAGGAGTACCGTGACAAGTGCAAAAGCCACACCTAGAGGGACATTATAGGCCACCCTCATACCACTCTGGCATTCCTACACCTGGGTTCCACCATCACCTTCTACATATGGGGACTTAGTCCCTCGTTGCTGAAATGCAACTGGCGTCACGACAAAAACTCACATAACACCCTTAGAAGGGACCCCGGCGCGGGACCTTCCCGCTGAAAACCTATAATAAAAGGCTATAGCCTTACAATACTGAGAATGGAGGTTTTCTATACTTAGAAAGCCAGTGCATGTTACATTTACATTTATTGTGCCTGTAAATAAACCAGCAATATGTGTTAGCTTTCTAAGCATAGGTATTTACATGCTAGGACACAGCTCTAGGACACAGCTCTGACCTCAGCATGATGATGTCTAGCCCTGTCAATCAAGGGAATAGGTGCCAAAAACATGGTTATTGGCATATGAGTAAAAAACGCTGAAATTTCTGCAGCTGTTTAACATACAGACAAAAGACAGGTATTGTTTTATCCAGCATGATCAATCCTACCAGGCAGTATGTCTGGATTAATAGGGAAGATCATGCTAACAGAGGCTCTTTAAAAGCAGAGAAATTCTAATTTAGAAAATTGATAAATTTTCTGTAAAATCTCAGAATTGCATGGATAACTAAAAGTATTCAAAAGTTATTACCACATAAAGTGATACGTCAGATTGGGAAAATTAGGTTCTGTCATAAAGTTAAAAAATTGGCTGTGTATGGAAGGGTTTAAATTAGTATTTATGAAGTGTCAGGAAACTAGAGACATGGGCTACAGAATGACGGTTTTACCGAGAATGAGAAGGAACAGTTTGCAGATACAGTGAAACATTTGCTAGATAAGACAAACTGTTTCTAGTTTTATTAAAGGCTAATATTTGTATTTGTTTAGCCCAAGATATGTAGAATGCAGAAATTTAAAAAGTTGCCCCAAAGGGTGTCCATGGCCTTTAAAGACATTGTGTCATAATTTACTTTTTATACTAAAGTTTATATTTAGCAATTACTTTAGCTTCTAATCCTCCTTGGATTATTATTATTATTTTTTTTGACAAATTTGCTTCATTTGCAGTTTTTTCTTATCCCCCATGCTTGAATCCTACGGGTTTGTCATGTGTCTGCTGTCTTATCATGCCTTAGGGCTGTTAGGTGCATCCTGCCATTAGCAGGACATGTAACACTAACCACACCTCTTGTGCTTATCAATAAAGTTTGTGTGTCCTACATCATAAGGCTCCAATGCAGGACATAGCCTACAGCAGTGGTGGCCAAACTTATTAGTCAACTGAGCCAAATATCAACAAAACAGCGATTTCATTTTTTTCTGAGAGCCAAAGGGTATTCCTAACCATCTGAACATACCTTTCTCAATCCTCGACACTACATCTTTCACTCCACAACGTTTCACCCTATAAGACGCACGTAGGTTTTAGAGGACAATATGAAAAAAAAAATATTTTTCATTACACCTCAGGTAAAACCACTAATCAGACCCCCAATGTTAATAAGACCTCCCTCAGATCAGACGTCAGCTCAGACCCCAAAGTAAATGACCCCCAATCAGACCTCAGATAAGAGCCCCATGCCTCTCATCATCCATAATGCCTATCATATCCCTCATTATGATTCTCATCATCCCCTTTATTATCCATGATGCCTCTCATCATCCATGATGCCTCTCATATCCCCCATTATGATTCTCATCATCCCCTTTATTATCCATGATGCCTCTCATCATCCATGATGCCTCTCATATCCCCCATTATAATTCTCATCACCCCATTGCCTCAGATCAGCCCCAAGTTTCTTAAAATAAAAAAGCACTTACCTCCCCTGCTCCTGGATGCCGCTGCTCCTCACCACCCTCGCTCTGTGTTCCTCCTGCTGTCGGCTGTGCTGTGAACTGGCATGCACAGCGTGACGTCACAGAGCGCCTCACACTGTGCGCGGCCCTGCACAGCCTACAGCCGAGGACCAGGAAGCGGTGAGTACAGAGCCTTCACCGCTTCCTGGTCCTCCCTCTCCTGCCGATTTTTTCCACGGGCAACAAAAATGCGATCGCACTGTACATGTGAGCCCGCACCTGGAAGAGCCATTATCAAGGGGCTAAAGAGCCACATGTGGCTCTAAAGCCGCAGTTTGCAGACCACTGGCCTACAGCAACTGAATATCAAAACAGATAATCCACAGGGTGCAATAGTAGGCTAATACCTTTAGAACAAGGCAGTTTTGATAAATGGTGGAAAATGATGGGGAAAGTGATAAAACAGCTATATCTGTTGGGCAGGATACACTTATATTAGTGACAGAACCCCTTTAAAGGAACACCCTGGGCAAAATGTATACAATGTGTCATGCTTAATGCAGGGCCTTATAGGGGGTGCACGAGTCAAGGACTCTCTTTGTCATGTTGTACCTGTGGAATATTAGGAAATCCTGAGGTGTAACTTGAATGTCCTGGCCACCAGTGTAAAATCTGAAACAGGTCCCCTATCTACCGTGTTTCATGTATACTACTGGCATTTGCCTGTGTGGTAGAGGGGCCCCTTGAGCACCAGGATTCAGGTGTAATAGCTAGGCAAATGAGGAAATTGCATACACTGCATCAGGCTGTTGCTGTAGCTGTATTTACCACAGAAATTAGACCACCAAGGAGCCGTTTCATGTGAACCCCTGCCTACAGGTTGTATTTTCAACAAGTACACGGTAGTCAGTGGTAATATAATGTAGTCTATTACCAGTAACAAAGCAGTCATCCTAAGTACATGGATGTGAGAGGGCAAAGACTATATATAAAAGTTATAAACAAATGTTCACAAGCAGAAAAACAAAGTACTGCCAGCTCAGAACATGAGACCTTGTGATTTTGTATGTGCTCAGTGACACGCTTACTTTATGACGAATTTAGCTGCACCAGCAGATTCTGACAGTGTAGTTAAGCTGCTTTACTTTCCTTTTTGGCAACACATGTACAATTATAGGTGCTATAAAGAGTATTTTATCACCTAGAAGTGTTCTGTCAGTTAAACAAAACCTACAGTAATTTTTTAATTATAATACCACCTGGTAGCTTATCTGTTAGATCACTAAATGCCAGTCATATAACAGCCATTGTAATAAAATACAGATACTGAACGCAGTGAAATACAGAAATGCTGAGTTTCTCAGTACAGTACATAGTGGTGTCTAAAGACTCACGTACAACATTATAGATCTTAGCTGTGCTAACCAGCCTTGAGTGCTTATACCACTCCTCCTGGCCATCTGGCTGTGCAGGTTGTGTTGCAGATCCCTGCACAGCATGTGGCTAGTGCCTCGATATGCTGGGAAAACCAGTGAAGGAAAAGTAGTACTTAACCAGAAATATGGCCCAATAATTTGCAGGATTGTATGGATTTGAAAGGTTCGAGCCGCACCAATCAAAAAACGATGCAATTTCCTAGCCTCGCGTTACAGCTTGAAATCTACATTAAAGGAGTTGAACAAAAATGAGTGAGGGAAAGAGGAGGTTTGCAACCCCCCCATCCCCCATACACACAGACACTTGGTTAGACTTGTAAAGGGAAGCTTACTAACCTGCGACCCGCCACTAGTTCCCCGCTCCTTCTCCTCCCAGCCTGCAATGGTCCGCTAGGCTTGCTCTCTGAAAACATCCAGTTTGACCCAGCCAGCAGCCAGTGACTGGCCACAGTGGTGACGAATCCTCTGACGTTACCTGACCATTTGTCATGACCCATGACGTAAGAGCAGCTGGTGACTGCCACAACTAGTATATGCAATTTAATCATACTGCTATATGAATATTTGAGTTTTTTCTGTAGTATTTTCCCGAGTAGATCAATTTTGTAGGAAGAGTGAGTATCTATTCTGTTTATATCTGCATTCTTATTCCTAAAATTGCCTTTCAGTCTAGGTTGCTTTAGGTGGGTGACGGCATGTTACAGGTGAATCTGCCTATGGGCATAGTGGTGCACTGCTTCTTTGAAAGCCACTTTCCACTATATCATTTTATTTGTTTCTTTCTTGGTATAAACTTCTAAATAAAATATTGTCCTTGATATCTCCATAAAGGACCTGGTGACAGAAGGAAGGTAAAGCAGGAAGAAATAGCAACTTTCAAATGAAAGCACTTAAGCTGTAAGGATTATGATACACCCTGGTCTGTTAGCTAATAAACACAAACACCGCAAATATTCTCACAGATACAATTATCCAAATAGTATCACTCCCCCCTACCCAAGACAAAAAAAAAATCCAAGTAAATATTTTAATAACCTAAGCCTCAAAGCCTAAATCTGTCTATTAAACAGAAATATGTCCCACACTTCCCATATTCCTTCAGATCTTGCTAGATTATCATATTCCCACACTAAATTAAAATTATCCTCTTTATCAAATCCTCCAATATAAGAGCAGACGTTTTACAGTTCCTAGTCATATATTTCACTAGCTGCCAGTATATGCTGAATGAAAATATCCATTTTCTTGGGAACCCTTTCCGGGTACATTCACAATAAACACACTTCAGGGGATAAGATCACTCATATTCCTACTACCTTATACAACATCTCAGTAACTTCCTTCCAAAACCTGTCTACTATATCCCAAACCCACCATATATGCTTTATTTATAGTTCCTTAATCGCTACATTCTATATAACATTTATCCGTATTATAAATTTTGGCTGTTCTACTTGGAGTCAAATAAGCTCTGTGAAACTTCAATAATGTTTCTACCACCGACTACTACTACCTCTCCTACGTTTTTCACCTATTCCATTTTTCTGTGAAAAAACGCAATAGCCAGAATGTGCTTCTGGAGGCTTAATTGACCACGAGGGGTTTAAAGCATAATCACTCGCAGGATATTAAGTTAGATAATATGTTGAAATGTGAACAGGATTTAGGGTTGCATTGGACAAGAGAAAAATGGAATAGTCACAAGAACGTGGTAAGAAAATTAAAACATAACTTTTACTCAAAAGCTTATAAAAAATATGCACAATCCCATTGATGAAATACAAAAACCGATGGCAACGGTAGCTGCCAATAATAAAGGACAATAACAACAATGCCTCTTGAAAATCAAAAGGGTGCACGGCGGCACCATAGAAATACGTATAACATCCGTTGGTCCTACATTATAGATGTCAGCAGGATATAGGCAGGGTCTAGCTGCACTAGGGTGCTACAGGGTCCTTAACCATTGAGGGAAAGGTTCCGGACGGGGTCGTTCTTTTCAGGGCGGTCGCCCTGTGGTTAGGACTATAGGGGACAGAGTAGCCCTTCTACCATAGGGTCTTGTTTCAATATCCTGTACCCCTGTCTCTTTTCTCTGTTCCCCTCCATCTACCCCGTCCGGCCCTGCCTAAATCCTGCTGACATCTATAAGGTAGGACCCCATTGAATTTCATCAATGGGATTGTGCATATTTTTTATAAGCTTTTGAGTAAAAGTTATGTTTTAATTTTCTTACCACGTTCTTGTGACTATTCCATTTTTCTCTTGTCCAATCCAACCCTAAATCCTGTTCACATTTCAACATATTATCTAACTTAATATCCTGCGAGTCGTTAATATCCAAATAGAGACCCACGATCATACCTCTTCTCATCGGCTCCAACAGATATAACTTTTCAAGCCATGTTTCCATAGTCCCGTCTTTTAAAGACCCACTGAAACATCCCATTCAGAAAAATAATATCCCAGTTTTCCATCTATCAAAAAGCATTTTGGTCTTACAATATCCTTCCCTATCCACCAACTAAAATTCTCCTCCTTCAACCCTGGTTCAAACAGATGATTCCCCAAAAATTAACATAAATCCTACTGTTTAAATCTCTTCCTCCTATTAATCTCCTCCCACAGTTTTAAAGAACACTCCAGCACAAGGGCCCTTCCAAGACACTTCCCTTTAGGTTTCTTCTATGCCCAAAAAATCACCTCCCGCTTTAATGGGTAAATCAGTCTCTCTTCCAATTCCACCCAAAGTAACCTCTCTCCTACATACTAGCTCTCATTAACAGTGCTACTTGGGCTGCCTTAAATAATTCAACTGATAGTAATGAATTACTAAAGTACCAGAAGGTGGCCCTCATGACCTTGCTGTGAACTATTTCTGCAATGTTGACCGATTTGAAAAATACTAACTGAAAGGATTCAGTCTCTCTTTTTTCAATAAAACTCCAAGCATTGCCAGGTGCAACAACCCCGGTCAGTTTATCATTCTGATGGAGAATTCAAAGTAAAATGTTTCCCTCTTCTTTGGAGGAGGATAAGAATGAAGACGAGAATATTATTTTTGAGGGAAAAAAGAAAAAAAACAGAAATTCTCCCTTTTGTTGGGGGACCAGGATATTGACCCTGGGGAAGTTAATGTCTCCACATCTAAGGGGCCTAGGGCCTTCAAAGTGGTTAAAGCTTTGAAAAAATCTATGACAGAATAAAAAAATCCTGGAAATGATCTTTACCAAATAATTTAGTTTAAAGTCCCTGTGTGCAGCCTCTCAATCCTGAACAGGTCCTATTCTACATAATCTGGATGGTCCACTCAGCAGGTGCTCTGCTTGAGAAAGAAAGACTGCCTTGCAGTTCTAAAGGGCCAGAAAGTCATCTGCTCATTTTTCTTATGTGCAAGTGTATACCTTATCAGATAATTCATCTGCATAAAGTGAATAATCTATTGAGGTAAATGTGCCTACACTTATTGAAGTACACAGCTTTAGGCCTGAAAAGTACAACTTAGGCTTGTTTCATACTTGTGCCTGCCAACCCGGCCGGAATGTCGTACAACGACATCAACTATAATGGGTCAAATGGTGATCTGGCTACTTTCCGGCTAATATGCTGAGAAACAGATGGACAAATACCACTTCATGTTCCTTCTCTACAGTCAGCTGCTCATTAACTGGGGGTGAGGTGCTGAATTTACATGGTGTGATCATCTCCACAGTATAAGGATGAGGGATCGCTATTGTGATCGCTCGTCCTCTTATAGTTACATTGTTTCTGGGCAGCAGATTGATGTTTAGACAAATTATGTGCCAGCACAAATGACATGATCACCCGATGAACAAGTATTTTGCTCATTTATTGAGTGATCAGCTATACCTGTACACAGGCAGATTGTCGGGAACAAGTTTTTGGAGGAACGTTCGTTCCCAATAAACTGCCCGTCCAGCTTTAGAATGACATATAATTCAGTATCCAAAATTCACAATAGGTTATTGTTAAAGCCTATCTAGTCTTTGCTTGTCCTCTGCACAGGTCACAGAGAATGCCTAGAAAACTTCCCTATTGAAGTCAATGAATTCCCTCAAGAACATTGTGTCTATGGCCCATGGGGCTGCGTAAAGCAATTTTCTTAATGCTTTCTAAATGTTGTTAAGAACAGCTTAGGTAAAATGGATGTCACCATAATCATGGTCAGGAATAGTGATGAGCGGCAGGGGCAATATTCGAATTCGCGATATTTCGCGAATATTTGGGCGAATATTCGCCATATATTCGAATATTCGCAAATTCGTAATCTCCAGACATTATTTTCTTGTTTGTGAAAATGCGCATTAAAATTTGCATAAATTAGCATAAAAAATTTGCATACAATTGCATAAAAATTCGCATAAACTGCATGTAAAAGATACCTTTTAAATACCAGCTTATGCTAATTTTTATGCAAATTTATGCATAATTAATGTAAATCAATTAATGCGAATTTTCGCAAACAAGAAAATAATGACATTATTTTCTTGCTTGCGAAAATTTGCATATAAAAAATTTGCATAAAACGAATATTCGCAATTGCGAATATATTTTGCAATATTCTAAATATTCGCGAATTCTCGAAGTGCTGATATTCGCAATTAAAATTCGTAATTCGAAAATTCGGGATCAACACTAGTCAGGAAATAGAATGTAAAAAATCTGCAAGAAAATAAAAAGAGATTAGAAAATTGGATATGTGTTTCTAACTGGTTTTAACTGTCAGAAAAATTTGGTGACACATTTCCTTTAACAAAGTCAGTCAGAATAGCAGTATAGTTTAGACACTGAGCTAAGGTGGTCCTACTTATGCTCCTATAATTGTAGGTCCTAAGTTTCTGGACTTCAGTTTACTTATCTATTTGTCTGTCTCTTACAAAATGGCTGATTGAAAATAGATTAGCTATACAGAAAAGAGGCATTGTCGAACCCCTGCAATTCACAGGCATGTGTTCAGGATCTCCTCAACTACTCATAGACTCTTGATATTTCTCTCCCTTCCTCCTGCTGGGGAATACATAATTGCATCAGAGGGTGTGGGGCATCATGTGAGCACTTGCAGAGGCATGTTTCATGGAGGATACTAGTTTTAAGGGCGGCCTTAGGTCCACATTTTGTCCCGCCATGCTGGCCGGCAGTAGCATCGACATCTTCTATAAAAGTTTTGAGAGATATCAGGAGCTTACTGTACCCTGAGACTCAAAACAATGTCACTAAGAAGGAAAGAGCCGCACTGAAGTGGCTTAGTGGTTTGGGGGATGTTGTTGTAAAGCCGGTCGACAAGGGGGGCAATGTGGTCCTGTTAAAGAAAGAATATTATGTGCAGGAGGCACATAGGCAGCTGAATGAAAATAGTGTGCATTTGTCTGCAAATGAGCATGGCCTCCAGACTAGGGGTCATCGTAAACCTTCAGCCACCAATTCCCCACTGCATCACAGTAGCTTTCATCCAAACAGTGTTAAAAAGACCATACCTTATGGGCAATTCATCAGTTTAAAAAGAATATACAATACAGAAGAAGGGTATATTAAACAGTCAGGAGAGTTGAAAAACAGGCTCCTTAATAGAGGATATACTAAAAAAGAGATAGAGATGTCTAGAAGAAAAGCAGGGTCATTTACGCAGGATGAATTGTTGAAAAGAAGGAAACATAGGACTTGCGACAACAATGACAGATTTGTGTTCACATTAAGTTTAGTCCAGCTGCGGAGTTGATCAAGCGCATTATCTATGATAATTGGGGCATATTAAGAGATGAAGAGAGCTTGCGGGACTTTGTCACAAATAGACCCATAGTAACTTTTAGAAGGTGTCACACGATCAAGGACAAATTGGTTAGAAGCAGATTCCGAGAAACTAGAGCTAATAATTGGTTAACCATTAATAAACCTATGGGCAGCTATAAATGTGGAACCTGCTACTTCTGTAAGTATATTAGCCAGATGAAACATTTGTCTTTTGGAGGAGTCTCACATAGAGTAACACAGTTCATTACGTGCAGAAGTAATTATGTTGTATACCTTGTCAAATGCAGCTGTGGAGGCTTCTATATAGGGAAAAAGATTCACCTCCTGTTTGACAGATTCAGGGAGCATCTGAATTCCTTGGGAACTGGCAAAGGCTACACTAGACTGATTGATCATGTCCGTGATGTACATGGTGGTGATCTGCGCTGTCTTACTTTTGCAGGAGTGGAGCTAGTGCTGCGGCCCTGGGTCCTCTTGGACTCAATGACAGGAATGATATTAGTGTTTTCATCTAGTAGAGGAGTGCGCTTAATTGCTTAAGCATTTTGTGTCATTTGTTTACTTTTATGTATTATGGTGTTTGTGCAAAAGCGTCGGGGTTACCATGTTTACAGACGCTGTGACGATAAAAGTCAGCACGCAGCAGCGCGATAATATTAGTCGCCAGACGAAGCGCAAGCCAAGCGCAAAACGGCCATCGCCGCTATTCTTTTGCTGTGAAACTGCAATGAAATGCTCCTGCCCTTATGTTTTATCTGGATGAATTAAAGAGAATTTCTTTAACCAGCAGTGGTGAGTGCCGCCCTTTTTCTCCTTTCTACTTCGTATCATGTTCCTAAGCCTTATGGTACTTATGCCTTCTATAGAGAGATATTCTGATCCTGTGGAATTATAACTCAGATGGGTTGAACAGCAGGTGCACCCTTCAAGCTCGTCAATAGACGTTTGAGTGATCCTTGATCAGGGCCGGCATGTCCTATAAGCAGACTAGGCAGCCGCGTAGGGAGATCATAAGTTTAAATAAACTGCAGAACCCCTTTAATATGGCAAATCATATGGGTGGGGCATTGTGATGTCACATGGGGGAGCGGCAAACTTTTCTTTTGCCTAGGGCGGCAAAAATCCTTGCACCGGCTCTGTCCTTGATCCAGCTGCTCTGGATTCTGTTGACTACTAATGTCTCACAGCTTGTTTAAGAATCACACCTGGAAGGGAATACAGTCTGTGGGCTCTTGGAGCTCCTAAAACTATAGAGTATGCTGTCTCTCACTCACCCCCAGACCCAGGAGTAGTCCATATGAGGCCAGACATGACATTAGTGCTCTAAAGCAACAAGCAGTGTGGTACCAGATAGGGTAGTGGAAAGAATCATGACACAGACAGAACTGAACCTGACCCATCTGTCTGCTGTACTTATTTGAGGCTCCATCAACATTGTTGCTGACCAACAAAGCAAAGGTCTAGCAGTTCCAAGAGAATGGTCTCTGAATCCAGAGATCTTTAAGCAGATAAGCAAGATGTGAGAAGTACCAGAGATTCCAGGTTCAATGCCAAAATGGAAAGATTCCTTTTCTTTTATCAGGGGAATAATCCTTTGGCAGCAGATGCCTTGTCCATTCTTTGGAGGTTCAGGCTGGCCCACAATTTCCCTCTTTTTTATTCTAGGGTATCAGGCAAAACCAGGCCACTGTACAGCCATCACACCATTTTGGCCAAAGAGGTTATGGTGCCCTACTCATTCAGATAAGTCGAGAGTGTTGCTGAATTTCTGAATATCTAGGGCACTCAACCTTGCCAAGACCAGAAAAGAATCAGCCTGACAGCCTGAAGGTCGACCAACCTCTATTACTATCTAGATTCCTGATACAGTCATGAAGACCCTGCCAAACTCAGGGTCTCTATCCAACAAATGGTCATGTTTTCCATCTTGTTTAGATAAGTCAAGGGTGTAAATGGAGACTTCCCTTAGTGCAGACATACGAGTCTAGGGCATTCAATTATGCCAAGAGGTGAAGAGGTTCAGTCTGACAGTCTAAATGTTGTCCAGCCTCTGTAAATATGTATGGGTCTTTCTGATACAGTTATAAAGACCTTGTCACACTCTGGTTTTCAATCCACCAAAATGTCATGTTTTCCCAACTCATTCAAATGATTCAAAGGTGTATCTGGAGTCTTCCCCCAGTACAAATTGCTTGTATATAGAGAACTCAACTCTGCCAGGACCTGAGGTGAATTATCCAAACAGCTTCTATTACTACATAAAGACATATCACACATTGTCAAATGTCTTAATCCACCTAAAAGCTTACACAATGGTCAAGTGAATCTAGACAGATTGGCCCTGTCAATCAAAGTGCAGAGGGAGCGGTAGTTGCAGAGAGAACAGAGCCTCTAGGTGTAATGGTAACGCCCCTGTTGCTCCTAGAGGCTCATTTGCGTATATTAAAACATCATTTTTCTCAGCACTGGAGGCACATTTGAACATGGGACAACACAGATGCCTTCAGCTGCCAAGCGCACATGTAACAGGTCAGTCAGTGTCATAGGTACAAATCTGCTGATGGATGCCCTTTAAGTAGAGTAGAATAATTACTTTGTCTCCATTATGAATAATAGGCCCATGTTATTGAATACCACAAATTCATGAATGAAAAGAAAATATAGAAAGAATGTATCCTACCTTTGATGAAATCACACTGACTTGATCTGGGCTGACAGCACCATTTAAGTCTGTTATGGCTGAATTAACAAACATGGCAGCTCCATTTACATTATTGCATTTCTGGTGTTCTGTGTTTAGTTCCTGGCAAGGAGGGTGGTCAATGTCTAAGTGTGTGTGGACACCCTAAAATACAAAGAAAAATGAAATCTGCAAGTTGGAACGATGGATTCATGCCACAGAACTGTTTTAGGAGTAACATAGTAATCTTACCTCTCCATAGATGTTCAGAGTCATTTTCAATATTCTCTCCACAAACATTAGGATGTAGAAGCCTCCAAACACAGCCACTGCTTTTGAAATGTAATTATCATGTTTAGGATCAAATCCAAATGCCTGCAACAAGATACACAAGTGTTAGCTTCAGCCTCTTATCATACTGAAGCTACTTTCAGACTAAAACAAAGACACTCTGTCCAGTGTACTTTGGCATTCTCTACTAAATGTTACAATGACTCCTTGCAAGATTCTTTAAAAAATATATTTTAAAATATGAAATCTCATTTATATAAAAATAGACTTGAGAATGTAATAGCAGGATCTCTTTGGGCAAAAGATTGTGTAGGGGTGACCTCTGTGGAAGGTGGGAAACAAAGAAAGCATTAAAACTACCATTTATTGGCCAAATTGTTACTGCCACATAGTGTATGAGCAGGTATGGAAGTCTGAGGCTGAGTGGAACAGAAAGTGTCCCATTCTTTATATTGGTTTGTCTCTAAACCTTGGGCAGGTGAGCCACACATGGTGAGCTTAATGACATTTGACACTTTTGCCCATGCTAGAAGAATGATCCTTTGAATGTTCATTCAGCTTTCTTTACTTCTTTGTAGAATTATTTGTATTTAAGCATTTTAGCAAAACAGCTTCCACTCTTCTGGGAAGGCTCCAATTTTTGCCCAATCAAGCAGAAGAACATTTGTGAGGTCAGACACTGATGTTGGACAAGAGGTCCTGGCTCGAAATCTCTGTTCTAGTTCATCCCAAAGGTGTTCAATGGATTGAAGGTCAGGACTTCATGCATTTATAGACCATGCTTTGTGCACTATCATGCTGGAACACAAAAGGGCCTTCCCTAAGCTGTTCCCATAAATTTGGAAGCACACAGTTGTCCAAATTGTCTTGTTATGCTGAAGGATAGAAAACGTATCCGTCCTCTATTGACTTTCAATGGTGTTCAAGACGGATCCATCTTGGCAATGTTAAAGATAATATAAACGGATCCGTTGGGTCAGCCCAACATGTATGTGTATTCCATGGGGAGAAACAAAAAAAAGCCGCTGACAGACACCCCTGATGGTGGCATATAAATGCCTGTCCCCGCAAATTGTTCCAATGATTGACCCACGTCAAAGGTCCTTAGGTTTCAGGGTACGTCTGAGTTTATGCTATACTCTCCAGACTGCTATTAGTAAAAGTTTTTAAATTTTTTTTAGAAGGAAGGGTGGCATAAAATGTGCTTATATCCTTTTTTTATTGAAAGTTGTTTTTTTCCATAAAGTATGAGAGTCACTTACCTCTGGAATAAGCTGAAATATAGCATTCGAAAACAAGGTTCCAATGGCCAATCCCACAAAGTAAGTTAATATTTTTGGAAAATAAGGCTTCTTTATAAGAGGGGTAATAAACAGTCCAAGCAGTGATGTCAAGTTAATGATGGTCACCGTGAGAAAGCCAAATCCCCAAACTGCAAAGTAAATAGAAAGTCCAACATGTTCAATAATGTTATAACTAATATGTGATATACTGTTATGAAATCTCTTTAAAGGGAATATGTCACCTATAATAGTGACACGTTTCCTTTTTTTCTAATCTGATTGTTGATTTATTTTTATTATATTTCATCAATATGATTATGGGGGCTGCCACCTTGCCTAAACTAGCAAAATCTGGGATAAAAAAACAAACATGAAATTGTCTCTCATTGACCCACGTACTATTTTAGTAACAATACACTATGCTACAAAAGTAAAGTAAGATTACAGAGAAGACAGTCCCAGACCTAACTACATGAATATGTAATTTTAAGTGAAAATACAACTATAAAAGGAAGCTTCTGAACATTGAATTCTAGTCTGGCTAAAAAACTGATACTGAAAAATTCTGGAATTATTAGATACATAATAAACTGTGCTTAAGGGGGTCATTTGACCTCTTCTGATATATTTGTTTTTGTGACTACTTGTAGTCCCTTTGTACTAATAATTCTGAAGCTACTATCTATTCTTATGAGTTTATTAGGCGTCATCCCTTTATTATTTCTGTTAGAAATTCTGAATGAATTACTAGCAGATTGCAAAGTACCAGTTGGTTGTATCCAATCAGTCCCAGGCTGTGCAGGGACACACTCCAAACTTGTAACACCCATCTGGACCTTTATTGCAAACTGCTAGCAATTCATGACTTCTAGTGGGAATAATTGCACATAATGGTGTCATAAGAATTGATGCTCCAAATTGTTATTTCATGATGAATGCAAGTAGTGACTAAAACAAACACGATAGGAGAGTTTACAGGTCCCCTTTAAAGGGTTATCACATGAATAGTGTAAAAAAATACATAATAATCTTTTTGTAACAAACTCATAAACAGCTCTGTACACCACATGGATCCAGAGAACTCCCCAATCATTGCTCTGCTAAATTTATTTCAAGCAGGCAGCTCAGGGGGTGTGCCCTTTCTCAGTGTGCATGTCCTTTCTGCTGGCAGTTGAAGGATGGAACTGAGTATGTGCTTCCATCTCAGTGAGCTGGACAAATATTTTAGAAAAAGGGCAAACAGCAGGTGGCGCTATGCAGATAGACTTCAGTGAATAACTCAGTGGCTATACTAAATTTTTAATTACATGCAACTAAAAAAGTATTCAGATCCAATTGCTGGTTTGGAAAATGTAGAATATTTTCCATGGGACAACCCGTTTAAGTGGTCCTGTCTTGGCAAAGACTATCTGCTTCACCTGCAAGAAAAGTACTGTATCTGAGACCTCTGGCTCATTGAAAAAAGCCCGACATTTCTAGGAGCTCATTGACAAGTTAACTAGTCAAAAAAATTATTCTGTACATGAATCTGTTTGTACCACAATTTGATCTCAAATTTCATGCTTACAGTGCTGCACTTGTGTCGGTCCTGTCATTTCTATTCTGCTGACATACAATGGCACATATTCTATAGTTACATGTCATTGGTTTCTCTGCTAATTAAATGGCATCAGCAATGTTACAATACATTTTTAGACACCAGCCATGGTCAGGAATGAGCTGACCCTGACCTAACGGACATCAGTAGAAAAATCATACGTAGTACCAATGTCCTCTATGTGGCTGTGTAAAGAAAAGTCATCTTTCCATTAAAATCATTGTCTATACCACTTCATTTATTACATGGGCTGGGTTTCTATGTGTCAGAATGAGCTTTCATTTAAAGGGGTTGTCCAATGAAAAATATTCTACAATTTTCAAACCAGCACCTGGATCTGAATACTTTTGTAAATGCATGTAATTAAAAATTTTGTATAGTCATTGAGTTGTTGAATAAAATATATCTGTATAGCGCCACCTGCTGTTAGTTTGTTTTCCCAATTTCTTTGTCCTGCTTACTTAAAAAGCCGCACATGCTCAGTATAACCGTTTACTTACCTCCTGAGCTGTGATAGGGAGAGCATGGACACTCCCCCTTAGCTGCAGCATTAAGGACACTCCCCTTGAGCTGTCAGCTTGATATAAATCTAGCAGAGAAATAAATGGTTCTGGCTTTGTTAGAAAGAGATTGTCATGTACGATATGATGTCTGATTTTCATTTTTTACATTAATCATGGGATAACTTTAATTTTATAATTAGAAAGCTCAATTAGAATAGCATGCATTTAGCACAAAGTAGGCTTCAATCTTATCTACATCTAATATACAATGAACAAAACATACTGATCGTATAATTGGCTATCCTAGTGAGTGTGTCTGTGTAATTTTGTAATTAGTCTGTAAAGGTGGCTTTACATGGGACATGCTCCTTCCCGACAATCTGCTGATCACTAGAGGAGGTGACCACTGTATTTACAAATGGCAATCTCCTCCAAAGTATGGGGAAGAGCGATCGCTGATGCCATTGCTCTTCCCTATAAGGACTCGTTGTTTGCTGGCAGGAGATCGTGTTTACACAGCATGATCAGCTGCCAGTAAACAATCACTTTTGCGTGCGCACAAACGATCAGATTACACGATGAACACTCGTTAGCGATAATCTTTGCGATTCTTGGCCCGTGTAGAGGTGGTTTAAGCCCCGTGTGACGTGAATTGCATCAGTCTCTGTACAGCATGGCAGAATATGCCGCCACAGTGAACGAGGTAGTTCATCAAGATTCTCCTGTACAGAAAACAACAGTAATGACATGACTCCTCTAAACAGCGGTAAACATTGAGTGACCAGTCATATTCTGCTTAGTCTGCTCTTTTGCGATGCTAGCCTTTTAACACAATGTGGTCCTGAAGATAAACCAGCCTTATCTCTGTGTCTTTTTATGATACAGTAAAGTATTTTACTGGATGGTTATATCTGTCGATCGTTATTGTTGACCTTTCAGCACGGATTGTCCTGTAAACATGAAATTGTCATGTCATGAAGATACATCAGGTTGTGTCTAATAAAACTCTCACACATGATGCACGTCGCCTAATACCAGGCGCCTAGTACCAGTATTCATCACTATGGCTTTATAAAAGTGCAACTGTATGGTTTTAAGACACTTTTTTATGGATACAATTATCCTTCTCAATACAGAGTAACAGCGAAAACGTCAAGTGTCTACATGATCTCTTGCACATATACAGTACTATATGCATTGTTCACTGGCGAAGAAACTGATGCAACTGACAAGCTCTGCATCTAATGCCACCAGATGTAAGGCAGCTATACTATAAGTCAATGTTCGGCCCCTTAAATAGGCCTTGCGATATGACTCAGATATTAAATAAGCCAGCACCTCATCTGAAGACAGCTGTTTCTGGGTGATTGCCCCTCATCATTGCAGAGCAGAGAGTACTGGCTTAACTGGGTGAGAGATCTAGGTCAGGATTTGGGGGACATTATATCTCCTTGGGGAGAGAGTGCATTAATTGGCGTTAGGAGACTTATAGGCCATACATGTGCTTCTAGAAAGGGATAAAAATTAGCTTTTAACAAGCTCTGACTCTAATGCCACCAGATGTAAGGCAGCTATACTATAAGTCAATGTTCGACCTGTCTGCAGATGAAGGGCTGGCTTATTTATTATTCGAGTTATGTCTCCAGGCCTATTTAAAGGGTCCGACATGGGAACTCAACCAAACAGAATGCATTTTTGTCCCTATTGACAATGAATGGGGACAAAATGAAAGCGTTTTCCTCTGGTGATCCTATGATGGATCTCAATACCGAAAAGGAAACGCGTAAATGTGAAAGTAGCCTAAGTCAATGATGCCTGAACCGGTTTTTTTCATTACTGGAAAAAACTGATCAGGCACCCTTTGACTTGCAATGATTTTCATGCCTGATCAGGTTTGTTCAGTTTGGATTTAATACAACCAGATGAGGAAAAAGCCATCACTATGTATTAAGTGGAACGGATCCTTTTAATTCAGGTTTTGAGATCCTTTGCCAGATCTCAAAACCTGATTTAAAAATGCAGATGTGAAAGTAGCCTTAGTATAAATCCAGTGTTAGGCTAGTTTCACACTAGCGGCAGCCTTCTCCGGCAGGCTGTTCTGGCAGGGGGAACAGCCTGCGTGATCTGTACTACCGCTAGTCCACCGGTCCGCTCCAGGCCCCCTTCACTATAATGAGGGTGGGCCGGAGGTCCGGCCACAGCACGGCAAACATGCCGAGAGGTGGGCGGAATAAAACAATAACCAGAGCGGACTTCCTGGCGGCACGGTGGACTAGTAGTAGCACGGATCCGGCAGGCTGTTACCCTGCCGGAACAGCCTGCCGGAGAAGGCTGCCGCTAGTGTAAAAGTAGCCTTAGTATAAATCCAGCTTTAATTGTTGGATTAAAGATTGTTCAGTCAACAGCTATTCCCTCTGCCCCCTACCTTAATAGCACATATGTGTTATCAAAGGGGAAGGAGAATAAACCACTAGTCGGAAACTGTGGCTGTAGCTTATCTACCTTGAGAGCTAAGAATCAGGCAGTTTGAAATCATACAAACCCAATCCTTCTTTACCCCAACCTTTCCCATACGGAGAGAGTCAGTAAAACACCATACATACTAAATGGTAGGCTGCAATTAGTAGGTCTGGCTAATGTTCATCTAACATGTATGGGCACCTTAACGGTGTGGGTGGAAAGGAGCCTTAACAATTGACCATGAAGGGAAGGGTGGACTGATTGGATGATAAAGATCTTACTAAAGACTACTAAAGGTTGGAGCTGTTTCAAGTTATCAAGTGAGAAGGACAATATTGTTTTCTTTTTTTTTAATTTTGCATTATAGTTTGCATTTGACATAACTTTACTTCACTCAAGACCTGGAAATTCTCAAAATGTGCTGATTTCTCACAAACCATACTTAAACTGATATTTGTTGGCTCTGACTCACCAGTAAATTTGTTTCCCTAAGTATTAAAAGGTTATTACAGCTTTTATCATTTCTCATCTATCCACAGAATAGATGAGAAATCTTATATCAGCAGAATTCCAAATGCAGCATTAACAATTCATTTCTGCAGTAAATCGGTATTCTTGGTAACAGATGGCACCAAGACAATCTAACTACAGAGGTATAACTGGAGGGATTCTTCTCATGTTAATAACACGTGTCACCAGACTTTACCTTGTGCAGTAGTGGGCCTCTCATCTAATTGCTCCTCATTTGAACATGGGTGAGTAAACATTAGATATAAAAGGGCTGGACATGCATCTCGAAAGTTTTCATCTGTAATTTGGCCTCCATAAGGAGCAAAGATTTCTTCATTTGAATAGCACTAAAAAACAGAAAGTAAAGACTGTTATTGGATTACACTGAACTGTGGCATAGGAACAGAGGCCATAGACCTTACAGGGAAAACTCCCGGTGGGCCGATGCCCAGGGGGCCGCCTGGGCCCTCCTCGCGGCAAGCCAGTGGCTGTTTTTGGGGATGTATTTTGTGCTGCTGGCAGTATTTTGTGATGGACCACAATATGGTATTGCTGGCCCTGCCTTCCATCAATTTGGACCCAACTACAAAACAGGGCCACTCTTAGTATTTTTTTCAGGGCCACTTTAGGTTCCTAGTCCGCCCCTGCATAGGAAGCAGGGTTCCATGGCCCCCACTAGCACCCTCTGTGACTCTCTTAAGACTCGTCGACAGTCGGATGTTTATTCAGTGAAGGAGACTGCTGTACATGCATCAATCTCCTTCACAGTATGAGAATGAGCGGTTGCTATTGCCATCCCTCGTTCAGGAAGCAGATCACTGTTTAGACTGCACTATCTGCTTCCCAGAAATCATAATTTAGATGCCTGCATGAACGACAGGATCACCCGATGAACGAGCCCTTTGATCATTCATCAAGTGATCGACGGCCCATTTAGATGGGCAGATTGTAGGCAACAAACGTTCCCAGAAACGTTAGTTTCCGATAATCTGCCCGACAATCAGGCAATGTAACTTCACCTTTACCCGTAGCACCACCAGATGCACTTTGCAAACTACAACTTTTCCAAAGTTTGTAGCTAATTTAATGAGCTACAGAAACGCCACTGATCCTTTTGAATATTCTTCACTGACGATTCATGTACCACATACTGAACTTAAAGGTGGCCATACACATTAGTGTAAAGTTGATCAAAATGGACGATTTCAACCAAGAGATCATCCATCAGTTGAAATCAACAATCGCTTTAGCCATCCGATGACAGACCATTACTGTCTGAGAAGTCGGCAGTGTTTAATATTTTCGTCCAATAGTTGGCTGGACGATCGTTTCTTTAAAGAAAGATTGTTCGTAGACAAAAGACCTTTCTTTGAAAGACGATTCCCAGTAAGATCTTTTGTCCATCACCTGGTTTCACTGAATATGCATGATGACCAGTTTAAACAACTGTACCGGTCAATATGGACTAAGATGTGTTTCGCTGAGCCTGCAAAAAAGTTACCAGATGTTTGTTCAACTGCTTTTCAACCATCACCCAACTTGTATCTGATGTGTATGTATAACAAGGTGCTAATTACCCCTTTTCTGTCCTATGTATATGGCTCACATCACCTGCGGACAAGTTTTATTCAGCACTGCATTATTATATTATTTCTCTACTGCATTACACCTTTTTGATTAGATTTCAAAAGAAAACATAGATCTGTAAAGAGAATGGGTAAATTGTCTTTTGGATGAGGCTGTAAGTAAAGGTAACTTTACATGAGGCGATTATCATGTAAATTAACGTTAAATCGAATAAAACTACGCGATTATGGAGCAGTGTAAAAGCAATGAACGATAGAGCGACAACCGGCAATCAGTAGATTTCTCGTTGGTTCCATCATTTGTGTCGGTACAAAAATCATCGTTGGACGTTAACGATTTCATACGTGTAAACAGGAATCCTTTACTGCGCGCGTGATTACAGATGATTACACCGTCGGTGTGTTTAAGTACAACACTCAACTTATCAACACTTTACAAATGATGGACTATGTGATTGAAATTACGATTTTGTGAACGATATTCGGTGCATCTAAAGGGTCATTGTTGAAATGTTCACTAGAAACGAATGGTTCCTTGTACCAATCATCTACTCGTGTAAAGGTACCTTAAAGGGGACCTATCCCCTCTCCTGACATGTCTGTTTAAGGGTCCTTTTACACTTGCGTTCTGAGGATCCGGCAGGCACTTCCGTCCCGCCGGATCCGTCAGAACGCAAGTCGCCTGAAGCATTACAAGACTGATCAGGATCCTCAACAGTCTTCGAATTGCTTACAGGTTACTATGGCAGCCAGGACGCTATTAAAGTCCTGGTTGCCATAGTAGGAGCGGGGAGCGGGGGAGCGGTATACTTACAGTCCGTGCGGCTCCTGGGGCGCTCCTGAATGACGTCAGAGTGATCCATGCGATCACGTGATCCATGCGCGTGGGGCGCCCTGACGTCACTCTGGAGCGCCCTGGGAGCCGCACGGATGGTAAGTATACTGCTCTCCCGCTCCCCACTACATTTTACCATGGCAACCAGGACTTTAGCGTCCTGGCTGCCATGGTAACAATTGAGAAAAAGCTAAACGTCGGATCCGGCGATGCGCCGAAACGACGTTTAGCTTAAGGCCGGATGGGCATTAATTCCGGATCCGGCCTTGCGGCAAGTGTTCCGGATTTTTGGACGGAACAAAAAGCGCAGCATGCTGCGGTATTTGCTGCGTCCAAAAAACGTTCCGGTCCTGAACTGAAGACATCCTGATGCATCCTGAACGGATTTCTCTCCATTCAGAATGCATGGGGATGATCCTGATCAGGATTCTTCCGGCATAGAGACCCGACGACGGATCTCTATGCCGGAAAACCAAAACGCCAGTGTGAAAGGGCCCTAATAGCGTCATGCATTCCCCAGGTAATAACAATCCTGGAACATCTTTTCTTATGACTCTATGTTGTACCCTTACTTCATTATTTCTACTAATGAATGAAGTTATGAATGAATTGCTATCAGCCTTTAGTAAGGGTACAGAGGGGTGGTAACAAGTTGGGGGTGTGAACCTACACAGACTCACTCTATCTAATCAGTGCTGCAATGTTCATAGTGTGCAGCGACACACACACCCCAACTTGTTACCACCCCTCTGTACCCTTACTGATGGCTAATAGCAATTCAATTATAACTTCTAGTAGAAATAATAAAGAAATGGCATAACATAGAGCCATAAGAATAGATGCTCCAGAACTGTTATTACATGGGGAATGCATGAAACTATTAAAACAGGCATGTCAGGAGAGGTGAAAGGTCCTCTTTTTAAGTGTCCTACTGGCATCAGATACAGCAGAAGGGAGTGACTTTAAAAAGTGTAAAAAAAAAGTGATGAGTGAGACAATTTTGAAGATAACATTTCTTTAACTGTGTCTGTGAACAAAGTTAAACTGATATGGAAAATGCTTCATTGACCCTTTTACTCTTTATAGACAAACCTTTAATTTCAACACTTAATATTTGTACAAGACAAGTTCCTGGCAATAAAAGTTTAACAAGTAATGTTAATAGGAGCACAAAACGGGGGAAGTGAAAGTTCGGGAACCTGTACTGTAAGTACGTTTGAGTAAATTAAAATCCTTGAGTTATCCCCTTACATTACATTCATAGTAGTTTCTGAGCTACAGTTGCTTTTTGTAAAACTTGGTGACAACTGATAAGATGATCATTACACTCAGAGGGTCACACCCTGCTTTTCCAAGACTTACCTCTCAGCATGGACTATACGATAGGATAGGTCATCAATATTTGGGTCTCGGAAAACTCTTAAGTTCGCCACACCTTTGAAGCAAACACTTTTGTTTAAAAATGCTACTCCAGTTTTTTTTTTTTATACCATATTGGAGAGAGGTTGTGACCTTTTTATTGGACTAATAAATCTGGATTGATTAATGTATCTAACCAGGCCCACTTTTCCACCCACTTTTCAAATCTGGAGTGAGTGATGTCAAAATTCACAAAATACAGTAGGTAAGCAGAAAAAGTTGCAAAGCCCTATTTTGCAACTTTTTCAAGTATATGATACATACACATGATCGCTTGAAACAATGGAAGAAGTCCCGTGCCACATAGGAGTCCTGTAAAGGATTCCAGTTTATTTTCAATACATTAAAAAGACCATGAACAGAATACACAGCATAAGAGCTCATGCACATGACCGTGTGTATTTTGCGGCCTGCAACACACAGATCTTCAAAAATTACAGATGATGTCTATGTGCATTCTGTATTTGACAGAACGGAATAGCTGGCCCCTACAATAATAGGACGGGTTCTATTTTTTGGGGGAACAAACATATGGACATATAGAAACTGAATGCACATAGAGTAACTTCCGTTTTTTTTTGTGGACCCATTGAAATGAATGGTTCGACATATGGTCTGTAAAAAAAACTTAACGGACACGGAAAGAAAATAAGTTCCTGTGCATGAGCCCTAAAAGATTACTTTTTTTAGAACACCTTTGTCAAAGTGGAAAAACGACCCATTAAAACAATCACCTGGGTAGATGCAGTGTGCAATTGTTTTTACTTCAATTAAAATTTTTACCTTTGTGAGTATGGGTGATGAGTTAATTTCTTGAAAATTAATTTGTATTTGACTCAATCAATTAATCAATTAGGCGATTTGATTCAGGTTCAAATAAATTAAACCCAAATCTAAAGAGCTCCATTTACCCTGATAAGTTGAGGATGCCATTTAGTGGTTTCCTAGGACTGTATTCAACTCATTTTAAACTCTTTAATGCCAAGATAGCATTAGTAATCTTAAAGGGGTTGTGCCAAGTGTTTAACTACAGGACAGGGGTTGACTAGCTGATTTTTCGGGGTCCAATTGCTGGAAACCCCAGGTTCACAAGAACGGGAGTTCTTTTCCTCATTGTGATGGAGTGGCAAGTCGTGCATACGCACTGCCGCTCCATTCATTCTTTATGGGAGCACTGGAGATAGCCGAGAACGGTGCCCCTGCACGACCTGCTGCACCATTAGAATGGGGGAATGGGAGCTGTGGATAGGGGATAACTTAAAAAATTTGCACAATCACTTTAAAGCGACAGCAATGTATATAGCTATGATAAACACATAGCCGCTGGAAGTAACAAACAACCTCTTTAGAAACTAAGGGGGAGATTTATCAAAGTGGTGTAAAGTAGAACTGGATTAGTTGTCTATAGCAACCAATCAGATTCCACCTTTTATTTTTCACAACTCCTTTGGAAAATGAAAGGTGGAATCTGATTGGTTGCTATTAGCAACTAAACCAGTTCTACTTAACACCAGTTCGATAAATCTCCCCCAAAGTTTTTAAAAAATGGTGTGAAATTTTTTTTCCCTCTCCTTCACCTTTTTTGTCTTATGGGCTGAAGAATGTCTGATGCCATTTTGAGAAATTCACCTGAATCCAATTGTCAAAAACTGACAGATATTTTTCAAAAATTCATGTCAAGTTCAATTTGATTACAACTGTTTTGCTCATCTCCCATGAGTATATTACATCACAGCGCTTCAGTGCTTTTACTCTCTTGAAGGTGGGCTGTTTTATGTTTCTTAGCTTCTTTTATATGTGTGCATAGCAAACAGCATTTTATCTTGGGAACACATCAACACTTTGGCGTAAGAAAACCATACAATGTGGGGAACTGGATACTGAAAAACACTGGAAAGTGGGAGTGCCAAGTCCACAAGGAAGCTGAGTTAGCACGTCTACTAAGCTCATTTATCTGCACAATATGCATTGTGGTGATTGCCCTGAGGACATTTTTTCCTTCTCTCTTTGAACTGGGATTAGTTGGGCCTTTTTTGTATTAATATACGGTAAATTATATTACCTGGATCTGGACAATCTGTGCTGATTTGTTCAGCTCCTGCTACCGTTTTTTGTGTTTAATGACCTGTGTGAGACACATGATGCTCTTCAACTAGTAAAAACAAAGGAAGTAAGAAGAACTACTTGCACATTCACAACATTGTTCACCTTGCAATAATGGAAATATATTGGGACACCTTTGCTAAGACCAGCGTTTTAGATGCCGGTCATAATAAGCCCCTGCTCTGGCAATGTATCCGCAAAAGTTATGTAGAGGCAATGGCCCCTACCTAACTTCGGCGTATCCAGAGCAGATTCCAACTTTCTTGCTGTCTTATATTTAGACCATTTTCCACGCCAAAAACAGGCATAAGCAATGATGGATAAGGCCCGTTCTCATCCCCATCAATCCATGCCACGCACACATTTTTAGACCTGGCGTGAGCGAGGAATAAGTCATAGATTCTCCTGCAATATGGCGTGCAACAGAATCTGTGCCAGATATATGCCACAATATCTATTCGTAAATGACCCCCATAGTGTTCCTGCATAAGACATTGGACATAGTGATGAGCGGCATAGGCAATATTCGTTTTTGCGATATTATGCTAATTTTTTGCATAATATTCGCAATAAATTTGCGAATTCTAGAATTCAAGATCTCCAGTCATTATTTTCACAACTGCGCAAATCTGCACTAATGATGTGCATATTTTTTGCGCAATACATGCAACTTTACATTTTATCAGGTCTGAGTAGATATTAGTGATTGGTGCACTAAGTATTGTTGTGACATCACAGCCAGCACAATGTCTGTAGCATGTATGTATAGACTGCAGAGAAACAGTAATTCCTATCACACTACCTAACACCCTGCACTGGAACCTATCAGCTACACTATATCACTATCTAACCTACACTGACTATCTCCCACTAACTATCTGTATTATATATATGAGCTAACTATCTAATGTAATTAAATAAGAATACAGATGAGTCTGCAAAGCACAGAGCAAAACAATGACACTGCTGTCTCTCTCTCTCTCAGAACTGCAGAAAACTGCAGAAAATGGCTGATGGGGAGTTACTTATAGGCCTCTTTCACACGGGCGTTGCGGGTGCACTCCGTCAAACAGTGCGGGTGCGTTGCGGGAATTGCCGCGATTTTTCCCTGCGAGTGCAAAGCGCTGTCATGCGTTTTGCACGCGCGGGAGAAAAATCGGCACTTTTGGTACCCAGACCCGAACCTGCACTTCTTCACAGAAGTGCATGTTTGGGTCAGAAATTGTCCCGCTGGTATTATTTCACATTATAACATAGTTATAATGTAAAATAATACCCTTGGCCATCTCCCTAATGTTGAACCCGGTGCAGAATGGGTTAAAAATAATAAACCAATCATAACTTACCTGGTCCATTTGATCGCGAAGCCCGGCCTCCTCTCCGTTAGCTTGAAAGATGTAAAGGACCTGTAATGATGTCACAGCATCACATGGCCCAATCACCTGCTCCATCACTATGGTGATGGAGCATGTGATTGGTCCATGTGACCACGTGACATCATCCAAGGTCCTTAAGCACTATTCACAGCCTGAGGATAGTGATTATGACCTGGATGATGTCACATGGTCACATGGACCAATCACATGCCCATCACCATAGTGATGGAGCAGGTGATTGGGCCATGTGATGTGACGTCATCACAGGTCCTTTAGATCATCAATGCTGCAGGAAAGAGAGGACAGATCGCGACTACGCGATCAAGTGGCTAAGGTAAGTTAACTTTTATTATTTTTAACCCCTTCCTCATCATTTAACAATGCATTCTTTATTAAGAATGCTATATTTCCCTTATAACCATGTTATAAGGGGAAATAATAGAGATTGGGTCCCGTTGCTAAGCAACAATGCGGAAAATCGCAACGCATCCGCACTTGGTTGCAGATGCTTGCGATTTTCCCGCATCCCCATTCACTTCTATGGGGCCTGCGTTGCGTGAAAAACGCAGAATATAGAACATGCTGCGATTTTCACGCTAACGCAGAAGTGATGCGTGAAAATCACCGCTCATGTGCACAGCCCCATAGAAATGAATGGGTCCGGATTCAGTGCGGGTGCAATGCGTCCTCCTCACGCATTGCACCCGCGCGGAAAACTCGCCCGTGTGAAAGGGGCCATATAGTAAAGGGGTACTACGGCAATGGAATTGTTCAATAAAGGGGTACTGTAGTATGGAATTGTTCTATAAAGGGTACTATAGCATGGAATTGTTCTATAAAGGAGTAATGTGGCAATAAATTGTTCTATAAAGGAGTACTATGGCATGGAATTGTTTTAATAAAGGGGTACTGCTGCATGAAATTGTCAAAAATGGACTGACATTTTTGGAAAATTTAGATCAAATTCAATTTGTTTATGCTCGTTTTGCTCATCTCTAATGCATATATTACATTGCAGTGTTTCATTTTTCTCTGTTGAAGGGCTGTTTTATGTCTCTTAACGTATTTTATATTTGTGCAGAGCAAACAGCATTTTATCTTGGGAACACATCAACACTTTGGTGTAAGAAAGTGCAGTGTTGGGAAATGGATACAGAATAACACTGGAAAGTGTACTGTAACACTGGAAAGTGTACTGCAGCATGGAATT
Source organism: Bufotes viridis (assembly GCA_033119425.1). Lineage (NCBI taxonomy): Eukaryota > Metazoa > Chordata > Amphibia > Anura > Bufonidae > Bufotes > Bufotes viridis. The sequence continues at coordinate 422,489,117 of CM065589.1, forward strand.
TTTCTTTAAAGGGCTACTGCATATGGAATTGTTCTATAATTTGGTACACTGGAATGGAATTGTTCTATAAAGGGGTACTGCAGTATGGAATTGTTCTATAATTTGGTACGGTAACATGGAATCGTTCATTAAAGAGGTACTGCGGCATGGAATTGTTCTTTAAAGGTGTACAGTGGCATGGAATTGTGCTGTTCACAAAATATAAGTTCTGCAGGTGGAGTCTTACTATTAGAAGTATATAGACTATTATCAGTATGAATGTAAGCAATAGCAGCACAGTCACTTGCTCTATACCAGGCAAAGCAGATAGCAGCTGCTGTTTCTTCACAACTTCAGGCAATTGCTAAAGTCGAGATTACTCTATAGTTTTTATGTCAAGTATTCAGACTGCAATGTGCATACAAGCAATAGCAACTAGGGATGAATAAATTGATTTGTCTCATCAGAAAGAGTTCTTCACCTGTGACGGGGCTGACCCAACAGAAGAGGTAGCAGTGGTGGGTTCTTCTTCACCTGCTGAGACAGCCCCACACTGGTGAAGAACCCTTGCTGATGAAATAAATTGATTCATTATAATCGATTTGCTCATCCCTAAAAGCAACCTATTCAGTTATAAGTGGCAAGGCAACAACTAATATAGCAATTGCAGCGACCGACATGAGGAAAATGGGAGTGGTAGTGGTGGCACAGATGAGTAATAGTGGTTCACAGAGAAGTGGAACAGAGGAGTAGTGGTGGCACAGAGGAGTAATAGTGGTTCACGATGGAAGTACTCACTCTAGCACTACCTGGTGCCATGCAGCATGAATGGAAGTTCTTTTGGGGACTCACCGCCTGGTGATAGTAGGGGTGCCCTTGATGGTGTACGGTTAGCATGGTGCAAGGAAGGAGGGCAGTTGCAGGATTGGCAAAAGATTAATGGAGTTAATGGCCAGGCCTGTTTCGTTATATTAAAAAGATAATAGGAACAATAGTTCATACAGAAGCAAAGGCACAGTTCTGGAGTATGTTACAGATGTTACAGAGTAAGCTTCTCCCAATAGATGTGTATAGGCAGTAGCAATGATGGTAGTAGTAGTCCTCCCTGAGTTTCACTCCAAACTTTTAAATCTTTCCAAATAACCACAGGCCTGATATTCTGTTCTCATTAACTCCTTCTGCAATTCCCATTCTCAGGGGGGGCAGATCTTACATCTGGATGGTCAGTCCATCTCAAATTGTTAACACTTTTCACAAGCAGTAAAGTCATAATGTCGAAAACTAATGATACCTTACTGTCTGAATCGAGTGCATGGCCTTGTTGGATCTAAACCTTCTGTGGCTGTCTGTTTTCTTAGCTTTAGGGGTAGTCTCTCAGTTAAGTTGTTCTCTGGCAGCTCTGCAGTCTCAGGAATGGTGTTTCCTGGATGAGGCTTCTCTTAGGGTCTACTTAGCAGGAGCTCACAGAGGTAGGTCTTGTGTCTAGCTCTGCTTAGAGTCTCTATCTAACCAGAGGGGGCTGGACCAGTCAGTCTCTACAACAACCTAACCAAGACTCCCAGTGTTCACTGTTTTATACCCATACACAACCACTGGCAATACAGAAGAGGAGATTTATCTAAGACATTTTACAACTTTTTTTTTTTAAATCTCCTGGGCTGCCGAAGAATGAGACTAATTTATGACAAGGCACAGGCCTCATCAGGGACATATTCCAAAGTATACTCTGGCTGCCCGTGTGCTAGGACTAAATCTACGGCAGCTCGGAGCCTGTTTTCAGTCGCAAATAAAGATTTATGTGGTAGCCCCGCTCACTCCTCACCCTCACCATGCTCATTTTTCAGAAAGTGGCCAGGGCAGCAACAAAATTGCACTTGCAACAAAATTTTCCGCAAGTGGTATTTAAAAAGTCACAAACACAAGATTTGCAACTTTTTTATGCCAAAAAAAGAGACACATGGAGATGATAAATAATTCCCAACATTTATTTACAATTAACTTTTAGCAGTGATTACTAAAGGATGCAGTTTATGTTGTGAAAAGAGCACAGTTCTATACCCCACTATACCCTTTTATAGAACAATTCTATGCTGTAGTACCCCTTTATAGAACAATTCTATGCTGTAGTACCCCTTTATAGAACAATTCTATGCTGCAGTACCCCTTTATAGAACAATTCTATGTTGCAGTACCCATTTATAGAACAATTCTATGCTGCAGTACCCATTTATAGAACAATTCCATACTGCAGTACCCCTTTATAGAACAATTCCATGCTGCAGTACCCATTTATAGAACAATTCCATACTGCAGTACCCCTTTATAGAACAATTCCATGCTGCAGTACCCCTTTATAGAACAATTCCATGCTGCAGTACCACTTTATAGAATAATTACATACTGCAGTACCCGTTTATAGAACAATTCCATGCTGCAGTACCCCTTTATAGAACAATTCCATGCTGCAGTACCCCTTTATAGAACAATTCCATGCTGCAGTACCCCTTTATAGAACAATTCCATGCTGCAGTACCCCTTTATAGAACAATTTTATGCTGCAGTACCCCTTTATAGAACAATTCCATGCTGCAGTACCCCTTTATAGAACAGTGGTTCCATTACCCTTATTCCAATGTTTTATGCAAGAACACTGTATTTGTATATAATCACAAGGTGAGAGTTCTACAGGGGCAGTGTGAACAATGTTCTGAATATGTAAGTAGCTCTTCTTCCTTCCTTTGTTTTTATTGTCTATTAAGAGCATCGTGTGACCCACCCAGGTGATTGTTTTACTGGGGACTTTTCACATGGTGTGTTGGATTTAACAAGGGTGTTCTACCAAAACATGTAGCCTGTTGTGCTGTGTGTTCTAAACATGGACTTTTTGCTGCATTGAAATGCTTTTACAGGACTCCTGTGGGGTGCTGGACTCCTCCCATTGTTTCGTTGTTTACATGGCTGGAATAGTTCAACTGCAAATAACACTAGAGATTACAGGCAAGAGCTGACTAAAGGCGCCTTTACATGGACCGATTTTGCAAGCGATTGTTGAAAAAGAAGTGTTCCTTCCCAACAATGAACGCACGTTTGCGATTATCTGGCGGATTCTCGACCCATGTAAAGGAACATTAGTAACCATTCGAAGTTTTAAGCCCTTGTACGTTCTAGCCCCTTCTATTTCCAGTATTTCAAGTCTATTGCCATGTGATAGTTTCGGCATTGCGAAGGTTGGGGTTGTTCCTTTAAGGATATGTTGTCCAACTAGGTAGGTTGCAGAAAGAGAAAATAGGGTGAGGGACCCAAGTAGTGATTTTTTAAGTCAGTTTTACCTGTATATAATAAAGGTTAGTTTTGGTGAGCTAACTACCTTTTTTAACTATGGTTTAAACTTTTTGATATTCTTGTAACATATTGTGCTATTAGTTCATTCTGTGTGCCAAATGTATTGTTTGAAACAATTTTGAAAAGTGTTTTCAAAAGGTCTTGGCTAACAGCAGCCATGAAAATTATTAAGGCCTCTTTCACACTTGCGTTGTTAGGATCCGGCGTGCACTTCCGTCGCCGGAAGTGCCCGCCGGATCCGTAACAACGCAGTGACTAACAGTTGAAGACTGATCAGTCTTCAAATGCTCCAGTGTTACTATGGCAGCCAGGACACTATTAAAGTCCTGGTTGCCATAGTAGTGTGAGAGCGGGGAGCAGTATACTTACTGCCTGTGCGGCTCGGGCAGCTCAGAATGACGTCAGAGCGCCCCATGCGCATGGATCACGCGATCCATGCGATCACGTGATCCATGCGCGCGGGGCGCCCTGACGTCTCTCTGGATCGCCCCAGGAGCCGCACGGGCGGTAAGTATACTGCTCCCCCGCTCCCCATTACACTTTACCATGGCAACCAGGACTTTCGCGTCCTGGCTGCCATGGTAACCATTCAGAAAAAGCTAAACGTCGGACGACATTTAGCTTAAGGCCGGATCCTGATTAATGCCTTTCAATGGGTATTAATTCCGGATCTAGCCTTGTCTGCGGAGCAGCATGCTGCGGTATTTTCTCCGGCCAAAAAACGTTCCAGTCCTGAACTAAAGACATCCTGATGCATCCTGAACGGATTTCTCTCCATTCAGAATGCATTGGGATAATCCTGATCAGGATTTTTCCGGTATAGAGCCCCGACGACGGAACTCTATGCCGGAAAAGAAATACGCAAGTGTGAAAGAGCCCTAACTTGTATAAGCATAAAAATTTTGGTATACCATATCAGTATATATAAGATGTATCTGTTTTACGCCTGCTAGGAGCAGCAGCAGATTTGTATCATTATTTTTAACCATTTCTCCTCACTCTCACTCCAGATTTGTGGTACAAAATGTTGCTTTCCTGTGCATTTTTTGCTTACATGTCACATTACTGTGTGAACGCACACAAAAGCCAAATTTATTTACTGGAGTGAAGAAAAAATTGTGCAAAATAATGCTGCTAATCTACTTCTACTTATAGCAGGTGTAAAATGATATGACTGCACGTTTTAAATAAATCTGTCTCTCCAACGAATCTCTTCACTTTCCTTGGAGTAAATTATGCTAATATTAGTAAATGTGGACTAATGTGTCAATGAGACTGTTTAGCTAGGGGTTTATTCACATCTACCAGTTGAGACACAGTTAAAACCGCATGTGAAAAAATGCATGCAGTTTTGCAGCAGTATTGAAGTGTATAAATCGGCCGTGTGCTTTTTGCAGTTGAAACACATTTATTTCACCTGTTTCATATGTAACAACCACATCATCAATTGCCTCATTATGGTCACTTGTCTGCAATATCAAGGGGGCCCCACCAGGCAATTTTCCTTTGAATAGCTGAGACTATAGCTGGCTTAAGTAGGGGTTGACGGTTTAACCTGCTCTATCTCAGGCTGTATAGCGGCTAGGTCTTTTTTTTTTTAAGCTGACTGCCAAGCCACAATACATTCAGAGATAGACCAATTAGAAACTAGGTAGAGAGTGACATCTGCAAGTAATACCTGCAGACCTTATTCCTGACCTGACCAGGTTCCTAAAGATTCCATTTCTAGCTGTGGTGGCTAGCATAGTGATCCCAGTCTTCTTTCATGGTTGGTTTCTCATCTAGTTACTAATTCTGCACCTGTTTGGGCCATTTATTGATGCCATGACCCAGATGTTTACCAATATAAATAAAGTTCTACCAAACACTTGTACCCCATATTTACAAACATCAATATAGTTTATGTTTTACATAGTCCCTACACTGTCCTTTTTCCATGAAATGTGCCATTATTCTATAAAAGTAGTAAAACGAAAACAATCTACACATTTTTGGTGATCACTATAATACATTATTTATGCCATGTGGTGGGGTGGGCCCATTTAAAGGTTTTCTATGGGGCCCAGCCTTCATCTAGTAAAGACACTGAGCCAATAAAGAATTGCCTAGACCAGTGGTGGGCAAACTTATTAGCCAACTGAGCCAAATATCAACAAAACAGCAATTTAATTTTTTCTGAGAGCCAAATTTTTTAAACGTAAACTATATAGAAAGGTACATTGTTATTAACTTAATAAGGGTATTCCTAACCATCTGAACATACCTTTCTCAATCCTTGACACTACATCTTTCACTCCACAACGTTTCACCCTATAAGACGCACGTAGGTTTTAGAGGAGGACAATATGAAAAAAATATTTTTCATTTCACCTCGGGTCAAACCACTAATCAGACCCCCAATGTTAATAAGACCTCCCTCAGATCAGACGTCAGCTCAGACCCCAAAGTAAATGACCCCCAATCAGACCTCAGATAAGAGCCCCATGCCTCTCATCATCCCCATTATCATCAATGATGCCTCTCATCATCCCAATTATCATCAATGATGCCTCTCATCATCCATAATGCCTCTCATATACACAATTATGATTCTCATCATCCCCTTTATTATCCATGATGCCTCTCATCGTCCATAATACCTCTCATATCCCCCATTATGATTCTCATCACCCCATTGGCTCAGATCAGCCCCAAGTTTCTTAAAATAAAAAAGCACTTACCTCTCCTGCTCCTGACCACCCTCACTCTGTGTTCCTCCTGCTGTCGGCTGTGCTGTGAACTGGCGTGCACAGCGTGGTCACAGAGTGCCTCACACTGTGCGCAGCCCTGCACACCCTACAGCCGAGGACCTGGAAGCGGTGAGTACAGAGCCTTCACAGCTTCGCGGGCGCACTGTACATGTGAGCCCGCAACTGGAAGAGCCATTATCAAGGGGCTAAAGATCCACATGTGGCTCTAGAGCCGCAGTTTGCTGACCACTGGCCTAGACAGTTATATATTCTTCTCAGCTGTTAACAGGACTAGCTGAGATGAATGTCTTGTGTATTGCGTATTATTACTATTGTAAAATATTTGTGACTCATCTTAAGTATACAGAGATAAACTGAGCCCTATTGTGCAACCTCATGACTGATTAGAAGAGTAGAAGGCTAAAACAGCGAATATGTTCTTCCTGGAACAATCAATTCACAGTTTCACAAAATGCGAAATATGCGCCTAGATGTACAAAATGCACAAAACCAAACAGCATGTTTTCTGGGTAGATCTAAATATGTGCTGTGTTATCAACTAAAAACTCGACAACTTTGAAGATTTCTGAAGAATTTTAAAATACACTAGGGGAAATTAAAAAAGAACACCCGAAAAATGTAACATGATTGAGCTGAAACTGACAGTGTAAAAACTGCTGGTGGTGCTTGGTCAGTAATTACACAACCAAGGTGTTGCACCCTTTATTTGGGGTTCTGCAGCAGGGAATATACTGAGGCAGAGTCACATTAATACTGGGTGTTATGTCACCTTTCTCTGATACACTGGTAACTGTTATACAGATGTTGGAACTCCTGTGCTATGTCATTCCAAGCTCTTTCAAGTGGAGACGTATTTCAGCCAGATGGCTACTGTGCATGGAAGATCCGTGCACCATCCACTCATAGATAGTGTTGAGCGCGAATATTCGAATTTCGAATTTTTATCGCGAATATCGCAACTTCGATAATTCGCGAATATTGCGAATATATCGCTATATATTCGCAATTTCGAATATTCGTTTTTTTTTTTTTAGTTGTTAATTCTTGTTGCTCTCTGGTTGTCTTCCCAGTTCCCACTTCCCAAAAGCTGTTCTTACCTGTCCGGAGGATTCCTGGCTCCCTGCCCGCTTCAGTCATTGCCTGTTGCCGCTTCTGCTGACTTCCCATGTGCATGGGAACGCCTCCATGCTAAAGTGTACTGTCGGATGTGAGAATCACGATCTCACAAATTTGACTAAGTTGTAATCGCAATGCGATTAATATAACCTGAATTATTCGCATTGCGATATTCATTCTATTCTAGCAATACAACCATTAGGAACTTAGCTCTAAGATCAATTCGCAATGCGATTATATGTTCGCCTCGCGAATGAAACTTAGAGCTGACCGAGTTCCTAATGGTTGTATTGCTGGAATATAACGAAGATTGAGAATATAGTGCTATATTCGTGAATTCGAGATATTCTCAATCTTCGTTCTATTCTGGCAATATACATCCATTAGGAACTTAGCTCTAAGATCAATTACGCAATGCAGAGTATATGTTAGCCTCGCGAATAAAACTTAGAGCTGAGTTCCTAATAGTTGTATTGCTGGAATAGAGCGAAGGTTGAGAATATCTCGAATTCCGAATATAGCACTATATTCTCAATCTTCGTTATATTCAACAATACAACCATTAGGAACTCGGTCAGCTCTAAGTTTCATTCGCGAGCGACATAATCGCATTGCAGTGATCTTAAGCTAAGTTCCTAATGGATGTATTGCTAGAATAGAACGAAGATGAGAATATCTCGAATTCACGAATATAGCACTATATTCTCAATCTTCGTTGTATTCTAGCAATACAACCATTAGGAACTCAGATCTAAGTTGTAATCGCAATACGATTAATACAGGTTATATTAATCGCATTGCGAATGAAACTTAGAGCTGGGTTCCTAATGGTTTGTATTGCTAGAATAAAGAAGATTGAGAATAGGAACCCAGCTCTAAGTTTCATTCGCAATGCGATTAATATAACCTGTATTAATCGCATTGCGAATGAACTAGATCTGAGTTCCTAATGGTTGTATTGCTAGAATATAGCGAAGATTGAGAATATAGTGCTATATTCGTGAGATATTCGTTATCTTTGTCAATTCTAGCAATACAAGTTAACCATTAGGAACTCAGATCTAAGTTTCATTCGCGACGCGAATATATATTCGCGTAAAATTCGCAATATATAAAATCATGACGAATATTCGATTTCGACGAATATATGACGAATATTCAATCGAATATTCGCGAAATATCGCGAAATCGAATATGGCACCTCCCGCTCATCACTACTCATAGACATTCTCGAATGTGGGTAAGATATGGCATTTGAGTGGCCCAGGGAACTGCTGGATGCCCTGAAGAGCACATTTTATAGGCAATGTGTGGACGGGTGTTATCTTGTTGGAACACAATATCTCCTGAGTTTAAAAAAAGGCAGTTTGACTGGGTCCACAATGTTGTGGACATACCAATGTCTGGTTAATGTTCTGTCCAGAAACACCAGACAGGAACGTCCATGGCAGCTAGTGGCATGAAACCTTGTGCTGGCCCTGTGTGTCTCTGCACTATGCAAGATGGCAGTAGGCATTCTCCAGTTGTCTTGCAAACTTTGATCTATATGACCATCACCATGCCTGAGTGGTAGCCTTTATTGCTTCAATAGGAGATGCCACCCAGTATAAATGTGACCCTGCCTCAACATTTACCTTGCCACAGAACCCAAAATACCACCTTGGTTGTGTGATCGTTGATCAAGCTCCACTAGCAGTTCATACTAAGTCAATCTCAGCTCAATCACATTAAGTTTTCCAGATGGTCTTTCTTCATTTGTCGTGTGTATGTAAGATCATATAAAAGCAACTCAGTAACCTCTGTGGGGGAGATTTGTCAAACTGGTGTAAAATAGAACTGTCTTCGTTGCCCACAGCAACCAATCAGATCCCACCTTTCATTTTCCAAAGGAGCTGTCAAAAATGAAAGGTGGAATCTGATTGGTTGCTATGGGCAACTAAGCCAGTTCTACTTTACACTAGTTTGATAAATCTCCCCCTGTGTGTCTATTTTACAGCACATAACTACACTAATCTCTCTATGTCATTTTCAATGACATTATCTCAAAAACATCTATACATACTTTGCTGTGGCTACTAGAATTGCAACATAAAGTAAACCAGAGGTGTAACTTGCAGCTCCTGAACCTAAATTTAAAATGTATAACAGGCCTGCACCTGGTGTGGGCCATTTATTACTGGCACCTTTCTATGTGGCAAACTTTTGGGCACCTTCAGGCATAGAATGCACCCATGCAAAACATGGACCTATTATGTGACGCCCATAGCCAGCTAAATAAATACCACTGTTTGTAATGATTTTATACAGAGGAACATTTAGAATCCATAAGAAAAAATGTGGACACCTTCCATCATATTCTGTATAATGCCTGCCACATAAAATGTGTGTGATGGAAGCTTGTTGTTTACAGCACAAGGGCTCATGCACATGAGGCCTATGCAAAGGCAGATGAACTTCCTGCAAGTCTGTACAATGGAGCTTCAGGCGAGTTGTTTGCTGCCATGTGGTGCGTCCACACCACAAAACTCTCTAGGACTTAATACAGCTTCGAGCTTGTATGAATCCTAATATGGTTACATGGTTACATGTTAGGCTACTTTAGGCTAGTGTTTTTAATTCCGCTATTAAGGTCCGTCATAGGATCCCAATAGTAGATGAAAACGTTTCAGTTTTGTCCCCATTCATTGTCAATGGGGACAAAACTGAAGTGAATGTAATGGAGTGCACCAGAATGCATTCCGTTCCGCTTGGTAGCGCTTCCATCGCGGACAGAATAATGCAGCAAGCAGCGGTTTTCTGTCCGCGATGTGGTGTGGAGCAAGACGGATTCTCTGACACAATCTAACACAATAGAAAACGGATCCGTCCCCTATTGACTTTCAATGGTGTTCATGACAGATCCATCATGGCTATAGAAGACATAATACAAGCGGATCCGTTCATGACGGATGCAGGCGGTTGTATTATTGTAACGGAAGCGTTTTTACTAATCCATGACGGATCCCCAAAAAACACTAGTGTGAAAGTAGCCTTATAACTATGCCATTTCTGTAGGCAACTTACAAATTAAGTTGTGGAGCTACACTTTCAGATAACTTTCATATGTTTATTACTAAAATAACGGATTGACTTATAATCCTACTCTCCTTGCTCTCAGTATGATCAGTATAACTAAAGAGCACACAATAGGTCTTGTATTTACAAGCATTATATGATCCATGTCCTGAATTTCATACAGTGCTTTCTAAGGTTTTATCCTATGGATCTGACAAATGCCATACGCTTAGCCACTATGAGTCTGCATACTTTTTTGTAATTTGCATCCAGATTCTTCACAGTTTTGAAGATTTTTGTTTGCCATTAGTGAATTGAAATATTCTATGTGTACATTCAGATCCTGAAAACCGGTACATACCTAGTACTGCTATGGATGCGGTTGACTAAGCAATGTTCAGTAATCTAAGCACACCAGCGGCAGCACAAATCTTCAGTGTATCAATCATGTGGCTAAATGTTTTATCAACCAAGAGTCCAGAAACTAAACAGCTTAACAATACATACCATTCTGGAGTTTGTAAGTATCTGCATCCATTTAATGATTTTATTAACTGAAAGCAAACAAAGATCTTCAAACTGTAAATGTTGGGAAAATTGTAACACAAAGTACAGGGGTGGACTGGCCATAGATCCTAGAAGACTTCACAGTGGGCCGATGTCCAGGGGACACCTGAGCCATCCTAACGGCTGCCAGCCATGGTAAGTAATGATCTGAGGCTCCCCTCCTGACTCCTGAATTTAACAGTATTGCCATCCAAGGGCAAGAGGACAGAAGGTGGCAGCTGTCTCTGGTCACGACAGAGGGGCAGTTTTTGGGGAGGTATTGTGTGCTGCTGGGGCAGTATTTTGTGATGGACTGTGGTATTTGGCTCTGCTGGGGTGGTATAATGTGCCACAATATGATATTACTGGCCCCGCCTATTTGTATTGACCCTGCCTTCTGTCAATTTGGTCCTCATTACAAAATAGGGCCATTTTTAGTTATTTTCCAGTTCCCAGTCTACCCCTGACAAAGTATATTAAGCTGGCAATACATATGAAATAACTGGTGGCCAAATGCTTATTTCAAGCTCATTAGTATAGCGTCAGGTCATAGGGCACTCCTACGCACACCATGTCCTGTCCTGAAGCTGTGCACTGTGCAGTGCAGGCACCCAGAGAAGAAGACCAGTTATAGGACTGAAGGCACCATACTAACCACTCCCTGGGCCCTGAAAATTAAACCATTAGTCCTGCTCGTGGGCCCCTTCCTGAGTTCGGGCCCCATAGCAGCTGATTACCCTGCTTCCATGATAGCTACATCCCTGTACCTACACAACTTTCCCACAGTGCCACACACTGTACTCAGGATCACAGTTTGGGGGCAGGGGAACAAAGTGGGCAAATTGCCGTGGCTTCATCGACCTGCCACCTCTGCAGATAGGGGAACAGTATATGAGAGGGGAGTATAAGGAGCAGCCTCTGAGAGAAGGTGGTGAGGAACAGCAGTCTGTGAAGGGGCATAAGGAACAGACTGTGTGAAAGTTGGGAGCATGGAGAGCATGCTGTGTAGAGGAAAAGTAGTTTATGATGAAGTGGGATCAGGCCAAGGGGGAGAGAAAGTGGGCCATGGTAACAAGCCTGAGAGATAGGGGCATTGGGAGCAATCTGTTAAAATATCAGACATGGAAAGAAGTCTAGGTGAGAGAGAAGCATAAACAGTGAGTCTGAGTGTAAAAGTAGGTATAGAAGTGGTCTGTGTGACATAGGGCATGGGGAGCAGACTGCGAGAAAGAGGGGCATGTGGAGCAGTCTGCGTGAGAGAGAAGACTATGGAGAGCAGTGTTTGTAAAAGTGTAGGGCATGGTGAGCAGCCTGTGTGAAAAAGAGAGAGCAAGAGGAAGAAGTGGACACAGAGGAGCATGAGGTGCAGTCTATTAGAAAGTGGGGTCATGGCAAGCGGTCTGTGAAAGAGTGGGCATGAACAGCAGTCTATATAAAAAGTAAGACATAGGGGAACACAGACTATGAAAGAAAAAAAGCATGGAGAGCAATCTCCAGGCCTCTTGCACACGAACGTATGGCTTTTTCAGTGTTTTTCGGTCCGTTTATAACGGATCCGTGGTTCCGTTTTTAGTTTCCGTTGTGTTTACATTTCAGTTCTGTTGTTCCGTTCCGTTTTTCGCATGGCATGTACAGTATACAGTAATTCCATAATAAAAATTGGGCTGGGCTTAAACTTTTCAATAGATTGTTCAGCAAAAATGGAACAGATACGGAAGACAAATGGATGCCTTTCCGTTTTTTTTGCGGACCCATTGACTTGAATAGAGCCACTGAACGTGATTTGCGGACAAGAATAGGATATGTTCTATATTTAAACTTAACGGAGAAACGGAAGGCATACGGAGACATTTCAGTATTTTTTGCAGACCCATTGAAGTGAGTGGTTCAGTATACTGTCAGTATACTGAACTGAAAAAACGGCCAGTATACGGTCTGCAAAATATTGTCGTGTGCATGAGGCCTAAGGCTGAGTTCACACTTCAGTTATTTAGTCAGTTAATTTCATCAGTTATTGTGAGTGGTTCTGGCTCACAATAACCATTGAAATTAATGGTTCCGCAGACGGACCGCAAACGGAATCCGCAAAAACGGAACAGAAACGGCAAAAAAAAAAATTTTGTGTGCAAGAGGCCTAGGAGAGGAGCCATAGAAAACAGTTTGTGTTACAGAGAGGGCATGGTGAGCAGTCTATGTGAGAAAGTGGGACAAGAGAGCAGTCTATAAACAATTACTTGTGGGGTACAAAATGTGGAACTATTAAAAAAAATAGAGGACCAGGGGTCAGACCGGGTGCAAAAGATAGCACTTTTATTGTATGGTGCACTATTACCAACTGGGATACAACTAATGAATGTGGCACAATATGGAGCACTATCTGTTTGGCACTATTATTTTGGGGGGCATTAACAGTCACTATTGTTCTCAGGATTTCTGTCAATAGGACGCTATATTTGGAGGGTAGCTCTAGATACAACAACATTATATGTGGAATAAAGCTTTTGAGGTCACTGTTCCACACAACAAGTACAATTATAGGGGAAAATGGGGCAGCAACAGGCACAGAATTGGGAATATCAGCAGGATAAGAAATTTCTGTAGGGTTGCAAAAGGTAGGTTGCTGGAAAAATGAGGAGTTAAATATGTTTTTGCAGGTAACTCTGCAGACGCAGGTTGTTGCTATAAGAAGTCTTCATGGTGGCCTGGGCAATATGGAAAAGACTCCAGAATGGATCACCTTTGAATAATTGTATTTAACTGTATTCACTTATGTGGTCTGCAGAGTACCTATCTAGGACTGGTATTACCACTATATGGTCACTGTCAGGGTTGCCAAACATTTCTACACAGTCCATAAAATAGTTGATTTTTTTCCTGTGTCAGTGAAATAAATGTGTGTTCCTGATTTTTATTTGAGGCTGGTGGTACTGGACTAAATTATCTTGGTGGTAATTATCATCATTTCACAGCTCACAGTAAATGCTGGTGATGAGTTCTTATCTGTATATTGAGCCATAGACATTACTTAAATTCTTTATCATTCATTAGAATTTTCTAGTTTGTCTGTAAAAAATGTTGGCTGTCCATGATTTTGGGATAAGTTGTTCAGAAAAAAAAAACTCTGGTTGGCAACCCTGGTCACTATGGTGGGGATATTGGTTGTTGTATAGTGTTTTTTATTCATCTACAGCAGGGATGCTCAACCTGCGGCCCTCCAGCTGTTGTAAAACTACAACTCCCATGATGCCCTTCTGTAGGATAATAGCTGTAGGCTGTCAGGGAATGATGGGAGTTGTAGTTTTGCAACAGCTGGAGGGCCGCAGGTTGAGCATGCCTGATCTACAGTATAGTAATATTATTGAGTCCATATGAAGTGATAAGGGTGGAAGTCATAGTGTGGCAGTAGTATTTGGACCTTGTATGGTAGTATCATTAGTAATATTGGTCTTTGTATAGTGTATTTTGTTAAGAGGATGGGGTATCTTTTCTACAGATCTCTTCACATTGCCTGCTGGACTGACTGTGACTGTGTTGTTGATACACCTTTTCAGCATTTGATGCTCCACTTCAACTTACTTTGTCTAAAACTGGCCCTAACTCTGCCCCCTAAAAATAATAGTGCCACACAGTGCCCCTGAATATATTAATATATCCCCTGAATATAAGTACCATACATTGCATACTCTGAATATAACACGCCTAAGGAAACAGACGGGGTGGCACTAACACAATTCCTCCTTTTAGTTCGGAAGGGCTTCAGAGCAGGTCTTGTACCCTCACTATTGGTGGTGCTCTGCTTTTAAAGTCTTACTGTTAATATCCCAAAAAAAAGAAAAACACATAAGCGGCACTCACTGACGAGATAGGTTTCTATATTTGCATTTCATGCATAGCATCATTTCAGGCAAGAAACCCATCTCGTCGGTGAGTGCCGCTTGTGTGTTTTTCTTTTTTTGGGGTACTCTGAATATAATATCGGCACACAATGTGTCCCTTGAATATATTAGTCCCAAAAACTTTTCCCCCTGAAAATAACAATGTTACAGGTGGTGCCATCTGAAATGATAGCACCTCAGACAGAGCACGTGAATGTAATACGTTGCATTGTGCCTCCTGAAAATAGTGCCCTCTGTATTATTCTCTGATAGTGCTTTTCCGTAGTAACCCGTGAAAAACTCCCCAAAGGTGCTACCCTTTACAAGAGTGCTGGCAAAATTTTCCTTTAAAAAACTAATATTTGCCCACAATTCCTCTGGGAAATACTGAAAAATAATGCCTTTGCTGGCAGCTTATGATATGAGACAAACAGAAGTACAGTAGAGCTGGCAGATGCTGGGCCAGTACTATTTGACTACTGTGGCTGCAGTAGGTGGAAGGAGGAGGAGACAACCTAGATACCGAGCTTACAGGAATCGCTTTCTCCTGGTAGTGGTGGTAGTTTAAGTGCAGCGCCGAGGGAAGTCCTGAGGTGCAGCTGTCAGCTGCTGTAGGCAGCACACCCCTGGATCCAAACCTTGATACCAGCCTTCCCTCTGCATGACCAGACCAAAAGGTCTCTATCCTGTAGGTACATATGAATATCTCTACTCACAGAGCGTTTTTGTTTGTCACATATGCAGTTTATATGGGAAGCTTAAGCCAAATATGGGAGTGGATACAAAAGTAAGTACAAGTGCTTATGCACACGACCATTATTGTTTTGCAGTCCGAAAATTACCGACCTGCTAAACACAGACACCGGCGGAACGGAAGGGCTGGCCCCTAATAGAACAGTCCTATTCCTTGTCTGTAATGCAGGAAATAATATAACATGTTCTATTGCTTTGCGGAATTGCCATGTGGACATATGGACACAGAATACACACAGTCATTACCAAAAGGGACACGGAAAAAAAGTTTGTGTGTATTAATCCTCAAAGACATAAATAGTGGTCGGCAATGCACGGGCATCGGCCGTGTGCCCGCCATTTGCAGATGTAGACCTATTCACTTAAATGGGTTCACAATCTGCAAAATTTAGTCCGCAACGTAGTAAAAAAACAAAACATGTTCCATTTTTTGGCGGTGCGGAAGGAAATCCCACAGAAGCGCTCTGTAGTGTTTTCGCTCTTTGCCTCCGCTCCACATTACTCCATATCTTGCAGATTGCGCACCCATTGAAGTAAAATGGTCCGCAACCGTGATACCGGGTGCGCACAGTCGATGCCCTTAAATTGCAGACCTGCTGTTTGCGGGGCTGCAATACGGGCCACACACATTCGTGTGCATGAGCCCTCATACTCTTCCTTCTTTTTAACCCCACTGGATATGCCATTTCTCAGGAATGGTAGAAAAATATCACTATTTCTTGGCCTCTGCAAGATTCAGACAGTTTAACGAAAATTCTCATAGATTCAAAGTAGAGGGCCATGCTTTAAGGGCACCTTTCATCTTCTGTACGCTGTTCTCAGAGAGGGCAGGATAATGTAGTGACTGACCTGCTGATTTCAGCGATCTGTCACTCATGTGATGGCATTCAGTACTTTAAGAGTACTGACATGCCGAACTCCACAGCATGCACCATAATTGCAAAGGAGATGAGTCCCATGCAGCCCGCTGCCCTATATGTACAACAGGAAAACACCAGCATCACCAGTCATCGTCCAGCATCACAGCATGGTCAGAAGGTCTGTCACTAAACTATGCTGCCCTGAGGACAGCATGCTGGAGCTGACAGGTTCCATTACACCATCCACTGAACACTAAAAGACTGTGACGTCTGTGAATCGGCAAATGGAGGATGCTAGAAACAGGGCACTATGGACACATACATTTGCATTTCCAGTTCTGTTGAATGAAAATGGATTGTATTCTATTAGTATTCTAATTCTGGGCTCCTGTGAACAAGGCAGACATAGCAGAGCTGGAGAGGGTTCAGAAGAGGACAACTAAAGTAATAACTGGAATGGTGCACTACAGTACCCAGAAAGATTATTAAAATTAGGGTTATACAGTTTAGACAAAAGACGACTGAGGAGAGATCTAATTACTATGTATAAATATATCAGGGGTCAGTTCAGAGATCTGTCCCATCACTAATTCATCCCCAGGACTGTGACTGTGACGAGGGGACATCCTCTGCGTCTGGAGGAAAGAAGGTTTGTACACAAATATAGAAAAGGATTCTTCACGGTAAGAGCAGTGAGACTATGGAACCCTCTGCCTCAGGAGGTGGTGATGGTGAGTACAATAAAGGAATTCAAGAGGGGCCTGGATGTATTTCTGGAGTATAATAATATTACAGGCTATAGCTACTAGAGAGGGGTCGTTGATCCAGGGAATTATTCTGATTGCCTGAATGGAGTCGGGAAGGAATTTTTTTCCCTTTAAAATGAGGAAAATTGGATTCCATCTCAGGAGGGTTTTTATGCCTTCCTCTAGATCAACTAGCAGGATGACAGGCCAAACTGGATGGACGGATGTAATTACTGTGTTACTATGTAGTATATTACTAAATCAGCTTACTTGTTTGGAGTTGTATGCAGATTAGCAATGAGACTATGTGAGAAACCCTTTCAAATGCAAAGAATATCCTTAATATTCTTTCAGCTACTGTGAATTTACCCTTCAGCTATAAAGATCTTTATGTTTGTACTGCAGGGGACATAAAGGTGCAGATGACTCAGTCCACTTTACTGAAAGTGATTTGTGGGAGATATAATCTATGGAGACAAAACCATTACCATACGCCTCATCGTAAATTAAGTGCATCTTTCGGCAGAGCAGAGGCATATCAAGGCTAGTGTACAAATGCTGGTCTTCATGAATGACCCCCAAAGTACTTGGATTTTACATGTTTATGTCTATGAACAGCTATAGCCTTGTAAGCAAGAGAAGCAATGAAATATAACTGTGGTATACATTAATGGAGGCTCATGTGACTCAATACATCGAACTGCACTGCACGCCACAAGTAGAACTTGCGCATGCAGAGTACGATGCTGAGTGCAGTTCAACAGAGGCTGCTGGTGGACTGAAGTCAAATAAGGTTCCATCAGCGGCCATATTGGGACCAGACTACCCCACAGCCAGGGATGCGGACCTGTGTAAACCATCACATGGATGCCTTGGCTGCAGTGCACCAGTGCAGATATACTACAAGCATTATATTAGCAAGTGGCTTTATGTGGTGTTTGCAGCACATTTATGAAAAATAATTAAAGCGTGACCAACTGCTTTAAGAGGTACTTACCAAAATTCTCAGACTCAAATCTGGTCATTTATGCACTCTAGGATGCTATTATGTCAGTCCTATAAAGCACCCTTATTTGGGTCTATAATCTTATGTTATGATTAGTAAACAATATTATTTTGCTAATAATTCTTACTTTTATTTTAACATAGAATTTTCATATTTCGTTTACCTGTTCTATGTTCCTCTTTACAAAAAGTGGATGGGGCTCCCACAGAACAGTTTGCCCAGGGACACCCACAAAACTTAGTAAGTGTTTGTCCCTGCCCCTTGGCCTTTAATACCATAAATTATACTGTGAAATGGTAAAACTACAACATAGTTTGGGAATTACTTGAATAATCCATAATAATATCTTACAATGTTATACGATGATTAATAAAACGGGTTAAACAGAAGTTCAGTACCACAACGACAACTCCTAACACGTGTCAACCCAGAACACCAGCAGAAAAAGGCAACTGTCAAAAGAAATGTGGTGTCAGCATTTAGATAATGGACATGCCATAATTAAGGCCGCTCAAGGTATTTACTCAACCAACCCCCTGAGGCATTGAAGATAGTCCTTTCACAGTTCTGTTGTGCAAAAAGCAATACATACTGTATCACACAATGTCACACAAACTGCTCATACAATGATCCTCCCAGTAGTTAGTCTTCTATCTTGAAAAGTTTTGGACTAACTTATCGGATAAAAAGCAAATTGCACAGTTTTATCTAATTGTTTCTGAGCTAAACATCTAAGCATTTGTCCAGTTCAAATAATATATCCACCAGCAAATAAATCCCTTGCTCCCCACATAAATGAGCAAAACTTCCATTCAGAAATCTCAAAATGCAGGGTAAAGCCCATTATGTCATGCAATACCAACCTTAAACAACTAGCATTTTAAAGAACTAATAAGGGTCTGAAGAGAATTTTATAAGAACCCATAGCTCTGCCTTGGCCATGTTCCCCTCCTTAGATACCACTCCAGCTCCAGTCCCAGGCTGGTGGACCTCATTGTAAAGAAGCACCTAAATTAAGTTCTTACCTGGTTGTTACTTAGGTGCATCTCCTCAGGTTTCCCACAGCCATCCAGCATCTTGTCCACATGGCTGGCACTGAGGTTGCCATCCACTCCATAGGTTTCCAGTATAGCTCCAATGAATTCCTCTTCTGTGGTAAGGTTGGTTGTTGCTTGAGAATGTGCCACCACCAACCATACACTTAATATAAGTGCTAAGAAAACCCATATCCTTCCACATTGCCTCCCAGCACCCATGGTACAGCTGCCCTGTGCACTCATGGGTTTATTCTATTAGGAGCTGGCTTCTAACTACACAAAGCTTGTAGAACTAGTTAGTGAATAACATGTAGACAGTAAAAGCCAGTTCTGAGAGAGTTGTTAGCGTTGGCTGTGTATTGCGCCTGCACTGCACAAGTCTACAGGTTCCTGCAGAGAAGCCTGTATATGTCTTCTTCCACTTTGTCCTCTCAGCTAGTATTGTGGATAGGAACTGCCCTCTGACACCAGATGGTATGAGCTCTTCCCAGTCTGTGGTAGATAAGATAACACTGTCTCAGAGTCAATGAAACCTGCATATTGAAAAGAAACAAATATTACATCACAACCTGCAAAGCACTAATCCCTCCATGCATTTTCTTCATGGTGCTTGCTGTACTGTGCGTACTTTCCCTGTATTCCTTTTCTCTGTCAATGAGGATTTTCTTTCTTTTAACTACTTCAGATATTGCATGGCATCATGTAACCAGTAAATAGAAGCAGGCCAAGTTCTTCCATTAAATGGGTTATTGTGGAGCCCAGCACTGTACAGATACTGTTTGCTTTTTTTTCTCCTCTTTTGCCTTGTCACGCTGTAGTAAATAGCACTTTTGGCTTGTTCTTGACTCCCTAGCAGAATTTGATTCCTAGGAGCCAGTTGATTGTTTTTTGGCAAAACAGTGAAAGCTTAGTACATGTGTCCATTTACTTTTCATACCTGAGAGAATTCAATAGGTTTTATCTCAAAATACTTTTATAACCTATAGAGTAGATAGGCTATAAAAGTTGCTGGGACAAATGGCCTACCTGAAGCTAAGGATGTCAGTCCCTTCAAAAAAAAAAAAAAAAAAGTGACTACATGTGGTGTATCTTCCTATAAAAGTCAACAGAAGAAACTGAGCATTTTCACTACTGCACCTATTTATATGTCTAATGCCATCCTATATTCTGAACATTCAGCATGAGGCTTGTGGCAATCACACAAACTGACTGAACTGCCTTAAAAAAACAGCTATAAAAATTAAACAAAGTGGATCAACTTTCGTGAAGGTATCTAAAAGCCTGCTTGAACTGATCAGATAAGTCGGTGAAAACTAATGATAGATATCTACTGCGGCCCAACACTTTTCAGTCCAATGTTTAGTAGATGTGGTGCTCACAGTCAGTGTAAAGGCGGACTCCTAGCACTTCTGTTCCTACAGCCAGAGAGAGAAGGATGGTGGCCATAACCAAGGCTGGATCGGCATCTTCCTGCCAAATGCTGCTATCCAACGCAAAACAGTTAAGGCTTTCACACTCGCGTTTTGGGCGGATCCGTCATGGATCTGCAAAAACTGATCCGTTACAATAATACAACCGCATGCATCCATCATGAACATATCCGTTTGTATTATCTGTAACATAGCCAAGACGGATCCGTCATGAACTCCATTGAAAGTCAATTTGAGATGGATCTGTTTTCTATTGTGCCGGATTGTGTCAGAGAAAACTGATTCGTCCCCATTGACTTACATTGTGTGCCAGGACAGATCGGTTTGGCTCAGTTTCATCAAGCGGAGAGCAAAACACTGCAAGCAGCATTGTAGTGTCCGCCTCCAGAGCGGAATGGAGACTGATCGGAGGCAAACTGATGCATTCTGAACGGATCCTTTTCCATTCAGTATGCATTAGAGCAAAACGGATCCGTTTTGGTCCGCTTGTGAGAGCCCTGAACGGATCTCAGAAACGGAAAGCCAAAATGCTAGTGTGAAAGTAGCCTACATTAGCCATACTTTAGGACATATCAGCTGTCATTCATTCATTGGTTAAGCTGCTGCTAGTAAAGAAGTGCACACTTGGATTGTTTACCCACAAACATCTATTTGCATTTTCTCTGAAACTATTTTGCCAATGTAAACATGTAATAAAACCAGCTATTGAAGTAACCGATGTTTGAGAAACAAAGGATTAAAATTGCAATGTTCCATACCTGAAGCAATGAATCTGTGCCCCCTTAACAATTAACTCAGAGTCCATGATATAAGAAATGTCGGATTGTCATAATTTCATCATCACTTCAAAGTATGAAAATATGGATATAAAATATGTCCAACCATTTAACAGACTTATATACCTATCCTGTCTATTCAAGTATGTAATAATATCATTATTCCCATACATATCCATCAGAAATTATTTTCAGAATAAATGCACACAAAATCAATGTCCACTCAACGCTGCCTAGTATCTTAGGTATAAAAGTATCCCTGTGTATAGTATCCTCAGCAGCAAATGTCCTCTCACCTGTACCTTTCCTGTCCTCTACTGCTTCCAATGCTGCTCCAGTTATAAAGACACAGGGCAGGTCACATGGTTAGTACTTATTCCCATTAGTTACCATAATAACCACCTTGCAAAAAAAAAAAAAAAAGGGCAGAGCTATGTAAGTGAAGCGTGTTTTATATTCCTTCTGCCCTTGCTTCAGGGGTTAATGAGAACCAGCCCATGACCTGCAGGAATCAAATTGTCTCAGCACATTCTTGATGACGGCAAAATATATTAAAGTTTTTGTCTCTTAGAGTTAATGTATAACCAAAAAGTCCAATCCGTAAAATCAGGGCAGATGTTAACAAGAAGTATAACTTGGGCACTTTCACATAAGAGTATTTTGGTCCCTATTGTGCTTTAGTATTTGTAAGCCGAACCCATGGGTCGATCCAAAATACAGAAGAGGTGCAAATCTTTCCATTATAGTTTTGCTGGTTTTAGGGTACAAAATACTGACCTTTGCAGTGAGAAAGTGACCTTACGCTGCAGCTGTGTTGTTGCCTCTTTGCACAAGCAGCACCTCTGACTGCCTAAGAGGACATGTGCGAGAAAATCACACCACCTTATCCAGTAACACATTTACAGTGACAAAACCTAACTGGCATGAAAAGAGTTTTACATTGATAGCCTATTGATTAGTTGTCTGACTGTTTGGGGAGGAGGCGGCGTCCAACCACTGATAACTAGTACAAAGGAATGAAGACCCCCCCTGCTTTATCTGTGGGTGCTATTGGAATGACAATATGTCTTTAGTTCCTAGAATGGGACTGGGTTGCCATCCCCAGAACTGCAGAAGAATGCAATAGGATGTATATTAAATCCGGATCATGGATTTTTTCATAACAGTCCAAGAACAGTCCTCAGCACTCCAAAGTAGCGTACATTCAAGTGAATGCACATGACAGGTAAGGCTGCATTCACATCTGTGCTATCATAAAAAATTCAGAAAAAATAGTGTTGCATGCTGTGTTATTTTGTCCGGTAAAATATTGAGCTCCCTGGCCTGACAGGAGCCTTATAATCAATGGGGTCCATCAAGTGCCTTTTATGTCCGTCATTTGACCGATCCAGCACTTCAATTATTTTTGCTGTTCTGCTCCTCTAAAGAATGGAGCAAAGTATCGGGAATATTAACAGACATGTAAACAAAGCCTTAGGGCATGTTCACATGAGGGATTTTTCTTGTGAAAAACTTTCAGGGATCTCATAAGCGGTCCAAAACATATCAGTTTTGCCCTTAAAGCCAACCTGTCACCTGCATTTCACTTAATAAACTATCAAAAGTACCTTATAGATCATCCTCATTGTGTTATCATACAGTCTTGTCCCGCTTTTCTGCCATGTATATGCATGAAAAAATCGCCTTAGGCCTCATGCACACGGCCGTGGGTGTTTTGCGGTCCGCAAACCGCGGATCCACAAAACACGGAGTGCTCAGCGTCCGCTCCGCAATTTGCGGAACGGAACGCGGCCCATTATAGAGATGCCTATTCTTGTCCGCATAACGGACAAGAATAGGACATGCTCTATTTTTTTTGCGGGGGCACGGAACGGAGCAACGGATGCGGACAGCACACGGAGTGCTGTCCGCATCTTTTGCGGCCCCATTGAAATGAATGGGTCCGCGGCCGAGCCGCGAAATATGCGGCTCGGACGCGGACCCAAACAACGGCCGTGTGCATGAGGCCTTATAAAGATCTCTTCTCCAGCTCCACAAGTCACGATAGAAGTCAAGGGGGCGGCCCTTCCCTCACTCCAGGCTGTAACTCCCCTGCCCTAACTCCGCCTCTATGCAGTCTAATTGACACCCGGCTCAGTCGCCGGGACCGCGCTTGTACAGGCGGCGCATGCCGGCCTCAGTAGCAGCGCGATCCCGTCTATCGCACGGACTCAATCACGATCCTGTAATTGAAATCAGTTAAGTGAAATGCAGGTGACAGGTTCGCTTTAATGCATTCTGAATGGATAAGGATCCGCTCAGAATGCATCAGTTTAGCTCTGTTCCGCCTCCATTACGCTTTGGAGGCAGACACCAAAATACTGCTTGCAGCATTTTGGTGTCCGTCTGACGAAACTGAGCCAAACAGATCCATCCTGACACACAATGTAAGGGTCCATTCACACGTCCGTGTGTGTTTTGCATATCCGCGGCACTATATAGAAAATGCCTTTTAGGACACGTTCTATTTTTTTCGGGAACGCGGATGCGAACCCGGAAGTGCTGATCCGCAATTGCGGACCCGGCCAGGACATCGTCTATCCCCATTGAAATTAATGGGTCCGCAATTCAGTTCCGCAAAATGCGGAACAGAATTGCGGACGTGTGAATGGACTCTTAGTCAAAGTTTTCACTGACACAATATGGCACAATAGAAAACGGATCCGTTGACTTTAAATGGTGTTCAAGACGGATCTGTTTTGGCTATGTTAGAGATAATTGATTTACTGCTGAAAAGTAAGACAGTTTGCCGTGACAAAAATACTTGGCTTACTGTAGGCTCAACGGCTTAAAATGAAAAAAAACAATAAACTTTATTCATTATCAATTTCTAAAAAAAACTTGGTTAACGATTGAGGACCGTGTGTCCAAACAATGTTGTATTAGCAGAAGGCTGCCAAAAAGGGGCATAAGTCCCCTATATTGCCTTCTGAAAACTCAGTCACAGCAGTGCCCTACATAAAATGTATCCAGTAATGCATGGGTGTGCACCCCAATAGTAAACGGGGGACAAGCAAGCCCAGGTTATGTGACAACCCCTCATCAGGGGTTATATTTAAGATCGGGCAGTCTAGAGCGTTCCCATACACGTGGGAGACGCGGCAGCATCGGCGCAAGTACGGCCATACTAGCGCCGATGCTGCCGCGTCTCCCACGTGTATGGGAACGCTCTAGACTGCCCGATCTTAAATATATCTATTACTGTGCCGCTGCTCCTGATGAGGGGTTGTCACATAACCCCAGAAACGCGTCGAGCGGCTGACAGGGCAAGTTTTTCAGATAGGCAGGGTCAGTAATTTATGACCAGAGTGAATTTTTTTCTGGTGTATACATTGAGTATTTTGCGTGGGCTTGCTTGTCCCCGTTTACCATTGGGGTGCACACCCACGCATTACTGGATACATTTTATGTATACATACAGGGATAAGCAGGGATACTCCCATAGTAACAGTGCAGGGCCCTGCTGTGACTGAGTTTTCAGAAGGCAATATAGGGGACTTATGCCCCTTTTTGGCAGCCTTCTGCTAATACAACATTGTTTGGACACACGGTCCTCAATTGTTAACCAAGTTTTTTTTGAAATTGATAATGAATAAAGTTTAATGTTTTTTTCATTTTAAGCCGTTGAGCCTACAGTAAGCTATGTTAGAGATAATACAAACGGATCCTTTCTAAAAGGATGCAGACGTTTGTATTATCTGAACGGATGCGTTTGTGAAGACCCATGACGGATCAGTACCAAACACGAGTGTGAAAGTAGCCTTATGCTGCATTTATTCCACATGAATTTCAAAACTGCATCAAGACTGCAACTGCAACTGTCCTTTTTGGCCTGGTTAGCCACATTGAATGGGGCTAACGCGGTCAGATACTCAGCATTCAGACTAGAAATCCGTGGCAAAAATGTGAGGCTCAGCCTAGAATGCCACAGGGAAAAAAAACTTCAAGAACTAGTAGAAGAGCACAGAAAATCTCAAACTTCAGAATCCCTGTTAGGATTATTTTAATAAGGGTCCATTCACACGTCCGTTTTTTGCGGATCCTATTTTCCAAGAATTCTTTCCGTTTGTCATCCGTTTTTTGCGGATCCGCAAAAAAAAACGGATAGAAGAATACATTTTCCTATTCAATAAAGTTTTATCCGCAATTTTCGGATTAGAATAGGACATGTTTTATTTTTTGACGGACACTATGTACTGAGAAAATTATGCGGACAGCACACTTTGTGCTGTCCGCATATTTTATAGACCCATTGAAAATCAATGGGTCCGAATTCTGTCCGCAACTATTCCGAAAAATCGGGATCAGATGCGGAACTAAACAACGGACGTGTGAATGGACCCTAATTGTTGTTTGTTTTTTGTTTAACCACTTCCAAACTGCCCATAGATTTAATACGTCTGGGTATGCAGTATCTGTATATTGAGCTGAGTTAGTCTGTCTAGATTGGAGTCTGGAAGAAAGAGGAAGTTGTGATTTGTGTTTCCTCTTTCTAGGCCCAAAAAGTACATAGACTTGCTGATCTCTGTATGATGTGCAGAATGAGAAAATAAGTAAGACAAAAGAGAGAATTGGATAATATAAAATCTGCATGGCCAAGCGTAGGGGTCAGCAAGGCAACCTGCTACTACAGCCATTCAGATTTTGCTGAAGTGAGGGAAATACTGTTAAAACGCTCTTCACACTTGGACTTCACCAGTCATATCTCTAAAAACCAGTATGTCTTAAATGTGAATAATAGGCACAACTGCAAAATTGATATTGCCAATCATACATTCTGCAGGAAAAGACTTGAGAAAGAAAGATAGAAAAGAGTGCGATTATTTCCTTTCGTGCTCAAATCCATACAAAACCATCAGAGTAGAACTTTGAACTGTATATTGTAGGAACTGTGTTTTTGCTATCGTTGGATGTACTACAACTCCCATTTTGTACTTAAGGTGTTTTTTATGTCACATCTGGGTTGGTTAAAGACTCCTACGCCATTTGCTAGCTATTGCACTCTACATGCCCTGCCTTACAAACAACATCATAGGCACCTCAACTACCATTGAGCAGGTGCTCCAGAACCAGGGTATGCCCCAAGGGAAGAAAGGGTGTGTCCTTATTTTCCACTATTGGCCCTAGAAAGCAATGGCGTGAGGAAAGCCACTGTGAATGACTGTAAGAGCTAGAGCCACTAACACTCCCAACCTCTGCTCCATCTCCTCCTTGTCTCTCCACAGGTGGTCCACATTCACTTCTGCAAGAATGTTTCTGAAAGTTCTTGCGGAGATAGCGGCAGCACTCTAATCATGCTGCTACAGGAGCAGGGAGCCCGCTGTCAGTAACAGCCAGGCTCCCCACTGAGAAGCTCAATGAACTCTATGGGTCTTAGCAGACAAAGATCATCTCTGCTGGGAGTAGATTGTATTTCTCCTTTATATGAGGCAAATATGTCAGCCTCAGATGCAGGAGAAATTACAAATAAAAGCATATCTTTAAATGACCCCAGAGATCTTGTCGCACCTTAAAATGCTTAAACTAAAAAAAAGGAAAAAAAAGAAGAAAAAAACATTTAAAAAGTATACCACCACTAGTCTACATCCCAGCTTCTAGCCTGGACCCCAGCAACCAAAAACTATATAGAATGTTATATCAAAATTACCATAATGGAAAGGAAACAGTTCAGAATTCTATTTTAGTTACACTTTGTGTTAAAAAAAATGACAAAATGTGAAAAACTATATTTTTTACATAAAAACTAAAAATTCTAAAATAAAAAAGGTCAAAAAAGATTATAAAAAAAGATCAAAGGTATCACAAAAAAAGATGAGAAAAGTATTAAAATAATCAAGCAAAAAAAAAAAAATCGAACTGGCATTCACAAAAAATAAATAAACTGTATTTGGTCAGGAAGGGGGTTAAATGGCCCGATCTTGAACTGATTAAAAAATCCATGCTTAACTTCTAAGTTATAAGCTCGTAGAATTTGGACAAACAAAAGCAACAAAAATAATTAGTGCTGCTCCCTTAAGACAACTTTCACAAATGCGTTTTAAAATCCTGCAGGCTGTTCCACGCATGCACTGTTTTGGGTCTGTCCGAAACCTGGTACTCATGCTGGAAACCAGCAGCATCCCATCGGACCCTATTGTAGTCATTGGGGATCCTGCAGTGCACAGTCCTATCCGGCTATGCTGATACCATGAACTCCAGCAAGATGTTCCTTTGTCAGAACAGCCTGCTGGATTTAAAAACGCAGACATAAAAGTAGCCTAATTATTGCTAACTTGGTGTAGCTGTGTTAGGCCTAATGTGGCATCTGTCATATTTTTTGTACTCTCTCTAAGTAGAAAATTGTCAGATAATTTTGCTAAATGCACGGTACTGTGCATGACTTTCACTTACTTCTCCCTGACACAATCATATATCATAGGCAGTGGCGTACATATAGGGTCGCAGGGGTCGCAGTTGCGACCGGGCCCGGCACTCCAGGGGGCCCGGCCACCTGTGGACCCACCCCCCAGGCCAGCAGGCTACCCTAAATCATGTTGTACTCACATGTAATAGAGCACTCTGATGGGGCCCAGCACGAAGTACTGAGCGCTCCATTACATGTATAATGTGGGGTGGGGGGTAGGGGGGGGAGCGCGCACTCACTCACACCCGGCAGGCATTTCTTTTCCGGAGTGAAGCAGGGAAACCTCTTTCATCCCTGCTTCACCGCTCTTCACAGCTCAGGAGCTTCCCCTGCTGGCCCCAGATCGCGCTGCTGGCTGTGGGAGGAGATCTGAAAACCCGGGAATCTGCCTTCAGCACAGACAGCAGCGCGATGAGTGAGGGAGCCTGTCATCAGGGAAGAAGGTAAGTAGTTTTTTTTTTTTTTTCTAAGGCTGCAGACTGGGGGCAAGGGGCAAAGGGCAAGAGGCAGGGGGGGGGGCATAACTAATTTGAGGGGGCACCTAATCAGGCATTACTGTGAGGGGGGGCACATATAAAGGCATAACTATGAGGATTGAGGGGGCACATATGAAAACATAACTACTGTGAGGGGCAGGTAATCTGGCATAAGTTACCACTGTGAGGGGCACATATGTGGGCATATCTAATGTGAGGGACACATAATGTGGCATAACTACTGTGAGGGGGCACATATCTGGGCATAAATATTTTGAAGGGGCACATAATCTGGCATAACCACTCTGAGGGGGCACATATCTGGGCATATCTACTTTGAGGGGGCACATATTCTGGTCATTACTACTGTGAGGGGGCACATATTTGGCATTACTACTGTGAGGGGGCACATATCTGGGCATATTACTGTGAGGGGACACATAATCTGGCATTACTACTGTGAGTGGGCACATATTTGGCATTACTACGGTGAGGGGGCACATATCTGGGCATATTACTGTGAGGGGACACATAATCTGGCATTACTACTGTGAGAGGGGAACATATTTGGCATTACTACTGTGAGGGGGCACATATCTGGGCATATTACTGTGAGGGGACACATATTCTGGTCATTACTACTGTGAGGGGGCCCATATTTGGCATTACTACTGTGAGGGGACACATAACTGGGCATAACTACTGTGAGGGGGCACATATCTGAGTATAACTACTGTTACAGGAACAAAGGTGGGCATTAGTACTGTGAGGGGCCTCAAGGTGGGCATTAGTACTGTGTGGTAGCACTAGATTACCCTGCTATACATTGGCATGGCTCAGTCTTAAAGGCCAACAAAGCGCCCCCTGCTGGTGATCTCACAGGGTCAGTCGCCATCCTTTCCTGATGTGATTATTCTTTTTCTCACCACAGGGACCTTGTTCTGGATCCAGCGGACATCACGCCGACGCCAGCGACACTGTGGATGAGGTAGGACCAGATTTTATTAGTTAGGACTGGGTGAGTGTAGCCATGCATTGGGCTTAGGGCTCTTTAACATCCTGTACGGGTAATCCGCTGTGTGAATGAGTGCCAAGCCCCGCTCCAGACAGCAGAGACACAGAGCACTAACACGATTGATAATGCTCCCTGCCTCTCTGTGATCTTTTTACTACAAAATCACAGTGAGATAAAGTTGTCACCGTGATTTTGTAGTTAAAAGATCACAGAGAGGCACGGAGCATTATCAATCATGTTAGTGCTCTGTGTCTCTGTTGTCTGGAGCGGGGCTTGGCACTCATTCACGCAGCGGATTAGCCGCACGGAAACGGCAAGTGA
This sequence comes from Bufotes viridis, assembly GCA_033119425.1. NCBI lineage: Eukaryota > Metazoa > Chordata > Amphibia > Anura > Bufonidae > Bufotes > Bufotes viridis. Next base: position 422,518,641 of record CM065589.1, read on the forward strand.
TAGGTTACATTTTTGTAATATACTCTATTTAGCCAAGACGTTTAATTTTAGTAGTAAACTGGGGCTGAAATGGCCATTAGCAGCGCTCTCAGAAATGGGGGGCCCATGGATCAGTTTCGCAACGGGGCCCCATGGATTGTGTGTACGCCACTGATCATAGGCTTTGGAAAAAATGGAGCAGCAGCTTTATATAGGGTGGATGTCCGTCTGTGACTAAGGAAATGAAGAAACCAAGTATGTGAAGAACACTGTACTGCAAATCAAACTCTGAATTATTTATACTGCCATTCATTTTTTTTTCTTGTACAGTAACATAAACTTAAATTACAGTAACATAAAATTACTTATTATTATTATATTTTTTTTAAAAAGGCCTTACGAGGCTATACAACATACCGTGGTGATGATACCTGAGTCATATATAGGTACAGTAATGTCCCATGAACTTCTATGGGTGCTGTATCACATAATTTGGCAGTCTTTTTTGCAGTGCTTATGATACAACTTGTTACTTTCTCGTGCTTCACTTAAAGATGTTCTTTACCTTTTTCTTACTGATGATCTATCCTCTGGATAGGTCAGCGGCACCTGATCGGTGGGGGTCTGACACACAGGATCCCCGCCAATCAGCTGTTTGAGAAGGCAGCAGCACTCATAGTAGCGCTGTGGCCTTCTTCCAGCTTCCCACAGTCCAGTGATCTCAGGACTATGTCCCGTGGCCTGGGTGCAGCTCAGTTCTATTCATTTCAATGCCTGCAGGAATCTGCAAGAAGGCCGCAGCCCTACTGTGAGCGCCGCTGTCTTCACAAACAGCTCATCAGTGGGGGTCCCAGATGTCAGACCTCTGCTTATCAGATGCTGCTGACCTATCCAAAGGATAGATCATTAGTAAGAAAATGGTAAAGAACCCCTTTGGGTTGGGTTATCCAAATGATTAATGCAAAAATAAAAATACACAGACACATAGACAAGGCTAGAACCAGCCCTGTACCTCACATGGATCCAGGCATCTCCCCATTCATTGCTTCAATTGCTCCCTTAGATTTTTTTCAACGTGGCAGGTCAGCGTGCGGCTATTACTATACCGGCGGCAGATCGCTATTAGACAGCATGATCTGCCGTTTTCTGAGCATTTTCTTATTTATCCGGCAATCGGCGACAGTATTGCACTGCAGGATGATCATGTGAACGATCGTTATCACTTATCAACTTTTGAAATTAGAATTTTTCTTAAGGGTTCTGTAGTTGTATTGTATTTGTTAAAAATATGTAAATTAATCATTAGACATGTAAATGAGCACTTGGGTGGAACAAAGAGGGTGTCAACATGATTAACATATTGGTATTGCATAGGGAGGGAAACACCACACCGAACATAGGAGGGAAAGGGGGGAGGGAATAAGGCCTGGAAACTAGCGAAAGGAGATGGACACCTCCTAGTAACCCTAATCAAAGTCCTGACTAACTACCAGTGCTGGATCTCTTCTTTTGAGTCACTAACTACCAGTATGAACAGACACCAGAGGTAGGTGAGTTCATACACAGGACTACCTAATGTCCTAACTCACCCTATAGGAGACAACCTGTTCCTCCAAAAGGAAGGACAAACAGGAGTCTCCCTCAGGCCTTAACACAAATGACAGGGAAATGCAACACACAAAATAACCCAAACAAAATACAAAAGGGAAAGAAAACACTTAACTTCAAGTGGCTATGGCAGCACCAAGAACTCAGCCGAGATCCACACACCAGCTATCCATAACTCAAACTGAAGATATAAACCTAATAGCATAGTGCAGGGATGGCCAACCTGAGGGTCTCCAGCTGTTGCAAAACTACAACTCCCAGCATGCCCAGAATGCCTACAGCTATCAGCCTACAGCAGGGCATGGTGGGAGTTGTAGTTTTACAACAGCTGGAGAGCCGCAGTTTGGCCATCCCTGGCATAGTGGGAGAACCAACAATAAATAGAGATGGTTAAATGACCATAATAGCCACACCTGGAGAAAGAAGGTGTGGCAACCAGAAACGACGTCATTTGATCCAAACTGAAAATATGTCAGCTCAAACCATGTGTTGCCAATCTCACTAATTTCCTGCTGCGGGAATGTCCGTGACAATGAATTACTGTATATTCTTTAGGATACATGGAGTTAGTGACAATGTGATACAGAAGAAAGGAGTGAAGGGAGAGGTATACTGTACTATTGTATTTCCAGGAACAATAAAGCACTTATTACCTAGAAGTAACTTTATTACATATACTTGTATCTGTATTTATAGATGTGATGTATTACTGCTGTCAAGGTATGTGTGTAGTAAAAAGCATAACCGCAATCAAAGAAATTCAACATAATATTACAAATATCTGATTAATAGGGTGATCATTTTGTGATTTGTGTGGTGCTAAGCAACCTTTGCTCTTTGTCCTCACTACAGCGCCAATTCCCTGTTGGCTTAAACAACAATGTAACAATAATTTTCCATCCAGCTTCTATAAGAAATTGTAAGTTGAATTGGATATATTATCAAAAAGAACGGTTGAAAGATTGTATTTCTTACCCAAGATCGACAAGACCCTGCATAATCCACTGGAAGTCCAATTGCATGGGGGAAGGGGCAAATCATTAAAGAGTAACTAAACTTTTACTCTTTTTTTTTTTTTTTAATGCCCTAAAAATAATTTTACTAATATTCTAGTGATGAGCGGCAGGTGCCATATTCGATTTCAACGAAATTCGCGAATATTCGAATGAATATTCGTTTCATATTCGTCGAAATCGAATATTCGTCATTTTTTCTAGTTATCGCGATTAACATGCGATTTAAATAATCGCATATTGCGATTTGTACTTAAGGCTACTTTCCTATTGGTTTCATATCTAGAATTAGCGAGGATGACGAATATGACGAATGTATTCGTCATATTCCTCAAAACGAAGATAACGAAGTATTCTACATCTTCGTTTTAGCTACCTATTCGTCAACTTCGCTAATTCTAGCAATCAAATAGGAAGGTTGACTTACCAGACAGCTGTGTTAAATTCGGTATGCGATTTTTTTTTTTTTTAATAAATAGAATACTTATAATAATTTTATCAAGTAATATAATTATTGTATTAAAAAAAAATCGCATAGCGAAATTTAACACAGCTGTCTCTATAGTCAGTCAACCTTCCTATTTGATTGCTAGAATTAGCGAAGTTGACGAATAGGTAGCTAAAACGAAGATGTAGAATACTGCGTTATCTTCGTTTTGAGGAATATGACGAATACATTCGTCATATTACGCTATTCGCTAATTCTACCAAGCCAACCATAACTTCTGTGCTCATGGAGCGTCCCCATCCCCATGGGAACGTCTCCATATACTAAAATGTACTGTCGGATTTGAGGAATTACGTTGAAATCGCAATGCGATTAATTCAAGTTATATTAATCGCATTGCGATTTCAACTTAGAGCTGGGTTTATAATGGGTCAGCTTGCTAGAATTAACGAAGTTAACGAATATGGAATATAGCAGCAGTGCTAAGTTGAAATCGCAATGCGATTAATTTAACTTAAAGTATTCAGCATTGCGATTTCAACTTAGCACTGCTAGTGCATAGCTATATTCCATATTCGTTAATTCTAGCCTATGTAAGATAGCAGTGCTAAGTTGTAATCGCAATGCGATTAATATAACTTGAATTAATCGCATTGCGATTTCAACGTAATTCCTCAAATCTGACAGTACATTTTAGTATATGGAGATTCTCCCATGGATGGGGACGCTCCACATGAGCACGGAAGTCGGCAGAAGCGGCAACGGGCACTGACTATAGCAGCCAGGAAGCCAGGAATCCTCAGGACAGGTAAGAACTACTTTTGGGAAGTAGGAAAGAAAAAAATATAACTAAAAAAAACAAAAAACGAATATTCGAAATAGCGAATTTATAGCGCTATATTCGAAATATTCGCGAATTAGCGAAGTGCCGATATTCGCTAAAAAAATTCGCTTTTCGAATATTCGCGCTCAACACTATAATATTCTTTATTTATTGATTTTGCATTTTTATTATAGATATTCCCCCCTAAAGCCCTAATTGTCCTTTACGCTTTAAATTCACCATTCTCCACACCGCTGACTTCTCAGCGGTGTACGTACAGAGTCTACACTTTATAAACGGGCCACAGAGAAAGGAGTATGGGCAGGAGCACGCATTGCTGCTCCTGCCTGTGCCCCCCCACCACCCATGCCAAATTCTTAACCTAACCCAGGGATTGGCAAACTGCGGCTCTCCAGCTGTTGCAAAACTACAACTCCCAGCATGCCTAGTCTGGCTACAGCTATCAGCCTACAGCAGGGCATAGTGGGAGTTGTAGTTTTACAACAGCTGGAGAGCCACAGTTTGCCCATCCCTGACCTAACCTATTCCCTTCTAACATTAGATGCAGCAATACAAAACTTACACGGTAAGGCTACTTTCACACCTGCAGCAATACGATCTGGCCACCTGATCCAGCAGAAAATGCAAGGAATCGGCTGGACACAAACTGCAGTGTGCAGCGGTTTGTGTCTTACTGATTCTCTGCATTTTTCCCAGATTGTGGCCGAATCTCTGCCAAACCCCATTATAGTAAATGGGGCTGGCAGGCATTGTCTGCATCCAGCAGTGCTGGATCCTGTAAATCACTAATGCAGATGTGAAGGAAGCCTAATACAGCGCCACATACCTCTTACATCCAGTGATGTCTCCTTTGATGTAGGTATTCTCTCCCTCCCCCCCCCCCTCCAGGAATGGTGCTCCCCAAAGTCCCACCAATAGTAATAATTCTCTGCCAGAGTGCTCTTAGTAGTAATAGTGACCCTACAGTGCCCCCTACAGTAATAATGCTCCCATAGTGCACATACTAGTATTCATGTTCCCCATAGTCCCCCAGTTGTAATAAAGTTAACCATAATGCCCCCAGTAGTAATCATTCTCTTTATGTGTGACAGTAGAAAAATGCCCCCTTATAATGTACGCCAGTACAAAAAATACCCTGTTGTGTGGCAGTCAAAAAAATACCTCCTCCTAGTGCCCCCAGTAGAGCCAATGTCTCCAGAGTGCCCTCATGTGTGCCAATGACCCATACTGTGTGCCACAACAAAAAACACTTTTAGTGCCCCCAGTTAAGCTTAGGTGTCCATAGTGTCCCTATAATTTGTGCCAATTTAAAATACTCCTATATAGTGCCCCCAGAAGATACCCTAGTGCTCTTTCCATGTCCCCATAGTGTCCCCCATTATGTGCCAGTATATAATGGCCCTATAGAGTGCTCTACATAGATGACCCTATATTGCTCTTCTCCCCCCTTCCCCATAGTGGCCCCAAAATGTATGCCAGTATCAAATGCTCCCATATAATGATCCCCCCCCCCGCCCCGGTAGATTCTCCAAAAGTGCTCTACTCCCCTACTTCTACATAGTGCCCCTCATAATGCGTGCCAGTATATAGGGCCCCCAGTAGATGCCCACATAGTTCTTCTCTCCCCACTTCTCCATAGTGCCCCCCATAATTTGTGCCAGTATATAGGGCCCCCAGTAGAAGCCCCCATAGTGCTCCTTCCCCCCCCCCCACTTCTCCATAGTGCATAACGTGTGCCAGAATGTACCGCCCCCCCTCCCCAGTAGATAACCTCATAGTGCTTCTCCCCCCACACACACACTTCTCCACAGTGCCCCTCACAATGTGTGGCAATATATAGGGCCCCCAATAGATGCCCCCATAGTGCTCCTTTTCCCACCACTTCTCCATAGTGCCCCCCATAATATGTGCCAGTATATAGGGCCACCCCTATATACTATATTGCTATACTATACTAAAAATAATTAAAAATAATAAACACCAATACTTACCTTAATGCCGCTTTCAGCGATGCGATACAGGCCTCTTCGCCTCAATGTGTGCTCCTGCCCCTACTCCGTTCCCTGCGGCCCCATTGATAAAGTGCAGAGTCCGTACTCCATACACCGCTGAGAAGTCAGCGTGTGGAGACTAATGAATTTAAAGCGCAGAGGAAATCTTTAGTAAAAATGCAAAATCAATAAATAAAGTACTTTAGAAAAATTATTTTTAGGACATTTAAAAAAAAAAAAACTAGTAAAAGTTTAGTTACTCTTTAACTTCTCCTTATCTGACTATTTGGACTGGTTTTTGCACCTGTTACTGGAATATTTCCAGTGGGAGAATTTATTTAAATTGGCCTTGACTGACGTGGAAAATCTATACAGTAGAATAAGATATGGCGATGGCATTACTGCAGCTCAGTAGGCAAATATTAGAAATGTGCACAGTTGGCAATGAACTGTATTTTGTATTGTCCTGCAAAGTATATCTGCCCCCTCACAGTAATTATGCCCATATATGTGCCCCCTCCCAATTATAGGCCCAGTTATGTGTCCCCTCACAGTAGGTATGCCCACATATGTGCCCCCCTTTACAGTTATATGCCCAGACATGTGCCCCTTCACAGTAATTATGCCCACATATGTGCCCCCTCACAGTAATAAGCCCAGTTATGTGGCCCTCACAGCAGGGGGGGAATAGAAATCACTGGGCCCCATAGCAAGAATCTAAATTGGGCCCCCATTCCCCATTTATAGCCCCTCTCACTACCTATTCCAGGCCTCTCCCTTTGATCCATGAACTATGCTTGCTGCTGCGTTTTATAATTGATGCCCTCAGGGCCGGATTGGGATTACAAAACAGCCCTGGCACACACAAAAGGTGTAATAGATGCAGTGTGTACAGATGTATAGTATATACAGCAGTGTACTGATATGTGAGGTACAAGGTATAATATATGCAGTGTGTACAGGTACATAATATATACACCATAGTGAACTGATATGTGAGGTACAGGGTCAGGTTATAATATATGCAGTGTGTACAGGTATATAGTATATACAGCAGTGTACTTATATGTGAGATATGTACTAATAATATATGCGGTGTGTACAGGTATATAGTATATACAGCAGTGTACTGATATGTGAGATATGTACCATAATATATGTGGTGTGTACAGGTATATAGTATATACAGCAGTGCACTGATATGTGAGATATGTACCATAATATATGCGGTGTGTAAAGGTATAGAGTATATACAGCAGTGTAATATGTGAGGTATGTATCTCGGTTTACGCGGGACCTACTGCTAACCCTACCTATAGTGTGTGAACACTGTCCGATAGGTGCTAAGATCCGACTCACAGCCACACTTCCGCAAACCTCCAAAGTGAGATCACAAATAAAATGGGAGGAGGGAGGAGGCTGTGAGCCCCACCTATAACAAATGTGGGGAGTCGCTCTGGTAGATAGCGGTGCGGGTGCAGTACAGAGGCAAACAAGGAGTCCAGAAAGTGCAATAACCAGTGTTTTATTCACACTTTGCACAAAATAAACAATAAACAGTCACTTGGTGTTAGTTCACACACATAAGAAATCGTGAGGAAAAACAAGACAGTCCAAAACAGGCTCCAGTCACCTGGGAGGTTTTAGGTGCAGGTTCGCACCTGGCTGTCAGTCCAGCCGCAAGACAAGCGACGTCAGGTTTCCAGGCCGTCTGCACTCCTCCTTGCTGGGCTCTTGCTTCCAGCCCAGAGAACTCCCAAACTCAAATGATTCTGCAGCCTTACAGCAGCTCCAGGACAATCACACACCCACACACCCAGCTGCTGGCTGTGTTTTAAACCCAGCCCAAAACCAGGACTGGATCGTGGGGAGCAGCCACCCACCCTACACTTTAGCTGCTCCCGGTAAGAGCCGGGCCGGATCGGCTTTGCAGCCATGCTATTTAGCAACTATGTCAGTAGCACTACCTGCTGCTGACATCAACAAAAATGACTCTTACCTCACCGAGGCTATGAACCTCGGTGACACGTACCTGCCATCCACGACGGCACCCTGCACCTTACCACACAGGCTAGTGTGACACAGGCTACCAGGTGCACCAGAATGTTGCCAAAGATAAAAAATGGCATATTCCACATATATAAGGACAAATCACTGAATACAGTGGCCTAACTGAGAGGAAATGCTCAGAAGAACCCCAAATACTGTAGCGTATTTATAACCGGGGGAGGGACGAAAGATGGCATAAGGGTGATTTTTTCTGCCTCCATAATGACATACATTAGATAAAAAAGAATACAAAAATGCAGCACTCCCAGTTCTTGAGTCCAGTAAAAAAAAACGTATATGGTTTTTTAAGCATACTTTTTTTTTACAATGGAACTCCATGGTGAACAGAAAAAACGTGATGTAAACCGAGCCTAAGCAATTGCTCCTCCCCATACTGAGGAGAACATAACTGCATATAATAGCAGCGGTCTCCTCCACTAATGAGCAGGCAATCGTCTGCTTCATCTGCAGGTGTAATAAGATCCTAAGATGCAGATCTCGTCTTCTCTGCATTCTTCCAAGCACTTTCTGCACAGGGTTCCCTACCACTCAACCAAGTATAGAAGCAGCTCTGGCAGTTGCATTCAGAATTATGTTGTAATCACTACATTCAGAAGTTGTAATTACTGAAAACTCATTTTTTCAGTTTCTTGTCACAGTATATCATTGGGTCAACTGTGTTTTCCCAGATGGAAATTTACCAGTACTATAAATGATACATGATAGTTAGGGTACCATTATATATTGTGCATGGCGGATCAGAGGTCTTTTGGGCATAAGACATTATCTTTACACCAAGGTAAGGTAATAATAATAAAAAACATTAAAATACTTGCAAACATTTTTATAGACATTGTTGTAAATGTCTGCTTGTAAATCAATACTGCTGACAGCAACTCTTTAATTTTTTTTTATAACATCATTGTAAAGTTCATGCAGAAGAGTCCAAAGCAAAAGTATTTGATACATCAGCTGAAATTCAAGTGAATTTACTTTCCCAGGAAGGACACAAACATACTTAACATGTAAGGCACCATGCGTATAGCAAGTGCCATAGGAACTCTGTCCGCCATTGTGCAGTGCCCCTAAAGATGAATGCAAAATGTAGGCATAAAGAGGTACAGTAAGTCCCCGTATAGAGTTCCACGGAGAGCATTTCACAGCTCAGAGGTTGTATGGAGCCATAATTCAGACAAGTCTTCAAAGTAAAAAATATTTGCATGGTCAAAATCAGAACCTGGTAATATTGATTATTATTAGTAATATTTTTGTGTAGTATGGTTAAAACATATATTCATCTATGTTTTATAGTTTGACTTAGCTGGCTTAGCTGAGCTCCTTTACTCAAGAAAGAGAGGTATTCGTATTCCTATCTGGAACATTTATGGTACAGTATATCCACAGGATATGCCAAAAATACCTGATAGGCGTGGGTTCTACCTCTGAGACATGCTCCGTTCTCCAGAGCAGGAATGGAGAGGTTCTCACCATTCACTTCAATAGCGCTTCAAGTAGAAGGAGATGCTTATGCGTGGCCACCTCTTCACTCCCAGCTGGAAGAGACAGGGCCCCATTCTGTAGATATAAGAGGAACCGAGAGGTGGGACCTGCTCCTATCAGATATTTATGGTATATCCTGTGGGCATGCCATAAATGTCTGAGATAGGAATGCCCCTTCAAGATTTACAACATCTAATGAGTCTATAGTGCCTAGAGTGAAGGATCTGTGCAGACACTGATCCAGCAAGTAATATTGGGATATTTCAGCTCTGAAATTGGAAGAATAATGTAGTAGTGCTGGCATATAATGCTGGCCAGACACAATAATGTCCGCTGAAGTTCCCAATTTTGGTAAGACTTACCTATTGTCTAATGTGTATGGAGTGTCCCAACTTTCTACCAATGGCAAATTTCAGAGGAATTAAGCATTAGACTGTTATATTTGAACATGCCTCATGATTTTGTTCTCAGGGGAACACATTGCACAGTTTTCGGGAGGGACAGTTGTAAACCAAGCAAGTGTTTAGCAGACAGCTATGGCCAGTGTACAGGGTAGGGCCATTTGTAGGGTATGTTCACACGCAGCATTTTGTGGCATTTCTGCTGAGAATTTTTTTAATAAACCTTTAATTAAAAGAAACACAAAATGTGACACCAGTCCATATTATATCTTCACCACACAACATGTAGACCACTTCCCTAGAGATACCATTACATGCATGCGCAGCCGCCCTCCATTCATTTCTATGGGGCCACCGAAAATAGCCGAGCTCCATAGAAATGAATGGAAGCGGTGGCCGCACACGCGCGGTGCACCCCCATTCACTTGTATGGCGAGAGTGCTTGACAGTGGCTGGATCCGGGAAACCCAGGGTTCTCCAGCAACCACATTCCCCTCTCCGTTCTCGGCGTAGGCGCCAGAGGTGGGACCCGCACCTATCAGACAATGGGGGCATATCCTACTGATTTGACACCATTGTCTACGATGGGACAACCCCTTTATAACTAAAAGTAGTTATGTTACTCAGGGGGTAAAATGCACTTCAGTCACCCGAGTTGTGCACCAGCTATATTTACTTTAGACATAAGCATGCTGCCACCACACAGCCAAATGAGCAGCTTTTATCCTCACCTATGGTGTCCTTCTCCTTTCCCTTGTAGATTGGAAGCTCTCACGGGCAGGGTCCTCTCCCCTCTGTACCAGTCTGTTACTGAGTCCATGCTCATTGTACTTGTACCCCCTCTTGGATGTAGAGAACCATGGAATTATTGGTGGTTTCAAATAAATAATAAAAATTGACATTTGTAGGAGGGTTTTTCAATTCTTAATGTGACTGTCGAGGGTTAATGAAATGTTATGTAACTTTTTGATTTACGTTACCTTTCAGCTCCTTACTATTTTCAGAATGGCAGTACAGTGGCTCAATGGTTAGCGCTGGGGTCAATGTTTGCGTGGTTTCCTCCGGGTACTCTCGTTTCCTCCTACACTCCAAAGACTTACTGATAGGGAATTTACATTGTGAGCCGCATTGGAGACAACAAGTGATGATAATGGCTGTAAAGCGCTGCGGAATATGTTGGTGCTATATAAGCAAGTAAAATTAAAAAAAGGAATGCCTTGCTGTCAGTGAATGGGAACATTCCTACACATTGTGGAAAGCTGTAGAACAGGAGATGTGTGCACTGTGTATGGTTCACAGACAGATTGCCTAGACTGGATGCAAGTATACATTGACCTGGAGCTGGAATGTTCTTGATTAGTTGTGAGGTTTTCTTCTGAGCTCTACCTAACTGGACTGTTACTGGGGTCACCTTCATTAATTATCAGGATGTGTTCAATAAAAAAAATTACCAGGCTATAAAAGAACTAATTTTGTAACCTTCAGATAAACCTAAAGTATTCCAGCCTGCACAACATAAAACTAGGAAAGGTCTCCTTAGTATTTATGCAGATGCTTGCCATCCCTTGGTTACTGAATGTTATTCTGCCGCAGGTTATTTGTTCATGACACTGATAGTGACATCCTCTAAGCATCACGCTGCAGATTCCTGACAGTGAGATATTATTGTAGCAGCAGGGCCCCACATAGTACACCATGACCCTTACTAACCATGTAATGCCTTGTAATGTCATTGTACACTGGTGCTTATAAAGCTCGGGCAGTACTCTACATCCAAACCTCTCTTTCTGTATATGAAAACTCTGGAAGAGGCTTCCTATTGGAAATATTAATATTAATCTACAGAATCTACACAACAGACATAGGGCTCATGCCCACTGCCGTATGCCGGCCGGGCCCGTGCTGCAGACGGCAAATTGTGGTGCGCAATGCACGACCATGGGCCAGCCGCATGAGGATTGCGGACCCATTCACTCAAATGGGGTCCGCGATCCGCATCCGATGGTCTGCACCGCAAAAAAGAAGTGCATGCACTACTTTTTTGCGGAATGGAAGCACGGAACGGAAAACACAATGGAAGCACTCCATAGTGCTTCCGTTCCGTGGTTCTGTTCCGCACCGCATCTCCGGATTTGCGGATCCCGTGTATTGAGCCCATAGACTAAACAGCAATGGCCGTGTGCATGAGCCCATAGACTAAAGGTAGCCAGACCTCCAAAGTGTCCCTTTTTTGGAGGGACAGTCCCTCTTTTTGACATAAGTCCCTCTGTCCCTCTTTTCTCCTTAAATGTCCCTCTTCCTGATCTGAGGTATATATTTGCATTATTACATTTACAATATTGATCCAGAAGGTTTTTCTCTGGTTCCTCTCTGTATTTTTGAGCCCATCTTGTAGATTATTTCATTATTTGATGCAGTTGAGATTTTAGAGATCTCTATATTCAGATTATTTTTGCACTATTGTGTAAAAGAAAACTACTGAATGTATAGATCTGCAGGAAAAATTGATCTTTTACACAATAAACCATAAGTGTCCCTCTTTGACCATGTAAAAAGTTGGGAGGTATGGGTAGCTTATCAAATAAAAGTAAAGTCATCTGAAGCTGGCGACAATCTTGCATGTATGGCTGTGCTGACTCTCCACAACAGATGAGGCCAGGGAACGAAGGAGAACGCATTGAACGCACTGAATTTCCACATGCCCGATTTTGTTTTTAGGGGACATAAGCCACCAGTGGTGCTTGCAGATACCTTCAAAAATGTACAGAGTTGGCAACAAGCTGCATCTAATTGGCATTTGTATGACCTGTTTTTTATGTTTTTTATTTACCTGTACAAGTTCCTTTGAAGTACCCTAGGACTGTCTGTCTATGATGCCTGTTATTAAAGGGGTTTTCTGGAACTTTCATGCTGATGACCTATCCTCAGGAAAGGTCATCAGTATCTGATCTGTGGGGGTCCGTCACCAGGGATTCCCACCATTCAGCTGTTTGAAAAGGCACTGGCACTCTCAGTAGGACTGCAGCCTTCTCTCAGTTTAGCCTAGGCCACATTGCCTAGGCGCATCTCAGCCCCATTGATAGAGCTGTGTTTAGTAACCTGAGAGAAGGCTGCAGAGTTATTGTGAATTCCTACTCAAACAGCTGATCGATGATGGTCCCTGGTTTCGGACCCACATAGATCAGTATAAAAGTCTAAGTCTAATGCTACCAGATAGCTATCCTATAAGTGAACGTTGGACCTTTTAAGCCAGCAATTCATCTGCAGACAGCTGTTTTGGGGTGATTGCCCCTCATAAGTGCAGAGCAGGGAGAACTGACAACTGGGTGAGAGGCCTAGGTCAAGTTATGGGGTGGATAATATCTCCTGATAGAGAACATAGCTAAGCTATTATCCAAGTAATGTCTCAACGACTGTTTAAAAGGCTGAACATCGACTTATAGGATAGATACCTTATATCTGGTGGCATTAGAGGCAGAGTTTGCTTGGCTGATTTGCATACCCTCTTCTCAGCCTATAAGACTCCTCTTAGGTCCTCTCCATAAGGAGATATAGTATCCCTTGAATCCCAAGTGTAGTGAGTTAATGCTCAGTTCTGTAATAGCACATCAGTGATGGCACAGCGCCATTGCATTGCAGGTATCAGCTGCATTATATATCTGGCACCTTGTTGTCACTGCCAGGAGTGGCGATAATTCCAATCTGAGCAGTTTAACCCCTCAGATGCTGCAGTCAGTAGTGACTGTGACATCTGAGTGGTTAGACAGAAGTAAGGAACACTCTGTATCCTTCAGTTGACATAATCTGAAGGCTCCCAGTCCTGCATTGGGCTGGCCTCTACTATATATCGCCTGTGAAAAGCCCTATACACTGTAATACACTGAAGTATTATATTGTATAGTAAAAGCAATCAACCATTGCAAAGTCAAATGACAAAATATAAAAAACATGAGCTGAGAATGTAGTTTATGTGATCCATTGCAATAAATGTTCAAAAATCTATGTGGGTTCTACTTAAAGTTTCCGCAGAACACTTGAATGATACTGTGAAACCTAAGAAACTGGACCTGTCCAACGCTGCACGACACTTCAAGTGTCAAGTCTGAGAATACATGAAGAGACTGAAGGATTTGTGCAAGTGTACCTAGAAGAAGTGATGGTGTGTTTAAGGCAAAGGTGGTCTCACCAAATGTTGATTTAAATTAGGATTTCTTTTGTTCATTCACTTTGCATGTTGTTAATTGATAAACAACAAGCTATTAAAACTTCTATTTTTGAAAGCACTCTTACTCTGCAGCATTTTTTCCAAACATGCCTAAAACTTTTGCACAGCACTGTATGCAGTTAGTCAAATCAAGGCTACACAGTCATGGGATTTATTGAAATACATTTATTTCGATGATTTTCCAATTTATTGAGATGTACTGTACCTGTAATGTCATTGCCATGCTGTTAGCTGCTTGTCCTTTATAGGAACCAGGACACTTTTTAAAATTTGGACTGGACTGCCTCTCAGTTTTCATATACATGCACTAAAAATAGACTAAAACAATGAAACTGAATATATTACACAGAAATATACCGTAAATCAAAATCCCAAGTGAATGGTGACCACCTATAACCCCCCAAAAAATATTTCACCAAAATATATTTAATACATCGGAACAAGGCAGAACCCAGTTTGGAGGAAACTTATTCGGTTTATATTATTTCACAATTGTATTTATTATAACCTATAGTTACAGGTTAGCCTCCATCTATGCCAATATTTTATGAACTGTTAGGAATAGGAGGTCATATCTCCAATGTTGGGTGAGGGCCTGATGCTCTGACATTGGTACATGGACAATATTATTTTAATTTGGGATAAATCACATCAAGATCTCGATAAGTTTATTCAAACAATTAATACCAACAATCTAATCCTACGCTTTACAGTTTACACCGCACATTAGTATTCAATGTATCAATTTTCTTGATTTGTCAATATAGTAGGTTCAAGATGTATCTGCAGCACCTATCAAAAATCTGTAGCAAGGAACAGTTTTATTTCAGCCCCTTCCATGACAGGCAATTTTCTATTCTTGCAATTTCATTTTTCCTGGAGCCATAACTTTTTTATTTTATAATTCACTTGGCCATATCAGTGCGATTCCAAATGGGATGAAATTGAAAAAGAAAAACACATTCTCTTGGTCAGTATGATTACATTACCATATTTGCATAGCTTCTCTTCTTTGTTAATACTGAAAAAAAAAACATTGGATTTTTTTTTTCTTTTTATCGTCATATTCTGACCCCCATAAGCTTTTGGTAGTCATGTCTACGTTGCTGTGGGAAGGTGTATTTTTTGTGACATGATCTGCAGATTTTATTGATAATATTTTGGGGTGTATATGACTTTATCGCATTTTACTAAATTATTTGAGGAACATCAAGTGATGAAAAAAATGGCAAATCGTCCATTTTTACTTTTTTGCCATTATGCCATAGGCATTCACAGGCATTTTTGGACATGACGATGCTTTTTTTTTAATTGTTTATTTTTATTGATAACAAAGGGAGGTGATTTGAATTTTTATATTATATTCTTAAACCTTTTTTGAATTATTTTTCTACTTTTTTTTAAGTCACCCTAATTGACTATAAGAAGCAATCAATAAAGGGAGCCTGTCATCAACTTTATGCTGACCTCACCAAGGGCAGCATAAATTAGTGACAGAAATGCTGATCTCAGCGGTGTGTCACTCATGAGCTAAAAGTAAGTGGTGGCCGAGAACCAGCATCATAACCATTGTAGCACAGGGCTTGAAAAGAGTCAAATCTGCTTGAGAAGAGTCATGGTTATTCCTAATCTCCCGCTCTCACCCATCTGCTGATGATTGCAGTTCTCTCTTAGAAAACTAGGTAGAAGACTGTCAGTCATCAGCAGGTGGGCAGAGAGAGCAGGAATTTATGAATAACCAGGACTCTTCTCAGGTGGCCGTGACTCTTTTCCAGGCCGAGTCTGCAATGATTGTGATGTTGGTTCTCCGCAACCACTTATTTTCAACTTATAAATGACACACTGCTGAAATCAACTCACCTGTCTCTACTTCATGATGCCGTTAGTATGGGCAGCATAAGAAGCCTTTTTCACAGATTTCACAATCGGACCATGTGACCCAGTGACGTCACGGAAGGTCCTTCACCCCCTTCCCTGCTGAATACAGAGCAGGAGACCGGTAACCGGCTGCTACGCGATCAAATGGAGGGGTAAGTTTATGTTTTATTATTTTTAACCCTCTAGTGCCCTTTTTACTTTGCATTCTCTATTGAGAATGCTATTATTTTCCTTTATAACTATGTTATAAGGGAAAATAATAAAGATCGGGTACGCATCCCGATCGTCTCCTAGCAACCATGTGGGAAAATCGCACCGCATCCGCACTTGCTTGCGGATGCTTGCGATTTTCCCGCAACCCTATTCACTTCTATGGGGCCTGCGTTGCATGAAAAACGCAGAAACTGGAGCATGCTGCGATTTTCACACAACGCAGAAGTGATAGAAATGAATGGGTCCGGATTCAGTGCGGGTGCAATGCGTCCACCTCACGTATTGCACCCGCGCTGAAAACTCGCCTGTGTGAAAGAGAACTAAAGTTTATGACGGGTTCCCTTTAAATGGCGTCTGCAATCGACTGGAGTGTCAAGAAAGGCCATTCAAGAATTTGGGGGAGATTCACATAGAGTGGACTACGGCTAGAGTCAGTGCTTCAAGAACAGCCACACACAGACGTATCCAGGACATGGACTACAACTGTCACATTCCTTGTCTCGAGCCACTCAGGACCCAGAGGCAAAGTCAGAAGCGTCTTACCTGGGATAGCAAGTCAGTGCTCAATTGCTAGGTTCTTATGAAACCCTGCCACCTGCTGGGATCCACAGGACCTCAAACTCTGAAAGCCCTGGTTTCTTCAGGGAGACCAGGGCTTTCAATTTCAACCAACAGCTCCCCTGATGTCCACACAGAGGAGCCGGTCCAGCCCTGACTGCAAGTGCGCCTCGGTTTTTCATCACTCAGAAGATCACTGCCCAGAAAAGATAATTTAGGTACATGCATGAACGACAGGATCACCTGATGACAGAGAGTTTCGCTCGTTCATCGGACGATCGGTAGCACCCTTACACCAGCAGTATGTTGGAAATGAGCGTTCACAGTAACTTTCATTCCCTATAATCTGCCTGTCTAAATGTACCTTTACAAGCACGATATAGAAATATATATATATATATATATATATATATATATTATGCACTTCATGTTATTGTTGTGTCCATTGTCCCAGTTTTCTATCCATTAAAGCTATTTACTTAATAACTACAGGATTTCATGTCCTGAACACATATACTTGAAACTGGGATATGCAAATAATGTAATCTTTGTGAAATAAAGGAAAGGATTAATATGGGAGTGTAAGCAAAGATGAAATACATCATGCATGTCCATTTGCTGCTTCTCCACTTGAGTCATGCCAAGGACTTGATGTATTTAATAACTAATGTTAGTCAGTAGGCATATCCCTTCCTCAACACTGTTTATCTATTAGATTACAGAGATTTATAGTAATTTGCCTGTTAAACAGGATCTGTCCGGTCTTTATATACATCAGTTCAAAGTCACTTGTTGCAATCCCCATGCAATAACAAAAACAGCTTTGTTAGAACTTTGTGTTACACCTCTCTTATTCCTCCAATAAATGTATCACTAAGTAACTGGGTGTTACCATCCCTCATGTCAAAGGGGTGTATCCCTATATGTCCAAATAATGTTGACAGTATATAGGTAAATATGTTTATATGTATATACTGTCTATTGATTTTTATATTGTTTCTATCCTTACATGATTGCACTCACAAATTGTTACACGATACTCTGCGTATCTATAGGGTTGTCGTTCAAACGGTAATGGCTCGAAAAACTATTCGTTCGACACTCGACTAGAGTGTCAAGAAAGGCCATTCAAGAATTTGGGGGAGATTCACATAGAGTGGACTACGGCTAGAGTCAGTGCTTCAAGAACCACCACACACAGACGTATCTAGGACAAGGGCTACAACTGTCACATTCCTTGTCTCAAGCCACTCAGGACCCAGAGGCAAAGTCAGAAGCCTCTTACCTGGGATAAGGATAAAAAGGACTGAACTGTTGCTCAGTGGTCCAAAGTTCACTTTTCAGATGAAAGTACATTTTGTATTTCATTTGGAAATATATATTTCACCTTTATTTATGAAAAAAATCCCAAATTTATCAAAAATTTGGAAAACTTTGCAACTTTCAGAATTTAAATTTCTATGCTTTTAACCCCTTAAGGACACAGCCATATTTCAGCTTAAGGACCAGGCCATTTTTTGCAAATCTCACCAGTGTCACTTTATGTGGTGATAACTCTAAAACGCTTTTACTTATCCAGGCCATTCTGAGGTTGTTTTTCGTCACATATTGTACTTCATGACAATGGTAAAATGGAGTCAAAAAAATTCATTTTTATTTATAAAAAAATACCAAATTTACCCAAAATTTGGAAAAATTAGCCCATAATTAGCCCATATTCCCCATATGTCTAATTCATGTATGGATCATTTTGGGAATGCCATTTTATTTTTTGGGGACGTTACAAGGCTTAGAAGTGTAGAAGCAAATCTTGAAAATTTTCAGAAATTTAAAAAAACCCACTTTTTAGGGACCAGTTCAGATTTGAACTCACTTTGTGAGGATTACATAATAGAAACCAACCAAAAATGACCCCATTCTATAAACTACACCCCTCACGGTATTCAAAACTGATATTACACATGTCGTTAACCCTTTAGGTGTTCCACAAGAGTTAATGGCAAATGGAGAAAAAATTTCTGAATTTTGATTTTTTTGAAAATTTCCCATTTTAATACATTTTTTCAAGTCACCAGGCAGGGGTTAACAGCCAAACAAAACTCAATATTCATTACTCTGATTCTGTAGTTTATAGAAACACCCCATATGTGGTTGTAAACTTCTGTATGGCCAAACGGCAGGGCGTAGAGGGAAAGGAGCGCCATGTGGTTTTTGGAAGGCAGATTTTGCCGGACTGGTTTTTAGACACTATGTCCCATTTGAAGCCCCCCTAATGTACCCCTAGAGTGGAAACTTCAAAAAACTGAATCCATCTAAGAAAGTACACCCCTCTAGGTATTTAAAACTGATTTAACAAACTTTGTTAACCCTTTAGGTGTTCCACAAGAATTAATGTCAAATGGAGATAAAATTTCAGATTTTCGATTTTTTGGCAAATTTTCCATTTTAATCCATTTTTTCCAGTAACAAAGCAAGGGTTAACAGCCAAACAAAACTCAATATTTATTGCCCTGATTCTGTAGTCTGCAGTAACACCCCATATGTGGTTGCAAACTACTGTATGGCCAAACGGCAGGGCTCAGAAGGAAAGGAACGCCATATGGTTTTTAGAAGGCAGTCTTTACTGGACTGGTTTTTTGACACCATGTCCCATTTGAAGCCCCCCTGATGCAACCCCAGAATAGAAACTCCAAAAAAGTGACCCAATTTTGGAAACTATGGGATAAGATGGCAGTTTTGTTGGTACTATTTTAGGGTACATATGATTTTTTGTTGCTCTATATTACACTTTTTTTGAAGCAAGGTAACAAAAATAGAAATTTCATCTCCATTTGCCAATAACTGTTGTGGAACATTCAAAGGGTTAACAAAGTTTGTAAAATCAGTTTTGAATATCTTGAGGGGTGTACTGTCTTAGATGGAGTTAATTTTATGGAGTTTCTACTCTAGGGGTGCATCAGGGGGGCTTCAAATGGGACATAGTGTCAAAAAACCAGTCTAGCGAAATCCGCCTTTCAAAAACCATATGGCGTTCCCTTTATCCTGAGCCCTGCCGTTTGGCTATACAGTAGTTTACAACCACATATGTGATGTTTCTGCAAACTACAGAATAAGGGCAATAAATACTGAGTTTTGTTTGGCTGTTAACCCTTGCTTTGTTACTGGAAAAATAGATTAAAATGGAAAATTTGAAAAAATATATTTTTGGGACCGTTTTTATTTTTTGTTATTTACATCGTTGATCTGAAAGGTTAAATCATGTGCTATTTTTATATAGCAGGTTGTTACGGACAATACCAAATAGGACAACTTTTTGGGAACTTTTGTTTCAGTTTTTTATAATAAAGCATTTTTGAAAAAAATTATTTTTGTGCGTCTCCACATTCTGAAAGCCATATTTTTTTTTCTTTTTTTGGCGACAGTCTTATGTAGGGGCTCATTTTTTGCGGGTGGCGGTTTGATTGGCACTATATTGGGGTGCATATGACATTTTGGTCGCTTGCTACTACACTTTTTGTGATGTAAGGTCTTTACCTAAGGGGTTAGATCATGGGATATTTTTATAGAGCACGTTTTTAGCGATGCAGCGATACCTAATATGTGTAGTGTATTTTATTTTATTTTATTTTTTTATTCAGTGATATGTGTTTTTTTTATTTTTTTTACATTTTTTTGGCCCCAGACCCACTTGGTTCTTTAAGATCCAGTGGGTCTGATGTCTGTATAATGCAGTACAGTACACTATATAGTGTACTTTACTGTATTTTTTACTTTACACTTAGTCTGATCAGATTTCTGCCTTTAGCAGAAGTCAGATCAGACTTACATTACCATGGCAAGCAGGACGCCTCTCAAAGCTTCCTGCTGCCATGGTAACCATCACCCGCTGCCAGAACAAAGCAGCGGGTGATGGGGAGGGAGGAGGCCCCCTCCCTCTGTGCTCCCATCAAGAATCGGGGGCTGCAAGGTCACAGCAGCCCCATATGGACCACGGTATGGAAGGTGTTAAACGGCTGGCATCTGTACAAGCACAGATGCCAGCCGTTTTTAGCAGAGTGTCAGAAATGTGCTGACACTCTGCTAAACCACTACCCACCATGGAAGATTAGAGAGGAGGCGGGCGGGAGATCGCGAACGAACCCGCCCGCAATGAGAGCCGCCCGCGGCACCGCCTCCCACACCTCCCGCCGCACCGCCCGCAAACCCCCCCCCCCCCCCTGCACAGCCCGCCGGGTTTAAAATTATAATTCTAGCCATTTTTAAGTTTCTGAGGGTCATGTAATATTTTTATAGAGCAGATTGTTACGGACGTGGCAATACCATATATGTATACTTTTTCTTATTTATTTAAGTTTTACACAATAAAATCATTTTTGTAACCAAAATAATTATGTTTTAGTGTCTCCATAGTCTGAGACCCATATTTTTTTATTTGATTTTGTCTGATTGTTTTATGTGGGGTCTAATTTTTTGCGGGATGAGGTGATGCTTTGATCAGTAGTATTTTGGGGCGCATATGCCTTTTTGATTGCTTGGTGTTGCACTTTTTGTGATGTAAGGTGACCCCAAAAAATTTTTGCCACTGTTTTTATTTTATTCTTTTTTACAGTGTTCACCTGAACGGTTAGGTCATGTGATATTTTTATAGAGCTGGTTGTTACAGATGCGGCGATATGTGATATGTATACTTTATTATTTTTTATTTCACTTTAACACAATAGCATTTTTGAAACAAAAAAATTATGTTTTAGGACTCTTTCACACGGGCGTCTAGTTTGACGCCCGGATAAGATACGGGGGCAATGCGGGAAAATGTGCAAAGCGTTTTAATGCGTTTTGCACGCGCGTGGGAAAAATCGGCATGTTTGGTACCCATACCCGAACCCGGACTTCATCACTGAAGTTTGGGTTTGGGTTGAATATTCTGTAGATTTTATTATTTTCAATTATAACATGGTTATAAGGGAAAATCATAGCATTCTCAATTCAGAATGCTTAGTAAAATGTGGATGTAGGGGTTAAAAATAGAATTTACTCACCTTATCCACTTGATCGCGTAGTTGCTGACATCACTGAGTTCATCACATGGTCCAATCACATGGTCCATCACCATGGTGATGGACCATGTGATTGGACCATGTGATGTGACGTCACCACAGGTTCTTTAGCTGGCAGCTAATGATTGAAGAAGAGATCGCAACTACGCGATCAAGTGGATAAGGTGAGTTATTTTTTTATTTTTAACCCCTTACTCTTCATTTTACTAAGCGTTCTGTATTGAGAATGCTATTATTTTCCCTTATAACCATGTTATAAGGGAAAATAATAAAGATCGGGTCCTGTCTCTTAGCGACCTTGCAGGAAAACCAAACTGCATCCGCACTTGATTTCACTTTTATGGGGCCTGAGTTGTATGAAAAACGCACAATATAGAGCATGCTGTGATTTTCATGCAACGCAGAAGTGATGCGTGAAAACCACTGCTCATGTGCACAGCCCCATAGAAATGAATGGCTCCAGATTCAGTGTGGGTGCAATGCGTTCACGTCATGCATTGCACCCGCGCGGAAAACTCGCCCATGTGAAAGGGGCTTTAGAGCTATAATTTTTTTATTTTTTGGGCGATTGTCTTAGATAGGGGCTAAATTTTTGCGGGATGAGGTGACGGTTTGATTGATACTATTTTGGGGGGCATATGTCTTGACTAAAATGACTTTTTTTTTTTTTTTTAAGGTGTTTATTGGACAGGGTAGATTATGTGATATATTTATAGAGCCGGTCATTACGGACGTGGCGATTCATAATATCTGTGTTTTTTCTATTTTTTTTTCTATTTATAAAATCAGGGGAAAGGGATGTTTTATTCTTTTTTTACTTGAAACCTTTTTTTTATTATTAAAAACACTTTTTTGACTGTTTTTTTCCCTTTATTTCAGTGCCTCTCTGGGACTTCAACTTTTGTGGGTCTGATCCCCTCTGCAATGCATTACAATACATCTGTATAGTAATGCATTGCCTGTTAGCGTATTACACTGAGTAATACACAAACAGGTTGCCTAGGAGACCCAGTCTGGGGCTGGATCTCCTCAGCTTCCATAGAAGGCTGTTCCCGATGGGCTCCCTCACCCGCCGCAAATACTTTCTATGCCGCAGTCAATGCTGGCCGTGGCATAAAGGGGTTAATCGGCCGGCATCGGTTTTACAGCGATGCGGGCGGATACAGCAGGGGCCTGGCTATCAGTGACTGTCGGGCCCCTGCAGTGATCGGGCCCGATCACTATGACGTAATAGTACGTCAAAATGTGGCAAGTCAACTGCCACTATGAAGTACTATTGCGTCATATGTCAGGAAGGGGTTAACATGTCCTTATAGTCAAAATATTTTCAATGTTTTCAGTGTTGAATATCATCATTTTTGTCCAGGTCATTTTCATTACTTTGTGTTTTAAAATGATTCTGTTGAACCACAATTCAAAAGCAATGTCTGATTTTCAGTAAATTTTTATTTATTATTACTTTTGTCAGTTTCAAGTTATTTCAGTAACCGTACTGGGTTGTTCTTTCTTTAACGGAAGGATACCAATAATTTTGTCCACATGTGTATATAAAATGGTAATGTGGACACTGCCTTATTTTAAATGTTTGAACTGAATAAGAAAACTGAAATTAGCAAAATACAAGAACACAAGGGAGAAAAAGAAAGCAAGTCCTGAATTAATATCTGTTATCTTTTCCGTAACCTCTGACAGAAGAAAAGGAATTGCTGAAATAGTAAAAGGATAGGACATTATGTACATCTCAGCAAACTAACATCCAAAATCATGTACAGTAAATAAGCAGACAAAAACATTTCCATATTGAAAGAGCAGCTGAAATGTTTACACAGCATATCGCAGAGGCTGTAAATTATTAGGTGCATTTCAAGGAAAAAACATGTCTAATTTTCGCCATGTATGTCATACTTCCATGTCTATTTTGCTGTGCTTTTTGATGCATTTGACCTGTATTTTCCACCTACCCCCCCCCCCCCCCACTGAGTTCAAGCATAATACACATGGAATACACATCAAAGAGGTGTGTTTATGTACACAATCGCCCAGATTTACTAATGTGTCTGTGCCAAAAATCTGTCTAAAAAGTGGTGCAATTTGGCGCATCTGGAGTTTCTACGCTTTTTTCTGACATGTGAAAAGCTATGTGAAAAGTAGTTGGATGTCTTCTGAAAGCGGTGGGGCTAAGATGCACCATTTTGTGCAAAAATTCCAACACAATTCTTGTTTAAAAATCTGGTGTAAAAAGTAAGCTAACCAGTAGTTGTTACAGTTGTGTTCAAAATTATTCAACCCCCAATGCTATAAAGGGTTTTAGGGAATTTATTGTACATTTGTAATTGTGTTCAGAATGAAATCTTACAAGGACTTTTTAAAGAACCAAATGCAACTATAATGACATCAATTGTTTTTGTAATACAGTATTAAATGTTTTTTTTGTGATTTCTTCATTGACACAATTATTCAACCCCTTAACCCCTTAAGGACGAAGGGCGTACATGTACGCCCTTGCGTCCTGGTACTTAAGGACCAAGGGCGTACATGTACGCCCTGTGTTTAAACTGCTACTGCACCCGATGTGGGCGCGGTAGCAACATGGTTCCTGCTGATGTAGATCAGCAGGAACCATGTTCTAATGCCGAGGGGGGTCATGTGACCCCCCCGTATCGGCGATCGCTGCAAACCGCAGGTCAATTCAGACCTGCGGTTTGCAGCGGTTTGCGATCTGTGATCCCCGCGGTCTGTGACCGCGGGGATCAGAGAGATTAATTGCCCCAAATATATTCATTTAACCCCCTGCAGCCCCAATCTTGATATAGCGGCGGGGTGCAGAGGGGTGGTTACGGAGGCGGGAGGCGGTGCGGGAGGCACCCCGCCCGCCTCCCTTGTAATAATTCCCTGGTGTCTAGTGGTTCTATCAGAGTGCCAGCACATTGCTGGCACTCTGATAGAAAACGGCTGGCATCTGTGCTGCAGATGCCAGCCGTTTAACCCCTTCCTTACCGCGGTCCGGACGGACCGCGGTATGGAAGGTGTTAACAGGGAGGAGCTCCCTCCCTCTCCCATCGGGGGCTGCTGTGCCTATGCCGCCCCCCAGGATGGGATCGCAGAGGAGGGAGCTCCCTCCTCCTCATCCATCACCCACTGCTCTCTAATGGCAGTGGGTGATGGTTACCATGGCAGCAGGACGCTTTCAGAAGCGTCCTGCTTGCCATGGTATAGTAACTCTGGTCAGACTTCTGCTAAAGGCAGAAGTCTGACCAGACTGTGAAAAGTAAAAAATACAGTGCAGTACACTATATAGTGTACTGCACTGTATTATATAGACACCAGATCCACTGGATCTACAAGAACCAAGTGGGTCTGGGTCCCAAAAAATGTAAAAAGTAAAAAAGTAAAAATAAAAAAACACAAATCACTGAATAAAAAGTAAAAAAATAAAATACACTACACATATTAGGTATCGCCGCGTCCGTAAAAAACAGCTCTATAAAAATATCACATGACTGAACCCCTCACGTGAACGCCATAAAAAAAAAAAATGGTGTAAATAAGCCATTTTTGGCACCTTACATCACTAAAAGTGTAATACAAAGCGATCAAAAAGGCGTATGCCTCCCAAAATAGTACCAATCTAACCGCCATCTCATCCCGCAAAAAATGAGCCCCTTCATAAAACAATTGCCCAAAAATAAAAAAACTATGCCTCTCAGACTAAAACATGATTTTTTTGTTTCAAAAATGCTTTTCAGTGTTAAATGTAAAATTAAGGGTATCTCGACGTCCGTAAGAATCTGCTCTATAAAAATATCACATGACCTAACCCCTCAAGTAAACACTGTAAAAAAATAAAATAAAAACTTTGTCAAAAGCCATTTTTTGTCACCTTACATCACAAAAAGTGTAATAGCAAGCGATCAAAACGTCATATGACCCCCAAATAGTGCCAATCTAACCGCCACCTCATCCCACAAAAATTATACCCAACCTGAGACAATCGCCTAAAAACTGAAAAAAATATGGCTCTCAGACTATGGAGACACTAAAACATGTTTTTTTGTTTCAAAAAGGATATTATTGTGTAAAACCAAAATAAATAAAAAAAAGTATACATATTGGGTATCGTCGCGTTCAGTAACGACCTGCTCTATAAAAATATAACATGACCTAACCCCTCAGGCGAACGCCGTAAACATAAAAATAAAAACGTTGTAAAAAGTCATTTTTTGTCACCTTACATCACAAAAAGTGTAATAGCAAGTGATCAAAAAGTCATATGCACCCCAAGATAGTACCATTCAAACCGCCATCTCATCCCTCAAAAAATGAGCCCCTACATAGGACAATTGCCAAAAAAAAAAAAACTATGGCTTTCAGAATGTGGAGACACTAAAAATCATTTTTTTCAAAAATGCTTTATTATGTAAAACTGAAACAAAAACCCCAAAAAGTAGACATATTTGGTATTGTCGCGTCCGTAACAACCTGCTCTATAGAAATAGCACACAATCTAACCTGTCAGTTCAACGATGTAAATAACAAAAAATACAAAACTGTCCCAAAACAGCTATTTTTTTGCAAATTATCCATTTTAATCCATTTTTCCAGTAACACAGCAAGGGTTAACAGCCAAACAAAACTCAATATTTATTGCCCTGATTCTGTAGTTTGCAGAAACACCCCATATGTGGTCGTAAACTGCTGTATGGTCAAACGGCATATGGTTTTTGGAAGGCAGATTTTGCTGGACTGGTTATTTGACACCATGTTCCATTTGAAGCCCCCCTGATGCACCCCTACAGTGGAAACTCCAAAAAAGCGACCCCATTTTGGAAAGTAAGGGATAAGGTGGCAGTTTTGTTTGTATTATTTTAGGGTAAATATTATTTTTGGTTGCTCTATATTACACTTTTTTTGAGGCAAGGTAACAAAAAATAGAAATTCCGAAATTTCATCTCCATTTGCCAATAACTCTTGTGGAACACCTAAAGGGTTAACAAAGTTTGTAAAATCAGTTTTGAATACCTTGAGGGGTGTAGTTTCTTAGATGGAGTCACTTTTTTGGAGTTTCTACTCTAGGGGTGCATCGGGGGGCTTCAAATGGGACATGGTGTCAAAAATCCAGACCAGCAAAATCCGCCTTCCAAAAACCATATGGCGTTCCCTTCATTCTGTGCCCTGCCGTTTGGCCATACAGCAGTTTACGCCCAAATATGGGGTGTATCTGAAAACTACAGAATCGGGGCAATAAAAATTTAGTTTTTTTTGGCTGTTAACCCTTGCTTTGTTACTGGAAAAAATGGATTGAAACGGAAAATTTTCCAAAAAATCGAAATTCTGAAATTTTATCTCCATTTGCCATTAACTCTTGTGGAAAACCTAAAGGGTTTTTATTATGTAAGCCTCACAAACTGACTTCAGACCTGAACTGGTCCCTAAAAAGTGGGTTTTTGAAAATTTCTGAAAAATTTCAAGATTTGCTTCTAAACTACCTAAGCCTTGTAACGTCCCCAAAAAATAAAATGGCATTCCCAAAATGATCGATACATGAAGTAGACATATGGGGAATGTAAATCAATAACTTTTTTGGGCGGTATTACTATGTATTATAGAAGTAGAGAAATTGAAACTTGGAAAATTGCTAATTTTTCAAAATTTTTGGTAAATTTGATATTTTTTTATAAAAATGAAATTTTTCGACTTAATTTTACCAGTGTCATGAAGTACAATATGTGACGAAAAAACAATCTCAGAATGGCCTGGATAAGAAAAAGCGTTTTAAAGTTATCACCACATAAAGTGACACTGGTCAGATTTGCAAAAAATGGCCTGGTCCTAAGGTGAAAATGAGCCGGTCCTTAAGGGGTTAAAGACGACCACTCTTAATAACAGAGGTTCATTCAAGTGTTTTCGATCAGGTATTGAAAACACCTGTGGATGTCAAGGAGCAGCAATCAATCATAATAAGCACCAATTAGGCAGATTTAAAATGACTGTGATACTCAGCTCCTTCTAGACATTTACTGGTGTGTTTACAGACATGGTGAAGTCAAGAGATTGGTCCAGGAAGACAAGAGAAGAGGTGATTTCTCTTCACAGGAAGGGCAATGGCTATAAGAAGATTGCAAAGATGTTAAACATACCAAGAGACACCATAGGAAGCATCATTCGCAAATTCAAGGCGAAGGGCACTGTTGAAACGCTACCTGGTCGTGGCAGAAAGAAGATGCTGACTTCTGACTGCTGTGTGCTACGTGAAGAGCAAAGTGGAGAAAAGTCCCCGTGTGACTGCTGAGGAACTGAAAAAGGATTTGTCAGATGCGGGTACTGAAGTTTCAGCTCAGACAATAGAGCGCACACTGCGTAATGAAGGCCCCCATGCCAGAAATCCCAGGCGCACCCTTGCTGTCTCCAAAGAATAAGAAGAGTCGACTGCAGTATGCCAAAAGTCATGTGGACAAACCACAAAAGTTTTGGGATAGTGTTCTGTGGACTGATGAAACAAAATTAGAACTGTTTGGGCCCATGGATCAACGCTATGTTTGGAGGAGGAAGAACAAGGCCTATGAAGAAAAGAACGCCTACTGTGAAGCATGACGGGGGGTCAATCATGGGGCTGTTTTGCTTCTACAGGTACAGGGAAGCTTCAGCGTGTGCAAGGTACCATGAATTCTCTTCAGTACCAGGAGATATTGGATGAAAATGTGATGCAGTCCGTCACAAACCTGAGGCTTGGGAGGCGTTAGACCTTTCAACAGGACAATGATCCCAAGCATACCTCCAAGTCCACTAGAGCATGGTTGCAGATTAAAGGCTGGAACATTTTGAAGTGGCCATCGCAGTCACCAGACTTAAATCCGATTGAGAACCTCTGGTGGGACTTAAAGAAAGCAGTTGCAGCGCACAAGCCTAAGAATGTGACTGAACTGGAGGCTTTAGCCCATGAAGAATGGATGAAGATACCTGTAGATCGCTGCAAGACACTTGTGTCAAGCTATGCTTCACGTTTAAAAGCTGTTATAACTGGAAAAGGATGTTGTACTAAGTACTAAGATTGAATGTCACTTGGGGGTTGAATAAAACTGATAATGATGTGAGCACAGAAAATACATTTGTGGTTATTTCATTATAAATGTTATGTTATATTTGTCTGACTTACAAGTGCCTCTTTGATTTAATTGTAAACACTGAAATGATCAAAATCAATGTCAAACTGGCCAAAACACTCAATTTCAGTGGGGGTGAATAATTTTGAACACAACTGTATACAGTTAGGGAATGGTGTCTATCCCTGCACCAGATTTATAATCCAGCCTAAGCCACTATGATAAATGAGGTGCAGGCCTAGACAACCTGTCTAAGTTTAAACCATTTTTATTAGTAAATCTGGGCCAAAATACTGCTGAAATACACATTTCACATTGTAATCAGTGGGATCCTGTTTATAAGCATATTTTACATGAATATATACGATAAAACAACTTGTGAACATAAAGTTTCATTACCTTTTCTTACTCCCAAACTCAGAGTTACAATTACATTTTAGGGTATGGGTACACAATCAGGCTTTCTGATGCAGTTTAGGAAGCCCAAACGAGGAAAGAACAAAAAAAAAAAAAGAAGAAATAAATCTTATCTGTCAATTATACTTTCTTTTCTTTTACTATCAACTCCTAATTTTGCCTGCCAAGACTGTATCAGGAAACATGACCGTGTGGCCATGCATAAAACAATCACCACATAGTGCCTTTGTGTTATAAAACTGTGTGCATTGAAAAGGAATTAAGGGTACGACTACACATATTTCTTGCTACTGGCGTGGCAGTCCCATTTATTTCTGTGGGATCACCGCTACTCTGCAATCCTGGCCATGACAGCTGTCGTGCGACCAGGGGTTGTCTCATTTCAGCAAGTGGCATTAATCATGTAGAGAATGTTAATACAAGCCACTTACTAATGTACTGTTTTTGTCCATATTGCTTCCTTTGCTGGCTGGATTCACCCTGCAATCCATCAGCGGTGGCTGTGCTTGCACACTTTAGGAAAAAGTGCTCGCTACTCTGGTGGCTGGGCTGTGGGAGTGTAAGCATGACCACTGCTGCTGGATTGCAGAGTGGTCGTAACCATGGAAACAAGTGCAGTATACCAGACCAATAGGAGAAATGTCTCTGTGGGGTCATGGCGTGAGTATAGGTAGGCCGAGGGTACCTGGGCAGGCCTGCACAGTTGAGGGGTAGAACAGCACTGGATTCTCTGGGGCACACTCTGTTACAGGGGACACTGGCCAGGTGGTGTTTCGAGGTGCCCTTGATGGTAACTGGGTTTGGTGTGCTTTGGCGGCTGGGCCCCTGGATTAAGTAAAGTCATGACGCCAGTATCGTTACGGTACAACAATTATGAGAGTAGTAGTGAAGAAATTGAAGAGTGAGACACAGGTTGAATCCAACTCACAACTTTTACTGTCTGCAGATTCTCAATAGAAATGACATACAAATATAACACAGTCTCTTTTGTACACGGAGGTAGTAAGCTGTAATCCAAGGTAACAGACTTTTCGTGGCTAGGTATATCACAAGCTTGAGTTCAGCTAAGTTAGTGAGAATACGGCTGACTGGTATCTAGCTCCTTGCCTTATCCCAGTAACGGTGGTTTCTGATCCTTCCTTCTACATAAGTGCAAATAACAGCTGGCCTGGCTGTAAAATATATTGTAGGTGAGGCTGCCGGAAGCTCAAATCCTTCACCTGGGTACAAAGGCGCCTAAAAAGCCCAATATAATGGCTATTGTACTTCCTTTGTCTTTCTGCAGTTAAAAAGCAATCTTTCACTTGTCACCCCGGAAGAGTGGAGAGTAGAAGGAGGTCTCACCTCAGCCTTGATCCTTGGCTTATAACTTGGGAGAAGAACACTTGGCTACTCTGGACCGTGAAGAACAAGAGAGAGAGAGCTGAGAGGAGGGGGCCTCTCTCTTTCCACCTGCTCCTCACTCCAGCAAACTACATGACTCTAGTATAAAAACTGAAACTAAACTGACTGACTAAGCCTGACCTGAGATATATATAGACTATGGTGCTATCCCCATCTAGTGTCGGATGTATGTATTGCACCCTACAGGCTGTTACCAGGGATTTCACAGGATAAACCAGATATAAATGTATAAATGACATGAAATGCAATATGACATAAAATACAACAACTTTGCAGTGCCCACGTATATGAGTGGGACACTGCACACGCAGTGTATAATGTGATGGAAAAAAGGAATCAGGCCAGCAAAGGAGGCAATTTGGCCAATAACAATACAGTAGTAAGTACCTGTATTAACTTTCTCTACATGATAACTGCTATTTGCTGAAGTGAGACAAACCCTTTAACCACAGATGAGCGCTTACATGCATTTATAATTTCATATATATCCTTAGCACCATTATGCAAACTAATTAAACAAAGTAGTCTTTTGCTAAGTTGCAGCCGAAAAAATTTGTGGAGCAACACTTGAATCTCATGTAACGCTAACTTTTAAGGAGTTTTCCAGGAATTAAGACAATAAAATTGCTGAAAATACTCCATTACTAGACTCCCTGCATAACGGAAATGGGACGGATCAGTTATGCAGGCCATGGACTTCTATTATGACAGAATGAATAACGCAATGCCTCAAAAGACATTCCGTTATGCATTCCATCATAGAATTGCATTATGGTCCGTGGTAACGGAATCGATAACGCAATTCTGCTTTTATCACCAAACGAAGCGTGAACGAATTTCAAAATATGAAATTCGCTCATCTCTATCCATTACCACAGCTCCACATTACCACAGTCTGTCCTGTCCATTCTCTCTGTACTTTATGTCTTCTCACAAACTCCATTCCTGCAGAGATACAGCTGAATATCTTATCAGCTATATTCAGGATCATAATCCCTGACAAGCAGAGCAGAGAGGAGGATGAGGCAGCTCTTTAGTTCAATGAAGTAAATTGTCCTCCTGTGTGGTGATTAGGACAGGTTTTGTGTGTACTAATAGGGCGGCGGCCATTTTATTTCTCCTAATGATTGCTTTCCTGACAAAACGTGCGATTATAACTAATGAAAGGTATTTGGGAATATATTTATAAAAGTTTCATTTTCTTATTTCCCGGAGAACCTCAAGGTATTGTCTGGTTTCCATTATTGATGACCTATCCTCAGGATAGCTCATCAATATCAGATTGGCAGGGTTCCAAACCCTAGCATCGCCATCGATCTGTTGTTTGAATTTAATGCACCACTCCTGCAAGCTGCGATGTCGACAGCGAGCAAGAGTAATTTCATCCCCTCTGTCCCATTCACTTGCATGGGGAGGAGTGTAACTTCAACTGCTCCTTTCATTTAAGTGAATGGGACAGAGTAGATATAATTTCACCTGCTCACTGCTACGGTGTTGACAGGGCAGGTAAATAGTGATGAGAATGTAGCACTCGCCTCCTTTTCTTCAAACAGCTAGATTTTACAGAAGATAATAGGACCGAACCTCTTATTGGAGATTTTAGCAATAGACTGAAATCTAAAATTTGCTGCAAGTGCAAAATATGTACGAGGTAAACGTGTATTACATAAAAAAAAGATATACAATAAGATGCAGAAGTTGTAGGAAAGTGTGGGAAAAATTTAGCAAAGTAAGATTGTTTCAAAATTATAAGTGTTATTAGTATAAATTTAAATTTATTGTGCAGCAGGACAACAACCTCACACATACAGCCAATGTAATTAAGAGCTATCTAACTATCATAACGTGATGAAGAACAAGTCCTGGAGGTGATGATATGGCCCCCCAAAGAGCCCTGATCTCAACATTATCAAGTCTGTCTGGGATTGCATGAAGAGCCAGAAGGATTTTAGCAAGCCTACATCCGCAGAAGATCTGTGGTTAGTTCTCCAAGATGTCTGGAACAACCTCCCTGCAGAGTTCCTTGAAACACTGTACGCCAGTGTACCTCAAAGAAGTGATGCTGTTTTGAAGGAAAAGGGTGGTCACCCAAATATTGATTTGATTTAAATGTCTTATTAAAGGGGTTATCCAAGACTATTAAATGACCCCATTTGCTGGGCCCCTCACAATGAATATACTTACCTGGCTCCCTGCGCCAGCCCTGGTACCCGCACGGCCGCAGATGCTTCTCCCCATGCGCGGATGAAAACAACCAATGTCGGGGGGAAGAGGCCAATGTCAGGCAGGGACAGGAACGAGCCTCCCAAGCGTCACGTGGAATGCTAGGGAGGCTCGTCCACGTACCCGCCTGCCATTGGCTGCTTCCCCCCGACAGGTAAGTATATTCATTGTGAGGGGACCAGGCATATGGGGGGCATATATTAGTCTAGGATCACCCATTTAATCCACTTGCATTTTGTTAATTGATAAAAATAAACTATTAACACTTCTAATTTTTAAAAGCATTCGTACAGCATTTTTCCCGTACTTGCTTTAAACATTTGCACAGTACTGAAAATAATTAAAAAACATTAAAAAAATGTCTAATCCCACAGAACAGTTACTGTAGCAATTCAGTATGTTGCTGAAACAGTTAATGTTGACTATGATAGAACGGTGTCAAACCACACACTTGAGGCTACATTCAGAAGTCCGCATGTGTTTTGCGGTCCGCAAATTGCGGATCCGCAAAACACGGAACACACATGGCGCGGACAAGAATAGGACATGTTCTATTTTTTTGGCGGAAGTGAGGATACGGATAGCACATACAGTAGCGTGCTATCCACATCTTTTGCGGCCCCATTGAAAATTGCGGAATGGATGCGGACCCATATTGGGGATGTATGAATGGACCCTGAAGTTGATAAAAGACAGAGGGCCGAAGGAGATTCAGACCAAAGAAGGGATACCACACAGGGTCAGAACAATTTTCTTTTTTGGCATGTTGCACCGCTTAAATTACCATACCATGTATCAAAAAATGGGAAAAAGAATTATGCGGGATGAAACTGAAAAAATGCAACTCCATCATTGTTTTTTGAATTTTGTTTTACAGCACTAGAAATGACCATTTCTTAATCTGCAGGTCAGTGCGATTACAACTATACCAAATTTATATAGTTTTTATTATGACTTACTACTTAAAAAATAAAAACCTTTGAAAAATATAGTTTTTATTATCTTACTATAAAAAAAAACCTATGTAAAAATAAACTTTGTTTTTGCATCACCATATTCTGACACTCATTACTTTATATTAAAGTCTAAAGAGTTATGCGTTTTCTGCAAGGCAAGCTGTAGTTTTTATTACTACATACGATTTTTTAGATCCCTTGTTATTACATTTTTTTTTCACAGGGCAATGTGACCAAAAAACTGTGATTTTGGCAGTTTGATTTTTTGTCCTGTTACAGCAATCAGTGTATGGGGTAAATATGTATAGATTTTAATAGTTCAGACATTTTTGGATGTGGGGATACCAATTATGTGCAATTTTTTGTTATATGTAAAATTGGGAAGGGAGATATTTAGAATTTTTCATATTTTTTTTTAATATTTTATAAAGCATAGCTTTGTTTCAGAACTCAGACCGATTCACTTCAATGAGGCTGAGCTGTGTCTAGGCCATTTGAGTGATGAACGTGACATCACATGTCCTAGGCTAAGCTGAAGTGCCGATGCCTTCTTAGGCCCCTTGCAGACGAGCATGAGCGGAGTAGGTCCGGATGCGTTCTGGATGCGTTCAGTGAAAACTGTGCAATTTCGCAAGCAAGTACATTCAGTTTTGTTTGTGATCGCGTTCTGTTGTTCAGTTTTTATCGCGAGGGTGCAATGCGATTTAATGCGTTTTGCATGCGCGTGATTAAAAAATGAATGTTTGCAAACAACATCTCTTAGCAACCATCTGTGAAAAACGGATTTTCACGCAGCCCTATTCACTTCTATGGGGCCAGCATTGCAAATCGCAGAATATAGAACGTGCTACGATTTTCACGCAATGCAGAAGTGATGCGTGAAAACCAACACTCCTGTACACAGACACTTTGAAATAAACGTGTCCGGAATCCATGCGGGCGCAATGCGTTCGCATCACGTATTGCACCCATGCGGAATACTCACTCATGTGAAAGGGGCCTTAGACTGCTGATCACAGGGATCCTGGGTGTTGGAACCCCACCAATCAGATACTGCTGACCTATTCAGAATATAGGTCATCAGTATAAAAGTCACGGAAAACCCCTTTAACCGGCAGTTTACTATGGCAGGCCTGGATCCTTCACAAGACCTCAGGCTGCCATACCAACCGATCAACACCTCGCAATTTCACCACAGGGGTACTGATCAGAGGCCAGTGGGAGCTCCCCTCTGACTAACCTTCACCCAATGCATATGGAGTGGGCTAAATTCGTGATCCCGCTCAAACGCACCTCTCACACTGCTAACATATATTTAAATGTAATGGTTGGGAAGAGGTTAAAGGAATCTCAATAATCAAAAAAAGGCAACACAGGGAAAAAGTATGCATATCCAAATAATAAGAAAAAATATTTTTGCTCTTTATTGTACTACATAACACATTGACAAGCTGACTGATTAAAATTTTTTATAATGTGATATTCTGTAGGTATATATTGCTTTTAATCTGACAGCTTGTCAATGCATTACTTGATATGTAGTGCAATTAAGAGCAAGAATACACAGTGCATCATGGCCTCCTACAAATTGGGATACATAGCAACAGACTGGTCAGGGTGCCCATTCTCACCCTGCCCTGGTCCACTGCCCAAAGTGGCTAAAATGGGAAAATGCATCAGAGCAGGACCATGGAGCAATAGGGGAAGGCTGGGTGCACGTGTGTCACTTACCTGGAGAAGAGATGGCGCCAGAATGAACTATGGAAAGACAACAAGCTGGCAAAGGCAGTGTAATGTTCTGAGAAGTGTTCTGTTTGGAACCCTTAGGTTCTGCTGTCTGAGAGTGAACTGTTCAAAAGGACATCCCTGTGTCTGTCCAGACCCTGCGCCAGACGGAGGACCAGGTGTCTGAAAGCCGGACTGTCTGCCTAAAACCGGACCTTTGGCCACCTGAGGGGCAGGCTGCTGTGGAGATCACAGTTAAGGGGATGGTCCACTATGGAGGTCAGTGTTAAGGGGCAGATTGCTGTAGAGGCCTGGGGGACTGGGTGTTGTGGAGATCACTGTTAAGAAGATGGGCTACTGTGAAGGTCACTAATAAAGGGGCAGCCACTGTGGAGGTCACTGTTAAGGGTCTGGCTGCTGTGAAGTTCACTGTTAAGGGGGGGGGGATGCTGTGGAGGTCACTGTTAAGGGGGCGGGTTATTGTGTAAATCACTGTTAGCGAGACGGGGTACTGTGGAGGTCACTAATAAAGGGGCGGCCACTGTGGAGGTCACTGTTAAAGGGAAGGGCACTGTGGATGTTACTGTTAAGGGGGCAGGCTGCTGTGGAGGTCACTGTTAAAGGGGCGGGGTACTATAGATGTCACTGTTATAGGGGATGGGATACTGTCGATATCTTTTAATGTCACACACAAACATTAAATGAAATGGATGAAATATACCCGTGCAAAGCCGGGTCCTTCTGCTAGTATATATGTATGTGTATATATATATATATATATATATATATATATATATATATATATATAAAAATACGAAAAATGGCGGCACTGACAAAAATGAAAAACAGGCGGGTGCACGCTCAATGGGAATAGGCTGCTTACCCCAATATAAGTCCGAAAAATGAACAGCACATCCAAATATAGAAAGGTGTTTTATTCACCATATGGCGAGGTGTTGGCTCAACTTGAGCCTTTTTCAAGCTTGAAAAGGCCTGCTGAGCCGAAACGTCGCACCATATGGGTGAATAAAACACCTTTTTCTATATTTGGATGTGCTGTTCATTTTTCGGATATCTATATATATATATATATATATATATATATATCCCGATATATAACACATTGTTGCAGACCAATACACCCCTTCATGGTAACGTTTCCTAATAGCATTGGCCTCGGTCAACAGGGTAATAGTTCTGCACCTTTCTGCAAAAATCGCTCACCAATGGTTTAAGGAGCATGACAAAGAGTTCAGGGTGTTAATATGGCCTCCAGGGAGGAAGCTGAAATGAGACAGGCAAATACAAAAAAGAGCTTATTTAAAGAGACAGAAACACATGCTGCAATATAAGCCTATAGGGAGTGGAGGAAGAATGCTGCTAGAGGGAGAAAGAGGCATTTTCATTGATCTATTACGCTGGGTTCACACTTGAGCGTACTTGATACGCGCGTTTTACGCGCATTTTAGTTGCGCGTATTACAACGCGTTTGTGGAAATAGGAAACACGCGTCGTACGCGCGTTCTCGTGATTGACCACTGTGGCGTCAATCACAATACGCGCGACAATACGCCCCAAAGAAGCTACTGTACTTCTTTCGGCGTAGGGCGTTTTTACAGCGCGTTCGTACGCGCTGTAAAACGCTCAGGTGAGAACCATGCCTATAGGGAAACATTGGTTTTCGCCTGTTGAGAGTTTTACAGGAACGCGCTGTAAAATGCTCAGGTGTGAACCCAGTGTTACAGAATGTATTTATATTTATGCAAGTGGCCATTTAAACTGAACCCGTCAGCATGAAATTGAACATGTCTGCACTGTAATCTGCCATGTGTAGATTATAGAACAGGAGGTGAGAAAAATGATGTTTGTGGGAAAAGATTCATTATAACTTGTGTTTCACTGATATAAAGGAGTCGGTCCTATCAGTAATTGACAGCTACCTTTGTATGTACATTCATAGAGGAAAGGCTGTCAATCACAGATGAGACTATCACCTTGTCTTTAAAAACCAGAATGAGCAAAATTGAACTCTATAGAGACCAACCTGTTTTGGGCCTTACTGACCAAGCATTTTCTTCCTTTTTTTTAATTGTCGCCTTCCAAGAGCTATAACTTTTTAATTTTTCTGTCTATGTAGCTGTATGAGGGCTTGTTTTTTGTGGGACAAGTTATAGTTTTTAATGGTGCTATTTTGTGGTAACATATCTTTCTGATTAATTTGTATTAACTGTTTCTTTCTATGGAGTTGGGTGAGGACATTTTGGTTTTGCAGGACGACTTTTGATTTTCATTGGTATCATTTTGGGGTAAATATGATCACTTTTTTAGTTGTGGTTTTTTTCCGACGTTCCCCATAGGGGATAATTTACTTGATATTTGTGTAGTGAGGATCGTTATGGATGCGGCGATTCCAAACATGTGGGGAAGATTTTATTTTTGCTATTTCTTTTCATTGAAAAGTATATTTTTAATGGGAAAATGCAATTTTTCATTTAATGTTTTTTTTTACTTTTTTTTAACAACTTAATAGTCCCGCAAGGGGGCTATAACAGGCAAGCTTTTGATTGCTTTTAAAACACAATGAACTATCATTATAGTGGATTGCATTTTAATGTCAGCGCTATACTGACATTGACCAGCAGGCTGCGCCAGAGAGGCACAACCTTGCTGGGGAACACTCATGGCAGGCTTGGGGCCATTTGCAGGGTGCCACTCCCTCTCTCACCACTTGAATGCGGCTGGTGCCATTACCCGCAGCATGTAAGGTTAAACAGCCCGATCTGGGCTGTTAGAGCTGGAGTGCGGCTCTCATGTGAGCCGAGGCCCCGCACTCCACTGCACGGGGGCCCATGCAGAGCTTAAAACAGGCTGCCGTTAAAAAGGCGTATGGGTGGTCACTAAAGGGTTAAATGAAGGAGACGCAAATTATAATGACTGTTAAGCCACAAAACAATAAATCAGTCTTCTAATCTCCTCCAACGCTATACCATGCATCCTTTAGCTTAGAAAACATGTCCAACAGATTGCCTTTAAAGGATCTGCTGAACTATCTTAGTACCAGATACTGCAGGAAACTTTCCGATTTCTTGTAGAGTTCAGTGCGAACTTGCTTAAAACAAAGCTGGAATTGATTTAGCAACAGTTTCTAATATATGATTTTATCAGTTGGAAGTTCAGAACAACCACTAGAAGGTACTTTTTGTTTTGTTCCTGAGCACAATTTATACACAATATGTAGCACCCAGGATCCCTCTAGTGGCGGCTGTAGGCAACTAGTATGTCTATAATATGGGTTTTGGAAATATTTATTTAAAAAAAAAAATGATTTCCAGCTTTAATAAAGAACTATTAGTCAATATTAAGTAAGTAAATTTAACCCCTTCAGCACCGAGCCACTTTTTACCTTAAATCTCAGGCCGATTTTTGCAAGTCTGACATGTGTCACTTTATGTAGCAATAACTTTGGAATGCTTTTACTTATCCAAGCCTTTCTGAGGGTACTTTCACAGTAGCGATTTTCTTTTCTGGCATTGAGTTCTGTCAAAGGGGCTCAATACCGGAAAAGAACTGATCAGTTATATCCTAATGCATTCTGAATGGAGAGAAATCAATTCAGGATGCATCAGGATGCCTTCAGTTCAGTCACTGAACGGCGTTTTGGACGGAGATAATACCGGATCAGTTGCGGGAATGCCGGATCAATTTACATTGAAATGTATTAGTGCCGGATCCGGCATTAGAAATACCTGAAGGACGGATCCGTCCTTCCGGTCTGCGCATGCGCAGACCTTTAAAACTGTAAAAAAAAAATACAAGACAGATCCGTCTATCCGCATGACAAGCGGAGAGACGGATCCGTTCTTGCAATGCATTTGTGAGACGGATCCACATCCGTATCCGTCTACCAATGCATTCAGTTTACATCCAGATCGATGGATCCGGCAGGCAGTTTCGACAACGGAACTGCGTGCCGGATCACTCTGCTGCAAGTGTGAAGGTACCCTCAGATTGATTTCCCATGACACATTATTTATAAAAAAAAATAAAAATTCAACTCACAGTTTTCGAAATTTCAATTTCTCTGCTTTTAAAATAGAAAGTGATACCTCATAAAATATTTATTACTTAACATTCCCCATATGTCTACTTTATGTTGGCATAATTTTGTAAATGTTATTTTATTTTTTAGGAAGTTTTGAAGCAATTTTTAAAATTTTCAACAAAATTTCCCAAACTATTTTTTAAGCACCAATTAAGTTAGGGGTTATTCACACAAACTTATGGGTTCCGTTTCCGTATTGCGGACCGCATATGAGGAGCCGCAATAAATGGAGACCATTCCGTGCATTCCGCATCACAGATGTGGACCCATCCACTTCAATGGGTCCGTAAATCTGGAGATGCGGAACGGAAGCACGAAACGGAACCCTACTGAAGCACTATGGAGTGCTTGTTTGGAGATTCAACACTGACGTTACTCTTGAACTGTTCCACAAGAATTAAAGGACACATTTTTGGTAGATTTTTTATGTTAATCAATTTTTTTTTGCAATACAGCAAAGGTTAACAGCAAAATAAACCTCAATATACATTACTCTGATTCTGCAGTTTACAGTGGTAAAC
Organism: Bufotes viridis; assembly: GCA_033119425.1. Taxonomy (NCBI): domain Eukaryota; kingdom Metazoa; phylum Chordata; class Amphibia; order Anura; family Bufonidae; genus Bufotes; species Bufotes viridis. Next base: position 422,558,853 of record CM065589.1, read on the forward strand.
TGCTGTGGGGGCACATGGCACAATTCAGAACAGAAGGAGCGCCATATGGCTTTTGGTGCACAGATTTTGATGGATTGGTTCAGTGCCATTGGTTTTTATTTTTGAAGTGATTGTCTTATGTGGTGGCTCATTTTTTGCGGGATGAGGTGACTTTTCATTGGTACCATTTTGGGGTACATAAGACTTTTTGATTGCTTGGTATCACACTTTTTGTGAGGCAAGGTGAAAAAAATGGCTGTTTTGGCATAGTTTTTTTTTTTTACAGCATTCATCTGAGGGGGCATATAATGTGATATTTTTATAGAGCAGGTTGTTACAGACATGGTAATACCCAATGTGTCTATAATTTTTATTTTTGTTAAGTTTTACAAAGTGAAAACCTTTTTGACCAGAATAAAATCTTGTTTTTGTGTTGCCATATTCTGGGAGCCATAGTTTTTTTATTTTTTGGCCGATTGTCTTAGTTAGGGTCCCATTTTTTGCGGGATGAGATGACGGTTTGATTGGTACCATTTTGGACTGAATACACCTTTGTGATCGCTTGGTATTACACTTTTTCTGAGGCAGTGTGACCAGAAAATGGCTGTTTTGGCACTGTTTTAGTTTTTTTATGGCGTTCACCTGACAGGGTGAATCATGTGATTTTTTTATATAGCCTGTTGATACGGACGCAGCAATACCTAATATGTCAACTTTTCTCTTTTTCCCTATTCTTTACAATTTTTTTTTAAACTTTATTTTGGGAAAAGGACGCTTTTATTTTTTTTACTTAGTAGTTTTGTCATCGTTTTTGATATTATAGCTAGCCTGACATAGCTATGTGCTATCGTCAGAGCAGCTTGATAATCGTCTTATAAAATCCGAAAGCACTGGCCAAAAACGTATTTTTATAATATGTGCTCAGCTCTGTGAGCTAGGGAGCTGCCTCAGCCTCCTAGAAGCTTTGTGCGGAACCTGCTGGCACGTCCCTTCTGCTTTGAGTGACAGTGCCGGGCAGCGATCCTCCGGCACTGTCTCCTTGTAGAAATCCAGTGCTGCACGGCCGCTTTGTATTCGGCGCAGGCGCGGTGAACAGAGGGCGGCAGGCACCAGCATCCTTCTGCTCACCGCGCCTGCGCCGACTACAGAGCGGCCGTGCAGGCGCTGGATTTCACAAGGAGACAGTGCCGGAGGATTGCTGCCCGGCACTGTCACTCAAAGTAAGAAGGGGCGTGCCAGCAGGTTGCTGCACAGAGCTTCTAGGAGCAGGGCAACGCCCCCTCTGCTCCTAGAGGGTAATTTACATATTATAAAATTACGTTTTTTGGCCCGAATATAGCTCGGATTTTTGTAAAAAAAGACATTATCAAGCTGCTCTGACATTAGCACATAGCTAATGTCAGACAGCTTATAATGTCAAAAAGTGATGACAGAAGCCCTTTAAAAAATTTAATTTTGTAAAACTTTATTTTCTTAACTTTTTTTGTCCCACTCTGGGACTTTAACCTTTGGGGGTCGAATCCACTGTACAATGCATTACAATACATCTGTATTGTAATGCATTGGCTATAAGTGTATTACTGAGTGTAATACACTTACAGCCTGCCTCCTGTGAGATCCAAGGGGCTGGATCTCACAGGCTCACAGGGATGGCAGCCACCATGCCTAAGGAAGGCATCGGACTGCAATCCAAGCCATTGGGTCCCCGTCACAGCAGCGCGGGTACCCGATGGACACCTGAACCCGTCAGGATACCTCACATGCCGCACTCAGCCTTTTCCGTGGCAGTGCGAGAGTTAGTGCACCGGCATCAGTGATTTCACTGATGCCAGCACATACAGCAGGGGTCCGGCTATCAGTGACTGCCGGACCCCTGCTGCTGATCAGCGTGTCGTAGCTGTATGCCACTAAGATTTCCCAGCGCCGTTCCCAGCGCAATACATGCAACCTACGGGTTAAACACGCCTAGGATAAACATGTATCGGTCTTAAAATATCAACTGTCCTAATCTAAACAAGTCTGTACTTGAGGAGGGATATAATATCATACTGTTGTATGACAATGGCATAAAGGGTTTTGTATCAGAACACACTGCTTGAATGTCACATTTGCAACAATCTATATACTAATACAAATGATAGAAATGTTGGTGACATAGAAATTAAAATATATATCAAACAGCCAGAACATTAAAATATTTATTGGCAAATGTAAGTTTTCAAAAGGGTTATCCGAGATGCGGCCGCGATCCTGTGCGGCCACAACTTCTAGGATCACATGCTGTACTTTCGGGATATCATCCCAATCTCGGATTACAATCTCCAGCGCATGCGTGAGTCTGAATCTCTCACTAAAGCACTTGTGAGAGAATCAGACTAATGCATGCACTGCAGGTTGTAATCCCAGGCTGGGAGCACGTGATGCCGGAAGGGGCAGCTGCGTAGCATCGTAGCAGAATCTCAGATAACCCCTTTAAAGAGAACCTCTCATCATGAAATGCAGTGCAATCTGCAGGCAGCATGTTATACAACAGGAGGGGCTGAGCAGATTGATATATTGTTTTATGGGTAACACTTATTATTACATTTATATTTCCCATCTTTCTGATTTCAGTTGTACACAGGGTCCTTCTTATCAGTAACTGGATTTCAATCAGTGCATGTCAAAAAAGTAACACAACATTATTGCAAAAACAGTAATGGGGGTTTTCTGTCTTTCCTGTATTATTGGAAATTTTGTGGGTGTAAAGGCATTTAGAAAAAATCTATTTTATTAAGAGAGTTGCATAGACGAGTCTGTACTTGCTGTAGAGCTATTTGGAGAATTCCATATTTTTATTACAGAAATTACAGTAAGATCTGAATGACCAAACATTGGAATCATCAGTATTTTGGAATCATGTTACAAATTTGCCATTCTACACCTGTGCAAAATTATTTTAAAAAAAGTTTATTATTAGTGAACTATACTACCCAATACATTCAGCTTTATTACCAAGGATTGGCTGGGTTGGCCAGCTTTGACAGCCTTTCTGACTTCCCTCCCCAACCCTAGGTTGCAGCTCCTTTGATCCACTGCTAAGGTCTCAGTGCTCCAATGCCCACCTGTCAACTTCCAGCCAATGACTGGCCACAGCAGTGATGTGTCTCCCAAAGCATTGGCTGCATTGGCACACGTGACCCTACCATGCCGGAAGTTAGCAAGCGGGTATCAGAGCACAGAGATCTCAGAGGTGGGAAACATGTAAGTATATTTCCCTAGGCAGGTTAGGCAAGGTGGTGGCGGGGGGGTGGTCCGGGGGTGGTGACTGCAGTCGAAAGGCTCCCAAGCTGGACATCCCTTTAACATTCCTTTTGCAAGTCTCTATGCATTGCTCGAAAGCTCTAAAAGTTAAGAACAATATTGCATGCATACATATAGGATGAAATACTTCTATCACATATATTACGGCAAATTTACTAATGTGATTGTACCTAGTGGCAAAATTTGTGACATCTCTGATGCTTAATACCACATCAAGTTTTAGACCAATTTATTAAGCAAATCTAACAAAAAGAATAATCCAATGCACCTTGCTCACCTGTTTTGGTTTTTCAGCAGGGCAAGAGGGGGTGGCTTAGCAAAAATAGTAGGGCTCATCTACGATGCAACAAAGTCCTCCAAAATTGTGGCTAAAAGTTGGGGCAAACTAAAGCCAACCAGTAGTTGGCGTACAGTTAGGTCAATGTCTAGACATGTCCTAAATTCAGAACACAGCATGAGTCACTGTGATAATTTGGTTTGCTTTTATACTGCCTACATTTGCAATATCTACAATTTAAACAGGATTAGTAAGTAAATCTGCTCCAGTGTGTCTTCCACCCAATATAGACTGTAAAAATAGCCAATTTATTACTGCAAGTTGGTTCCTGTCATGCAGTTCACAGAAGTGTTTACCCCTCCTCAACACAGCCAACACCTCTGCAGAGATTGCAATGAATGACATAGCAATGTCCTTTATGTTCTGATGATCTGAGTTAATCAAATACGATACATTACAATCCCCCACACTCCAGTTCTAGTTTAGAACATACGCTGCTTGTAATCCGTCAGCTGTCAGACATACAGAAGACCTCAACTAGATGTATTATGAGTGTAGGACTTGACCATTTCATACACTTCAAAGTTGACAGAGCAGAGGTGCCACAGAAACACTTTTAAATAGAAGGGTGGGAGGTTTTTAAAACCAGCTGTGTGTGGGAAGAGGGATATAAAATGCCACCGAGCAAACTCTTCAACTATGAACATATGCATCCAAGTCTCTCCTACATACAGTACCGGTAAATTGTCAACAACGTAGTGCATTCATTCTGGTCATATGAGGGATTTAAGATAGACATCACGTACTATAATATATATTCTTTGAAAATAATATTACATTCGTTTTAGGCTACATTCTCATGACCATATTTCAGGATCGCATGCTGACTCATTTTTATGGAGCCACAAAAAAATACAGACAGCACATGGATGTCATCTGTGTCCTGTCTGCATCCGTGCGGCCTATTCTTATCTATTTTGAGGACAAGAATAACTATTTTTACAATGTAGTGCACCTTGACTAAACAAGCTAGGAACCTATAGCTCAGGCACCTTCCAATAGGGGAAAGTGCCTTATATAACGCATGGATCGCTGCCATTGGATTGGGATAGATAGGCCCTTTAAAAGCAGGGAGGAGAGCTCACAGCCTAAGAGAGTAAGCAGCAAGAAGCAGAGAGGGACCGCCTGTGGCAGACGACAGCATGGAGCAGCTGGAAGGGGAAGTACTCCGGTGTCCGTCAGTTCAGTATATCTTTATTTCTATTCAGTAATAATTCTGTTCATTCATCCACATCTCAACCTGCACGGCATTACCTATCTACTCCATTACCAGACTCTCATCATCTCCATCCACTGCCATCATAATTTGGCTCCTGTCATCTATCATTGAGTTTATTTCAGTACACTATTGTCTGACTGTGTTGATAAGTGGTTCATATATTTTTCTCAACACCCAGTTGCTATACGGTTCTGTCCTACTGTAATTCAGTCCAGGTATCTGAGACAAAGTTAGTGCTTGGGAAAGACAACTGCTATAGTTCTGTGGCCTTGTGACCCATCAACATTGTTACACCTTGTCATAATGTCTGCCTAATATGTCCTGTGCCAGTGGTAACACAGGTCTAGTACCTCAGTCCCATCTCCCAGAGGCTCTTGTACATGAATGGTGGAGTGATTCCTGCTATTGCTCGGGCCAGTCAATAGGATTCATTGGTTGAATCATTGGTTGTTTGGAAACAGCTTCTTCTCATCAGCACTGTGGCCTCTGGATGTTCTAAAAATCAGTATGCTCTAAACCAGGCATGCTCAACCTGTGGCCCTCCAGCTGTTGCAAAACTAAAACTCCCAGCATGCCCGAACAGCCTACAGCTATCAGCCTACAGCCGGGCATTGTGGGAGTTGTAGTTTTACAACAGCTGGAGGACCGCAGGTTGAGCATGCCTGCTGTAAACAGTCCAGGAATTAAGACTTCCCCACTTAAGATGCCTCTAATACATGCATGCAGTATATAGATAGCCCCTTGATATAATAATAATTTTTTTTATTTATATAGCGCCAACATATTCTGTAGTACTTTACAATCTTGATATCAATAGGAAGTGTGTAATCAATGGCGGATTACAAAAGGGACACCCTGGGTCTGATGCTGTTGAGGGGCCCATGGACGTCAATATTTCCATGGGCAAACATCCGGGGCTTGGATCACGCTTTTGAATACAACTCTGTTTATTCTCATAGGCAACAAGCCTGTAGGCCTGAAGCCTATGAGGCCATAGAGTGGCGCAGACAAGTTTAATGAATGCCTGCATTAGGACATTGGAGGCGCAATTACGTCATCGCGATTACCCATGCCAGGAACTGGCAACACATGCCTTCGACCCGCATTGTAGATGGCGGAAGTGAGGTATATATTTTTATTTTTTTATTTTGTCACTACTGGAGGCAAAAGGCACAGCTGGGAGAAATAGGCACTACTGGGGGCAATCAGCACTATTGGGGTCAATAGGTTATACTAGAGTAATAGGCTCTACTGGGTGCAATAAGCACTATTGGGGAACATAAACTACTGGGAGCACTTAACTACTGGAGGTGCTACAGGGGGCAGTGTAACTACTGGGATTGCTACCGGGAGGGGGGCATTATTACCGATGAGAGTACTTTAAGTGGTAAACTCTGCAGAGACGAGATGTGGCTGAAATAACATGGTGGTCTGTTTCCAGTGGAGAAGATGAGGAAAGAGAACATCTCCATCAGAGAAGATGTCACTGGATTAAGTAGGTATGTGGTTCTGTATTATCCTGTATGTGTGATGTGTCAGAATTTAATGTCCCTCTAAATATGTCTTTAGCACTATGGCTGGAGGGGAGCGGTATACTGTGCTATATACTTTTTTTTTCTTGTGGGGCCCAAGCTTGAGGAACAGCCCCAGGCCTATGGGCCACTTAATCCACCCCTGTGCGTAATGTTGCTGCAGGGGAACTGGAAATGCTGTTGAGTTCTCAAAGAGATTACATCTTACTGCTGGGCATAACAGACGAATTTACAATTTAGTGTAGGACAAACCCTTTCACTCCTAATTCCAAATAGTGTGTTTGGAAATCCAATCCAGACAAAACATTTTAGTAGATACAGAATCTATTTTTGGGGTGTTACAACAAACAAACTAAAATGAAAGTAAAATTGTGATAGAAACAACGGTGGCATGAAGAATTAGACATAGAGGTAATACTACAGTGAATCTGGCAGATGTTCATTTTTAATCATCCAAATACTACATACAGAATCGAAATGTGGGACTAAGAACAGCAGCATATTCTATCATTTTGCCACTTTGTAGACAAACCCAGAATTATATAAAAAAATATTGAAAACTATTTTACTGCCACCATGGATCCAAATGGTTTTTCAAAATATAGGAGCACATTTATTAAGACTGGCGTTTTAGATGCCGCTCTTAATAAAGTCCAATCGCTGGCAGTGGATCGCCGAAGTTATGAAGAGGTCGCAGGCCTCTCCATAACTTCAGCGCATCCAGCGCCAGTTCTTAATGTAAGACCGCTTCCCAGCTGTTCCTAGCTGTTCTAGTGGCCCATCCCCTTTCACGCCCATGCCACGGCCACAATTTTAGAGTTGGTGTGAGCAGAGAGAAGTCGCAGATAGGGGTGCAACTAACCGTTGCACCGCCATCTGCACTTGAAATAGTCCATCACCTAACAATGGTCCCCAGGTCTTCCAGAGGGGCCTGATAAGATGTCAGTCAGTGTTACACTGACACACATAATACAATGTATCAAGCAACTGCATGGTCTAGTCTTCTAGAGGGACTAAATAAACAATATACAATAAAATGTTTAAAGTGTATATGAACTTTCAACTAAACTTTACTAAAAACCTATTCTAAATGTGATAAAAAAGAATTTTCCTTGCAAAAAAGGGCACCTGAACTTTAGTTGCCTATAGCACTTTGGAATTGGTACATATATACATTTCTGACATGTCAGCAGTGTACTGGTGTACGGATTCCAAAGGGGCTGCAGTGAGCAATGTACAGGCAGGAGCACACATCGCTGCTCTTGCCTGTACCTAGCTTGCGAAAAGCTCATTACTGATGTGCTAGGCTGCGCTTTAGTGGAGTGACTGCAGACAGTCCAAATGGAATCCATACAGCGGTACACAACTGACATGTCAATGGTGTACGTCTGTACCTATTACATAGTGCTATAGACACCCAGAACTGTAGGTGCCTATTTTGCTAGGAAAACAACAAACAAAAAAAATAATTAAAGTGTAATACAAAAATTATTTTGATCAGATTTAGAAGGGTTTTAAAAAAGTTTCGTTGAAAGAGCCTTTACGATATAAAAAAAAATGTGAAGAAAAAAAAGTCCAGTACACATAATTGGTATCGCTACATCAGTAATGACTTAGACTATACTCATTGACATAACACATCCAAGAAGGAGTTGTGGGAATCGAATGAAACTTAACATGTGTGATTGTAATGATGATATATGTTAGTGATTAGAATATTAGACAGAAAGGACGAGTTTATCTGAGAAACCTGTACAATTGAACATAGTAACATAGTATATAAGACCGGAAAAGACATTTGTCCATCCAGTTCGGCCTGTTTCCTACAAGTTGATCCAGGGGAAGGCAAAATAAACCCTGCGAGGCAGAAGCCAATTTTCCCCACTTAAGGGGAAAAAAATTCCTTCCCGACTCCAATCAGGTAATCAGAATAACTCCCTGGATCAACGACCCCTCTATAGTAGCTATAACCTGTAATATTATTACACTCCAGAAATACATCCAGGCCCCTCTTGAATTCCTTTATTGTACTCACCATCACCACCTCCTCAGGCAGAGAGTTCCATAGTCTCACTGCTCTAACTGTGAAGAATCCTTTTCTTTGTTTGTGTACAAACCTTCTTTCCTCCAGACGCAGAGGAAGTCCCCTTGTCACAGTCACAGTCCTAGGGATAAATAGATGATGGGAGAGATCTCTGTACTGACCCCTCATATATTTATACATAGTTATTAGATCTCCCCTCAGTCGTCTTTTTTCTAAAGTGAATAACCGAATAACCCTAATTTTGATAACCTTTCAGGGTACTGTAGTTGCCCCATTCCAGTTATTACTTTAGTTGCCCTCCTCTGAACCCTCTCCAGCTCTGCTAAGTCTGCCTTGTTCATAGGTGCCCAGAACTGTACACAGTACTCCATGTGTGGTCTGACTAGTGATTTGTAAAGTGGTGAGACTATGCTCTCATCACGGGCATCTATGCCCCTTTTGATGCAACCCATTATCTTATTGGCCTTGGCAGTAGCTGCCTGACACTGGTTTTTGCAGCTTAATTTGCTGTTTATTAAAATTCCTAGATCCTTTTCCATGTCAGTGTTACCGAGTGTTTTACCATTTAATATGTACGGGTGACTTGCATTATTCCTTCCCATGTGCATAACTTTACATTTGTCAGTGTTAAACCTCATCTGCCACTTATCTGCCCAAGCCTCCAATCTATCCAGATCCCTCTGTAGCAGAAAACTGTCCTCTTCAGTGTTAATTACTTTACACAGTTTAGTGTCATCTGCAAAAATAGATATTTTACTGTGCAGGCCTTCTACAAGATCATTAATAAATATATTAAAGAGAATAGGGCCCAATACTGACCCCTGAGGTACCCCACTAGTGACAGTGACCCAATCTGAGTATCTACCGTTAACCACCCTCTGTTTTCTGTCACTCAGCCAGTTACTTACCCACATACAGACATTTTCTTCCAGTCCGAGCATCCTTATATTATATACTAACCTTTTATGAGGTACAGTGTCAAATGCTTTGGAGAAGTCCAGTTATATGACATCCATTGATTCGCTGGCTGTCAAGTCTAGAACTTACCTCCTCATAGAAGCTGATTAAATTAGTTTGGCATGACCGATCCCTCATGAAGCCATGCTGATATGGCGTTATTTGCTTATTTTCATTGAGATTCTCCAAGATAGCATCTCTTAGAAACCCTTCAAACAGTTTACCCACAACAGATGTTAAACTTACTGGATTATAATTTCCAGGCTCTGTTTTTGGACCCTTTTTGAATATCGGCACCACATTTGCTATGCGCCAATCCTGTGGAACATTCCCTGTCAGTATAGAGTCCGTAAATATCAGAAATAAAGGTCTGGCTATGACATCACTTAATTCCCTTAGGATACGGGGGTGTATGCCATCCGGTCCTGGCGATTTGTCTATTTTAATCTTTTTAAGTCGCTGTTGTACTTCTTCCTGGGTCAGACAGGGCACTTTTAATGGGGAATTTACTTTTACATTCTGCATTTCATCTGACAGTTTATTTTCCTCAGCGAATATAGTGGAGAAAAAAATATTTAATAATTTTGCTTTATCCTCGTCGCTCTCTGCAACACCCCCCTCATTGCTATGTAGAGGGCCGACTCCTTCAGATTTATATTTTTTACTATTTATATAATTGAAGAACATTTTAGGGTTAGTTTTACTCTCTTTGGCAATTCATCTCTCTTGATTGAAAGTAGGCTCTATTACCCTGTTTGTCCGCCTCTAGTCTGGACACGAGAGAAGATACAGTTGAGTATGGAGGAATACAGGTTCTGTATAGTATCCTGCAGCACATTTGGCCACAGATGTTGCAGCTGGGCGTGCAGATCCTGGATGCTCGTAGGGTGCCAAAGCTGGAGTCCTTGCTAGTCCCATATGTGGTCGATTGACGATTAATCTGGTGACCGTGCAGGCCAAGGAAGTGTTGCATTCTGGAGGAGACATTCCTGGAAAAATTATGCTTCTTGCTTGTCTGTGGATTAAACAATGCTCCCTACTGGTAGTCTGTCTTGGCCATCCGGATCTTCATCACTCGTGTACGTGCCCGCATGTAACTGCTGCACCCAACACTTCCTAACAACTTGGTCAGAATTCATCAAAATAACCATCCTGCTTCTATCAGTCCAATAATCCGCCCCATCTAAAATTCTGTCAACTGGGCAAAATGTCTTTAGGTGTGTCTTACATCAGTGGTTTCCAACCTGCGGTAGTTCTACCCCAAGAGGTATGCACTGCAGGACGGGAAAAACAGTTAAAGACTGCAGAGTGGCATGGCAGCAGATGTTTCCCTGTCCCGCCATTCACAGGTAGACTACAGACTACTAGACTGAAGCCTATCAGAGGCCGGATCAGCCAGTTCAATGATGTCATCATTATAGTGCTGCCGGAGCCAGGCTACAAGCAGCTCAGGACACAAGCCAGAAGAGGCCTGTGTCCGGCACAGCATCACAGACAGTGACATGAAGGTGAGTATTTGTGTTGGTTATTTTTCTTTGGCAGCATGCTATTGGGCCACTATGGGTGGGTCATTATTATAACTGGGGGAATTATAAAGGGGCTTGTTTTTCTGCTTGCGGCATTATAAGGGGGCATGTTTTTCTACTGGCGGTATTATAAGGGGCAATTAGTACTATTGGGGACACTATAAGGCAGCAATTAGTCCTACCGGGGCACTATAAGGGGGCATTTTTTCTACTTGCAGTAATATAAGGGTGCAACTAGTATTACAGGGGAACTATGAGGGGGGACGTCTTTTTCTATAGGAAGCACTATAATGGGCAATTTATACTACTGGGGGCACTATAAGGCGGCAAATTTTTTTATTAGCAGCACTATAAGGGGACAATAAGGACTACTGGAGGCACTATAAAAGGGCACATACTGGAGGCATTATAAGGGGGCATCTTTTCTACTGGATGTACAATAAGGGGTTAATTAATACAATTGGTGTCACTATAAGGGTCCATTCACATGTCCGCAAAATGGGTCCGCATCCATCCGCAATTTCAAGAAAAGGCATTTCTATCATAGTGACGGCCATGTGTGGTCCACAAAATGCGGAACGCACATGGCCGGTGTCTGTGTTTTGCGGATCGCATTTTGCGGACCGCAAAACACTTGTGGACGTGTGAATGGACCCTAAGGGGATGTTTTATACAGGAGGATATGGATATGGGCATCAGTTCTATTTGGGAGAATTAGAACTACTCGGGGCAATATAAGGGACCATATTTACTCCTGAGGCATTATTAATTCCAGGGCACAATGGGGGACATTATTACTATTGAGGGCACTGTAGGGACACAAATACTACCAAGGGCACTCTGGAAGAGAATTTTTACAATTGGTTAGACTTTTGGGAGCATTATTGCTGTTGAAACCCTGGCACAGTATCAGCTTAACACAATTATTTTTGGGGGACACTATGTTTGCAGCACTATTACTTTCAAGGGCACTATTTGCTGTGTATAGTTATTTTTGAGGACATAATTATTGAAGGAGGTACTATCCGTTTGGTACTAGTATTTTCAGGGGGACATTCAGATTGTGCAGTATAGTATTGGGGAACACAGCGGGCACAGCATTGGAGTGAAAGGATGGGAAGGTGGGGATGATGATGGAAAAGTAGGAACCTAAGCAGAGGTGGACTGGGAAATTAAAGTGGCCTTGAAAACCTAAAAGTGGAGGCGAGTCCAAATTTACAGAAGACATGGCGACACAAGTAAGCAGGGACAACAACAGTGGGACAGGCCAGCAATACTGTGGTGCAGCACAAAATACCACAGTGCGGCCCAAAATACCACCACCCCTGCTGCAGTATTCAGGTGTCTTGAGGACGGCAATGCAGTTGAGTTTAGAAGGGCACCTGCAACTGCCGGCCAGGTGCATAAGAAGCTGATAGTCCTACATTAATTAATGTTGAGAGCATCAGATCATTATGGCCAGCTCAGCATTGGCCCACTAGAAAATTTCCCTGTAGGGTTTATGGCCAGTCCACCTCTGAACCTAAGATGTCTGCGTGGCAAACTGGGCAGAGACGAGACATAGCTAAGGGTACTTTCACACTTGCGGCAGAGTGTTCCAGCAAGCAGTTCCGTTGTTGGAACACTCTGCCGGATCAGGCAATCTGGATGTAAATTGGAAGCATTTGGAGACGGATCCAGATGCGGATCCGTCTAACAAATGCATTGCAAGAACGGATCCTCTCTCCTCTTGTCATGCGGATAAATGGATCTGTCTTGTATTATTTTTTCTATTTTAAGGGTCTGCAAATGCGCATACCGGAAGGATGGAGCCGTCCTTTAGGAATTTTTTAATGCCGGATCCGTCACTAATACATTCCTATTAAATATAATGGGGCATGTGTTCCAGCAATTTTGACGGTGATAAAACCACAGCATGCTGCAGTATTTCCTCCGCCCAAAACGACTGACAGTGACTGAACTGATGACATCCTGATGCATCCTGAATGGATTTCTATCCATTCAGAATGCATTGGGATAAAACTGATCAGTTTCTTTTCCGGTATTAAGCCCCGACGACGGAACTCAAAGCCAGAAAAGTGTGAAAGTAGCCTAAAAGATGTCATCATTGCAGTCTGGTCTGAATGGAGAAGAAGAGGAAAGAGGACATCTATATCAGAGGATACATCACTAGATGTAATAGGTGTGTGGTGCTGTATTCTCCTGTATGATTGGTAGGGCAGAATGTAATTTAAAAAGTAATAGTCATCCATCATGGGTCCTAATGTGGTATGGTGGAGTGTATGCTGCCTAATGTGGTTTAGTGCATGTTGCACTATTCTTTCTGTCAAATCTGAAGTTACTGCTTCCAGATGCTTAGAACACAGCCTATCTGTGATAGATTTATTTATTACTGTTCGCTTCCATCGCTTGGCATCTGTGTCTAGCAGTCAACGATCTCTCACCAAGAGGTACACTAACCAAAAGTAACACCTGAGAGCCTTTTTATAGGGCAGTGGGTGAAGCACTTTTACCCCCTTTGGTGGCAAGACCCAATGTCTAATCAGACCACACCTGTAATCCTTTACATATCTGCCTGAGACATAACTGGATGCTGAGTATTGCAGCAATCCGACATTTCTATCTGAATGTACGTGTTATGTTTTTGTCAATGAGTATATAATATTATCATGTAATTTAACCCACACAGTGAATACCATAAAAAAAACTATGTTTTTACTAAAACCAGCGTGTGAAACACCGGTCTTTAGGAAATTATTCACATTATGGTATTCATAAGATTTTTATTGTGAAAAAGATGAAAAATATATATAAATGTAGCATCATCTAACTGACCTGCAGAAATGAACAGGTCATTTATATCACACTGAGTTGGAATGCTGAAATCCGAAAAAACAAAACCACAAAAATTTAATGACGCCTGTTTTTCTCCACTTCTTTATTTACTTCATTACCAACAGGTTTACTCCTTTCATTGCTAAGCCTATTGTGTCAGATTTTTTTGGTCTGTTTTTGCTTTGCCACCTTTAGAGTGCCATAAGTTTTTTTATTTCTTCATTGATGTGGCTGTATGGGCTTGCTTTTTGTGGGATTAGTAATGTAACCATCACATGTTATGTAAGCACAGTGCTAATTCTTCACACTAAGGGAATTCTTTGAGCACTGAACGTTTTTTTAACTGGTTTTATTATGGACCATGTCTTAGTGCCCAACAGTCTTGTGGTCCCTACTAAAAGAAAAGGGCGTACATAATGGACAACGGTGCTTACCATTTCATTGCGGGGAAAAACTACTCATCTGTTATATCTGTAAAAGTTAAGTATTTCATTTATCAAACCTGTTTTATTATATTATTATGTGCTTATAGTCATTCCCTGACCATAAATAAAAATCAACCTGTTACCTATACTCAGCATACAAAAGCATTACTCCCTATCAGTAACAACTGACAGGCAATCTGTAAGGCTATTTTCCCACCTCCGGTGTGAATTCTGACAGGCTGTTCCGGCAGAGAACAGCCTTCTGGAATTCACCTGATCCAGTGCTGCTGGATGCGTACGGAATGTCCATCTGAGATCCATACGCTGTGTCGGCAAACAATCAGAAAGTAGGACGGACACAAACTGAATGCGGTTTGTGTCCGGCCGATTCGCAGTTTATCTGCTGGAACAGCGTGCTGGAGTTTCACACTGGAGGTGAGAAACTAGCCTGAAGATGTGCCTTTCATGTTACCTAATTGGCACATATCCATGGCTGGCCTTGGTTTTTTTGTTTGACCTCAGCAAGCATAGTAACCATCAGCACTGCACAATCACACCGATCACTCCCTCTTGCGAACCACCAGGATGGCGCAGCAGCTATGGACCACAGCATCAAGTGCTCTAGTAGTACTGCAGGATGCTTTCCTGTAACTGCTGCTGCATAATAACAGGGCAGTCATGGGGATATCCAGTGATATTGGTAAAGGGTTAAAGCAGCAGCTATATATACACAGCAGCTCACAGATAACAGCCTAAGAACACAGTTGTGCAGTGGTTAATGGGTTAAAATTGTCTTTTACAAAAGAGTTATTTTCCCTTTATTGGAATACCAGATAACAAAGCTGTCTTCTCTGATTTGAAACAGAAAATTTAAATTCTGTAACTGAGAAAGGAAAACTTTCACTGTTTGAATTCTTTGGTAAATCTCTGTTTTATCTAGGGTACTTTCTGTTTTACTTGCACTTTCATTGATTGCTCATTTCTACCTCTGTTTATGATCACACAGTTATTCATTTTATCACTGTTGATTTTCACTGCTCTGAAAGGATGTAAAGGAAACAATGTATCTGATTCTCTATACACACACATCTACAATATGTATATATACACAGTAAATATACTATATATATATATATATATATATATATACATACGAGCTGAAGGACCCAGCTCTGCATGGGAAAATTTCATCTATTTCAGTTAATGTTTGTGTGTGTCGTTAAAAGATATCGAGAGTATCCACTATAACAATGACATCTACAGTACCTCGCCTCCTTAACAGTGACCTCCACAGCCCCCACCCCTTAACACTGCCCCCCCCCCACAGTGCCGCGGCTCCTTAAAATGGGACCTCTACAGCAGCTCACCCCCTGAACTTTGACCTTCACAGAAGCCTGCACCTTTAACAGTGAGTTCCACAGCACTCCACCCCCTTGACAGTGACCTCCACAGGGGCACGCCCCTTTGAAAGTGACCTCTACAGCACCCGCACCTTAACACTGACCATAGGTTACAGTCCCCTTAACTGTGACCTCCACCATTCCCGGCCCCCTTAACAGAGACTTCCACAGCGAATGCTCCTTTAAAAATGACTGCCCCAGTACCCCGCTCCCTTAACAGTGACCTCACAGTACCCCACCCCAAATGCAAATGAGCCAGTAGGGTGCCCAGAGGGGTGTCACTCTTGCAGGAAGGCGCTCAGGCACGTCTCCTGCTAGTGCCCAAGCCTGCCCACATGCTGGAAGCAGGGAAAAGGGGGGCACAGTTATGGCTTGAATGTGATGTAGGAGAGGTGGGTGGACACATTGTGGCAGGTGGCGTGCCTGGGCTCCTTCCTGCAAGAGTGATGCCCTTCTGGGCACCTTATTGGCTCATTTGCATACCAAATAAACTGGATTTTCAGAGGATAAAAAACATCTATTGCTGGAACAAAGGCACATCTGGAAATAAGGTACTAAGTGCTATTAGGCTATGGCTTTACTTCAATAGCGATTATCCTGGTGACAGATTTCCTTTAAAGCTGACTTACAGCAGCGAAAAATAATGGCTAGGTTGTTATGGAAAGCTGGTGTAAAACTGTGTGTATGTGGAGACTAAGCTGCAAGCTTCTATTGGTTAATAAGGGTCATGTGACCAGGCTTCTATTGGCTAATGCATTTTTTGAGAATATCTCAGGAACGGTACACCCTAGAGAGCTGAGACCCGATCTAAAACCTTCCCGGACACATGATGTACCTGTGTGCTAGATTTCGTGATTGTAAATGCGACGGTGCAGACTTATTTAGTGGACATACATACATACATACATGCACACATACAGCTCACATGCACACTCAGCTTTATATATTAGATATATATATATAAAATTTTATTTTTGTAAGAACATTGAAAAGGTAGCAGCATTTTCTCACTGTAGCTAACTTGGTACTATTGGCCTTAATATTGAGGCTCAGAAGGTATAATCTCTTTCAACCCCCTGAGATTGTCACCATTAACCCTTTAAACCCCCAACCACAGGATAAGTGATTAGTGTCTGATCGTTTTGGCCCATCACTTCATTCAAATCAAGGACATGGGAACACCAGTGGGGATCAGTGATCAGACCCCCACCAATCAGACACTTATCAGCTATCCTGTGGATATGTGATACATTTTCATTAAGGAAAATCCCTTTAACTACACTAGATCACCACACATATTGCCATTACCCTTTCTAAAGACTACAAATGAAGGAACATTTTGTCTTGCCAGATATACCATGGACTGACTTGATTAGTCTTGACCCTGTATTCAATCTTTAACTACAAATTTATAGATATTCTCTAATCTGTTAATTGGCCAATTATCAAAGTTTCCTAATGTAATATTTGTTTTTCAGGTGGTTTGTTGGATTACATCTCCTAAAGGGCTCTTTACATGGGCCAAGAATCCCACAGATAATCGCTAAAGAGTTTAGCAATTATCTGGCAGTGTGAAAGTGCCATTGATTAGCTGGTGAACAAGTAGTTACAAAGACTGTTATTTGCCGGCAGCAGATCGTGCTGTACCCCTTTGGCCTCAGTACCTCTATTAATGGCAAACAAGTCACCGTTCGCCATCCAGATAACCTCACAAAAATATGGACCTTGCTGCAAATTAATACACAGGACATCCCTTCCTGGTTACCCCTTCCCGGCGGAATCAAGGTACCGACCCTACCCGCTCCAGAAGAATAGCAGGTAGTGAAAAGATTCAAGTCACCCCAGGCCAAGAAGCGACACACAGAGTTAAAAGGCACTTGAACTTGTTCTACATTTGCATACTATCGTCTTCTGGGCACATGCCCCGACCTGGTGATCTGGTAACTCTGCACCCTTCTAGGGTTCATTTGTTACCTGTCCTGTAACTTCCTGGGCCCTCGGTTTGGCCTTATATCTGCTCTTACAGTCTGTCCTAATATTTTTCTATGCTCTTGCCTCTGTCTCTATGCTTTTTTATATCTAGAATTTTGATTAAGAAATGTATATTCGCAATCCTGTGAATGTATACGCATCCACCATTCTCTTATATGGTACCCGAAGCACGGTCCCTACTGTGCCTAGAAACGAACAGCCATGGGAACACACTGGGATATATCTCATGGTTCCTGGCTATCTCATTTTCATGCGATAAGCTGCATACTTATGAGATCTTACATCTCAAACAGTTGGACCGTACTTTGCAAGAGAGCGCTGTGATAGTTCACCCAGGCTTTGTGCACATCACAGTGTCTCCTCCCTCAAAGCTGCTTTATTATTGCACCTTATGATTTTATTTTGTTCCTTTCACCATTTGTGTACCCTCATGACCAGTAGCAGTTATGAGTGGTCTGTATATAGTTACTCTAATGGGGCCGCTACTGCAAATGTCATGCTTTCCATTGATTCATCTTTATTAGCTCATAATAGTTTCATAGGATGTTTTGGATCCCCTTAAAATAGTTTCATTGAATGTCAATGGCCAAAAAGTTTCTCAAAAAAGAAGACAGGTGTTTCACATGCTTAGGAGAGAGAGCGGACCTACTGTTTCTCCAAAAAACACATTTTCACCACAAATACATACCCGCCCTTTTCACCAAACATTACCCAAAATGGTTTCACAGCTCTCACTCATCGGCCTCCCAAGGCGTCTCTATAGGAATTAGTGCTAATATATCCTTTCAGCTCCAAGCACAACCATAGACCCAGAAGGCAGATATCTATTCCTAAAAGGCACTCTATATGGTTCTAGGGTGTCTCCAGCAAACATTGACACCACTAATTTGCAATAAATTCACTGGCTAGTTGACATGCTACACTCCCTACACGCATTCAGAGAGGGAACACTTTTCCTGGGAGGGGACTTCAACTTAGTCCTAGATCACCCTATGGAGTCCACCTCCACTGTCCCCACATTTTCCACTAAAGAACTTTGCAAACTCAAGGTAGCCCTATCTGCCCATCAAATATCAGACACCGTGAGACTGTTACACCACAGTAATAAAGATTATACCTTTTATTCAGCCGTCCACGGCACTTATCAACGCCTGGACTATATATTTATTTCAAATCATGTGTTAGGAGCTGTTAAACTATCCAATATTGGCCAAATTTACAGTCTCTGATCACTCCCACATTTCCTTGGCAATTCAGTTAAAAGACATTTCCCCGAGGGCCTAGACATGGAGACTAAATGAAAATCTTCTAGAGTGTGAACTGGACAGAGGCAGAATGGAGAAAAAGCTGGAGACATTCTTTGAAATAAATAATACCTCCCAAATAGCCAAGCCTATTCTGTGGGAATGCCACAAGGCCTACATTAGAGGTGAACTTATAGCCTTGGGGTCTTGGGTGCCTAAACAGAGAACAGCCAAAATAGATTCCATTCTCTCTCAATTTTCTGCATTAGAAAATATCAACAAAACCTCCTCTTCTAACACCACCTACGCTGACATTGTAAAACATTGTTCCCAACTGAAAGACCTGATAAACATTTGCTCAGCTAAAGCTCTTCGAGCTGTTAAACATAAGCTCTATCTGCATGGAGACAGAGGATCGAAGCTTCTCTCGCAGATGTTGAGGGGCCAAAGAGATAAAGGATTTATTTCTAACATCAAGTCTGACCAAGGCAGTAACCTCACTACCACTCCCTCGATGGCCCAGGAATTCACTAAATTCTACTCCTCACTCTATAATTTACAATCTGGAAACCCAGCCCAGCTAGAACAGAAGATCAACTCCTTTCTGGCCCCTGTCCAAGTCCCCGTTCTCTCTGACTTGGACGGAGATTCTTTACTGTCTCCAGTCACATACAAGGAAGGTTTGGAAGTCCTGTCCAGTGTCCCAACAGGGAAATGTCCAGGTCCTGATGGCCATCCCATCACCTACTACAAGAAATTCAGTAAGACCTTACTCTCTCACTTTGTGGCTATGCGTAACTTGCTACTTCAAGGGGCCTCGCTACCTCCACAAGCCTTAATGGCTCACATCACTATCATACCAAAAGAAGGAAAAGATCCAACAAAATGCAGTAGTTACAGACCTATCTCATTACTTAATGTGGATGTCAAATTATGAGCCAAACTTCTTAGCCACCGTATCGCCAAACTACTTCCCCATCTGATTGGTGAAGAATAAGTAGGATTTGTCAAAGGGAGAGAGGGGAAACACAATATTAGTAGAGTGCTACACGCCATATACTATGCTAAAAAAAACAAAATACCCCTAGTTCTTTTTGGCACAGATGGCGAGAAGGTTTTCGACAGAGTCAACTGGTCCTTCATGGAGAGAACACTACACCACTTTGGTTTTTCCCCACTGTTTATTTCAGCCATTTTCTCTCCATGTAACTCACCCTCTGCCAAGGTCCTGGTCAATGGGTTTTTCCCCCCTCATTCCGAATCACAAATGGCACGAGACAGGGCTGCCCTCCCTCTACTATGCTTTTCATACTGACTCTAGAAATATTATTAAGCAATATAAGATCATCTAATGTAATTAAGGGAAAGCAGGTGGGCAAAAATGTTCACTCCCTAGCAGCATTCACAGATGATCTGCTACTATTTGTAACCAATCGCAGGGAGGCTATCCCAGATGTGTTGCGGATATTCGAGGACTATGGGGAGATATCCAATTTTAAAGTAAACTATGATAAATCAGAAATACTGAATGTCACAGCACCAGCAAATCAACTGAGTGTGATTAAGTCCTCCTCATCTTTCCAATGGCCAAGGGAGGCTATTAAACATTTAGGAATTATGATGACCCAGACCAACTCTTTCGACTAAACTATTCCCCCCCTTTTTAATAAGATTAAAGCCTTCTTAGGATTTATCAAAGTCCCCTTCTTTTCCTGGCAAGGAAGAAAGAACCTGTTAGCTATGTATGTCCTTACACAGATTCTATATACCTTGAGATGCATTCCCATTTCAATATCTAATAGATTCTTTTCAGATTTTCAAAGCCTCTTCCCCAACTTTCTATGGTCTAACAAAAGACTAGGTCTAGCTTACTTCCAACTTATTAAAAAAAACTAGAATGGGAGGACTCTCTCTCCCTGACCTCTAGACCTACTTACACGCCATATAGTTGGAGAGATGAGCAGACAGCTAGGGTTTACAACACTAGGCTTTACGCAGACATAGAAAGATCCTTGATGGGAGATGAGGCCATGCACCTCTTGTGGGTAAAACTTCACTTCTTAAACCCTAATCACGGAGGTCACTACTAGAGATGAGCGAACTTCAAAAATTAGTTCGGCGTTCGGGTTGGGGTAATCGCCGCATCCCGTTATGGATTCCACTACCGCGGACTATCCCGGCATATGGAATCCATAAGGGGCGGCTTCCACGAACTCGAACTTTGAAAGCTGAAGGACCCAGGGTGACGCCACCATCATGTGATCAGTGCAGGGGCGTGGCTCAGCACTGGATCAGTGCTGAGCCACGCCCCCTGCACTGATCACATGACGGTGACGTCACCCCAGGTCCTTCGGCTTTTCCAAAGTTCGGGTTCGTGGAAGCCGCCCCTTATGGATTCCATATGCCGGGATAGTCCGCGGTAGTGGGATCCATAACGGGATGCGGCGATTACCCTAACCCGAATGCCGAACTAATTTTTGAAGTTCGCTCATCTCTAGTCACTACCATCTATGGTCTTCCCTAACTGGACACAGGATAGCTGAAGTGGTGCAGACAACAGATTTACCAGCATACTTGCAGTTAGTGACTGCGCAACTGCCCAAACCAGTAATAACACCTCTGTTCCTACTTGATTCGGAAATAACTAGTAAAACCTTTAAAAAGAACTCTCTACAACCTTACCCCAACCCCACATGGTTAGAAAATGTTGTCCTCTTACTGGCCTCAACCCCCAAGTGCCTCTCACTCCTTTACTCCCAACTCACACTAGATGGCTCGGTAGATAGACCTACATACTTAAAGGCTTGGGAGAGGGAATTGCAGATCGACCTGTCTGAAGAAGAGAGTAAATTTATCCTAACCCACTCGCATTCCTTTTCAAGATGTATATGCCTTCAAGAAAACTCTTTTAAGATCATATCTCGTTGGTATCGAAATCGTGATTTTCTCTACAAAGCTCACCTAATATCAACAGACAAATGCTGGAGATGCCATGACGAGGTGGAAACAATATCACACATTTGGTGGTAATGTCCTAGGTTGGCCCTTTTTTGTAAGGAATTGGGAGCTCTTATCAACAAGATATGTAAACTGAATATACCCCTCACATCATCCCTTCTCCTACTGTGGAAGCCACAGCAAGGATTTTCTCCCTTAGCTGGTAACCTAGCCACACACCTAAAAGCAGCAGCCAAATATATTATACCGACCAAATGGCGAGACCCCCCCCCCCCAACTGTCTCGGCCTGATTAGACAAGGTGCATCAAATATGTCTTCTAGAGGTAATGGTGGGGTGGGACCGAGGAAATAGGACCACCTTCAAAAATATTTGGCAGCCCTGGTTAGATTACCATAGCAACTCCTTCAGTACTTAAACACTTGTGAGCCACTCTGATATTCACACAAATGTTAATGACATCCATCTTTTCTGACTTGTACCGCCTATAGTCACCTGGACTACTGTACCCCTTCAAGGGAAGTCATATAGATATCCAACCATCCTAATACAACCTTGTATTATTTTGATGTCTGACACCAGCACCCAGATATGTATATGCCCCATCTTTGTTGATGGTTCTATGTTTTTGTCTATTCCTTTGTTTGTTTTTTCTTTTCTTTTTCCTCTTCTTTTTTCCTTATTTTATGTCAAAATGTGTCTACCGCGTTGATCTTCAGAAGATACTCGTCCAACATTTGTACAAGCCTTACATTACTGGACTTCCTTAGCTTTTAATACTTATCCAAGACTCTTTTTGTACCAGCTAATGTTTAGACAGCTCTGACACTTGCATGATGATATATCTTATACCATGTTGCTGTATTTGATTATGTATGTTCATAAATTTTCATAAATAAAGAATATACAAAAAAAAGAATGTTAAAAATGAATCTTACGTATGGCTGCAACAGGTTCATAACACAATGGATACTGTACAATTTGTCTGGCATGTAATTAGAAAGGAATACAGCTTGAAGACAACTGGTGTGGAATGCTGGGAAGACTGACACAAGCATGGCCAGATAGCACAATGGTATTATCATTTGGCAGGATCAGTCAG
The DNA here is from genome assembly GCA_033119425.1 of Bufotes viridis. NCBI lineage: Eukaryota > Metazoa > Chordata > Amphibia > Anura > Bufonidae > Bufotes > Bufotes viridis. The sequence continues at coordinate 422,581,705 of CM065589.1, forward strand.
TGTGTAGGCAGACTTATCAGTCATGCTCTCTCTGCATCTGTGGCATGTTTGCTCTGAATTCCAAATCCCAAATGTATTTCCAGCCAAATTTAAAAGTTTTTTTTTGTTTTACATGAGGACTTTTACATAATAAAAATAATGGGTTTTTCTAAATGTCAACATTTTTTCCATGTGCTACTGAACAAGGTCTGAACACTCAGCACTTCTCATCCGAGCGATTAGAAAATAGCAAAAATAAGATTAAGTAAAGACAGTATACATAGATTTAAAGGGATTTTCTGGGATTGACCTATCCTTAGTATAGGTCATGAATATTAGGTCATTGACAAATCTGCCGCTGGGTACCCATGCTTGAAGGGGCCACAGCTTTCCATTGAGCAATGTGGCCACTTCACTGCTTACAGTTCTTAGTACACGTAAAGGGGTTCTTTAGGAATATTATCAACATGTCCTCCAGCAACCCATCCTAAATTGTGATTAGGGCAATTGCCTTGACTTGTACAGCTGCTTAGGGTGGGTAAGGCCTCGCTATACTGTGCTCCGGCACTGCAGTTACTTCACATTGATGAGATCTGCTGTCAGGCTGCTCAGCCTCACAGCACATCTCATATATAATTTCTCCATTACTACCTAGGAATTCTGCTCTACGATTAGATAGTAATGATGCGTACAATATGACAGGAATGGGGAGAAGGGATGTAATCCTGTTCCCTCTTCCTGTCAGGCTACTCAGCCATGACAGACGATTGTATCATGAATATCTATTGTAGTCCAGAGAGCTGGAATCTGTGTCCCATCCTAGTGTATTTTCTGTACTGACCAGTTCCAGCACCCAACTTATGCTGGAGCTGTTCAATATAGATTTTAGCAAAACAGCTCAGTCAATTCAAGTAATTGACCAAGCGTTTTGCTCAAGGTGTCTGTCACAAGTTTATGCTGCCCTCAGAAAATCTGGCACATGGACTGCCTGAAATTGAGGCAAATGTTTTTGATGGCCTGTGCCTCCATAAATTTGGTGAATTCTGTGCAGACTGACTTTATGCTAGGACTAGCAGTTGTAATGCCAGTCTTAGTATATCTCCCCCAATATCTTCTTTATTTAGTCCATTTTAAAATGAATCCACATACAGGTATGGAAACAAGCTGTGCAACAGTTTGTGTTTCAGCAAACTGCCTTATTCATAGTCCATGGCATGATGAGAAATTCTACCATTTAAAAACCCCACATGTTCCACATTCTATATGCCATGAAATTAACGTCAAAAATAGAGTAAGCATAATACAACATTTCATTTTAATTTGTGCTAAACATTTATATTGATACCATAATCCTACCACCCTTCCTGACCAAGCATAGTTTAGCAAATCTAACATGTGTCAATTTATGTGGTAATAACTTTGGAATGTTTTTACTTATCAAAGCAATTTTGAGATTTTTTTGTGATGCATCATACTTTAATTTAGTGATAAATTTGGGTCACTGTGTTTGACCTTTATTTATTCAAAAAAATCCAAAATTTTCAGGAATCTTGGCAAACTTATAAATTTTTTACATTTGAATTTCTCTGCTTTTAAGACAGTGATACCTCACATTATTATTTTTAATTAACAATCACCAGATGTCTACTTTATGTTGCCATCATTTCATAAATTATATTTTAATTTTTTAGGATGTTAGAAGGCTTAGAATTTTAGAAGCAATTTTTCAAATTTTCAAGAATGTCTAAAACTTTTTAAAGGACCAATTCAGTTTTAAAATCACTTTAAAGGAATTATATAATAGAAGCCACCCATAAATGAGCCTATTTTAAAAAAAAACACACCCCTCAAATTATTGAAAAATTATTTTAGAAATTGTGTTAACCCTTTAGTTTCAAAAATATTTTATTTAAGATATCAAAATCAAAATGACAACTAGAGATATTATCACATTAAAGCACTGTCTTGCCACTGCGTACAGATTGTTGTCAATAAAAAGAAGTCAGTTTTTTCATTTTACAAAATACATTAGCTACAATTCCCAGTAAGACAATAAATAGCACATACAAAAGACAGAGCAGCATGGAGAATCACTCATATTTGGTGTGATAACATAAAATGGTCAAACCTGTAACCAAAACAGAACCAAAGAAAACAGATGGGAGAGGGGGAAATCAGAAGGAGAGAACAGGAGGAAGGGGGGGGGGATAGTAGGGTCCTAGTTTGCTGTTAACCCTTTAGTTATTCAACAAGGATTAAAGCAAAATGGAGGTAAAACTTAAAATTTAATTTTGTTTGCAGAATTTCCATTTCAATCGCTTTTTCCTGTAAGGCAGCAAGGGTTAACTGTAAAACAAACCTCAATATTTGTTACCCTGATTCTGCAGTTTACAGAATGACCCCATATGTGCTCATACACTGATGTATGGACAAACAGCAGGGCTCAGAATGGACGGAGTGCCATATGGCTTTTGGAGGGCAGATTTTGCTGGAATGGTTTTGGAGCACTATGTTGCATTTGACAAGACCATGAAGTACCCCTACAGTAACCCCCCTAAAAGTGACCTCTTTTGGAAACTACACCCTTTAAGGAATTTTTCAAGGGGTGTAGAGAGCACTTTGACCCAAAAAGCTTTTTGTAGAATTTGAAAACATTACATTTTTTACAATAAAATGTTGCTTTTTCATTTTCACCACTGGAAAAGAAGCACCCCAGAACTTGTTACCCATTGTAGAGCAGTGGCTGAAAACTGCAGAGGATCTGTAGTGAAGTAAAAAAAGAAACCCCCTAGAACTTACACAGTTTTAAAAAAACACACCCCTGACAGAATTTACTAAGGGGTGTAGAGAGCATTTTGATCTCACAGGTGTTTTGTAATTTTTGCACAGATATGCCATTTCAGTGCCCAATATGTTGTGTGCATCATGTGCCAGTATGAAAAGTCAGTCCTCTTATTAATATACTGTGCTTCCTGGTTTTATAAACACCCTACATGTGGCCCTACTTTTTTGCTTGGAGATACAACAGAGATCAGGAGTAAAAGAGCACCATTTGGATTTGAGGCCCAGTGTGTTGATGTACACAGCTTGTGCTGACAACTGTAGAGACTCTGAGGTGAAATAAAATATGGAACCCCCAAGAAGTGACCTCTATTTTGAAAACTACACTCCTCAAGGTATTAAGTGGTGGAGTGAGCATTTTGATGCCACAGATATTTTATAGAAATGAATGTGCAGCGGACGTTGCAAAAGAAAAATGTCAATTTTCCCACACATTTGGGCCCAGCTGGTGCCATCTGAGACTTACATCACACAAATTTTTATAGAGCCAGCTGTTACTGACGCTGAGCTAGACACCACATATGTCTATTTTTTTAATTTTTTTACAATGATAGATTTGATGAGGGAAATGGGCCTTTTTCTAACCTGAAATGTATTTTTTTATTGTTTTAAAACACTTTTTTTTATTTTACAATTTGTGCCCCCATAAGGTCTTATAACATCTTTAGGGGACATTTATTGTCACATTTTTAAGTTTCTGATTTTTCCCATAACTGGGACTGACATAGTAGCCCCAGTTACATGGGGTATACAGACCCCAGGGAGGTTGTACAGCACGACACAGTGCTTTTCAGCCTACCGCAGAGTTGATCTGGGTCTGGTATGAGCTGCTTGTGCTGACTCACATGACCACTTCAGCCAGAACAAGAAGCAGCATAGCACTTCCTGATCTATATACAAAGTGATAGGGAAGGCAAGAATGGTGAAAAACCATTCTCTATGGGGTTCTCTGCTTTCACTGACAGTGGGTCCCCTGCTCAGTAGCTGCATGATTAGTGGGCAGCTGTGATCACTAAACGGCTGTTTTACAAACCTGTGATCAGAGATAAGTCCCGACCGCCCAGATGTTTACAGTTTATGGGCAGTCGAGAACTGGTTAAATGGTGTCATTTCCCATCATACAATGGCCATAATTAAGGGTATCTAAATTTTTTCTAAAACTAAGAGGCAGAAGTGCTGCTCTGTATGTTGTGCCTCTTTTGTTCTGCACAGCTATGCTAAGAGGTGTGGCATGACCCTATGAGTAAACCTGGTCACTGTTAGAATAGGATCCTGAAATGACCCTATGTTTAAATCTGGTCACTATCAGACTAGGTACTGGCATGGCCCTATGCTGAAACCTAATCACTATTAGACTAGGTTCCTGGCATGGCCCTATGTGTAAACCTGGTCACTATTAGACTGGAATCCTGGCATGGCCCTATGTGTAAACCTGGTCACTATTAGACTGGGATCCTGGCATGGCCCTATGTGTAAACCTGGTCACTATTAGACTGGAATCCTGGCATGGCCCTATGTGTAAACCTGGTCACTATAAGGCTAGGATCCTGGCATGACCCTATGTGTAAACGTGGTCACTATTAGACTAGAATCCTGGCATGACCCTATGTGTAAACATGGTCACTATAAGACTAGGATCCTGGCATGACTCTATGGCCTCTTTTACACGGGCGTCGCGTGTGAGGGCTGGATAGGATGCGGATGCGATGCAGGAAATCGCGCCATTTTTCCTCGCGAGTGCAATGCATTTTAATGCATTTTAAATGCGTGTGAGAAAAATCTGAATGTTTGGTAACCAGACCCAAACCCGGACTTCTTCACAGAAGTTCGGGTTTAGGTTCGGTATTCTGTAGATTTTATAATTTTCCCTTATAACATGGTTATAAGGGAAAATAATAGCATTCTTAATAGAGAATGCTTACTAAAATGTGGATTGAGGGGTTAAAAAATAAAAAAAATTAACTCACCTCCTCCACTTGATCGAGCAGCTGGGCATCGTCTTCTTTCTTCTTATTTGAGGACCTGCAAAAGGACCTTTGATTACGTAATCGCGCTCACTGCGTGGTGAGCGCGGTGACATCAGCGCAGGTCCTGCTGAATAAAGATAGAAACCTTCTGCAGGTCCTCAAAGAAGAAGAAAGAAGACGATGCCCGGCTGCGCGATCAAGTAGCACTTGCTTGCGGATGCTTGCGATTTTTCACGCAGCCCTATTCATTTCTATGGGGCCTGCATTGCGTGAAAAACACAGAATATAGAACATGCTGCTATTTTTACCCAATGCACAAGTAATGCGTGAAAATCACCGCTCATCTGCACAGCCCCATTGAAGTGAATGGGTCCCTATTCAGTGCGGGTGCAAGAGGCCTATGTGTAAACCAGGTCACTACTAGACTAGGATCCTGGTATGACCGTATGTGTAAACCTAGTCACTTTTAGAATAGGAGCCTGGGATTATCCTAAGGCCTCATGCACACGACTGTATGTGTTTTGCGGTCCGCAAACCGTGGATCCGCAAAACACGAAAGCTGCTCTGCGTTCCGTTCCGAAATTTGTGGAACGGAACGCGGCCCATTGTAAAACTGCCTATTCTTGTCCACAAAACGGAAAAGAATAGGACATGCTCTATTTTTTTTGCGGGGCCATGGAACGGAGCAATGGATGCGGACAGCACACAGAGTGCAGTCTGCATCTTTTGCGGCTCTCTTGAATTGAATGGGTCCGCGGCCGATCCAGCTTACTGTGTAAGATGCTGACAGTTCAATTCAGTACAATATAGAATGTATTGTATTGAATTGAAACAGGGATCAAACCCTGAAAAGGTGAAGTCCCACAGTGGGACAAATATAAAAAGGAAAAAAGTGAAAAAAAGTGTTTTTTTAATAATAAAAAAGTTTCAAGTAAAAAAAAAATTTGCCTTTTCCCAAAATAAAGTAAAATAAAAATTGTAAAAAATAAGGAAAATAAGAAAAGTAGACATATTAGGTATCGCCGCGTGCGTATCGACCAACTGTATAACAATATCACATGACCTAACCCCTCAGGTGCACACCGTCAAAAAAATAAAATAAAAACTGCTAAAAAAAAAAATTGGGGTCACCTTACATCACTAAAAGTGCAACACCAAGCGATCAAAAAGGCGTATGGCCCCCAGAATAGTAACAATCTAACTGTCACCTCATCCCGCAAAAACTGATGCCCTACCTAAGACAGTTGCCCGAAAAATTAAAAAAACATGATTTTTTTTTTCAAAAATGATATTATTGTGTAAAATAAATAAAAAAAGTATACATATTATGTATTGCCACATCCGTGAGAACCTGCTGTATAAAAATATCATATGACCTAACCCCTCAGATGAACACCATAAAAAATAAAAATAAAAAGTGTGTCAAAAAGGAATTTTTTGTCACCTTACATCACAAAAAGTGTAACAGCAAGCGATCAGAAAGTCAAATGCACCCCAAAATCATACCAATCAATAAGTCATCTCATCCCACAAAAATGAGACCCTACCTAAGACAATCCCCAAAAAATAAAATAAACTATGACTCTCAGAATAGGGAGACGCAAAAACATGTTTTTTTTGTTTAAAAAATGCTGTTGTTTTGTAAAACTTAAATAAATAAAAAAAAGTATACATATTAGGTATTGCCACGTCCGTAAGAACCTGCTGTATAAAAATATCATATGACCTAACCTCTCAGTTGAACACCTTAAAAAAATAAAAAATAAAACGTGTGTCAAAAAAGCAATTTTTTTGTCACCTTACATCACATAAAGTGTAATACCAAGCGATCAAAAAGTCATATGCACTCTAAAATAGTACCAATCAAACCGTCATCTCATACCAAAAAAAATGAGCCCCTACAAAAAAAAACTATTGCTTTCAAAATATTGAGACACAAAAAAAATCATTTTTTTCAAACATGCTTTATTATGTAAAACTGAAACAAACAATATTTGGTCATATTTGGTATTGTAGCGTCCTTAACAACCTGCTCTATAAAAATTCCACATGATCTAACCTGTCATATGAACATTGTAAATAACAAAAAATAAAAACTGTGCCAAAACAGCTATTTTTTGTTACCTTGCCTCACAAAAAGTGTGATATAGAGCAACCAAAAATAATATGTACCCTAAAAGGGTAGCAACAAAACTGCCACCTTATCCCATAGTTTCCAAAATGGGGTCACTTTTTTGGAGTTTCTGCTCTAAGGGGGCATCAGTGAAATCTGCCCTCCAAAAACCATATGGCGTTCCTTTCATTCTGCACCCTGCCGTTTGCCCATACAGCAGTTTACAATTATAAATGGGGTGTTTCTGTAAACTACAAAATCAGGGTAATAAATATAGAGTTTTGTTTGGTTGTTAACCCTTGCTTTGTTACTGAAAAAAATGGATTCAAATGGAAAATCTGCCAAAAAAGTGACATTTTGAAATTTCATTCCCATTTTCTTTTAATTTTTGTGGGGCACCTAAAGGGTTAATAACGTTTGTAAAATCAGTTTTGAATAGCTTGAGGGGTGTAGTTTCTAAAATAGGGTGATTTATGGGTGGTTTCTAGTATGTAAGCCCCAGAAAGTGACCATAACTGAACTGGTCCTGAAAAAAATGGGTTTTGGAAATTTTCTTAAAAATTTTAAGATTTGCTTCTAAACTTCTAATGCTCCCCCCCCCCCCAAAAAAAAAAGAAATGTAATTTTTAAATGATCCAAATATGACGTAGACATATGGGGTATGTAAAATAATAACCATTTTTGGAGGTATTACCATCTATTATAAAAGTTTGCTAATTTTTCCCAATTTTGGTTGTTTTGGTATTTTTTTTTATAAATAAAAATGAAATATTTTTACCCAATTTTACCACTGTCATGAAGTACAATATATGACGGCAAAAAAAACAATCTCAGAATGGCCTGGATAAGTAAAAATACTTTAAAGTTATTACCACATAAAGTGAAACATGTCAGATTTGCTAAATTAGGCTGTGTCCTAAAGGTGAAAAATGGCTGTGTCTTGAAGGGGTTAAAACTCTGATGTTCTATACTTACCTTGTCTGCATAGAAGTTTATTCTTTGTGCATTGCAGGTCTGATTACGTCATGTGTTGTTCGAGTTCAAAGATGAACCAAAATATATCCCCTTAAAAATGATTAGATAAATGGAACATGTTCGCGGTCAGCTCTGAACCTGGACAACAAGTTTTTTTACATTAAAAATTAAAATATTTTTTAACTTTTTAAGACGTAATTAGAAATGAGGTATTAGAAGATATTTACACCAAATTATAAAAAAAATGTGGATTTTACTAAATACCTCAGCCTGCAAGCCAACATAAAGGGTCCCTCATTTTTTAGCGAGTCCCTAATCTAAACTAACAACAGTGGATCTAACTAGACTAAGGCTACTGTCACATTAGCGTTTGTGGCGGATGCGTCATGGATCTTCAAAAAAATGCTTCTGTTACCATAATACAACCGCATGTATTCGTCATAAACGGATCCGGTTGTAGCAATATTTTGTCCGCAATGGGAGCGCAACCAAACGGAACGGAATGCATTTTGGTGCATTCCGTTTCGTTAAGTTCAGATTTTCCCCATTGACAATGAATGGGGACAAAACTGAAGCGTTTTCTTCCGCTATTGAGATCCTATGAAGGATCTCAATAGCGGAATTGAAAACGCTAATGTGAAAGTAGCCTAATAAAATTAAAAAAATTATTAAAATTTGAAACCAGATTCCAGCTGAAATCGTCTTCCATGGATGGCGTCCAACTGCCACGACAATGCAGAAGTAGACGGTATAGAGTTTCTGAACAGCTAGCGCAGTCGTTCCAGGGTGTCCAGGCCGGCTCAGGTCTAAAATGTGGAGGCATTGTGAATCCTATTGAAGTTGTGTAGGAGTACACAGGCCTGTATCACCAGGGTGGCATTGTCCGGATTCATCTGTATGGATGACATGAACACTCTGCACTTTGTGGACAGTATTCCAAAAGCGTACTCAACATACGGACGGGCACGAGTCAATCGACAGTTGAAGATGCGCTTCCGGTCATCCAGATAGCGTCTAGGGAAGGGCCGCATCAGGTGGGGTGACAATGCGAATCCTTTATCTGCCACGATCACAAATGGAGCCAGCGGACCTGCAGATCCGGGTAGTCTTCTTGGCTGTGACAGGGCAAGTTGGTTTGTCTGAAGCCATTGACCCATTCTGGAAGCACTAAAGATGCGGGCGTCAGAGGTGCTCCCATAGGCCCTGATAGCAACAATTACAAACTTGTAGTTACTGTCAGACAAGACCATGAGCAGTACCGAAAAATATTGTTTGTAATTGAACAAGGAGGCTTCTTTACACAAATATGTTTTCCATCCAGTGCCCCAATGCAGTTAGGAAACTGTGCAGATTGGTGAAATCCCTTGGCGATACGAAGCCAATCTTCTGCCTTGGCGGTGGGCATCACCGCTTCTCTGAGTAGCTGCCAGGTGACTTTGCAGATATGACAGACGATCTCAGAGATTGTTGAGATCCCAAGGAGAAACTCGAAATGCAGCGATGCAAATGAGTTTCCGGTTACAAGGAAACTAAAAAAAAAAGTTTTAACATTCATTTGCATAAGTTAATATTCAATATATAGTATTTAAAAAGATAAAATTCACTTACCTGAAGGTGACTATCAACCTTTGCTCTGCTGCGATGCTACACCTCATACTGGTGTCCATGAAAGTCAGGTCAGGATAAAGACAGACCAGCAGGTGATCAAATGCTTCTATGGACATCCGGCAATAGTTTTTGAAATTAATAGGGTCACGTCACAGATCGTTATATAACGTATGGAACTGTAATTTCTGAAGGCGCTGAGTGACAATAGGATGGACCCAATGCCATCTCCTCTTCCTCCCCGGTTCTTCGTCCAGCATCGCTGACGGCCGTCCGAACCACAGAGAAAGAATTAATTTAAGTAGTACTTCCTTCAGAAGGCCTTCTGCCATGATGATCGCTGAGAAATAGGAAGAAAACAATGCCAGCCAAGCAAAGGTTTCTCACATAGCTCTTAATGACACCAAAAGCACAAAAAAATGGTGCCTCTACTATCACATGTTCTCTGTTTTAATATCTTTATGTATTCTTCATTTGTTTTTTTTTTTACGGAAAAACAGAACGGATGCGGATGTACATTTGGAAAAAAACTAAAGGTTTTTGCGGAAACACAGATCCGCAAAAAAGAGAATGAAAATCTGGAAGAGAAAAATACTGACATATGAATGGACCCTAAGGCCTAATTCACACGTACGCAAAATGGATCCGCATCCCATCCGCAATTTTGCGGAAGGGTTGCAGACCCATTCATTTCAAAGGGGCAGGAATGGATGTGGGCAGCACACTATGTGATGTCCGCATCCGCGTTTCCGCAAAAAAATAGAACATGTCCTATTCTTGTCCGCAATTGCGGACAAGAAAAGGCATTCTCTATATAGTGCCAGCAATATGCGGTCCGCAAAATGCGGAATGCACATTGCAGCCGTCCGTGTTTTGCGGATCCGTGTTTCCGCAAAACACACTACGGACGTGTGAATTAGGCCTAAACCTGGTCACTATTAGACTAGGGTTCTGTCATGATCCTATGTGTAAGGCCTAATTCACACGTCCGCAAAATGGATCCGCATCCCTTCCGCAATTTTGCGGAAGGGTTGCAGACCCATTCATTTCATAGGGGCAGGAATGGATGTGGACAGCACACTATGTGATGTCCGCATCCATGTTTCCGCATCCGTGTTTCCGCATCCGTGTTTCCGTTTCCGCAAAAAAATAGAACATGTCCTATTCTTGTCCGCAATTGCGGACAAGAAAAGGCATTCTTTCTATAGTGCAAGCAATGTGCGGTCCGCAAAATGCGGAATACACATTGCAGCCGTCCGTGTTTTGCGGATCCGTGTTTCCGTGTTTTGCGGATCCGTGTTTCCGCAAAACACACTACGGACGTGTGAATAAGGCCTAAACCAGGTAAGTACTACACTAGGACCCTGGCATGACCCTACGTCTATGTGTAAACGTGGTCATTATTAGGACTCATGCACATGACCATTTGGTGTTTTGCGGTCTGTAAATTGTGGATCCGCAAAACACGGATACCGGCCATGTGCATTCCGCATTCTTGTGGAATAGAAGGGCCGGCCCCTAACAGGCCTATCCTTGTCTGTAATGCGGACAATAATAGGATGTGTTCAAATTTTTTTGCGGAATCATTTCTGTTTCCAAATGATTCTGCATACAGGCCACAAAAAAACGGAACGGACAGAACCCCCCTCCCAAACAAAAAAAAACGTTGTGTGCATGAGCCCTCAGACTGTGATCCTGGCATTACTTTATCTGTAAACCTGGTCATTATTAGCCTGGGATCCTGGCATGACCCTATCTGTAAACCTGGTTATTATTAGCCTGGGATCCTGACATGATCCTATGTGTAAACCTGGTCATTATTAGCCTGGGATCCTGACATGATCCTATGTGTAAACCTGGTCATTATTAGCCTGGGATCCTGGCATGATCATTATTAGCCTGGGATCCTGACATGATCCTATGTGTAAACCTGGTTATTATTAGCCTGGGATCCTGACATGATCCTATGTGTAAACCTGGTCATTATTAGCCTGGGATCCTGACATTACTTTATCTGTAAACCTGGTTATTATTAGCCTCGGATCCTGACATGATCCTATGTAAACCTGCATAGTGATCCTAGTAACCCATCTGGACCTGGTCATTATTAGCCTGGGATCCTGACATGATCCTATGTGTAAACCTGGTCATTATTAGCCTGGGATCCTGACATGATCCTATGTGTAAACCTGGTCATTATTAGCCTGGGATCCTGACATGATCCTATGTGTAAACCTGGTCATTATTAGCCTGGGATCCTGGCATGATCGTATGTGTAAACCTGGTCATTATTAGCCTGGGATCCTGGCATGATCCTATCTGTAAACCTGGTTATTATTAGCCTGGGATCCTGACATTAATTTATCTGTAAGGGTCCATTCACACGTTCGTGTGTGTTTTGCAGATCCACGGATCCGCAAAACACGGAAACCGGCAATGCGGAACGCACATCGCCGGCACTCTCATAGAAAATGCCTTTTCTTGTCTGCAATTGCGGACAAGAATAGGACATGTTCTATTTTTTTCGGGAACGCGATTGCGGACCCGGAAGTGCGGATCCGCAATTGCGGACCCGGCCGGGACATCGTCTGTCCCTATTGAAACTAATGGGTCCGCAATTCCGTTCCGCAAAATGCGGAACGGAATTGCGGACGTGTGAATGGACCCTAAACCTGGTTATTATTAGCCTGGGATCCTGACATGATCCTATGTGTAAACCTGGTCACTATTAGACTGGGATCCTGGCATGATCTTTTCAACTGTCACATTGTGCCTCCTTAGAACAGTGCTGCCCCTAGCACCTAGTGCTGTCCTCTAGTGCCCAGCCTAGAACGGAGCTGCCTCCTTACAGTAGTGCAACCCTCCAGTGCCCAGCCTATAACTGTGCTGCCCCCTTATTTTTGCTTACAGTAATGCTGCCCCTTAATGCTCAGCCTACAGCTGTGCTGCCCCCCCCCACTTACAGTTGTGATGCCCCCTTAGTGCCCCTCTTACAGTTGCACTGTCCCTGTAGCTTTAATAAAACATAAAAAGTCCTACTTACCTAGTCCCCAAAAAACTTAGCTCATTATTTTCTGAGCTGAGTACAGCAGGCACAATGACGGGCCAGCACATGGTGAAGAAGGGAGCTGACGGCTCCCTGCTTCACTATTGTATTCAGCTATATCATTGTCAGGACGCAGATACAGCTGAAAACGGGACATGCCTCAGCCCTCTCGGGACCATGGGACAGCCGCCGAAATCCGGGACTGTCCAGCTGAAATTGGGACAGTTGGGAGGTATGTAAATCTGTTCCTACTATTAGGGTACTTCCACATGTGACTGAAAATACAGTCGAAAAATCAGCTGTAGTTTTTGCTGCATTTATACAGTAAAAACAGCAAAAAATCGCATGTATTATAGGTGTTTATGCCATGGAAAAGCCATCGTACTTCATCCTTTGCACTGCAATGGGTAAAATCCGCAAGAGAGATCCGCGGCATAAATTGATATGCTTTAGATTTGAAATCCGCACCACAGGTCCATTTACACTGCCGTTTTTGTACACAGTGCGCGGATGAGAATTCAGAAGTTCTGGTACTGTACAATACTGCAGACTTGCCACACAAAAACCTGCAGCTAATCAGTCACGTGTGAACCCAGGCTTAGAATGGACTGTTAGCATGACCCTGCAGGAAGCTGCCCATGAGAGAAGACTAGTCTGGGCAAGCCTTAGATAAGAAGAAGAGCTCAGTGCACTGGATGTGTATTAACCCCTTAATGGCCAGCCATTTTTTCCAGATTTTGCCTCTCCCATTTTTAAGCCGCCATGATTTTTTTTCTTTCATTGACATGGTTGTATATGGCCTAATTTTATGTGGGACTTTTTTTTTTTTTGCTCTATTTTTGACATTGTTTTTTTTTTTTTTTTTTGCTTTCAGGTTATTTTGGTCATGTGGATACCTAATAAGTGTAGTTTTTTCTTTTGAATAATGTATGCACAATAAAATGTATTTATGGTAATATAAATGATTTTTTTTTGCAGGCTTTTTAATTTACGTTTTTTTTTTCTAAAATGTTTTACTACATTTTAAAACAAAACCCATTTAGGCCTCTTTCACACGGGCGTCACGTGTAAGGGCCGGATAGGATGTGGGTGGTTGCGGGATTTTGGGTGTGAGAAAAATCTGAATGTTCGGCTTTGGGTCCGGTATTCTGTAGATTTTATTATTTTTCCGTATAACATGGTTATAAGGGAAAATAATAGCATTCTTAATACAGAATGCTTACTAAAATGTGGATTGAGGGGTTAAAAAATAAAAAAAATGAACTCATCTCATCCACTTGATCGCGCAGCCGGGCATCGTCTTCTTTGAGGACCTTCAAAAGGACCTTTGATGACATCATCGTGCTCAGGTCCTTCTATCTTCATTCAGCAGGACCTGCGCTGACGTCACCACGCTTACCACATAGTGAGCGCGATTACGGCATCAAAGGTCCTTTTGCAGGTCCTCAAAGAAGAAGAAAGAAGACGATGCCCGGCTGCACGATCAAGTGGACGAGGTGAGTTAATTTTTTTTTTTAACCTTTCATTGGACATTTTAGTTAGCATTCTTTATTAAGAATGCTATTATTTTCCCTTATAACCATGTTATAAGGGAAAATACTACAGTGAATGCACTTTAATGGGGTTGCTCATCCCTATCATCTCCTAGCAACCCTGTGTGAAAATCGCATTGCATCCGCACTTGCTTTTCACGCAGCCCCATTTATTTCTATGGGGTCTGCGTTGCGTGAAAAACGCAGAATATAGACCATGCTGCGATTTTCACGCAACACAGAAGTGATGAGTAAAAATCAATACACATCTGAACGGCCCCATTGAAGTGAATGGGTCCGGATTCAGTGAGGATGCGTTCACCTCACGCATTGCCCACGAGCGTAATTCTCGCCCATGTGAAAGGGGCCTTACTGTCTTCACCACCAACTGTGCAACTCCCATCTCTCGGCATCAACATCCTGCACAATCACTGGCTGCAGTGGTGACCTGTTAGCCATGCAGCACCTCATGGGGTCATATCCAGAACGGGTGTCAGGTAACCACAGTGCACAGTGATTGGCTGCAGCAGTCACATGCCCTAGTCATCAGAATACTAAAGCCGAGAGAGGCGCTGCAGAGCCAGAACCCAGTGCTGGGAACAGGCAATGCGATCACTGCTCTGGGTCTGTCCACTATGTGGGGTCTGAAAAAAAGTTGGTTATTCCCTTTAAAAAATCCTGGGGTCCTTCTCCAGGGCTGACGGCAGAGGGCTTACCTAGCCTTCGATCAGATCAATGGGACCAAGTCAGAGGTGGAAATTCCCTTTGATCATGCCGTGGTCATAGGCAGCAGCAATCAAAGGGTTAACAGTTGTGATTGGAGTTACCTCCGGACCCGAGTCCGAACACTGCTGTTCCGGGGTCAAGTCCTGGGAAAAAAAGTGTGGGAACTCACCCAAGATCCACTGATGTCACAGCGCACGGCGTATACAAAGGGAAGGGGAGGTCGGGAGGAGGAGCATGCAAGTACCGTATTTTTCACCCTATAAGATGCACCAGCCCATAAGACGCACCTAGGTTTTAGAGGGGGACAATAAGAAAAAAATATTTTTCATTACACCTCAGGTCAGACCACCAATCAGACCACCAATGTTAATCAGACCTCAGCTAACAGCCCCAATAAGATCCCCAATGTTAATAAGACCCTAATAAGACCTCAGATCACGCCTCAGCTCAGACCCAAGTATGAATAACCCCCAATCAGACCTCAGATAAGAGCCCCATGCCTCATAGCAGCCCCCAGTAGCCATATATCAAGCCCCAGTGCCTCTCACCAGCCCCCAGTGCCTCTCCATCAGCCCCCAGTGCCTCTCACCAGCCCCCAGTGCCTCTCTATCAGCCTCATAAAATAAAAAAACCACTTACCCTCTCCTGCTCCAGGACGCGACCGCTCCTCTCCTCCTATGCGATCTGCATACTTCTGCTGTCGGCTGTGCTGTGAAGGCTGCGCACAGCGTGACGTCACAGACGTCACAGAGCGCCTCAGCCCTCACTGCTTCCTGGTCCTTTTGCCTGGCGTTAAAGATGGCCCTGAAAGGGAACGGTGTTCCTGCTATAAAAAAAAGTGCAGGAACGCTGTTCCCACACGTTCCTGCAGGACTCGAGCCCTGCTGCTGTTACAGTTCATTCATAGAGCAGGGTTGTCCTGCTCCTTCTACAGTAGAGACTGCAAAAGACAGTGGGTGGTCATTAAGTGGTTAAATTGTAAGAAACATTGTTCGTGTTAGGGCTCATGCACGTAACCCTTGCCGTTTTTGCAGTTGGCAAACTGTGGAGCCGCAAAACACGGATACCGGCCGTGTGCCTTCCTCATTTTTAAGAACGGAACGTCGTGCCCATGCTTTGCGGCACCATTGACGTGAATGGGTCCGCATCTAACCCGCAAAAAATGCGTATCACATGCGCACCACAAATACGTTTGTGTGCATGAGCCCTTAATGTGAATATACAATCACTGGATGATACGCTTGTAGAAAGCGCCCTGAAAAAGTACAGGGCATCTTCATAGACATTTATGTGTCAAACCACAACATCTAAAATCCCCATGACGTCTTGTCATGACTCCATTGACAGTGAGGCATCTCACTATCGGCCTCCTCTCACTGCAAATGGGAATTTCCAGTCAGGAAGTGAGAACAAGAGCGACTTCTTCACAGCAGAAGCCACACACCTCCAGCCTGGGAGGGAGGAGGAACCATCACTGATGTGATGAGCTCACCCAAATACCCGCCCAGAGCACGGAGAAAACAAGGAAACTGAAAGGAGCTCGGTCACCAGAAGAAGACTGAGGGCAATGGCCAGCTAGGGGACCCGCAGCGTGCATCACCCTGCTGGATGTGAACAGAGCTCCTGACAGGTAAGGCTCTCCAGCCTGCTGCTGAGGAACCAGAGAAGCCAACACGTCCTGCTGGTGTCTAGCACTGTGTCAGGTCCATAAGGGACCAGAAGAGTGTGCAGGCACTTCCTCAAACACTGGGCACATGGAGGAAGAACTGAGGAAATGAGTGCCAGGGAAAGCTGCACCAGGGCTTCTTATATTAGGTTTGTAGAACTTCTTCTGGTGCCCTTGTTCCTGAGAATGTCACATGCTGTCACAGTGCCCTGTGTGAAGTGACAGAGGGCAGCAGTGATGCGGTCCTTATGTGGTAGATGTGTGTTCAGATGTAAAAAGTGCCGTGGCGTTATACTCACCTGGTACGAGTCTTATGTTTCCGGCCATTCACCTCTCAGACAAAGCATTTTAATTTTCAGTTTGTATTCACGTTGCAGATTTGTGGTAAAACTTTCAGCAAATGAAAATCCACCCTATACGCGTAAGACTGCGTTCACATCACCGTTTCATTCTCCGTCCTTCTGATCTGTCAGAAGAACAGAAAAAAACAAAGACAGATCCTGTATTTTAAGGATCCATCACGCACATCTTTCATCCATATTAGCTATTGCCGTCCGAGATGCGTTTTTTTTTTAGACAGAAATAAGCCCTACTTGCAGGATTTGTTTTCCATCCCCAAAAAACTGATCTCAGACGGAAATGGCTAAAACGGATGCAAAATGTTCATAAAGGAAGCTCAGGATCAGGTTTTTTACAGGATCTGTTTTTTACAAAATTCGTGTTTTTTTTTACAAGATCCTTTTTATACAGGATAGTTTTTTTTTCTGTTCTTCTCACGGATCAAAAGAACGGAAAATGAAATGGTGATGTCAACTCGGCCTAAGGCTCATGCACATGGCTGTAGCCGTTTTTGCGGTCTGCAAAACACGGATACCGGCCATGTGCGTTCTGCATTTTACAGAACGCCCGGCCTATAATAGAACAGTCCTATCCTTGTCCGTGATGCAGACAAGAATAGGAAATGTTCTAGATAGATGCATCCTTTGTGGTCCCATTGAAGTGAAGGGGTCCGCATCCAACCAGCAAAAAATGCGGATCGGATGCAGAGAATAAACCCTAAAGCTTCCGTTATTTGGTCAGTTATTATGAACCAAAACCACAGAACAGGAGCAGATCTTTACACAGCACCTCATCTCTGAGTAGGCTTCACTACTGGTATTCACAATAACTGATGGAAATAACTGACCTAATGACTGGTGTGTGAACTAGGCCTTCATCAGATTGTTTCTAAAGGAAGTTTATGGGTTTTCTGCACGTTGAAACATATATAAAATCGGGAGCGGTGAATATATCCTTGTAATTCTATGTTATCCCCTATACACAGCATAGGGAATAACTATTAGATCATTGGAAGGAGCATCAATAATGAGAATGGGAGCACAGGTCCCCCGAACAGAACAGTGCGGCTTGCGGATATAGCTGAGGGCTTCACTTGGCTGTCTGCTGCAGCAGTGGCAGTGCATTTCAGGGGCCCAGCAGGGGCCTCATTGTCCTGATCTGTGAGTTTCCCAGTGGTGTGACGCTCACTGGTACCACTATAATGCCGTTAGCTTCTGTAATTTTTTTTTTATATCGAAATATGCTTGGAAATGGATGACAGGTGATGAATGAAATTTTGGACAGCAGCAATAGATGTCAGAAAATAGCAAAAAAAGTCATACTCACCCCAATTTCAGCAGATCCCATTGGCTTATAATGGAGTCCCATCAAGGTTGTTTTGTCAGTGGGAATAGAGCTGTCGAACAGGGGCACTGACACAGTGGTTAATATAACCCTAGGATCCAATTGATTTCAGTGGGACTCTATATGGACACGCTCCTGTTCGGTGTAAAAAGTTGGAATGCAGCATGAGAAAAAAATATATAATATAAAAAAAGGGATGACGATGATGTTGATTTTTGACACCAGCATTACTGCTTTCATCATAACTGAGCCATAACAGTGTTTCTAGATACCAGCAAATCCTGATGGACCTCCCTGACTTTAAGGAGTTTGCCAGGGAACAAAAAGGGCCAGAATGGGTTAAAATTTAAAAAGACTATCAATACTCACCGACCCCGTCCGTAGCTGCTCCTGTCCTCATTGGTCTACTCTTCCTGGTCATAGGCTCGAGACACAGGTTTACTGCCAATGACACTGGCGGGTCACTGCTGTGTGTTGAATTTGGGCCAGGACCAGGATTGGCAGTAGTGGGGATCGATAAGGGTATTAATTATTTGTTTATATTTTCAACCCATTCTGTCCGTTCTTCCATTTTCATTACTCCCTTGGCATCTTTGGGGGTTCCACTATTCTTGCTGTCAAAAGTGATGGAAACCCAGATGCAGGGTCATGGCTCATAGAACATAGGGGGAGGTAAAGGAAAACTGGCTTAGTTGCTCATAGCAACCAATTAGATTCCGCCTTTCGTTTTTTAGATCTCCTGTGCAAAATAAAAGGTGGAATCTGATTGGTTGCTATGGGCAACTAAGCCAGTTTTCCTCAACACCAGTTTTGATAAATCTCCCTCATAGTATTTTAGGTGCGTTATTTAGGGCAGGTTTTTAGCATTTTTGGGCTAAAATGTGGTGGCCAGATGTTACTTGAGAGTTTTTGGTGAAAGTGTTTGGTCCATGTGGTTTCAGAAGTGTTTTATCAAAACGCAGCATCCTGAAGAAAGTTGTTTTTATGGCGGTTCTTCTCTACAGCCTTCTCAATAGAATGGCAAAAACGTGTGTAAAACACCTGTAAAAATGTACATAAAAAAGGCATAAAACCCTGTTATTGAATTATCACGTACATGTATGTTTGCTGAAGGCGTCCCACATCCTGACGTACGTGGTGAGAACTGTATAGTTGCTGGAGGACTGACAGTTCAGACCCCAAACATGAGAATAGTGTCCCCTGTCTGAATGAAACGGTGGTGCGCCTGCATGACCACCGATAGCCGAGCGCCATACGGGAAAGTCTTATAGAAGTGAATTGATCGGTGGTCCAGAGCAGATTCCAGATTTCATTTTCCAAAGGAGCTGTCCAAAATGAAAGGTGGAATCTGATTGGTTGCTATGGGCAACTAAGCCAGTTCTACTTTACACCAGTTTGATAAATGACCCCATATATGTAGTGAGTGGTGATCTAATATTTAGGCCTCTTGCACACGGCCGTTGTGTTGCGGTCCCCAATGCACTGGCAACGTCCTTAAAGAATGGAGACCCATTCAACTTGAATGGGTCCGTGATCCGTCCGCACTGCAAATAAATAGAACAAGTTCTGTTTTTTTGCGGTGCGGAGGCACGGACAGATACACCATGGAAACACTCCGTAGTGCTCCCGGGGGGATCCGGCAGTGCGCAAGAGGCCTTAGGCAGAGACCGTATGAAATAGGGGCACAGGCAGGGAACTTTTCTCAGTGCCGGTCAGGCTAGGAATTGGGCTGCATGTACGGGGCCCTGCCTGTAATTAACCCCTTCGCGACATATGACGTATCAGTGCGTCACAGCGGGTAGTGACTTCTCGCAAACTGACGTTCTAGTACATCATGATGATGGGGCGGGCTGTGCGCTCCTGATCAATGCAGGGGCTCAGCTGTAACTGACAGCCTTGCCCCTGCTATATCCGCCATGCTGATACCGGCAGACTAACCCCTTATATCCTACCGACGGTGGCATGTAAGAGGATCGCAGAGGGCCAGTATCATTAGATTGGAAGACTCCGAGTACCCCTGGCTGGTCCCCTTGGTATTTTCTATTTAAAGGGGTTGTGTAGGCAGTTTATATTGATGACCTATTCTTAAGTATAGGTCATCAATATCTGATCGACGGGAGTTTGACACCAGGGACCCCTGCTGATCAGCTGTTTGAAGAGAAGGCGGCGCTACATTTGAGCGCTGTTTCTCGTTCATGACACCGCCTGTCGTCTCAGAAGTTTGGGCGGGCAGTATAACGACAAGTACTCGTTCAATTCACTTGAATGGAGCGAGTGCATGTAATTACACTACGCCGCCGCTCCACAGGAGACGACTAGTAGTGTAATGACCAGGACGCGGAGCTCGCATAGAGCACTGCCTTATCTTTAAGCTAATTTGCGGAGACACCGGGCGTCGGACCCCAGCCGATCAGATATTGATGACCTACCGTTAGCTCCAAAATAAACTGCTGCACAGCCCCTTTAACCCTTTAGACCTCCTGGATGTACAGTTAAAGAGGCAGCTGCAGTAACGTGCCGGGTTTCTGCTGTTTTAAACAGCAGAAGTCCAGGGCTAATGACTGTGATTGGCGATAATGACAATTCCAGACAGTTAATCCCTCACATGATGTGGTCATCTGGGAGCAAACGGCATACCAGTAAAAACAAAAATAAAAATATTCCTATTCAAGTATATAGGAACGAGCCTCCTCACCTCTGCAATGCTGACGGCGAGCAGGTAAACAATGAACGGAAGGTAGCACGGCCTTCTCTTCAGTCAGATGATCGGCGGGGGTGTTCCCCTTTAAAAAAGTTATGGGGGTCAGAATATGGTCATGAAAATAAAAGTTGTTTTTTTTCATTTTTCGTTTTTCCAGTATTAAAACACAAGAAAAACTATACAAAATGTAGTATCATTGTACTGACCCAGAAAATGAAGGGTCTGGGTCAGTTTTACTGTGTAGGCATCCTGTAAAAACCAAAACCAATAAAGCTATGGCAGAATTGCAGTTTCTTTTTCCAAGTCCACCCATTTTGGAATTCTTTTTCCAGCTTCCCACTACATTGTATGCAATAGTAAATGGTGCCGTTTAATATTACGACTTGTCCTGCAGAAAACAAGCCCCATACTGCTATTTGAACAGAAAAATTAAAAAGTTATGGCTCCGGGAAGGCAGGGAGTGAAAAATGAAAATGCAAAAACGGAAAATTTTCATAAACGGTTTAAGGAATGCATTGTTGGCACAGTTTGAAGGCTACAGTGTTGACCTTGGATTACCACCAGTAAAGGTGTCGTATTGGGGTTTGACCTACTGTATCTGATCAAAAGTACTATTGGTAGCTACTGTAATAAAAGCTATCTGAGGATAACCCATCAATGGTAAAGAGGACCTTTCATCAGGGTAAAAAATGTTTACTAAGTATGCTGACATGTAGAGCGGCGCCCAGGGATCTCCCTGCACTTACTATTATCCCTGGACGCTGCTCCGTTCGCCTGGTATAGGCTCCGGTATCTTCTGGGACTTGGTTATACTAGGAGGAGCTGGTTATACGGCTCACAGCCGGTTAGAAAAAAAAACTCCCAGGATATGAGCTGTGCGCTGCGATTGGCCAGCGCTACAGCCTGGGATACGCCTACTATAACCAAGTGATACTAGGCTCCGCCTAGTATAACCAAGTCCCAGAAGATACCGGAGCCTATACAGGGCGAACGGAGCAGCGCCCAGGGACAATAGTAAGTGCAGGGAGATCCCTGGGCGCCGCTCTACATGTCAGCATACTTAGTACACATTTTTTAGGCTGATGAAAGGTCCTCTTTAAGTCCTGGAAAACCCCTTTAAACAGGCTGTACCATCTATGTAAGACACATTTAGAGGCAAGCTTGCTTGGTTAATTCTTAAACTCCCATGCTCTTCAGCAAAGATAGCTATTACCCTCAGTTCACACTTGCGTGTTTTACAGCGCGTTCAAACGCGCTGTAAAACGCTCAACAGGAGAAAGCTCATGTTTCCCTATGGGCATGGTTCTCACCTGAGCGTCTTACAGCGCGTTTGAATGCGCTGTAAAACGCCCTACGCTCAAAGAAGTTCTTGAGCTTCTTTGGGGCGTTTTGTCGCGCGTTTGCACCCATAGACTTCAATGGGAAAGAGCGTAAAACGCGCTTTAAAAAACACGTTAAAGTGTAGATATGCCTTTTTCAATTGGTCTCCAGAGTCACGAACGCGCGTATGACGTTTCCTATTTGCAAAAACGCCCTGTAATACGTGCGACAAAAACGCGCGTAAAACGCGCGTCTCAGAAACGCTCAGGTGTGAACCCAGGGTTAGGGATGAGAGAAGCTTTGGATCCTAGATCCGAAGTCACTTCGCTGAAAACTTCAGATGCGTCTCCATGCCACATTAAAATGGATGGCCCCCGACAGGGGGAAGTCAGTTATTTGAGACTTCGGTGAATAACTTCGGTATTGGATTTTTAAACTGGAAAACCATTTTAAAACTTGGATCCAAACTCGGCTTTGGTTCAGACTGGTACTGCGGAACTGAAGCCACGTTCGGATCCAAGTTTTAAAATAGTTTTCTAGTTTAAAAATCATCTGCTAAAGCGATTCACCGAAGTCCCTCGAGACCTCGGGAATAGGTGACTTTGCCTCATCAGAGGCCGTACATTTTAATCCGAAGTTTTGAGCGAAGCGACTTCGCATCTAGGATCCAAAGCTGGCTTCGCTCAAGCCTAACAGCTTGGCATTTGTACCTTTGGCTGATATGGCCATCTCAGATGGTGGAGAAGTGAACTGTAGGCAGCTGTTTCGGGGCTGATCAGTACAGATTCAGTATTTTTGTGTGCAAATTATTGGTGTGGAGTACAGGTATGCCAGCCAGGAGGTGGCACAAGGAAGAGAAATGTTTATTATATGCCTAGCATGTGGTCCCAGATATATCACACCACGTGCACCATTGTGATCCACTCGTAATTTCATACAGTCTTGTTTATAAACCTCCTTTATTGGGCCATCACCAGTGACAGTTTTTTCTGTTAGGCCGTCAGAATTTTTTTTCTTTAGCTTTCAGCGACATCTGATTACATTGTTACATAGTAACATAGTATATATGGCTGAAAAAAGACATCTGTTCATCCAGTTCAGCCTGTTTCCTACAAGTTGATCCAGAGGAAGGCAAAAAACCCCTGTGAGGCAGAAGCCAATTTTCCCCACTTAAGGGGAAAAAAATTCCTTCCCGACTCCAATCAGGCAATCAGAATAACTCCCTGGATCAACGACCCCTCTCTAGTAGGTGTAGCCTGTAATATTATTATACTCCAGAAATACATCCAGGCCCCTCTTGGACTCTTTTAGTGAATTCACCATCTCCATCTGGCCAAGACTCGGCCCTTTACAGCACACAGAGCATGCTATCAACCACTGATGATAGCTGAAGGAACAGCCATGTAAATGTAAACCAGTTTTCGGGGGGACTGGCCAAGAATCCAATCTATATGGGGACCTTATGACTGTCACCCATCAAATGATGGGGGGTATGAGAAGAATCGGGTGTGCTGAAATTTAACACCAGATCCTATTGTTTTCCTGGGAGATGAGCCAAGGCTTGAGGTGTCTGGCTGCAGCTTTCTCCTCTCTCCCCATGAAAACACACACTGAGCATGTATGGAGAGATAGCTGTCAGGCGTACCTGTGTTCAGCCGACGGCTATTGAAGGTATATGGGCACCTTAAGGGTCCATTCACACGTCCGTGTGTGTTTTGCGGATCCACGGATCCGCGGATCCGCAAAACACGGACATTGGTGATGTGCATTCCGCAATTTGCGGACCGCACATCGCCGGCACTCTCATAGAAAATGCCTTTTCTTGTCCGCAATTGCGGACAAGAATAGGACATGTTCCATTTTCTTCGGGAACGCAATTGCGGACCCGGAAGTGCGGATCCGCAATTGCGGACCCGGCCGGGACATCGTCTGTCCCCATTGAAACTAATGGGTCCGCAATTCCGTTCCGCAAAATGCGGAATGGAATTGCGGACGTGTGAATGGACCCTTAAAGGGAGTCTGACATCTCCAAAACACCCTACAAACTACAGTAAGTGGTACATAGCGCAAACAACGCTGAATGGAAGGAATTTTTTTCCCTTTTTTTTTCTCCTCTGGATCAACTTGTAGGAAACAGGCCGAACTGGACGGACAAATGTCTTTTTTCGGTATCTTAAATACTATGTTACACTGCACCGTCTCGCCTCCTCTAGTTTGGGTAGTTTCAGAGATGACAGATACCCTTTAAACTTTGAGTAGGCCTCTCCTTAGGATAGCCTATTAAAGGGGTTGTATCAGAGAAAGAGAGAAAATGTAGAGAAAGTTAATACAAGACACTTACTAATGTATTGTGATTATCCATATTGCTTCCTTTGCTGGCTTGGTTAATTTTTCCATCACATTATATACTGCTCGTTTCCATGGTTATGACCACCCGGCAATCCATCAGTGGTGGTCGTGCTAGGAAAAAGTGCTCGCCACTCTGGTATCTGGGACGGTGGGAGCTCACATAGTCTGGGGCTTTTTCCTACCATGTGCAAGCACGACCACCGCTGCTGGATTGCAGGGTGGTCGTAACTATGGAAACGAGCAGTGTATCATGTGATGGAAAATGAATCAAGCCCGCAAAGGAAGCAATATGGACAATCACAATACATTAGTAAGTGCCTTTTAATGTTTGATCAGTGTGGGTTGTACCATTTGGGACTCCACTGAAAGGGCCGTGCGAGTGTTACATCCATTCATTAGTAACACAGGACACAGGGGCCCATCCTTACTATAGCTCGAATGCGACTGATCGAGATGAACTGCAGTAACAGACAGCTGCCCATGGGGCTCCCTCATTGGGCTAGTTGTCTATGGTCCCAGAGGACATCAGTGTTTAAGTCCCAGAAAATCAATTGCTGTTGAAATCAAGTCTTTATGTTAAACATGTTTTTTAAGAATATTTGGTGATGTTATTTGTAATTTTCCATGTCAATACATATATATACTATATAACCCACTGACCCTAATAATAGGCACCACTTCATGGTCTGTGCAGAGCACTTTACTGCAGTTATCTGCTCATCACCACAGGCAGAACTGCAGATAGCACCTCCGTAGGAACCACCATTCACAATAGGTGATATCACAGCTTATCTACTCCCTCCTGACCTCTGGACAAGTTACAGAGCATGTTTAGAAAAGTCTCCTATAGAAGCTAATGAGTCCCCTCCTGTCTATCGTGCCTATGGCCCGTAGTGGTTGTTGTAAAGTATATCTCTAAATGCTGTTAAGAACAGCTCAGGCACCATATTCATTTTTAGGAAATAGAATAAAAAAAATCTACAATCATAAAATAAAAATCACTATCTGGTTTTAACTGGCAGAAAAATATTTCGGTGACACATCCCCTTTAAGTGCATGAGCAGCCGTAGAAATGTGTCTGTGGTTAAGGTTCTCTGGTTCTGTAAATGTCACCCCATACATATATATGTAATGGTACACACATCCCATAGTTGCAGTGACAGCATAATAAGTGAGATCTCACAAAATGAATGCAAAGGAAAAGTAGTTGACTTTTTTGTCACCCTTTTGCATCCAAGCACATTTCAGTTTTCATTTTCAAAAAGGCTTCTGGTTGGTTATTCTCCATGGCCTGATTTCAAGTATAGGACATGTTTCATGAGCCGTGGAATGGAAGAAAAAGGCCCCATAGAAGTGAATCTAATCCGCAAAAAAAAACGGATCCACCTTTTGGCCTACGGCCATCTGAATGAGCCCTTAGGCTACTTTCACACTCGCATTTTGGCTTTTCGTTTCTGAGATCCATCATGGGCTCTCACAAGGGTCCAAAACGGATCCGTTTTGCCCTAATGCATCCTGAATGGAAAAGGATCCGCTCAGAATACATCCGTTTGCCTCCTAACAGTCTCCATTCCGCTCCGGAGGTGGACACCAAAACGACTGGCTGTGAAACCATCCATATCGTCAGGCTTCCTCCGCCAAACTTGACAGTTTCTTCAATTTCTCGATCCGTTAGCCCCCTTTTCCTAGTTCTTCCAGACCCATTTGCACCCCAGTCTATTGACTTTCGTCTCATCACTCCAAATCCGCTGTCCACTGTTCATACTTCGTGCTGGCGCTTCTTATGACGATATTGAAATCAAGGCTTCTTCACCTTTTTTCAGGCCACCATTCCATACTTCTATTATGCGTGTTGCTCAGGCGCCTGTGATCTGACTATTGCAAAGCATAGGAGCCACCTCCACTGCCGTGTTTGTCGCGCCAGAACTGATAGACCTTGTGATGAGCTGACTTGTTGACTCCGATATTTTGCTTGGATGTCCACCTCTTGGCTTTGGGATGGATGGATATACTTCATTTTGTATTCCAACTGTCATGACACTCACAGGATGCAGTTTGGCAATTTTCTTGGCCGAGATACCGCTATCGATGAGCTGGTTGTTGCTGTTTCTCTTTTCTTTGGAAATCTTCTTCGTGGCTGCTCCTTGATTTGAACCAGTGACTTTCGCTTGGGAATCAAGCTAATAGCAGCCTGAGCTATTAGGGAATGTGAGAACAGGTTGTAGGTTGTAGGTTGTAGGTTGTAGGTTGTAGTTTGTAGGTTGTAGAATACAAGAAGAAAAAGATTGTTCCACCACCAGCAAAACAGTAACAATGAAGTTACATGACAAGAATCTGCATAACTTATAATATGCTAAATAGTTTCAAGTCCAATTTATGTTTGAGATAGCCAAGAAGATGATCTATAAAATGATGGTAGTCTCACATTTAAAGCTGTAGTGGTTGGTGAGATATGGAGCCAGAAAGTGAAAAGTTCAAAACATTGTTACCCTTCACTGTAGAGCGGGAGAAGCTGAGTAGATTAGTACTGTATATACTTTTGTGGGAAAAGATTTAGTAATACCTGTAATCTATACTTTCTGTGAACAGCTATAGGTACAGGAGGGAGGGGCTATCAGTGACTGACAGCTGTCTCTCTATGCTCACTTATACACACAATGCTATCAATCACTGATAACTCCTCCCCCTTGTACCAATACCAACAGGAGGTGGAAAAAGCAGAGATATAAATGTATAACTTACACGTGTTACTGAGTCTTTTCCCAAAAAAATATATATCTGCTCAGCTTCTCCTGCTCTGTAACATGGTGCTTTCAGATTGCATTGCATTTTGTGGTTACAGGTCCTGTTTAAAGTGAATAGGGCTGAGCTGCGATATCAAGCACTGCCACTATCCAATGGACAGTGCTGTGCTTGGCAAGCTGTGAGGAGGTCACGGTGGTTACCAGAGCACCGGTGACTGCTGTGGCTTCCACAGACAGCTAATTATTGGGAGTGCTGGGAGTCAGACTCCGGCTGACCTCATATTGATCACCTATCTAGAGGATACTTTATCAGTATAAAAATCCTGGAGAACTCCTTTAGGCTTCTTTTACACTAGCGTTAGGCTTGTCCAGATAGTAACATAGTATATAAGACCGAAAAAAGACATTTGTCCATCCAGTTCGGCCTGTTTCCTACAAGTTGATCCAGAGGAAGGCAAAAAACCCCTGTGAGGCAGAAGCCAATTTTCCCCACTTAAGGGGAAAAAATTCCTTCCCGACTCCAATCAGGCAATCAGAATAACTCCCTGGATCAACGACCTATCTCTAGTAGGTGTAGCCTGTAATATTATTACACTCCAGAAATACATCCAGGCCCCTCTTGAATTCCTTTATTGTACTCACCATCACCACCTCCTCAGGCACAGAGTTCCATAGTCCCACTGCTCTTACTGTGAAGAATCCTTTTCTATGTTTGTGTACAAACCTTCTTTCCTCCAGACGCAGAGGATGTCCCCTTGTCACAGTCACAGTCCTGGGATAAATAGATGATGGGACAGATCACTGTATTGACCCCTGATATATTTATACATAGTTATTTGATCTCCCCTCAGTCGTCTTTTTTCTAAAGTGAATAACCCTAATTTTGATAACCTTTCAGGGTACTGTAGATCCCTCATTCCAGTAATTACTTTAGTTGCCCTCCTCTGAACCCTCTCCAGCTCTGCTATGTCCGCCTTGTTCACAGGAGCCCATAACTGTACACAGTACTCCATGTGTGGTCTGACTAGTGATTTGTAAAGTGGTAGGACTATGTTCTCATCACGGGCATCTATGCCCCTTTTGATGCAACCCATTATCTTATTGGCCTTGGCAGTAGCTGCCTGACACTGGTTTTTGCAGCTTAATTTGCTGTGTCAGTGTTACCGAGTGTTTTACCATTTAGTATGTACCGGTGACTTGCATTATTCCTTCCCATGTGCATAACTTTACATTTGTCAGTGTTAAACCTCATCTGCCATTTCTCTGCCCAAGCCTCCAATCTATCCAGATCCCTCTGTAGCAGAAAACTGTCCTCTTCAGTGTTAATTACTAAATCTTGCACATGTGTGCTGCTGGAAGTCCGGCCCTGCCCCATTCATGGGGAGATGCAGCCGCAGCATGGCTAACATGCCAAGAGGCGGCCGGAACACATACCCCTGCCGGAACAGCTGTCACGGGTAATGGGGAGGGGATAACACCAGATAACACACAGAAGGAATAGACCGGAGTCTAGGCCTAAAAGCTAAGGTAGAGGGATGGGCCTCCTAGGAATCCCTAGACCTCTCCCTGACTCCTGCCGTTTTGAGTAGACCCAGAAGGTGGAAATACTCATACACCGGAACCTTAGCCCTGGAGACCCTGGAAGGCCCTAGGAGTGGTGGCAGGGAATGAGGCTACTGGTTTCTCCCCAGATGAAGGAACCAGCGTCTCCCTGAGACCTAGACAACAACACACACAAGCGAACAACAAAATGCAAAACAAAATGCACTTAGCTTAAAGAAGAATAGAGGAGCAGGAGATCCAAAGGAACAACACACCAGCTCAACCAACTCCAGCAGGAAATATCAACCGCATGGTAAGCAGTGTGAGTCAGAACTAAATAGAGCCTCAGTAATGACCACAAGCTGCACCTGACAAGAGGTGTGGTCATTACCAAACAACAACACTGCAAGGAGAAAACAGAGAGACTGTCAGATACCCTCATGTGCCGCCAGTCTCTCAGATCTTCTCACCTCTGTCATTGGAGGGACCGTGACAACAGCCTGCTGGACAAGCCTAACGCTACTTTGAATGAAGCCTTAAGCACCACTGTATAGAAATTACAAATCTTCACAAGCTATTGGTACTAGATTTCTGGAGAAGTGGCATTAAACCATAGATTTTTTTTTTCCTCATTACCATATTTGAGGTTGGGAAGGAATTTTTCCTCGAATATGGGGCAACCATCTTGAAAGGGTTTTGTCTTCTGCAGAATCAACACAGTAGAATTATAGGTTTGAAGTCGGTTTTGCCTGTGTCTGTGTTGGTGTACACACATAATCCCAAAAAGTCGCAAAAGCCCTATTTTGTGTCTTTTTGAAGCCAGAATTGTAATACAACAAAGTGAGTGAATACTTTTGCAAAGCACTGTATCTAGGCATATAAGGACTTTTCTGGAAGGTTTTATCATACAGGTTGGTCAGAAAAGCTGTTACACTCTTAGGATACATTTTGACTTATTATAAAAGAAAGAAGAGCTTTCAGCTATAACGAGGATTCTAAATTATGATAAAATATAGTGAACTTTCAGGCTGTTGTTTAGTAAACCATAGGAATACATCCACACAGGGTGGACTGTCTGCAGCAGAAACTGTAGTGTTTTAGGGTACCTGCACACGATGCGGATTACGCTTTTTTTTTCTGTGTGGATTTTCATGCAGAGCCACCAGAGCGTAGTACTGTACCAGCAAATTGGATGAGATTAGATACATTTCATGTACACTTTGCATTTTCGTTCCATGCAGAAATTGACCTGCTGTTAGGATTTTGAAGTTGGCAGCATGTAAATTCTTTGTCCGGCTCTTTTGTGTGGATTTCACCCTTTTAAATGCAATGGTGAGCTCTGCTGCAAAAAGGCATTAAATGTGCACCAAAAACCTCAAGTAACACATGTGGAATATCCCTTTAAGGTCTCATGCACACGACCGTTGTTGGCCACCGCAGGTCCACAATATACGGGCACCGGTCGTTTGTGCACCAGATCATGGATCCAGGCCTATTCACTTGAACGGGTCCGCAATCCGGGAGGTGCGGTGCAGAATGGAGGCACGGATCCCCACGAAAGCACTACGGAGCACTTCTGTGGATTTTCTGTCCGTGCAATTTGCAGTACCCAATGCATGGAACGGGCGGAACACACTCGTGTGCATGAGGCCTAACATTGACTCATATACGCCAGCCTGACCACGCACCTTTCGTTTGGAGCCTGCTGATAGCACATCTCCAGTGTATCAGTATTTCTCCCATTGAACTCTAGGCTGTTTTTGATTAGTTATTTTGCTGTAGGTTTGAAGACCTCTAGTATCCTGGCTTTTATATCCATTGCTTTTCAATTATTAACTTATATACATCGCTGCTCGGTTGGGTCTACACATTCAGGTTTTTTAATGCAGTTTTTGAAGTCAAAGCCAGAAATAGATTCAATAACAGCAAAAGACTGAGCCTTTATTTTATATGCGTCTTCTATATATGATCCACTCCTGGTGTTGTCCTACCATATAGCGTGCCTGTACATGGGGCATCCCAGCCGCGGGATCCACATGCCAATGACTTTAGATGGTGAGTACAAGTGCAGTCTGGCAATTAGTAGAAATTTGCTTTTGGATCCAGTAGTTGGGCAGCAGCAAGTACAGGCAACCATAGGTGAGTAAACAGAGTACGCATTGATTGCTTGTAGGCACACACATTATTGATGCTTTGTTTGAAGTAGATATGTAATTTATGTGAAGTTCCCCTGGAAGTTCTCATTAAACATGTCGTCATACTTAGTGCTTCCTCTTAATGTACCGTAATAGTGAGAAGTCCTGTATGCCCGATAATTGACTCTTAAAAACACTCTTATGTAACGGCTGATCCTAGGGAACAAAGGTACTCCTAAAGCACACTCTTTTGATTACCCCCAGTCATTTATTTCAAGGCCCACTACAGCTTGTGTAAACGCTCTGCTGTGCTCTCCATGTCCATAGGAATGAAGATGAGGTGCGTTACCCCGGTGGCCGCTTTCCTGCCTGTTCCTCGGCTCTGTACACTTCAGATAGAAGCAGCAAAAAATCCTGTATCTCACTGCACAGAGGTGGACGGCTATTTTTTATCTTATATTTTGCCTGGTTATACTATACTTTGTTATGCAGTTGGTCTGCACTACACTGCTTTCAGTGTTTTGTTTTTTAATTGCTTTTAGTCTTTTTCTTTTTCATATATTTCATTGTACAATAAATAATCATATTTATTGTACAATCACATTAAAATTGTGTTTTTTTCTGCGTGCCATTGTTTACCATACTAATGCGGTGACGGGAGTTGGCCCCCAGCCGATCTGATATTGATGAGCTATTCGGAGGATAGGTCATCAATATAACAAAAGCGTATATATAACAAAAGCGGACAACCCCTTTAAACAGCAACAGCTAGGGACTGGGGAGAACATGACAAACATACCTTTTGTGGATCTTTTATTACCAGGAGTATTTTGAATATGATGTTTTATTCTGCCAGAGTCTGCTCTAAGAAATTCCCAAGAGGTGGAGATTCACCATGAAGTGCTTTCTGCCTTGAGCGGATTCACAACCTGTCTGTCATGAACTCACTTGGCGATACTCCTGTGGCAGGTCCCGTCACTCAATAGCGGCAATGTTGGCATCGTTCTGTTGCCATCACAGCAAGCCCCACTGGCATGGGAACTGCTCGGCCTACCAGGGAGCATAGGTGTCGGACCAGTTAGGCGTAGCTCCGGCATCACATGATCTCTGAAAGAGGGATATTTAAACAGGCAACTTGAGGCAACAAGTGCCTGTGATTTGTTTTTCTAAAGCTCACTAGTGTGTATTGTATTGCTATTTAGATACCTGATTTCTTGACTTTCGGATTGTCCTTTACTTTACTCCTGGCTGCTGATTATTTCCTGACGTGATCCCCTGACTCTGACCGCATCTAGGTATTTGACTCTGTTTTTGTATTTTGTCTTGGTTCTGACTTATCTCTCTGGTTTAGACTCCGGCCTGATTTGACTTTGCTTTTGGATTCTGATCCAGTCCTGGTTTTCGATTCTGATCCAGTCCTAATTTTGCCTGCCTGTCATTTTGTTTATTATTTTCTCCATTTGTAATTTCCTGGTAGGACCCAGCACCTAGTCAGGAAGGTATGTACTGTTGCCCAGTTGTGCGCTGAATGCTTTAGGACGGATCTTGCAAGTAGATAGAGACAGTGGTGCAGGTGAGTTCAGGGCTTCACCATTCCTTTGTAGGACAGTTGTATTGGTGCACTGGTTGGATGCCACAGCTGTCACTTAGCGGTGAGAGGCTGTGATGCTGCTTAAAGGGAACGTGTCAACACAAAATGCAGTGCTATCTGCAGACAGCAGTTACACAACGGGAGAAGCTGAGCAGATTGGTATATTAAGTGAAAAGATTTAGTAAATTATACATTTAAATCTCTGCTCTTTTTTACTTCAGTAGTATTTGGTGTTATCGCTGATTAATGGCATTCTCTGTGTAAGTATGTGTACAGAGATAGCAGTCAGTCACTGATAGTTGTACACAGGGGAGATGTTATCAGTGATTGATAACATTCTCTGTGTAAATGTGAATACATAGATAGCTGTTAGTCACTGATAGTTGTACACAGAGGAGGTGTTATCAGTGATTGATAGCATTCTCTGTGTAAGTGTGTATACAGAGATAGCTGTCAGTCACTGATACCTGTACACAGGGGAGGTGTTATCAGTGATTGATAGCATTCTCTGTGTAAGTTTGTATACATAGATAGCTGTCAGTCACTGATAGTTGTACACAGGGGAGATGTTATCAGTGATTGATAGTATTCCATGTGTAAGTGTGTATACAGAGAAGGCTGTCAGTCACTGATACCTGTACACAGGGGAGGTGTTATCAGTGATTGATAGCATTCTCTGTGTAAATGTGTATACGCAGCTTGATGTATACACAAAATACATATGTTCATTGTCATGCGTCGAGAGGCTGCAGTTGTAGAATGATATTCAAAATGACATATTCTTTGGTTTTACAACCCAAAAATTTTAACAGCACTCTGCAACCAGAACTCTGCCCTGCCTCTATGACAGAAGCTGTAAGAGGTAGTTAGTGTACATTTTGATCAAAGGGTAATAAGCCACTCGCCACACCAAGGCCCCCTCGTCAGTGGTCCTAACGCTAAATCCTACCTGTTATGGGCCATGACAGCTACATAAAATCCAGGGAGTGCGGGCCCAGCATGCATGCTGGGAACAACCGTGCTTATTAACCCTTTCTGGTGCTATAACAGCCTCCATTAGATCCAGGGACGCAGGTACCAAAATGCATGCTGAGCCCACTGTGTACTCCCCCTAGAACCGGATGGTTACTAGCAGGTACTATTCCTAACGCTAAATCCTACCTGTTATGGGCCATGACAGCCACATAAAATCCAGGGAGTGCGGGCCCAGCATGCATGCTGGGATCATCCGTACTTATTAACCCTTTCTGGTGCTATAACAGCCTCCATTAGATCCAGGGACGCAGGTACCAACATGCAAGCTGAGCCCACTGTGTACTCCCCCTGGAACCGGATGGTTACTAGCAGGCACTATGAAAGCAAGTTCAGTTTTGTACTCACTCTGATTAAAACCAGCCTCTAAGGCAGACAAACTAGTCAGGTGTGCACGACTGTGAAGGAGGCTGCCACACCTCCAACATATACTAAACAGAAACTCAAATGGGGGATCAGTCAGCACGTCCCTGTCTGCAGGTGCATGTTACTGTGGCACATATATATACAAACAAAAATTTTTAACAGCACTCTGCAACCAGAACTCTGCCCTGCCTCTATGACAACAGCTGTTAGAGGTAGTTAGTGTACCTTTTGATCAAAAGTTAATAAGCCACTCGCCACGCCAAGGCCCCCTCGTGAGTGGTCCTAACGCTAAATCCTACCTGTTATGGGCCATGACAGCCACATAAAATCCAGGGAGTGCGGGCCCAGCATGCATGCTGGGAACAGCCGTACTTATTAACCCTTTCTGGTGCTATAACAGCCTCAATTAGATCCAGGGACGCAGGTACCAAAATGCACGCTGAGCCCACTGTGTACTCCCCCTGGAACCGGATGGTTACTAGCAGGCACTATTCCTAACGCTAAATCCTACCTGTTATGGGCGATGACAGCCACATAAAATCCAGGGAGTGCGGGCCCAGCATGCATACTGGGATAAACCGTACTTATTAACCCTTTCTGGTGCTATAACAGCCTCCATTAGATCCAGGGACGCAGGTACCAACATGCACGCTGAGCCCACTGTGTACTCCTCCTGGAACCGGATGGTTACTAACAGGCACTATGAAAGCAAGTTCAGTTTTGTACTCACTCTGATTAAAACCAGCCTCTAAGGCAGACAAACTAGTCAGGTGTGCACGACTGTGAAGGAGGCTGCCACACCTCCAACATATACTAAACAGAAACTCAAATGGGGGATCAGTCAGCACGTCCCTGTCTGCAGGTGCATGTTACTGTGGCACATATATATACAAACAAAAAGTTTTAACAGCACTCTGCAACCAGAACTCTGCCCTGCCTCTATGACAGAAGCTGTAAGAGGTAGTTAGTGTACATTTTGATCAAAAGGTAATAAGACCTGCGTCCCTGGATCTAATGGAGGCTGTTATAGCACCAGAAAGGGTTAATAAGTACGGTTGTTCCCAGCATGCATGCTGGGCCCGCACTCCCTGGGTTTTATGTGGCTGTCACGGCCCATAACAGGTAGGATTTAGCGTTAGGACCACGCACGAGGGGGCCTTGGTGTGGCGAGTGGCTTATTACCTTTTGATCAAAATGTACACTAACTACCTCTTACAGCTTCTGTCATAGAGGCAGGGCAGAGTTCTGGTTGCAGAGTGCTGTTAAAATTTTTTGTTTGTATATATATGTTGCCACAGTAACGTGCACCTGCAGACAGGGACGTGCTGACTGACCCCCATTTGTGTTTCTGTTTAGTGTATGTTGGAGATGTGGCAGCCTCCTTGACAGTCGTGCACACCTGACTAGTTTGTCTGCCTTAGAGGTTTTAATCAGAGTGAGTACAATACTGAACTTGCTTTCAAAGTGCCTGCTAGTAACCATCCGGTTCCAGGGGGAGTACATTCAGCGTGCATGTTGGTACCTGCGTCCCTGGATCTAATGGAGGCTGTTATAGCACCAGAAAGGGTTAATAAGTACGGTTGATCCCAGCATGCATGCTGGGCCCGCACTCCCTGGATTTTATGTGGCTGTCATGGCCCATAACAGGTAGGATTTAGCGTTAGGAATAGTGCCTGCTAGTAACCATCCGGTTCCAGGAGGAGTATACAGTGGGCTCAGCGTGCATGTTGGTACCTGCGTCCCTGGATCTAATGGAGGCTGTTATAGCACCAGAAAGGGTTAATAAGTATGGTTGTTCCCAGCATGCATGCTGGGCCCGCACTCCCTGGATTTTATGTGGCTGTCATGGCCCATAACAGGTAGGATTTAGCGTTAGGACCACTCACGAAGGGGCCTTGGCGTGGCGAGTGGCTTATTACCTTTTGATCAAAATGTACACTAACACGACCTCTTACAGCTTCTGTCATAGAGGCAGGGCAGAGTTCTGGTTGCAGAGTGCTGTTAAAATTTTTTGTTTCTATATATATGTGCCACAGTAACATGCACCTGCAGACAGGGACGTGCTGACTGAACCCCTATTTGTGTTTCTGTTTTATATTCTTTGGTTTTGTGATGCACAAGCATATTTTGTTAGAATTTGTCACCTTGATATGAGATTTGTAGACAGTCTGCTGTCCTTGGACTCGATAAGATACAGTGTGGAGATGACATTTCTCATCTCTTAGAATTAACCTTTGTAGTTTCACTTTTGCTCTTCCTGACACAGCACAAGAATCTGAGTTACAATAAGTAACCTCCATCATGGTAAGAGGAGCTCACAGCAGTATGCAGTAATTGTATAAACTCCACGTGATGTCATTGTGCCAAATAGTTGGAGTAGATGTAGGAGAAAGCTTGTCCCCTTCACTGCCAAAGGATGCTGATCTGAAATAATTATAATGACCGGGGGTATGCAGTGCGGGCAGAAAACCACAGGATGCCAACAGGCAAAACTCCTACGTGGACTGATGTCAGCATTGGATATCGATAATCTTGCCCACCTAGCACTTTTCCTCGGGGAAGCAGAAGACAGGTGGTTAAAAGAAACAGTTCTGGTTCACTTAGCAACACACATTAACTGGGGGGAGGAAACCGCAGCGTTAAAACGAGTTGAGTAACATTATTTCACATGAATGTGACCAGCGTAGTAGTGACAACTAAAATAGAGTGTGTACAGTTTTA
Source organism: Bufotes viridis (assembly GCA_033119425.1). Classification (NCBI taxonomy): domain Eukaryota; kingdom Metazoa; phylum Chordata; class Amphibia; order Anura; family Bufonidae; genus Bufotes; species Bufotes viridis. The sequence continues at coordinate 422,618,339 of CM065589.1, forward strand.
GCAGAAGTTAGAGAAAAAGCAATAAAAGGCGAAAGTTTGCCCCAAATATGCAATGTGTTCATAAAAATATCTACTCTGAACGGAGACATGCAGAGGCGGAGATTTAATATATAACTGGCTTAAGTTTAGACAGATTAAAATGAAATGAGACAGAATATGTGCCAAATTTATTGTGCGACAAATGTCATGGCAGACTTCCTAGATAAGTTTTTGTTCCTTTTGACACCCTTTGGCTGGCATGCTTACCACCAGTCTTTTGTGCCTAAAATAATAGCGCACATCATTAATAAATCTCCTCTTCATCACCTCCCTTTTTCTCGACACCTTTCAAAATTGTCTAGCGAGGTGTAAAAAGTCTCTAAAACATATAATACTGTAGAAGAAACTTAGAAAAATGATGGCACAAAAAAGACCACCTGGTCCATCTAGTCTGCCTTTATATTATTTCTTTGTATAGATAGACGTGTGTTTATCCCAGGCATGTTTAAATTCACTTACTGTATATTTCCCAACCACAACTACTGGTGGTTTGTTCCAAGCTTCAACCACTCTTTCAGTAGGATATTATTTCCTGACATTGCTCCGGATCTTACCCCCAGCTAATTTCATATTGTGCCCCCCTTGTTCTTGTGTTTAGTTTCTCATTGAGAACACTTCCCTCCTGAACCTCATTGAAGGTTTCGATCATGTCTTTCGTTTCCCTCAAAGCTATACTGATTCAGTTCTTTATAGTCTCTCTAGGTATGTTTTATGCTTAAGACCCTCCACCATTTTCGTAGCCTGTCTCTGCACCCGTTCCATTTTATGTATGTCTTTTTGTAGGTGGGGTCCCCAGAACTGGACACAGTATTCCAGATGTGGTCTCACTAGTGCTCTATACAGTAGGATCACAACGCATTTCTTCTTACTGGTTATACCTCTAGCTCTACAGCCAAGCATCCAACTTGCTTTCCCAGCTGCCTGTCCACCCTGTGCAGTCATTCAACTGTTTGAAATCAGGACGCCTAAATCCTTCCCTTCTGAAGTCTTCTCTAACGCAGAGCTGCCAATATGATACTCAAAATGAGGGTTCCTTCTCCCCAAGTGCATTATTTTACATTTGGAAACATTGAACTGCAGTTTCCATTGTTTGGACCATTTATCTAGTGAGGATAATTTTTTTCCCCATGTTACAAACCCCTCCAGGAATATCAACCCTGTTACACACTTTTGTGTCATAGTCAAACAGGCAAACTTACCTGCCACACTTTCTCCTGTGTCACCTACAAAAATATTAAAAAGAATAGAACCCAGGATGGATCCTTGAGGTACACCACTTGTGACTCGTCTCTCCTCAGAATGTACACCATTAACAGCAACAATATCTGTCCAACAGCCAACTGCCGATCCACTGAACTATCCAGGGATGAAGTCCAATCCTAATCATTTATCTATCAGCTCATTATGTGGCGCTGTAGCAAAAGCTTTGCTAAAATCCAAGTAGGCCATATTCACTGCACCTCCTTCATCCAACACTTTTGTGACATAGTCAAAGAAATCAATAAGATTAGTTTGACATCATCGGCCCTAAGTAAAGCCATGCTATTTTGGGTCCAATAGGTTGTTGGTTTTTAGGTGGTCAGTTATCTTCTTTTTTAGTAGTGTTTCCATTATTATTACTACTACAGATGTCAAGCTCACTGGTTTGTAGTTTCCAGCTACCTCTCTGCTACCCTTCTTGTGGATGTGTACAACACTGGCCATTCTCCAATCTTCTGGAACATCACCTATTAAGAGGAACTGGTTAAACAAATCCCTTAAAGGAGCAGCAGTTACAGAATGGAGTTCTTTAAGGACTCTGGGGGGATTCCAGTTGGACCTATGGCCTTGTTTGCCTTAAAGGGATTCTGTCACCACTTTTCAGCCCTGTGAGCTAAACATATGCTCATGTTCAGGGTCTCATTATGATTCCTAATGTGGCCTTATAAATGAGATCTGTGGCTTAATTTTTGCAAAAAAACAGGTTTTACTAACCTGTCAATCATACAAATAAGGTGCCCAAGGGGAGGTCCGGGGATGCAGGGTGCCCGGCTGCAGCCATCGCCGTTCGTACCCAGCGCCCGAACGTGCCCAGCCTGATGCGCCCGAACGGACTGCTGGCAACGACTTCTAGCGTAGTGCGCATGCACCGACACTTCGCTAGAAGAAGCCAATCCAAGCAGTCTGTACGGGCTCATTAGGCTGAGCCTGTGCGCACGCTCGGCATCTCACAGCGGGAGGAGGTGGGAGGGAGAGCTGGCACAGAGGAGTAGGAGGCGGTGCAGAACTCTGGAAAGGCGGTGCTGGGCACGAACGGCGATGGCTGCAGCCGGGCACCCTGCATCCCCGGACCTCCCCTTGGGCACCTTATTTGTATGATTGACAGGTTAGTAAAACCTGTTTTTTTGCAAAATAAAGCCACAGATCTCATTTCAAAGGACACATTAGGAATCATAATGAGACCCTGAACATGAGCATATGTTTAGCTCACAGGGCTGAAAAGTGGTGACAGAATCCCTTTAAGATGTGCCAATTTGCCAATAACATCAGCCTCCAAAAACCCCGGAGCTCTACCGTTACAACTACTGGGGCTGCCATGCCCATACAAGTCACAATTCTGAAAGCTACCTACTGAAAATGCCTAACAAAACATAGTTATTTTCCCCCTTTCTAATTTTTGTAATACCACAGTTTTTCTTTTTTTCTACACTAATATACATGAAGACATTTTTATCTCCTTTCTTAATAGATTTGGCCATTTCTTCTTCCTTTGATCCCTTGGCAACCTTTATAATATGTTTGGCCTCCTTCTGTCTTACACAGCTCTCTGTCCGCTGCACTTCTAGTGTCTTTATACCTTCTCTGTGCAGACTTCATTTCTTTTACTATATTACTTACTTCTCTAGTAAACCATGGTGGGTTCTTCTTCCTTTTACTTTTGCTAATCTGTCTGACATATAGTTTAGTTGCCTTTAAGATGGCCACTTTTAATAGTGTTCACTGGGCGCTTGTTCTTGCTGGGTTATTCCAAACTTTCAATTCCTTTTTTAAACATTCCCGCATTTCCTTGAAGTCAGTCTTTCTAAAGTCTAATACTGTGGTTGTAGTGAAGGATTGTTTTTGTAGCAAACCGTAAACATTGCTGACCACTGGAACCCAAATTTTCTTCCACGTTAACCTCCGACAGCAGATTCCCATTAGCGAATACTAAATCGAGAATGTTATCTCCTCTAGTTGGTGATGTGACAAGCTGTTTCGAATATGCTCCTATAAGTTCATCCATTAAATTCCTGTTCCTGCATGTAAAGGCTCTAGAACATCAGGCATGTTGAAGTCATCCATAACTGCAATATGTTCCTTTAATACCGTTTGAGAAATGTCATCAACCTACTTGATATTGTAATCTTTAGTTTGGCCTAGAGGCCTATACAATCAGCCTCGTCAACTAAACTCCTGTCCCTTCATCTAGTTTAAATGTTTATCCAGCAATTTCTGAATTCTGCGCCAAGTACTTGTTTATCTTTATGTGATGGATGCAAACCGTTCTTCTTGTACAATTCTTTATTAGACCACCTACTAGCATCATGGCTAACATGCCCAAAGCCTTCATATTTACACCACTGTTTTAACCACACGTCAAACAGATGATTGGTGCCAAGATGCACCACCAGATCAACTTCGCAATCCATACTTGCTTCCTTGACTGCATTTGCAATATGCTTCTTATCCCTTTTGGCTGTGGTACCTGGAAGACATCTCATATCTTTCAGCACAACTTCATTCTGTCCTAAATCCATACCTCTAATGGTTGAATCACCAACAAAATGGCTTTTCTTCCTGGTTATTCCATTCACTGAACCTGGCTGGTTTGTACCACTCTGTACCTCATGCAACATCATCCTGCACATTGGAAGCTCTGTTTGTATTAGCAGCTACATCATCTTCCAGTTCAGACACCATAAAAGTGATCTATGTATAGCCTAAGGTTAGCAGATTTATGCTCCACACCTCAAACTCTCCCAGAACCAACAGTTTGTCCACTCTGCCCTTTTCCTGTGAGGCCTTTGAGGGAGAGATGGTAGTCTTCAGTGCTGCTTCACATCAATCACTAGCTGAGAAAGACTTAACCTCAGACTGAAGAGTAGAAACTAAAGACTGTAGCCTAGAAGAGTCCCCACATAAGGTAGACAACTGCATACAAATTGGACAGCACCCCAATTTCCAAAGCGTACTATGGAACACAGTAGTCAGACAAGTACTAGGGCTCTTTCACAGGTGCGTGGAATATGCTGCGTGAAAGACAGCCAAGCCCCGTTCCGGACAGCAGAGACACGGAGTAGTAACATGATTAATAATGCTCTTTACCTCTCTGTGACCTTTTTACTACAAAATCACAGTGAGATAAAGTTGTCACTGTGATTTTCTAGCAAAAAGATCACAGAGAGGTACGGAGCATTATCAATCATGTTAATGCTCCGTGTCTCTGCTGTCCGGAACGGGGCTTGGCTGTCTTTCACGCAGCAGATTACCCGCACGGGATCTTCTTGTGTGAAAGAGCCCTTACACTGCACCAACCCAGACATCCTTATGACTGATCAGCGAAAGCAATTACTCGGTAAAACAAGTACTCACCAAATATCGTTTGCCAACTCCTGCCGTTTTCAAGCCACTGCAGTTTTTAAAACTATGAACACTTCTGTCTCCCCGCACTTATGTCGTAATGCCCTCACCAGGAGCAAGCTCACCAAACTGGTGCCCAAACTGAAGTGTATGCCAAGAAACAAAAGCATATACAAAACAAACATTATCAGGGCTGAAATATAAGGAAGCCAAGTGCCTTAGGGGAAACAACAAATGGGCTTCTCACTAGTCACTCAGACTCAGTGGAGGACATTTACTAAGCATGTTGTGCCAGAATTATGGCGTAAAATGCGACAAAAAGAAGGGTGTTTTGATTTGCGCGTATTTCAGTTTAAAAAAGTCACATTTTAGTTCTATTAGCTTAAAATGTTGTAAATTGAAAGAAATAGGCCTCTTTCACACTAGCGTTTTAGCTTTCCGTCCTAGAGATCCGTCCTCGGGTCTCTAGGACGGAAAGCTACTGATCAGGATTATCCCCATGCATCCTGAATGGAGAGAAATCCGTTCAGGATGCATCAGGATGTCTTCCGTTCAGTATGTCAACGTTTTTTGGACGTTGACAAAAGCGCAGCATGCTGCGGATTTGTCTCCGCCCAAAATCCGGAAGACATAGCCGCAACGCCGATCCGGGAATTAATGCCCATTGAAGGGCATTAGTCTGGATCCGTCTTTAGCTAAACGCCGCTTCCGCGCATTGCCGGAACCGACGCTTAGCTTTTTGTCAATGGTTACTATGGCAGCCAGGACGCCAAAGTCCTGGTTGCCATAGTAAAGTAGGGGAGCGGGGAGCAGCATACTTACATTCCGTGCGGCTCCCGGACGCTCTAGGATGACGCCAGGGCGCCCCAGTGCATAGATCACGTGATCGCACGGATCACGTGATCCATGCGCGCGGGGCGCTCTGACGTCATTCAGGAGCGCCCGGGGAGCCGCACGGAATGTAAGTATGCCGCTCCCCCGCTCCCCACTGCTACTATGGCAACCAGGACGCTAGTAGCGTCCTGGCTGTCATAGTAACACTGAAAGCATTTTGAAGACTGATCAGTCTTCAAATGCTTTCAGTTCACTTGCGTTGTGCAGGATCCGGCGTGCATTCCGGCGACGGAAGTGCACGCCGGATCCTAACAACGCTAGTGTGAAAGAGGCCATAGACGGATAATCAAGTTTATATTTAAAAAAGTCACATTTTAAAAGTGGCGTGTGCCCTTTTATATACAGTTGGGTCCATATATATTTGGACGGAGACAACATTTTTCTAATTTTTGTTCTGTACATTACCACAATGGATTTTGAACAAAACAATTCAGATGCAGTTGAAGTTCAGACTTTCAGCTTTAATTTAGTGGGTGAACAAAATGATTGCATAAAAATGTGAGGAAATAAGGCGTTTTCTAAACTCAATCCCTTCATTTCAGGGGCTCAAAGGTAATTGGACAAATTAAATAATTGTAAATAAAATGTTAATTTCTAATACTTGGCTGAAAACCCTTTGTTGGCAATGACGGCCTGAAGTCTTGAACTCATGGACATCACCAGACGCTGTGTTTCCTCCTTTTTAATGCTCTGCTAGGCCTTTACTGCAGCGGTTTTCAGTTGCTGTTTGTTTGTGGGCCTTTCTGTCTGAAGTTTAGTCTTTAACAAGTGAAATGCTCTATTGGCTTCAGATATTCAAGAATATTCCACTTCTTTGCGTTAATAAACTACTGGGTTGCTTTTGCTTTATGTGTTGGGTCATTGTCTATCTGTATTCTGAAACGCCGACTGATCAGTTTGGCTGCATTTGGCTGAATTTGAGCACATAGTATGTCTCTGAAAACCCCATAATTCATCCCGCTGCTTCTGTCCTGTGTCACATCATCATTAGGGACCCAGTGCCACTGGCAGCCATGCATGCCCAAGCTATTACACTGCCTCTGCCATGTTTTACAGATGATGTGGTATGCTTTGGATCATGAGCTGTACCATGACCTCGCCATACTTTTTTCTTTCCATCATTCTGGTAGAGGATGATCTTGGTTTCATCTGTCCAAAAACTGTTCTTCCAGAAGTGTGCTGGTTTTTAAGATGTTTTTTAGCAAAGTCCAATCTAGCCTTATTTTTGAGGCTTATGAGTGGCTTGCACCGTGCAGTGAATTCTCTGTAATTACTTTCATGCAGTCTTCTCTTTATGGTAGATTTGGTTATTGATACGCCTACATCCTGGAAAGTATTGTTCTCTTGGTCGGCTGTTGTGAAGGGGTTTCTCTTCACCATGGTAATTATTCTGCGATCATCCACCACTGTTGTCTTCCGTGGGCGTCCAGGTCTTTTTGCATTGTTGAGGTCACCAGTGCTTTCTTTCTTCCTTAGGATGTACCAAACTGTAGATTTCGCCACTCCTAATTGTGTAGGAATTTCTCGGATGGGTTTTTTCTATTTTCGCAGGTTAAGGATGGCTTGTTTCACCTGCATGGAGAGCTCCTTTAACCGGCTCTGGACCGCCGCACGCAGGATCGCGTGATCTCGGCGGCCCAGTTACTCCTCTTTGACGCGTGGGCGCGTCTTCTCGCGAGAGGCGAGATTTGCTATTGGGTATATGTAAAAATACACCCCAAAACACATTGCCCTACTTCTACTGAGTACGGCGATACCACATAAGTGATACTTTTTTGCAGCCTGGGTGCGCAAAGGAGCCCAAATTCCAACGAGTACCTTTAGGTTTTACAGGGCTGCTCACAATTTAGCCCCACCCAAAATGCCAGAACAGTACAAATACCCCACAAATGACCCCATTTTGGAAAGAAGACACCCCAAGGTATTCGCTGAGGGGCATAATAAGTCCATGAAAAATTGAACTTTTTGTCACAAGTTAGCAGAAAGGGAGACTTTGTGAGAAAAAAACAATAAAAAATTAATTTCCGCTAACTTGTGCCAAAATAAAATCTTCTATGAACTCGCCATGCACCTCACGGAATACCTTGGGGTGTCTTCTTTCTAAAATGGGGTCACATGTGGGGTATTTATACTGCCCTGGCATTTTAGGGGCCCTAAAGCGTGAGAAGAAAAATGCGTAAAAATGCCCTCCTAAAAGGTACTCATTGGAATTTGGGCCCCTTTGCGCATCTTGGCTGCAAAAAAGTGTCACACATGTGGTATCGCCGTACTCAGGAGAAGTAGGGCAATGTTTTTTGGGGTGTATTTTTACATATACCCATGCTCGGTGACAGAAATATCTCTGTAAATTGACTACTTTGTATAAAAAGTTTTCAAAAGTTGTCATTTACAGAGATATTTCTCACACACAGTATGGGTATATGTAAAAATACACCCCAAATCACATTGCTCTACTTCTCCTGAGTACGGCGATACCACATGAGTGACACTTTTTTGCAGCCAAGATGCGCAAAGGGGCCCTAATTCCAATGAGTACCTTTAGGATTTCACAGGGCATTTTTACGCATTTGGATTCTCACGCTTTAGGGCCCCTAAAATGCCAGGGCAGTATAAATACCCCACAAGTGACCCCATTTTGGAAAGAAGACACCCCAAGGTATTCCATGAAGGGGCATGTCGAGTTCACAGAAAAAACATTTTTTTGGCACAAGTTAGCGGAAATTGATATATATTTTTTTTAATTTTTATTTTTACAAAGTCTCATATTCCACTAACTTGTGACAAAAAATAAAATTTTACATGAACTCACCATACCCCTCACAGAATACCTTGGGGTGTCTTCTTTCTAAAATGGGGTCACATGTGGGGTATTTATACTGTCCTGGCATTTTAGGGGCCCCTAAAGTGCAAGAAGATGTCTGGAATCTAAATGCGTAATAATGCCCTGTGAAATCCTAAAGGTACTCATTGGTTTTAGGGCCCATTTACGCAGCTAGGCTGCAAAAAAGTGTCACACATGTGGTATCGCAGTACTCAGGAGCAGTAGGGCAATGAGTTTTGGGGTGTATTTTTATATATATCCATATTGTGTGTGAGAAATATCGCTGTGAACGACAACATTTAAAAAATTTTATACAAAGTTGTCAGTTTACAGAGATATTTCTCTCACCCAACATAGGTATATGTAAAAATACACCCCAAAACACATTGCCCTACTTCTCCTGAGTACGACGACACTACATGAGTGACACTTTTTTGCAGCCTGGGTGCGCTAAGGGGCCCAAATTCCAACGAGTACTTTTAGGTTTTACAGGGCTGCTCACAATTTAGCGCCGCCCAAAATGCCAGAACAGCAAACACACCCCACAAATGACCCCATTTCGGAAAGTAGACACCCCAAGGTATTCACTGAGGGGCATAGTGAGTCCGTGGGAGATTTTTATTTTTTTTGCCAGAAGTTAGCAGAAATGGAAACTTTATTATTATTTTTTTCCTCAGAAAGTGTCATTTTCCGCTAACTTGTGAAAAAAAATGAAATGATACATGAACTCACCATGCCCCTCCGCGAATACTTTGGGGTGTCTTCTTTCTAAAATGGTGTCATTTGGGGGGTATTTATACTATCCTGGCATTCCAGCACCTGAAGAAACATGACAGGTGCTCAGAAAGTCAGAGCTGCTTCAAAATGCGGAAATGCACTTTTTTGCACCATAGTTTGTAAACGCTATAACTTTTACCCAAACCAATAAATATACACTTATTGGATTTTTTTTTTATCAAAGACATGTAGAACAATAAATTTAGAGAAAAATGTATATAGAAATGTAGTTGTTTTTTAAAAAAAATTTCAACAGTAAGTGAAAAATGTTATTTTTTTGCAAAAATTTAGGTCATTTTTGATTAATATAAAAAAAAGTTAAAATGTCAGCAACAATGAAATACCACCAAATGAAAGCTCTATTAGTGAGAAGAAAAGGAGGTAAAATTCATTTGGGTGGTAAGTTGTATGACGGAGCAATAAACGGTGAAAGTAGTGTAGTGCGGAATTGTAAAAAGTGGCCTGGTCATTAAGGGTGGGTTAAGCTAGGGGGTAAACACTGCAAATAGGACCCTATTGGGGAAGGGCTCATAACACTATGAATGTACCAATGCTCACAAAGGAGCTAACAGCCTCTTTTATCCCCAATTATTTAAAAAGTAACTTTTATTTGGTAAAGTTAAAAATACCTATAGTGAGCACACATGTTTAAAAATCTCTACTCCCAGTGAAATCTAAGAGCCTACTATAAACTGTGATCTAGGCAAATCACCACGGCCGTGCACTTGCCGCTGGTGAGTAAAAGGTGTACTGCTGAATCGGCTGTATCACAGTAACGCTGTGTAATTGCAGCTACCGGCTGCTAGACAAACGTTCGTATGTATTCTCTATTTGATCAGCTCAATGATACACTGGGAGAGAATATAAAACAAGAAACAATTAGTCCCCCAACATGTTTCGCCAGAGCATGCTGGCGTCTTCAGGGTTGTGTCCTTACCCTGAAGACGCCAGCATGCTCTGGCGAAACATGTTGGGGGACTAATTGTTTCTTGTTTTATATTCTCTCCCAGTGTATCATTGAGCTGATCAAATAGAGAATACATACGAACGTTTGTCTAGCAGCCGGTAGCTGCACTTACACAGCATTACTGTGATACAGCCGATTCAGCAGTACACCTTTTACTCACCAGCGGCAAGTGCACGGCCGTGGTGATTTGCCTAGATCACAGTTTATAGTAGGCTCTTAGATTTCACTGGGAGTAGAGATTTTTAAACATGTGTGCTCACTATAGGTATTTTTAACTTTACCAAATAAAAGTTACTTTTTAAATAATTGGGGATAAAAGAGGCTGTTAGCTCCTTTGTGAGCATTGGTACATTCATTAAGCTAGGGGGGGCTGAGGTGGTTAACCGCATGTTTACTTTTCAGCAAAATCTTCAAAATGCAAGCACCACACCTCAAATGAACTCCAGGCCTTTTATGCGCTTAATTGAGAATGAAATAATGAAGGAATTGCCCACACCTACCCATGAAACAGCCTTTGAGTCAACTGTCCAAATATTTTTGGCCCCCTTTAAAAACAGGGTGCCACATGTAAAGGAGCTGCAACTCTTAGGCCTCTTTCACACGGGCGTTGCGGGTGCACTCCGTCAAACAGTGCGGGTGCGTTGCGGGAATCGCCGCGATTTTTCCCTGCGAGTGCAAAGCGCTGTCATGCGTTTTGCACGCGCGGGAGAAAAATCTGCACTTTTGGTACCCAGACCCGAACCTGCACTTCTTTACAGAAGTGCATGTTTGGGTCAGAAATTGTCCCGCTGGTATTATTTCACATTATAACATAGTTATAATGTAAAATAATACCCTTGGCCATCTCCCTAATGTTGAACCCGGTGCAGAATGGGTTAAAAATAATAAACTAATCATAACTTACCTGGTCCATTTGATCGCGAAGCCCGGCCTCCTCTCCGTTAGCTTGAAAGATGTAAAGGACCTGTAATGATGTCACAGCATCACATGGCCCAATCACCTGCTCCATCACTATGGTGATGGAGCATGTGATTGGTCCATGTGACCACGTGACATCATCCAAGGTCCTTAAGCACTATCCACAGCCTGAGGATAGTGATTAAGGACCTTGGATGATGTCACATGGTCACATGGACCAATCACATGCTCCATCACCATAGTGATGGAGCAGGTGATTGGGCCATGTGATGTGACGTCATCACAGGTCCTTTAGATCATCGATGCTGCAGGGAAAGAGAGGAGAGATCGCGACTACGCGATCAAGTGGCTAAGGTAAGTTAACTTTATTATTTTTAACCCCTTCCTCATCATTTAACAATGCATTCTTTATTAAGAATGCTATTATTTCCCTTATAACCATGTTATAAGGGGAAATAATAGAGATTGGGTACCGTTGCTAAGCAACAATGCGGGAAAATCGCAACGCATCCGCACTTGGTTGCGGATGCTTGCGATTTTCCCGCATCCCCATTCACTTCTATGGGGCCTGCGTTGCGTGAAAAACGCAGAATATAGAACATGCTGCGATTTTCACGCAACGCAGAAGTGATGCGTGAAAATCACCGCTCATGTGCACAGCCCCATAGAAATGAATGGGTCCGGATTCAGTGCGGGTGCAATGCGTTCACATCACGCATTGCACCCGCGCGGAAAACTCGCCCGTGTGAAAGGGGCCTTAAACTTTTCATCCAATTTTAATGTGGATACCCTCAAAAGAAAGCTAAAAGTCTGGACTTTATGTCCATGTCTATTATATAACTATAACTTGAATGTGTTTTAGTAAACAGGTAATAAAAACAAAATGTGTGTCAGTGTCCAAATATATATGGACATAACCGTACAAGGTGAAATAAATCACCACTTTTGATTTGTAATGTTAGTATTTTTTTGGCGCAAATTATACCATTATAGATGAATGTCCCCCATAGTGTCACTTGGATGCAACATTTTAGTGGATCTGGTTTTGTATGTTTTATACCGTAATATACCATTACATTGTGCATGTGCAGACGGAAGCATCTTCTCCCAGTAGACAAAGGCGTTTTACTCAAAGGTTAGCATGCAGCATTTCCAGTGTTCTTTTCTTTTAATGTATTAGAACTGTTTCCGGCTTTGAGTCATACTGTGCATAGTTTCCTAATATTCTAGTTATACATGACATAATAGAAGCCTTCTATGTACTTGCCGCACTTCGTAAGCAAGTAGGTGTACAGTGAGAGGATGGATAGAACGTTACCAAAAGCTTAAGAGATAGAGATACGTCTTGACCAGGGATGGCCAACCTGCGGGTCTCCAGCTGTTGTAAAACTACAACCCCCACTATGTCCTGCTGTAGGCTGATAGCTGTAGGCAGTGGGGGCATGCTGGGAGTTGTAGTTTTGCAACAGATGGAGAGACTCAGGTTGGCCATCCCTGGTCTATACCATAGAAATCCACTGGGTATGTGATAAATATCTGATTGCTGAGGAATCCCAAACCTCCCATTCCTCCACACAGCATGGCCGTAACGAGAAGGGGTTTGAATGGAGCAGTGGTCACGGATGTGTAGTGCCACTCCATTCACTGTGGTGCTGATGGAAACTGTCACTGGGCACTTTTTATTTGGGCACTCTCTGGGCACTGTTTGTATTTGGATGCAGTATGGTACTGTATGGGCACTATATGACTTGTCAAAGTAGGGCACTCTCTGGGTACTGTGTATGTGGTCACAGTATGGCTGTAAGTAAATGCCTTAGAACTATGTAAGTATTTATTTTAATAATTTTACTCGCTTATATAGCGCTGACATATTCTGCGGCACTTTACAGACATTATCATCACTCTCTGTCCCCAGTGGGGCTCACAATCTAAAGGTCCCTTTACATTGCCTGATGGAGCAGATGAATGTTGGGAAGAAAGCGTTCCTTCCTGGCAATCATCTGCTCGTCAGTGAAGACTGCTGTATTTACATGGCACAATCCCCTCAACAGTATGGGGAGGAGGGATCGTTAATGCCATTGCTTGTCCCCATACAGAATAATGGTTTGCCAGCAACAGAGGTTGTTTAAGGCTCTTTCACACTTGCGTTTTTGTTTTCCGGCATAGAGTTCCGTCGTCGGGGCTCTATGCCGGAAAAATCCTGATCAGGATTATCCCAATGTATTCTGAATGGAGAGAAATCCGTTCAGGATGCATCAGGATGTCTTCAGTTCAGGACCGGAACGTTGTTTGGCCAAGGAAAATATCGCAGCATGCTGCGCTTTTTGCTCCGGCCAAAAATCCTGAACACTTGTCGCAAGGCCGGATCCGGAATTAATGCCCATTGAAAGGCATTAATCAGGATCCAGCCTTAAACTAAACGTTGTTTCAGCGCATCGCCGGATTCAATAAAGTCCTGGTTGCCATGGTAAAGTGTAGTGGGGAGCGGGGGAGCAGTATACTTACCGCCCGTGCGGCTCCCGGGGCGCTCCAGAGTGACGTCAGGGCGCCCCACGCGCATGGATCACGTGACTTTTATAGCGTCCTGGCTGCCATAGTAACCTCAAAGCATTTCGAAGACTGATCAGGATCCTGATCAGTCTTCTAATGCTTTCACACGACTTGTGTTCTGACGGATCCAGCGGGACGGAAGTGCCTGCCAGATCCTCAGAACGCAAGTGTGAAAGAGGCCTTAGACGGCATGATCTGCTGCCGGCAAACAATTATTTAGGTGTCTGCACGATCAATACTATAACCTGATGAACAAGCGTTTTGCTCGTTCATCAGGTAATCGACGGCCCCTTTATATCAGCAGATTTGTACAAACGCACGTTGGTGATAATCTGCCCAAATATCGAGCAGTGTAAAGGGGCCTTAAGTTCCCTATCAGTGTGCCTTTGGAGTGTGGGAGGCAACTGGAGTACCTGGGGGAAACCTATGCAAATCCAGAGAGAACATACAAACTCTTTGTATATAGTATATAGTAGTTCTGAATGAATTGCAAGCAGTCTGCAGTAAGGGTACAGAGCGGTGAGCCTGTTGACGTCACCGACACTAATAGGCGGGATTTAGCGTTGCCCTAGCCTGCCCGCCAATCAGAGCCAGTGACGTCAACGAGAACACTGCTGGGTGCAAGCCTCCATCTAGCAGTGTGCCAATGTAAACAAACTCCTTATCAGGGGTTGTGAAGATAGGTATATGTCCGGGTTCAACTCTGAACAAGGACAAACCCTTTAACCCCTTCTACCATCAGCAACACAGACTTAGGGCTGGAGGCTTTGCCTAGAGTGTTGAGCAGCTGCATGGTTTTCTTTTCTTCAGGCACTGAAGACATAAATGCTCTGCACAGACTGGAGGAGCTCTCTCCTCTGTACTCTTCTGCTGGCTATGAAGAAGCGTCTGCAGAGCATTTCACAAAAACAGATAGGGGGAAGATCCTGTGTGTATCAGCAATGTCATTATACTGCGTAGCAGAGACTTGTAGTCCCACACATACAACATGAGTATCCCAGCAGTCAGACTGCAGACAGGGCAGCAATTTTATACAGTCCCTTTGCAGAGCAGAGATTGTTGTTACAGCTCTGTATCTGCATGTCAACAAAGGGCCCAGACAGAGTTAGGAAAATGAGGAAATATGTATTTTTTTATTTCTAAAACTTGCTTAGCTTATTTATATCGCTGACTATCAGATTTACAGTGCTTTATTTTTTTTATCAAACAAAACCCTTTAAAAGATATGCTTCAGCTATAGATTGTTCAGTGACCCTGCTGTGCCTCAGTAAACTCAAAATCTTCAGCAGCAATTTAGAGCAAAAAAATCTGAGGAATATCAAATCCCATGTATGATAAAAGTGAAATCAAAAAGTCGCAGAATTTTAATTTTTTTTTGCAAGTATCATTTGGACTGAAAATTGGGAGTTTTTTTGTTTCTACGGCATGTTTGCTACTTTAATGAAAAGTGGGTGTGAACGGCCAGTCCTGATAAATTGGAACAGTTTGCAATCCCATACTGTACTACTATACTACCAGAAAATGAAAAAAAAAAAAAGATCTGGAAGACTTAATGTGAATGAGCTGAGATTGACAAAGTATAAGCTGTTAGAGGTGCTTGGCCAATGATTACACAAGCAAGATGATGCACCCTTTTTTGGAGCAGGTACAGAGCTGCCAAAAATTATTCATACCCCTGGCAAATTTTGACTTAAAGTTACTTTTATTCAATCAGCAAGTCATTTTTTGATGGGAAATGACATAGATGTCTCCCAAAAGATAATAAGACGATGTACAAGAGACATTATTGTGGGAAAAAAAACATTTCTCAGTTTTTATTTACATTTGAGCAAAAAGTGTCCAGTCCAAAATTATTCATACCCTTCTCAATAATTAATAGAAAAGCCTTTATTGGCTTTTACAGCAATCAAACGCTTCCTATAATTGCAGACCAGCTTTTGCATGTCTCCACAGGTATTTTTGCCCATTCATCTTTAGCAATGAGCTCCAAATCTTTCAGGTTGGAGGGTCTTCTTGCCATCACCCTGATCTTTAGCTCCCCCCACAGATTCTCAATTGGATTCAAGTCTGGACTCTGGCTGGGCCACTCCAAAACGTTAATGTTGTTGTCTGCTAACCATTTCTTCACCACTTTTGCTGTGTGTTTTGGGTCATTGTCATGCTGAAATGTCCACTGGTGCCCAAGGCCAAGTTTCTCTACAGACTGCCTGATGTTGTCGTTGAGAATCCTCATGTATTGCTCTTTTTTCATGGTGCCGTTTACTGCGATTAGGTTACCTGGTCCATTAGCTGAAAAACACCCCCAAAGCATTAGGTTCCCACCAGTATGTTTGACAGTGGGGATGGTGTTCTTTGGATTGAAGGCTTCTCCTTTTTTACGCCAAATGAAGGAAACATGATTGTGACCAAACAGTTAAATTTTTGTTTCATCTGACCATAACACAGAAGACCAGAAGTCTTCTTCTTTGTCCAGATGAGCTTTTGCAAAGGCCAAGCGAGCTTTGGTGTGCCTTATCTGGAGAAGTGGCGTCCTCCTTGGTCTGCATCCGCGGAAGCCAGCAGTGTGCAGTGTCCGTTGGATTGTCTGCCTTGAGACATTGCCACCAGCAGAACCCAGATTCACCAGCATGGCCTTGGTGGTGATCCTTGGATTCTTTTTCACCTCTCTAACTATCCCCCTGGCCAGCACAGGTGTCACTTTTGGCTTCCGACCACGTCCTCTGAGATTTTCCACAGTGCGAAACATCTTGTATTTTTTAATAATACTTTGCACTGTAGCCACTGGAACTTGAAAACATTTAGAAATGGCCTTGTAGCCCTTTCCTGACTTGTGAGCAGCCACAGGTCCTCACTGAGCTCCTTTGTCTTAGCCATGACTGTCCACAAACCAACTGCAGAGAGCTGCTGTTTTTCACCTGTTGAGTTGATTAAAACAGCGGTTCCCAATTAATAAGGGTAATTAGGATGCTTTAGAACAGCTTGGACTATTTGGAATGGTATAGAACTGTGGATTTTCCCACAGACTGTGACAGTTTGTGAAGGGTATGAATCATTTTGGACTGGACACTTTTTGCTCAAATGTAAATAAAAGCTGGGAAATGTTTTTGTTTTTTTTCCACAATAATGCCTCTTGTACATCGTCTTATTATCTTTTGGGAGACACCTATGTCATTTCCCATCAAAAAATTACTTGCTGGTAGAATTAAAGTGACTTTAAGTCAAAATTTGCCAGGGGTATGAATAATTATGGGCAGCACTGTATTTGCTGAGGCAGGGTCACATTAACATCTTAGGCATTAAAGGGGTTGTCCGAGTTATGAAAAAAAAAAATATAGCACTGTAAATCTGATGGTCAGCAATATATACATGAGCTAAGCAAGTTTTAGGCAAAAAAAAAAAAATATATATATATATTTCCTAATTTCCCTGGTTCTCTTCTGGCCTTTTGTTTACCTGCAATAACAACAATTTCCTCCCCTCCTCCTGCTCTGCAAAGAGAGTGACTATAAGTGCTGGCCCGAGTGACATGTCTGACTGCTGGGATACTCAGTTATATGTGTAGGACTACAAGTCCCAGCTGTACAATGGCACTGCTGATACACACAGGATCTTCCCCTTACCTGTTCTTGTGCAATGCTCTGCAGAACATCTTTGTCAACTTCTGTGCCCAGTATTTGTCTCCTCACTGCCTGCAGCTACTCAGTAAAGCCTTCAGCCCTGAGATTGTGCTTCTGAAGGCGTTAAAGTTTTTCCTGAAGAATCCAGGGAGAGAGCAGACAGCAGCAGCTCAGCCAGTGCAGGGGGGGCATGACCAGCACAGTGACATCTCGTCTCATGTACAGACACAGATTAACTCTCTCAGAATTGTGCATGAGACATCATCAGAGCAGGGAGAGAAGCTGACATCACAGGTCATGTGACCCTCAGTGAGAAAGGAGCAACTGCAGATAAAGTAAGTGCATGGTAAAGCCTTTACATTTGATTAGTTGGAAACATACAAAGAACAGAAAAATAACTCGGACAACCCCTTTAAGCATCTTTCCATGCTGCGATACACTCTGACACGGTAATGGTCATACAGATGCTGGATATCTTCCTGTGGTACGTCATTACAAGCTCTTTTTAATTTGAACATAGTTAAGCCAAGGTAGTTGTTGGCTACTAAGCACCCAATTGAGTCTCAGATATTCTTAATAGGGGAGAGATCTGGTGATCGAGCTGTCCAGTGGAGCTGCTGGATGCCCTGAAGATCATCTTGTGTAGGGCAGGCTGTTTGTGGTTGGGCATTTTCATGAGTCAAAAAGGCAGTAGGACTGGTTTAACAGTGTCCTGGAGATACCGAAGGCTGGTCATTGTTACTAGGATGGAACGGTTATGGCACTCAACACCATGTTCTGTGTGCCTCTGCGCTTTGTATGATGGCAGTAGATGCTCTCCAGCCCTTCTGTGAACTCTGATGCATCCATCATTACTACCAAGGCAGAACCTGCCTTTATCTCTGAACCCTATTGTTTGCCATTCATGCCTCTAGTGGGCTCTCACATGGCACCAGTGTATGTGCTCTTGGCGATGATGAGAGATCAGTGCCAAACAAGATAGTAGAGAGCATGTATGCAGTGTTTCTTCAAGTAGATGGTGTCTTAGGGTTCTGGCTGTCACTTCAGCGGTCACTGCAGATGCTGTGGCTCTTCTTATACAGTGATCTTAGCATGCATCTGATGAAAATCACAGTCTAACATTGGGGATGACATGGCATCTGCTGGCAGGCTGCTTCTGCTTTTTGTTGAGATTGCATCTAAATGTGCGAGAGGAACTGCTTCATTCACGTCGGAGGTCTTGAGATCACACTTTCCTTTTTGTTCACTTTCATAATGGCTGGAATAAATGCACATACCATAGTTACGCCTCTGTGGTCCATAGTCTAGTAGTGAGAAAGAGGTCTACTCATAGCTGCCTCAGATAGGCAGTCATTTCCAGAGTGCAGTTTTTTTACGGTATTAGTTGTGCCGTCTCGTTCACTACACAGCATTTGGCATTTTCCTTAATATTCCTGAATGTCAGTATTCGGCTTACTTCCTCTTGGTTTGTACGAGCGCTTTGTGTAGCCGTGATTCAGTTTCACAACGTCATGCCTTTTATATGTAACTGATTTATATTGTTTGCAGCTGCTCTAATACTTTTCTTTTACTTGTTACTAGCTGTCACACTGTGGTACAAAAGCTGTGGTCACCTCTAGGCCACGCGGCCTGTTACTAGGCAGCTACCAGTGTGCATGGTCAACCGGCCGCTCCGTTCATTTCAGGTGGCTCTGCAGGGCACAGAGTCTCCATTCTTCTTATGGGTGGGGGTCCCACTGATCACACAGGGGATGACTTGTCCAGTTTGGATAAACCCTAGCTATGTAAAAGGATGTTCTAAGCATCAGATGTTATAACCAGGGGTAGCAGCAGTTGACTGCTCATGAAGCATGAAAAGGTGCCCACTAACGTACCAAGTTAACGCCTCCATTTTTACATCCATATGCCCTTATAGCCACGGCAGTGTACAGCCAGAGATCGCCGGACTAAAAGTACTGCATGACCGACTTTTTAGTCCGGCGATCACTGCCGTGCTGCGCCGTAGCTCCGCCTCCCGGCCCCATTATAGTCAATGAGGATGGAGCGGCAGCACACGGGTACTTGCGGCATGGCAGATCCGGCAGGCTGTTCCGGGAAGTGAATAGCGATGCCGCAAGTGTAAAGACCGATAAATGAGATAATACACAGAAAAGGTCAAAATGTTTCAGCCTCAGCTCCACAGGCAGGTGCGTACTGTGAAGGTGGTTATCAGATACTTACTGTATCTCACCATATCAGGTCTCCTGGCTGGTGGCTTCCCTAACATTTCTCCAAACATTGTACATAAATATTTTCATCTGGAGCACAGAAAAATGCTGATGCCTATTTCTACATGAAATACTTGGAATTCGCTAACCTATAATTAAGCTGGAAATTCCATGGAGATGTTCTAAAAATAGAAAATTAAGTAATTCACCTCTGTATGCCATAGACTTAAAGAGATATTGCACGATTTTGCTATTGATGGCCTATCCCTAGGATGTACCTTCAATATCTAATGGCTGGGGGTCCAGCACCCCACACCCCCACCCATCAGCTGTTTCTGTGTTGCTCTAGTACCATAACTACGCAGCTCATGTTGCGGTTCTCCCATCCTTTGCAGTAGGAGCCGTGCCGCAGTTCTGGGGGCTTACTTCCAGAGCCACTGATTAGAGGTTGATGACCTGTCATGAGGATAGACTATCATTAACAAAATCCTTTAAAGGGGTAAAATAGCATTCAGGAGAAGTTTGCAGGGCCTTCACACACAATGCAGGACATCCTAAACATGTATGATTACCTTTTTTGTCACACTATTGCCCCCTATGTGCCCCTCCTTGGTACAGCAAGAGAAGGCCTGTCGTCAGCAGCAGCCCATTGGAGAACAGACTCCATCTTGCATTGCTGACATTTATTCTAGGCTGTTCTCCTCCCGCCGTATTTCCTTGGCCCCGCCCCCTTGTGCATTCCCTATTGTGCTCCCTCATTGGTGAGCCTCTCACATTGGTTCCCAGACAAGCCGAACTACAGGTCATAACCCTGGCAGCGAGCTATATCCATTTGGGCCAGTTAATGGTGAGTGTATTATGTGGGAAACTAGTGAAAAGATTGAAATACCATATCTAGAGGATTTTTACTTTGTACCGTGTGCTTTCAATAAGAGTCAGACTTTGTATTGTAGAATGATGTGAAGGATAACAATGGACACTTTGTTTTGCAGGCAGCTATGGCGAAACACGTGTTTGAGATGACTGATCCTGTAAGTATTACTGCTCATGATTCTGATTATCGATTAACCGCTTTGTAAAACATTAAATGTATGTGATATGGGAATTACAGTGGCATAAATGTGAGAGTGCGGTAGGATGTTTAGGGAGGAAGTCATCTAAAAATGAAACGTAAAGCACCAGACCACACAGTAAAAAACAATGTTACTTGTGTCACACGTGCACCTGGCAGGAATAACTTTTCACACATGAATGTGGATGACATTTTTAGAAATCAGTTTGAAAAGCTAAGCTTTGTTGTGTTGCTTTTCTTCCTTGTACCTTTCGATATAGATTAAGAAACAGATAAAGGCCGCCTCCACACGAGCGTATGCAAGCCGTATGTGACCCGGATTCTATGTACCGGAATCCGCTGCTAATGTTAATGAATAGGGCTATTCACATGGGAGGATCATTTCCGTCAGTATTTGAAATCTGCAGCATGTCCGAGTTTTGTGCGTATTTGTTTCTAGTGTATGGGAGTTCATCAGACATGCAGGAAGGAAAAAATGCGCATGTAAATACGGATGAAATCCTGAAGCAATACTCATGGTATATCATCAGCAATCCGTGGGGAATCCAGAGCCAGAATACTGACGGATTTCAATGCGATCGTGTGAAAGAGGCCAAAGGCTAAAATTACAGCCTGTCGACTGTAGCTTTTTTATTTATTTTTATAGCTTTTTTACTACCGCTTTTTCAGGTTTTTATAAGGCTATATTCACATGACAGTGAAGAGAAAACAGCAATTAAAATTGGTTGAACTGTCAGTTTTCATGGTCACTTTGCATCTGTGTCTCACCCATTTTTTTCTCATATCCCAACCATCTAAGGCCCCTTTCAGACGAGCGAGTGTCACGCTCTAGACTCGCAGCACAGCTCTCGTCGTGACCTCCCAGCACTGATGGGGTCACATAGCATTATATTGATTTATGATGCTATGTAACCCCTAGAGTTCTGGAATGTATCAGATAGCACTGACAATATTATGTCAGTGTTATACAATACATTCCAGAACTGTAAGGCTGGGTTCACAGTTAAGCGTTTTACAGCGCGTTCCTACGCGCTGTAAAACGCTCAGCAGGCGAAAACCCATGTTTCCCTATGGGCATGGTTCTCACCTGAGCGTTTTACAGTGCGTACGAACGCTCTGTAAAACGCCCTACGCCCAAAGAAGTACAGGAGCTTCTTTGGGGCGATTTGTAGCGCGTATTGTGATTGTTGCCAGAGTGGTCAATCACACGAATGCCGTACAACACGCGTTTCCTATTTCCAAAAACGCGCTGTAATACGCGTGACTAAAACGCGCGTATCAAATACGCTCAAGTGTGAACCCAGCCTGAGGGTTACATAGAATCAAATCATTATAATGCTATGCGACCCCGGCAGTGCTGGGAGGTTAGGAGGGGGCTGTCTGATACTCACTCTGCGAGTCCGATGCGTGAGACAGGGGCCTAAACATTGCTAACAGCTGTTAAAAAAATTAATTTCATTAGGATTTTTTTCCCTAACCCGCTAAAAAAAAAACAAGCACAGAATGGTCACATGATCACTCAGGAGCCATTTTCTCTGTCTTCTACAGAGTAGGAAGGGACTTCGCTGCCTCTCTTTAGTGTCTCCTAGCAAGCAACCCATTTTTAGAAGCTGTCAGACGGATGCCATTCTGTAGGCCAGCCGTTAAAACTGTCCCATTGACTGCTGTGGGGTCCATCAGGCCATCGAAACAGTCAAAAATAGAATTTTTTGTTGTTCTGAAACTGTCTGCATGACGGTCGTTAAAAAGGACGTTGTGTGTTTATAGCCTAAAGTATATCAGAGGAGGGGGAAACAGCAATGGAAACCCACATGTTATAAATATATATAAGATAAAAACTAAAAGAGTGGTGCCCTGATTCAGCAAGACCACTGTATGCTATGGGGCCTGCACCACCGAAGGAAGCATGGGATTTATGACGAGGAGCAGGCTTCATCATAAATGACATGCCTCCTCCGGCAGTCCTCGGAAGCTCAGAACTGCAGTAGATTTCAGTCATTATTTAGACCAATTTCTGGCGTGAATAATGGTGAATGAGCCGAGGCCAATGGTCCTGTCCTCACCATTAGATCTTTTCGTCAAATTGTTGAGAGCGGAGTAAAGATGCTAATTGTGACTAGAAAAGTTGCAGTTCCGCCATATGGGGAAATAGTGAAGTTCTTGAGAGCACTTACTGTATGCACAGTAACTACCATATATCACATCTATAGGGCATATTGGTCAGCATGTATGAGTGTAACTTGTACACATACAGAAAATACACAATATGCTATATAAAATGGTCATATAGATAAATTATTTGGCACCAAAATGTACAATTTATTCTGATCTGCTCAATTTGTGGGATGTATGCCTTAACCTAGGCTCATGCCACAACATCGTTGATGAGTTGTGTTGGGTCTATAAAGTATTTGATATATTTGTGACTCTTTTGGGTGTGCACTATTTCTTCATGTGCTGCTTTGCCTTTTTGGGTCCATTCACACGTCCGTGGTGTGCTCCAGATCTGCAAATTGCGGATCCGCAACACACCTGGCCAGTACCCCCCATAGAACTGCCTATTCTTGTCCGGACAAGAATAGGACATGTTCTATTCTTTGCGGAGCCGCGGCCTGGAAGTTCGGGGCCACACTCCGCAAATGCGGAAGCGGAGAGCACATAGTGTGCTCTCCGCATCACCTCCGGCCCCATAGAGAATGAATGGGTCCGTACCTGTTCAGTTGGTGTTTTGCGGTCCGCAAACCGCGGATCCGCAAAACACGGAAGCTGCTCCGTGTTCCGTTCCGCAATCATTATAGAAATGCCTATTCTTGTCCGCAAAACGGACAAGAATAGGACATGCTCTATTTTTTTGCGGGGGCACGGAACGGAGCAACGGATGCGGACAGCACATGGAGTGCTGTCCACATCTTTTGCAGCCCCATTGAAGTGAATGGGTCCGCGCCCAAGCCGCAAAATATGCGGCTCGGACGCGGACCACAACAATGGCCATGTGCATGAGGCCTGTGACAGGCATTAAAAAAGCAAAGCAAAAAAAAAAACGTAAAGGGAATCTGTCACTGCCTCTATGAGGACAGCCTAAGTTACGGCAGACAGTGGTGTCTGTTATATCTGCCCATGATTTACTTTCTGTGAAGTGTACAGTTTATTAGTTGCTTTGTGCCTGGTAATGTGCAGAGGGGTCAGGGTGCTGCCACACCTTCAGGTTTCTTCATGCCGTTTTTGAGGCTACTTTCACACTAGTGGCAGGACGGATCCGACAGGCTGTTCACACTGTCGGATCCGTCCTGCCGCTAGTTCAAGTGTGTCGCTGGACTGTTGCTCTGTCCTTATTGACTATACTGGGGGATGGGGCGGAGTTCCGGCGCAGCACGGCGAGAGGTCGTCGGACTAAATGTCGGACATGTTGTAGTTTTAGTCCGGCGGCCTCTCGCCATGCGCTGCTTATAGTCAATGGGGACGGAGCGACAGTCCGGCGACACACTTGAACTAGCGGCAGGACGGATCCGACAGGCTGCCGCTAGTGTGAAAGTAGCCTGAGGACAAAACCAGGAGTGGATTGAAAAAAAGTGGAGAAGTTATATCGGTCCTTCATACCTTCTCTCCTCCTATAATCAAGACCTACATCAAAAAGCCTGAACGTGTGTCAGCAGCTTCAGGGTGTGGCTGGGCTGACAGCTGATGAATATGATAGGAAATGTGATATGGGCGATATGGGTGTAAATTCCACCGAAAGTACATCTGAGATAGAAGAGACACTCTGTTAGAATCAGTTCTTTAATAAAATATTGACATTGTGTATAAGGCTATAAGGCACCAGCATGACTTACAGGACGTTTTACCCGTGTGTCACATCAGTTGTCTGATGCCGCGATAATGATCGTGAAACGTGACGACCCCTGCTCAGCGGTTTGCGGCTAATAAACGGTGGCGTGATTACTATGACATTTTATCTGAATTACATTTTATGAAATGCATCGGTGGAAAAGCATCTGAGTCGTTTTGAAATGAAAATAGCAGTTTGTGGGTTCATACTGTCATTATTATTTCCTGCATATGCCTAAACGAAGTGTGGTTAGAACAATTAGAATTAGATGCTTTCCATTTACTTAAAGGGGTAGGCCGGCGCCCGAGGTAAAATCAACGCCTGGAATGCGTAGGAACACGTCAGCACTGAGGCCAGTGAATGGCTGCGGTGCACATGATGACAGGTGGGGCGTCACACTTCTGGTCCACAGGGGCCCGGAAACAGCAGGAAAAACATTCTACAGTTTTCAAACCAGTACCTGGATACTTTTGTAATTGCATTTAATTAAAGATTTTGTATAGAGTTATTTAATAGAATGCATCTGTATAGCGCCACTTTTCTTATGTCTTTGACCTGCTCACTGAGAAGGCTGCACATGCTCAGTTTCATCCTTCAACTGCCTCCTGAGCTGTGATAGGGAAATCTGAGACACGCCCCCTGGGCTTCAGCAGAAAAGACACTCCTCCTGAGCTGTCGGCTTGATATAAATCTAGCAGAGAAATGAATGAGGAGATCTCTGGATCCATGTGAGGTACAGGGCTAGTTCTGGCCTTGTTAGAGATTGTCATATACTATATGATGCCGGATTTTCATTTTTTACATTAATCATGGGATAACCCCTTTAAAAACATTCCAGGCCTTAGCAGATGTTTCCTTGGGGGTCAGACAACCCCTTTAAGACGAGTAACCATGTCCTAAGTTTCTGTGTATGCTTGTTGAATGACCAGGTTATATGTATGATGAGATATAGAAGTTAGTGCGTTCCTACAAAATAGGAGCTTGGACGATACATTTAAAACAATACTTATCACTTGGCCCTGAAACTACCGATTCATATAATACCTTGTCCTTAGATACACAGTTTAAAAACACGGGGGTCCTACAATTATTACATTTCTCTATTGGATCATGGAAAACGTACTTCAAATACATGCCCCGTGTGTCGGTATATCTGTTACAGACTTGTTTTGTCGCCCCCTGGTGTTCTTTCGATTTCCTCTCAGAACGTCCGCCTAATATGTCCAGTGCTCTTGCGAAGAAGCCTTTTCTAGTGCACTGATTTTTATTGGCTGGTCTGAACCATAGCAGAAATCATTATGCCACCGATTTGGGTGGTGGGAATAAGCTACTCGGCATGTATCCTAATTGGCACTGCACAAGGGAACCTTCTGAGCCAGGAATCAGTAGAACACCGCGGGGGCCTTGTAACAAGTATCGTCAAATGGTCACCTAAAGTCACATGAAAGTCACCATCACATTGTGGTTTCTATTATTACCTATGCTCAAGAAAGCAGTGCGGTATCTATCCTCATCACTGGCTATTAGCAGTTGCCAGACCTCCGTAAAAGTAATACAATATTTCATCTTCCGCAGATTGTGCGTTATGATTTCGTAAGAAGATTCTGCTTAATAAGATTACACCCTAAAGCCTCATGCACACGTCAGTGTTCGGTCAGTGATTTTGAGACAAAACCAGGTGCGGCTCTAAACACAGAACAGGTCCAGACCTTTTTCTTATACCTTATGTCTGTGGAGGCTCCAATCCTGGTTTGGGGCATACAATCACTGATAGAAAATCACTGACGTGTGAATGAGGCATAAGCGATTGATTTGTAAGGCCTCTTGCATACGACCGTATGGCTTTTTCAGTATTTTGCCGTCCCCAAAAAACGGATCCGCAAAAATTACGGATGACAATGGAACAGCTGGCTCATGATAGAACAGTCCTATCTTTGTCCGTTATGCGGACAATAATAGGACATGTTCTATCTTTGAACGGAACGGAAATATGGAAACGGAAGGCATACGGAGTACCTTCCGTTTTTTTTTGCGAACCCCATGAAATGAATGGTTCCATATACGGTCCATATATGAAACGCAAAAAACAGAAACGGAAAAAAGGACTAAGGGAATCATTATATGAAGATGTACCCACAGGCAAAAAAAAAAAAAGGGATGTTTATGATCAATATGTGTCCATTTTAAAAATGTGAATTTTTATTATTACTCCAAATACTGTATATACTTGTTATGAGACAGCATGAAGTAGAAGCAAGTAACTCTTCATTCTAATGGCTGCTGAGCAAGTTAATAATTAAAAGAAAGTTCCTATCTCAGGCCAAGTGCTATATTCACAACCATACAGGTTAATATTTCTGTATGATGTCCTCCTTGATTCTGGGGCTGCTTCTTAGTGAGTAAGAGAAGGTTAGGAAGCAGATTCTCCTCTACTTTCTGTGTGCTGTGGATGGTAGCCAGCTTTCACCCACTATGGTCTCATGCACACGACCGTTGTTTGATTCCGTGTCCGTTGCTCCGTTTTTCGTGATTTTCTGCGGACCCATTTGTTTTCAATGGGTCCGTGGAAACCTCGGCAAATGCACCGTTTGTCTTCCGCGTCCGTGGTCCGTGATTCCAGTCCGTCAAAAAAATATAACCTGTCCTATTCTTGTCCGTGAAAAACGGTTCACGGACCCATTCAAGTCAATGGGTCCGTGAAAAAATGCGGATGGCCATCCGTGTGTCATCCGCGTTCCGTGTCTGTTTTTTTTGCGGATCCCTTGGCAGGCACTTGGGAAAAATTGTCAGCCTGTCTTTTGGTAAAATCTTTTGGGTCATGTCCGCTAAAAAAAACGGAAGACACACGGAAACACAACGGAAAGCAAAAACGGACACGGATCACTGAACAACGGAACCCCTTTTTGCGGACAGCATAAAAAAACGGTCGTGTGCATGAGGCCTATCTCTGTGAGAACTGCAAACTAGACATTCAGCATGCATAGAGGAACACTGCTGATAATGGCCGATACCAGTGATGTGATAGCCAGAAGTAGTCTTATTCCTCTTGTAAGGTTAGGTGTGCCTTAAAGGGAACCTGTCACCTGGATTTTGTGTATAGAGCTGGGCACATGGGCTTCTAGATGGCTGCTAGCATATTTGCAATTTCCAGTCCCCATAGCTCTCAGTGCTTTTATTATGTCAAAAAAACGATTTGATAGATATGCTAATGAACCTTAGATGAGTCCTGCTTTTTGAGATGAGTCAAGCGTCCTCTGTTTCCGGAGCCCAGGCACGCCCACTGTGAAGAAGCCAGCACCACCCCGCATCCTCTGACTCTCCTCCTTGCTCCCCGACGTCATAAAGCTAGATCGCCGTAATCTCGCGATAAATGAGCTAGCGCATGTGCAGTGCCGACATAGTTCCTTCCCTGGGCTGGCATCAGCCTCAGGGAACGAACTGCGCATGCGCTAACTCGTTTATCGCGAGATTACGGCGATCTAGCTTTATGACGTCGGGGAGCAAGGAGGAGAGTCAGAGGATGCGGGGTGGTGCTGGCTTCTTCACAGTGGGCGTGCCTGGGCTCCGGAAACAGAGGACGCTTGACTCATCTCAAAAAGCAGGACTCATCTAAGGTTCATTAGCATATCTATCAAATCGTTTTTTTGACATAATAAAAGCACTGAGAGCTATGGGGACTGGAAATTGCAAATATGCTAGCAGCCATCTAGAAGCCCATGTGCCCAGCTCTATACACAAAATCCAGGTGACAGGTTCCCTTTAAGTGACTGGGGACGTAAATCAGATTGGCAAAAAGTAACTTTCTTTCTTCTGTGTAGATGCTAGATGCCTACTTCACACCAAACCCTGCCTATGTATATGACGAACAAATCATACCGCCACATAGGAATGGTAAGAAAATTCTTCTTGCAATAATTGCAGACATTTAAAGACATTAGCTATTACAGTATGTAAAGATTTCTTTCACTGCACATATCGCTCATCATATCAATGTAGAAGTAAACTTGCCTGGTCAAATCGGATCTTTAAAAATTAGGGCGACAAATGTAGTCAATGCAAACTTTTTAATTCTGCTGTTCTATAAAATATCATGCTTTCAAATAAAACGTTGGAGCAGTGGAACTATGGAAACAAGGAAGTTCATGGAAGGAGAGAATTTAAAAGAGTTTTTCATCAATTTGATATTGATGGTCTATCCTGAAGATAGCATGGACTGTGGCCTTCTCTTCAACAAGCTGATTGGCAGGGGTGCCGCGTTTCAGACCCCTGCCGATCTGATATTGATGACCTACCCAAAGGTAATCAATATTAAGATCCTGGAAAACTCCTTTAAAGGATAACTGTCACATTTAGACCCTAATTTCAGTTTTCATATATGTAGTTACTAATATGATAATATACCTGAATCAATAACTATTAGACTTACTTACCCCATATTTAATAAGATTCAGCCCTTAGCAACCAGTCTGTATAAAACTGCAATTTCACTATTCTGTTAAGATGGCTGCCCTCAGCCCTGAGGCTAATCCATAGGACACCTGCAGTGAAGTTAGTGAAGACCAGCTCTGTATAGGGGGGTCTTGCAGTGAAGTTCCCAGGTCTGGCTGAAGCCTGTAGTCCTCCTACAAGCTCTCCTCTTATCAGATAAGGCTGTCATTTATACACTGAGCAGCCCCATATCTTCTCTGAGCTGTATATTCTCCAGAACTGCTAAGGGAGTGTCTGCCAAGCACAGGCATGTGGAGAAGTTCACACACAGCCCAGCACTGTTATCTCCTGTCAGGAAGAACCTGGCTTTTTATACATTCCCTTACAATGCTGACTCACTATCAGTTCCCAGTGCACGCAGCGTGCTCCGTCCTCTCATCTGGTAGATGGAAGGAGCATAGCAACCTGATTTTATCTCAGGTAACAATAGCCAATACTGGGGACTTTTAGGTGGCTTTTAGGGGTTATTTATTTAAGAATCAGAAATTAAAACAGGGCCAACAAGGTAATATTAATCACCAGAATCCAATAGTAAAAAAAAAAAAAATTTGACAGTTATACTTTAAGGGTGCTTTCACATGTTCCAACTCACTTTCAACTCGTTCATCTGTAGAAAACATGAAAACCATGACCACAATTTGGCATTCGTGAAAGCCATTTAAATGGATAGGGGATAACTATTAGATCGGTGGGGGTCCTAGCGCTAGACATCTTGTAGAGATGAATGGAGCCACTCTGTTCATCTTGGGGGCCTCTGGGGGTATGGGGTCCCTTTTCGCATGATTGGTAGGGATCCCTGCAGTAGGACCCCCCACCGATCTAATAGTTATATTATACTCTGTGGATAAGGGATAATTTCTCACAACTAGAAATGTCCCTTTAGTTGGTGTCCCATGTGTTTGGGACCCTGTTGTCCACTGCTGAGCTGTAAAGATAAATAGCCTGATCTTTTTGTTCCTGTAGCATGTATTTATTGGGTGACCAGATTATGGCCTTTACTTAGTTTGTGGCATCAATGTATGATTGATAGGGGTACCACAAACAGGACCTCACCAATCAGCAGAATGAAGGAGTAGCATTGCCTGCTGAAGTACCTCAGGCCTTTCATTGCAGTACCCAACACAGCTACTTCCATACAAGTATGGCTGAGCCTGTTACTGCAGCCCAAGCCATTCAGGTGAAGGAGACTGGGCTGCTGGCCGTCTGACTCCACTGATCAGAGATTGATGTGCTAGGAGTAATCCATGGAACTGGAAGTGACATCACAGAATACACCTAGAATTGCGAGAAATTAGACATTTTTTAAAAGACCCAGCCTGATCAATTTGTATCGATGGTTGATGGATTGAAAAACTTGCAAAGTTCTGTTCATTCAGTCAGTTTAGACCAGTTGTAGATACTACAACACATAATGATGGCTCTGGGCAGTCAAGCAGATCCTTTCTGGGAATGATTTACTGTCTAGGTAAGAACATGAAGACATTTCACTAAAGGATTTTTCTTCTACACTTCCTACTGATTTGCTTTACTGTTCTTGCATCTTCTGATTCTTATCACTCATTTTTCAGAGAAGCTTACTGAATAAAGTGCAGAATATATAAATAGATGATAGCATATTTTATCTAAACCATTGGCGCTGATCAGTCCTAACAATTTTATCAACTTTCAGCACTTTATATCTGACTCTTGGTGGTTTTTAAAAACTCCACGCTTCTTATCTTAGTTTCATCTCATCACAAACGTAAAGCCCAGCTCATTTGTGAATACTTTTCTAAGAATAGCTAAATGTTAAATTACTTATTAGAAAGCTAGAGATTAAAGGGGTTTCCATAGGTTCCCAGAATTTCTATTAAAGGCTGTGGGCACACTGAATCAGCTGGATCAGTAGCCTTCGTCTTTTCTGTCCTAACAGCTCATAAATACTCATTATAGCGAATTTAAATGAGTGTTTATGAGCTGTCAGGAGTTCAGACATAACAGCTGCTGTTCCCGGGAACCGAGAGTCTGCTATTCTGCAAATGCACTGAAATGATATCTTATAATTTGAAAATGTTTAATAAATTAGTTGAAAACAAAATTTACTTTTGGCCCAAAATGAGCAGACACCTGCAAAGGTTTTTATAGCCTGTGCACGCTATTTCCACCTCCAGCATGTTTATTAAAATTAAAAAGAAACAAGTTCAAATTGTCCTAAAGAGGTTTTCCCACAATGAACATTGATCACCTATCCATAGTATAGGTGATAAATATCTAATTGCTGGGGGCTCCACTGCTGTGACGCCCATCGATCACTAGAGTGGGGTCCCGAGACCCCCATTCCTCCATGTACACTGCTCAGCTGTGTCCGTCAGAGCCGTAGACATTGAATGGAGCTGCAGGGCACATGCTCAAGCACTGCAGTCATGTACAAGACCCACGTTCTAGTCCCAGCAGTGGCCCCCTCGGCAATCATACTTTTATCACTTTGTAGGACGACCCTTAAAGTGGTTGTCCGGGAATAAGTCATGTTTATTTTTATGACTGGCTTCAGCAGTGACATTTCCACAAGCAGCACATTCTTGTGGAAACCAGTTATTAGCTGCAGTGGAGCAATGTGTCATGCTCTAGTGTGGGAGGGAAACCCTACACCGAACATAGGAAGGAAAGGGGAAAGGAAATAAGGCCTGAAAACTAGGGAAGGAAGGTGGACACCTCCTAGTGAATACCCTAATCAAAGCCCTGACTGACTACCAGTATGAACAGACCCCAGAGGTAGGTGAGTTCATACACAGGAATACCTAAAGTCCTATCTAACCCTAAAGGACCCTGGTACTAATGACAGGAATGAGACATCCTGTTCCTCCAAAAGGAAGGATGAACAGGAGTCTCCCTAAGGCCTAATACAAAACGACAAGAAAAGCAACAAACAGAAAAGCCAAAATACAAAGAGAAAGGATAACACTTAGGCTACATTCACACGCCCGTATGTGTTTTGCGGTCCGCAAATTACAGATCTGCAAAAAAAACAGATGACGTTCCGTATGGCATCCGTTTTTTTTTTGCAAAATGGACAAGAATAGGACATGTTCTATTTTTTTGCGGGGCTACGGAACGGACATACAGATGCGGATAGCACACACTGTGCTGTCTGCATTTTTTGCAGACTCATTGAAATGAATAGGTCTGCATCCTATCCGCAAAAAAAACGCAAGGAAAACGGAAACAAAATACGTTCATATGAATGTAGCCTTAACTTCCAAGACGCTATGGCAGCACCAGGAACTCAGCCGAGATTCAAACACCAGCTATCCAGAGGTCCAACTGAAGCTATAAACCGCACAGAATTGTGGGGAGACAACTATAAATAGGGAAAGTTAAATGACCACAGTAACAACACCTGGAGTTTAGGGTGTGGCCAGTACCAGAAACAACACGAACGCCTATTGATCCACAGGGAAACCTGTCAAATCATACCACGTGTTGCCAGTCTCAAAGATCTCCTACCTCTCACTGTCGCAAGGACGTCCGTAAGTCTCGGTACGTCCGTGACACAATGTGACCATGTCCATGCTGTCTAGGAAGAAAAGTAGCCCGGAAGATGGACACACCATGTGCACACTCCTCAGAACTATATGATGTATTCTTGCAGCACTCCTGTGGCTTTTTGCCTACTAGTTGTATGGAGCTGTAGCTGTAATGTACTGCACTTACATAGGCCCGCATATTAAGCTGACAATGTGCTTGTGATCCTTCTAAATGCTCTCCTTGTTTTTTCTTAAAGTTGATGGACCATATCTTGACATTGTTGAGCAACCTAAACAGGTAAAGAACTAACTCTTATTATTTACCTTTCCTCCATATATTCTGTTTTATGCTTCCATGCTTTATTTATGGCCTGGTTATCAATTACCGTAAAAAGGAACCTGCCACCTCTCCTGACATGTCTGTTTTAGTGACTACCTGCATTCCACATGTAATCATTTTGGAGCACCTAACTCTGCGTTGTGCCATTGTGCTATTATTCCCACTAGAAGTTTATGAACAAATTGCCAGCAGTTTTCAATATAGTTCCATCTGGGTGTTACTAGTTGTAGGTATGTCTTACACTATCCAATCAGTGCTGCCATTGGAAGGTTGTTCAGGAACACACCTTCAACTGGTAACACCCAGATGGACCTTCATTATTGACTGCTGGCAATTCATTCATAAACTTCAGGTAGGAATAATAAAGGAATGGCACAATATTGAGTTACGGTATAAGAACAAACAATTGTCATTACATCGTGGTGGCGTCGGAAATGACAGACTTTACTGAAGACAGCAGGTCAGCAACTCCACAATAATGGAGTGCATTTATTAACACCGGCGTTTTAGACGCCGGTCATATTAACGGCCCATAGCTGGCAATGAATCCGTCGGAGTTATGAAGAGGTGCAGGCCCCTCCATAACTTTGGCGCATCCAACGCCAGTTCTAAATGTAAGACCGCTTCTGAGCTGTCTTACATTTTGACGGGCCTACTGGCCCAGCCCTTTCCTCGCTCATGCCACGCCCACAATTTTTGATCTGGTGTAAGTGAAAAAAGTCGAATGAGCGCTTAGTTGCACCATCTGCCCCTAAAATACCCCTAATTTAGGCGTATTTCAAATTAGTAAATGACCCCCAATTTTTTTTCCCCCTCCAACACAAGTTAGGCTGAGTTCACACCAGCATTCAGCATGCATGCAGGACTTTTGTCTCTGCCTCAAAACTCTTCCTCTGAACAGAAACCTAAGGGACCCCATTATAGTCTAAGTGGTCCGTAGGCTCCATTCGGCACAGTTATGTGCCGAATCTGTCCTTTCCATTCTTCTGCTCCTATAATGGAGCAGAAGAACGGAAAGGCTGAACGCTGTGAACTCAGCCTTAAACAGTTGCTTGTATGGAACCACATCAAAATTAAAGGGGTTATCCAATCCTATAAAATATTGTCCCATATGCCAGGCCCCCCAAAACTGAATATACTTAGCTGGCTCCCTGCGCCGCTTCTAGTCCCCGCAAGGCCACTGCTGCTTCTCCCTGTGCACGGATGAAAACATCCAGTGTCGAGGGGTGGGGGGGGGGGAGCAGCCAATGGCAGGCGGGGACTGGAATGAGCCTCCCTAGTGTCACCCGTGATGCTAGGGAGGCTCGTCCCCATCCCCGCCTGCCATTAGCTGCTCCCTCCCCCAACCCCTCGACACTGGATGTTTTCAGGGAGAAGCAGCAGTGGCCTTGCGGGGACTAGAAGCGGCGCAGGGAGCGGGGGGCCAGCTAAGTATATTCAGTGTTGGGGGGCCTGGCATATTAGGGGAGGGGGGGGCTTTTTATAGGATTGTAAAACTCCTTTAACACAAAACAGCAAAATAAAGGCCTTACCCGTCTGGGCGCTAACTGAGCAATGTTTTCCTGTCCTATGCTCAGCCTCAGATAACAGGAGATCAGGCACACACAGCCAGCAGGACATCTAGCCTCCCCTGTTCTCTGACACTGAATGAGCTCGTATTTGTTCCCCCAGTATTGAGCCTAGTAGCTACACCTGGGATTACCTTAGACTAGGGGAAAAGTAGTACTGGAGTGAGGTGGAATGGCACCCCTCCAGTCATTTCACATACACAGTGTTCCAATGGGAAATGCAAGTACTTACTACTAGTAGTAAAACAGACTTGTCAGGAGAGCTTACAGGTCCTTACTTCATAGCATATGCCTATGTCAGCATGTATATCAGATCATGTTATCATGACATATAACTGCAGTTGTCACCCTCAATACATAAGCAGGAAATGTAGTCTGTGATATTCATTTTATTGTATGCCATATTTCTCTTTGCAGAGAGGTTTCCGCTTTCGATACGTGTGTGAAGGACCTTCACATGGTGGCCTTCCTGGAGCTTCTAGTGAGAAAAACAAGAAATCCTATCCTCAAATTAAGGTTAGCTTTAGACGGATATACTTGGGACTTGTTCATATTACCACTAGTTATTTCCTTCAGAAGAGTGGAATAAGGGCTGGATCTGGCACAGAACTGAATGGTGTTGAGTGAACCCCATTAACCACGATGGGCGAGTTCAGTTTCTGTTGCGCTCTTTTACAGAAAGAAAGCCTCCATACAGCACTTTTTTGTCTGCTGTTTCTGACGGAATCTGTGATGGAAGCTCCAAACAGAGCTGTGAACAAGCCCTTGAAGTATTCAATGTACTTCATGGTTATTTCGTGCTGCCTAGTTGTATGTATGGCAGACTTCATATAATGTGTATTGTTCAGTATCTTTTCATTTATTGTGTGGGGTCTGCTGGTCTCCAGTATGCCCCATGGTATCTACATTGCCCATTTTGGATCCATATAGCATCCTGTATAATGCAGTTATCCATTATATTAGCAGTTGACCGGGTCTAGTGTGGTTTTAGTACTGTCTATCTTTGCCCTTTAGCTACTTGATGATTTTGCCCTGAGCTGACGGCATAGTAATCTGACTGGATGCCACAGACTCTCCTGACAGCCCTGGTTAAACAGTATATCTGTGAAGGAATCTTAGGTCATCAATACCTGATTGGTGAGGGTCTGACACCCGACACCCCCACCAATCAGCTGTTTGAAGGGGCTGTGGCCCTCCACAGCCTGCCAAGCACATTGCCGTCTATTGTATAGTGGCCTTGCTTGGCAATGAAGCCTCGGCTCATTCACCTGAATGGGAGTAAGCTGCACATGTGACCGATGAACAAGACCTCACCGGAGTTCCGTGGCCTCTTCAAACATCTGATTGGCAGGGGTGACTGGATTCGGACACCTACCAATCAGATGTTGATGACCTATCCTAAAGGACAGGCCATCAGTCGCTAACTCATGGAAAACCCCTTTAACATATTACGGAGAAACAGGTATACGGACAAGCACGCTACCATGTTGCATATACAATGCTGTGCCTTTTACATTTCATCCGTTTACAAAAGGGGAAGTTTTCGTTTCCCTAAACAGAAGGAACTTAAATCACACAAGTAATTCTATTTTACTGTCTTGGTCTGGTACACATTGCATCAGCACAATTTCTATCATACTTGTTACCTAGAAATTAAAGGGATATTCCCGTGTTACCATTTATGTGATATCCACAGGAGGTTGGACCCGCTCCTGCCTCGAGAGCAGGGCCCCTTCCCACAACCCTTATGAATGCTCGACTTGCTTCTGTGGGATATTTACGGCATGATTTATAGTCATCATTGTAGACCACGAAATAAAAAGAGCAGTGGAATGTTTTTTTATTTTTTATTTCAGCATTTTTACGAAAATAAAAATTATTTTTTTTTTTACTTTTTTTTAAAAAAAGCAACCCAATAGCATTATAAAGATCATACGCTCACCAGTCCCCCCCACTCCGGTTCTCACCTCCAGTCTGTGTTTACGTTAACGCAGTTGTACACACTACATGACCACTGCAGCCGACCACTGGCCTCTGCTGAGTCTGATTGGCTTTGGCGGGAGGGACATACTGAGAAGGAGGACTGAAACATGGTGCTGAAAACTGTGGGGAATAGGTTGAGTGTGGGATTTTTATTTAGTGGCGCTAAATAGGTCGGCCAACCCCATTCATTTTTACCTAGGCAAAAATGCAGAATGTGAACAGTAACACTGACTTTTTATTTCTTTTATGGTATGCAATCATCATTTTAAATGTTTCTATAAATCCATTGTCCAGGCGTTTACCAGAGTGTCAAAACCAACAATAATATGTGTAATTGCCTGATCCATACCTGATGAGGCTCCTATATAACAGCCGGTTTCCCTGTCCTGATCACACACCACTGTCTGCGGCTTATGACAAGCATACCTGTCGTGTCCTGAATGAGTTAACATGCCAGACCCTTTGCTGTCCAGGAGATTAGACACAGAGGTGCCTGGCACTGACCTGCCCCCCTAATGAGGTAGCCATGCACACGTGGCTGGTCCATGCGTGGCACCATCTCCATATGTGCATGGGGCAGACTTCTTGGGACAGAAGCCACATTACGAAGACACTGTTTTCATAGGGTGTTTGTATTAAAATCCCTTACCTGGCGCACCATAGAGATGTCTGATTTCAGTTTTTTATACTGTAATGTACCCTATGCCAAGTGTTTTTTTATCTACTAAAATGAGAATAGGAATGGTGCGGCAATATGTAAGAAGGGGCCATATTCAGTTTGTGATTTATACCATTTGTTCATAGAGTATGTTATAAATCAGTGTTTCCTAGTGTAGCTATTATAATCCCTTTCACGCCGCAGCATATTTCTGAGTGTAGTAGTAAGTTTTTGCAGGCTGGTTGGCCGCACGTTAATTTGGGAAATTCCATGGACCGGTTAGTGTACTTTCCATTACAGGGAAATGTAAATGCATTGGCTGCCTTCCAGATGTTGAGAGCTATTCAGAAGCTTCTGTATACACATGTGGGTTATTACTGATTTGTGTAAAGACGTTTTCCTATCTGATAGTGGATGGGATGCTTGTGTCCAGCTTCTAGCTCATACACCGTGCTGCAGGGGGTATTGTTTGCTACAGAAATGCTGTGATTTGTTACTATTATTCATTGTGTGATTTATGAGGTTGTAGTGTTTGTTTTTAAAGAGTTAAGCCCCTTTCACACGGGCGAGAATTCCGCGTGGGTGCAATGCGTGACGTGGACGCATTGCACCCGCACTGAATCCGGACCCATTCACTTCGATGGGGCTGTGCAGATGAGCGGTGAGTTTCACGAATCACTTGTGTGTTTCGTGAAAATCGCAGCATGTTCTATATGCTGCGTTTTTCACACAATGCAGGCCCCATAGAAGTGAATGGGGCTGCGTGAAAATTGCATGGCATCCTCAAGCAAGTGCAGATGCAATGCGATTTTCACGCATGGTTGATTAAAGTCAATTTACTGTATTATTTTCCCTTATTACATGGTTATAAAGGAAAATAATAGCATTCTCAATACAGAATGCTTACTAAAATGTGGATTGAGGGGTTAAAAAATAATAATAATTAACTCACCTCATCCACTTGATCGCACAGCCGGGCATCATCTTCTTTCTTCTTCTTTGAGGACCTGCCAAAGATCCTTCTATCTTCATTCAGCAGGACCTGCGCTGACGTCATCACGCTCACCACGTGGTGAGCACGATGACATAATCAAAGGTCCTTTGGCAGGTCCTCAAAGAAGAAGAAAGAAGACGATGCCGGCTGCGCGATCAAGTGGATGAGGTGAGTTCATTTTATTTATTTTTTTAACCCTTCAATCCACATTTTAGTAAGCATTCTGTATTATGAATGCTATTATTTTCCTTTATAACTATATTAGGGTACTTTCACACTTGCGGCATGGCTATCCGGCAGGCTGTTCCGGCAGTACTGCAGGTCCGACTTTTTAGTCCGGCGATCTCTGCACGGGTATTTGCGGAATGGCGGATCCGGCAGGCTGTTCACCCGCCGGAACAGCATGCCGCATAGCCATGCCGCAAGTGTGAAAGTACCCTTATAAGGGAAAATAATAAAATCTGCACAACACCAAACCCAAACTGGGTACCACATTCATTTTTTTCTCACACGCGTGCAAAACACACTGCACTCGTGCGGAAAAAACTGAACAACGGAATGCAATCGCAGACAAAACTGCCTGAAATTGCGTCCCTACTCGTGATGGTTTCCCGCAATGCACCCTGGACGCATCTGGCCCTCACCCGCGACGCCCATGTGAAAGAGGCCTTAGAGCAGGGATGGACAAACTCGGCCCTCCAGCTGTTGTAAAACTACAATTCCTACCATGCCCTGCTGTAGGCTTATAGCTGTAAGCAGTCTTTGCATGCTGGGAGTTGTAGTTTTGCAACAGCTGGTGGGCTGAGTTTGCCCATCCCTGCCTTAGAGAGTTAGAAGAAAAAAAATACCCTAACCATCCAACGCTTTCATGGTAACAATTTCCTTCCCCTTTGTATACACGATGTAGTGTATGTTTAACCCATCGCGGCCCTTAGCGCAATAGTACATTAACAGGTAGCGAGAGGTGTATGGAGCAAAGTCATCAGTTGATCCTGCTCCATATGCGCATATATCAACTGTGTAATACAGCCAGCAGACCGCAATGACTGGTATCAGAGACAACTCCGATCCTGGTCTTTCAACTCCACAGATGCTATGGTCAATAGCAAACACAGCACGTAAGTGGTTAAACAGAGAGAGGGGTCTCCCTCTGCCCTCTAATCAGAGCCCCCACAGCGAAATCTCAGGGCTCAGATTGGTGACTGTGACAGCCTGGGGTCTTGGGAAGGCTGTCAGGCTTTTCATAGTAAGCTTCCTGCTAAGCTGAGGGATAGCCTAACAGGCAGCAAGTAAAAATCCCCTAGATTGCGATGGTTCTCTATTATAGTCTATGGTACAAGCCGTCAGAAGGCCCCTGAGGAAACTAAAAATGACAGTGAAAAAAAAATGTTTAAAAAAAACCACAAAAATCTTTAAATTCAAATCACCCCCTTTCTCAGTTTTACACATAAAAATAAACAATAATAAATAAGCTTAATTGTCATTGCTGTGCCTGAAAATGTTAATGAACTTCTTAACCACCTCAGCCCCCCTAGCTTAAACACCCTTAATGACCAGGCCACTTTTTACAATTCTGCACTACACTACTTTCACCGTTTATTGCTCCGTCATA
This sequence comes from Bufotes viridis, assembly GCA_033119425.1. Taxonomy (NCBI): domain Eukaryota; kingdom Metazoa; phylum Chordata; class Amphibia; order Anura; family Bufonidae; genus Bufotes; species Bufotes viridis. Next base: position 422,657,772 of record CM065589.1, read on the forward strand.
CAACTTACCACTCAAATGAATTTTACCTCCTTTTCTTCTCACTAATAGAGCTTTCATTTGGTGGGATTTCATTGCTGCTGACATTTTTACTTTTTTTGCTATTAATCAAAAATGACCGAAATTTTTGCAAAAAAATGACATTTTTCACTTTCTGTTGTAATTTTTTTTTTAAAAAACTACATTTCTATATTCATTTTTCTCTAACTTTGTTCTACATGTCTTTGGTAAAAAAAATCCAATAGGTATATATTTATTGGTTTGGGTAAAAGTTATAGTGTTTACAAACTATGATGCAAAAAAGTGAATTTCCGCATTTTACTTTTTTTGCTATTAATAAAAATTTAACGACATTTTTGCAAAAAAATGATATTTTTCACTTTCTGTTGTAAAATTTAAAAAAAAAACTACATTTCTATATAAATTTTCCGCAAAATTTATTGTTCTACATGTCTTTGATAAAAAAAAAGTCCAATAAGTGTATATTTATTGGTTTAGGTAAAAGTTATAACGTTTACAAACTATGGTGCAAAAAAGTGAATTTCGGCATTTTGAAGCAGCTCTGACTTTCTGAGCAACTGTCATGTTTCTTCAGGTGCTAGAATGCCAGGATAGTATAAATACCCCCAAATCACACCATTTTAGATGGAAGACACCCCAAAGTATTCACGGAGGGGCATGGTGAGTTCATGTATCATTTCATTTTTTTTCACAAGTTAGCTGAAAATGACACTTTCTGAGGAAAAAAATAAAATATCAATAAAGTTTCCATTTCTGCTAACTTCTGGCGAAAAAAAAATAATCTCCCACGGACTCACTATGCCCCTCAATGAATACCTTGGAGTGTCTACTTTCCGAAATGGGGTCATTTGTGGGGTGTGTTGTACTGTTCTGGCATTTTGGGCGGGGCTAAATTGTGAGCCTAAAGGTACTCGTTGGAATTTGGGCCCTTATGCGCACCCAGGCTTCAAAAAAGTGTCACTCATGTGGTATCGCCGTACTCAGGAGAAGTAGGGCAATGTGTTTTGGGGTGTATTTTTACATATACCCATGCTGGGTGAGAGAAATATCTCTGTAAATTGACAACTTTGTATAAAAAAAAATTAAAAAGTTGTCAGTTTACAGCGATATTTCTCACACCCAGTATGGGTATATGTAAAAATACACCCCAAAACACATTGCCCTACTTCTCCTCAGTATGGCGATACCACATGTGTGACACTTTTTTGCAGCTAAGATGCGCAAAGGGGCCCTAAATCCAATGAGTACCTTTAGGATTTCACAGGCCATTTTTACGCATTTGGATTCTCACGCTTTAGGGCCCCTAAAATGCCAGGGCAGTATAAATACCCCACATGTGACCCCATTTTGGAAAGAAGACACCCCAAGGTATTCCGTGAGGGGCATGGCGAGTTCATAGAAAAAAAAATTTTGGCACAAGTTATCGGAAATTGATATTTTTATTTCTTTTGCAAAGTCTCATATTCCACTAACTTGTGACAAAAAATAAAATTTTACATGAACTCACCATACCCCTCACGGAATACCTTGGGGTGTCTTCTTTCTAAAATGGGGTCACATGTGAGGTGTTTGTACTGCCCTGGCATTTGAGGGTCTCCGCAATCATTACACGTACGGCCAGCATCAGGAGTTTCTGCGATTCTCCTTATATTGAGCATACGGGTAATGAGATTTTTTTTTTCCGTTCAGCCTCTGGGCTGAAAATAAATAAATAAATGAACGGCACAGATTTTTTCATTCGCATCGATCAATGTGGATGAAAAAATCTCTGCCAAAATCAGTGACTGCGGTGCGGTGGGCTGGGCGCTAGCTACCTAACAAGTAGCTAACTAACTGGCGGTGATAAGGGACCTTTATGCCCCATTCACACGTCCGCAGTTCTGTTTGCGGAACGGAATTGCGGACCCATTCATTTCTATGGGGACAGACTTTGTCCTGCTCGGATCGGGAATTGCGGATCCGCACTTCCGGGTCTGCACTTCCGTTCCGCAAAAATATAGAACATGTCCTATTCTTGTCCGCAATTGCGGACAAGAAAGAGCATTTTCTATATAGTTCTGGCAATGTGCGGATCTGCAAAATGCGGAAAGCACATTGCCGGTGTCCGTGTTTTGCGGATTCGTGGATCCGCAAAACACATATGGACATGTGAATGGAGCCTTACAGGGGGGTGATCAGTGACAGGGGGGTGATCAGGGAGTCTATATGAGGTGATCAGGGGTTAACAAGGGGTTAATAAGTGACAGGGGGTGGAGTAGGGTGGTGCGTGGTGCTACTTTACATAGCTACCTGGTCCTCTGGTGGTCGATCCCAGCAAATGGGACCACCAGAGGACCAGGTAGCAGGTATATCAGACGCTATTAACAAAACAGCGTCTGATATACATCTTTGATGCTTTTTATTTTGCATCTACAGCCTGCCAGCGATTGATCATCGCTGGCAGGCTGCAGAATAACTGCCGAGCCGCGATCTGCTGTGAACAATTGAATAAAAATTATCAGAAGGTCATATGTACTCTCAAATAGTACCAATAGCATCTACAGCTCTCCCCACAAAAAACAAGTCCTAACACAGCTCTGCAGACCAAAGCCTCTTTCAGACGAGCGAGTTCCACGCTCCGGACTCACAGCGCGAGTATGCAGCAGCTCCCGTCTTGACCGCCCAGCACTGACGGGGTTGCATAGCATTATATTGATTTATGATGCTATGTAACTCTTACAGTTCTAATGCTGTCAGTGTTATTCAATACATTCCAGAACTATAAGGGCGGGTGCTCTCTCTGACACGTTGCGAGTCCGGAGTATGGAACTCGCTCGTCTAAAAGGGGCCAAAAACAAATAATAATTTTTTAAATTTTTTTGAAAGGTTTTTATTTTTGTAAATGTAGTTAAAATAAAAACTGTCAAAATTTGGTATCGCTGGAATTGTACAAATCCAGAGAATAAACTTGTCATGTCAATTTTAAAGCATAGTGAACGCTACAAAACCGAAAACTGAAAAACCATGGCAAAAGTGCGTTTTGTTTTTTCATTTCACTTGACAAAGAATTTTTCCCCGTTTTTCAATTAAAGAAATACAACGAAAGCTGTAGGATTGGAAAAGACATTATGGATCTTGGAAGGCAGGGAGGTAAAAATGAAAAAGCAAAAACAAAAATTGGCTCAATCCTCAAGACATGACATAGCATATATGATGGGAGAGCTCCAATGGTTAAATCCACTAAATGTATTGTAGGGATATGTACAAGTGGGCGGGGTTGGCAATGGCAGACGTTTCAGAGAGTTAAAAGTCCAACACTGTTTATTTTTGTTCTAAAATAATATCACGACAGCCAAATTTATGTAGTCACTTTAAGCTACTTGATAGGAACATAAACATAAGGAAAGCACCTTCCCATCTGGACGCTAACTGAGCATGGATTTCCTCACCTAGGAATAGAATAGGCCTTAGGCCTCTTTCACACGAGCGTGTCCGGATTAGGTCCGGATGCGTTGCGGATGCGTTCAGTGAAAACTGCGATTTCACAGGCAAAGCCATTCAGTTTTGCCTGCGATTGCGTTCAGTTGTTCAGTTTTTTCCGCGCGGGTGCAATGCGTTTTGATGCGTTTTTCACGCGCGTGATAAAAAACTGAAGGTTTATAAACAACATCTCCTAGCAACTATCAGTGAAAAACGCAACGCACCCGCACTTGCTTGCGGATGCAATGCATTTTTTACGCAGCCCCATTCACTTCTATGGGGCTAGTGCTGTGTGAAAAACGCAGAATATAGAACATGCTGCGATTTTCACGGAACGCACAAGTGATGCGTGAAAAAAACCGCTCATGTACACAGTCCCATTGAAATGAATGAGTCAGGATTGAGTGCGGGTGCAATGCGTTCACATCACGCATTGCACCCGCGCGGAAAACTCGCCCGTGTGAAAGGGGCCTTACTCAGCCAGCAGGTCGTGCTTCCGAGCTCTGACACTGAATGAGCATTCAGCCCTGTATTTATTCCCCCAGTAATGAGCCCAGCAGCCACACTTGGGTTTGCCTCAGGCCAGAGGAAAGTGGTGTACTGGAGTGGAGTGAGAATGGCAACACCTATGTGCCACTCCATAAAAATCCAGCCCAGAATAAAGTGCCTCCGCAAACTAAACTTTGCTGAAGCAACCTGGCCTTCTGGATTCTTTGTACGTCATCCATCTGAGCATTGTAGGTGAGATATACACCCCCTACAGTACTTTACATCGTGTTACAATATCCATAAGTCCCATTCACCTAACATAAGGCCCCATTCACACAGTATTCTTTTACCGGTGAGATTTGGCAATGTTTTCAATAGAGGGCTGTGCTGCTCGTCATGCAGCCTTGATTTATAGCTCACTTGATCACTTCAAGAAAGGAAATGTCTTTTCTTGCTACAGTGTCCCACTGGATACTGATGGATACTGATGGAACCCATGGCAGGTGGCCACATGTAGTTTAGTTGAATTCAGCGGCATCTAAATTGCCAAAAACAACTGCCATTTCTGCTGCACGAGACACGATAGATTTTGGCTTTGCAAAATTTGCAGTGAGAGTGTATCTTTGTATCTTTGAACTCTGCAGAAAGAGTGTATATTTGAACTTTATAGAGCCAGTATATGCTTGTATACTTTTTTATGATGGATACAACAGTATGTTTGACTACTGGAAGAGGATTCTTTACGGCAGGGATGCTCAACCTGCGGCCCTCCAGCTGTTGCAAAACTATAACTCCCAGCATGCCTGGTAAGCCTACAGCTATCAGCCTACAGCCGAGCATGATGGGAGTTGTAGGGACTGGATGGGACTGGATGTATTTCTGGAGTGTAATAATATTACAGGTTATAGCTACTAGAGGGAGTTATTCTGGGAGTTATTCTGATTGCCTGATTGGAGTCGGGAAGGAATGTTTTTCCCCTTAAGTGGGGAAAATTGGCTTTTACCTCACAGGGTTTTTTTTCTTCCTCTGGATCAACTTGTAGGAAACAGGCCGAACTGGATGGACAAATGTCTTTTTTCGGCCTTATATACTATGTTACTATGTTACTTTGTTATTTTCAGAAGACTCATAGTAGTAAACGGAGAGTATTACAGGACTGCCGGAAATAGCCGAGCCAGATCGCAGCTATTTTCAGAATTCCCATAGCAGTCAAAAAGAAGGTGGCTGCGCATGTGTGGCTGCCTTCTGTTGGAGGTCCCGTTCTTCAATAGCAGCAGATCCCAGATGTGAGACCCGCACCTATCTAGCCTTGATGGCATATCCTAGTGATATACCATCAATGTCCCAGAGGGGTGCAACTTCTATAAACTCCTGGACAACCTTTTTGATGTGATCAAAGATCTTCTTGGTTCCTACTTATATTATTATTGTGGTCTATGAATTAGAGAATTTTGATTTTTGTATCTTTGACAGATAAACAACTACGTTGGGCAAGCTAAAATCATTGTGCAGCTGGTGACCAATGGCAAAGATGTCCGCCTACATGCCCACAGCTTAGTGGGAAAGCACTGTGAAGATGGAGTCTGTTCTATAAGCGTGGGACCTAAAGACAATGTTGTTGGGTGAGTCGCTCTTCCTTGCACTTCGGAGGTACAGGTGATTCTAGGCATTTATGTAAAGTTCAAAAAAGCAGGAAATAACTAGTAAACCTCTGTACTTGGTTTGTTCAGATATTCCAAACCACAGCATGTTTCACACATGCATGACATTCATCTAAGGTTTATCTGCACTGACATTGTACTTCCCACACTAGATGACTAGAATTACTGATATCTATACACCCAGTCTCTCTGAAATGTAATGTTATGGCCTGTGTATGTGGAGCCGTTTTTGAAACTATTGATGAAAATCTCCTTCAGAACAAGGACTGTACTTATGCTGCCATTAACAAATGGAAGTCCAGTCATAGCAGTATATATATAGTAAATGCCAACATAACGCTACTTTCACACTTGCGCTAGCAGGGTCCACCAGGCTGTTCCGGCAGGGGAATAGCTTGCCGGATCTGTACTAAGGCTAGCCCATGTGTGATGCCGGAAGTCCGCTCCAGCCCCATTCACTATAATGGGGACGGGCCAAACATGCCGAGAGGCGGTCTGGCAAAAACTGCAGCATGCTCGGTATCACGTCTAATATGGCAGGTAACAGACATGCGGCGCAGAGGAGAGGGAAGGGGAGTACCCTTTCACTAGGGAGAGGGAGTGGTGACGCCCTAACACCTAACACCTGACTGCCCTGACTTCCCCAGACAGGCTGCTAACCTGTACGCCGATCACATGCCTTGTCCCTGGCTTGCCCTGAAAAATGCCCTAGGTAGTGAGTAGGGAGGTGGGAGCACTAGTCCTCACCACTGACACCCAGGGTAACAATATGAAAGGACACAAACACCACAAACAATCCCCAAAGGAGAGAACAGGAGAGAACCGGAGAACCGACAGCACCAGTTCCAACAGCTCCACAGCAACTCCACCAGAGGTCAGAGTAGAAGATCTGGAAAGAAGGTCTATATCTGGCAACAAGGGAAGTAGAAAGGGAGAATATATAGTAGCTGGGAGTGGCTAACAGAGAACAGCTGAAAGGAAAAGCTACAGAAACCTAGATGGGACAAAAAAGATCGCAAACCTAAGCAGGAAAACCTGGACCGGAATCCATTCCCACTACTAGGTCATGGAGCGATCTCTTGATACCGAGCGAGTAGCCACCCACTGCGACCTTCTGACCCCAGGCACAACAGGGTCAGCGAGAGGTCGTGACACCCTCATGACACTCGGCCCGTCCACATTATAGTGAATGGGCTGAAGCTGACTTCCGGCAGCACACATGGGCTAGCGTTAGTATGAATCCGGCAGACTGTTCCCCTGCCGGAACAGCCTGCCGGACCCTGCTAGCACAAGTGTGAAAGTAGCCTAATGCAAGTAACTGATAGCACTAATAAGTGCAATGATTTGTCTGCATACAACTGGAATCATTGAGGAATTGTATGGTGCCTTGAAAAAGTATTCATACCCCTTGAACTTTTCCACATTTTTTCACGTTAAACCCACACACTTCAATATATTTTATAGGAATTTTATGTGATATACTAACACAAATTTTTTTATAAATGAAAATCTGGAAAGTGTGACGTGCATTTGTATTCAGCCCTCCTGAGTCAATACTTTGTAGGATGACCTTCGCTGCAATTACAGCTGCAAGTTTTTTGGGGTATGTCTCTACCAGCTTTGCACATATAGAGGGAGATATTTTTCATTCATTTTATTAAATTTTTAATTTCATTCTTCTTTGCAAAATAGCTCAAGCTCGGTCAGATTGGAGGGAGAACATCTGTGAACAGCAATTTTCAAGTCTTGCCACAGATTCTCAATGGGATTTAGGTCTGGACTTTGACTGGGCCATTCTAACACATGAATATGCTTTGACCTAAACCATTCCATTGTAGCTCTGGCTGTATGTTCAGGGTTGTTGTCCTGCGGGAAGGTGAACCTCTTCCCCAGTCTCAATTCTTTTGTAGTCTCTACCAGGTTTCCTCCAGGATTGCCCTGTATTTAGCTCCATCTATATTCCCGTCATCTCTGACCAGCTTCCCGGTCCCTGGTAGAGAAAAGCAGCCCTACAGCATGATGCTGCTGTTGCCACCATGTTTCACGATGGGGGTGGTGTGTTCAGGGTGATTTGCAGTGTTAGTTTTCCACCACACATACCAGTTTGCATTTAGGCGAAAAATTTCATCTTTGGTCTCATCTGAGCAGAGCACCGTCTTCTGCATGTTTGCTGTGTCCCCTACATGGCTTATGGAAAACTGCAAACATGGCTTTCTTTCAAAAATGACTTTCTTCTTACCACTGTTCCATAAAGGCTAGATTTGTGGAGTACATGACTAATAGTTGTCCTGTGGACAGATTCTCCCACCTGAGGTGTGGATCTCTGCAGCTCCTCCAGAATGACCATGGGCCCCTTGGCTGCTCCTCAAATTAGTGCTCTCCTTGCGTGGGCTGCCAGCTTAGGTGGACTGCTATGTCTTGGTAGGTTTGCAGTTGCGCCATACTCCTTCCATTTTTGGATGATGGATTGAACAATGCTCCATAAGATGTTCAAAGCTTGGGATTTTTTTTATAACCTAACCCTTCTTTACAGTTCTCCACAACTTTATCCCTGACCTGTCTGGTGTGTTCCTTGGTTTTCTTGATGTTAATCACTAATGTTCTCCAACAAATCTCTGAAGCCTTCACAGAGCAGCTGTAGTTATACTGAGAATAAATTACACACTGGTGGACTCTTTTTACTAATTAGGTGACTTCAGAAGGCAATTGGTCATATTGGATTTTACTTAGGGGTAACAGAGTACAGGGGGCTGAATACACCCCACACTTTTCAGATTTTTATTAAAAATTTTGAAAACCATGTATCATTTTCTTTTTCACTTCACACATACATAACTTGCTACTTTGTGTTGGGCTATCACATAAAATCCTAATAAAATAAATGTAAGTTTATGGATGTAATGTCAAAAAATGTGTCAAAGTTCAAGGAGTATAAATACTTTTCCAAGACCCTGTAGTTAGTCACGTATTTGGACTAGATATGGAAACAAACAAGTTGTAGCGATTATTCTTACGTGTCCCTTGTACACTTATGGCAATGTTGACTCACAGGGGTATTGCCAGTGACAGTCAAATACCATAATGTGGACTCTCTAAACCACTAGATGCTGACTAGATTGGGGTGCAGAGAATCCCCTGATCTTCACAATTAACTCCCACAAAGTGATGTGAACTTTGCTGGAGGAGAATTCCAAGGTCAGGAGGAGTTTTATCAAAACTGGTGTAAAAGGAAAACTGCCCTAATTGCCCATAGCAATCAGTCACATTCCATCTTTCATTTTCCTAAGGCCTCTTTCACACTTGCGTTGTGAGGAAATGCCGGAAATGCCCGCCGGATCCGTCACAACGCAAGACAACTGAAAGCATTTGAAGCCTGATCAGTCTTCAAAATGCTTTCAGTGTTACTATGGCAGCCAGGACGCTACTAAAGTCCCGGCTGCCATGGAAAAGTAGTGGGGAGCAGATACTTACCGTCCGTGCGGCTCCTGGGGCGCTCCACAATGATGTCAGAGCACCCCACGCTCATGGATCACGTGATCCATGCGATCATGTAATCCATGCTCATGGGGCGCTCTGACGTCTTTGTGGGAGCTGCACGGACGATAAGTATACTTCTCCCCTGCCTCCCCACTACACTTTACTATGGCAACCGGGACTTTAGCGTCCTGGCTGCCATGGTAAACATTCACAAAAGCTAAACGTCGAATCCGGATTAATGCACTTTAATGGGCATTAATTTCGGATCCGGCATTACGGCATGTCTTCCGGAGTTTTGGACGGAGACAAATCCGCAGCATGCTACGGTTTTGTCAACGTCCAAAAAACATACTGAACGGAAGACATCCTGATGCATCCTGAAAGGATTTTTTTCCATTCAGAATGCATTAGGATAAATCCTGATCAGTATCATTCCGTCCTAGAGCCCCGAGGACGGAACTCTACGACGGAAAGGAAAAGCGCAAGTGTGAAAGGGGGGCCTAAGGAGCTCTGGAAAATGAAAGGTGGAAATGCCCCCATACCTCCAGAATATTCACAGATTGATGGTGCTACCACAGGTGGAGCTGTGATCAGGAACAAAGCTGAGTGTTCAGGAGTTCAGACACAATGCAACAGTGCAGAGGATAAACCAGGATTGTAGTCAAGAGAAATCCAGAGGTTCGAGCGATAGGTGGTACAACAGGTGACAAGCAATCTAAAGGACAAGACAGTAGGGTAGTCATAAACAAGGTCAGAAACAGGAACAAATTCAGTCAGAGGTCAAAGGCAGTAGCAGAAACACATGAACAAGAGCCAGGATAGGAGGCAGCACATTGGAGACAGATTGCCAGTAAAATAGTCCCAGCTGAAGAGAGTGGCGAGATCAGGAGCAGTATCAGTGCAGAGCTTGGATCCAGTGAGGTAACAGGGTCTTTGTTCATGTGAAATCTAAACACGGGTGAATTTGTACTGCATAGAGATCACTAAGTATTAAACTGCTAGTTATTACTGGCATAGGTTATTTTGAATGGTCCTCAGATATTGTCATTAGATTGCTGCCTATAATCTGAATTGGACCAAGACTTCAGGTTGCTTGTTGTCTGCTAGTGATCTGTCTGGTAAACCGCAAGAGATTTAAAGAAAAACTGCCTTTTCATTAAGATTTCATGCACATATTCTGCTATCTCTTCCTTAGCAACAAATGGCAAACTGATGTTTTATTAATAATAATAACAATACGTAAAATTCTCATTTGTACACTGATAAAGCACATACTCTGCTATGAGGCATTGTGAGTATGTAGCATTTGAAAATGCAGACTCGAATATAATATTTCACCTGTTCCTTTGCTGAATGTACCAATAGGTTCCCCAATTTAGGAATTCTTCATGTAACAAAGAAAAAAGTGATTGAGATACTGGAGGCGCGCATGTTGGATGCCTTTAAGAAGGGTTATAATGCTGGTCTCTTGGTGCACCCTGAGTTAAATTATCCATGTTCACCGGACAGGCCGTTGACAGGTTAGTCACATAGATGGAAATAAATGGCTTATGTAAAAAAAAAATGCACATGTAAACTTAATACTGTGTTCACACATTGCAGCCATAGTGAGTTTTTGTGTGTGTGTGGTTCTCCACAATCACAGAAAAACTGCAACAACATGTGGCAAAGTGTGAACACATCCCTAAGGCGTTTTCCTTGCAAACTAGTTTATTTTGTTGGTTCAGCATAGTACTGTGATATCAGGTTAGTATTGACCATTACTATTCTCTCCCTGACGAAGCCTGTTTGGCGAAACGCGTTGGAAAGGTGAGGTGACACTGGGAAGGGGATTACTATCTTGTTTGACTAACTTTGTAACTTGTTGAGAGTGATTGTATTTACATTCTGTAAACCCTGTGCAGTACTGCTGTTACGTTTGCAGGCTGTGTGCTTTGCTTGATCCCTGCACATTTCCCTCATTTTGGTGGTGTGCAGTTGACCAGGCACGTTCCGGCCTCCATTCAGTATTATCACATATGACTCTCTGCACTTGTATATGACTATCATTATCCCCTTCCCATGTGTTCTCATATTCTTGCTCCCCCACTGGTTCATGTTTACTCCCCTTGCTATATGTAGTTTTTAAGTGATATCTAATAAATTATATTTTGCTACGTTGTTGGACTCATGTGCTAATTTGTTGGGTATGCACACCAATCTCTTTAGGTTTTGTTTCATTACTATTCTCTGTAAGAATTTAAGACTTTATCACCTTTAATGACTGTGAAATTTTCCATTTTTTCATTTTCTTTTTTACTCCCAGCCTTCCCAAAGCCATAACGTTTTTATTTTTTGATTCACATAGCCGTATGAGGGCTTGTTTTTTTTTTGCAAGACAAGTTGTACTTTCAAATAGCACCATTTATGGTTGCATACAATGTAGTGGGAAGCGAGCAAAAAATTCCAAATGGGGTGAAATTCTAAAAAAAACTAATACTGCTACAATTTTATGATTTTTGTTTTTACTGCGTTTTCTATGCGGTAAAACTGACCTGTTACTTTCATTCTCTTGTCAGTATGATTACAGCTATAATCCACATGTATAGTTTTTTTTGTGTTTTAATACTGAAATAAAAAAAATAAAAACTTTGAAAAAAAACTAATGTATTCTTCGCATCACCATATTCCTATCTTTATAATTTTTTTATTTTTATATGTACGGAGCTGTGTGGGGGATCATCTCTGCGGAGTCATCTGGTGTGTTTGTGACTTTTTATTTAATTTTTTGGCAGAGCTGAAACCACCAAAAACGGTGAATCTGCCATTTTGACTTTTAGTATGGGCATTTTCGCATGTGGCGATATACATGATGTTATTTTTTTATTGTTTATGTACTTTAATTTTAATTTTGGGGAAGGTTTCCAATTTCTCTAGCTGATCTCCTCAGTGAGAACCAGTACCCCTCAGAACTGTCTCAAAGGCATTTAACAAACCAGTACCTTGCTCTGTACTGATGGAAGATATCAGAATCAGCTCTCTACACACGGGGGTCTGCTTTGGCACATTTTCTTGTCCATGTTTCAGGGCTCTTTCATGACTTAGAGAGTAGCTACCTACAGAGGACACTAGAAATACAGTTTTGGAGGAGAGCTAATTTGCATGTCATTTTTCCCATGGAGCATTGCCTGTAAGACTCCTTATTTCAGCTGGATCTCTTCAGTATATTCCAGAGGCATATTATTCTGTCTAAGGGTACATTCACATGACATGAAAAAAATGGCTGTTAAAAACATCAAAACGGTCTATTTTAAAAAGCTTTTTTATTTTACGGATGCCTTTCTGAAAAATAGCCATTAAAAATAGCCCCTAATAATTGTATGGGGGCTGACGATGGTGAAAACAGAGAAAATAGGATATATCCTATTGTTCGATAGCCATTATTTACAGCCAGTTACTAAAAAAGGGCTGTGTGAATAGAACCATAGGCAGCAATGGTTCTGAAAACGGCCATCGAACACCTTTTCTTCACTGTTGTGTGAATGCGCCCTAACAATATACAGCACTGTGCTTCTTCAGGAGCTCAGAAGATGTGTCAGCTAGTGGTAGATGACTGGGAACTACAGATAAACCCACCTGTAGGTTCTGTATTAGCTGTTGGAGTAACTTGGATTCTAGTGAAACTCAACCCAGATATCCGTATGTCTACCCATTGCTGTAAAACTTCTGGTATCATCCAGTTAATACCTATAGCTTGACTACAGGACTTTACCCTTTCTTCAGTGCCCTTTCCCCTCCTTGACGCGTACATTGGCTTTGTTATTTTTACGTTCCTTATTTGTATTGCAGAACGGGAAAAAGAGCTGATTCGACAAGCAGCATTTCAGCAGTCAAAAGACATTGATCTTAGCGTGGTACGACTGATGTTCACGGCTTTCTTGCCAGATAGCAATGGGGGTTTTACTAGACGCCTGGAACCTGCTCTATCCGTTCCCATATTTGACAGTAGTAAGTAGTCTTCTTGTGTATATATCTTGGAGCTTGAAAAATAAAATTTGAGTCATCGAAAAACAGAGCAACTTAACCATAGACCGGTTGCGTGTGAGCCACGATATACCTGTTATATAATATTATATATGTATATACATTTATTCTGTATACAGAATAAATGGTAATTCGAACAAGAGATTGAGCATGAGGGTTTTCAACATGCCCCATTCTTTGTTCTCACAGGAGATAAGTCACTGGCAGAGAAATCTGGCAGTGTCTTATTACCAAAACTGAGCATGTATGGGGGGGGGGGGATAGCGGTCAAAAAAATGAGCATTCACCTGAAAACTATTTAATGTATATAGCTGCCTTAAAGGGGTATTCTGGTTATGCCACACCTATTCTATGGATAGGAAATAACTATTGGATTGTGGGGGTCCTACTGTTGGGGCCCCGACCAATCAAAAGAACTGGGCTCTCGTCACCCGTGGAGCCCCCTGAAATAAATGGAGTATGCACAGCCTCTCCATACAATCTGTAGTCGATTACAGCGTGCCCCTTTCTCTGGAACTCATAGAAATTAATGGAGAGGCTGCGTGCATTCCAAACCGGCAGCTCTACTTATTATTATTATTTTTTTTGGGGGGAAGGGGAGGGCGCAGGATACATGGGCCTCGTTCTTGTGATCAGTGGGGGGCTCTGATCTAATAGTGGATAGAGGATAACTTGACATAACCGGAATAAACTCTTTAAGGTTTGGTTGGCTGCAGCTATCTATTACCAGCATCTGCTACGCTTTACACAGAATACATAGATATGCATGTCTTTACCCTCTTGCAAGTCCTTTTCTGCCTTTGATAAGATCCTTGCTGTGTGACAGAATCCTTAAGACTGCCTCTAATATAGAAATGTTTCTTTCTGTTGCTATAAAAGTATGAACATGTGTCCTTCTCTCGTGTCTGACAGAAGCACCTAATGCATCTAATTTAAAAATTGTACGAATGGATAGAACCTCTGGCTGCGTTACAGGAGGAGAAGAGGTTTATCTTCTGTGTGATAAAGTACAAAAAGGTAGGCACATATTTCTAACTCCACACATTACAAGTAATGGCATTCAGTATTTCAGTGTTTCCTTCACTGGATACAGCGATCATTAAAAAGGGTATGAAGAAATTAGGCAGAGAGAAAGATATAATATTCTCTAGTAGTGGAAATGCTGCTGATTTGTCTGGATTTTTTGGTGAAAAATCCACGGTTATATAACGATAGCAGCAAATGTCATTCAAGTGCTGCAGAAAAATGTTAAATCTGCAGCATGTCGGTTCTTTCTGTGGATTTTTACCACAAACATGATGATTTTTCTGTAGATTCTTTGTGGAATCTGTACCATTTTTACCATCATGGATATACCCTTACTGTGCAGACTGTAAAGTTCTCACTGTGGTTTTGCATTGAGGAGGATTGGGATTCCAGTTCTATTGATCATGGGGTTCCCATCCGTGCAGCCCAAAGAAACCAGACATTTGTCACCTGTGGATAGGAAGAAAGTGTCCATTGTGGAAACCCCCTTTAAAGGGTTATAACCAGAGTAAGCTCTGGCCGGTCGGTAAGCAGATGTACGGAAATGGCCCAGCAGTGAAGAAGAAGCACACAAACAGCGTAGCACAGCTAGGTGTGATGGTACCAGAAACAGTGTAGCTTGATGTGCATGCAATACACAGCTAGTACATAGCGTGCCCAGTAAAAGGCTTACCGTATTGGCCAGAGTATGTAAAGCATTGCCTGCATACAGCTAACCAGTTACTAGAGAGTGGAATACCTTGCCTGCCTACATCCTCATAATGCAGACAAGGTGCCTAGAGATTGCTTTACGTATTCTTTGCTCACATATGGTATTGCTTATTATTGCACACATAGAACACCATAGTGCCAGAGATCATCAAATATTTCTCATAAAGTGCCAGAGAACAGTGTTCTTCTTGAGCCATATTGTGCCTATACGGTGCCAGGTGTTGCCCAAAGAGTGCTTACAGACAGTGCTCACATTATGCCAGAAAGTGCTATATAGTGTCTGCTTGGGGCCAAACAACATCCATAGAATCTCATGCAGTGGTGTCTACAGAGCCATACCAGGCCCACATTGTACTACAGTATGTTATGCCCACGTTTGAGATCCTTATCTATGGAGGAAACAGGGGCTGTGTAACCTGTTGCACTTATTCTGGCCATCCACTTTGCCCATATAAAACTATAAAGGGTTCACAGCGCTTACATGAGGCCATCTCTGCTGGAGTCTATGAAAGTTATTGAAAGAGCGGGGAAAACAACGTCCCATAACTCTTTTCCATGGTAGAATAATAGAGGCATCAGTGATCTTGGATTGAATGGCTGGACATAGTCTATAGGAGAGATGTAGAGATCTCTTTGACACATTCCGTGTATTTTAGCAAACATTTAGGTGAATATTAGAAAATGTTTTCATTTGTCCTAATTGTCTGTTGCAGATGATATCCAAATACGTTTTTATGAAGAGGATGAAAATGGACATATCTGGGAGGGATTTGGTGATTTTTCACCTACAGATGTTCACAGACAGGTATCCATTGAACATAGCATAGTTATCTAATTAGGTTGGTCAAAAAAAGACGTGTCTATCAAGTTCAACCAGGGTGAGAGAAAGGATGTGGATGATATAGGAGGGTTTCATTTTAGAATTTACCCCCTGTATGAGGCTACTTTCACACTAGCGTTAATATTTTCCGGTATTGAGATCCGTCATAGAGTCTGAATACCGGAAAAAAACGCTTCCGTTTTGTCCCCATTCATTGTCAATGGGGCCAAAACATAACTGAACAGAACAGAGTGCTCCAAAATGCATTCCATTCCGTTCTCATACCGGAGAGAAAACCGCAGCATGCAGGTCAATGGGACGGATCCGTTTTCTCTGACACAATAGAAAACGGATCCATTCCCCATTGACTTTCAATGGAGTTTATGACGGATCCGTCTTGGCAATGTTAAAGATAATACAACCGGATCCGTTCATAATGGATGCAGGCGGTTGTATTATCAGTAACGGAAGCGTTTTTGCTAAACCATGACGGATCCGGCAAAAACGCTGGTGTGAAAGTAGCCTAAATAATAAGTATGCTCATTTTCAGGCAAAAGGTAGCCGTAGATAGTTATATTGTTGCATAATAGATAAAGTTAGAAATGACACAGGTCCATCAAGTGCAAGCGATAATCCAATTGTATTGATTAAGGAAGAAAAATTCCTTCCCAACTTTAAATCTGGCAGTCAGAATAAACCCTTGGATGTACATTCCATCTTCAGAAGTCTAGCAATCATAGCCTGCAATATCTTGACTTTTAAGATAGGCATCCAGGCCCTTCTCAAACTTGTTCAATGAATAACCATGACAATACCTTTTGGCAGAGAGTCCCATAGTCTCACTGCTTTTACAGTAAAGAATCCCCCTCTATGATGATAGTGAAACCTTGTTTCCTCCAGACGTAGAGGATGTCCTGTTTTCAGGCCTAGATATAAAAAGATCATTAGACAGATCTTTCTACTGTCCATTCATGTATTTGTACATTTTAATTAGAGCTCTCCTTTTTTCCAAAGTAAACAAACTAAGCTTTGATAACCTGTCTTGTTAATCCATTCATTCTTTTAGGTAAATCAATACTTAAAATACCTTTTATTAACTTCTTAGAGAGGTAGGGGTACATATAGTTCCCAAAATTTAGCTAAACGCTAGGGACAGTCACACATAGAAGACAAAACATTAATTAATACATAGATACTCGCACCAATGGTATAAGTGGGGGAGGGGAAGGGTAAATCTGTCCCTACATCACCCTATCTAACCCTCAGCACAGGGACATCCCTTAGTGGTGGAGGTTCCCTGCCCCCGTACCAAGGGCTATAAGACCCTATAAGCCCTACGTAGGTATCCTGGAAAAGGGATGTGTCCCGGATCCACCCATGTTAAAGAAACCCCAACGCGTTTCTCCTTAAGCAAAGGTTCATCAGGGGCTAATACGTGTGAGTACGTAGGTACAAAAAAAAAGAAAAATTAAATAAATAATATTACTGCCAAAATGATACTTGGCTCTAGGTAGAGTGGTCCCCACACTGGATATAGTGTCTCAGCATAAGATAATTTAGTTTAGGGGAATCCAAGGTACCTAAAACTTTATCTTAAAATGTTTTTTTTTTGTACCTACGTACTCACACGTATTACCCCCTGATGAACCTTTGCTTAAGGAGAAACGCGTTGCGGTTTCTTTAACACGGGTGGATCCGGGACACATCCCTTTTCCAGGATACCTACCCTACGTAGGGCTTATAGGGTGTTATAGCCCTAGGTACGGGTGCAGGGAACCTCCACCACTAGGGGGTGTCCCTGTGCTGGGAGTTAGATAGGGTGATGTAGGGACAGATTTACCCTTCCCCTCCCCCACGTATACCATTGGTGCGAGTGTCTATCGATTAATGTTTTGTCTTCTATGTGTGACTGTCCCTAGCTTTTAGATAAATTTTGGGAACTATATGTACCCTTACCTCTCTAAGGAGTTATTAAAAGGTATTTTAATTATTGATTTACTTTACCGCTAACCCTGATTATCCCCTTTTCTTTGTTACATTCTACGTGAAATACTTTATAGACATACATCTTGCTAATTATTTCTTCATTCATTCTTTTACCTTGTTCCCCCTCCTCTGCATCAGCTGCAGTTCAACTATGTCCTTTTAATACACAGTTTCACAAAATCGTACATAGTATTACCAAAACTATGTTCTTGACATGAGCATCTATGCATCTTTTGATGCATCCTATACGTTTATTTTTCTTGGGAGCAGCTGCCTGGCATTGGTCGCTAAGGTTAAGTTTACTTCCAGTTTACGGTGTTTTACTATTTAACTCCTTCCCGACATCCGCGGTACATATATGGTGGATGTTGGTTTTTTAAAGATGGCACCCGCTAAGGAGCTGAGTGGGTGTTATAGCAGACACTCGGAGGCTTTGTCCGTGATTGACGATATCGCTGATCATGGACTTTTGACCACTCAGATGCCGTGGTAAGTTGCAACCAAGACACATGATAGGTGTTTCCCCAGGAGAGTTGCATACCCAGGGCCGGAATGGCTCCGTCCTACCGAGACCTGCCATAGTGAAAGTTCCTGTGGAGCCCTGCCTGTGACGAATTTCCCATAGACTGCAATGTTAAATTATTTCAGTCTATGGGAATACCATAGAGACGAGCTCATATTCAACTCCTCTAAGGGGACAGGAAAGGAAAAAAAAAGTGTAATTTTTTTTTTACAGTTTTTAAAGTTTAAAAAGCAAAAACAATTTCAAATCACCCTCTTTCCCCCAATTAAAAATAAATAAAAAATTAAGATTATTAGCATGTCTGCATTTCAAAATATAAAACTATTTAAAAAAAATTAAAATATACAAATCAAAACGGCTGATTTGCCATTTTTTCGTCACCTTCCAACAGAAGTTAAATAAAAACGTTGATCAAAAAGTCATACACATACCAAAATGATACCAATAAAAATGACAGAGCTTCCTGCAAATGAGCCCTCATACCCACACCTGGAGGTAAATATGAAAAAGTTATGGGGGTCAGAATATGACGATGCTAACAAAAAAGAAATATGTTTCTTCCAAAGTTTTTTTTTTAATCGTTTAAACACAAGAAGATCTTTAAAAATGTGGTCTCACAGTCATTGTCAGAATATGACGATACAAACAAAAAAAAGAAGTGTTTTTTCAAAAGTTTTTTTTTTTAACTGTTAAAACTCAAAAAGATCTATAAAAATGTGATGTCACAGTCACTGTAACCAGGTCAGTTTTCTGCATAGGGAACACAGTAATAACAAAAACCATAAAACTGTGGCGGAATTCCAATTTATTTTTTTTCATTTCCACCCCATTTGTACAACTAAGGCCTAGTTCATACTTCAGTTATTTGATCAGTTATTTCAATCAGTTATTGTGAGCCAAAGCCAAGTGTGGGTCAAAAACATGGAACAAGTGAAAATCTTTCCTTATACCTTATCTCTGAGTAGGCTTCACTACTGGTTTTGCCTCACAATAACTGATGGAAATAACTGACCAAATAACTGATGTGTGAACTGGGCCTTATCCCGCAAAAATCAAGCCCTCATACGGCTTTGTGAGCGGAAAAATAAAAAAGTTATGGCTCCGGGGAGGCAGAGAGTAAAAAACGAAAGCGAGTTAACACATAATAATACACTTTGTTTTCCTGGCCTTGCACTTATCCACATTGAACTTGTGTTAAATAATATGTGATATAATATTAATTGGTATTTAATATAAATGATTTATTACATTACACACTGACACCATCTATAGTAATGTATATAGAGGTTTGTATGGGAACTCCAAGGCATGGGCGTAGCTATAGGGGGTGCAGAGGTAGCAGTCGCTACCGGGCCCAGGAGCCTGAGGGGGCCCAAAGACCCATGTGCCGCATAAGAAAACACACAAAGCACTGGGGGAAAGGGGGCCCAAGCTGAACTCTTGCACCAGGGTCCATGAGCTGTTAGCTACGTCCCTGCTCCAAGGCCTATGGCCTCTTTCACACGAGCGTGTCCGGATTAGGTCCGGATGCGTTGCGGATGCGTTCAGGGAAAACTGTGCGATTTCACAGGCAAAGCCATTCAGTTTTGCCTGCGATTGCGTTCAGTTTTTTCCGCGCGGGTACAATGCGTTTTGATGCGTTTTTCACGCGCGTGATAAAAAACTGAAGGTTTACAAACAACATCTCCTAGCAACCATCAGTGAAAAACGCAACGCACCCGCACCTGCTTGCGGATGCAATGCGTTTTTCACGCAGCCCCATTCACTTCTATGGGGCTAGGGCTGCGTGAAAAACGCAGAATATAGAACATGCTGCGATTTTCACGCAACGCACAAGTGATGCGTGAAAAAAAATGCTCATGTACACAGACCCATTGAAATGAATTGGTCAGAATTCAGTGCAGGTGCAATGCGTTCACATCACGCATTGCACCCGCGCAGAAAACTCGCCCGTGTGAAAGGGGCCTATATTTGAGGTCTTCATATATGACAATGTAAAAGTACATACTTTACTAAAACACGCCTGCATCTATGGTATAAGTGACTGACAGAGACAGACAAGGGGGGTGGTCGTCTTCCCACCCTCGCACTCTGTGGGGGGTTGTTGCTGAAGGAGATGAAGACACATGGAGGCTAAGAAGACACCTACCCTTTAGAAAGGATATGTCAAGGACTTTCAATATGCACACATGGAGAATTAGACTAAGACTTCCTAAACTATTTTTGTAAGTAATCAACTTTTATGAAGACTGAAAATAAATCGCATTCTTCATTTTTTTAATATAACTCTTGTTGAATCCTGGTGAATGAGTCCTCCGGGGGTTCCTTACTCCAAATAAGCATACACCATATTTGGAGAGGATTACCAAATCAGTTTTATATTTTTCATACACATATTCATTTTACATTTGGCGATATTTTACAACTTGATTTGCCATTTCTCCGTCAAGGCCTGCAGCTTCCCCAAATCTCTACAATGTTATACTGTTGGCCATCTAATGACTATTGCATGCCAGTAATAGGTGTAAGAGAGATGATTCCTGTACTTGTACATTGTGGTATCTAAACTTGCATCCAATGTATATGTAAGAGGCTCAAATCGATAGAATTAAAGGAAACCTATTGTGTTTTTTAGCTTCATCCTTTTACATAAACTACATGAAGCCATAATCATCTGCACGCTGTATGCAGATTACCTACTACTAGCACTCAGTCAGGACCGTGCGTTTTGGGCATGTGCAGTAAAGGGCAGTGTACTTGCCGCGGCTTCATCTGAGCTCCATGAGGCTGGGTGCATGCGCCGTGAGCAGGTGAAGCCAAGGCATAAACAGAACGCTTCACTGCGCATGACTTCAGCCTGGACTGCATGATTATTCCCCACAGCCGCACCACCCAGATGACTTAGCAGCAGGTAGTTTGCATACAGTACGTGGGTGATGATTACTTCGTTTTTTACATAATGTATTGCCATACTTTTTATGTGAAAGCATGATGCTAAAGCTATCAAAGAGTACAATAATGTGAAGGTGGTTGTTTAGGGGTGTAACCCAACTCACAAGATATGAATTTAAAAAGACACCTCCACACTTACTATTTTAGTGTATCTGAGAGTATTTCAATAGGTATACTAAAATAAGTTGGTATCACTGACTTCCTCCTCTTGTAACTTGTGCTGTCAAGAATAACAAGTGGTTATCACTATTTCTACATGAGACAGCTTTTATGGTTGCTCTAGGTGTGGAGGTTTATTACTGTGCTCTCAAAATGTTAACCGGTTGAGCAGAATAAGCAGTGATATCATATATAAATAGATGTGGTATACAGCACCTATGCAGTTGTATTTTTGAAAGAATATTTTAGTAATATTTTATCTTTTCCTTTAGTTTGCCATTGTATTTAAAACTCCTAAGTACAAGGATGTCAACATTATAAGGCCTGCCTCCGTATTTGTACAGCTTCGGAGAAAATCAGATTATGAAACTAGTGAACCCAAACCATTTTTGTATTATCCAGAAATAAAAGGTAAGAAACACAAATAACACACTTAAAGGGGTTGTCTAATCTGAGACATTGGTGGCGTATGGCTAGTATATGTCACCCATGTCAGATAGGTAGGGGTCCCATCTCTGGGGCCCGCACTATGGGAGTTCGGAGAGCACACTGCGCAAGTTCGGCCACTCCCGAATTTACATCTATAGGACTTCTGCAGGTAGCCAAGGCAGGCGGCTCTGCTATTTTCTGCAGTCCCATAGAAATGAATGGAGATAGGTGCAGGTCCTATCTCTGTTCTGACATTGGTGGCATATCCCAGCTATATGCCACCAATGCCTCAGATGAGACAACCCCTTTAATGTATAATAATAAGCTATATTTTAGGATCATTTGACATGAGTCACTCTTGGTTATTTATATCTGCTTGTCTTCCCAACCACTAGGGTGTGGTCATTAAATATGAAAACATATTAAAGGGGTTGTGCCAGAATGACAAGAAGATGCTCCACTGATCATGGATAAGTGATAAGTTGTCACTTTGGGACAAACCCTTTAATGATAAATTGCCATTTGGTAGGTACTCATCAGAATCACCCATGTTTCATTACAGATCTGTGCTGTACTCTGGCATAGCTTATCATTCATTATATTCCACTACTGATGATCTGACTTATTTCTCTAGACAAAGAAGAAGTTCAACGAAAGCGCTTAAAACTCATGCCAAACTTCTCCGATGGCTTTGGTGGAAGCGGGGCAGGATCTGGAGCTGGAGGAGGAGGGGGTGGCGGTGGCATATATGGAAGTGGAGCTGGTGGTTCAGGCACAGGAGGAGGTACAACAAACTTAACTAAAATCTGTACATATTTATTTTGTCTCAAGGAACTATCAAGAAACATTGTAAGAAATGTGATATTTACTGTGTTACGGTATAACCCGGTATAGTGAGGGTTAATACCGTTCGGGCGATTCCCCTGGAGAAGAGCACATCAACCCACAACCGCTGGAATCCACCGAACTGGAACCATACGAAGTCCTCCTTTCCTGGAACAGGCAAGAGAACGTTCTGACGTAGCAATTCCCCCCAAGTACGACACGAGGCTCCGTATTAATGGTTAAACAGGAATTCTAACTTTATTGAGGGCTACCTGCCCGGTATTTATGCAGGTCTCCCACCTGGTGGACACTCCCCTAGGGGACCAGAAGGAAGACTGCGACACGGGATACAGCAGCCAATCACACACAATGGGACAATACAGACACCCCCAGCATATCCCTCCCCTCTGCCTGTGATACAATTACCCTACACAGGTTAATGTAATCATCACAGGCAGGAGAATACACAATGTCTTCTGTCCTGGAGACAATTGAGGAGTCATTCAATTATCTCTCAGGACAAAGGAAATCGCCAATACACACGTGGGGACAATAGGACAGACATCACTATTCACTTAAAAACTACATATTCACAATCAATCCATTCAGGTTAACAACATATTAAAAAATGACACGAATCAGACCAGGGGTTAACAAGTTAAGGGAAAGTCCTATTTGACCAAATGAAGCATGGCTTTTCTGGTTCAAACTGGTTTTACAGAGCCCTCTCTCCTGGAGACAATGGGGAAAATAATCCAATTATATCCAGGGATAGAGGCAGACTCCATTGAGCACATGGTTGCAAAAGGACATAAAATTGCACAATGTTACAATTACTACCTAAAACATATACATGCAACATATCCCCAGATGGCTTGGATCTGAGCGCTCAATATATCCAAACAGCGCTCAGATGCCACAAACACAGTCAAATCGCCATGGGGTTTAAGTTTAGCGTGGGCTGATGAGAGGGCCCATAATCCTGGGGCAAGAGGCTGGCAATCTGTCCCCTCCAAAACTCAGTGGCGAGTTTGGTTTCGCCACATACTGGTATAAACATTTGGCTACATACAAATACAAATTTTGACCATTTCTGTCATTTTTGTAAGCAGTGCAAGCTAACATAGCCTCACAGTCGCCCTACTATAGGGGTCTTATGTGGTCACCCACAGGTGCCCTTTTCCATACTAATGCTGATTGTATTTCTTTGATCTCCTATCATAAATCTTATGGTGCAATGAGATGCTTAAGTGGAGGGGACAGAGGAGGAAGATTTATGATGCAGACTGCTGGACATTCCCCACTGTCAGAATGGGGGTCATTAACCTTTAATAGTAAAAGTAGCAGCATATCGTCAAGGAAGAAAGGCTGTGGAGAAGAATTCAGACAGGTGGCTGCAAGGAATACAACATTATCATATCACATGTCTGTACGGAAGTTGCTTCTGAACTGTACAGATGACTAGACCTACAGGACAACTCAGGTGGTTGTTCTGGAGCTGGTGGTGTGTAGGGTTATCCACTAATAAAGGACGTCAATATCAGGGCCCACGGCCCGTGCACTGGCTGACACCAGAGAGAGACCTGTTCAAAAATCACAATGTGGCGTGTAAGACCCCTCCATCCGCTGGACAAAGTAGATGACAAAGTTGTTATTGAGGAAGTGGACTATTTCAATTAAAGAAGATGTAACTGCACAGTAATGAGCCGCTTTATCTAAGCCTACTGTGTGAAAAACCATATATATATATATATATATATATATATATATATATATTTTATTTTTATTTTTTTATTTTGGGAGGGGGTATCAAAATGTCTTGCAGTTTGTGCTCCTGCATCACAGTACTGCATCTGTGGGTCACTAGCAGGATGCGACGGGAACAAGCCTCCCTCACATTCCGAGTGACGCTAGGGAGACTCGTCCCTGTCGCAACCTGCTATTCGCTGGCCGCCCCTCCTCCCCCCTGTCGCCAGATGTTTTGATCCACGCGACTGGGAGATGCAGCGGCGGCCATGCGGGAATCAGAAGCAACGCGGCTGCCCTGGTACGTGGTAAGTATAACCAGTATGAGGGGCCTGGCATTTTGGGGGTCATTATAGGGGTTGGATAACCCCTTTAAGAGAACCAGAGATGCTGCTAAAAAGCTAATCAGTGGGTTTGCCAAGAGTTGGACCTCCACCGATCAGATATTGATAAACCTATTCAGAGGACAGTTAATCACTATTTTAAAGGAGTTAGCCCTGAACCCGGACATAATCTTCCCTTCACTCCTTTAGCATGTAGGATAGGAGCGTCAGCACATGTTTGTTGTGAGCTGGTGACATACTGGGCTTCACAACACTATGTTAAGCGGAGACTTCCACCTAGCAGGGATCCCGGTGACGTCACCGGCTCAAGTAGGCCGTGTATAGCGCTGTTCTGAGTGGTTTTAGTGACGGTTATCACTAGCAAGGAAATGCTCTGATGCTCCTAATCCTACATGCTAATGGAGTGAAGGGGAGCTTATGTACAGGTTAAGCACTGAACCCGGACTACCCCTTTAAGTGCTGGACCCCTTTTTTTAAAACTTTGATTCAGGCCTTTACACCAAAGTTGTGAACTACACCGCATAACAATTGATAGAGTACCTAGCAATTAGAGAATTTTTGTAATTGACGTATTCCATGGTAGCCTTTTATAACTTCTAACTCCATGATAAGAAATTGTCCCAAATATCGTTCCAGGAGCTTTACAGGAGAACATTTCGTACATGCATATAGCCGGAGTTAGAAAAATACCAGGAACTATATATATATATATATATATATATATATATATATATATATAAATGATGTGTCATGGCATGGGATTCTAGATCATTGAAACAATGTAAACTGTGTAGGAAATCTGAATCACAGCACAGGAATAGTGTGGGAAGAGGATACTTGACTGTCAGATCGTCCTACAAACACCTCAGTCTTGCACATGCCGGAGCTTGTACTGCATAACTGAAAAATGCACATTAAGAATAACCTTTCAGCGATGACTTGCACTTTGCTGTACTTCAGACGGCTTTTTATTCCTGTCTTGCGCTCTAACATGCTGTGGCAAACTGGTTGTATGCTGTAAATGTGATTTAAAGATCCCCTAATAAATGAAATCTGAGACATTTAGCTGTGTTAAGTAGCACTTCCCTTACAGAATAGCGTATATATAAAGCCACGTAATGAAGAAAGAGACTCTGGCTGGATGTCACCCTTGATTTTCTTTCATGTTCTCACATGTTTAGCATTTCATGTTGAATTACAAATTGTGTAGGATCTTTTGTATGTCATTACATAGGATGTCCTAAGCCTAGTTTCACACTAGCGTTATCATGATCTGGCAGACTGTTCCAGCAGGTCCCTCCGGCCCCAAAAACTATAATGGACACCGGCAGAGATCCAGCCATGCAGCGCTTTAAGTCAGAACGATTATCTGTATTTTTACTGGGTTGCGGCCGGATGTACACATGTCCCCTTTATAGTTAATGGGGCTGGACGGCAATCATATAGTTTCCGGCAATGCAGGATCCAGAGAGACCCGATAGGATGTTCCCTAAGTGCTCATTCAGACGAACATGTGGCCGTCATGCCCGTGTTGAGGACCCCAAATAGCGGCCTGCAAAACACGGATACTGGCTGTGCAAACTCTGCTGCTGTGCGGACCTGTTGACTTGAATGGATCTGTGATCCATAAGATATGGAAAAAGATAGGACATGGCCTATTTTTTACGGTGTGGAGACACTGACCCAAAAGCTCATGGAAAAGCTTCCGAGTATTTCTGTGGGCTTCCAATCCATGCCTCCCGTCCGCAAGAGATAGGACGTCATATCTTTTGCCGTATGGTGCGTATCGCAGACCCATTCAAGTCAGTGGGTCTGCACCGCAGTACGGAGTTCATACGGTCGAGTGAATGGGCCCTAGCACTGTATTTCTACATGGAAATGCTTAGATAATCCCAAGTGCTGGAAATAAATGACAAAATAAGTAATAAAGAAAAGAGTACTTCCTATAATACTTCTGGGAAAATCCATTTCATTGGCAAACATATCAAAATTATGTGTAGATTTACAGGGTGGTTGGATACAAGCTAGATCGTGTACATGATTTATTATAATTTTAAAGAGGTTGTCTGGAATTTTGAATTCAATGGCCTATCCTCAGCCCATCCTGGGTCAATACCTCATTGGTGGAGGTCCAACTTCCAGCATCCCTGCCAGTCAGCTGTTTGAAGAGGCTGCGGCCTCCTCAGATCTTACCAAGCACAGAAGCATACATTGTATAGTGGCTGTGCCTGGTATTGCAGCACAGGCCTATTCACTTGAATGAGATTGAACTGAGCCTAGGCCATGTAAGTAAAGGGGTTCTGCAGTTTGTTTAAACTGATAAACTATCTCAGCTGTTTGAGAAGGCAGCGGCCTTCTCACTGTTTACCGCAGGGCCAGTGACGTCACGACTTGTATCAACTGGCCTGGGGCTAAGCTCCATTCAAGTGAACAGAGTTTAGCCCCACCCAGGCCAGTTGATACAAGTCGTGATGTCAGTGGCCCTGCGATAAACAGCTGATCGGCGGGGGTCCTCGGTGTCAGACCCCTGCCGATTAGATGCTGATGATCTATCCAGAGGATAGCTCATCGGTTTAACCGCCTCCCGACTGGTGTACGCACCGATGCGTCCAGGAGGCGGCTGGTTTACTCCTCCTGGACGCATCGGCGCGTCATCTCACGAGACGCGAAACTTCCCGTGAGCGCGTGTGCGTTCACAGTGCCGCGCATCTCACAACTTGTACTGCAGCCTGCCAGCGATGATCCATCGCTGGCAGGCTGTAGATGCGAAATAATTCGCATCAAACAAGTATATCAGATGCTGTTTTGTTAACAGCGTCTGATATACCTGCTACCTGGTCCTCTGGTGGTCCCATTTACTGGGATCGACCCCCAGAGGACCAGGTAGCTATGTAAAGTAGCACCATGCACCACACTAACCCCCCCCCCCCTCACTTATTAACCCCTTGTTAACCCCTTGATCACCCCATGTAGATTCCCTGATCACCCCCCTATCATTGATCACACCCCTTGTAAGGCTTCATTCAGACGTCCATATGTGTTTTGCGGATCCATTGATCCGCGGATCTGATCCACGGATCCGCAGATCCTCAAAACACGGACACTGGCAATGTGCTTTCCGTTTTGCAGATCCGCACATTGCCAGAACTATATAGAAAATGCTTTTTCTTGTCCGCAATTGCGGACAAGAATAGGACATGTTCTATATTTTTGCGGAACGGAAGAGCAGACCCGGAAGCGCGGATCCGTAATTCTGGATCCGAGCTGGACAAAGTCTGTCCCCATAAAAATGAATGGGTCCACAATTCCGTTCCGCAAACCGAATTGCGGACGTGTGAATGGGGCATAAGGGTCCCTTATCACCGCCAGTTAGTTAGCTACTTGTTAGGTAGCTAGCGCCCAGCCCACTGCACCGCAGTCACTGATTTTGGCAGAGATTTTTTCATCCACATTAATAGATGCGAATGAAAAAATCTGTGCCGTTCATTTTTTTTCTTTTTTCAGCCCAGAGGCTGAACGGAAAAAAAAAATCTCATTACCCGTATGCTCAATATAAGGAGAATCGCAGAAACTCCTAATGCTGGCCATACGTGTAATGATTGCGGAGACCCTCAAATGCCAGGGCAGTACAAACACCTCACATGTGACCCCATTTTAGAAAGAAGACACCCCAAGGTATTCTGTGAGGGGTATGGTGAGTGTATGTAAAATTTTATTTTTTGTCACAAGTTAGTGGAATATGAGACTTTTAAAAAAATATATATATATATATATCAATTTCCGCTAACTTGTGCCAAAATTTTTTTTTCTGTGAACTCGCCATGCCCCTCACGGAACACCTTGGGGTGTCTTCTTTCCAAAATGGGGTCACTTCTGGGGTATTTATACTGCCCTGGCATTTTAGGGGTCCTAAAGCGTGAGAATCCAAATGCGTAAAAATGCCCTGTGAAATCCTAAAGGTACTCATTGGTTTTAGGGCCCCTTTGCGCATCTTGGCTGCAAAAAAGTGGCACACATGTGGTATCACCGTACTCAGGAGAAGTAGGGCAATGTGTTTTGGGGTGTATTTTTATATATGCCCATACTTTGTGTGAGAAATATCGCTGTAAACGACAACTTTTTAAAAAATTTTATAAAACTTTTGTCAAAAGTTAGCGGAAAGGGAGACTTTGTGAGAAAAAACAATAAAAAATCAATTTCCACTAACTTGTGCCAAAAATAAAATCTTTTATGAACTCGCCATGCCCCTCACGGAATACCTTGGGGTGTCTTCTTTCCAAAATGGGGTCACATGTGGGGTAGTTATACTGCCCTGGTATTTTAGGGGCCCTAAAGCGTGAGAAGAAAAATGCGTAAAAATGCCCTCCTAAAAGGTACCCATTGGAATTTGGACCCCTTTGCGCATCTTGGCTGCAAAAAAGTGTCACACATGTGGTATCGCCGTACTCAGGAGAAGTAGGGCAATGTGTTTTGGGGTGTATTTTTACATATACCCATGCTTGTATACATTTTTTTTTAAAAGTTGTCGTTTACAGCGATATTTCTCACACACATTATAGGTATATGTAAAAATACACCCCAAAACACATTGCCCTACTTCTCCTGAGTACGGCGATACCACATGTGTGCCACTTTTTTGCAGCCAAGATGCGCAAAGGGGCCCTAAATCCAATGAGTACCTTTAGGATTTCACAGGGCATTTTTACGCATTTGGATTCTCACGCTTTAGGGCCCCTAAAATGCCAGGACAGTATAAATGCCCCACATGTGACCCCATTTTGGAAAGAAGACACCCCAAAGTATTCCGCGAGGGGCATGTCGAGTTCACAGAATTTATTTTTTTTGGCACAAGTTAGCGGAAATTGATATTTTTTTTTGTTTAATTTTAGTTTTTTACAAAGTCTCATATTCCACTAACTTGTGACAAAAAATAAAATTTTACATGAACTCACCATACCCCTCACGGAATACCTTGGAGTGTCTTCTTTCTAAAATGGGGTCACATGTGGGGTATTTATACTGCCCTGGCATTTTAGGGGCCCCTAAAGCGTGAGAAGAAGTCTGGAATCCAAATGCGTAAAGATGCCCTGTGAAATCCTAAAGGTACTCATTGGAATTAGGGCCCCTTTGCGCACCCAGGCTGCAAAAAAGTGTCACACATGTGGTATCGCCGTACTCAGGAGAAGTAGGGCAATGTGTTTTGGGGTGTATTTTTATATATACCTATACTGTGTGTGAGAAATATCTCTGTAAACGACAACTTTTTAAATTTTTTATACAAAGTTGACAATTTACAGAGATATTTCTCTCACCCAACATGGGTATATGTAAAAATACACCCCAAACACATTGCCCTACTTCTCCTGAGTACGGCGATACCACATGAGTGACACTTTTTGCAGCCTGAGTGCTAAAGGGCCCAAATTCAACGAGTACCTTTACATGGCGACTCACAATTTAGCCCCGCCCAAAATGCCAGAACAGTAAACACACCCCACAAATGACCCCATTTCGGAAAGTAGACACCCCGAGGTATTCACTAAGGGGCATAGTGAGTCCGTCTGAGATTTTTTTTTTTTGCCAGAAGTTAGCAGAAATTGAAACTTTTTTTTTTTTTTTTCTCAGAAAGTGTCATTTTCCGCTAACTTGTGAAAAGAAATGAAATGATACATGAACTCACCATGCCCCTCCGCGAATACTTTGGGGTGTCTTCTTTCTAAAATGGTGTCATTTGGGGGGTATTTATACTATCCTGGCATTCTAGCACCTGAAGAAACATGACAGTTGCTCAGAAAGTCAGAGCTGCTTCAAAATGCCGAAATTCACTTTTTTGCACCATAGTTTGTAAACGCTATAATTTTTACCTAAACCAATAAATATACACTTATTGGACTTTTTTTTATCAAAGACATGTAGAACAATAAATTTAGAGAAAAATTTATATAGAAATGTAGTTTTTTTTTGAAAAATTTTACAACAGAAAGTGAAAAATGTCATTTTTTTGCAAAAATTTCGGTCATTTTTGATAAATAGCAAAAAAAGTAAAAATGTCAGCAGCAATGAAATAGCACCAAATGAAAGCTCTATTAGTGAGAAGAAAAGGAGGTAAAATTCATTTGGGTGGTAAGTTGTATGACGGAGCAATAAACGGTGAAAGTAGTGTAGTGCAGAATTGTAAAAAGTGGCCTGGTCATTGAGGGTGTTTAAGCTAGGGGGGCTGAAGTGGTTAAACAAACGCCAGAACCCCTTTAATGTTAAAAATCTAAAACCGGATTTACACAGGCATTTATCGGGAACAAACAGCGCAGCGCAGTTGTAATGCAGTTTAGATGCAGCTACTGTAGTAATAAACAGGCATCTACACTGCAGTTATGGAATTTAGTCAGCTTCACATAATTAAATCATTTAGTTGATTTCTCCTATGCAGAATACCAGTTTTTAATTATGCGCTAAACTGACAAAATTTTAAAACTGCGCTGTGAATGCATGTTTGTTGATGCAGTAACTGCTTGTATTCAACCACATACAGTTTTCAACTGCATCACAACTGCGCTAAAGGTGCCACAGATCACCCGATAAACAGGTAAAACACATTGGGTGGTCATTGTTTATGTGGACACCTAAATCATCGCTTCTGGGCAGAAGATCATGCTATATAACCAGCAAACTACTCCCCAAAAACAATGAATCTGTATGAGGACGAGCGATAGTAGTAGCTATCACTCGTAACCATACAGTGGAGGGGATTGCTACATGTAAAAGCAACTCTCATCTCCTGTGAGGAGCAGGCAGTTATCAAGGAGAAATGGTTCTTTCCCGATAACTGCCCAGTCAGTGCGTGTAAATGCACCTTTAGAATACAGATGTAACTACAGATAACCCTGACTAATAAAAGATGTTTTACATGTGAGATAAGAGCCCTCTTTATAGATATGGCTATAGGCCGTATTTCAGCCAACCGGAATCTCGTCCGTGTTAAGACAAAGTTCTAAAGTGGACCACACACTGATATAGTCCATGTGCAGTCCTGAATTTTTGCAGGAAAATGGACAAATATATAAGATGCGGTGCTCTTCTTGGCACAGACCGTTGCTTCCTGCAGAAAATCGCTCATGTGAACTCAGCCATTCAATTAAATGAGTCAGTGTTCAGTTCGGGCACCGTAAACTGCGCCAAGATGGAAAAACACCAGTGTGAAATTAGCCCTACTACCACTCTAACCATGCATGTAAACTGTAATGTATGCTACAGGTAACTGTGAAAGACTCTGATAACAACGTTCCCTTCTGGCCATTGAAAATTACTAAAAATCCTTATTGGGTTACAGACGAAACTCTTGATTTCAGTGTGTTTAGGATTTTTTCGATATCAGCCAAAAACAAAACTAATGAGACAATAGAAGAACCATTATGAACATGGAACTCACTTTTACTTGCAGGTTACAGCTACCCCGCGTTCAACTATACGAATAGTTATGGAGGACTGAATTTTCACGGAGGCACAATGAATTCCAACACAGGTAAGATACAGGCTCAGCGCTTCTCTTGAGAGCTTCAGGACGTTACTCATGATTAACTTGTCACAAAAGACATGTCCTGTTTAATAATAGGGAATAACCCTGAACATCTTGTAGGGGCCTTTTACTTGGGGCGATAATCAAAAAATAATTCATTACATCGAGCAGATGTTCTGAGTCCTTGTCCACGGTAGATGTAGGCCATTTGTTAGCATTGGAGACAAGAGGAAAGGCGTACAGGCAAGATATCTCAAAAGTGATTGAAATTCCGGAAAAAAGCATGATTACTGTTACATATAAATGCAGGGCTTTTTAAAGTTAACACTTGCTGTATCATTGATCGGCGATTGTTTTTTTCCAAATGTATCTTCACATGTAAAAGGATCCTAAATGTATTGTTTTAGGATGAGCAACATAGAGGTAGTATTAAATATTAGAGAAACGGCATGAAATCAGCATACAGTCCATGCCTGAGAATATCACTTATTTCGAAGGCAAAACGTGAATATTAGTACCATTGAATAAGAGTAGGAGTAATCCTCTTGTGGATGCCCAGCAGTGGAAGAGAAAGAAATCTGAAGTTCAGCATTTTACAGAAATTACATCTTGGAACATATTCTGCTGTGGGAAGAACTTCAGAGTATCCAAAATGTGGTAGCTTTCTACATTTTAATGGTTTATTCAGTGCTGCAAATCATCTGTGACATGCAGGGCTATTATAAAAGCCTACCAAAGCATGTCCTGATAAATACACACAATGCCTAATATGCCTGTGTTTTACAAGACAATAAATCATTTCCTCAGCAATGCTTACTCAGTTCAAGATCAAGATAGCACACAAGTATTGCATTATTTTATATATACAGCCAGTATACATTTTAGGTACAGTATAGTGTAAAGTAGTAGTGATTTTTTGACTGTGAAGCTCCACCATCTTACATATACAATATTATAGAATTGTATAAATAATAATTTTCTAATAAAATGAGGGGTTACAGTGTCAGGATATTGATGACTAATCCTCAGGATAGGTCATCAATATCATACTGGCGGGAGTCTAAATCCTGGCACTCGCCCCAATCAGCTGATTGAAGAGAATGCGGTGCTTATACAGGTGCCCCGTCCTCCTCATTACCTGTAACCCGTCCAGATTGTAACTCTTCATTTGAATAGGCAAGGAAGGTGTAATTACAATGCACCGTTGCCCTTCAGGTTTTGATTGGATGGTTTAAGAGATTTAATGAAACATTTCCATCAGAAAGGGTTGTTTTTTTAAAGTCAGCATTCACAGAAAACAATTGTTTTTAGAATTTTTGTATCTATTACAGTATATTAAACAAGTCAGTTTTACCCTGACAGTAAGCCTATTACACCCTGCCTCTTTACAGTCAGACCAGAGCGAGCACCCCTGTAGCGAGAATTAAAGCATCACACATTTCACTCATAAGGCATCTTTATCTAGGCCTATCAAGAGAACAATTAGGCTAGGGCTACACAACATGTGTGGCGCGACTTATACGTAGGGCACAACTACACTGCAACATGGGTTGCACGACAATTTTTTATAATGATATTTTATGGTGTCGCACTGCAAAATGGATGGATTTTTTGCTACTGTCGTGTCGCAGCATGTCGCAGTGCGTCACCATAGACTATCATTATAAAAACTGTCGTGCGACATTGGTGTGACAAAATGTTGCGCGACACATGTTGTAGTGTAGTTGTGCCCTATGAATAAGTCGCACCATACATGTCGTGTAGCCCTAGCCTAATTGTTCTCTTGATAGGCCTAGATAAAGATGCCTTATGAGTGAAATGTGTGATGCTTTAATTCTCACTACAGGGGTGCTCGCTTGAGTTTACTATTGCAAAAATCTTATTTTTTTCATTTTCATGGTCCAGTGTTAAAGAGGACCTTTTACTGGTCCACAGTTTTTGAAGTAAAGCTATGTACATGGAGAGCGGCACCCAGGGATGTCCCTGCACTTACTTGTATCCCTGGGTGCCGCTCCGTTCGTCCTCTGTAGCCCCCGGTACCGGCGCTCCTGCTGCTCTAATTTTGCCTGGGACGGAGACTTCTTCTTCTGCCCTGGGCGTCTCCTTCTCCCAGGGCTGGAGCGCTGGCCAATCGCAGCGCTCAGCTCATATCCTGAATATGAGAACGAGCCTGCTCGTCAGTGCATGCAGTGATCTCCTTCACAGCATGGGGAGGAGTGATCGCTAATGCCATCACTCGTCCCCATTCAGACTCATTGTTTGCCGGCAGCAGTGGCTATTTACACTTTACCATCTGCTGCTGGCAAACGACAATTTAGGTGTCCGCACAAACAATCATATTACCCGATGAACTAGCGTTTTGCTCATTCATCAGCTACTCGTCGGCACCTTTACACTGGCAGATTATCTGGTGGATTCTTGGCCCGTGTAAAGGGCCCTTTAGTGTTGTCACGAGCAGCTATGGGTCTGGGAGGAAACAGAGCAAGAAAGCCCATCCATGATGCTGAAGACGACCCCCAGTTTTGGGTTAAGTGGGAAAGATGCATACTGATAGCAAGTGGTGATGTTAGTCTGCTAAAAGAGTACTTATATGAGGCTTCAAAAGGAATCCAAATGTGGAGTTCTGTGTTCACACTAACTTTTCTGCTGTGAGAATATAATGATAGTATTAATATTACAGTAAACCCTGAGTTATTAGACATAGTGAAGAAGGATTGTATAACATTTAAATGATTTGTGTACACTTAGTCTCGCAGTCCCATTGTGGTGAAGACCAGGAAGGAGATGAGGCTGTGCTGTCCCAGTGTAACAGCGAAACTAGCTGCGAGCGTCTGGAGGCGTCACTCACACACAGTGACTCACAAACAGATCCTGGAAGGAAGGAAGTAGAGGCCTGCAAAGTACCTGGTAAATGCAAACAAGTGTTAATGGCATTTATCAATTTCACTGATTTAATGTTAACTGCTCCTTTCCGTAAGCATACAGATGTAGCAAAGTTTAACTTGACACTTATATACACAATTGCAGCTAACATTAATGTGCCTTTTCAGTGGCTTTTGTTGCATTAATTATCAGTGTAAAGTTTGCTGCAACTTTGTATTTTACATCTTTGCTACAGATGTACCTACAGAACCATAATATGGTAGTGTGTTCGACCAGAAACGAGTGGGTCCTGTCGGTCAGTCAACAGCTGTCAGCCAGTTAGTATTAGGCTGGGTTCACATGAACGTGTCCGGATTAGGTCCGGATGCGTTGTGGATGCGCTCAGTGAAAACTGTGCAATTTCACAGGCAAAGCCACTCAGTTTTGCCTGCGATTGCGTTCAGTTGTTCAGTTTTTTCCGTGCGGGTGCAATGCGTTTTGATGCGTTTTTCACGCGCGTGATAAAATACTGAAGGTTTACAAACAACATCTCCTAGCGACCATCAGTGAAAAACGCAATGCACCCGCACTTGCTTGCGGATGCAATGCGTTTTTCACGCAGCCCCATTCATTTCTATGGGGCTAGGGCTGCGTGAAAAACGCAGAATATAGAACATGCTGCAATTTTCACGCAATGCACAAGTGATGCGTGAAAAAAAACGCTCAAGTAAACAGCCCCATAGAAATGAATGGGTCAGGATTCAGTGCGGGTGCTATGCGTTCACATCCCGCATTGCACCCGCGCGGAAAACTCTCCCGTGTGAATGCAGCCTTACAGAAGTCATTTTCTGGCAATGTGATTGGCTGAGATGTGACATGTGGTAGTGAAGTGTCCCCATTTGGCACATAACCCAGCAGTGACGTTCCACCTGGGGACACATCACTGCTGAAGCCCATCATTGCCTGGAGCAGCACACATGACTCCATCTGTGCACTTTACTTGTGGGGACTAGAGGACTAATGAAGACAGTCCAGAAACCACAGCGCTGGAACCAAGCAGCAAGGAGCAGATAGGTCCCTTCACAGGTCCTGCTTGTTGGGGGAGGAGAGAATTCCCCTTAAAAAGGTATTCCCACCTGGGACATTTATGGCATATCGATAGAATGTGCCATAACTTTCTCTTGGGCGCTGGTACCTCCTCTGAGACCCACTGTTATCTCAAGTACAGGTCCAGCCATGAATGTAGAGCATGCTGTACATATGCTCCCTTTACGCTGGGTTCAGACCTGAGCGTTTCTGAGACGCGCGTTTTACGCACGTTTTTGTGTGCGTTTTTGGCAATAGTAAACGCGCGTTTTACACGCGTTTGTGTGATTGACTGCAGTGTTGTCCAATGACCAAATATCCCTGTCTATATGAAGTTTGGCCTTTCCAGCATGTTGCAAATTCATAAACGCGCGTTCGAACGCGCGTTTTCAGTGTCAAAAATGCGCAAAATACAAGAGTTGCGCGTTCCCATTGAAGTATATGGGCCAAAAACGCGCGACAAACGCCCCAAAAAAAGCTCAAGTACTTGTTTATACGTCGGGCGTTTTT
Organism: Bufotes viridis; assembly: GCA_033119425.1. NCBI lineage: Eukaryota > Metazoa > Chordata > Amphibia > Anura > Bufonidae > Bufotes > Bufotes viridis. The sequence continues at coordinate 422,694,391 of CM065589.1, forward strand.
CAGCGCGTTCGAACGCGATGTAAAACGCGAAAATGTGAACCAGTCCCATAGGGAAGCATTGGTTTGCATCGGTTATGCGTTTTACAGCGTGTTCGAACGCGCTGTAAAATGCGCAAGTGTGAACTGAGGGTTAAGAAGGGAATGGAGGAATCATATTCACAAAAATCATCTTGTTTTCCCACTATGTGATTTCTTGTGTATTGTGTTCTCCTGTCATCTGAGTTTACTGGCTGCTTATAAATTATCTTAGCACAGTCCATGTTCTGATGGTTCGTCCTTAGGCAAGATACAAGTCCGGCGGCTAGAAGGATTGAGCCCAGCTAAGACATACACACAGTTTTTCTTTACCAGTGTGTTATTGTTTTTATTGTTTTTTACCACGGAGAGTTTCCCAGCACTAGAGGAACATTCGTTCTGTTTTGTCCATATGGTTTTCTTGGTGAAGGGACAGTGCAAAATTGTCTTCTTCCTATGAACTTGTATCTTTGTCGGTGTTGTCTCAATCATCATCATCCTATGTTGGAGGTGTACAGGATAACCCACTTACATACTGTTATGGAATAATTTTCATGTTTCAGGAGGTCAGTGACAGCAAGATTTCCAGACAACTAGGCATTTTTCTGCGTGAAGCTTATATAAACTGCACCATATTCAGTTAGGCCTTGTCATATATAGTCCAAAAAACGTATGGGGGCTGATGTATCTGTGTAGAGTTAACACAGAGGATGACTATCAGACTTTTATTTTCCCCAGGTTGTCAATTATTAGAAAAGACTGTGCAACTCGCAAAGCGACATGCTGCTTCCTTGTTTGACTACGCAGTAACAGGAGATGTGAGAACGCTGCTGGCCGTGCAGCGCCATCTAGCGTCAGTTCAAGATGAGAACGGAGACAAGTAAGAAAATAACTGCACAACAACTTCTTCTGGAAATATTTTACTGTATTTAAGAGCTGGCATCTGTGCACTTTCAGAATAAGACTGTTCTTTCTTTTTCAGTATTCTTCATCTGTCTGTTATTCATCTTCAATCTGCACTTGTTAATATGTTCCTAGAGATAACTTCAGGAATTATATGTGAGGATATTATCAATGTGCGAAATGATCTGTATCAGGTATGTCCCCAGTTCAACATGGAGCAGTTAAACATTGTATATATAACGTTCACATCAGCACTATTATTTCCATTGTTCTGCTCAGTTATAAAATATAAGGCTTTTACAATAGCTTTGAATGGACAGTGATAGTGTTTCAATCATTGGCAATTCTTATTTTCCTAATATCAAGAATAATGCATTATTAAGGTGGCATTAGTTAGACTTACCATGTATCTAAGGCTAGTTTCACACTAGCAATAAACTGTTCCAGTAGAGGAATAGCCTACCGGAGTTCGTCGCAACTGACATAGTCGGAAACTGCTAGTGCACTGCCAGGCCCCATTGAGTATAATGGGACGCTGGGGGGAATCCAGCATATTTCCGGCATTAGTGTGCTGCAACTCACAGGGACCCATTATAGCCAATGGGCTCAGGTGGGAAAAGGTAGTACCCTGCCATTCTGGATACGATGAACTCCCACAGGCTGTTCCTCTACCAGAACAGCCTGCTGCAACAGTTTAGTGCTAGTGTGAAACTAGACTAAGCAGCCACTCTTAAAAATGTGACACTGATCATATAAATCTCTGAAAATTTGTAGACACCATTACATTTGGCTGTTATCACTCATCAATCTGACATTGTTCAAGAGATCCTGAAAGCAGGAGGAGACCCATTAATGTTAGACCGCAATGGAAATTCTGGTCTGCATCTTTCATGCAGAGGAGGTGACGCAGCGACCTTAAGCATTCTCCTTAATCACCCCAAGATAACTGAGATCATAGATCTTCCAAACAATGAGGGTAAGTACCTGTTGGGTTGCATCCACATGCATCAGAAAGCACAGAATTTGCTATTAATTTTGCAGATTTCCTCCCTCTACATTGAGCAGGCCCCTTTCAGACGAGTGAGTGTCACGCATCAGACTCGTAGTGCAGCACCTGTCCTGACCTTCCAGCACTCACGGGTCGCATAGCATTATCTTGATTTATGATGCTATGTAACCATTACAGTTCTGGAATATATTAGATGACACTGACATAATGCTGTCAGTGTTGTCCAATACATTCCAGAACTGTATGGGCTACATAGCATCATAAATCAATACAATGCAATGTGACCCATGAGTGCTGGAAGTTCAGGCCGGGTGCTTCACTGCGAGTCTGGAGCGTGACACTTGCTCTTCTGAAAGGGGCCTAAAACCTACTGCAGACCAACTTCTACGTGTGGGTGACATTTGTTGAAATCTCATTCACTTTGCTGCTCCTGTATTTCTGGTTTACTTACTCTTGCCAAAGTGAAGCTTTGGTTTTTTAGAGATTAAAAAAAATGCATGGCCTTTTAATTATACATGAGTTTACACAGTAAAGATGCCGACACACATTTGACTAAACTCGCTGATGATCTGAAGGAGCATCTGATTTTCTCTTAAAGGGGTTGTCCACTTTTTACTATTGATGACCTATCCCCAGAAGGGGTCATCAATATGAGATCAGCGAGGATCCAACCCCTGGCACCCCCACGATCAGCTGTTTGAAGAGAAGGAAGCGCTCATACCAGCTCTGCTCTCTGCTCTGTTTACCTGATTGCCGCAGTGGTGAGCAGGTGTCATTACAGCTATGGCGTCCCCATTCACTTCAATGGGACGGCTCTGTAGTATTCACTTGAACAGACAGAGCCGTCCCATAGAAGTGAATGGGGACACCTTAACTTGGAAAAAAAATAAAAATAGGGCATGTTAGATTTCATCATACCCTTTCCTTTGTTTGCACAGTAGATAAGCTGCTACCAGAGCTCTCTGTCCGTGGCTCATCTCTCTCTTTACATTTAGGCCATGTTCAGCGTGCATATTTAAAGAGGAGAGTCAGCATAAATAACTCGCCGATCTGAAAATTCGCCACTAGTTATTTAATGTATATGGCCACCTTAAGATATTGAAGCTATGCGAGTATGCTTCCATATTCAGAATGAACATATTTATTGGAAAGCCTTTCATGTAAATGTCTAGAACTATAAGAATACTGTGTTTGCATACAGGGTTGAATGCAATTCATGAAGCAGTTATCGCAAATAGCATGCCCTGTCTTAGACTAATGATATCAGCAAAGGCGGATGTGAATGCACAGGAACAGAAGTCCGGGAGAAGCCCCCTCCACCTGGCTGTGGATCAAGACAACATCTCCCTGGCAGGCTGTCTTCTTCTTGAGGTGGGTCTTTTTTACAGTGTCTCCCATTTGTTCAGTGGGGTATAATAATTATAACAAAAGGCACTGACTATGTAAATTTCCTGCCATTCAAATGCATTTGCAAACCGAGAAATCTAATTAAAAGTATGGTTTTTTCCATTATTAAAAACTGTTTAATGGGGTTTTCCAGGATTTTGATATTGATGGCCTATTAATATCAGATTGGCAAGGGTCTGACACCCTCCACCCTCACCAGGCAACAGTTACCTTGTAGCTCGGGCGCAAATACAGATCTCTATCCAGTGCATAGTGGATAAAGCTGCTAAGTACAGCACTGCGCCCATTAAAGGGTTTCTGTCACCAGATTTAACCCTATTAAGCTAGCTGACGTTAGCGATGTGCTAATGTCAGCTAAACCTAACTAGCCTATTCCTACTTTTCTCAGTGCCCCCGTTACGCCAAAAATCTAACTTTTATAATATGCTAATTAGCCTCTAGGAGGCCAGCCCTGCGCTCTGATAAAATCTCGCACCATTTAGTATTCGGTGCAGGCGCTGTGAGGAAAAGACGCTCGCCGGCTGCTGTGAGGAAAAGACGCTCGCCAGCTTCCTCTCCGCAGCTGCGCTGAATTCAGAACGGAGCGAGATTTCATCAGAGCACATGGCTGTCAGAAGGATGCGAGCGCTGCCTGGCCCTGTCAATCAGGACATGAAGGGAGGCAACAAAGGTGGGAGAACGGAGCCTCTAGGAGCAGGAACAACGCCCACTCCCCCCCCCCCCTGCTCCTAGAGGCTAATTAGCATATTATAAAAGTTAGATTTTTGGCGTAACGGGGGCACTGAGAAAAGTAGGAATAGGCTTGTTAGGTTTAGCTGACATTAGCACATCTCTAATGTCAGCTAGCTAAATAAGGTTAAATCTGGTGACAGAAACCCTTTAAAGTCAAAGGGAGCAGTGCTGCATTTACCAGCTCTGTCTAGTACACAATGGATGGCTCTCTGTAGTTCCCCCGCTGATCTGATATTGATGGTATATCCTCAGGATAGGCAATCAGTTTACAAATCCTGGAAAACCCCATTTTTTTTCCTTCCTGTCTTCCAAGAGGCTTAACTTTTTTTTTGTCTGCCATAATTTTTGGGTTTTAAATTTATAGTGTTCACTGTGTGTGAAAAACACATGACAACCTTATTCTGCGGGTCAGTATAATTACAATGATACAAAATTTACATAGCCTTTAAAATAAAAAAAGTCAACAAAAATAGTTTTGCATCTCCACATTCTGAAAATCATAACTTTTTTGTATTTTTGTCTACACAGCTGGTACCTTTTTGGGGATACATACAATGTTTTAATCACTTTTTATTTAATTTGGGTTGGGGGGCCAAAGTGACCAGAAAACAATGAATGAGGCAGTTTAGTTTTTTTCTGTTACAGCCTTCATCTGGCATGATAGATATTTTAATAGTTCAGACATTTTTTTTTTTAAGCGGCAATATGAATTAATTTTTCATTCTTTATTTTTATATGTAAAATTGGGAAAAGGAGTGATTTAAATGTTTAATTTTGTGTTTTTTATATTTTTTTAAACAATTTTTTTTAGTCTTTAGTGGACTTGAACATGTGATTGTTTGATCACTTACATCATAGCCTGCAGTGATATACTATTGCAGTCTATGGTATTTTTAATGGCTTCCTTTCAAGCCCTGCCATAGGCTGAGCTTAAGAGGCAGTTTGACACAAGTTGTCATAACAAAAATTCAGAGACAACCCTGCGATTTTGCCCCTTCCATCTGTCTAACCTCCCATATGCCACGTTCTCTATCTGAGGGGTTAAATGGCCATGACTGGAGTTATTGCTGATCCCGGTCACTGCAGCCATGTGTCAGCTGTATTACACAGCCAGCATTTGCCACATACGTAGCAGGGTCCACTTGTAAGCCTACTCCATACTTAATCTGCCCACTAATGGCATACATGTACGTCATTTTGCATAATAAGCAAAGTGCATCTATGACTACTAATTGTAGCAGCCTAATATATTCTCAGCATTAATGCTTTGGAAATAGGCATGGTATACATTTTAGTTACAGGAAGGTCAAACCTCGCCAACTAAACAATTCTATTGTACCATATTTATGTGAGTGGATTAATTAACTACATTAGTTGTGGGGTTACACATACCACTAAAATGACTACATGAATACAGGTGAAACTCGAAAAATTAGAATATCGTGCAAAAGTTCATTTATTTCAGTAATGCAACTTTAAAGAGGATGCATTAATGCAACTTAAAATTAGGCTACTTTCACACTTGCGTTGTTGGATTCCGGCAGGCAGTTCCGTGGATGTGTGACAAATGCATTGAAACACCGTGATCCGTCTCTCCGGTGTCATCCAGAGTATTTATTTTTCTCACATTTTTAAAGGTCTGCGCATGCGCAGATCGGGAAACCGGATCCGATTTTCCAGAACACTTGGTACCGGCATCCCAGCAAGTGTTCCAGAATTTTCAACGGTGAAAGTACTGCAGCCAAATATTGTAAGAGTGACAGAACTGAAGACATCCTGATGCATACTGAACGGATTGCTTTCTATTCAGAATGCATTAGGATAAAACGGAAGCGTTTTTTTTCCGATATTAAGCCCCTGTGACGGAACTCAATACCGGAAAACTTAAACGCAAGTGTGAAAGTATTGTGAAAAGGTTCAATATTCTAGGCTCAAAGTGTCACACTCTAGTCAGCTAATTAATCCATACCCCCTGAGCAAAGCGTACCTGAGACTGTGACTTTGGGGTTTTCATAAGCTGTAAGCCATAGTCATTTAAATTATACCAAACTTTGCATGATATTCTAATTTTTCGAGTTTCACCAGTAGTGTTTGTAAAGAATTTTATATTAAGTGATTTCTTACAGGGAGACGCTTGTGTGGACAGTACAACCTACGATGGAAATACCCCTCTCCACATAGCAGCTGGTAAAGGCTCCACAAAACTGACTGCACTCCTGAAAGCAGCAGGTATGTCCACCTGGTTTTACTGGGACTGACTGGTCTGCTGTGGTTGTCTATGCACTACTGAGGAGAGGGATCGGTGCCTGACAGATCATATTGAGGGAATTACTGCAGTACAATCACTCAGGAGCAGCACTCCTAATGTATTGTGTAACCATAAAGAAAAAAAAACTACCCTCATTCTTCTTTGTCCATTGAGGAACAAAATACCCACCTTTTCATAAAGTCGATATATCCCCTTATGCGCTAAACACATTTAATAGGTCACACGTGTCCTGGTTCCCACTCAGGTATTCTCGGTCATAAATATACGCTAGGGACAACTTCAGTGTTAACCTTGCGTATTTACTTTTAACCAAAATGAGAATGCATCCCAGGAGAGGGATTATGGGGTTTTATCAATGTTAATGTTTTCCTTTGTTTTTCTACTGGAAGCAATTCCTGTATTTGGTAGAAATTTTGAGAGTAAAACGGAATTAAGCCAGGCTTGGTTGAAGAAGCAGTTAGCATATTTTTGGTGTGTGAGGGCAAACCAAGATATGAAGCATGTGGAGACCATAAAAGTTCAAGTTGATGTTACCCTGACTGAATGCAAAACTATGGAAGATCTGAACTTAAAATTAATTACTGTCCAGGTGCTGATTGCTTCATTGAAAATTTTGAACCCCTCTACGTTCCTGGGAACACAGAGGATGACAGTGATGTAGATGAAGGAATTGTCCCCGGTACAAAACCACTAGACATGGCTATCAGTGATGAGGTAAGCAGTAGTTGTTTTTCACTATATTCTTCACAAAAGAGTTTCTGAATTATTCTGTATCTTTCAACTGGCCACACACATTAGGTAAATCTTGGCCAAGAGTGTATAGAAGTCTGAGAGTGCTGCGACTTCTGTTGTAAGGGAAAAATGGGGAATTGTGCTCCACAGGCATACTGTGTGTATTGTCAAAAAATGTTTTGCAGTTACACATGGAGCACAGATTTGTTTGGTTCCATAGCCAATAATGGTCATAGACCTTTCAGCACCCACAATACAGAGTTTTAATAACTATGGCAGGTTTTCAAGAGAGTTTTCGGGACTACTCCCTGACTTCAATAAGCATACAAACCTTCCAAAAATAGGAGAAAAAGTCTATAATGTATTCTTAATCTGAAAATCGTCCACCATGCTCCAGTGCGATGACTAGGCTGCAGTGATACTGCCTCCACGATTATGTCATATCACATAGCTGTATCTTTCAGGAGTGGCTACAGGACATGAAATCCCTAGTGACTAAGTTCTACATGATACAGTATATTGTTGCAAAAAATTTTGACATCAGAAGGTTGGCAGTTTTTTGTGGTAACTATGAGCCTCATTGAAAAAATGCTTATTCTTGTCCACAAAAGATTCAAGAATAGGACATGGTCTATAATTTGCGGCTCAGACTGCACACGGGTGACGTCTGTGTGCTCTCTGCATTTTTTGCGGCCCTTAGAAATGAATAGGTCCCTGCGCGATCTGAATACAAATGTGGATCGGATGCGGACCGAAAATAAGGTTACATGAAAGCACCTTCTGGATGGTGCTGTCGACTGAAACTAAACCATTGCTTGGACCAAACAACTCAGTATGTACAGAGCAATAGAGATATGCCAGAATTTCCATCAGTTCATTAACATCGTGCATTGAAAAAAATAATTTTAAATATTAATTGGACAGTTATATACAGATTTATAACATTGTAAAGAAAGCATCAGTGAATAGCATACAGTCGTTTTCCTCTGGTGCCCCGTTTTGTTTTTAAATGGATTCTCCACATGGATCAAAATCCCAATTAGGGGAGGGGGGGGGGGGTTCATATGTACTGACATAGGTTCCTGGTGACCTATTGTTGAAAGTGGGTGTAAAGACAGTGTGGAATGGCACAACAGATGAGCCCCAAAGGCATTACTGTGTGCAGCAGCCCAGGACCCACATGCTTGACTTTGAGTAAAGAACTACAGTAAACGATGATTTACTTTCTCTTTTTAGTTTATAATTTTTCATTCCTCTCACATGTTGTCTTACAGGTCCTCGAAATATTGAACGGTAAACCATACATGTCACCAGTATCTTCTGAGGACACCAATTTACAAGGTATGTATCATAATTGGCCATAAGAGCATTTATAACACCCACCTTCATGCCACTGAAAGCTACAACAGAATTCATAGGCCACTCTTCAATGGATAAACCTTCATACAGTAGAAGAGAGGGAGCGGCAGCACAGACTACACGTTTGGTTTGTTAAAGAGCTGTAGACAAAAAACGTTTTAGTTTTGACTCATTAGATCAAAAATAAAATAGATTAGTAACTTACATTTGTCTGCTCTGTAAATCTTTAGGGTATGTCAAGACCCCACAGATGGCAGACCCTGCCAAACTATGCTCATCAGCGGCAGCCAATGACTGTACAATTTGGCTGCAACAGGGGGAGATGGCTTGGCTGCATGCGGCTAGTCGCACCGTTTGGCCGTAGCCTTGAACTTAAAAATAATTTAGTCTAAAAATATTGTTATTAGTACTAATTATACATGTTCCGTACACTAGCACATCACAAACACAAGTTACACTGTCTGCGCTTGTGTAAACACTGGACACGGTGTTCATTGCTCCCAACATGGCGGTAGTCTCTTGATTTGTCCACCTAACCACTGTCCTGGCTGCATCTTCTTCTGTACCGGCGCCTAAAGCGTTAATCACATATGCAGGTACAGACAGCACAATTGCTTACATCACTACTTCAACTTGCATGGGGACAAGGAGGGACCACTTTTAGAGCTGCACATGCCTGGTGTATGCCATTTCTGAAATTTCACCAGAATATGGCCAACACTAGGGATGAGCGAATTGTGATTCACAAGTTTGAGTTCGGGGTTTGGGTTTTATTACAATTCCATTACCACGGGCCATAACTGAATTCTATGACAGAATGCAGAACGGAATGCCTCTTAAATAGAATGCCTCTTTATTAGAAGTCTATGGGCATAATATATCGGCCTCCTGCATAAGGGAAACCAGGCGGATCAGTTATGTGGCCCATAGACTTCTATTATGACGGAATGCCTCCTAAAGGCATCACGATAGGTCATCAATATCCGAAACCCAGCACCCCCGCCATTCAACTGTAGTGCGCATGTGCCGTCCCCCCTCTCTCTTCCTGCTCACTGCTGTATGAGAGAATGGGGACGACACGTGCGCAGTGCGCGCGCTGTCTCCTAGTACAGCTGATTAGCTAAGGTGTCTGGTGTTGGACCCACGCTAATCTGATATCGTTAACCTATCCAGAGGTTAGGTCATCAATATGAAAAATACCGGAGAACCCCTTTAAACAGTGACCAATGTTGCTTTATACAGATATTTTGTAGCTGCTGTTCGGTCTGACTAGTAGATAAGGGTCTAGTACCCCATTATTGCAAACCTAAAATGGTTTTCTAAACCAGGTTACCCCTTTAAGATTAAACAATCTTTGTTTTCTAGGAGACATGAACATCCTCAGCGAGGACTCAAAGCAGAAGCTTTACTCATTGTTACAAAGTGAAGATGCAGACAAGAACTGGTCCACGCTGGCACAGCACCTTGGCTTGGGAATTTTAAATAATGCTTTTAGGTTAAGCCCTTCACCTTCCAAAACATTACTGGACAATTTTGAGGTAAACATAATTTGAAGTGAATAGGTGTTCTTTTTCTATGGAATTTAAAGGGGTATTCCTAAACAAAAAAAGGCTTTCCCCCAGGGCTTTAAAAAATAAGTGTATATCAAAACTCCAGCACACTTCTAAACTTTTGATCTACATAGATTCCTTGGTTGGGAACCTTCTACAGAAACCTTTACACAAGGCCCCGTGTGCCATGATCCCATGGAGGGACTCCGACACTATTGGGGAAGCTAATTTTGAAGAAATATGTGTTGATAGGGATTGTGCTTCAGATGAGCAGCGAGAGCGGACGGACAGAATTACTTTAGGAATGGCTGATCTCAGGTCGTCAGTACCCATTTACTTGGATTCTAGCACTGTGCCTACACACACTTCAAGCTACAACTGCATACTAACCTTCTCAATCAAAAGTCATAACAACCTATATTTCTCATTCTTGATCTTGTGTGAGGCATAAGATCACATTTGAAGGGGAACTCATACCCATTGCATTTTTACACATTGCATTCTACTTTTTCCTTTTGTGTCATGGTTTGATGCACAGAGTTTCCACAACTTTCATTTTCTGCTTATTTTTGCTGTCTTAATTGTAAGGAGTAGTGGAGTATATACAGTAGGCAGAATGTAAGTAGGGCGTCCATATTGTGGTCTGCAAATCACAAATACCTTCCACGTGCAATTTGCATTTTTCTGAAACCCATAAATAGAAATATCTGCTCGTCTGCAAAACGGACAAGAATACAGACAGCACACAGATGACAGAAATGAATGGGTCCATGTGCAATATGCAAAAAAAACAGACTGGACACGGATGCAGAATACAGTTTTGTGCATGAGGCCTACAGATTATTATTTCACAGTTTCATGATCTTATATTCCACTTTTGGGGAAATCTTTCATATTACATATTCAGTCCCTTATGCCTTTATGACTAGGACTTGCTAGTTTAACATTCCTAAAGCTTTTTTACTTGTTGGAATAAAAAAAATACGTTTTGCAACTCTTTTTCATGACAGATAGGGCTGTTTTTAATATGTATTTATACGATTTTTATTCTCTTTATTCTTTAATTTAGCAATTTGATACCCAAATAAATTATTAAAATGAGGGTAAGGGTAAGTTCGCATCTCCACCAAAGTAATCCGGTAGTCTGTTCTGGCAGAGGAACAGACTACTGAAGTTATAGTCAATGAAGATACAGTTGTATTTGGCCAAGCTGGATACGTTAACACTGGTAGTCTGTTCCACTGCCAGAACAGACCGCCGGATTACCTCTAGTCAAGATGTGAACATTATAGTTAAGGGGGATCTGTCGGTATTTCGGCATGCTGGATACAGTAACTCTGGTAGTCTGTTCCTCTGCCAGAACAGACCGCTGGATTACCTTTAGTCAAGATGTGAACATTATAGTTAAGGGGGATCTGTCGGTATTTCGGCATGCTGGATACAGTAACTCTGGTAGTCTGTTCATCTGCCAGAACAGACCGCCGGATTACCTCTAGTCAAGAAGTGAACATTATAGTTAAAGGGGATCTGGCGGTATTTCGCCATGCTGGATACGGTAACTCTGGTAGTCTGTTCATCTGCCAGAATAGGCCGCCAAATTACCTTTAGTCAAGATGTGAACATTATAGTTAAGGGGGATCCGGCGGTATTTGGCCATGCTGGATAGGGTCTCTAGTAGTCTGTTCCTCTGCCAGAATAGGCCGCCAAATTACCTTTAGTCAAGATGTGAACATTATAGTTAAGGGGGATCCGGCGGTATTTGGCCATGCTGGATAGGGTTTCTAGTAGTCTGTTCCTCTGCCAGAACAGACTGCCAGATTACTTTTAGTCAAGATGTGAACATAACCTTACTTGTGTTGGTGGAAGCTCCAATTAAATGACAGCAGCTACTGTTTATGTTCCCAAATTCATGTTTCTCACTTTACTCTAGGTTTCCGGAGGAACAATAGCAGAACTACTTACAGCCCTGAAAACAATGTCATTCACAGAAGCTATTGATGTCATTGAGCAGTCACAGCCAAGCATTAAACATACATCCAAAACTTCTGATTCTCTTTCTGAGACACAGGAAAGAGGTGAGCATATCTATCGATATTAGCTTAACTTGGTCCACGCTCTATAACAGGGGTGCACAACATTTTTTGGTCTAAGGGCCGCATTGTCACATCGCTCTATTTCAAGGGGCCGTAAATAAGAGGACGTCACTCCCTGGTTATTACCACCTCCTGCCAGTTACAGGCGCCATGCAATAACCAGTAAGCATTTTCCCTTACTAGTGGAGGAAAGCTCTTATTGGTTAACACTTTAATAACCGGGCCCAAACAGACACTTTCTTTTGTGATTTAGAGCACGTGGTAGTTCGAACGGTTATAACTTTTTTATGTTTTGGGACTACCAAAATAATATTTGCAACAATTTTTCACTTGACACATAGGGCCTTATAATTTATTTTTTTTGTTTTATATGGGGGAAACTCTACAAAACATTTTTTTAAAGTATATTTTTTTCAAACTATAGCTTCTTATTCTTTAAATATGCAGACTGCCACCAAAATCAATTGTTATAATTAGTCCCCTATTTTGTGTTGGTCGTTTTTTTTTATATAATACGTATAGTTTCACACGAATGGGGCGATAATGGCGACGGTTTTGGTTGGTGTGGGCGTTTTTTCTTTTATGTATTTTATTATTGTTTTATCTTTTTTTAACTTAATTTTTAATATATTTTTGCTACAAATAATATCCCCCAAGAGGTCATAAAAAGACCTTTGGGGGACACTGACACTTTTTGTTATTTTTTAAACTATAGCTCCTTATTCAGAGTTTTACTTTTATTTGTATTTTATTAATATTTTATTGTATAATTTTTTTTAATAATTGGTTTATTACTTAATATTTAAATATATTTTTGCCACATAATATGTCCCCCAAGAGGTCATAAAAAGACTGTTGGAGGACAGTAAACACTCTACTGTTTTGCACATTTTTTTGTATTATAATTTTTTTTATATTTTTTTTTTCCTATAATTTTTTTTAAATAATGTGTCCCCCAAGGGATCATAAAAAGACTGTTAGGGAACAGTGAACACTTATTTAGCAATTTTTCCTTTTTTATTTCTATTTTTTTTTTTTGCCACAACATATTTTATTTCTATTTGTGTTTTATTATATATTTTTTGTTTTCAAGTTTATTTTTATACTTTTTTAAGGTATTTAAGTAATTTGAAAGACCTTTGGGGACACGGATTTTTTTTGCACTATTTCCACTATAACTGGGGCATCTAAAGGAGCCCCAGTTACAAGGGAAACCAGCCTGCTGTGTGACCCTGCAGCTCTGCACTCCTCTGCCCCCAAGCCGGGTCCACCCTACACAACGTGCCGCTCACTTATCTAAGGAAAAGGCAGAAGCGCTGATACACTGCTTCTGCCTTCTCCTCGGCTAAACCGCTGTCACTGACCCCCGGGGACCCGTCCTGCTGCTACAGTGCGGGTTCTGCGGGCCACATGCAGGCTGTGCATCCCTGCTCTTTAACTTACATATGTGGTACAACCGCAACTTCGTCTTTTAATAATGCGCAGGTTTTGACACCCTTTTTTTTTAAGACCACTTTCACATGGTCAGTATTTTTAAGTCTATAACACAGAAGAGGAACCCATCTTACCATGATAATTTTTCTCTTTAGGTTCTCTTTCTGGTTTTGGCTTACAAATACTAGTGTAAAATATTGGCCAAATCCTGGTGGCCTAAGGGTGAATTCACACACAGATATTTACACAAATGTTTGCAACTTAAATCAGCTCCATTCATCTGAAAGGGGTTGTTAAGTTGATAGGCACATGGATTTCTAAAGTCACAGCAATTCCTACTACAAATCTACTACTTGAGCGAAGGTTCACTAATAGCAGAAATGCTATGGATGTCCCATCCAAATTGCTGGTGGAAAATGTGCAACAAAATGCAGCTGCAGCAAAGTGGATATGATTTTAACCAATCTCGCCCATACAATGCAGAAAATTTGTGAGCATAAATTGACCTTCAGTGCAGAGTTTAAATGTCCAGCACAGGGTGCAATTCATGGCAAATCTGTAACAAAAAATACATGTAGCTCATATGGATTAAAAAGTCGCTTGTCTCAAAACTGTTCTACTTTGAAATCCCAACCGACTTTTCACTCTACTTCTAAAAGTGGAGCTGGAAGATGTTCAACGCAAATCATCACGTGCGACAGCACTTGGGACATTTCCACGCTAAAAACCCGGTGTACCAGAGTTGATAAATCTCCCCCAATAATACTTTCTTTTCAAAACACAGAGCAGCTTTTTTTCCCTTTTTTTTTTACTCTTTTATTGACACAAAAGGGAAAAACATCAACACTTACATCCTCATTGCATGTCATGGTGTACACAGAAGGATCGAGTCTATTACATACATATAATTCAATCATTCACTGCATTGTTATAATTTCTTATTTTTTTCCTTTTTTTTCTGTAGATCATGTGACCGCAGCATCTGATGAATACAAGCAGCAGAATCATGAAAGCATGTGTGACAGCGGGGTAGAAACCTCCTTTAGAAAGCTGAACCTCTCGCATTGTGAATATCAGAAAGTAGGGTCTGGACTCTCAGAGCTACATTCTGACTGTGATGTTCCCCTCATCTGCAACAATTAGTGCTCAGTAAGAAAAGACTATCCTTCCTGAACGTGACTTTTACACTGGAAACGCTAGAGCCACTAAAGGCTGCAGGCTTGGAGTCATTATATAGACTTGTTACATATGGCACTTCAGCATGTAACCAAAGATAATGAATGTCAGGAGTTTTCTAAGTTTCACTCCCTTATGTCATAGGGCAGGGACTTAGAGGTTTGCACCTTGTGAGGTTTGTTGCACATAATATAATAATTAAAAATGAGGATATTCTGCCAGTGTCTTTAGTTAATTGCCAGTAACGAGGTTTGCTACTTAATTATTTACAAATTGCTGTGGAGAACATATCAAGGCTGACACCTTGCAACAATTTTCAGGTCTTTGTTTTAACTTCCTAATATTATGTTTTCAGAAGGATTTTATATTGTGCATTTTATAATAAAATGATAAATCCCTGCCAGCTTTGTTTCTTTTAGATCTGTGATATTTCTTCTTTGTATCTATATGTACAGTACTGTGGAAGTTTTAGGCAGGTGTAGAAAAATTGCTATAAAGTAAGAATGCTCTTAAAAATAGAAAAGTGTTAACAAAATGCAAAGTGAATGAACAAAAGAGGAATCTAAATCAAATAAACATTTGGCGTGACCACCATATGGCTTCAAAATAGCATCAGTTCTTCTAGGTACATGTGCACACAGTTTGTGAAGGAGCTTGGCGGGTAAGTTGTTTCAGACATCTTGGAGAACTAACATTTGTACGACTCCTGTTCTTCTTTATGCTGAAGATAGCTCGTAATGACTCTTAAATCCTGTTGCAGAATAAATTTGGAACCAGTCAGACACCTCCCTGATGGTACTGCACGATGTAATGAAGTATCTGCCTGTTAGGATCAGCATTAAAGGAGTTACTTACCTGAGACATCAGTGGCATATGGCTAGGATATGCCACCAATGTCAGACAGGTTTTTTGTCCCCCACACCCTTCTCTAGAACGGAGCTCCCAAACTGAACAATAACATGCACAGCCGTCCACCATTCAATTCTATGGGAGTGCAGAAAATAGCTGAGCGCTGGCTCCACTATTTCCAGCAGTTCCAAAGCAGTGAATGAAGCAGAGGCTGCGCTTGTGCTGTGCGCTCTCCATTCATTTGTATGGAATGTCTGAAGATAGCCGCGCATGCTGCTCGGCTATTTTCGGCACTTCCATAGAAATGAATGGAGGGTGGCCGCGCTTGTGCAGTATACTCTCCTTAACTTTGGGATGGGGTCTGTTTTGGAGATAGGAGCAGGTCCCACAGGTGGAATCCACTCCTGACATTGGTGGTACTGGTATATCCTAACTATGTGTTACCAATGACTCAGGTGAGACAGCCCCTTTAAAGGGGTATTCCCATCTTGATGATCATAGTTAAACTAGTTCCTAATGTAAAATTATAAACTTTTGCAACTACCTTTTATTTATTTTTTCAGAATTTTTTGCTAGGTATTCCTCCTCTGTCCCCTTCACTGTTTATCTTCTGTTTCCATTAGTTATGGCCGCCACTGCGCTACTGCTACAGTGGTGGTCGCGCTTGCACAAATGCCTCTGCTTGTCTCTATGTGGATGGGCAGGCCGACGGGATGGCGCATGGCTTTCTCATGCGCACTAGCTCCTAGATCGACCACTGTGCCGTAGAAGTGAACAGCCGGCTTTCAGTCCCTAAACTGTGAAGCCACTCTGTATTGAGCCTGTGCTACCTCCAGCATTGTGCACAGAGCAGGGACCTGCTGTCACAGCCTTCATGCCATGCTCCTCTGCAACTCTCTCACTGGAGCGTCAGCGCTTATTGAGGTGAGCAGTAGAAGAGACACAGCATATAAGCAGCGAGGTACAGCAATGCTGTAATCCACAATCACGGTCTGAAGGACAGGAGAGTACACTTGCAGGATCCTTCCTTGTGTCTGGTATGAACGGGGTTGGGGAGAAGAGACAAGATGGCTCAGCACACAGTAGTGGAAACCTGAGAGCAGCTCTGAGATAACAGTCTGAAGCATTCCTTCTGCTCAGGTCTCCTGAGCTGTCACATCCATAAGCACTGAAACGGGCTGGTGATGTGCAGTGCCACTTCTCCAACCTCCTCCTAACTACACACACACACACAAAGTTCTTCTTTTCATATTCTTTTTTACAAGGAGCAGCATCTCTTAAAGCACTGCTATTACAAGTTTCTGTAGGAGCATCGGAGCGTGCACATGTCATATGATGAAAGGGGAAGAATACCGCCCACACAGCTTCAGAGCTGGGGAACAAGGATGAGCAAAAGTAGACACCAGGAAATGAAAGTGGTGAGATGGAAATACCCCTTTAAGGCTAGATGCAGACGTCTGTTAAACCCGGACGTGAGCAGTCCGTGGTAATGCGGGCTGGATTTGTTCTTTACAGCCGGAGCGCACGTTGTCATTGGTTGCTATGACGCCATGCGCTCTGGCTTTAAAGAACAAATCCAGCCCGCATTACCACGGACTGCTCACGTCCGGGTTTAACGGACATCTGCATCTATCCTAAGGAGGCTGCTAAACTGGCTAAATTGAAAACTGCATCCTGAATGCATGTCAGAACTGCACTAGGGGCCAGCACCCTTAGGCCTCTTTCACACAGGCGTCGCGTGTGAGGGCCAAACAAGATGCCGGTGCGTTGCGGGAAAAATCGGTACGTTTGGTACCCAGACCCGGACTTCTTCACAGAAGTTCGGGTTTGGGTTCAGTATTCTGTAGATTTTATTTTCCCATATAACATGCTTATAAGAGAAAATAATAGCATTCTTAATACAGAATGAAGATCCCTCTATCTTCATTCAGCAGGACCTGTGCTGACGTCACCGCACTCACCACGTGGTGAGCGTGATGACGTCATCAAAGGTCCTTTTCCTTCCAGGTCCTCAAAGAAGAAGAAAGAAGACAAGCCAGACTGCGCGATCAAGTGGATGAGGCGAGTATTTTTTTTAACCCCTCCATCACTATTTTACTTCACATTCTGTATTAAGAATGCTATTATTTTCCCTTATAACAAAAATAATAAATGATCGGGTCCCCATCCCGATCATCTCCTAGAGACCATGCGTGAAATCGCACTGCATCCACACTTGCATGCGGATGCTTGCATTTTTCACGCAGCCCTATTCACTTCTATGGGGCCTGCGTTGCATGAAAAATGCACAATATAGAGCATGCTGCGATTTTCACGCAACGCACAAGTGATGTGTGAAAATAACCCCTCATGTACACAGCCTCATTTAAGTGAATGGGTCCGGTGTGGGTGCAATGCGTCCACCTCACGCATTGCACCTATGCGGAAAACTCGCCCGTGTGAAAGGGGCCTTAGTGTGCTGTTACACAGCGCAGTTGGGATGCAGTTACTGCATCAACAAACATGCATTCATAATGCAGTTTTTGAATGTTGCCAGCTGCAATTAATATATAAGATTTCTGTAATGCAAAACATCAGGGATGGTTTAACCCTTTCAGCACTGGCGTTTTTTTCATTTTGGTTTTTCACTCCCTGCCTTTATGGGGCCATAACTTTTATTTTTCCATTCCCTTCACATGGTTGTATGAGGCCTTGTTTTTTGCAGGACAAGTTGTACTTTCTAATTCCACCATTTAATGTTGCATTCAATATAGTGGGGAGCTGGAAAAAAATTCCAAATAGGGTAAAATTGAAAAAAATTCTGCAACAGTTTTATGGGTTTTGTTTTTACGATGTTCCCTATACAGTAAAATTGACCAGTTACTTTAATTCTCTAGGTCAATTGCAGTGATACCACATATGTATCGTTTTTCTTGCAATTTTATGCTAAATAAAAACCTGGAGAACCCTTTGTTTTTTGGCACCATATTTTAACCCCCATAACTTTTTTAGTAGCTATGTTTATGAAGCTGTATGAGGGCTCATTTTTTGCGGGGTGATCTGTACTTGTCATTGATACCATTTTGGGGTGTGTACGACTTTTTAATTTAATTTTCTGTTGGAGGAGAAGCGACTAAAAAACAGCGAATTAGCCATTTTGACTTTTTTTCCGCATGTATATTTTAATAGTACAGGCTTTTTTGCATGCTGAGACAGACATAATTCACACTTCCTCCCGTCCACATGATGTTTCGGGAGTAAGGGGTGTGTTCTCCCGAAACGTCGCGTGGAGAGGAGTAGGTGTGAACGATGTCTGTCTCAGCGTACCCCATTATGTACCATTTTATACTGGAATTAATTAAAGAAATAAAAACAAACAAAAAGTTTTGTACCAGCAACTTGTGAGTATGACTTCTGTTGCTCACATACAATATTGGCACAATGAGGTAAAAAGAACACACAAGTCTGCATGTTTGAAAGAGAATCATGGCTGGGTTAGGGCTCAGGCACACGGCCGTTGCCCCGCCGTGGCCGTATTGCGGCCCGCATACGGCGGTTCTGCAATACATGAGCAGCGGCAGTGTGCAACCGGCATCATGGATGCGGACCTATTCACTTGAATAGGAGATGTGGAATGGAAGCACGGATCGGAAGCACTACGGAGTGCTTCCGTGGTGTTTCTGGCCATGGCTCCGCACCGCAAAAAAATAGAACAAATTGCGGTCCCCAATGCACGGAACGGCTGCACAACGGCCGTGTGCATGAGGCCTTAAGCAGAGCTGCCGGTGTGGACTTGCATTGGCTACAGGTGGCTGACATGCTATATATTATACAGGCAACATAAAGAACCTATATGGTGAATGTTAATTAACTATTTTATGAGGTATCACTATCTGTCTTAGGCCTCATGCACATGACCGTATGTTGGGTCCACATCCGATCTGCATTTTTTGCCGATCGGATGTGGACCTATTGGGCCGCAAAAGATGCAAACAGCATAACTTGTGCTGTCCACTTCTGTATGTCCATTACGAGCACCTGCAAAAAAAAAAAATAGAACATGTCCTATTCTTGTCCGTTTTGCGGAGGTGTGCATGAGGCCTTAAAAGGTAGAGTAATTCAAATTTAGAAAATTTCAAATTTTTCCAAATTTTATATTAATTTTGGATTTAAAAAAAAATTAAAGGTTAAATATATTTACCACTAACAAAGTACGATGTGGAAAGAAAAATCTCAGAATCACTTGGATAAGTAAGAGCATTTCAGAATTATTACCACATAAAGGGACATGTCAGATTTGCCTCCACTAGGGATTAACGAATGTGCACTCCGTTCACAGTGTATGTGCTGTTCCCAGTACACGTGCAGGTTGTAATAGATAGTGAACAACCCCTTTAACCCCTTAACAGTTTTGCCTGAGCTCTGCTTTGAGAAAAAGTCTTAAAGGGGTATTCCCATCTTGGACATTGGGGGCATATTATTAGGATATGCCACCAATGTCTGATAGGTGTGGGTCCAACCTCGAGCGGTGCACCTGGCTTTTTTGGGAAGTCCCATTGAAATTAATGGCAAGCACAGCCACTTTCACTTCTATGGGGCTTATGTAAATAGCCGGCTACTTTCAGCATTCTTATAGAAATGAATAGTGGGCGCTTGTGCATGTGCAGTGCGCTCTCCAGCACTTTGCAGGCTCAGTTCTAAGTATAGGTGCAGGTCCCAGACCCACACCTATTAGACATTAGGGGCATATCCTAGCGATATGACCCCCCAATATCCCAGATTGGAATGCCCCTTTAACATTTGAGCCAATGCATAGCTCGGGCAGCAGGGTGACGGCTGCTTTAACCCCTCATATCACGAGATTGGTAGTAGCTAGAGATATGAGCCGGGTCTTGAAAGCCAACATCCCACAGAGTATAATGGAGAAAACCTGCATATTCATCTAACTTCTGCAAAACATGATCTCAAGTTTAGAGGGGACCCAATAGTTAGGTTTCCCACACTGAAACATTCATAGTCCAGTAATGGTTGTGGTGGGAAAACCCTATTAGGCTGGGAACACACCTAGGCGTTTCTGAATCGCGCGTCTGACGCGCGTTTTACACGCGTTTTTGGATGCGCGTTTTTGTCACTAAGAAACGCGCGTCATACGCGCGATTCAGTGATTCTCCCCTATGGCAACATTGTCCATAGGCACGTTAAAACGCCCCAAAGAAGCTCATGTACTTGTTTGGGCGTTGGGCGTTTTACAGCGCGTTCAAACGCGCTGTAAAACGCCCAAATGTGAACCATGCCCATAGGGATGCATGGCTTTTCACATGTTGAGCGTTTTTCAGCGCGTATGAACGCGCTGAAAAACGCTCAGGTGTGTTCCCGGGGTTAAAGAGAATGTGTCATCAGAAATGGACCTATTATTTAAATCATTTTTTATGTTTTACATATTTATGTTTAATATATTTTTGATGATGTTGTTTTCAACTTTCCATCTATTCCATATATTTAAACAAGAGATAAAATCCTGCAGTTTTCACACTGGCCACTATGTCTAGTAGTCCGTGCCACTTCTTGGTTTATACAGATCACTTTACTGAAGCTAACTTATTTTAATTCTGACTGTTATAACACATGCATGTATAGATAAGACAGGATCCTTCATTTTTAATAGGTGATCTATTTTTTTCTTGTACAATGACCTATGCACAGGTCACAGCGCACGCCTAGAAAACTGGACCATAAAAGTTAACGAGATCTCCTCCTGACCATTGTGTCTATGGCCATGTGGCTGCCATAAAGCAATTTTCTTAATGCTTTCTAAATTCTGTTAGGAACAGCTCAGGCAAGATGGCCGCCTCCATAATCATGTTCAGGGAGTAAATAAATCTACATTCATAAAATAAAAACAGATTAGAAAAAAGGATGTGTTGCTATCTGATTTTAACTGGCAGATAACATTTTTGGTGACACATTTCATTTAACCACTTAAGCCTCTAGCGTAAACACCCTTAATGACTCAGGGCTACTTTTTACAATTCCGCACTGTAACTACTACGGTTTACTGTTCAATATGCAACTTACCACCAAATGAATTTACTTCCTTTCTTTCTCACTAATAGAGCTTTCATTTGGTGGTATTTCATTGTTGCTGACATTTTACTTTTTGCCATTAATATTAAAATAATCTTAAATTTTGCAAAAATGACATTTTTCACTTCTTGCTGTAAAATTTTTTTCAAAACTACATTTCTATATATAAATTTTTTCTCTTCTAAATTTATTGTTCTACATGTCTTTGATAAAAGTCCATCAGTGTATATTTATTATTGGTAAGTTATATGCTAAACTATGGTAAAAAAGTGAATTTTGCATTTTTGAAGCAGTTTGACTTTCTGAGCACCTGTCCTGTTTCTTCAGGGCAGAATGTCAGGATATAGCACACTCTCTGAACAACTATTTTAAAGACACCTGGGTGACGCCGGAGGGGCATGGTATTCATGTATCATTTCATTTTTTCACAAGAATGGAAATGACACCCTCTTGAGAAAAAAAGCCTAATTTCACTAACTTCTGGCAAAAAAAAGAAACTTGGTGACGGACTCACTATGCCTCAGTGAATACCTAGTGTTCAGACAAATGGGTCATTTGTGGGGTGTTTGTACTGTTCTGGCATTTTGGGCAGGGCCAATTAGAGCAGCCCTGTAAAACCCAAAGGTACTCGTTGGAATTTGTTCTTGCGCATCTAGGTCGGCAAAAAAGTGTCACTTATGTGGTATCGTACCAGGAGAAGCTTACATACACTCCATGGTGTGGAAATATTCCTGTAAAACTGACAACTTTATAAAAATTTTTAAAAGTTGTCGTTACAGAGATATTTTCACACACAGTATATAGGTATATAAAAATACACCCCAAAGCATTACTGCCCTACTTCCTGAGTACGGCGATACCACATGCTGTGTGCCACTTTTGCAGCCTGGGTGCTAAAGGCCCCAAAACCAATGAGTACCTTTAGATTTCACAGGGCATTTTTACGCATTTGGATTCCAGACTTCTTCTCACGCTTTAGGGGCCCTAAATGCCAGGACAGTATAAATACCCTCATTATTGAAAGAAGACACCTGCATTCAGAGGGTATGGCGAGTTCATAAAATTCTATTTTTGTCACAGTTAGTGGAATATGACTTGTAAAACAAAAAAAAAAAAATATATATCACTTCCGCTTAACCGTTAAAAATAAAAAATTCTGTGAACTCACATGTTCCTCACGGACTTGGGTGTCTTCTTCAAAATGGGGTATTATATGACCTGGCATTTTAGAGTTTCCTAAAAGCGTGAGATCCAAACGCGAAAATGGTCTCAGCAGAATTATTGTTTTGCTCACTACAAAAAAGAAACACCATGTGGTATCGCCGAACTCAGAGAGTTTAGCAATGAGTTTGGGGTGTATTTTTACATATGCCATGTGAAATATTACAAACGACAACTTTACATTTTTTGTCCAAGTTGTCAATTTACAGAGATATTTCTCACAAAGTATGAGATATGTAAAATATACTCCAAAACACATTTGCCCGACTTCTCCTGAGTACGGCGATACCACATGTGTGCCACTTTTTTGTAGCCAAGATGCGCAAAGGCCCTAAACCAATGAGAGTACCTTAGAGGGCATTTTTACGCATTTTCTTTCTCACGCCTTTAGGTCCCTAAAATGCCAGGTGTATAAATAATCTCAGGACCCCATTTTGGAAAGAAGACACCCTAAGGTATTCCAGAGGGGCATGGCACTATAGGAAGGATTTTTGGCACAAGGAAGTGGAAATTGATATTTTATTGTTTTTTCATAAAGTCTACCTTTCTGCCAACTTCTTTGAATGTGTTAAATTTTCATGGACTCACTATGCCCTCAGCGTACCTTGGGTGTCTTTTTCCAAAATAGGGTCATTTGTAAGGTGTTTGTAACATGCCTGGCATTTTTGGTGGGCTAAATTGTGAGCAGCCATATAAAACCTTAAGGTACTGAATTTAGTCTTTGCACACCTGGCTGCAAAAGTGTCACTTCATGTGGTATCATACTCAGGAGAAGTAGGGGCGATGTGTTTTGGGTGCGTATTTTTACATATACTCCATACTTTATGTGAGAAATATCTTAAATTGACAAACTGAATAAAATGTAAAAAGTTGTCATTATTAAAAGTGATATTTCTCAATACAGAGGGGTATATGTAAAAATACACCACTGTCTCTACTGAGAGTTCGCGAGCACTACATGAGTGACACTTTTGCAGCCAAGATGCTAAAGGGGCCCTAAAACCAATGTACCTTAGGATTACAGGCCACTTTACGCATTTGATTCTCACACTTTAGGACCCCTAAAATGCCAGGGGAGAATATCTCATTAAGTGGTCATTGTGGAAAGAAGACCCCAAGGTATTCTGTGAGGGTACATGAAGTTCACAGAAAAAAAAATTTGGCACAAGCAAAGAAGAAATTGATTTTTACAGTCTCATATTTCACTAACTTAGATGTAATAAAATTTTGTATGGAACCCGCCATACCCTCAATGAATACCTTGGGGTGCCTTTCTTTCAAAATGGGGTCACATGTGAGGTGTTTGAATGCCCTGGTATCAGAGGGTTCGAACTACACGTATACGCATTAGGGAGTTTCTGCATTCTCCTTATATTGAGCATAATGGTAATGATTTTTCCGTCCAGTTCTGCGCTGAAAGAAGGGTAATAGAACGGTACAGATTTTTCATCAGACAATCATGTGGGATGAAAAATTTCGCCTAAAAATGTGCAAAATAAAACAGTATTGTGATTTCCTCATTCAGACGATCAATGTGGGATTGAATAAATCTCGCAAAATGTGCAAAAAGTAGTAGCATCTTCCATTCACGCCCGTCGCAAATAAACCGGGAGACTATTCCGCACTTGTGACAGATGTGGACCCATTCAGTGAATGGGCTGGCGGGTGATGCGTGAGCAATATGTCGCGCCATCAGCATTTATGGCTATGCCAAGAACTTCCGGCTTCGGCCCCAAGCATCCGCCAGCTCCGTAAAAGATAGAGAGTGTTCAACTGCAACGCACTATGGACAAGAGCAGGTACTCATATAGTTCTGCAATGTGCGATCCTGTTGCAACGCAGAAAGACAGGTTCGTGTTGGCGGATCCGTGGGATCCATGGATCCGCAAAACACATACGGACGCCTGAATACTCTCTACAGTGGGGTAATACCGAGCGTCAGGCATATGGGTGACTGGTTAATCAGTTAATCAGTGACGGGGTGTGGATGGTGGGGTCTGTGTGGTGTTTTGTACCGAGAGTTTTTGGTGGTCCCAAGCAAAAGGGACCACCAAAGCGAACGACAGCAAAAGATACTTTCGTAGACGCTGTTAACAAACACGCCTGATATGCCATGACCTCTACAGCCTGCCAGCGCACGATCAGCGCTGGCAGGCTGTAGAAGCATCGTCCCCGCGACGGATCTCAGAACTAAATTCGCCATGATGACGCGCTGGCGCGCTGCGAGGGATCATCAGGACCATCGCCGCAGGACGAATCCTGAGGCGGCCGCAGAGATGTACATATACGTCATCGGGCGTGTGTTTAAAGATAGTACCCGCTCCTGCCCGCTGCGGGCACCATCGCCAGTTGTGGACATTAGCCGCGGGTGTCTTCTATAGGAAGCAGGCGGCCACCCGCAGCTAATGTCCACAACCGGTAGTAATGTCGATGGCGGACATTTAACGCCTCAGATACTGCAGTCAATCCGGACCACGGCATCTGAGCGTGCTGAAAACCGGAAGCTTTTGCATGTATGCAGCAGACCCTGTCTTTATGAATGACAGGAGGCCACTGCATAGTATTTCCTATGGAGCCCTTACCTGTAATAGGGCTCCATAGGGAAGTAGTGAAATCATCATAGATCCCAATGCAAGTGCATTGGAGTCTATGCACTTGCATTGGAATCTATGCAAGTGCATTAGAGTATATAGTTCCCTATGGGAACTATGAAAAAAAGTTAAAAAAAAATAAAAATAATAAAAGAAAAAACATAAAAATTCAAAACACCCCTTACCCCCCCAAAAAAAAAAGAACTAAAAAAATAAAAATACACATCATGGGTGTCGCAATGTGCGACAAACACCCATAGTATAAAAATATATTTCCCATACGGCAAACGGCAAAACAGAAAAAAGCGTCCAAATGGCCGATTCGCCGTTTTGGTCGCTTCGTTTTCTACTAAAAATTAAATAAAAAGTGATCAAAAAGTGATACACACTCCATAATGGTATCAATGAAAAGTTCAGATCGCCCCGCAATAAATGAGCCCCCATACAGCTCTTTACACATAGGCCTCATGCACACGGCCGTTGTTGTGTTCCGCGTCCGAGCCGCATATTTTGCGGCTCGGGCGCAGACCCATTCAATTCAATGGGGCCGCAAAAGATGCGGACAGCACTCCGTGTGCTGTCCGCATCCGTTGCTCCGTTCCGTGCCCCGCAAAAAAAATAGAGCATGTCCTATTCTTGTCCGTTTTGCAGACAAGAATAGGCATTTCTACAATGGGCCGCGTTCTGTTTCGCAAATTGTGGAACGTAACGCGGAGCAGCTCCCGTGTTTTGCGGATCCGCAGTTTGCGGCCCGCAAAACACCAATGGCCGTGTGCATAAGGCCATAATTACAAAAAACTTATAGGGCTCAAAATTTGGCGACAAAGAATTTTTTTTCCCACTTTTTAATTTTTTTTATCACTGTCAAAACGCAGGAAAAACTATTTGGCATTTGCGGATCCGCAATACACGGGCACCATTCCGTGGCCATTCCGCATCACGGATGCGGACCCATTCATTTCAATGGGTCCACAAATCCGGAGATGCGGAACGGTGCGGAATGGAATGACGGAACGGAACACTACGGAAGCACTACGGAGTGCTTCCACGGGGTTCCGTTCCGTACTTCCGTCCCGCAAAAAGATAGAACATGTCCTATCTTTTTGCGGAAGGGGCAGATCGCGGACCCATTCAAGTGAATGGGTCCGCGATCCGCTGCGGCTGCCCCACGGCCGGTGCCCCGAGCATTGCGGGCCGCAATTTGCGGCCCGCAGCACGGGCACGGGGTGCACACGTTCGTGTGCATGAGGCCTTTATGTAAGGTATCGCTGAATTCGTACTGACCTGTAGAATAAAAGTAACTGGTCAGTTTTATCGCACATCGAAATTCGTAAATAAAAAACCCGTAAAACTGTGGTGGAATTGCTTTTTTTTGCAATTTCACCCCATTTGGAATTTTTCTCCTGCTTCCCACTACATCATATGCAATATTAAATGGTGGCGTTGGAAAGTACAACTTGTCCCGCAAAAAACAAGTACTCATATGGCTATGTGAGCAAATAAAAAAATTATGGCCCTGGGGAGGCAGGGAGCACAAAACGAAAATGCAAAAAAAAAAAATCTCCAGGCTTGAAAGGACTAACGTTAGGCACTGACTACTGGTTGGATCAATAGTGAATATAACTTACTTTATGGCATATAACCAAACAAAAATGTATTAAAATGATGAATTACAATCCAAATATTTTATTCAGTGTTAGAAACAGTGTCCATTCAAGCTGAGCTTTTAGTGCCAGGCTTTGTAACCCTCCACAGAGTCATCACTGTTGATAAATATCCTGTATGGTGGATATGTGGAGTGACTTTTCTAGATTACTTATCGTTGTAGGATCCCAGGCATAGAAATAAACTACTGTCTTCTCTTCAGTCAGGAGAAAGCCATTATCACTGAACCTTCCTGCAATGTCCCAGACATCCAGCCAAACAAAAGCAGCTGGATTAGAGCTAATCAGTGTGAACACATAAGCCGTGTCATCCTTAGAAATAGACACCTTTGGAAAAAAAACAAAAAAAACACTAATTACACACTTTAAAGAAAACGTGTCATCAGAAAATTGCTTAACCTATTGCTTAAATCGTATTTCTATGTTTAACATATTTTTTAAGAGTTTTTGATGATTTTTTTTAATGTCAATATCTACTGTATTTTTCAGACCATAAAATGCACTTTTTTTCCCTGAAAAATGATGGTAAAATGGCAGTGCATCTTATAGTCCAAATGCTAATGACGGCTTCCATTATGATCAACTTTATGGCTCAATACTTTCTGTATTTGTATTGTCATCTGTTAAAGATGACAAAAAAAATTAGCATAACATCTTTCTTTTACATGTCATTTTTGGTTTTAGAAAACTTCTTTTATAGGGACCCATCAGAAACGTAATTGGTGAAGGTAACCTCTATTGAAATGTTATGCTTGGTGAAGATCTCTGAGCTAAAGCTAGAATGTGCACAGTGCTCAAGGGAAAACCAGGGTCTCCTTTGTTCTAGCAGTCTGTGGGGTTCTTTCCAACAACTTCATCGTCTGATGCATCTATATGAGATGTTAAAAAACACACACTTAAGTAGTACTTACAGTAATATTAGATTTCAGTAGCCCTTCTGCCTCCTTCAAGGAGCTTAAAAAATGCCAGTTTTTTGAACCAATAATGTGCCCATTGTGTAACAGATAGAAGACAATCACGCTATGTTGCCTGGTAGTGTTGCCACATCGACTGAGCAGTTCTGCAATAGATTCTGTATAGATTACTCCAGAACTCCTTGCATTTAAAATAAACTCATTAGTCAACCTTTTACAGACAGGTACCAGAGAATCCCATCTGTAGACATTAATCTGAAAATAAAAATAAAAATACAAGTTACAGGATCTCTTTGGCCAGCAACTTTTGTCTTGTCTAAAACCTAGACTCATTGCAGTATTACTGGATTCTGGTAACAATAGGCTAACCCTTATCCACTGGGACCCACAACAATCATGAGAAGAGGGTCCCATGCCCAGTTTGAAAGAAGCAGTGGTCAAGCAGAAGCACTGCTGCTCCACCTAAACTCTATGGGACTGGCAGAGATAGCAGTCTCATACATGTAAATGGACTGATGGCACGCATGCTCAACTACTGCTCCATTCAGATAGGGGACACGGGAATCCTGTTCTCATGACAGTGGGGGTCCAAGTGGTCTGACCTCAACTGATCTAACAGTTAGCCCATGTCCAGGTGATAGGAAATAGCTTGTTCCTGGAACACTCTTTTACCCCCTTCCCGCTTTTGCAACCACTTCTTCACTGTGTGTGTATGTACAGTGGCCGTCTTTCTTTGTTTTGTTACTAAAGTTAAGTGTTTTAAAAAAACAAAGCATACAGAAGAGACAGGGAGAAGAATATGAGAGCTGCAAAGACACTGACAGACAAGAAGAGACACTGCTGTAGGTTCTGCTCCTCAGTTATCGCCTGTAAAGCCTGTATTACACTGGCAGATTTTCTGCCAGATGATCGCTAACAAGTAGTAACGTTCGTTAGCGATCATCAGGCAGTGTAATACTGCCGTCGATTACCCGATGAATGAGCAAACGCTCGTCCAATGGGCAATCATGATCTTTCAGTATGCTGAAAGATCATGATTTGCTGGTGGCAGATTGGGCTGTCTAATTACGATCTGCTACGGAAAAATAACTAGTGGTTTCTTATAAGATAAAAGCATCAATTGAAGCTTGCAACTGTGTAATATACTGGTCGGTTAATCCGCAGACCAGCATCTGGAATTTGTACAATATTAATGGGTAAGATAAACATTTTGACCCATCCATAAGAGTGGGAATTCATGAAAGGAGAGAAGTTGTTTATTATCTTCCACTACTAGAGGCTCATTATTCAAACAATGTAAATCACTACGTTTCACTGGTAAATTAATTCCCAGATATTTCACACTGTTTTTAACCCATTCGTAAGAAAAAAAGATGTTGTAAACGAGATTGTGTAAAAGTTGACAATGACAAATTTAACAACCAAGACTTACAAGTGTTAACCTTATACTATAAGACCCCTCCAAACTCCTCCAGAATATCTTGAATTTTCAGAAGAGAGATTTCTGTTTGGGTTGCACTAGAATAACTTCATCTGCATATAGTCCCAACCTTATGTTCCTGTGTTCCAACTTTTATACCATGCACCGATCTCTCCCATCCAATCCTCTCCGCCAGTGGCTCCATAATGAATGCAAATATGATAGGGGACAACGGACACCCCTGGCGGGTCCCATTATTGGTATTAAATTTAGTCAATCGATGGCCTGATATCAACAAAGCAGCTGAAGGGGAGGAATATAGTGCTAGAATTGTTGATTTTCTGCATCCAAAGATAGAAGCAGAGAAGGCATTCGAGAGCATTCCACATATTCTACGCCGATGATACCCAAATTTACCTCTCAGCTCCTGATCTCTCTACACTATTAACTCGAGTCCCCCAATGTCTTTCTGCTGTTTCTGCATTCATGTCATTCCGTTTCCTCAAACTAAGACCTTTTAGTTTATGCGCCAAAGTGGCCCCTATTTTATTGTCATTCATATAGTAATCAAGTTTCACCCTACGCAATGTAAGGTCGTGTTGGCAAGTTAATATATTTTGTACTTTGTCTCTAAGGTCCCTTAAATGTTGTGCTTTAGTCACGGACGGCAAAATTTTATTCTGTACCTCTGTTGTTTAAATCTGTTTTAGTAGCTCATCTATCTTTGCCCGCCTACATTTTAGTTCTATAGCACCTTATTTAAAAAATAACCCCTGCATAAATGCCTTGTGAGCGATCCATATTGTACTGGCATCGCCAACACAAGGGGCGTTTATTACGAAAAAATCTCGCAATTCAGCTTTTAGCTGCTCACTATACTATACTATTTTTGACAAAGGCCAACTGCACTGGTATAAGAAAGGTATATGCGCAGAATTTTAAATATATGTATATCAGAAGATATGACTGACTGTATAAACAAATAAATTCAGAAATATAAACCAGACAACCCATTTAAAAAAATACCCCTTTTTGACGGAAGTATACCTTTAATTCTGTGGATAAAAACACATTGTCATGAGAAAAACAAGATGAGAGTGGACTATACTGATTCAAGTTGATAAGAGAAATGCAAAGAATCAATGGCTCAACAAAACTGGAAAATGGTCAACTGGTCTGACCCTGGTTTCTGCTCGGCTGGTGTATGTGGCATTACATTGCAGTGAATATTTCAGCGGCACAGCTAACCTAAGTACAGATTGCCGTGAATGGAAAACATAATGGCAGCTAGTCTCCAGTCACTTGCCCAGGGAAAACTGACAATTAGAGATGGAGGCTGCAGATTGG
The DNA here is from genome assembly GCA_033119425.1 of Bufotes viridis. NCBI lineage: Eukaryota > Metazoa > Chordata > Amphibia > Anura > Bufonidae > Bufotes > Bufotes viridis. Next base: position 422,725,139 of record CM065589.1, read on the forward strand.
AAAACTGCAGAAAAATGGAATACAGTAGTTTAAAAAACCTTTCTAAAACAACAGGTACACAACTTTTTAAAATGTGCAATTTGGGACCATCTTTCTTTAGGTTCACATTTCTGATACATAAGAACATATTAGATTTTATGATGTAAGATAACTATAAAAGTCAGTCAAATATTTTATTAACTCCCTAAGAATTTGCTATCATTGAACAATAAAATACTGGAAGTTGAGAAAAAAAAAATGCCAGCTCTTACAAGAGCCTTCAGATTTTTTTTTTTTTACACATAAACTTACTGCCAGCTTGAAAGAACATTCATTCAGCAGATCAGATACTCCATAAATGTTTAAGCTATTTTGGTCTTCAAAAGCGCTTGCTGCGACAGGAGCAAAGAAATTTTTGGCGTAATAATGAAGCATTTTCCACTTGCCTCCATATTCTATAAAACAATGAACGAACATGTGAAGTCTGAATCCAGCATTTGGTCACAGATATGAGTTTTACATTAAAAGAAGTCACAAGATCATAAAATCACCAGAGCTGTAGACGTCATACAACATCTAAGTTTCGGAAGTACATATATACCAAGAGATCACAAAAAATTATCAAATATGGTCCCTTTCCATACAATAACATAGGACTGTTCACATAAAAAGGGCTTTTTTTCAGGAACATCAGAGCTTTTGTGAGGAATTGTTGCTTGGGAATACACTAAAAGTGTTATATTAATAAACCAATAACATCAAGGATAAAAAAATTGAGGCCTATTGTGTAAATTGGATTATTTTGACACATACGGTCCTATGTTGTTCATACAGATGTAGCAACGTTATATTTATTTAAAGAGTAACTAAACCTTTATCTAAACTTTTAATATGTGCTCCCTAATAAAACTAACGCTAATATACTATATTAATGAATTTTCTATTTTTACTACTCATTTTCCTACCATTCACTGGTGCGCTTAAAACTGTTCTCTGTACGCCGCTGAGCTTTTAGCGGTGTACGGAGTACATTTTCTTAATGGGCAGCAGCAGCTGCAAGAGTTAGTAATAGTCCAGGGAGTACGGGCAGGAACAGCAATGTGCACTCCTGCTGGTACTCACAGCGCTGCTGCTGCCCATTGAGAAAATGTATTCCATACTCCGTACATCGCTGACAGCTCAGCGGTGTACAGAAAACACAGTTTTAAGCGCACTGAATGGTGTGCTTTAGGTAGGAAAAATAAGTAGTAAAAATAGAAAATTCTATAATAAAGTATATTAGAGTTACCATAGTTTTGTTAGGTTCTTAGGGAGCACATATTAAAAGTTTAGATAAAGGTTTAGTTACTCTTTAACAGTTTTTGTGAACAGTTATAACTCATTGGATCATGGACAGGCAGCATATTGTCTTGGCCCCCAGGCTCAAAACCATATACAAAACATTCTTCTTTCTTTAATTTAGCTTATAATACACTTCCCACCAAAATTCCTTGCTATTGAACCTGCTGTCAATCCTCTGCACTCTAGACTAATAGGTACTGGTACATCCCATGGTTATTACATTTCTATGGACAAGACTCAGGAAATACCACATATCCTTATGGAGAGAATGAGAAGCCTTATAGGCCCTGCAACGATACTCTGGAATTCTGGTACGAGGTTTCTCTGAGGCTTCTATACTGATGACCTATCCAGATCGGTGGGGGTCTGACACCTAGAACCCCCGCCAATCTGCTGTTTGAGAAGGTTACAGGCACTCGCAATAGCACCACGGCCTATTTGCAGCTTTCCCTAGACCAAGTGACAACATGTTCATTAGTCACATGACCTAGGTGCAGCTCAGCCCCATAGAAGTGAATGTCACTGAGCTGCAATACCAAACACAGCTGCTATTCAATGTATGTCGCTGTGCTTGGTGAGTAGGAAGAAGGCCGTGGAGCTCACAGGATCACCAGTGCCTTCTCAAACAGCTGATCAGCAGCGGTCAAAGTGTAGGATCCCTTATGATCAGTTACTGATGACCTATCCAGGTGACACTTTTGTCTAGAAAAGCTACTCCAGCTTTCCTACTGAAGTGAGACTGCGACTTATAAATCTGATACATCTGGCGTTAAACTCATTAACATAGCTAGCCATGCCCACTTCCCCACCCACATTTCAAAAACTGGAGTGGTATAAAAATGAAAAAAGTTGCAAAATGTTTACACAAGTGAGCCCAAAAAGTTGCAAAAGCCTCATTTTTCAACTTTTTGAAGTCAGAATTCTGGAATGAAGGCATGATAAATAAGGGCCACAGCGTCTAATGACTAACCAAGTTCTAACCAAGAACAGGGTTATTCGTTGCTCAAGGTTTTTTTTTGTGTTATATATGATAAGCTGAAATGTAATTTTCTGACATACCTATCGAGGACCAAGAAGGCGCTTGCCAGATATCATTTAATTGCCAGTAGAGTGCACCCATTGTAAAACCACGTCCATCAACAATTTCATTCTGACTGCGCCTGTAAAATTCAGTCTGCAGCTTCACACACTGAGCCTGCATTACCTGGAAAAGAGGAGAACAAATACCTACGTTACCACATGTTCAGCTCAAGAGAATAACTATGTACGTCCATGACCAAATCAGATAGAAAAGTTCATGAGGACAGCGCTCACTGGCCTTGTTAAAAGTCAATGTGACCCAAAAGCCTTTGTGAAGATTACCAGTACAATACTGAAGTATGCTCACAATTATCTACCACTGCGTAAGCTGTCATAAGCCACAGAAATTACTAAAATTACATAGTGTTTTCTGGCATGAAAATAATTAACAGAAAGTATACAAAAGATATTAATACATCTTTTTATTATCAAGAAGATAGTTCTTTTTTCTATATAAGGGTTACCTGTAATCAATTTTAAATGCTGCCCTATTTGAGTTATAGAGACCATGGTGACTGAGACCGAGAACCTGATGAAAATGCTGGGTCACTTAGTTGGACTGAACCAATCATTTCCTTGAAATCAGCACTGAGCAGCTCGGGCACAAGTCAAGCACTGGAACTGTTTAATATACAGAGAGTCCTCATAATCATTATCTCCCATCTGTCCCTCTGCAGAAAACTGACAGCTCCCTTCTTATACACAGTAACATTATTAGGGGAAAGGGATAAGACTATTAAATCTGGTATTTTATTTAATGCACCGTATGGTATAAATAACATTAACATTATTAGCCTGCCGGTTATTTAAATTGCATCAATACAAAATATTTTTTTATTTATTTCCAAGAGCCATAATGTCAAGAAAAAAAAGGCTGTTGTGTGTGTGTGTTTTTCAGGTGATTTGGAGTTTTTATTAATCCCAAAAAGCACAGGGCAAGAGACCCCACCAAAGACAATCGCCCAAAAAATAAAAAAATATTGCTCTCCGAAAATAGCAACACAAAAACAAGATTTTATTCTTTTCAAAAATGTTTTTACTGTGTAAAACTTAACAAAAATAAAAATAATAGACACATTGGGTATCGCCGTGACTGTAACAACCTGCTCTAATAAAAATATCACATGATATGACCCCCCAGGTGAATGCTGTACATTTTTTTTTTTAAAACAGTCATTTTCTGGTCACCTTGCCTCACAAAAAGTGTAAGGCCTCTTTCACACGGGCGTCACGTTTGACGCCCGGTTATGAGGCGGGTGCGTTGAGGGAAAATGCGCGATTCTTCCGCGTGAGTGCAAAGAGTTTTAATGAGTTTTGCACGTGCGTGCGAAAAATCGGCATGTTTGGTACCCAGACCCGAAGCCGGACCGGTTTAGGGTTGAGTATTTGGTACATTTTATATTTTCCCTTATAACATAGTTATAAAGGAAAATAATAGCATTCTCAATAGAGAATGCAAAGCAAAAAGGGCAATAAATGGTTAAAAATAAAATAAAAATAACTCACCTCCTCCATTTGATTGCGCAGCTGCCGGTCTCCTGTTCTGTATTCAGCTGGGGGGGGGGGAGCAGGTGATTGGACCATGTGACCCAGTGACATCACTGAAGGTCCTTCACCCCCCGCCCAGCTGAAGACAGAACAGGAGACCGGCAACTACGTGATCAGATGGAGGAGGAGAGTTATTTTTTTTATCATTTTTAACCCTCTATTGCCCTTTTTACTTTGCATTCTCTATTGAGAATGCTATTATTTTCCTTTATAACTATGTTATAAGGGAAAATAATAAAGATCGGGTCCCCATCCCGATCGTCACCTAGCAACCATGCGGGAAAAAGCGATGCGGGAAAATCACCGCTAATGTACATAGCCCCATTGAAATGAATGGGTCCGGATTCAGTGCGGGTTCAATGCATTGCACCCGTGCGGAAATCACGCCCGTGTGAAAGGGGCCTAATACCAAGCGATCATAACGCTATATATACCCCAAAATGGTACCAATAAAACCGTCATCTCATCCCGCAAAAAATGAGACCCTACCTAAGACAATTGGTCAAAAAATAAAAAAAAATATGGCTCTCAGAAAATGGCAACACAAAAACAAGATATTTTTCTTGTCAAAAATGCTTTTACTGTGTAAAATTGGGCTGGTCAGAAAATGTTTAATAGATGGTTCCGCAAAACACGGAACAGATACGGAAGACATACGGATGCATTCCGTATCCGTTCCGATTTCTTTTCAGCCCCATTGACTTGAATGGAGCCACAGAACGTGAATTGCGGGCATTAATAGGATATGTTCTATCTTTGAATGGAACAGAAAAACGCATATACGGAAATGGAATGCATACGGACCCACTGAAATGAATGGTTCCGTATACGGACCGCCAAAAACGGAACATAAACGGAAAAAAAACTTTGTGTGCAAGAGGCCTAAAACTTAATGAAAATAATAGACATATTAGGTATTGTCGCGTTCGTAACAACCTGCTCAAAATTTTAAATTTCACCTCCATGCTATGAGCTCTGCACTGCGATTGGACAGCGCTACAGCCAGGGAGAAGGAACGCCCAGCGAGAGAAGCTGATGTCTCCGCCATGTTGCGAAGTTAGTAGCAATTACCATACAGCGGGGGAGAAGGTAACGGGGCCACAACGGGCAAACGGAGCGGCGCCCAGGGATAATAGTAAGTGCAGTGAGATCCCTGGGCGCCACTCTACATGTCCAGGTAGTTATACAATGTTCGGACCCATGAAAGATCCTCTTTAAGGGGTTAAAATGTTAACCATCACCATCAATGGATTCTCCTTTTCAAGTGCTGAAAAGTTATTTAGGTCAATACATGAAAGAGATTACAAAAGGAAACTCTTAGGCCTCTTGCACACAAAAGTTTTTTTTTTCCGTTTTCGTTCCGTTTTTGCGGATTCTGTTTGCGGTCCGTATGCGGAACCATTCATTTCAATGGTTCCGCAAAAATAAAAAATAATTCACTCCGTATGCATTCCATTTCCGTATTTCCATATATTCGTCTCGTTAAAAGATAGAACATGTCATATTATTGCCCGCAAATTACGATCAGTGACTCCATTCAACACCGGAAAGCGCAACACCACCACATTATAAGGTTTGAGCTCACCTTACTCTCCCTAAACTTATTTTTCACCGATGTTTAGTAGGAGGTAGCTCACCAGATAGTCTTTGTGTCCCCTGACGACTCTTAAGGCTTTTACTATATTTCTGACAAAGACCAATTGATATAGTATATTTAGTAGAAGAAACGTGTAGGGATACGTAAATATACACTAGTTGTTTAGGTCACTTGACCCTAGTACACACTCATTATAGGGACAAGTGTAATAAATATAGGTTATTCCATTTTTCCACCTCACCTCATTGTAGTAAGCACTCTTCATAGTCCCAACTGACACTCCATGTAGGGATCCCTAGGGATTCCAGTGTAGGGTCAGGTTTCGGATGGGGCCACCCCTTGCGGGGCTAGGACCCCGTGTTAGGAGGCTTTGAGGGTCAAGCAGGCCAAGTAGGGATTAACAGGGACAACCTGTCATCTAGACTGTGCACTGGTGCCTATTGTGGCTGATATTTACCCTCCCCTTCCTAGACTATACATGTGTGAATTCCACTCATGGATGGGTGGACTGGGCTGTGTTTACACACAACCTACTTTATGCCTAACCTGGCTAGCTTATGACCACGCTTATTAGCAAGGCGTTAGTCTTTTTGCGTCTGACTAAGACAAGAGCGCATCTCTGCACAAGACACCTATGTGCACACGTAACCAGTGTGACTGTTAAAGCGCGCTCATCTCCCCAGACCCAGCTGTTATTTGTTGTAAGGGGTTCATTCTTACAGTTTTTATACCTAACATTATTAAAAGTTATGTTTTAGTATGTTGCTGCCCCTTTTGCATTTTTGTCTTATATTAATTGAAATATGAAATATGTTGTGTATCTCATCTGCTGCATCTCTTGTAGACTACAGTACGTGGGATGCACTACATCTACTTTAAAAAATGAGGATTCAGAATCATTTATCCGATGCAAACAATGAAAAGGCATTGAATGCCTCTGCAGTTTCTCGTCATTTTTTTTAAAGGGTATTTAAACCATACAGAGGGGGCGATCACAGGAAAAAGTTATTGGCAAGAGAAACCTTTTGGATTTTTATGCTTGAGACTAGATTTCCAACAGGTTTAAATAGGAGACAGGGATGTAATTTATTATTATTGATGTTGGAAATTATACATATATTAATTTACCATCTTTATTTCTAGTATCTTTTCAATGGTGTTGATAATGCATCCTGTGTGTGTCTGAACAGTGTTCTATTCTATATTGATGACGTGTCTTCTGTTGATAAGCAAATCTATTTTCTAACATGCATTTTAAGTCCAATTTTTCATGATCATGCCATTCTTTTGACAAAGGGCCAGGGTGCCTGTAACACCTTAAGAAGGTTATGTTTTTTTATTGCTTAAGTGTTTTTTCTTCCAATAAAGTGACCAGTTTGGAATACAGCAGTGCTGTTTTTTTTTCTCACTTGGAATCAAGAGTCTCTACTCACCATGACACGCCGAGAGCCTTGTGGATATTGAGGTTCTCTGATTGAGCTGGTAAGGGGGAGATTCCCTGTATCGTGTTTCTTTTTGTAGCAAACTGCAATGGCGCATGTGGTCACCTCAATAAATGTGCCCATCAGTCCCACTGGTGACATCAAAGGTCTTTCAGATGTACCTACTTTCGACCTTCTGACTAAGCAGTCAGGAAGGTCAGGCACAGCTGGAACACCCTGACTATGGACTATAAGATGCAGGCACTTTTTTACAAGATTTGTTCTCGCTAAAAGGTGTGTCTTATAGACCAAAAAATATGTTAACTTTTATTAACTCTTTGTGGGGAAAACTGAAAAACAAAACCAATAACCTTCTGTGCTCGCTAATTTTCAGAACGAGCACAGTTTCCCCGGCCTCACTGCTGATCAGATTGGGGAATGCAAGGGTCCTGGGCCAATCCCGTTGCACGCCGGGGCTCCAGGACATCATCTCGCCAGTCACATGGGAGCGCCTAGCATGTGGGAAAGCCAGCCTGTGATCCCAGATGGCGGGGTATTTAAACCTGGCTTCTGTAACTGCTTTGGTTTTGTACTGTTATATCTGGTTTTGACTCTTGCTTGTCTAACTCTCCCGGTGTTACTGATTTTCGTTTGGCTCCGATTCTCTGGCTTTGACTTAAGGTGTCCTCCACAGTGTGTTCTGCCTCTGGTAATTAGGTATTATTTGGACCTCCTGGTCCTGACCAGGCTGTCTAACTTTCCTTGCTCATTATTGTCTTGTCGTCTGTTTATCTCTGACTTTTTCTGCACTTATTCAGTATAGGCACGATAGTCCACTTGTGTGTCACTATTAGAGTGATCGTGCTACTGGGCAGGGAAAGGGACTGGACGAGACTAGGGCTGTACTTATCCTTTGTGTGATGTCTTTACTTGTCTCCATTGTACCGTGCGCAGCCCAGTTACAAGACAAGAACTCCCATAGACCCCCTGCTCCAACTTCAAGTTTGTTAAGGAATAGTGTCATATAGAAATGTCAGTCTGTATGCCGTATTACCGCATGTGGATGTCAAGTATGTCTACCAGCTAGAAAGAAGAGCCCCTCTGTAAGACCAGCTTCTGCTCCACAGAATCGCTCAGGCCCTCAAGTATCCAGATCCAATTACAGCTCCATGGAGAATCAACTTTGTGAAGATTCTAGCCCCACAACATCAAAAAGCTCAGGGATCAGCTGCAGGAGATATTTATTCTATAAAATGATTTTGTCCAAAACCCGAAATTAATGCAGGGCCACAGCAGAGAACCTTAAAAAAAAAAAAGAATATAGCCCCCACTGGGGACAAAGGCTTTCAGATAAATTCAGGACATGGGGCAGACTTGGCCATTAAGAGGCATGGTGCCAGGCTGGAGCTCAATGGGACAATCATAAGGTGGCCACACTTGCACTTCCCATACACTTCAGGGGCCCCATTCTAGAAATAGGTGTAGATTCCAGAGGTGGACCCACACTTTTCTGACGTATGTCACCAATGTCTCAGATGAAACTCTTTAATGTTTTCAAGTGGCTCCCAGAATCCCTCCTCTGGGCCAAAACCTACTGGGAGGAAGGTTGAATGTCTGACTTTCTTCATATCCAGAATACTCATGACTTCATATTCATTTTTTGGTGTCAACAGGAACAGTAGCAGGAGCCAAACATCTGGAGTACAATCTGAACACAACAGGTTTGAGCAGGGAAACATGAAATAAAGAGATGAAAGAAGATGTAACTTGCTACTTGGATTGAATGGTGTCAAAATCTCAAAAGAACCGATGAAATGGGGTCTAACTTTTGAGGGTACCTCGAGACTGATATTTTTGGAGGAGAGTCAGACTTTGTACCCTGAAGAAAAACTGCAACAGAGTCCTGCACCTACAATCATAAGACCTCTACATGCGAGCAGAAGCCTGTAAATGAGAAGCCTGTCTTGCCATAGCTGGAAAAAAAATCATTGACAGAAGATTCGGCAGCTGGAACTGAGAGCCTGACAAAGATTTAGGCTCTGATCATTTTGCAGATAGGTCCAGTTCTTATGGCCCATATAGATGACCACAGGGTGCCAGGTGCCGCCAAAAGAGATGTCTCCATTTTTCTAGACTCAAATTAATGGCTAGCAGTTGGCTATCCGATGGAGTAGTTGAGCTCTGCAGCAGAAAGGGATTTAGAGGAGAAGCCACAGGTGCAAAGTTGGCCTACACTTAGCCAATAAATTTTAATGCTATACGGCACGGGTGTCAAACAAGGTCCGCGGGCCGAATCCGGCCCGCCAGACCTTGTCATGTGGCCCGTGTAGCCGCCGCCGGCCGCCAGCCTTCACCCTTTATTCTCGCTTTTTTTTTTTTTTGACACAAGAAAGCCGCGTCTTCAGCGCATGCGCGGCAGCCTACAAGCCAGAGAACGTCTGCCCTCTAGCGGCGCCGGCCGTTCTACACAGGAAACCTCCACTTTACATGCATTCAGGAAACCTCCACTTGTTTTTATATTGAGCGCATGCCATCCTGTGATGTGACAGATCCAACGGCTGCCTGAACCCTTCTCTCCTGTACTGTAAGTACATATGATGTATGTGGGGGGGGGGGGGGGTCTGCTTATTAGGGGGGGTCTGCTTATTATTCTGCTTAAAAGTCTGAGCGGTAAACTTTGGATAAACTGACCACTTCCGTGTCACTTTACAGTGGTATAGGGACCATAAACTACAATCAAATAACCCAAAAATGTCCAAGAAAAGAAAAGTTGATGCAGAGGGAAGGCAATTTCAGGAGAGATGGGAAAGTGAATACAGGTTTGTGATTAATGGAGACAAGCCGGTATGTCTTATTTGCTATGAGGCAGTGATGAAGGAATACAATTTACGCAGGCACTTTATTCTGACTATGTTTCTGTTAGTTATTACTTACATTATTACAAAAAACAGTAATAATTGAATGCAGTGACAATAATTTATGATAATAAAGAGTGGACACATAGTCCTACAGATACAACCGGCCCTTTGAGGGTGACCAAACTGCTGATGCGGCCCCCGATGAATTTGAGTTTGACACCCCTGCTATACGGAAACAGGAAAAGTTTTTGAACAAATCGATTTCGCATCTATGATCCAAAGCTCGAATCGCTCAGGCCCTCAAGTATCCAGATCCAATTACACCTCCATGGAGATTCAACTTTGTGAAGATTCTAGCCCCACGACAATAAAAAGCACAGGGATCAGCTGCAGTAGATATTTATTCTTCAAAGTGGCGTATCGTATGGATTAAGGAAGTGCCATCCTGTTGGTAGACATCACCACCAAGGACTTCTCAAACCGGTCAGTCGGGATACGGTATTGGGTTACCAAGACCTGATGCAGTAATTTTCAAGAAGGCCCTAGGCTCTGGAGTTTAGTTTCCTACCTTGAGGGGACAGGTTCTCAGACAGTGACATTTGGCTCCACAATACATACGCAAGTCACTGCTGCACCTATGTTGACGCTCCTCCTCAATAGGACTTTGTCCAACTGCATAGGCTCCAGAGCAGATGTTGAGATAGATGAGAGCATGAGCCTTTGAAAATAAGTTTATAACCTGGGAACTTTCCTCTCAAGTGCCGACTCTTTGAGACATTCTTTGAAGCGAAAGTCAAGTCGGGTGGTGAGGTTAATCGGGTCATCCAGGGTAGATGGTAAGTCTTGATTTGTCAGCTCATCCTTTATGAGCCTAGATGAATCCTCCCAGAAAGTAGCCACCAAGTTACCCTGGTGGAGGCGCAATATAAAGAAGCATGCAACCAGGCTTCTCAAGGACCTTGCAGAAGGTAGCCAGAAAGTACTGAAGATTGTATGTGAGTGGGTCACAGCATTCTCAGAGGGTAGTGGCCTAGGGCAGTGGTGGCAAACCTATGGCTCGGGTGTGAGAGGTGGCACTCAGAGCCCTCTCTGTGGGCACCTGCACCCTAGAATAAGTCTATGGTGTACCAATATGCCTTAGACTTTTCCTGCCATTCATCAGCGCAGGACTAACTATGAATGGCACAGGTAGCACATTGAATGTAGGCAGGCTTTTATAGCTACATGATAAAGTACATGGTAGATATAGATATACTATATTGGACGGTAGTATTCAGGTTAAATTGCCGTGTTGGCACTTTGCAATAAGTAAGTGGGCTTTGGGTTCCAGTTTGGGCACTCGTCCCTAAAAGATTCGCCATCACTGGCCTAGGGGAAACCAAGAATGCTACTGGTCACTAGCAAACTGATGGGCCTGCAACTCAAAGTGAATGGTACATTGATAAAAGAAACCACAGCATGACTTGAGATCTCCATCGTAGTCTTGAGGTAGCGAAAGGTGCAGACTGGAAGCAAAGGAAATTATGACTGGCAGAGGTGGTGATGCAGTCACAGTGGCTGTAGGTGGCGGTGCAGGTGCGGCAGTAGTCAACGTATTCAAGCAGGCTAATACTGTATTCAGGTATTGCAAAAGTTTCTCCTGGTGACCATGCTAGATAGTCAGTTTCTTATATACTTCAGACAGTCCTATTTTGGGTGGGCAAGTGGAATACATTGCCTGAGCAAACTGTTACATAAGGAGTATAGAACCACTGTGTCAGCCAAACAGATTTAATTTGGGGCTACACCTACGGACGTCTTTGCAGTGACTAGTTTTTCACATTTTAACCAGGGATCTGGACTTCACTGTAGGGGAACCACCAGGCTACCTACTCTGGTGGACAGCTTATCCACAGGGGTCTAGTTAACAGTCTGAGGTTAGGGCAGGCAGCAAAGGGTCAATACGGAGATCAATATCTGTGAAACCGGCAGAAGTTGATGCATGGGCAGACAAGCGTAATACAGCATACTTTTTCAGGACACTAGTGGACTAGAACCTGTTTCTCAGGCACCTTCCCACAGGAGCAAGTGAGGCTTAGCTGGCAAGCAGCCAGCCGCCTTCGTGGGGGCATAGAGCTACCCCGCCTGCCAGGCCCACAGGGAAGGAGTGGAGAGCGGGAGGCAGGTCTGTGCCGCTGGGACCAGGAGCAGGTAAGCAATGCAGTGGTGGCATTGGGTCGGCACTTTAACAGTATCAACTTGCCCTCTGGAAACCCATCTTCCAATGAAGCTATCAATGAAACTCTGATGCGGGCATCAATGAAAAACAATAGTGTTCAGTGATGAAAGCAGTACTAATGATGGCTGCATCACAGTTCACAGGAGGACCAGATACGACCTACTGCCATCTTACATAGTGCAGAGACACACAGGCCAACATTAAGTGTCATGGTGTGGGGTGCCATTGGTTACCATTCCCATCTGGAATTCGCAGAGAGGACATTGGCCAACCTTTAGTATGTCCAGGACATTGTGGAAGCAGCACCGATAACAGACGCTTAACCCCTTCCATCCTGTGGTCCATAGAGACAACTTTATGCAAGGGTTTAACATAGGGAGGGAGCTCCCTCCCTCTCCCATCATGCTGCTGCGCTGCCATGGCAGCCTCCCGATGGTTACCATGGTAACCGGACACCTTACAAAGGCATCCAGGCCTGGCATGTACCCCAAGCCTGACAGATCTTGACAGAGGCAGGAGCCTGATCAGGCTTAGTGTCAGTGACAATACACTGCAATACACTATAGCAGTGTATTTTACAGCCACCAGACCCACTGGATCTTCAAGAATCAATAGGGTCTTGGTACAAAAAGTGTATTTTTTTTTTAAAAAAAGGAAAAAAATTAATAAAAATGTATATTTTATAATTGGATAAAAATGAAAAAAATAAATAAATAAAACACACTACATATGATTGGTATCCCTGTGTCCATAACGACGTGATCTATAAAATGATCCAATTAACTTATACCGCACAGTAAAACGACATTAAAGAAAAAAAAAAGGAAAACAATGACGGAATTGCAATATTTGCCCATCTCTCCTCCCAAAAATTTTTATAAAAAATTATCAAGTCATATGTACCCCAAAATGGTAGCAATATAAACTGCAATCTGTCCAGCAAAAAACAAGCCCTCAGACAGCTATGTTGGTGGAAAAATAAATATGTTATGGATGCTAGTATGTGGCGATGCAAAATATGACCCTTTTTTAATAAAAAAAAAACGTATCTTAAGCTGAAAAAATGAGTAAGGCGTCCCGGATTTGCTCCAGATGCGTCTCGGGTGCAACTGCGCACACAATTTCAGTTAGTTTTGACTGCGATTGCGTTGCATTCTTCTGTTTTCTTCCGTGCGAGTGCAATGCATTTAAAAAAACTGAATGTGGTACCCAGACCCATGTGGTGAGCGCGATTAAGTCACCAAAGGTCCTTTGGCAGGTCCTGAAAGAAGAAGACAGAATATGATGCCCAGCTGCGCGATCAATTGTATGAGGTGAGTAAATATTTTTTTTTTTAACCCCTGAAGCCACATTTAAGTAAGCATTCGGTATTAAGAATGCTATTATTTTCCTTATAACCATGTTATAAGGGAAAATAATACAGTAAATTGACTTTAATCAATTTACTTACATTATCTCCTTAGCAAGCATGCTTGAAAATCGCATTGCATCCGCATTTGCTTGCGGATGCTATGCGATTTTCACGCAGCCCCATTCACTTCTATGGGGCCTGCAATGTGTGAAAAATGCAGAATATAGAACCTGATGTGATTTTCACACAACTCACAGGTGATTCGTGAAAATCTCAGCTCATCTGCACAGCCCCATTGAAGTGAATGGGTCCGGATTCAGTGTGGGTGCAATGCGTTCACGTCCCGCATTGCACCCGCGCGGAATACTCACCCATGTCAAAGGGGCCTAAAACATGAAAAAAAAACTATATAAATTTGATATCGTCATAACCGTATTGACCGACAGCATAAAGTTATCATATAATATATGCCGCATAGAGAAAACAATAAGAAATAAAAACAGACAGAATTGCAATTTTTGCCAGCCTCCTAAAAAATGGTATAAAAAGTGATAAAGTCATATCTATCCCAAAATAGTACAAAAAAACCTACAGCTTCTCCCGCAAAAAACAAGCCCTCACACATCGCAGTCAACAAAAAATAAAAAAGTTATGTCCCCTAAAACAATATAGGCAAATTCCATGTTAGAAAATCCATATGTCGCTCTTTCCTTTCTGAACACAGCTGTGCCCCCAAATAAAAAGTTATGGGTGCATGTTCTCCTGTTACCCCTTGTGAAAATGAAAAATTTGGGGCTAAAGCAACATTTTATTGGAAAAAATTTAATTTTTCATTTTCACAGCCAAGTATTTTTATATTCTATTAAATGTTTGTTGAGTAGTTCTGGCAGGATAAGGGGGTAATTCGGATGGGGAATCTATTGGAGAATGGTGAACTTAAAGAGTTTGCTAAGTTGCAGGAGCAGTATAATTTACTGAATAATCGGTTCTACCAATTTTTACAAATAAGGCATGCGTTTCAGTCAATGTGTAAACAGAATGAAATAGCGGCGTATGGAGATGACCTTACTGCACCTTATAGTTAAGAAGGGAGATAGGAGAGGCATTATATCCCTGATTTATCAGAGGTTACTAGATAAATTCTTGGAGGCGTTCCCACTATCCAGAATGAAAGGTTGGGAAAAAGACGTAGGTGAAATGACCAAAGACCAATGGGATGATATTTTGGAGGCGGTTCCAAAGGTATCACTAAGCGAAAGTGGGAAACTGTCACAACTATTCATTTTACATAGAGTTTACAAAACTCCGGTCTTTTTGCATCGCATAGGCGTCAGGACAGATGCAAAATGTCAGCGCTGTCAGGTGGAACCAGCAGATTTTCTTCACATGTTGTGGCACTGTTCGCGGCTAGGCGATTATAGGACGGAGGTGTTGGCGTGGATCCAAAATATATTCACATTGCAAATACCCCGTGACCCTAAAATATGTCTTTTAGGATATGTGTCAGATATTGGTGGGGAGGAGGTTGACAAAACTGTGGTTGGAAGGCTTTTATATGTGGCCAGGAAATTGATCGCATTACACTGGATCCAATCCAGTCCCCCGGATATAGGGGAATTTAGGAGGAAAGTGAATACGCTGTTGGTGTATGAGATAATGGTGTATCAGAAAAGAGGTTGTCCTCAGAAATTTGAAAACCTGTGGGGCAGATGGATGGCTGCTGTGGCACTGTAAGGCTTTTGTGATTGAGGGTGGGGGGTAGCTTTAATGTTACTTCTATGCAACTTATAAAATGTGATTTGACTTTTCAAATTCTGTAATTGTATTGGTACCGTGTGATGTATATCTGTAAGGCCTCTTGCTCAAACATGACGCCCGGATAAGAGGCGGGTGCGTTGCGGGAATCGCCACGATTTTTCCGCGCGTGTGCTAACGTTTGTAGTGCGTTTAGCACGCGCGTGAAAAAATCCGCATGCTTGGTACCCAGACCCGAAGTCAGACTTCATCACTGAAGTCTGGTTTCGGGATGAGTATTCTGTATATGTAATTATTTTCCTTTATAACATAGTTATAAGGAAAATACTGTATTCTAATTACAGAATGCAATGTTCCGAGCTATAGAGGGTTAAAATAATAAAGAGTTAACTCATCTATTCCCATTGTACGCGCAGAGCCTCAGAACGTCTTCTCTCTGATGATTGCTTGCTTCAGGACCTGTGGTGACATCACAGGGTCACATGGTCCAATCATAGAAGCATTTGAGTGGACCATGTGACCCATGTGATCCTGTGACATCACCAAAGGTCCTTCATCCAACAGAAGGACCTGCCGTGATGTCACAGGATCACATGGGTCACATGGTCCCCTCAAATGCTTCTATGATTGGACCATGTGACCCTGTGACGTCACCACAGGTCCTGAAGCAAGCAATCATCAAGAGAGAAGACGTTCTGGGGCTCTGCGCGTACAATGGGAGAAGATGAGTTAACTCTCTATTATTTTTAACCCTCTATAGCCCGGGGAACATTGCATTCTGTAATTAGAATGCGATTATTTTCCCTTATAACTATGTTATAAAGGAAAATAATAACGATCGGGTCCCCATCCCGATCGTATCCTAGCAACCATGCGGGAAAATCGCAATGCATCCGCACATGATTGCGGATGCTTGCGATTTTCCCGCAGCCCCATTCACTTCTATGGGGCCTGCGTTGCGTGGAAAACACAGAAACTGGAGCATGCTGCGATTTTCACGCAACGCAGAAGTGATGTGTGAAAATCACCGCTCATGTGCACAGCACCATAGAAGTGAATGGGTCCGGATTCAGTGCGGGTGCAATGCGTTCACTTCACGCATTGCACCCGAGCGGAAAACTCGCCCGTGTGAAAGGGGCCTAACAATGTTACTTGTTTACAATCTTTGCTAATAAAAATGATCTGATTTAAAAAAAAAAAAATGTTTGTTGAGTCATACACTCACCGCAGCCACAATGAATGCCTTGAGGGGTGTAATTTCCAAAATGGAGTCAGTTATGGTGGTTTCCTTTCTAGGGGTACATGAAGGTCTTTTCAAATGTGACATGGCATCCTAAGACCCTCCCAGCAAAATCTAAAAGCCATATGGTGCATCTTCCATTTTAAGCCCTGCAGTGTGTTCATAAGGCAGTTTATGACCACATTTGGGGTGCTGCCGTATTCAGGTGAAAATGGATAACAAAGAGTGGGGTACATTTTCTCTGGTTACCCCTTGTTAAAATAAAAAATTTGGGCTTAAAGTGACATTTTCTTGTAAAATTTTTAATTTTTAATTTTCACAGCCAAGTGCTCACTAACCCCTTGAAATATTCCTTGGGGGTTTCCACTGTAAGGCTGCATCAAGGGGTCTTCAAATACAACATGGGCCCAGAACATCCACCAAAATCTGCCCTCCAAAAACCATATATGGCACACCTTCCCTTCTGAGCCCTGTGGTGTGGCCATACAGCGGTTTACAACGACACATGGGGTGTTTCTGTAAACTGCAGAATTAGGGTATTAAATATAGAGGTTTGTTTGGTTGCAGAACTTTACAGTTTTACAGGAAAATTAGTTTAAAAAAGAACCAATGCAAAAAAAAAAAGTCACAGTTTGAAATATGTTCTCTATTTGAAACATAAATGTAGACTTATGGGGAATGTTAAGTAACAACTATTTTATGAGGTATTACTATCCGTTCTAAAAGCAGAGTATTTAAAATTTAGTATATATTTGGTATATTTGGATTTTTTAATAAATGAAGGTTAAACTTATCGACTCAAATTTACCACTAACATGAAGTATGACATGTTACGCGAAAACAATCTCAGAATTGGTTAGATACATAAAAACATTCCAAAGTAATTACCACATAAAATGACATGTCAGATTTGCAAAATTTAGCCTGGACCTTAAAGGCTACGTACACCTTTTTTTTTTATGATTGCTTCTTTGGCTAAAATAATTTTTTCAATTGGCCTTTATTAAAAATATTGAGCTGTTCTGTCACAAAGGGTTAACTGTTTTTCTAGCTGTGTGAAAGGTATTTTCACTTTCACTTTGTAACATAGTATATAATACCGAAAAAAGACAATTGTCCATCCAGTTCGGCCTGTTTCCTACAAGTTGATCCAGAGGAGAAAGAAAGGGGAAACAAATTATTTCCCGACTCCAATCAGGCAATCAGAATAACTCCCTGGATCAACGACCCCTCTCTAGTAGCTATAACCTGTAAAATTATTACACTCCAGAAATACATCCAGTCCCCTCTTGAATTCCTTTATTGTACTCACCATCACCACCTCCTCAGGCAGAGAGTTCCATAGTCTCACTGCTCTTACCGTGAAGAATTATTTTCTATATTTGTGTACAAACCTTCTTTCCTCCAGACGCAGAGGATGTCCCCTCGTCACAGTCACAGTCCTGGGGATAAATAGATGATGGGAGAGATCTCTGTACTGACCCCTGATATATTTATACATAGTTATTAGATCTCCCCTCAGTCGTCTTTTTTCTAAGGTGACTAACCCTAATTTTGATAAACTTTAAGGGTACTGTAGTTGCCCCATTCCAGTTATTACTTTAGTTGCCCTCCTCTGAACCCTCTCCAGCTCTGCTATGTCTGCCTTGTTCACAGGAGCCCAGAACTGTACACAGTACTCCATGTGTGGTCTGACTAGTGATTTGTAAAGTGGTAGGACTATGTTCTCATCACGGGCATCTATGCCCCTTTTGATGCAACCCATTATCTTATTGGCCTTGGCAGTAGCTGCCTGACACTGGTTTTTACAGCTTCGTTTGCTGTTTACTAAAATTCCTAGATCCTTTTCTATGTCAGTGTAACCGAGTGTTTTACCATTTAGTATGTACGGGTGACTTGCATTATTCCTTCCCATGTGCATAACTTTACATTTGTCAGTATTAAACCTCATCTACCATTTCTCTGCCCAAGCCTCCAATCTATTCAGATCCCTCTGTAGCAGAAAACTGTCCTCTTCAGTGTTAATTACTTTACACAGTTTAGTGTCATCTGCAAAAAATGATATTTTATTGTGCAAGCCTTCTACAAGATCATTAATAAATATATTGAAGAGAATAGGGCCCGATACTGACCCCTGAGGTACCCCACTAGTAACAGTGACCCAATCTGAGTGTGTACTGTTAATAACCACCCTCTGTTTTCTATCACTGAGCCAGTTCCTTACACACATACAGACATTTTCTCCCAGTCCAAGCATTCTCCTTTTATATACTAACCTTTTATGAGGTATAGTGTCAAATGCTTTGGAGAAGTCCAGATATACGACATCCATTGATTCGCCCCTGTCAAGTCTAGAACTTGACACCTCCTCATAGAAACTGATTAAATTCGTTTGGCATGACCGATCCCTCATGAAGCCATGCTGATATGGCGTAATTTGCTTATTTTCATTGAGATACTCCAAGTTAGCATCGCTTAGAAACCCTTTAAACAGTTTACCAACAACAGATGTTAAACTTACCGGACTATAATTTCCAGGCTATGTTTTTGGACCCTTTTTGAATATTGGCACCACACTTGCTGTGCGCCAATCCTGTGGAGCATTCCCTGTCACTATCGAGTCTGTAAATATCAGAAATATTGGTCTGGCTATGACATCACTTAATTCCCTTAGGATACAGGGGTGTATGCCATCCGGTCCTGGCGATTTGTCTATTTTAATCTTTTTAAGTCGCTTCTTCCTGGGTCACACAGGACACTTTTAATGGGGAATTTACTTTTACATTCTGCATTTCATCTGACCGTTTATTTTCTTCAGTGAATATAGTGGAGAAAAAAAATATTTAATAGTTTTGCTTTATCCTCGTCGCTTTCTGCAACTCCCCCCTCACTGCTATGTAGAGGGCTGACTCCTTCAGATTTATATTTTTTACCATTTACATAATTGAAGAACATTTTAGGGTTAGTTTTACTCTCTTTGGCAATTAATCTCTTGGTCTCTAGTTTGGCAATTTTTATTAGTTTTTTTTTACATATTCTATTTTTTTCCTTATAGTTTATCAGTGCTTCCTGGCTCCCCTCCTGTTTTAGTGATTTATATGCTTTCTCACAATTAGATGTTACAATGCTTTTAAAAATCTCCCATTTTGTGGCTGTATTTTTATTTTCGAGGACTTTGTCCCAGTTAGTTAGGCCTATGGCCTTGCTTAGTTGGCTAAGTTTAGCTTTTTTGAAGTTTGGTATTTTTGTTCCTCCCTTTAGAAACTCTCGTTTGAAGGATAATTGGAAGGTTATTACTTTATGATCACTATTTCCTAGGTGTCCCCCAACCTGCACATCTGTTGTTCTGTCAGGTCTATTGGTTAATACTAATTCCAGTATGGCCGTCCCTCTAGTGGGGTCCTGAACCAATTTGGAAAGGTAATTGTGTTTGGCTATTGCCAAGAACCTGTTTCCTTTATATCTGGGTAGTAGAAGTCCCCCATAATAACGACTTCATTATGATTTGCCGCCTCGTCTATCTCGTTTAGTAATAGATTTTCTGTGGATTCTGGTATATTAGGTGGTTTATAATAAACTCATATTAATAATTTATTATTGTTTTTGCCTCTATGTATTTCTACCCACAGTGACTCCACGTGTTCATGTCCCTCACAGAATTGTGGGCTTTAGACAGGACTTCACATGAAGGCACACACCTCCCCCTCTCCGGTTTTGACGATCCTTTCTAAACAGATTGTAACCCTGTACATTAACTTCCCAGTCATAGCTATCATCCAGCCATGTCTCAGTTGTCATCTAATTGTAATCCAATAAAACTTATCTCTAAATTACTAAGAGGTCATAAACACCTATTTAAGCCCTATCAGTGAGTTACTTTAAGAACTGAACTATGAGTGTTTATGATGTCCGAGAGCAAGGTCTGATGGAAAAGACAGAAAATCCAAAGGGTGCTACTAGAGCAGGTCAACTTTGTACAAAAAAGGACACAATATTTTTAAAAAAGACCAATTAACCTCTTAAGGTACGCCCTAATGTCCGAGTCCTTAAGGACACAGGGCGTACAGGTACGCCCTGTGTTTAAACTGCTACTGTGCCCGATCTGGGCGCGGTAGCAACATGGTTCCTGCTGATGTAAATCAGCAGGAACCATGTTTTAATGCCGAGGGGGGTCATGTGACCCCCCCGTATCGGCGATCGCTGCAAACCGCAGGTCAATTCAGACCTGCGGTTTGCAGCGATTTAGCTATCTCTGATCCCGCGGTCTGTGACCGCGGGATCAGAGAGTTAATTGCCCCAAATATATTCACTTTAACCCCCTGCAGCCCCCAATCTTGTTATGGCTGCGGGGTGCAGGGGGTGGTTGCGCGGCGGGAGGCTCCCTTGTAATAATTCCCTGGTGTCTAGTGGTTCTATCAGAGTGCCAGCACATTGCTGGCACTCTGATAGAAACGGCTGGCATCTGTGCTGCAGATGCCAGCCGCTTAACCTTCCTTACCGCGGTCCGGATGGACCGCGGTATGGAAGGTGTTAACAGGGAGGAGCTCCTCCTCTCCCATCGGGAGGCTGCTGTGCCTATGCAGCCCCCAGGATGGGATCGCAGAGGGAGGGAGCTCCCTCCTCCTCATCCATCACCCACTGCTCTCTAATGGCAGTGGGTGATGGTTACTATGGCAGCAGGACGCTTTCAGAAGCGTCCTGCTTGCCATGGTATAGTGACTCTGGTCAGACTTCTGCTAAAGGCAGAAGTCTGACCAGACTGTGAAAAGTAAAAATACAGTGCAGTACACTATATAGTGTACTGTACTGTATATATAGACACCAGATCCACTGGATCTACAAGAACCAAGTGGGTCTGGGTCCAAAAAATGTAAAAAGTGAAAAAAGTAAAAATAAAAAAACACAAATCACTGAATAAAAAGTAAAAAAATAAAATACACTACACATATTAGGTATCGCCGCGTCCGTAAAAAACAGCTCTATAAAAATATCACATGACTGAACCCCTCAGGTGAACGCCATAAAAAAAAAAAAAAAATGGTGTAAATAAGCCATTTTTGGGCACCTTACATCACTAAAAGTGTAATACAAAGCGATCAAAAGGCATATGCCTCCCAAAATAGTACCAATCTAACCGCCATCTCATCCCGCAAAAAATGAGCCCCTTCATAAAACAATTGCCCAAAAATAAAAAAACTATGCCTCTCAGACTAAAACATGATTTTTTTGTTTCAAAAATGCTTTTAGTGTTAAATGTAAAAAATGTAAAAAAGTAGACATATTGGGTATCTCCACGTCCGTAAGAATCTGCTCTATAAAAATATCACATGACCTAACCCTCAAGTAAACACTGTAAAAAAAAAAAAAAAAACTTTGTCAAAAGCCATTTTTTGTCACCTTACATCACAAAAAGTGTAATAGCAAGCTATCAAAAAGTCATATGACCCCCAAATAGTGCCAATCTAACCGCCACCTCATCCCACAAAAATTATACCCAACCTGAGACGATCGCCTAAAAACTGAAAAAAATATGGCTCTCAGACTATGGAAACACTAAAACATGTTTTTTTGTTTCAAAAGGATATTATTGTGTAAAACCAAAATAAATAAAAAAGTATACATATTGGGTATCGTCGCGTTAGTAACGACCTGCTCTATAAAAATATAACATGACCTAACCCCTCAGGTGAACACTGTAAACGTAAAAATAAAAACGTTGTAAAAAGCAATTTTTTTGTCACCTTACATCACAAAAAGTGTAATAGCAAGCGATCAAAAGTCATATGACCCCCAAATAGTGCCAATCTAACCGCCACCTCATCCCATAAAAATTATACCCAACCTGAGACGATCGCCTAAAAACTGAAAAAAATATGGCTCTCAGACTATGGAAACACTAAAACATGTTTTTTGTTTCAAAAAGGATATTATTGTGTAAAACCAAAATAAATAAAAAAAAGTATACATATTGGGTATCGTCGCGTTCGTAACGACCTGCTCTATAAAAATATAACATGACCTAACCCCTCAGGTGAACGCTGTAAACATAAAAATAAAAACGTTGTAAAAAAGTAATTTTTTTGTCACCTTACATCACAAAAAGTGTAATAGCAAGTGATCAAAAAGTCATATGCACCCCAAGATAGTACCATTCAAACCTCCATCTCATCCCGCAAAAAATGAGCCCCTACATAGGACAATCGCAAAAAAAAACGACGGCTTTCAGAATGTGGAGACACTAAAAAATCATTTTTTTCAAAAATGCTTTATTATGTAAAACAAACAAAAAACCCCAAAAAGTAGTCATATTTGGTATTGTCGCGTCAGTAACAACCTGCTCTATAGAAATAGCATGCGATCTAACCTGTCAGTTCAACGATGTAAATAACAAAAAATACAAAACTGTCCCAAAACAGCTATTTTTTTGCAAATTATTCATTTTAATCCATTTTTCCAGTAACAAAGCAAGGGTTAACAGCCAAACAAAACTCAATATTTATTGCCCTGATTCTGTAGTTTGCAGAAACACCCCATATGTGGTTGTAAACTGCTGTATGACCAAACGGCAGGGCGTAGAAGGAAGGGAACGCCATATGGTTTTTGGAAGGCGGATTTTGCTGGACTGTTTTTTTTGAGACTATGTCCCATTTGAAGCCCCCCCGATGCACCCCTACAGTAGAAACTCCAAAAAAGTGACCCCATTTTGGAAACTACGGGATAAGGTGTCAGTTTTGTTGGTACTATTTTAGGGTAAATATGATTTTTGGTTGCTCTATATTACACTTTTTTGAGGCAAGGTAACAAAAATTGAAATTCTGAAATTTCATCTCCATTTGCCAATAACTCTTGTGGAACACCTAAAGGGTTAACAAAGTTTGTAAAACTAGTTTTGAATACCTTGAGGGGTGTAGTTTCTTAGATAGAGTCACTTTTATGGAGTTTCTATTCTAGGGGTGCATCAGGGAGCTTCAAATGGGACATGGTGTCAAAAATCCAGTCCAGCAAAATCCGCCTTCCAAAACCCATATGGCGTTCCTTTCCTTCTGCGCCCTGCCGTTTGGCCATACAGTAGTTTAGGACCACATATGGGGTGTTTCTGCAAACTACAGAATCGGGGCAATAAATATTGAGTTTTGTTTGGCTGTTAACCCTTGCTTTGTTACTGGAAAAAATGGATTAAAATGGAAAATTTTCCAAAAAATCGAAATTCAGAAATTTTATCTTTATTTGCCATTAACTCTTGTGGAAAACCTAAAGGGTTAATGACGTTTGTAAAATCAGTTTTGAGTACCTTCAGGGGTGTAGTTTCTATAATGGGGTCATTTTTGGGTGGTTTCTATTATGTAAGCCTCACAAAGTGACTTCAGACCTGAACTGGTCCCTTAAAAAGTGGGTTTTTGAAAATTTCTGAAAAATGTCAAGATTTGCTTCTAAACTTCTAAGCCTTGTAATGTCCCCAAAAAATGAAATGGCATTCCCAAAATTATCGATACATGAAGTAGACATATGGAGAATGTAAATCAATAACTTTTTTTGGCAGTATTACTATGTATTCTAGAAGTAGAGAAATTGAAACTTGGAAAATTGCAAATTTTTCAAAATTTTTAGTAAATTTGGTATTTTTTTATAAATAAAAATGAAATTTTTCGACTTTATTTTACCACTGTCATGAAATACAATATGTGACGAAAAAACAATCTCAGAATGGCTTGGATAAGTAAAAGCGTTTTAAAGTTATCACCACATAAAGTGACACTAGTCAGATTTTGAAAAAATGGCCTGGTCCTTAAGGTGAAATAGGGCCATGTCCTTAAGGGGTTAAAAAATATATTTTTAGCTCAAAAAGAATACAATGCAATAACAAAAAAAAAAATAATAATAATAATTGCCCCCAAGGTGTACATAGCCTTTAAGGTGAAAAATGTCTCTGTCCTGAAAGGGTTAAAGTCACACCACCACAAAATCAGAGTTAGAAAAGAAATCATGATACCTGGGTCAGGTACAAAGTATCGTGAAACTGTTTCACAGGATCAATATTTACTGGCATCTTGTAGTGGAGCCCAGCTTGGAACATCATTTGCTCATTCCCTGAATCATGATGTTGACGATGGGTACTAAAGTTGCCCGAGTAAGACCAGTCTTTACGAGTAGACACCTAAGTAAAATAAAATGCATAAAAAAAGTGTCTGATGAAATGTTTACGGTATTTTACAGCCTGAACCTTGAAAAAGACTAAGGGGGTCATTTATAAAACTTTGGTATAAAGTAGGACTGGCTTAGCTGCCCACAGCAACCAATTAGATTCCACTTTTTATTTTGGACAGCTCCTTTGGAAAATGAAAGTTGGAAGTTGATTGGTTGCTATGGGCAACTAAGCCAGTTCTACTTTACACCGGTTTGATAAGTTACCCCATACGGATATATTCAAACAGGGCAGATTTGCTGAGTATTTTTCACTAGAAAACTAAAGTAAACTACAGTGTAAGTAAATGGGGGGAACAAAAATTATGCCCAGATTCTAAGGGTACTTTCACACTTGCATGGTGCGGATCCGTCTGTTTATCTGCACAGACGGATCCGCACCTATAATGCAAACGTTTGTATCCGTTTAGAACGGATCCGTTTGCGTTAGTTTTAAATAAAAATGAAAAAGTCCAAAATGGATCCATTTTGAGTTATATTAAAAGTCAATGGGGAACGGATCAGTTTTCAAATGCACCATATTGTGTCACTGAAAACGGATCCGTCCCCATTGACTTACATTGTAATTCAAAACTGATCCGTTAGGCTCCGCCTCTTCAGACGGACACCAAAATTCAGCATGCTGCGTTTTGGTGTCCGCCTCCAAAACTGAATAGAAGCGGAACGGAGCCTAACTGATGCATTCTGAACGGATCCTTATCCATTCAGAATGCATTGGGGCTTAACTGATCCGTTTTGGACCGTTTGTGAGAGCCCTGAAACGGATATCACAAACGGAATCCAAAACGTTAGTGTGAAAGTACCCTTAGATTTATTGCAGATTTTTTATCCACAGCAATGTGAATTCCACTCTTGCCATTACAAAGGCATGAAATGTGTTTAACACATACAGAACTCTGCAACTTCAAAGCCAGCGAGTCATTTTATGCTGCTTGGCCTAGAGTTTGCTAGCCTGGGTTAACATTAACTCTAACGCTGGGTTCAGACCTGAGCAATTCTGAGACGTGCGTTTTCCGAGCGTTTTTGTACGCGTTTTTGGCAATAGTAAATGTGCGTTTTACGCGCGTTTGTGTGATTGACTGCAGTGTTGTCCAATGACCAAATATCCCTGTCTATATGAAGTTTGGCCAATCAGAGCTGGGGTCTGGCCTTTCCAGCATGTTGCAAATTCATAAACGAGCGTTCGAACGCGCGTTTTCAGTGTCAAAAACGCGCAAAATACAAGCGTTGTGCGTTCCCATTGAAGTCTATGGGCCAAAACGCGCGACAAACGCCCCAAAAAAAGCTCAAGTACTTGTTTATGCGTCGGGCGTTTTTCAGCGCGATCGAACGCGCTGTAAAACGCGAAAATGTGAACCAGTCCCATAGGGAAGCATTGGTTTGCATCGGTTATGCGTTTTACAGCGCGTTCGAACGCGCTGTAAAACGCGCAAGTGTGAACTGAGGGTTAGGATCATAGTTGTGGTAGTACCTTTTATCATTTTACATTGTAATAAATCTTCTGTTATCTAAGTGGCTTGTCTTTGGGGTATTTGTTTGTTTATTAGAATTGTTAGGTCCTTGCTCTGTGTTACATTGGCTTAAAGGGAATGTCCCACCTAAACTGTTTCTGCAAGTTAAAAACAATTTTTATTTAAAATTGTAAATTTTTTTTTTAATTCTATTTCTATTGTTGCTGCTATCTTGCCTGAGCTGTTCCTAACTATACTTAGGGTACTTTCACACTTGCGTTGTGAGGATCCGGCAGGCAGTTACGTCGCTGGAACTGCCTGCCAGATGTGGAAATCCGTGTGCAAACGGAAAGCATTTGTGGTTGGATCCGAATGCGGATCCGTCTAACAAATACTTTGAAACACCAGATCAGTCTCTCTGGTGTAATCTGGAAAAGCGGATCTGGTATTTATTTTTTTTGCAATTTTATGGAAAACCAGATCCGTTTTGCCAGATCCAGCATTAATGCATTTCAATGGAAAATAATGCAAGTGTTCCGGAATTTTGGACGGAGAAAATACCGCAGCATGCTGCAGTATTTTCTCCGGCCAAATACCGTAGGAGTGACTGAAGTGAAGACATCCTGATGCATACTGATTGCTCTCCATTCAGAATGCATTAGGATAAAACTGATCAGTTTTTTTCCAGTATTGAGCCCCTAGGATGGAACTCAATACTGGAAAACTTTAACGCAAATGTGAAAGTACCCTTAGGCCCCTTTCACACAAGTGAGTTTTCCGCGCGGGTGCAATGCGTGACATGAACGCATAGCATCTGCACTGAATCCCGACCCATTCATTTCAATGGGTCTGTTTACATGAGCGTTTTTTTTCACACATCACTTCTGCGTTGCCTGAAAATAGCAGCATATTCTATATTCTGCGTTTTTCACGCAGCTCTGGCCCAATAGAAGTGAATGGGGCTGCGTGAAAAACGCATGGCATCCGCAAGCAAGTGCGGGTGCGATGCGTTTACACTGATGGTCGCTAGGAGATGTTGTTAGTAAACCTTCAGTTTTTTATCACGCGTGTGAAAAACGCATCAAAACGCATTGCACCCGCACGGAAAAAACTCAACTGAACGCAATCGCAAGCAAAACTGAATGGCTTTGTCTGCGAAATCGCACAGTTTTCACTGAACGCCTCCGCAACGCATCCGGACCTAATCCGGACATGTTCGTGTGAAAGAGGTCTTAGAGATATACTTTACAGAGGCCCCCATTGGCCATAGACACAATTGACTTCTATGAGACAGTTTTCTAGGCATGCCCTGTGACCTGTGCAGAGGTCAGGAGGGAGCAGATAAGCTGTGATATCTCCCATTGTGAATGGCGGATCCTGTGTTATCGATATACACAGGTGCTATTTGACATTAGAATTCTCCCTATGATGTTAATGATGAAAAGTAATCTGGACAGACCAAGTGGTGCCCATTATCAGACTTAGAGTCTATTCACACGTCCGCAATTCTGTTCCACATTTTGCAGAACGGAATTGTGGACCCATTCATTTCTATGGGAACACACTATGTCTTGCCCGCATCCGCAAATGCGGATCCGCACCTCTGGGTCCGAAATTGTGTTCCAAAAAAAATATAACATGTCCTATTCTTGTCCGCAATTGCTAACAAGAAAAGGCATTTTCTATAGTAGTGATGGCGATGTGCAGTCCGCAAAATGCGGAACGCACATTGCCGGTGTCCGTGTTTTGCGAAAACTGCAGAATTTTAGGATTTATTTTAAATATAGATAGTGACATGGAAAATTTAAAATAATCACCAAAAATCCTTTCAAAATCTATTTAACATAAAAACATGATTTAAACAATAAATTATAGTGAACTTCTAGTGTTTTAATTGTATATAAGCCTGCAATCCTGTGATGTCTATTTAGATTTGTACATGTAACCTCTGAATTGTAAAGTGCTGCAGAACATGGTGGCGCTATAAAAATAAAGACTATTATTATTAGGTCATTTTCTAGTGACGCATTAGCTTTAAGAGGAAATCTGTGCAAAACAATTACAGGACTTGTTAACTTTTGTCTAATGTCTACAGTTGGTTCTAGTCAACAGATAGGGGCATAAATCTTTATGTAAAATGATTGCTTTATTTTAACTTAAAATAGATCATAAAGTTAAAAGACAAAGTTAAAGGGGTTATACAACCCCTGAAATGCCCCCCATATGCCTGGGTCCCTCACACACAATGTATTTTCCTTGCCTCACGGCACCCACGTCACTTCTAAAGGCCAAACAGCCGCCGCTGCATCTCCCCGTCGTGCTAGGGAGGCTTGTTCCCGTCAAGGCCTGCTATTGGCTGCCCCCCAATTCCTGCTCTGTATTACTCAGCCATCCATTCATTTGAATGTGCAGAATTAAATAGTACAATTCCCCAGCAGTGGCTACTTCCCCCAGGGATAACAGCTGATCACAAGAGTTTTTGAAACCATACCACCACCAATCATAATTTGCAGAAAGAGTTAGGCCCCTTTCACACGGGCGAGTTTTCCGCGCGGGTGCAATGTGTGAGGAGGACGCATTGCACCCGCACTGAATCCGGACCCATTCATTTCTATGGGGCTGTGCACATGAGCATCACTTGTGCGCTGCGTGAAAATCGCAGCATGCTCCAGTTTCTGCGTTTTTCACGCAACGCAGGCCCCATAGAAGTGAATAGGGCTGCGGGAAAATCGCAAGCATCCGCAAGCAAGTGCGGATGCGTTGCGATTTTCCCGCATGGTTGCTTAGCAACGGGACCCGATCTCTATTATTTTCCCTTATAACATCGTTATAAGGGAAAATAATAGCATTCTTAATAAAGAATGCATAGTAAAATGAAGAGGAAGGGGTTAAAAATAATAAAAGTTAACTTACCTTAGCCACTTGATCGCGTAGTCGCGATCTCTCCTCTCTTTCCCTGCATCTTCTAAGATCTACAGGACCTGTGATGACGTCACATCACATGGTCCAATCACATGGTCCATCACCATGGTAAGATGGACCATGTGATTGGACCATGTGATGTGACGTCATCACAGGTCCTGTAGATCTTAGATGCTGCAGGGAAAGAGAGGAGAGATCGCGACTACGCGATCAAGTGTCTAAGGCAAGTTAACTTTTATTTTTTTTAACCCCTTCCTCATCATTTAACAATGCATTCTTTATTAAGAATGCTATTATTTCCCCTTATAACCAAGGGAAAATAATCAATTCTCCAGAAGACCCGAAACCGGACTTCAGTGATGAAGTCCGGCTTCGAGTTGGGTACCAAACATGGCGTTTTTTCTCACGCGCGTGAAAAACACGTTACAAACGTTTGCACCCGCGCGGGAAAAACGCGCATATTCCCGCAACGCACCCACCTCTTATCCGGGCATCAAACATGACGCCCGTGTAAAAGAGGCCTTACTCAGTTGATGTCAGTCGGGTACAGACCTATGATAACTAGAATAAACCTGCCAGTCTAGAAGTGGACGTTTTATAGCAGTTGTTCTGCTCCAGACGACTACCACCAAGTGTGAACAAACACATTAATATGACAATCAATTTGGGAGCTATATTCTATTAAGTGTACTATTAGCAATTCCCTAATGTGAATCCATTATATTAACTGTTCCCTTTACAACTGGTAGCGATCTTGAGCGAACTTGTGTTTTAAGTTCTGCGTCCAAAGTTCGGGTTATCAAAGACACCCTTTATGGATTCCACATTCCGTTATGGTCCGTGGTAGCGGAATCCATAACGGGATTCTTCGATAACCCGAACCCGAAATTTGGACGCAGAACTTAAAACACAAGTTCGCTCAACACTACAAGCATCCAGACCTACAGCTATGGTGCAGTATGAATCCCTAGCATACAATGACAGACCTTATATCTTAGACAGGGTGCTGGGTCGCCTTAAAGAGCAAAACGACTGAAAAAATGGCGTGGTGCTCCCCTGTTTATATATGCACAACTGCATTTGGGTTTGAGCATTCCCTGCCTGTTTAACACCAAGCCATTTTTTCAGTTGTTTTGTATGTGGAGTTGCTTGGGGGTGTATAAACTAGGGGTCGACCGATATTGATTTTTTAGAGCCGATACCAATATTCGTGAACTTTCAGGCCGATAGCCGATATTTTATACCGATATTTTGCGCATTTTAATTTTTGGATTTTTTTTTTCTGTTACAGCGTTCAACGCTTTTAAAAAAAAATATATATTTTAATAGTTTGGACTTTTTGGGCACGGCGATATGTTTTTTTATTTATTGTTTATATATTGTACATGTAAAATTGGAAAAGGGTTAATTTATACTTAATATTTTGATGTTTTTTTAACTATTTTAAATTTTTTTACTTTTTATTTTATTACCATTTCCCCCTTAGGTGTAGAACCTGTGCTCTTTACATCCCTTGTCCTATTCACCCTAATAGAGATCTATCAGGGTGAATAGGATCTTACACTGTCCCTGCTGCCCTGTGCTATGGGCACACAGCAGCAGGAACCGACCATGGCAGCCAGAGCTTCAGTAGCGTCCTGGTTGCCATGGTAACCGATCGGAGCCCCAGCATTACACTGCTGGGGCTTCGATCAGAAGAGAGATGGTGGGGGACCCTGTGGCCACTGCCACCAATGATATTAATACTGAAGGGATGGGGGGTGGGGAGGGCGCACTGGCCACCAATGTTTTTATACTGTGGACAGGGGGCTGAGGCGCACTGGCCACCAATGATAATAAGGTTTAAGATATTACAAACGCAGGCATTAGAAGCACATTGCCCAGACCCTGCCTCTGATAGGCGGTGCGATCCGCGGCAATTAACCCCTCAGGTGCGGCACCTGAGGGGTTAGTGCCGCGGATCGCACCGCTCTATCAGAGGCAGGGTCTGGGCAATGTGTTTCTAATGCCTGCGTTTGTAATATCTTAAACGTTATTATCATTGGTGGCCAGTGCGCCCTCAGCCCCTCCTCCTCCTCTTCTCTCATTGGTGGCCAGTGCGCCCTCAGCCCCTCCTCCTCCTCTTCTCTCATTGGTGGTCAGTGTGCCCTCAGCCCCTCTTCCTCTTCTCTCATTGGTGGCCAGTGCGCCCTCAGCCCCTCCTCCTCCTCCTCTTCTCTCCATTGGCAGCGCGGCACAGGGGGAGGGAGAGACACTGCCTCCTTCTCCCCTGTGCTGCCGAGGGAACATGGCTGCGCTGAGACCGGCGCGCTCATGTTATTTGATAGCACAGTTATCGGTATATCGGCCTGGTTAGGGGCTGATACCGATAACTGTGCAAATCATGAATATCGGCCGATAATATCGGCTAAACCGATAATCGGTCGACCCCTAGTATAAACTCCTAGGTAAATGTGCCTGGTGTCCATGCACAGGCTACATTTTGGTGCACCTGTGAGGCCTAGGCCATATCAGCCAGTCTTGGGTGGGGCCCACAGCCTTCTCCCTCCTCCCATTGCAGGCATGGCGACATGCTGGAGGTAACTGGGGAGTTTGCTGCGAGTCGGCCTTTATCCCACTGGCCCCTGGTATTGCCCATACGGCACAGGTAGGCGAGTGTTAGGACCCAAGCTACTTGAGAAACCTTGGCGCGGTGCTCGGGCTCCGACATGACCTCCACAGTAGGATATATTGGCTAATTCTCAATTTTAAAATCAGAATGAGGGTTAGTAAGACTGCAGAGTGCACCTGTCTGTTCTATTATTATTGTTATATTGTTTCCTTAACCACTTTAGGACCACAGGTTTATACCCCCCTAGTGACCAGGCCCTTTTTTTACAATTCGGCACTTCACAACTTTACTGGTTTATTGCTTGGTCATGCAACTTACAAAAGTTATAGCGTTTACAAACTATGGTACAAAAAAGTGAATTTCCGCATTTTGAAGCAGCTCTGACTTTCTGAGAACCTGAGTTCATGTATCATTTCATTTTTTTTCACAAGTTAGCAGAAAATGACACTTTCTGAGGGAAAAATAATAATAATAAAGTTTCCATTTTGGCTAACTTCTGGCAAAAAAAAAAAAAAAAAATCTCCCACATACTCACTATGCCCCTCAGTGAATACCTTGGGGTGTCTACTTTCCGAAATGGGGTCATTTGTGGGGTGTGTTTACTGTTATGGTATTTTGGGCGGGGCTAAATTGTGAGCAGCCCTGTAAAGCCTAACCCTGGGAACACACCTGAGCGTTTTTCAGCGCGTTCATACGCACTGAAAAACGCTCAACATGTGAAAAGCCATGCATCCCTATGTGCATGGTTCACATGTCGGCGTTTTACAGCGCGGATGAACGCGCTGTAAAACGCCCTGCCCGGTCGTGTCGGCTGCCGTGACTATCGCGCGGCAGCACGCGCGAGCCAACCCATAGGCTATTATGGGAGCGCGCATATGACGCGCGCTTCCATAAAACAGCCACTTCGCGGCTGAAGCGCGCGTCATATGCGCGTCATAGGCGCGCCCTGGGAACACGCGAAGTGTGTTCCCAGCCTAAAGGTACTCGTTGGACTTTCCGCCCCTTTACGCACCTAGGCTGCAAAAAAGTGGCACACATGTGGTATCGCCGTACTTAGGAGATGTAGGGCAATGTGTTTTGGGGTGTATTTTTACATATACCCATGCTGGGTGAGAGAAATATCTCTGTAAATTGACAACTTTGTATAAAAAAATGTAAAAAGTTGTCATTTACAGAGATATTTCTCACACCCAGCATAGGTATATGTAAAAATACACCCCAAGCACCACATTCTACTCTCCTAGTGCGGCGCTAGCAGATGCGCAAAGGGGCCCGAATTCCAATGAGTACCTTTAGGATTTCACAGGGCATTTTTACGCATTTGGATTCCAAACGACTTCTCACGCTTTAGGGGCCCCTAAAATGCCAGGGCAGTATAAATACCCCACAAGTGACCCTATTTTAGAAAGAAGACACCCCAAGGTATTCCGTGAGGGGCATGGCGAGTTCATAGAAGATTTGTTTTTTTGGCACAAGTTAGCGGAAATTTATTTATTTTTTTTTCTTACAAAGTCTCCTATTCCACTAACTTGTGACAAAAAATTTTTTTTTACATGAACACACCATACCCCTCACGAAATACCTTGGGGTGTCTTCTTTCTAAAATGGGGTCACTTGTGGGGTATTTATACTGTCCTGGCATTTTAGGGGTCTCTAATGCGTGAGAAGAAGTCTGGAATCCAATTGCGTAAAAATGCCCTGTGAAATCCTAAAGGTACTCATTGGAATTCGGGCCCCTTTGCGCATCTTGGCTGCAAAAATTTGACCCCATTTTGGAAAGAAGACACCCCAAGGTATTCCCTAAGGGGCATGGCGAGTTTATAGAATATTTTTTTTTTTTGGCACAAGTTAGCGGAAATTGATTTTTTTTGTTTCTTCTCACAAAGTCTCCCTTTCTGCTAACTTGTGACAAAAAGTTCAATCTTTCATGGACTCAATATGCCCCTCAGCAAATACCTTGGGGTGTCTTCTTTCGAAAATGGGGTCACTTGTGAGGTGTTTGTACTGCCCTGGCATTTGAGGGTCTCCGCAATCATTACCTGTATGGCCAGCATTAGGAGTTTCTGCTATTCTCCTTATATTGAGCATACGGGTAATGAGATTTTTTTTTTCCGTTCAGCCTATGGGCTGAAAGAAAAAATGAACGGCACAGATTTCTTCATTCGCATCGATCAATGTGGATGAAAAAATCTCTGCCAAAAAATATGCAAAAAAAAAAAAAAGAGGGGAAAGGACATAGGAGTGCTTGCGAAGTAAGGCCCCATTCACACATCCGCAAAAATGTCCCTATCTATTCCGCAATTCTGCGGAATAGATGCGGACCCATTCAGTGTGAATGGTGCTGGCGGTGATGCGGAGAGCACACTATGTGCTCTCCGCATCAGCATTTGCGAAGCTGCGGCCGCGAACTTCCGGGTTTCGGCCCCGAAACATCCGGCCGCAGCTCCGCACAAGATAGAGCATGTCATATTCTTGTCCGCAGCCTGCGGACAAGGATAGGAATCTCTATGGAGAGTGCCGGCATGGTATGCTGCAGATCCGCAATTTGCGGGTCCGCAGCACACCACGGACGTGTGAATGGACCCTAAAGCTGCGATCGCTAAGAAAGATCCAAAAAGCTCAAAAGTGATCTTTATAGCGCTGCAGCGATTTTACGGTGTTTTTGCAGTGATCAGAAAAAACAATATTCTGTCACTGAGGTGGGGCGGACTGAACGCAAGTGTACGCACAAGATCAGGCCTGATCGGGCGAACACTGCGTTTTTTGTAGAGCCTAAGGTGACCGTAATGTACTGATATAGATCTGATTGCGATCAGTCTTGATCACTTACAGATACTATATAGTACTAGTGCTGATTAGCGACAGCGATGACGCTAATCAGCGACTAATCAGTGACTGCGGTGCGGTGGGCTGGGCACTAACTACCTAACAAGTAGCTAACTAACTGGCGGTGATAAGGGACCCTTAGGCCCCATTCACACGTCTGCAATTCTGTTTTACATTTTGCGGAACGGAATTGCGGACCCTTTCATTTCTATGGGGACAGACTTTGCGGATCCGCACTTCCAGGTCCGCAAAAATATAGAACATGTCCTATTCTTAAAAGGCATTTTCTATATAGTTCTGGCAATGTGCGGATCCGCAAAATGCGGAAAGCACATTGCCGGTGTCCGTGTTTTGCGGATCCGCGGATTAGTGGATCCGCAAAACACATACGGACGTCTGAATGGAGCCTTACAGGGGGGTGATCAATGACATGGGGGTGACAGGGGGTGATCAGGGAGGTAATATGAGGTGATCAGGGATTAATAAGGAGTTAATAAGTGACGGGGGTGGGGGGCAGGGGGGGGTTGTTGTGTGGTGATTGGTGCCCTTACATAGCTGCCGGTGTCCTCTGGTGGTCCCAAGCAAAAGGGACCATCAGAGGAGCGGGCAGGAGGCATATCAGACGCTGTTTACAAAACAGCGTCTGATATGCGATTTGGATGCGATTTACTGACATCTACAGCTTGCCAGCGCATGATCAGCGCTGGCAGGCTGTAGACTAAGCTCTAACCTGTCGGGCTGCAGTGAGCGTTCACATGAAATCTCGGGTCTCGTGGGATGACGCCGATAGGCATGATCGAGACCTGAGAGAACCACCTCCCGCACGCCTTTCGGCGTTAGCGTGACGGGAGGTGGTTAAAGAGACCAGCTGTGTATGGAGACTTACCGCTGTATTAGACCTGCCGATGGTAGGCCAGATCATGATGATCTGGCTGTGTAATACAGCACTAAAAGTACTTGAGTAAGCAAAAAATACCAGTCACGTCCGGGATATGATACCACGCTGCTGCAGGTTCCAAATAGTGTTGTGGGAAAAACACTTTAGACAATCCGTTTTATAATATTCAGGAACCGCGCTGCATCAAGTGGAAACGAGTTCAGACCTTACAGGTTCCAATGTCTGTGGGTCAGTTGAACAGCCGGAACAAAGATGAGGATCTTGCCGGATATGCTGTAATAAAAAGCAAGATAGTGCACCACCTTTTGTAAAATAAGCTATTGCGCCTTTAATCCCACTTACAGAATCGCAGTGTACACAATCGTAAAAACCGTCTCAGCGGTATTTGCCCGACCCGGGTTTCGCTGGCCTGAGCTTCATCAGGGGCAGGAACACGTCACTACCGGGGTTGCCCCACTCTTTTATATAGTTCCCTCAATTAGTACATACAATCATTCAATAAAAAGCTAATAAAAGTTACTTAAGATACATTTCGATAAATACATCATCATTAATTCACACCAGATGTTATTCATAATATCCTCTATCTTCCTTTATAATACCGCCAAATTTTAGAGTCAGGACCTTTCATTCAATCTTCATTATTATCCTGTTACTCCGCTTTCAAGGACCTTTCATTCACAAAAAGGTCATCTGATCTAATCCACCTATCACTGCAGTGGGCGTTTCCCCAACTAGTCACGTCACATTCCCTAACCAATGGGTTCTTCAGAATTCAGTGGGTGTGTGTGACCTCACACCACTACCGCCGGGAAACAGATGGGAGCAAGAAAAAGGGAGACCGCAACAATACAATGTAGCGGGCAAGATGGATCGATCAGACCAAACAAGGTTTTAAGTCAAACTCTACATTAAGGCCACCAGGTTGTAAAGTGCCAAGCCTATATATCCATTCCACCTCCCTCCGATTGATCTGAGCGACCCTATCTCCGCCCCTCCAATGCGGCTCCACACTCTCGACCCCCATGAACTTCAAACCAATTGAATCTTTTCGATGATGGGATTTAAAGTGGGCCGAAACACTATGTGTTAGAAGTCCTTTTTTTATGTTGCGAATGTGTTCTTGTATCCTAACCTTTAGTTTCCTCAAAGTCCTCCCTACATATTGAATCCCACATGGGCATTCCAATACATACACCACCCCTTCTTTCTCACACGAACACTCCCCTTTAACTTTAAACCTCTGCCCACTGGTGTGGGATAACACTTCAGAAGAATTCATTTTACGATCCACACGATGACGGTTTCTGCATGGACCGCAGAATCCGCACCATGTGAACTGTCCCAACTTCCTGGGTCCATTAGTGTTAATGGGTGGGATAGCGCTCCTAACTAATTTGTTCTTCAGGTTCGGGGCTTTTTTATACACAACCTCAGGCAGAGATGGAAGAATTGAAACAGATCATTAAAAAGAACTGGAAGATTTTGAAAATTGATCCAACAATTGGCTCAATTCTTCCATCTCTGCCTCCCATCTGTTTCCCGGCGGTAGTGGTGTGAGGTCACACACACCCACTGAATTCTGAAGAACCCATTGGTTAGGGAATGTGACGTGACTAGTTGGGGAAACGCCCACTGCAGTGATAGGTGGATTAGATCAGATGACCTTTTTGTGAATGAAAGGTCCTTGAAAGCGGAGTAACAGGATAATAATGAAGATTGAATGAAAGGTCCTGACTCTAAAATTTGGCGGTATTATAAAGGAAGATAGAGGATATTATGAATAACATCTGGTGTGAATTAATGATGATGTATTTATCGAAATGTATCTTAAGTAACTTTTATTAGCTTTTTATTGAATGATTGTATGTACTAATTGAGGGAACTATATAAAAGAGTGGGGCAACCCCGGTAGTGACGTGTTCCTGCCCCTGATGAAGCTCAGGCCAGCGAAACCCGGGTCGGGCAAATACCGCTGAGACGGTTTTTACGATTGTGTACACTGCGAATTTGTAAGTGGGATTAAAGGCGCAATAGCTTATTTTACAAAAGGTGGTGCACTATCTTGCTTTTTATTACAGCATATCCGGCAAGATCCTCATCTTTGTTCCGGCTGTTCAACTGACCCACAGACATTGGAACCTGTAAGGTCTGAACTCGTTTCCACTTGATGCAGCGCGGTTCCTGAATATTATAAAACGGAGCACTAAAAGTACTGCCCATTACCTGATGAACGAGTAATTGTGATTTTTAAGCAGGCTTAAAAATCATCGTTTGTCAGCGGCAGATCGTGCTGTCTAATTACAATCTGCTGCTGGCAAACAAGTCAGTGTGGGGACTAGAGTTGTTTCGGTACCAAAATTTTGATTCGGTATCGATACCATAAAAAAGTATTGCGATACTCGATACCATTTGATACCACGCGGAAAAAATAAAAAACGGCAAAAAAATCTGCGTGCTATCCACATTTTATGGAACTGCCGGGTTATAATACAACAGTCCTGTCCTACTTTTTTGTGGGGACAAGGCGACTAAAAGAAAATGGCGAATCGTGCATTTTTTCTTTTATTTTTTTTTTATTTTACGGCGTTCACCGCATAAAAGTAGATTTTTTAATAGTATGGACTTTTGAGACGCGGCGATATGTAATATTTTATTTATGTATTGTTTATATATTTTATATGTAAAATTGGGAAAGGGGGTGATTTATAATTAATATTTTGGTGTACTTTGTTAATAAAGAAACTGTAAAAGAAAAAAAAAAAAGTTAACTATTTCCCCCTTAGGGGCTAGAACCTGGGATCCTTTTCATCCTATTCACCCTAATAGTGCTCTATTAAGGTAAATAGGATCTCACCCTCTCCCTGCTGCCCTGTGCACAGTACACACAGCAGCAGGGAGCTGACCATGGCAGCCAGGACTTCAGTAGTATCCTAGTTGCCATGGTAACCGATCACTGCCACCAATGAGGAGGAGGTGAGGGGACCCTGTGGCCACTGCCACCAATGCTTTTATTACTGGGGGGAGGAAGGGAGGGGGGAATGGGGAGGGAGCACTGGCCACCAATAATGTATTTAATACTGGGGACAGGGGGGCACACTACCCACTAATGTTTTAATACTGGGGACAGGAGGAGGCCACACTGGCCACCAATGTTTTAATACAGGGGCGGGAGCACTGGCCACCAATGCTTAGTAACGTTTCATATATAAATGCAGGCAGAAGACATATGCTGCCGGCACCTGCCTGT
This sequence comes from Bufotes viridis, assembly GCA_033119425.1. Classification (NCBI taxonomy): domain Eukaryota; kingdom Metazoa; phylum Chordata; class Amphibia; order Anura; family Bufonidae; genus Bufotes; species Bufotes viridis. The sequence continues at coordinate 422,763,687 of CM065589.1, forward strand.
GACAGAGCGCTGCGATCTGCGGCAATTAACCCCTCAGGTGCGGCACCTGAGGTGTTAATTGCCTCTGATCGTAGCGCTCTGTCACAGGCAGGTGCAGGCAGCATGTGTCTTCTGCCTGCATTAATATATGAAACGTTACTAGGCATTGGTGGCCAGTGCACCTGCCCTTCTCTCCCTCTATTGTTTGCAGCGCAGCACTGGGGAAGGGAGAGACTGCCTCCTTCTCCCGGTGCTGCTGTGGAGAACATGGCCGCGCTGAGAGCAGCGCAGCCACGTTCTCTGATACTGGGCTGTGCGGTAGCACAGCCCAGTATCGATAAAATACTAATCCTGGTATCGAGCTCGATACCAGAGAAAAGTATCGATTGGGTATCGAAACTTCGATACCCGAAACAACTCTAATGGGGACGAGCAATGGCATAACGATCACTCCTCTCCATACTGCGGAGAAGATCATTGCATGTAACAGCAGTGGTCTCCTCCACTAATGAGCAGGCTTCTTTCCCGACAATCATCTGCTAAATCTTTTAATGTCATAGAGCCCTTGTGCCTGCACACAATGTGGATTACATGCGTTTTTTCAGCACAGATTTTCATGCAGAAAAAACGCTGAGTAATACAGTACCAGAAAAGTGTATGAGACTAAACAAATCTCATGTACACTTTGCTTTTTTCTTAGATGCAGAAAATGACCTGCTGTTAATATTTTGAATGCCACCCTTACTGGAATTGCTCTATTGGTATGAAGACTTGTAGGCAATGCTTAATAGGAACATAATAAGCAAAAAGGTATCTCTCAAGGAAAGAGAACCTTCTCACTAGCGCCATCTTGGAAGTGGCTCCCTATACATCAAAGGCTGACTTTTTAACAAGATTTGGCAAGGGAAAATAGCCAAGCCAAATATCCATCCATATTCCTGCCTAGGGCCTCATGCACACGACCGTTGGTGTTTTGCGGTCCGCAAACCACGGATCCGCAAAACACGGAAGCTGCTCCGCGTTGCGTTCCACAATTTGCAGAACGGAACGTGGCCCATTGTAGAAATGCCTATTCTTGTCCGCAAAACGGACAAGAATAGGACATGCTCTGTTTTTTTTGCAGGGGCACGGAACGGAGCAACGGATGCGGACAGCACACGGAGTGCTGTCCGCATCTTTTGCGGATCCATTGAAGTGAATGGGTCCGCACCCGAGCCGCAAAATATGCGGCTCAGACGCGGACGACAACAACGGCCGTGTGCATGAGGCTTAAGCTGCATCCAAGACATTGCACTCAGCCACCCAAAATCCCACTCTGTACTGATGATGGCCAAGCACCCCTAAACAGCTGTCTAGGGATGGATATTTGACTCGGCTATTTTTACTTGTCTTGTCCCAAGGCTTATTAAAAAGTCAGACTCTTCCACAAGGGGGCGCTTGCTAGATTGTTCTCTTTCCTTGGGAGATACCTCTTTGCATATGGTCTTTCATATTGCTATGTACACCAATGACATGGTTTACCTTATATATTGTACTAAATGAAGGCCAAGATTGAAAGCCATATTCTGAAGCTAAGCGAGGTTTGGGGTATGATGTCCAGTTCCAACAATCTGTCATATAGTTGTAGTAATGTACATCACCATAGTGATTGTCATATGGGTCTTTGGAAATCCAATTCTCCTTAACAGTCTCTTTCCCATTGCTAGGACTTGAAGCAATAAAAGGACGAGTCTCATCCATCTGAAAAGAGAGAGAAAACATGAGAATATATTTACATACAAAAGTTTGAAGTAAATCAAAATGGCTGATTTCAGGCATTTCGAAGTACATAACATGTACAATCTTTCACCATGGTAGACTTCTGTAAATGTGATCGGCCAGGTTGAAAAAATGTGTCCATTAATGGCGAAATTAAATGTATGGGATGATAGCCTGAATTACGTCATGCATTTGCCATTGCACTAAAGATACAGGGACTCAGGTTTCTTTAAAAAAATGACTCCCTGGTTGGATCGGTTTAGTCTGGCATGTTGCTGGTGAGATTGTCCATACAAATAATCCCACAGACAACTGATCGGAGGCAATGCTCTTGTTTGTATAGCAAGCATTACTTATTTACTTTTTATCAGAGCACCTTCATAGACTGCTTGGTTCCTGTATTTTCATCATTGATGGATTATACTCATGGTTCCAATAGGGTGCCTGGGCAATGAGCCTGGGGCCATTCAACCCCTTAGTGACCAGCCTGTTTTGTGCCTTACTGACCAAGCGTTTTTTCTACTTTTTTCATTGTCTCCTTCCAAGAGCTATAACTTTTTTATTTTTCCATCTATGTAGCTGTATGAGGTCTTGTTTTTTTGCAGGACAAGTTGTCGTTTTTAATGGCGTCATCCTGGGGAACACATAACTTTCTGATTAACTTATATTAACTCTTTCTGGGAGGGAGATGGGAAAAACAGCAATACTGCCACTGAGTTTTTACGTTATAAATTTTACAGCGTAATTTTTCAGTATAACTAAGATAATATCTTTATTCTTTGGATCAGTGCGATTACAGCGATGCCAAAACACAGTTATTTTAACTTTTTACTACTTTTGTGCAATAAAATTCCTTTCATTTTTAAAAAGAAGAAATTTTTTTTGCATCGCCACTTCCCAAGACTCATAACTTTTTTATTTTTCTTTCTGTGGAGTTGTATGAGCGCTTGATTTTTGCGGGACGACTTATTTCTTTATTGGTATCATTTTAGAGTAAATTACGCTTTTTCATCACTTGTTATTACGTTTTGTCAGTGGCAACTAAGAAAAAATTTGTAATTCTTTTTTTTTTTTTTATATTTATCTTTATATTTATCTTTTATGGTGTTCACCGTAGGGGATAACGTACATGATATTGATGTAGTGCAGGTCGTTACAGACGCAATGATACCATGACAATATTTTGATTGCTTTTAAAATACAATGCACTATCCCTAAAGTGCACTGCATTTTAATGTAAGTGTTATACTGACACTGACCAGCAGGCTGCGCCAGAGAGACACAGCCTGATGGAAAACACTCAAGGCTGGCTAAGGTGCTATACCAGACCCCAGCCAGCCTTTACACACATCGGTGTCCCGCGTTTACGGGGTGCTGATGGGAGACAGAGGAAGTCCACTCCCTCTGTCACTGCTTACATGTGCCATTACGGGAGCCATTGCCTGCGGCATGTAAAGGATTAAACAGCCCGGATCGGCACTCCTGCATGTCAGAGCCGAGCCCCCGCTTCTCGGAGGACCCATGCAGTGCTTAGACTGGGCCACTGCGGTTTCCCAGCCTAAAGCCCCTTAGTGACCGCCATAAAAAGGCATATGGGTGGCATCAAGGGGTTAATAGTGGTTTCTCACTCACAGGTCTGTAACATACCCCGAAATCCTAAATATTCAATGGGACACTTCCAGCAGAACGGGTTAATTTCTTTTTTTAAACTCAATATTCATATTCATAATTTTTGACTGTTTTTCTTTTACATTTCTGCAGTACTTATACCATTGACAATTAACTACAAATCTATACTAAAAAAAGCCGTGTGTGAGTGGCGTCTGTGCGTGTGTGCCGAATACTCAAGTACGCACGCGCAGCGCACTGACCAATCGGCACACACTCCACGGACACTACAGTGCGGCATCCTATTGTAATGGCAGCGGGGCCCGGTGCAGTCAATGTATTGCACTGGGCCCCGTTCAGAGATGTAATACTCTGAGTAGCTGTAATAATAATAACGATCTTCTCTTCTTAAGAGGCCGGGCGGGCAGTCGGTTACTGGCAGAGTAACTCAGTAAGTGACGCCCCTGCTCCGCCCACTTCATGAATAAAGCAGGCGGCGCAGGACGTAGTGAGTTACTCTGCCAGTGACCGCCCACCCGCCTCACCATGTAGCAAGTTAAGAAGAGAAGATTGTTATTATTATTACAGCTACTCATAGTATTACTTCTCTGAGAGGGGCCTGGTGTAATACAGTGACTGCAGCGGGCCCCGTTGCCATTACAATCACACTAAACAGCGACACTGTTATGAGGGGATTTGTGGATGACACATAGCATAAGATGCTATATGTCATCCACAGGTACCCCCATAACAGTGTCACAGATATCCCCATAACAGCGTCAGCCACAGACCCCCATACCAGTGTCAGCCACAGACCCCCATAACAGCGTCAGCCACAGATCCCCCATAACAGCGTCAGCCACAGATCCCCCCCATGACAGCATCAGCCACAGATCCCCCCCATAACAGTGTCAGCCACAGTGCCCCCATAACAGTGTCAACCACAGTGCCCCATAACAGTGTCAGCCACAGACCACCATAACAGTGTCAGCCACAGATCCCCCATAACAGTGTCAGCCACAGACCCTCATAAGGCCTAATTCACACGTCCGTAGTGTGTTTTGCGGAAACACGGATCCGCAAAACACGGACGGCTGCAATGTGCATTCCGCATTTTGCGGACCGCACATTGCTGGCACTATATAGAGAATGCCTTTTTTAGTCCGCAATTGCGGACAAGAATAGGACATGTTCTATTTTTTTGTGGACACGGTAACACGGATGCGGAAACACGGATGCAGAAATGCGGACATCACATAGTGTGCTGTCCACATGCATTCCTGCCCCTTTGAAATGAATGGGTCTGCAACCATTCCGCAAAATTGCGGATGGGATGCGGATCCATTTTGCGGACGTGTGAATTAGGCCTAACAGTGTCAGCCTCAGATCCTTCATAACAGTGTCATCCACATATCCCCCATAAGGCCTAATTCACACGTCCGCAAAATGGATCCGCATCCCATCCGCAATTTTGCGGAAGGGTTGCAGGCCCATTCATTTCATAGGGGCAGGAATGGATGTGGACAGCACATTATGTGATGTCCGCATCCGTGTTTCCGCATCCATGTTTCCGCAAAAAAATAGAACATGTCCTAATTTTGTCCGCAATTGCGGACAAGAAAAGGCATTCTCTATATAGTGCCAGCAATGTGCGGTCCGCAAAATGCGGAATGCACATTGCAGCCGTCCGTGTTTCCGTGTTTTGCAGATCCGTGTTTCCGCAAAACACACTACGGACGTGTGAATAAGGCCTAACAGTGTCCCATCCACAGATCCCCCATAACAGTGTCAGCCACAGACCCCCATAACAGTGTCAGCCACAGACCCCCATAACATAAAGGGGCGTTAGAACCCCCAGCACTAATGTTCTAACGCCCCTTATTGTAACGGGCATAATGTCTAGAAAAAAAAAAAAAAAAGCCAGGACAGGACGTAGAATACACGGAGAGACTTATAATTGAATTATATCCAGGAAACACTCTACCTATTCACATATAGGCTGTTAATATGGAAGCATATAATTTCCTGATGGTAGTGCCCCTTTAACTCTGTGTTAGCTGTTTACCTTTTTTCTCTTTGATTGCCAGTATGTAAGAAGCTCACCTTGGTTCTGGCATACTAGACCTATGTAAAAAAATGTTCTTTACAAGATACCAGTGATGAAAGTGTCACACCATTTATGGCAGGTCCCACTGACAAAAAGAATGGCAAAAGCCAAGTTGTTGTTTTTTTTTTTCTTTTTCTTTCTAAATCTTTATTCACTTTTTCTTTATATCAAATACAATATCATAATAACAGAAAAATTAACAAATGTTAGGCCCCCAAACCACCCCCTCAAGGATGCCCGGAAAGTAGAAGAAAAAAAAAAAAAAAGGAACAACCTCTCCCCCTTTATTCATTCCACCAATTCCATATCTTAACAAATTTTACATTAGACCCTCTTTGTTTATGGAGAATCTGCTCGTACTTTTTAACTTTATTAACCAGATTTAACCATGTTCGGTGGTTTGGAGAATGCGAGGCAAACCACTATCTAGAGATAATAAGCCTAGCTAGAAAAGACACTTTGGCTAAAAAAAGAAGCTTTGAGGACTGACAAGCTATCTCAAAAATCACCCAGGATCCATACCCCAGGCACGAAAGGAATTAGGATTTGGAGTTTTTGTATTAAGGTTCTTTGAACCAGATGCCAGTACTCCTTCACTGGAGGACAATCCCAAAACATGTGTAAATGGTCAGCACCGAGGCAGTCACAGCGCGGGCAATTGGAAGAAGTCCTAAATCCTCTCTTCGGTAGCCACATCAGTGTTATGTATATCTTATGGATAAAGTTAAACTGTACTACAGTATGATTAAAATTATGTGAAAGATAGGTTGTATTCTTCAAAATATTTTCCCATACCAGTGGAGCAAAATTTTCAAGTGTAGTGGTCCAGGCTTTTTGTCCTGAAGAGTGACGCTCAGAAGAATAAGATTTGATTAAGTGTTTGTAACAATGTAAAATTTTAACTTTCATATGTGTTGCTTTTTCTTGTAATAACCTATGAAGAAAAGGTGGAGCTTCTATATTAAAAGAGTGCTTATCTATAAAAGAAGAAAGTGCAAAACATAGCTGAAAGTATGGATACCATGCTACCTCACCCAGATTTTCCTTTTGTGTGAGCTCCAGAAGAGACAACATTTGCCCATTTTTTACCACTTGATTGAGATATTGAATATTTTTTGTCCTCCAGTAATGGCTAGCCTCCAGTTCAAAAGAGTATAAAACCTTTTATTGTGCCATAGTGGAGTACAAATCAGTGATGCTGTAATTTTACACCATTTCCTAATAGTCTTCCAAGCTCTTATAAACAAACTAAAGAAGGAAATATATTCTCGTGCATTCTTAGATAGATAGCTAGATTCCAATAATGTGTAAAAATCTGGAAAACCTGCTTCTCTTACTAATTTAGTGCAAAGGGGACTATTTCTCCAGTCATTAAAAAAGCCTAACTGTGAGGCAACAAAGTATCCCTTAAAATACGGGAGATTTAGGCCCCCCTGCTCATACGACTTGGAAAAATAGTCCACCTTCAATCTCACACGTTTTCTACCCCATAATAGATCGTTAATCATTCTTTCTATAATCTTGAAGAATTTGTCCTCAATCCAAATGGGGGAGTTTCGGAGTACATAAAGCACCTGGGGAAGTACCACCATTTTGATTAAAGAGATCCTAGCTGCTCTAGTAAGCGGAATTTTCTGCCATACTTTAATTTTAGATCAAATTTTTGTCAATGCTGGTATCAAGTTAAACTGTAAATAGTCTTTAACTTTGGCGATCACCATAATCCCCAAGTACTTCAGTGACTCAGAAACAGTCAAACCATGGACTCTAATTTCAGTAGATAATTCATCCAACGGTAAAAGGCAAGTTTTTGCCCAGTTGACTTCCAGACCTGAGACCTCGCTATAAGATTAACAATCTCCATAAACCGGGGTATTGTGTTTTCTGGCTGTTGTATAAAAAACAGAACATCTTCAGCATTTAGAGAAACTCGATCCTCCATTCCCATAACTCCAAACCCCAACATCCTCGGGTCTTGTCTAACTTTAGCCCCCAGGGGTTCAAGGCAAAAGCCAGTTGTTCATTTAGTGATATATTTCCAGGACAAATAACAGGAACATCGGGAGTGTCAGTAAAGCTGACAAATCATTTTAAAACAAAAACCATTAAAATGTAACCTCGACTTACCTCAAGGACAAGCTCTCTGATAGTTTCAATGTAAAGAATCCGATAATCCTTTGCATAAACCTCCTTCATGAAGCTTGGTAGTGAAAACCAGTCACTGGCTATGGCCGCCTCATTCTCATTATTGCCACTCCAAACAATAATACAGGGGTGAGATTTAAGTCTTCTAATCTACAATGTGCACCAAAAAGATAGATATCCAATTTTATGTAATGAAATAATATTGTTCAAGTTCATCGGTAGAGATCTTCATTTCAGTGCGTCCTGTGTTTTATACGACCTCCATAAATATTACACTGGGAAACCTAACCACTGAAATATAATGAATCAGCAGAAACCATGTGGTACTTTCTGATATATTAAAAAGCCAAGGAGCCATGAAATGTGTCATTGTTATTCAAAAGATATCTCCTATCCAGGGGTCCAACCTCTGGGTCCACCACTGATCCTGAGAATGGTGGTCATATACTCCTATCATAATGCCCTACTGCTCCATTCATTCTGTATGGGACTGACAGATAGCTGAGGAAAGCAACATACTCCTTAGCAATGAGATGTTCACTTTTCTGATTTATATGGATGATCAGTTGCCACAGGCCACATTATTGTCCCTTTCCGCTATTTTATGACATTTCAATTTCAGAAGAAAACTGTAAACTTCTACAAATAGGACATACTGCATTTCATTTCTTCAAATAACAAGACTGTGTAATGATAGACCCACTGATTTCTGCGGTCTGTGACTTCTGTAAAGTCTGTATTTAGAATACCGAACCCCTGACGAAGCTTGCCATGTCAATACTGTAAAAGTACTGACTGCCGTGGAAAAAATGACAGTCCACTAAAATCAGCAGATATGTCAATACACAGATCCATCATTACACTTTCCTGCCCTCCGTGCAGCTGACTGGTTGAAAACATCTCCTAACTATATGCCTCTAAGAAGGGGGTCCTCCACCCCCATGAGCCAGAATGAAAATCCACTCTGTATGAGCAGCTGCCATTTTGGTGTACTCAAGCCAACCTTGTACCATCTGCCCTGTAAAACCACATTTTCCCTGTAGTGAGCAGTGCAGCTTTCCCCTGCAAAATCAGCTGTTTTTGGACGGAGCAAGGAGCAGAATCAAGGGAGACCAGCTGATCACTCTGGGGGCCGCATTCTGAAAAAGGTTGTCTCTGAAGATGTACTTAACTGACAAGGCTTTTTTAAATTGTTACTGTAACTACAATTATTTTTCACCTTCTAATTTAGAACAATGTATTTCTAAGCAGATATTTCACATTGTGTATTATTAACAAACGTAGGTTTCCAAAGATTGTAAACAATGTCCACACGTGACAATGTACCTGGTGAATGAGCTCTTCTCTGACTGTTTCCAGAAACCAGTCATCAGTTGGATAAAGGGAACATGCAAACATAAAATCCTGCCAGACCTGCAAGGGTAACAATATGCAAAAATGTATTATTCCACGAGATTGCTATGAGGAGCCTGTATCCCAAACTACATAGGCCTTCTAATATGTCATTCTCTAAAGCATTTAATCAATTGTTCCTCAGTATGTTGAATTGAAGAAGAATGTATTAAATGCTCAGAAGTATGACATAACTTGTGATGCAGATCAAGGCATTGCTTAGATATTGCACATTTTGGTAAATAAAAGCCACAACCTGGATAAGATCCACAACGTAGGGTACGGAACAATCTACTTTTGCTTTGTTTAGGTCACACTCCTGGATTTGACCACCAATGGGGATTGAGTATGTTACTGTATATAATGTTACTGTAAAGGATAATGAGCCAACAAATGCAAAAGAAATTGGGGGCTTTTGTAGCATCAAGTCATTATCTAAAATATTTAGCACAAGTAAGAAGATTACCATTATGCCCAAGTCATCACAAATGTTGTAGAACTCATCACTCTCATATATTCCTCCACCCCACACACGAAGAGTATTCATATTGGCATCAACCGCTGACTGTAGGAGATTACGGAGTCTGTTGCATGTAGAGATTGATGGCAATGTTTAAGCAACATACAAACATATCTATAACTCCTTTCTTTCATGATTCTTTTTTTACGTTTAATATTGTCTATCAACACAGATTTACACATGCAGTAATATACAATAGGAAATTGAATAAGCGTGATTGGAGTGCATAGATGACCCATGGAACTATGAATGCCAACATGTACTGTGACATACTGAAGCAGAGCATAATCCTCTCCCTTCGGAAACTGGGCCGCAGGACGAAATTCCAACATGATAACGACCCCAAACACACCTCCAAGACGACCACTGCCTTGCTAAAGAAACAAAGGGAAAAGGTCCTGGATTGGCCAAGCATGTCTCCAGACCTAAACCCTATTGAGCATCTGTGGGGCATCCTCAAACGGAAGGTGGAGGAGCACAAGGTCTCTAACATCCCCCAGCTCTGTGATGTCGTCATGGAGGAGTGGAAGAGGACTCCAGTGGCAACCTGTGAAGCTCTGGTAAACTCCATGCCCAAGAGAGTTAAGGCAATGCTGGAAAATAATGGTGGCCACACAAAATATTGATACTTTGGGCACAATTTGTCCATTTTCACTTAGGGGTGTACTCACTTTTGTTGCTAGCGGTTTAAACATTAATGGCTGTGCGTTGAGTTATTTTGAGGGCACACCAAATTTACACTGTTATACAAGCTGTACACTGACTACTTTACATTGTATCACAGTGTCATCTCATGAAAAGATAAATAAATATTTCCAAAAATGTTAGGGGTGTACTTACTTTTGTGAGCTACTGTAATCAAAACAATTTTAAATTCTTTTTTCATTTTTTATTTTTTTTACAGTGTTCAACATACAGGATATATTTCATGATCACTGTATAGTTCAGGTTGTTATAGATGTGGCAATAACCACGTATGCAGAGTTTTTGTTTTGCTTTTTACTAAAAAAGTGGATTTTTCTTTTCTTTTTTTACTTTTCTTTTTCTTTTAAATTTTTTTTAATTTAATTACTATGTTTACCACTTCAAGGGTTGTACAGTGGCTTAATATTGATGACCTATCCTCAGAATAATTAATCAATATCAGATGTGCGGCGGTCCGAGTCCCAGGACCCCCACCATTCAGATGTTTGAAGGGGTTAATGTGCAAGCGCTGTGTCCTATTTATTATTTAACTGCACTCTGTTTAGCTTGTAATGGCAGTGCAGTGTAATTGCAAATGCTCGTTCAATTCACTTGAATGAGACAAGCAGTTGTACTTACACTGCACCATTGCTACATGGGAGACGCCACGCAGTTAAACATCAAAGAGGACGCTGCACTCACAAGAGTCCCACGACCTCTTCAAACAGCCAATTGGAGTTGGGGAGTCAGACCACTGCCAATCTGATAGTGATTACCTATCTCGGGGATAGCTTATCAATATCATTACAGCACACAACTGCTTTAATAGTCCCACAAGCGGACTTTCACAAGCGATCAAACTGACAGGCAATCTATTAGTGCCTCTAGCCTAACAGAAGGCAGCCCTGGGGGCCTTCATTAGACGCGCCTCTGCCATGTGAATCATGGCCATCCCATAATGAGTGATGAATGGGTGACAAAGAGAGCCACCTCGCTCTGAAACCACTTAGATTATGCGGTCGCTATTGACAGAGGCATCTAAGGTTTCTCTAGTGCTGGCCATTTAAACAGGTGTCCAGCTGTCACTAGACAGCCCGACACCCGTTCCAGCTGGCAAAAGACACCCATGGGCTAAATCTGCACCTCTTTAAAAAGGCCAGTGTGCAGGTTTAACCTCTAAAGGACTTAGCCTAATTTCACCTTAAGGACCAGGCCATTTTTTTCAAATCTGACCAGTGTCACTTTATGTGGTGGTAACTTTAAAACGCTTTTTCTTATCCAGGCCATTCTGAGAATGTTTTTTCATCACATATTGTACTTCATGACACTGGTAAAATGAAGTCGAAAAATTTCATTTTTATTTATTTATTGCAATTTGCAATTTTCCAAGTTTCAATTTCTCTACTTCTAAAATACATAGTAATACCGCCAAAAAAGTTATTGATTTACATTTCCCATATGTCTACTTCATGTATGGATCATTTTGGGAATGCCATTTCCTTTTTTTGGGATGTTACAAGGCTTAGAAGTTTAGAAGCAAAATACATTTTCAAAAACCCACTTTTTAAGGACCAGTTCAGGTCTGAAGTCACTTTGTGAGGCTTACATAATAGAAAACACCCCAAAATGACCCCATTCTAGAAACTACACCCCTCAAGGTATTCAAAACTGATTTTACAAACGTCGTTAACCCTTTAAGTTTTCCACAAGAGTTAATGGCAAATGGAGATAAAATTTCTGAATTTCGATTTTTTTTTTTTTTTAATTTTCCATTTTAAACCAATTTTTTCCCAGTAACAAAGCAAGGGTTAACAGCCAAACAAAACTCAATATTTATTGCCCTGATTCTGTAGTTTGCATAAACACCCCATATGTGGTCGTAAACTACTGTATGGCCAAACGGCAAGGCACAAAATGAAGGGGTGCATCAGAGGGGCTTCAAATGGGACAGTGCCAAAAAAACAGTCCAGCAAAATCTGCCTTCCAAAAACCATATGGCGTTCCCTTCCTTCTATGCCCTGCCGTTTAGCTATACAGCAGTTTACGACCACATATGGGGTGTTTCTGCAAACTACAGAATCAGGGCAATAAATATGGAGTTTTGTTTGGCTGTTAACCCTAGCTTTGTTACTGGAAAAATGGATTAAAATGGAAAATTTGCAAAGAAATAGCTGTTTTGGGACCGTTTTTATTTTTTGTTAGTTACATCGTTGATCTGACAGGTTAGATTGTGTGCTATTTCTATAGAGCAGGTTGTTACGGACGCGACAATACCAAATATGACTACTTTTTGGGGGTTTTTGTTTCAGTTTTTCATAACAAAGCATTTTTGAAAAAAAATATTTTTAGTGTCTCCACATTCTGAAAACCATATTTTTCATTTTTATTTTTTGGGCGACTGTCTTATGTAGGCGCTCATTTTTTGCGGGATGAGATGACGGTTTGATTGGCACCATCTTGGGGTGCATATGACATTTTGGTTGCTTGCTATTACACTTTTTGTGATGTAAGGTGACAAAAATGACTTTTGACACGGTATGTATATTATTATTTTTTTCTGTGTTCACCTGCTGGGTTAGGTCATGTGTTATTTTTCATAGAGCAGGTTGTTATGGAAGCGGCGATACCTAATATGTATACTTTTTTTATTTATTTAAGTTCTACACAATAATATTATTTTTGAAACAAAAAAAAAAATCATGTTTTAATGTCTCCATAGTCTGAGAGCCATATTTGTTTTTTTTTGGGCCATTGTCATATGTAAGGTATCATTTTTTGCCCCCCCTGGGCATTGTAACAAGGTACCTGCTGAATGATTTCAGCAGGTACCTTGTTCCGATCACTGCCGGGTGAGCAGCAGTGATCGGAAATACTCATGACATACCGGTACGTCATGGGTCCTTAAGGACTCGGGAATTATGCCGTACCGGTACGTCATAAGTCCTTAAGGGGTTAAAGCCCGTTAGTGACAGTGAAAATTTATATTTTACTGCTGCAAGGAGGGTTATTAAAAAGCTGTTAAAGCTATGTTCAGACCTAGCAGAGTCTTCACATGCATTTCAAACTTCAGCCACAAATACACCCAATTCATCATTTTTGAACGCAATAATCTGTAATAATCTAATAATATAAATGGTTTGTGCAGAAACAACACCAAACAATGAAACAAATCTGCCTGGACTTGAATGTGGCCTAGTTTAGTATTGTGCTAGAACTAAAATTAAAGAGCTATAACTGTGAAGTCCGAAGCCCAGAACAAATATGATCCTTACTTGTCAGAATCGACTCGGTCTTGAAAAGAGTCAGCTGGTATCCAGTTGGATCCTTTAAGGAATATGGGAATTCCATTAATCTTAATGTAGAAAGACAGTCCTGGAGAGCCTTCAATAGGTTCCTCAACAAGCTCAATAGTGCGAAAATAAACCTGCATTGAAAGAGAATGAACACTCTTGTATTGTTCAGAGGAACTAAATAAATTCTTAGAATCCTGAAGTTTAAGCGGAGACAAAAGTCTTGCATGCACATGTCCTCTGCTTAAAAATCATCTTCTGAGCGGATACATAACGGACCCCATTATAGTCTATGGGGTCCTTAGGCTCCATTCGGCTCAGTTTGGTGTCAGTTATGAGCCTTCTCCGTCCTTTCCATTCTCCTGCTCCTAAACGGAGCAGGAAAACAGAAAGGCTGAGCGGTGATGTGAACGAAGCCTAATGCAGACCTCAGATGAGACCCCGAAAATTTATAAAGACTCCTAGACCAGATGCCAGAATTAATACAGACCCCCAGACCAGACCATAAAATTAATACAGACCCCCAAATTCAAAGACCCTGGATCAAACTCCAAATCTACTATGTCCTGGCGCCAGCGCTGCACTGTGTCCTGACGCCGCACCGAGTCAGGTCACAGTGTTCATCTATGCATGTTAAGTCCTGAAGCTGTAGGCTTTCAGGACATATGGTAGTGCTGGTGCCCAGAAAAAGGACAGGGAAGCTGTGAGTAATGCCAGCACAGGCAGTGCTATACTCACCGCTCCATGTCCTGTACTATTGAGCTCTTCCATTATAGAAGCGGCCATTAGTTAATAGCGCATCCCCCTCTTGAGGTATCGCGAGCTGCAGAAAACTGCCTCAGGGGCCGAATGTGGCCAGCGGGCTGCGTGTTTGAGACCTTTGATCTAGGTGTAGCTTTTTTATGGCATTTTTGTCATTGGCTTCTTTATATTACTTGAAAATAAGGAATGTTTCGAAGTTCAAACATTTCAAATTAATTCAAAAGTTACATAATACAAAATAAAAAGCAAGTGGAACAAGGATTTGAATACATTTGTTCGTACTATACAGCTTCATCACTGGCATGGCTCTGAATGGAACTTTTTCTGCTGCTGTACATGGGCAACCTTCCACTTCTACTCTGACACTTAAGATATAAGTTTATGTAGTAAATAACTGAAAATAATCTGAAAAAAGTTTAAAATGTAATGACTGAAAAAAATATATGAAATCCACTAACCTTGGTTGACTTTTCAATAAGGTATTCACCCCCAAAGTGAAAAGTGACAGACATATTGTAACCTGTTTGAAGACCATAACCATTTGGCCACCACAAATCTACAGATGCATTCTGAAAGTAATAAAAATATAACAAACTTTTAAAGGGACCCTATCACATTGAACATGGTGTCTGAGCTGAAGGACAATTCTTATATAGCAGTAGGAGCTGAGCAGAGATATATATATATATATATATATATATATATATACACATTTATTAGTTTTAAGGGAAACAATTCAGTGAAATTTGTATTTCAGTCATTTAAATTCCTGCTCATTCTGAGCTTTAAAGTCGAGGAGACGGTCCTATCAGTGACTATGGGTATGTATACAGAGATATCAGTCACTGATAAGACCATCTACTTGACTTCAAAGCCCAGAATGAGCAGGAATTTAAAATACAAATTGTACTGAATCTTTTCTCTTAAAATTATATCAATCTGCTCAGCATATCCTGCTCTTTAACATCCTGCCTGCAGATGACACTGCATTTTTACGGTGACAGGATTTCACCAATGGTTTCCATATGTGCCCTTTGACTTTACTATAACCGAGCAAAGGCAAAGTCCACATTCATAAATAGTATCATGTTTGGTAGTATGGTAACATTTTATTTGCAGTTTACCCCATAAAGTTTACAACAAAAATGGGACTTGGAAAACTTTGCCCTACCAGAATATATGGAGGTTATATAAGGAGTCCCATCAATTGGCTCCCCTCAACTTACAAATCAGAGAACCGCTGCAAAGAGCAGTTCCATTGGTGTCTGTGGACTAGTGCTACAGGTAATCCATGCAAAACTATCCCTCCCAAAACAACAGCTGATCTCAGAAGTTCACTTTAAAAGTTATGAACACATTTGGAGGCGATTTTTAAATCACTGCATTTTACTCATTTTCAGTTGAAAATCATTCTTCAATTGCCTTTTTTTTTTAAGTTTCAATAGCCTTCACTTTCAGTGTATCCGCAGACTTCCTTACTTGCTCTGACATCTCCATGTGTAGTCATTATCTCTGAACTCCTGACATCTTGTAAACACTCCATATTGGTAAAATCTTATCAATTTATAAGAATATGACTCAAACGAGTGTTTATGAACTGTCAGGAGCTCAGAAATAAGTGCTACACACAGATCTGTCAAAAGCAGCTGCCTGACAGGAAGGAGGCCATTTTAGATTTGGTTTTCACAAATGGCAATTTGGTATCTTATATTACTGTAGGGGAAAGCTTAGGATCTAGTGATCACCAGTCAGTATGGTTTACTATAAGTACAGTGACTGAGTCACTCCACACAGTTTTAGATTTTCGGAAAACAGACTTTTCTAAAATGAGATCAGTGGTATACGAGTCCCTATCAGACTGGAACAATTTCAATGGAGTCCAAGAGAAATGGGACTACTTAAAATTGGCACTACTGAAGGCAACAAAAAAGTGCATTAGGCTTGTCAGTAAAGGCAGAAAAAGGAAGAGACCACTGTGGTACTCAGCAGAAGTGGCCAAAATCATTAAAAACAAAAAGATGGCATTTAGCAAGTATAAAAACACCCAAAACGAGGATGACCGGGAAATCTATAAGATGAGGCAGAGAGAGGCCAAGCAAGTTATAAGAGCTTCTAAAGCTCAGGCAGAAGAGAAATTAGCTCAGTCAGTGAAAAAAGGTGATAAGACATTCTTCAGATACATAAATGAAAAAAGGAAATTAAAACAAGGAATTACCAAATTAAAAACAAAAGAAGGAAGGTATATGGAAGAGGATAAAGAACTTGCTGACTGCCTCAATGAATACTTCTGTTCAGTTTTTACAAAGGAAAATGAAGGAGAAGGACCTCAGTTAGGGAGGAAGACTAATAAATCCTTTGATGCATGTGTCTTTACAGAGGAAGAGGTTCTAAGTCGGCTGTCTAAAATAAATACAAATAAATCACAGGGGCCTGATGGGATACACCCAAAGCTATTAAAAGAGCTTAGAGGTGTACTAGCAAAACCATTAACGGATTTATTTAACCAATCACTGGTAACAAGTGTCGTCCCAGAAGATTGGAAATTAGCAAATGTTGTGCCAATTCACAAGAAAGGTAGTAGAGAGGAATCGGGCAACTATAGGCCAGTAAGCCTGACATCAATAGTGGGGAAATTAATGGAAACCATACTCAAGGAGAGGATTGTGGAACATCTAAAAACCCATGGGTTGATTGATAAAAAACAGCATGGGTTTACTTCAGGGAGATCATGTCAAACTAATCTTATTGAATTTTTTGATTGGGTGACTAAAATAATAGATGGCGGAGGTGCAGTAGACATCGCTTATCTGGACTTTAGTAAGGCTTTTGATACTGTCCCACATAGAAGGCTTATCAATAAACTGCAGTCTTTGAGCTTGAGCTCACATATTGTTGAATGGATTAGGCAGTGGCTGAAGGACAGAAAACAGAGGGTTGTAGTCAATGGAGTACATTCAGACCATGGTATTGTTACCAGTGGGGTACCTCAGGGATCTGTTCTGGGACCCATATTGTTTAATATCTTTATCGGCGAAATTTTAGAAGGCCTCAAAGGTAAGGTGTGTCTTTTTGCTGATGACACAAAGATTTGTAACAGGGTTGATGTTCCTGGAGGGATACACCTAATGGAAAAGGATTTAGGAAAACTAGAGGAATGGTCAAAAATCTGGCAACTAAAATTTAATGTCGATAAGTGCAAGATAATGCACCTGGGGCGTAAAAACCCAAGAGCAGAATATAAAATCAGTGATACAGTACTAACCTCAGTATCTGAGGAAAGGGATTTAGGGGTCATTATATCAGACGACCTAAAGGTGGGCAGACAATGTCATAGAACAGCAGGTAATGCCAGCAGAATGCTTGGGTGTATAGGGAGAGGCATTAACAGTAGAAACAGGGAGGTGCTCGTGCCGCTCTACAGAGCACTAGTGAGACCTCATTTGGAGTATTGTGTGCAGTACTGGAGACCATATCTGCAGAAGGATATTGAAACTTTGGAGAGAGTTCAGAGAAGAGCTACTAAACTAGTATATGGATTGCAGGATAAAACTTACCAGGAAAAGTTAAAGGACCCTAACATGTATAGCTTGGAAGTAAGAAGAGACAGAGGGGATATGATAGAAACTTTTAAATACATAAAGGGAATCAACACGGTAAAAGAGGAGAAAATATTTAAAAGAAGAAAAACTGCTACAAGAGGACATAGTTTTAAATTTGAGGGGCAAAGGTTTAAAAGTAATATCAGGAAGAATTACTTTACTGAGACAGTAGTGGACGCATGGAATAGCCTTCCTGCAGAAGTGGTAGCTGCAAATACAGTGAAGGAGTTTTATCATGTATGGGATAGGCATAAGGCCATCCTTCATATAAGATAGGGCCTGGGGCTATTCATAGTATTCAGCATATTGGGCAGACTAGATGGGCCAAATGGTTCTTATCTGCCGACACATTCTATGTTTCTATGTTTCTGTGAAACGGAAAGTAAGACAATCTGTAGATACACTGAAAGTGAAGGCTGTAAAACAGAAACTGTTAAAAATTCCATAAAAATGGGATGTCCAAAGTTGATTCATGTTTATTTCTATATAGATTTATACATGAAACATGGTTACCACCATTTTCAGTTGGGATTCTGCAGTGCCTGCACATTTATCCGTCAAGAAACTAAAAAATATGATAACATTTTCAGAATTACCTTATTAATTTTTACAATAATTTTGTATGCCTGCTGACCAGGAACAATACTCAGATCCTGAGACTGGTCAATCTGAAGCTGTGGTATCCTGATGACAACTTGTCCTGGAAGGACGTTCATAGTGATTGTATCAAAAACAGGCTCAATGAGTACCATCCACTGGGATGTTGTGTTATCTGAATAAGACAACAACAAACAATACGGACAGTTACAACGATTATCGAGTACAAGTACAAAAATGCTAAGATATCAAAACCAGCATTTCACTAAGAGTTCTAGTCCTGCAGCGCGATCCTCAGGATAGACCTTCAATGTGTACAAAAGCCATATATAAACCTAAAAAGACCATACTCCATTTTGTCACCATGGTCCTTAACCACTGAGCCCTGTTAGTGATAAAAGAGAACATGTCACCTGACAAGTCTGTTTTAGGAGCCACACTTGCATTGCCTAAGACATATTTTCATATAACTGTGTCATTCCTCGGAGAACTTCATGAACGAATTGCCAAAAATCTTAACCCCTTAAAGGGGTTGTCCAAGTTATATTTATTGATGACCTATCCTCAGGATAGGTCATCAATATCAGATCGGCGGGGGTCCGACACCTGGCACCCCCGCCGATCAGCTGTTTGAAGAGAAGGCGAGCACCGTGCCAGCGCTGCCTCCTCGTCATTGTTTACTTGCTAGCCGTTGCATCTGCAGCGGTGAGTAGGTGTAATTACACCCAAGCCATTCCATTCATTTCAATGGGACGGCTTGGGTGTAATTACACCTACTCACCACTGCAGATGCAACGGCCAGCATGTAAACAGTGACGAGGAGGCAGCGCTGGCACGGCGCTCGCCTTCTCTTCAAACAGCTGATCGGCGGGGGTGCCGGGTGTCGGACCCCCGGCGATCTGATTGATGACCTATCCTGAGGATAGGTCATCAATAAATATAACTTGGACAACCCCTTTAAGGACCCATGACGTATGGGTACGTCATGGGTCCGATCCCTAAGTATGGCGCCCGCTCCTGCCCTCTGTGGGCGCGATCGCTGCGGGGGTCCGGCTGTTTCCTGTAGCTGACCCCCGCGGCTAATGATCGCGGCCGGCAGCGATGCCGATCGCAATCATTTAACCCGCAGATGCCGTGGTCAATCCTGACCACGGCATCTGCTGCTAGCTAAAACCGAAAGTAAAACTTTCGGCAGCTCTCCGGCTCCCCTAGTGGTGATCGGGAGAATCGGAGCGCTGTAAGGGATAGCCTCAAGCCTTTCATTCAGCATGAGGCTATCACTTACTATTTCCTATGGAGCCCTTGTTAGCAATAGGGCTTCATAGGAAAGTAGTAAAATCCTCATAAACTCCAATACAAGTGTATTGGAGTTTATGTTAGAAGCAATCAGATGACTGATTTATATAGGTCCCTATGGGACCTATATAACAGTGTAAAAGAAAAATAAAAGAAATAAAAAAATAAAAAAATAAATAAAAAAACTAAAAATTCTAATCACCCCCCTTTCCCCAAAATTAAAATAAAATAATAATTTTTTTTAAAAAATACACATCATGGGTGTCATAATGTGCGAAAACGCCCGTGGTATAAAAATATAAAAATATATTCCCCATACGGTAAACAGAAAAACGGAAAAAGCGCCCAAATGGCGGATTCGCAATTTTGAACGCTTCATTTCCTCAAAAAAATTAAATAAAAAGTGATCAAAAAGTCCTACACACCCCATAATGGTATCAACTAAAAGTTCAGATCGCCCACAAAAAATAAGCCCCCATACAATGCCATACACTTAATTACAAAAAAGTTATAGGGGTCAAAATATGGCGACAAAAATAAAAAAATAAAAAATTTCCCACTTTTGAATTTTTTTTCACTATCAAAACGCAAGAAAACTATACATATTGGGTATCGCCGGATTCGTACTGACCTGTAGAATAAAACTAAATGGTCAGTTTTATCACACATCAAACGTCGTAATTTAAAAACCCGTAAAATTGTGGTAGAATTGTTTTTTTTTTGCAATTTCACCCCATTTGGAATTTTTTTCCCGCTTCCCACTACATCGTATGCAATATTAAATGGTGGCGTTGGAAAGTACAACTTGTCCCGCAAAAATAAAGCCCTCATATGGCCATGTGAACGTAAAAATAAAAAAGTTATGGCTCTCGGAAGGCATGGAGCGCAAAACGAAAATGCAAAAATGAAAAAAACCCGAGTCCTTAAATAAAGGTCCACCTGGGGGTTACTAATTGATAGTTTGTCCCTGCACACTGACACTGGCAGCACTGATTGGATAGTGTCAGACCGTGCAGGGACACAACCTTAACAAGTAACAGCCAGATGGGCTTTTGCTGCAGACTGCTAGCAATTCATTCATAAACTTCTAGTAAGAATAAGAGAGGAATGGCACAACAAAGAGTTATATGAAAAGATGATCCATAACTGTTATTGGATGCAAAATGCAAGAGGTTACTCAAACAGACATGTCAGGAGACATTACAGGTGTTATTAAAGGGGTATTCCCATCTTTAAGATCATTTTTTAAATGATTCCTCTTGTGTCATTGATCATTTTTGCCAATTCATTTTATAAAAAAAAATGCTGCCCCACTGAAATATACCTTGCTATATATTTGATTGTTTGTTTAGTAACCCATAGATATGGCCCCTGCTTCTTGGCCGTATCTATGGGCCACGCAAGAGCACACCGCACTCACCATTCACCCAGGCGGCAAGTCTTCTTCACAAGAACACGCACGCTAGCCGCGCATGCGCCGTTCTGATAGATTCTCTGCTACAGAGCCACTCATATGGTCCTGATTCCATAGCGCGCGGCGTCCCCGGTTGCTATGACGCCGTCCGCTCCCTCCTGCCGCCAGAATACAGTGATACACTGCTATGATCCATAAGAGTGTATCACTGTATTCCGGCAGCAGGAGGGAGCGCATGGCGTCATAGCAACCGAGGACGCCGTGCGCTCCGTTGCCGGGACCATATGTGATGGCACTTAGGGGAGGGGGGGCGGAGTCTGTGGATGGCACTTAGTGGGGGAGTCTGTGGATGGCACTTGGGGGGGAGTCTGTGGATGGCACGTGGGGGCAGTATGTGGATGGCACTTAAGGGAGGGGGGGGGGGGAGACTGTGGATGGCACTTGGGGGGGCGGAGTCTGTGGATGGCACTTGGGGGGGTGGAGTCTGTGAATGGCACTTGGGGGGGCAAGGAGTGAGCCATGAGGAGGCGTGGCCGGCCTTCACGCAACTGCCTGAGCCAAGCCAGGAAGTTACAGGACATCTACTGCTGGGAAGATTGAAAAGGCAAGATGGGAATACCCCTTTAACCCCTTCTACCCCGGGCCAGTTTTCAGCCTCCTGCTCAGACCATTTTTTGCAAATCTGACGTGTCACTTTATGTGGTAATAACTTTGGAACACTTTTATTTATCCAAGCCATTTTGAGACTGTTTTCTCGTGACACATTGTACTTCATGACAGTCATAAATTTGAGTCAATATATTTCACCTTTTTTTATGAAATAATTCCCAAATTTACCAAAAATTTTGAAAAATTCGCAATTTCTAAATTTCTATTTATCTTCTTTTAAGACAGAAAGTGACCATTTAGGTATTCCACAAGAATTAAAAGAAAATGCAGATGAATTTTCAAAATTTAACTTTTTTGGCCGATTTTCATTTTAATTCATTTTTTACTTTAACACATCGAGGATTAACAGCCAAACAAAACCTAATATTTATTACCCTGATTCTGCGTTTTACAGAAACACCCTACATGTGGTCGTAAACTGATGTAAGGGCACACGGTAGGGCGCAGAAGAAAAGGAGCGCCGTATGGTTTTTGGAAGGCAGATTTTGCTGGACTGGTTTTTAGACACCATGTCCCATTTGAAGCCCCTCTGATGCACCCCTACAGTTTGTAGAAACTCCCAAAAAGTGACCATTCTGGAACTACAGGATAAGGTGACATTTTTAAATGGTACTTTTTTGGGGTACATAGGAGTTTTAATCGCTCTATATTACTTTTTTGTGAGGCAAGGTGACCAAAAAATGGCTGTTTTGCCTTGTAGGGCTCACCCTGCTGAATATAATGGTACCTTTCACTTGGTGATCTGTTGCTTTATTGTGGAGAAAGAGCTGATATGAGTCCAGCATTTTTTCTATTTAGAGCTGTAGCCACTCCCCTATTCACTTCTTCAGATGTAAAAGGGGCGTGGTTTATTACATCCTTCATTTAAATAATTGATTATCAAACATGTGTTTATCACTCCATGAACAAACTAGCCCTTATTATAATTACTAACTTCAATAGTATATTCCTCCCCCTTTTTTTACCTCAGTAATATAATACCTTGGCATTCCCTGTTATTTATTTTCCCACCAATTATTAGAATGAATGAAGGATGTAATAAACCACTCCCCTTTTACATCTGAAGAAGTGAATAGGGGAGTGGCTACAGCTCTGAATAGAAAAAACTCTGGACTCATATCAACTACTGGACTCAAATCAGCTCATTAGCATATGGATTAAAAGTAGGGGTGGGACGATATGGCGATATAGACGATATGCGATATGAATTTGTGCCACGATATCGATTTCGTCTATATCGCCATATCGCGGTAGAACATGGTATGCGCCGCTCTCGGCGCATACCATGTTCTCCTGAGCCGGCACAGTGGAGAAGGAGGGAGTCCCTCCCTCCCCACTAAGAGCCACTAATAAGAGAGGAGGAGGGGAGGGACTGTAGTCACCGCTACCAATGAGAGCGGAGGAGGGGAGGGACTGTGGCCACTGCCACCAATGAGAGCGGGGCAGTGCAGAACGTCACAGGCAGGGAGAAGGAACGCCCAGGGAGAGAAGCTGATGTCTCCTCCCTGGTGTTCCCACCACGTGACGGGGCCAGAGCGGGCGAACGGAGCCCCGCACAGATATAATAGTAAGTGCTGGCTCCCTAAGTGCTGCCACCTAATGAAAGGTCCTATAGGCCTGTATGTGCAAGCCATATCCCATACCCGGCTTCTATGACTGCCTGCTGCGATCCGCCGAACCTGAGGGGTTAATTGCGGTGGATCGCAGAGTGCAGTCACAGAGGCCCAGTATGGTATATGGCCGGCACATGCAGGCTACGTTTCTATTCACTCATTGGTGGCACAGTGGGCCCCCCCGATCATTGGTGGCAGTGGCAGTTGTGATCGGACCCCAGCAGTGTAATGCTGGGGCTCTGATCGGTTACCATGGCAGCCAGGACACTACTGATATCCTGGCTGCTATGGTCAGCTCCCTGCTGCTGTGTGCATAGAGCAGCAGGGTCAGTGTCAAGTCCTATTTACCCTGACAGAGATCTATCAGGGTGAATAGGACAAGGGTTCTAGCCCCTAAGGAGGCTAAATAGTTATTAAATAAAAAGTTGAAGGAAAAAAAACCAAAAAAAGTTTAGCAACCCTCCCTCCAATATAGAAAATATATATCGCATATCGCACATGCTTCATATTATATCGCAATATAAATTTTAGGCCATATCGCCCACCCCTATGTCCAGGCACCCGTCAGGGGACCAATCACAGCGGTCCCTGGTTCCCGATCGCTGGGATTGGACACTCAGATCTGAGTGATGAATCGTAGCCCGACTTGCTTGCCGGCAGGCAAGATTCATCTAGAACAGCTCCGAACTCCTCATTGTGACAGTAAGGCCCTATTCACACGTCCGCAATGTTCGTCCGCACCCGTTCCGCAAATCTGCCGAACGGTGCGTACCCATTCATTTTGACTGGGGACGTGATGGATGCGGAGAGCACACACCGCCGGCTCCGCAATAATATAGAGCATGTCCTATTCTTGCCCACAATTGCGGACAAGTATAGGCATCTCTATAGGGCTGGTGGCAAGGTGTGTTGCTCACAGTGTTACCCTGACACCCCATACTCCAACCACTTTTCCTCCCCACAGAACCTGTGTTTTTTTTTTTTTTTTTTAATTCATTATATAGTGTACTATAGCTAGCCAGGTAGCTTGAAATAGCTGAGGTTAGGCCCCTTTCACACGGGCGAGTTTTCCGCGCGGGTGCAATGCGTGAGGAGGACGCATTGCACCCGCACTGAATCCTGACCCATTCATTTCAATGGGTCTGTGTACATGAGCGTTTTTTTTCACGCATCACTTGTGCGTTGCGTGAAAATCGCAGCATGTTCTATATTCTGCGTTTTTCACGCAGCCCTAGCCCCATAGAAGTGAATGGGGCTGCGTGAAACACGCATTGCATCCGCAAGCAGGTGCGGATGCGTTGCGTTTTTCACTGATGGTTGCTAGGAGATGTTGTTTGTAAACCTTCAGTTTTTTATCACGCGCGTGAAAAACGCATCAAAACGCATTGCACCCGCGCGGAAAAAACTGAACAACTGAACGCAATCGCAGGCAAAACTGAATGGCTTTGCCTGTGAAATCGCACAGTTTTCACTGAGCGCATCCACAACGCATCCGGACCTAATCCGGACACGCTCGTGTGAAAGAGGCCTTAGTGTTAGAGTTAGGCATTTGTCAAAAAAAAAAAAAATGAATAAATTATATAATTAAAAAAAATATATATAAAAATTACTGGTAATTAGATAGTTTTAGTTAGTTCGCCAGAGTACTGGCAGTTAGCTAGAAATAGTTTAGGCGTTTGAAAAAAAAGAAAAATATAAAAAAATAATATATATAAAATTACTGGTAATTAGCCGTAGTTAGTTAGCCGGAGTACTGGCAGTTAGATAGAAATAGTTTGGACGGAGTAGTGTTGGGGTTAAAGGTTTGAAAAAAAATCTAAATATATTATAAAATTGTTTGGACTAGAGTTAGGGTGAGCGGTTTGAAAAATAAAATTTTAAAAATCTATATATATAAAAAGTTATAGTTTGCATCATATAAAATGGCTGAGAATATGTATATGGCAGAGGAGGCATGCACATTTAGGCTACTTTCACACTTGCGGCAGGACGGATCCATCCTGCCGCAAGTTCCCATGCACTGCCGTGCTGCTGCTCCGTCCCCATTGACTATAATGGGGGCGGGGGGCGGAGCTACGGCGCAGCACGGCAGAGATCGCTGGACTGAAAAGTCGGACATGCAGGACTTTTAGTCCAATGATCTCCGGCCGTGCCGTAGCTCCGCCCCCCATCCCATTATAGTCAATGAATTTAATTCTGTCACAGGCATCTGTTAAAATGTTATGCGGTTTAGGGGGTTGGCATTTATAAAAATCTTGAAAAACTTTAAAAACTGCTAAATTTGATGGTTGAGCAGACCAATTTATACGGTGCTCAATTCATCGCTAGTCATCCCACCTCATATTACGCCAAGAATGGTGTTTGGTGCCCTGTTGTGGTGGACATTTTAAAATTTTGGGTCCTCCTTCTAAATATGGGTCTCATAAAAAACCCACTTTGAGATCTTATTGGTTATCTGATGTGTTGTACGATACCACCATGTACAGGGAAGTAATGACAAGACAGCGATTTGAGACAAACCTGCGATTCTTCATTTCGCTGACAACAGACAGTGCCCCCAACGTGATAACCCCAGCCCGGACAGGCTTTATAAAATTAGGCCCCGTATAAATTATTTAAATGAAAAATTTAAAGAGGCCTACACCCCAGAAATCATTTGTCCTTTTGCATTTAGAATGATTTTTATTGGATTTTTCAATTATAACATACATGAAATTTAGAAAATAATAAAAATAAAATTAAGGCAGGCTTTAATTTTGCCAATATTTGCAAAGGAGGAGGGCACGATTTGGGCTAAAATTGTATAAGCTCTGTGAGAGCGGATCTGGCTACACCTATAAATTTAGTGTATGAAGGCAAAGATACCCAGTTTTGCCCTCCTGAATGCCCCCCTTCCCTCAATGTGGCAGGTAAATAGTGTGGGATCTTTTGCACTCTCTATTAGAAAAGGGGTACCACTTGTACGTCGACAATTATTACACCAGGGTACCCCCTTTCAGGTGCCTTTCAGTCAGAAAGACAGTAACATGTGGCACCGCAATCAAAGAGGCCTGCCCAAGCCTTTTGTGAACTAAAAATTGAAGTCTGCGGAAATAAAGGGCCTTTGCAATGCAGGACTTTCGTCTCCGCTCAAAAATCATGTTCTGAGCGGACACGGAACGGACCCCATTACAGTCTATGGGGTCTTTAGGCTCCGTTATGCTCAGTTAGGTGTCAGTTATCTCCAGAATCCGTCCTTTCTGTTCTCCTGCTCCTTAACGAAGCCGGAGAACGGAAAGTAGAAACGGTGATGTGAATGAGCCCTTACTTGTAAAATATCAAGACAAAAAAGATGTCCTCATAATGACATCTATACATCCAGACAGTAACAGCACAAATACCACCGTCCATAAGCCTGTCTGCATACAGGATTACAATAAATATATGGGTGGGGTGGACCCTGCAGACCAAATGCTGCAGCCCTATAGCGCGGTCAGGAAATCCCGCATTTGGTATAAGAAACTTGCAGCCCACCTTATGCAAGTAGCCCTGTATAATTCTTTTGTCCTGTTCCAAAAAGCAGGGAACCAAGGAATATATCTTGATTTTCAATGACAAATCATTCAAAATTTAATATTTGGAGAGCAGCGCCAGGATAGTAATGGGATAGTGTCATCTAGTCATGCCAGCAGAATTATCCCAGGGCAACATTTCCCATCAGAGGTGCCCCCCTACTGCGAAAAAAAGCAGAGCGCAAAAGAGATGTATGGTCTGTTACAAGAATGGGATACGGCGGGATACCATATATCAATGTGACACCTGTCCAGATAAACCTGGACTTTGAATTAACCCCTTAGTGACCACCCATACGCCTTTTTTACGGCGGTCACTAAGGGTCCTTAAGCTGGGCCGCCGCGTTTTTATGGCGGCCCAGTCTAAGCGCTGCACGGGTCCGCTGTGCAGCGGGGAGCATGGACCTGGCTCTCACATGAGAGCCGTGGCCCTGCTCTAACAGCCCGGACCTGCAGGAGTGCAGATCCGGGCTGTTTAACCCTTTACATGCCGGGCGCAATGGCACCTGCCGCATGTAAAGCGTTGACAGAGGGAGCGGACTCCCTCTGTCTCCCATCAGCACCCCGCAAATGCGATCTGGCGCAGCCTGCTGGTCAAAGTTTGAATTACATTGCTATTAGAAATATAGAAATAATGCATTACATTTTAAAGGGAACCTGTCACCAGGAAATTCACTGATATACCAGGCATGCTGCCTTGTAGGGCTCACTCTGCTGAATATAATGATACCTCTCACTTGGTGATCTGTTGCTTTATTATGGAGAAAAAGTACTTTTAATTAGGGGTGGGCGATATGGCCTAAAATTTATATTGCGATATAATATGAAGCATGTGCGATATGCGATATATATCGCGATATATATTTTCTATATTGGAGGGAGGGTTGTTAAACTTTTTTTGTTTTTTTTTCCTTCAACTTTTTATTTAATAACTATTTAGCCTCCTTAGGGGCTAGAACCCTTGTCCTATTCACCCTGATAGATCTCTGTCAGGGTAAATAGGACTTGACACTGACCCTGCTGCTCTATGCACACAGCAGCAGGGAGCTGACCATAGCAGCCAGGATATCAGTAGTGTCCTGGCTGCCATGGTAACTCGATCGAGCCCCAGCATTACACTGCTGGGGTCCGATCCAACTGCCACTGCCACCAATGATCGGGGGGGCCCACTGTGCCACCAATGAGTGAATAGAAACGTAGCCTGCATGTGCCGGCCATATACCATACTGGGCCTCTGTGACTGCACTCTGCGATCCACCGCAATTAACCCCTCAGGTTCGGCGGATCGCAGCAGGCAGTCATAGAAGCCGGGTATGGGATATGGCTTGCACATACAGGCCTATAGGACCTTTCATTAGGTGGCAGCACTTAGGAGCCAGCACTTACTATTATATCTGTGCGGGGCTCCGTTCGCCCGCTCTGGCCCCGTCACGTGGTGGGAACACCAGGGAGGAGACATCAGCTTCTCTCCCTGGGCGTTCCTTCTCCCTGCCTGTGACGTTCTGCACTGCCCCGCTCTCATTGGTGGCAGTGGCCACAGTCCCTCCCCTCCTCCGCTCTCATTGGTAGCGGTGACTACAGTCCCTCCCCTCCTCCTCTCTTATTAGTGGCTCTTAGTGGGGAGGGAGGGACTCCCTCCTTCTCCACTGTGCCGGCTCAGGAGAACATGGTATGCGCCGAGAGCGGCGCATACCATGTTCTACCGCGATATGGCGATATAGACGAAATCGATATCGTGGCACAAATTCATATCGCATATCGTCTATATCGCCATATCGTCCCACCCCTACCTGGACAGTTCTGCTGTCCGTGACACCCGTTAAGATGCCGGTGTCACCGCTAGTATACTTGAGGTGACACTTTCATTTCATGACGTACTGTGCACATCATGATGCGGTAACTAACACCACATCATGACGTACATAGTACGTCATTCATCACTAAAGCGTTAAAGGATGCTTTAAAGAAAGCAGGTCCGTATCTTAGCAGAGTGTAGCGATTTTCATTCTGGTTGCTATTAAAGTGTGAATAATTATTGGTTTAAATTCATACATAAATGAGTCCATGTCAATTAAAAGGAGAGATTTTAGAGGGGAGAGTAAAATATTTATCAAATTTAAATTTTTTCTATGGCTTTCCATAATGGTTAGATTTTCAGCAGACTCACTATACGAATTTCATATTAGCACATCTATCAGTACGTAGCCAACATAGACTTAAGTCCTTGGCAGTTTTTTTATCTTAATAATAATTTTCTGGAGTTTTCTAGCTGGTTATTACATTTAGAGAATTTGGGAATTCAAACTTGTCATTGCTTTGATGAAATTGGAGCACTGAAGACTAATTCCCAATACCAAGGAATCAACAAGATGTGATAGCCTGATCACCTTTGATATGAAGAGACAGACTGTGCAGTAGTTTTGCACTTTGTATTAATGGAAAGATGAATGGTAGATTCCATTTTGATGTTAATGGATCCAGTTTGGAGGAATAGGTCACATGAAAGACACAGTATAAGGTGGTGAAGAAAGTGAATGCTGAAAGGCAGGAGTTCCTATTCATTTTTCATTTCTGTGATCACCTCCTGGGTCTGTACAGGAAAGAAGCCGTACACTAATGACATAAAGTGAAGGCAAGTAGTGTATATTATGTAGGGAATATCCTAAGTTAAGAACACCATGCACATGACTTGCTTTACAATGCAAATAGAAAGCATAGAGCTTACTACAGGAAGACTTACCGAAAATAGAGCTATAGGAGATATAGTTTAGGTGAACCACATTATATGCTTCAATCCTTATATCCTTCCAAATGCCCTGTGTAGGGAATGAAGGGCCCCAATCCCAGCTAAAAGAACACTGCGCCTGCAGTAAGAGAAAAGCCCAAACATGAGCACTTACACAGCGGTAAGAAGTAATCTGATAGATGTGACCCGATCAGTGCTTTCCTTAGAACATACTCTTATCGTCCATGCTTACCACACAACATTATCTAACCCTGTCCACCACCCACACCTCCAATGTTGCTTCAGCTATCATACACACACACTGTCCCCCAATGAAACTGAATTCATGTCTGTGCATAACAGGTACATTTTACAATGATAGGTTTCACCTTTCTTATAAAGTTGACATGACAGTCTCCATTTTGCACTTTTGGAGGACAGTCTGGAGGGATATCATAGGCGTGTTGTGTGCTCCTTTCTTTTGCCCAGGTCACCGCTGACTGAAATTTGATTTCCAGGCTATTTTCCTGTTTGATAATTTGGGTTATATCTACAGTCTGTAAGTGGAAAAACAGAACGACAAGTCAATATTTTTATCCTGAAAGGTAAATAATAGTGGATAATAACAATACATTAGTAAGTGGCTTGTACTAACTTCCTCTACATCATAAATGCTCTTTGCTAAAGTGAATCACCAAGAGGGTGCAACACCCTTTTCAAAGCGACAGCCTTACTTTCAATTGTAGGCTCCAACAGGTCAAGAGCTAATATAACACATGTTCATATCCACAGTTTAATCTGGGATACAAGGGACCCAAGCAGCACCAACACAACAAAAAAAAACATATTCCCGAAGCAACTAACAGAGCCCTTCGACACTGCAGGTTCCCCAACTTTTAATTGAGTGATCTGTAAATGTAATGTACATTTTGTTTGGTTGGTTTTTAATTTTGTCAAATTAAAAGTTATATTTTGCGGGCCCCGTGGGGATTGCTTGCAGTGATATAGGGATCCAATGTCTAGCAACCATCTCTTATATAATCTAATCTAATGTGCAGCAATTTCTCACTTTCTAATATAGTGTCTTAGCCTGTATCAGCAGAATCCAGTGTTTTCTGCTACTTTCCATGACATCACATCCATTGCCTTGCAGCGGTGTCTTCCAGTCCAAGACTTGAGCTGTTGTGATGAGACGTCTACAGTGCAGGGAGTTTCTGCTTCACTCCCTAGCCATGTAAGTTAGATGAGCATTCATGCTCCAGCACAAGGAAGGGGTCGGAAGACATCACAGCAAGGCAGTAGACAAGTGGCCAGAAGAAGTAGCAGAGAGCATTGTAAACATTGTCACCAGACGGGATTCCACAGCAGGCTATGCTGGTAAAGACATTGGCCCAGATTTACATATTCTAAAAATGACAAACTTAGACACATTACTAAATCTGGGCCACTTTATTAGAAAGTGAGAGATTGCCACAAATTAGAATGAGAGATGGTTGCAAGAAAGGTGGTTACAAAGCAGTGCTCAAAGGATTTACCCCACCTCCTGGTGCTCAAACTTCTCAATTGCATATGAATAAAAACACAGATTTCTCTGCAGCAGTTTAGACAAAAGTATCACAAACAATGGCCTATTATTGTATTGTAATTTAATGATAATTTCAAACGCTAAGAAAAATGAATACATTAAAAAATAAGGTGAAATGTGAAGAAGTGTATTTACAAGACAGCCTTGAACTTACCCATGTAGGTATAAATTAGGAATTTGGCCTTTGGTATCATTCTCAAGATTATAATTATCCTATCTAAAGATTGTGATTCTGTTTCAGGCCTGCTGTTTTCTATGTATACCGTATTTGTCTACTGCATTTCAGGTTCAATACAGGGAATAAACGTAGGTGATCTACTCACATATCTATTGAACATGTTCTGAGTTTTTGCAATAGGAATTGTGTTGAGAATAACAGTAGAAACGGTATCAATCCCTTCACAAACCAGGACGACTTTCTGCGATTGTCTATAAGAAAATTGATTTGATAAAGTAGGTCAAAGAAACACCGGAATCCCATATAAACACCAATACACTGACACCAATTATAAAATGAATACAATGTATTGTGATTTCATTGTGCCTAACCATAGAAAATGCAATCCCAAGATATACTAGGTTTGGAATTACTGTTCATAAATACGTGTAGAGGAACACTGGTTAGGAAGCAGATTCCTACTACAAGGACCTTCTGCCACAGCAACTTGGCCCAAACAAATGGGGCTATGACATAGCACTCTTATAGTGTCCTAAACTGCTGCATCGCTGCTTGCCATGGTGAGGTCTTTCACCACAGCTAGATGAAACTTGCCAACATGGTCATCAGATGTGCCATCATACAGCAGGAAAGGAAGGACTGAGGAGAACATTGAAGACTGGTGACAATGGGTCAAATGAAAATCAAAAAACGGCAAGCACATTGTAAAGTTTATAAGTACTCTATTTTAAACCAACAGCTTATTCAAGACCCCGGAAAGAACCCTTAAAGGGGATGTGTCACTTCAGCAATTAGCATATATCATGTAGAGGAAATTAATACAAGGCACTACTGTATTGTGATTGTCCATATTATCTACTTTGCTGGCTGGATTCATTTTTCAATCACATTATACATTGCTCATTTCCACGGTTAAGCCCACCCTGCAATCCATTGGTGGTGGTTGTGCTTGCACACTATAGGACCAGCCTATGTGAGCTCTCATGGTCCCAGCCACCAGAGTAGCGAGCACTTTTTCCTATAGTATGCAAGCATGGCCAACACTGATGGATTGCAGTGTGGTTGTAACAATGGAAACGAGCAGTGTATATTGTGATGGATAAACGAATCAAGCCAGCAAAGGAGGCAATATGGACAATCACAATACGTTAGTAAGAGCCTTGTATTAACTTTCTCTACATGATAAATGCCATTTTCTGAAGTGAGACAACCCCTTTAAATCCTTTTTTTTTTTTTTTTTCAATAGTCCTATCAACTAAATAAAGTGTTTTCTTTTTTGTGTATTGTCCTTCTTAGGCTACTTTCACATATTTCTGATCGGTGGACTCCCAACACCAGGCACCCCACCGATCAGCTACTAGCAGAATTCACAGGACTGGAACAAACACAGCGTACAGAGCAGGAAGTAGAGAGCTCAGTACACGGTGTAGTGGCCTCTCCAGGTTACTGGAGCCCACGCCCCATTAATTAGATGGGGGCTGCACTGCAGTAACTGGTACGGATGGGAGGCATCTAGCCATTTAGAAGCAACTGACAGGAGCGGCATGTCCTAATAGTTATACAGAGAATGGGGCATGGGACCTTCATTAGACTTGTGCGATATAAAGAAATCAGCACCCCACAATCACATAAGAGCAGTGGCACCCAATGGGTTAAACAACCCTGAATGGCAATTCTGTGTATCTGGGTTGTTAGACCAGAAGTATGGCTGCCACAAGACAACCAAGCTCCTACTCAACCCTGTGCATGGGAGACCTATGTGATACATAGACTAGGCTAACATAACAAAATGGGGTCCTAGCCTAAGGCCTCATAGGGACTGCCATCAAAATGCATATGGGTGGTCAGAAAGGAATTCACGTGGCACAGAAAACAGCAATCACTCAAACAACAAGCATGTGCTCGTTCATGGCCCAATTGCTTGCACCTTTAAATAGGGTAATTTTCAGGAATGAATGTTCCTAGGGACGCTTGTTCCCTATAACTGCCTGAGTCAAAGGGCTTTAATATAGTCTTTTCTTCCCAAATTTTAACTTTTAGCACCAATTGAAGGCAATTGCATTATAATGGATTTTGTCCGATATCTATAACAGTAAACGGGAAATGGTGTAGCATACCTTTTAGCTGTAATTTTTGTTTGGACAAGCAATGATTCGATTAAAAAGCCGGAACAAGGAAACTATAACTGTATGATGTGTGCACGTACAAGAAATGTCAAGGACATGGTGATGTCCTTAATTCCCACAGTGAAAAAAATATAGCAAAAGCATCATTTATAGAGGCCAAACAGATTAAGATAAAAAGATAACTGCATGAGAATTAAAGGGGTTGTCTCACTTTAGCAAATGGCATTTATCATGTAGATAAAGTTAATACAAGGCACTTACTAATGTATTGTGATTGTCCATATTGCTTCCTTTGCTGGCTGGATTTATTTTTCCATCATATTATACATTGCTCGTTTCCATGGTTACGAATAACCTACAATCATTCAGTGGTGGCCGTGCTTGCACACTATAGGGAAAAGCGCCAGCCTCTTTGGTGGCCGGGATCGCAGGAGTGCGCACAGGCTGGCATTTTTTTTAATAGTGTACAAGCACAACCACTGCTGGTGGACTGTAGGGTGGTAGTTACTCCTGTAACTCCTGGATACATGCAATGTATCATGAGATGAAAAAATGAATCCAGCCAGCAAAGGAAGCAATATAAATGATAACAATACATTAGCAAGTGCCTTGTATTAACTTTCTTTACATGATAAATGCCATATGCTGAAGTGAGACAGCCCCTCCAACCACTTAACAGTTTTGCGTTAGCTCAGCTCGGGCTTTGGGAAAAGCTATTAAATGTTCACCCCGAGCAGAGCTCGGACAAAAGGGGGAGATGAGGGGCTGCTTTAGCTGCTTATATTTCTAGACTGAAAGCAGCTAGAGTATGGCATTCCAAGCTTTCATAAAACACCAAAATCACAGCATTAGCACAACTTCAGCAGGATATATCGCTGTTAGAAATTGAGTCTACAATAAATGTGGTGAAATCTGGTTTTACTTTCACTTTCAGGTGCATTCACTGCCATCCCGATTTCTAACAGCAATATCTTGCTGATGTAGTGGTATTGGTTGACAGCTTGGAATGTCAGCTTTCAAACAAGATACATCCCATATCTCTAGCTGCTAGCTATCCAGAGAAATGATCAGCTAATAAACAGCTGACCCAATCCCCTTAGGTCTGGAGAAGGGCGGGGGGCATTTGGGGAGCTGACAGCCTGCAGGAAGAAAGAAACAAATAATAAAAATATATAGAAATTTGGCATTATCATCATTGTACTGATGCAAATAATAAAGTTATGTTAATAATACCACACAGTGAATGCTGTAAATAAATGCCACAAAATAATGTTAAAATTGATATTTTTTTATAAGTTATGTGATACACTATATATACCGTAAAATGGTCTGATTGGTTGCTATGGGCAACGAAGCCAGTTTTCCTTTACACCTCTTTTCCTTTTGATAACTCTCCTTCAGAGTTTTTAGAAAAGATGCTGCAGATTTGCTATATTACACAGGTCTGCAAACAATTTTTTTTCAAGAGCTGTTTTGGTTATTCCATGTAATCTTTGTTTTTTGGTGCGCTGAATCAAAAAATGAACTCTATTTCGTCATAGGACATCGCGTTTCCTGACAATTTAGGTAACTTTGTTAAATGAGGCAATACCTCAAAATAAATGGAGATAGACCTATAAAATTAAAGTTTTATTACAAATTTTTCATGAAAATCCTTTTTTGAACTAAAATGAGCTCACCTACACACACTAAACTCGATTCTTCTTCCCTGTGAGGCTCCTCTTGGTGCATTTACACTTGTGAGTAGCATCAGGAACGTCTCTTTGAAGCATCCAACAGTAGTCTGCCATCATTGTAATGCTCCATTTTCCCTGGTATCTCCTTTCTATCTCTTTTATGTCTTGGTGGAATTATTCACCTTGTTCCTCACTCACAGCTCCCAAATTTTTAGGAAAGTAGTCAAGGTGGGACTGAAGGAAATGTACTTTCAAACTCATCAGGCAACCTAAAGCTTGAAATGCTTTCAGCATTCGTCCGACAATCTTTTTGTACTGAGGATTACTGCGCAGACGGCTGGGTGAGCACTTTGGTGACATTGAGAATAAGAGAATCCAGGACATCCCTTCACAGATTGCCACCTTACAGATTCCGCAGATGAAGGTCTAGCGACCGAAACATCTGGAAAATCTTGTAGCTATTACTTTTTCTCTTCACCTGGATTTATAGAACACTGTATGGAATGATGATTGATATGGATTTCTTCCATGTGTTTTCCATTAAACATAATTGTAACTAAAAATTATCGGAGTGTCGTGGAAAACATTACTTCATTGAGAATAAGACAGACACAGCTGTGTCTAGACATGTTCATGAAGTCACCAAGGTAACCCCAAATGCATTAAGGCAATGGGGATTGAAAAGATTGCCCCCCCCCCCCAGTTCGTGGGGGAGACTGGGATCGTCTCTTATTACAACGTGAGACTCGTTGGATATTTATACTACGTACAGTTTCGGCCAAGGGCCTGAATGAGCAAGTCATTTACAGCTGTTTTGTTTAATTATCTGTAATTGTAAAAAACTATCTTCATAATACTTATAACCTCTTCCTTATTTCTATTCCCCATCTGTCCCCCAACTCCCCTATCTCATAGTCAAGTGTCAGTTTGAGACTACGATGTCCTAACTTTTATTATTTTATATGCTTTACATGCCAGTTCGTTCACATAGCACAACTCCCCACCAGGAATCGCGCATCTGACAGTTGCCAGGTGAAGCGTCCCGGTCACCTGGCAACCTGTTCAGCAGTTCTCGCACAAATCTGCGGGAATGAACGCGGTGAGGTCATCATACCCACCAGCGTCTGATCGGTGATTCTGACGCATAGCGATCTAGTGAGGCATACTGAGCATGCGCCAGCATGACACGCTGCGCCTCATTAAGGAGGCGGATCACCTACCAAACCTCGTTTTGGGGTAAGCAAGTCAAATAGTGGCGGATTCGGCCACCACCATAATAGGTTATACTGAGCCCCATGCGCAGTAGTAGGACCTACATCAGTTGTCCTCCTCTATCCTTCTCATGCCCTAGTGTGCCGTTTTTAGGACCCAGGGCAGCCAGCAATTACTCGCAGGAGACATAGGTTACCATCATGTGTATCCTGCATAGATAGCCCCAAGCTCCCTGTGTTTTCCCTGATGAGCTTTACCCTCATCATAAATCGAAACATGCATGTAGGGACCTGGTAGTAAAGGGCTAAATAGGGCGCATCAATTCCAGGGTTAGGTTCCAGTTGGCACCTGGCCACGGGGCTCCGTGGCTAGGTTACCAGGGTTAGTGTAAGCCTTAAGCAGGGCCTGATTAGGGCAAGCTAGCCTGGACCTTATTTACCCTTCTTATTCCCTGAAATATATACAAGCCTCGGCAGTTATTAATTGTGAGGCTGTACTAATTGCAGGAACAAACTACATGGTGCGATAGGACGGTTTTTTTTTGTGGTGCCGCCGTGCACATCATTTGTGTCGATCACCTGTGACTTTGTTCAATGAGAGGGGCTCTGTTCCTTTATTTGGATTGTGCTATGTGCTGTTATATCCTAAGGGCCTTATTTTAAATTGTGATTATTAAAGTTTATGTTTTAATGCATACCAGACACGCTTTAAGTTTGGATCATCCCTTTATTTTTGCTGAGGATATTTGTTATTGCCTAAAATTTTCTGTACGACTTCTTTAAATGCAAACAACCCTTCTTTTTGAGGATCCGTCATGGTATTGACAAACTCATGATCAACTATAAGCCTTCTAATGTCTGGTCCGACGAACACACCTTCCTTCAATTTTGCCTCCGACAGGCCTGGTAACTTGGTGACCAAGTATTTGAAACATTCTCCATCTCTTGTAAGTGATTTTACGAATTGTTTCATCAATCCCAATTTTATGTGGAGAGGTGGTAGAAGAACTTTATGGAAAGGTACCAAAGTTTCTCAGAGGACATTTTTTTCACCGACTGTTAGCACCCTCGGCTGCCAACTCTTCTTGGTCCAGTGATTTTGTCGGTCTCCACTGTCCCACAGACACAGAAAACAAGGGTATTTGGTATACACAGCTTGTTGCCCGAGCAGCATGCACAAGACCTTCAAGTACCCACACACTTGCCAACCATGGTCTTCATATTTAAGTTTACGAAAAACAAACTCCAAGTTCTCGTAGGTTTCCTTCAAGTATACTGAATGAACTACAGGTATGGAAGCGTAAAAACCACCGTTGTAGAGAAAAACTGCTTTGAGACTTCTTTTTGAAGAATCTATAAAAAGACGCCATTGCTCTGAATCATATTGGATTTTAAATTGACCCATCAGACCTTCGACATCGATGCAATAAACCAACTTGTCTTCCTGGGCGAAGTAAGGAACGAACTCCTTTTCACAATGTCTGAACCATGAAGATGACACTCCTGCCAACAATAAATTCCTGCTTTTCAACCTTGATCCAAGTAACTCAGCAGCATCTTTGGGAAGATTCAAGTCTCTTACAAAATCATTCATCTTCTCCTGAGAAAACAATTTTGTTTGTTTGTTTGTTTTTTAAATAACTCGGACAACCCCTTTTTGTTTTTTTCGGCATTTTATATCTTAAATGCACTTATGTGAATTAATTATTAGTAATTTGGACTTTAAATTTGGTTAAAAACCCATTATATAAAAAAATACCCAAAATAAAAAAAATGATGAATTTAAAGACAATTTTGCATTTTGTGGCAAATCATGACGTGTAGTAGTTTTTTCAAAATTTTATTTGTTTTCAGCACACCAAAATACATGGAAATTAGATGAAAATAATCAAACAGCTTTTTCGTCGCAGACATGTGTTATTGTCAATACAACTACCGTATTTTTCGCTTTATAAGACGCACCTGATTATAAGACGCACCTAGGTTTTTGAGGAGGAAAATAAGAAGAAAAAGATTTTAAATCAAAAGGTGTGCTTTTGGTGGGTTTTGACCTAATGATGGTCTGTGGATGGCACTGTTATGGGGGATCTGTGGATGGCACTGTTATGGGGGATCTGTGGAGGACACTGTTATGAGGGATCTGTGGATGGCACTGTTATGGGGGATCTGTGGATGGCACTGTTATGGGGGATCTGTGGATGGCACTGTTATGGGGGTCTGTGGCTGACACTGTTATGGGGCACTGTGGTTGACACTGTTATGGGGGCACTGTGGCTGACACAGTTATGGGGGTACTGTGGATGTCACTGTTATGGGGGGGATCTGTGGCTGACGCTGTTATGGGGGATCTGTGGCTGACGCTGTTATGGGGGATCTGTGGCTGACGCTGTTATGGGGGTCTGTGGCTGATGCTGTTATGGGGATATCTGTGACACTGTTATGTTAGGTTTTTGAGGAGGAAAATAAGAAAAAAAAGATTTTGAATCAAAAGGTGTGCTTTTGGTGGGTTTTGACCTAATGCTGGTCTGTGGATGGCACTGTTATGGGGGATCTGTGGATGGAACTGTTATGGGGGATCTGTGGAGGACACTGTTATGAGGTATCTGTGGATGGCACTGTTATGGGGGATTTGTGCATGGCACTGTTATGGGGGACTGTGGGTGACACTGTTTTGGGGGACTGCGGGTGACACTGCTAGGGGGGATTTGTGTAGGACACATAGCATCTTATGCTATGTGTCATCCACAGATCTCCCCCATAACAGTGTCCCTGTTAACTGTGAGTGGGGGCCAGCATCTACTGTGGTTCTGTAATGGCAGCAGGGCCCGGTGCAGTCGATGTATTCCATTGCACCAGGCCCCGCTCACTGTACTAATAGGAAGTATAACAGTAGCCAGTGTAATAATAATCTTAAAGTCTATTAACTGAAACTTACTTAAGTCTAAGTAGCAGGCAGGAGGCGGAGGCAGGAGGCCGGGCGGGCAGGCACTTACAGCGTAACTCACTACGTCACGTGCCCGCCTGCTTCATTCATTACAGAGTCCACGTGATCATATTTTACATTGTACAACCATTTTAAGGTCTACACTAGATAAATAGACAAGGATTGACTTACTAAAAATATGCTGAAATGAATTCATATTTGTTTCTCTGCACTTTTCTGCTGCTGCTATAGTTTGTCAAAAAGTATATGATGGTTTGTATGTGGAATGAGACATACACTTCGGGAAATGCCTGGCAGCCAAAGTAAATTAAAAGGTAAAGCAATGGATAGAAAGAAAAATAGATAAACAGTATACTTTATTTCAGGAGGAAGTGTAAAGGTCTTGCTGTATGTCCACTCGTCTTGGGCAATCCACTTGTACATGACATCATTAAATCCTATGTAAGGATCCTACACAAACCAAAAAAAAGACAAAGAACAAAATATTACAAACATTTAGTTGACAGGAAAAAAATTAATTGCATATCTTCTTTACTTGATGGCCGACACTGGTCATGTGGTTGAGTGACCATAAAGGGGTTACCCAAAATTTTTGAAAATGAGATTAAATGAAATCAAAGAACGTGGTAAAGAAAACCTAGCTTAATCCCCCACCACTACGGTAGTCCAGTCGATCTTTGTTAACTTGTCCTGCAGGGTTGATGTGCCATATAAGTGCACGTGAATGTTGCCCTGCCCTCAAAAGTAGAGACCTATTGGGATCACCAGAGCAATAACATTATAGACATCAATGACAGTTTCTCATATATGCAAAAGCAAAGAAATTAAATTATTAACAAAATGAATTCAAGTATAATTTGCATACAATAAGTATATCATTATAACAAAGGCCCAAAACATACCTGGGACTCTGATCTGCTCTGGCGGGATACTGTATGTATGTACTGTATTGCTTGCTGGTATAGGATATCACAATACGGTACAGGCAGTTTTTCCATAGGGTAGTGATAGAAATGCAGGTTGTTTGGATGGCACAGAAGTAATGGCAGGTGGGCACACTTTAAAATTTACTGTACATATATTCATATGGTCTCTTCCTAGGTACATTGCATCATAACACATTTACAGGTTTGCTCACTTAACATTTGAATAACAGAGTATGTAACTTCCAGTTCTTCAACATACATACATACAATCTCTTGCAGGTACAAACCTTTTTAATAAGTACAGTCTCCACATTATCCATGAACTCCATCAGACACAAGGTGGGCCTTCCAAATCCAGAAACAATGTTTCAGGCCTCCAGTGCCTTTGCTTGGGGTCTCACTCTCCTCCTGCAGCTTGCTTCACTACATGGTACATTATGCTCCATCTGCCTTGCCAAGAAAAGTTGTTCCTAGGGGTTGACCCTTTTCTGGATCAGATGGGAATAACCCTGTTCTCCTGCTGCCTCTTGCCCTAAACTGACCAATCTTTCTCACTTGGCTCTTTGGCAGGGAGGAAAAAAACGCCCTCTCGTCCCACTCTGTGGTACATTACATGGTCACTGCAGCCCCGGTAACCACCAGTCCTTGTAGCTAGCCGGAGACTGAGTGCACACCTTCACAACTAGGCCCCAAGGCCCCCTTTACTGTTTGGGTCTCTTCTTTACACGAACCCCAGCTGCATCTGACAGAAGAGTTCTGTGCACACTTCTCAGGGCACACGTGGTAAGGAAACTCCAATTCCTCACGCTATTTGTCATTATTGCAGCAGCCCTGCCTTGTATACCCAGCATACCAGAAGACAATGCGGGCCTGCACCAAAACTGGGACAGGGTGATGCTTGTTGGCACTTATATTGGGTTCAAGAGTTGTTTTTCCAATACTAAGTGCAGTATCACGATTCTCCATACCAAAACAATGCATAAAAAAAATAAAAAAATAAAAATAAAAAGTCCTTCTGTTGAGGTACATGATAACATGACTTGCTACATGCTTACGTTGCAGCCGACTCTTTTCTAAAAAATTTGGAGGTTACGGAGTGGGTGGTGCCTCTGTGGCCCCTCACAGTTATAATTAATTACAAACCGATGCAAATTATAACTGAAATCTACGCCAGTCCGCAAGTAGTATACATTTCACCTTTGGCACATGGACAGCCTGAAGATGTGACAAAAAATTTTAAGAAGCGAGTTGTCCGAGTTAAATAAAAACTTGGCCAACCCCTGAAAATGTGTTAAAAGAACAA
Organism: Bufotes viridis; assembly: GCA_033119425.1. Taxonomy (NCBI): domain Eukaryota; kingdom Metazoa; phylum Chordata; class Amphibia; order Anura; family Bufonidae; genus Bufotes; species Bufotes viridis. The sequence continues at coordinate 422,805,345 of CM065589.1, forward strand.
AAGTATTCGCACTCGCCCCTCTTCTCCCCTGCTTCTTCCAGTACTGAGTTTCAGTCATCCCTCATGCTGACATGAACCTCCGGACTACAGCAGTGATGTTCTGTGCATACAGATCACCACGCAGCCAATTACTCAGTAGTATATCTGACGCCACTGCTGAGGCCAATGATTGGCTGCGGCTGTGACCTGTATGCACAGAATGTCACTGCTGCAGCCAGGAAAGCAAACAGCAGCAATGAAGGACGAAGCAGGGGAGAAAAGGGGAAAGTATTGATTCTTTTATTATTTTAGACCACTCACAGGGGCTGCCCAACTACTAATTTTACTTGGACAACTCCTTTAGTAAGTTCGGTGCATCTTACTCCACCAGACTTTTTTTTTTACAAAGCCTGGCATATGAAACGACTAAATCTGCCCACTTTGGTGGACACTAATACCTATATCTGCTCCACTTTGGGGGTAAAAATGCCAAAATCTGCCTCACTTTGGGGTTATGTCAAAAGCAACGCCTAAGTGCTGTTGCACATGAGCGAGTCGATTGCAGGAATCACGCTCCTTGTGCTCCTTTGTTCTGGACTTGCAGTAGCGCAAAGCATTATACTGATTTATAATGCTATGTGCCTCTAGCTTTACCTTACTTCTACAGAATTATACCGACATAAAGCTGTCAGTATGATCCTGTAGCAATAAGGTCAAACAGAAGCACATAGCGTTATAAATCAGTATATATATATATATATATATATATATATATATATATATATATATATAATACTGTGTGCTCCTGCAAGTCCAGAACGGAGGATCCCACTCACACAAGGAGCGCGACTCCCGCAATGGACTCACTTGTGTGCTACAGACCCAAACCTGCCTCACTTTGGTGGGTACTATTCTAATGAGAGTTATAACAAGGGTGGGGGTGGGCACCACCAAAATAAGAGTTAATAATCTATAGGTGCTGTCCTGACATGTATGCAAAGTTCAAACTAGTGAGAAAACGAGAAGGAAAACATGCCAAACTAAGGGCGCACTCTACAAATGGTAAACTTATTGGGTCCGTTAAAAACACCAAAACATTTTACAAAGGGAAGAAAGACCGGGGAACCCTGGTAAGGGAAACCCACCCACAAATAGCAGCAACAATCAAATATTTTGCAAGAGTGACCCCAATTCATGAAGATGTATAGTAATTTATATCAGAAAATACTGTTCCAGGTAGAGAAACATGGGGGCACATTTATTAGGCTGGCGTTTTATACACCTTAATAAGGCCCTGCACTGGCGGTGGATCCGCCATTTTCAAAGCTTATACCAGGCGTAGAAAATGGTAAATGAGACAGGCTTGCTGACCCGTCTCCTTCCCTGCCCACTTTTTTAAACATGGTGTGAGCGAGGAAAAGTCGCAGATTGCGGCACAAAGGACCTTTGCGCCGCAATCTGCACCAGTATTTCTGTTTCATAATTCAGACAAAAATATCAATCAAATAATAGTCATCATAAGACACAAATGTGCAAACTAAGAAAGTAGTAAAGTGGCAGTGCCAGAAAGGGGATGTCAAAAAGAGCAGTATCAAACTGGAGACTGGTACAAATATATAGAACGCAGGCTATAGACACCAGAGCCACTACATTAAGCTGCAGTGATTCTGAGGACTATAGTGTCCCTCTAATGTGAGGTCAATTAGAGACTAGTGCCACGAATAATATACTAGATTGCCTACTTACACCCAGATGAGGATGACGATGGGCTCTGGCTGCAGTCTGGCTCCACTGGTCTGGTGTAGAACAGGCTCTCTGGACCCAAAAATCAATGTTCTGGGAGAACGGGAAGTGGCTCCATTTTTTGGGGCCTTTTACACAGCTCAAGGTCTGGGCCCCAGGTGAGTTTGCCCATAAGGCCCACCCATAAGTCCACCCACATGTTCCACCCATGAGTTTGTTCACAGTGGGTGAAGTGTGTAGGGGATCTGTTATGTGTTGCTGTAGAGATTAGAGAATCTAATGTGTGTGCTTATGGACTGTAGTGTATAGGGATAGCAGTGCGTGTAGGTGATGCAGTGTGTGTGTGTGTAGAGGATTGCAGTGTGTTTTCATGTAAGGGATAGAAAGAAGTTTGTGTTTGTGTATTAGGTATGTATTGTGTGTTTCTGAATGTGTGTACGGAATGTGTTGTGTGAATCTGTGTTTTGTATGTATAAGGGTCCATTCCCAGTCCGTAAGTGTTTTGCTGATCCGCAAATTGCGGATCCGCAAAAAACGGACATCGGCAATGTGCGATCCGCAATTTGCGGACTGCACATTGCCAGCACTATAATAGAAAATGCCTTTTCTTGTCCGCAATTGCGGACAAGAATAGGACATGTTTTATATTTTTCAGGAACAGAATTGAGGATCCTGAAAAAACGGATCCCGAAAAAACGGATGTGCATCCTGGAAAAACGGATGCGGATCCCGAAAATGCGGATCTGCATCAGTTTCAGCCCTATTGAAAATAAATGGGTCCTGAAATTGCGGAACAGATGCGGACACAAATTACGGACGTGTGAATGGAGCCTAAGGGTTGCAATGTGTGTGTCTTTAAGGCTCCATTCACACGTCCGTAATTTGTGTCCGCACATGGTTATATGTAAAAATACACCCCAAAACACATTGCCCTACTTCTCCAGAGTACGGCGATACCACATGAGTGACACTTTTTTGCAGCCAAGATGCGCAAAGGGGCCCTAAATCCAATGAGTACCTTTAGGATTTCACAGGACATTTTTACGCATTTGGATTCAAAACTCCTTCTCATGCTTTAGGGGCCCCTAAAATGCCAGGCAGGGCTGTGGAGTCGGAGTCGGAGTCGGAGTCGGAGGCAATTTTGGGTACCTGGAGTCGGAGTCGGCAAAAAATGGACCGACTCCGACTCCGACTCCTACTAGATTTAAATTGGAATAAAAAAAAATTGGAATAAAAAAAAAGCAAGTTTAAATGTCCCAATTCAGATAAAGTTATAATTAATTACTTCTCTACTGTAAGAATAAAGGCCAATGCATGCAGTGCGTCACGTTAGTGCTAAACAAAGACGTTAAGTGACCGTGAAGAAGCATGCTTTTCATATGCTTTACTATGCAGTTAAGGGGACACTGACAGGCTGATATATCTGCTGGTATTCATCAGAGGATTAGGAATACAACTAGACGACTGTTACCCCCAGTTGAGGTTTACTTGTGTTTAAAAACGTTTTAATCAATGTGCAAATTCTCTACCTTTGTGCCCAAGGGGCAGGCGCACATGTAGAGTACTGGCAGCACTAGACAGGACTAGGTAGCGAGGAGGAAGAGAGAAAGCTGGCACAGCCTCAGCATAGCCAGACGAGGCTGCTGCCAGCACTCTACACGTGCGCCTGCGCAGGAATTCAGCGTTCGGCTAGCCTGAAAAAAAGGCCAGTGCAGTGAATAATAACGAGGGAACAGCGCTGGGAAGCTGTACTCGGGCGCGGCTGGGCACAAAGCCGCAGGAGACGCTGCCCCATTGGGCACAAAGATAGTGAATTTGCATACAGATTAAAATGTTTTTAAACACAAGTACAGCTTAACTGGGGGTAACATTAGTATAGTTTTATTCCTAATTCTCTGATAAATACCAGTATATATATATATCTTTAGCTGGAAAATCAGCCTGTCAGTGTCCCTTTAAGGAGCGGCAATACTTACACTTTCCATTGTCTTGTGGTCTGCTGTTACAGGGAACCCATGGTTATCCTAGCCTCTCACTGATAACTGATTAAGGACTGGAGACACTTGTATAAGTGAAGGGAAAGGATAGTCAATAGTTCAAGACTGAAGCTGTAAACCATTTGAAAAACTGCTATCATTCAGCTAAGGCTATAAAACATGTAAACTCAGATTGTTAGCTTAAATTTTAAACATGACTATGGGATTCTACTAGGAAAATCATGTTTTAAAATAAATGCCCCTTCCCCTGCCCCTTCCTGGATCCTCCCACTGCTCTATCTTCAGCAGAAGATCAGCACACAAAGGAGAAGGCAGCAGCTTCTGCTCAACTACCTCTCTGTGCTAGAGGAGATTAGAAGAATTTGGTGGAACAGCTTCGTATTTGCATATTAAATACAGAGGAGTCGGAGTCGAGGAGTCGAGTCGGAGTCGGAGTCGGAAGTTTCAAAATCTGAGGAGTCGGAGTCGGAGTTGGAGTCGGACAATTTATCTACCGACTCCACAGCCCTGATGCCAGGGCAGTAAAAATACCACACAAGTGACCCCATTTTAGAAAGAAAACACCCCAAGGTATTCCGTGAGGGGTATAGTGAGTTCATGTAAATTTTTATTTTTTGTCACAAATTAGTGGAATATTAGACTTTGTAAAAAAAAAAAAAAAAATTCCATTTCCGCTAACTTGTGACAAAAAATAAAAACTTCCATGAACTTACTATGCCCATCAGCGAATACCTTAGGGTGTCTACTTTCCGGAATGGGGTGACTTGTGTGGTATTTTTACTGTCCCGACATTTTAGGGGCCCCTAAAGCGTGAGAAGTAGTTTGGAATCCAAATGCGTAAAAATGCCCTGTGAAATCCTAAAGGTACTCGTTGGAATTTGGCCCCTTTGCGCATCTTGGCTGCAAAAAAGTGTCACTCATGTGGTATCGCTGTACTCAGGAGAAGTAGGGCAATGTGTTTTGGGGTGTTTTTTTATATATACCCATGCTGGGTGAGAGAAATATCTCTGTAAATGACAACTTTTTAAAAAATGTTATACAAAGTTGTCAATTTACAGAGATATTTCTCTCACCCAACATGGGTATATGTAAAAATACACCCCAAAACACATTGCCCTACTTCTCCTGAGTACGGCGATACCACATGAGTGACACTTTTTTGCAGCCAACATGCGCAAAGGGGCCCAAATTCCAACGAGTACCTTTAGGATTTCACAGGGCAATTTTACGCATTTGGATTCCAAACTACTTCTCACGCTTTAGGGGCCCCTAAAATGTCGGGACAGTAAAAATCAGGGCTGTGGAGTCGGTAGATAAATTGTCCGACTCCGACTCCGACTCCTCAGATTTTGAAACTTCCGACTCTGACTCCGACTCCGACTCCTCGACTCCGACTCCGAGGTAGTTGAGCAGAAGCTGCTGCCTTCTCCTTTGTGTGCTGATCTTCTGCTGAAGATAGAGCAGTGGGAGGATCCAGGAAGGGGCAGGGGAAGGGGCATTTATTTTAAAACATGATTTTCCTAGTAGAATCCCATAGTCATGTTTAAAATTTAAGCTAACAATCTGAGTTTACATGTTTTATAGCCTTAGCTGAATGATAGCAGTTTTTCAAATGGTTTACAGCTTCAGTCTTGAACTATTGACTCTCCATTCCCTTCACTTATACAAGTGTCTCCAGTCCTTAATCAGTTATCAGTGAGAGGCGAGGATAACCATGGGTTCCCTGTAACAGCAGACCACAAGACAATGGAAAGTGTAAGTATTGCCGCTCCTTAAAGGGACACTGACAGGCTGATTTTCCAGCTAAAGATATATATATATATACTGGTATTTATCAGAGAATTAGGAATAAAACTATACTAATGTTACCCCCAGTTAAGCTGTACTTGTGTTTAAAAAACATTTTAATCTGTATGCAAATTCACTATCTTTGTGCCCAATGGGGCAGCGTCTCCTGCGGCTTTGTGCCCAGCCGCGCCCGAAGTACAGCTTCCCAGCGCTGTTCCCCTCGTTATTATTCACTGCACTGGCCTTTTTTTCAGGCTAGCCGAACGCTGAATTCCTGCGCAGGCGCACGTGTAGAGTGCTGGCAGCAGCCTCGTCTGGCTATGCTGAGGCTGTGCCAGCTTTCTCTCTTCCTCCTCGCTACCTAGTCCTGTCTAGTGCTGCCAGTACTCTACATGTGCGCCTGCCCCTTGGGCACAAAGGTAGGGAATTTGCATATTGATTAAAACATTTTTAAACACAAGTAAACATCAACTGGGGGTAACAGTCGTCTAGTTGTATTCCTAATCCTCTGATGAATACCAGCAGATATATCAGCCTGTCAGTGTCCCTTTAACTGCATAGTAAAGCATATGAAAAGCTTCTTCACGGTCACTTAACGTCTTTGTTTAGCGGTAACGTGACGCACTGCATGCATTGGCCTTTATTCTTACAGTAGAGAAGTAATTAATTATAACTTTATCTGAATTGGGACATTTAAACTTGCTTTTTTTTTATTCCAATTTTTTTTATTCCAATTTAAATCTAGTCGGAGTCGGAGTCGGTCCATTTTTTGCCGACTCCGACTCCGACTCCAGGTACCCAAAATTGCCTCCGACTCCGACTCCTCGACTCCGACTCCGACTCCACAGCCCTGGTAAAAATACCACACAAGTCACCCCATTCCGGAAAGTAGACACCCTAAGGTATTCGCTGATGGGCATAGTAAGTTCATGGAAGTTTTTATTTTTTGTCACAAGTTAGCGGAAATGGAATTTTTTTTTTTTTTTTACAAAGTCTAATATTCCACTAATTTGTGACAAAAAATAAAAATTTACATGAACTCACTATACCCCTTTAGGAGGGCATTTTAGGAGGGCATTTTTACGCATTTTTTTTTTCACGCTTTAGGGCCCCTAAATTGCCAGGGCAGTATAAATACCCCACACGTGACCCCATTTTGGTAAGAAGACACCCCAAGGTATTCCATGAGGGGCATGGCGAGTTTATAGAAGATTTTTTTTTTGGCACAAGTTAGCGGAAATTGATTTTTCATTGTTTTTTCTCACAAAGTCTCCCTTTCTGCTAACTTTTGACAAAAAGTTCAATTTTTCATGGACTCACTATGCCCCTCAGTGAATACCTTGGGGTGTCTTCTTTCCAAAATGGGGTCATTTGTGGGGTGTTTGTACTGTTCTGGCATTTTGGGTGGGGCTAAATTGTGAGCAGCCATGTAAAACCTAAAGGTACTCGTTGGAATTTGCGCCCCTTTGCACACCCAGGCTGCAAAAAAGTGTCACTCATGTGGTATCGCCGTACTCAGGAGAAGTAGGGCAATGTGTTTGGGGTGTATTTTTACATATACCTATGTTGGGTGAGAGAAATATCTCTGTAAGGCTACATGCACACGACCGTTGCCTGCCTCCGCGTCCGCTCCTCCTGCAAATTTTGCGTCCGTATAAAAAAAAAGGGTGACGGACCGTTTTTTTTGACGGATCCGATTTTTATGGCAGATCCATTGTAAAAATGCCTATCCTTGTCCGCAAACGTGAAAAAAATAGGACATGCACTATTTTTTTGACGGAATGAAAACACGGATCACGGATGCGGAACAAAAACGGTTGACCATCCGCATTTTTTGACGGACCCATTGAAATGAATGGGGAAGCATCCTATCCGTGAAAAAAAACTGAACGGACGAGGAAACAAACAACGGTCGTGTGTATGAGGCCTAAATTGACAACTTTGTATAAAAAAATTTATAAAGTTGTCGTTTACAGCGATATTTCTCACACCCAGCATGGGTATATGTAAAAATACACCCCAAAACACATTGCCCTACTTCTCCTGAGTACGGTGATACCACATGAGTGACACTTTTTTGCAGCCAAGATGCGCAAAGGGGCCCTAAAACCAATGAGTACCTTTAGGATTTCACAGGGCATTTTTACGCATTTGGATTCTCACGCTTTTGGGCCCCTAAAATGCCGGGACAGTAAAAATACCACACAAGTGACCCCATTCCGGAAAGTAGACACCCTAAGGTATTCACTGATGGGCATAGTGAGTTCATGGAAGTTTTTATTTTTTGTCACAAGTTAGCGGAAAATGAAATTTTTGGAAAAAATAAATAAAAATCCATTTCCGCTATTTTGTGACAAAAAATAAAAACTTCCATGAACTCACTATGCCCCTCAGTGAATACCTTAGGGTGTCTACTTTCCGAAATGGGGTCATTTATAGGGTGTTTTTACTGTCTGGGCATTGTAGTACGTCAGGAAACAGGACAGGTGCTCAGAAAGTCAAAGTACGGAAATTCACTTTTTTGCACCATAGTTTGTAAACGCTATAACTTTTACCCAAACCAATAAATATACACTTATTGCATTTTTTTTTTTTATCAAAGACATGTGGAACAATAAATTTATAGAAAAAATTATAGAGAAATGTAGTTTTATTTGACAAATTTTCCAACAGAAAGTGAAAAATGTCATTTTTTTGCAAACATTTCGTCAAAAAAAAACAAAATATCAAAAAAAGTAAAAATGTCAGCAAGAATGAAATACCACCAAATGAAAGCTCTATTAGTGAGAAGAAAAGGAGGTAAAATTCATTTGGGTGGTAAGTTGTATGACGGAGCACTAAACGGTGAAATTAGTGTAGTGCGGAATTGTAAAAAGTGGCCTGGTCATTAAGGGTGTTTAAGCTAGGGGGGCTGAAGTGGATAAGGCCAAACACAGATGAGTGAGTTCAGTGCGAGAAACTCGCTGCATGCGGCAGTGTGAGTTCCCGTTTTAAACTCGGCTCCTTTGACAGGATTGGGCAGCATTAGGCCTCATGCACACGACCGTATGTGTTTTGCGGTCCGCAAATTGCGGATCCGCAAAAAAAACTGATGAGGTTCCGTATGGTATTGTTTTTTTTTTTTTGAGGATCCATTGTAATAATGCCTATCCTTGTCCACAAACTAGAAAAAATAGGACATGCTCTATTTTTTTTTTTGCGGAATGGAAAAACGGACATACGGAAACGGAATGCACACAGTATCTTCCGTTTTTTTTTTGCGGACCCATTGAAATGAATGGTTCTGCATATGGTCCTCAAAAAAACCGGACACGGAAAGAAAATACGTTTGTGTGCATGAGGCCTTAGGCTACATACAGACGTCCGTATGTGTTTTGCGGATCCACGGATCCGCAAAACACGGACACTGGCAATGTGCTTTCCGCATTTTGCGGATCCGCACATTGCCAGAACTATATAGAAAATGCCTTTTGTTGTCTGCAATTGCGGACAAGAATAGGACATGTTCTATATTTTTGCGGAACGGAAGTGCGGATCCGAGCGGGACAAAGTCTGTCTCCATAGAAATGAATGGGTCCGAAATTCCGTTTGTGAGATCCGTTTCAGGGCTCTTACAAACGGTCCAAAACGGATTAGTTAAGCCCCAATGCATTCTGAATGGATAAGGATCCGTTCAGAATGCATCAGTTCGGCTCCGTTCCGCCTCTATTCCGTTCTGGAGGCGGACACCAAAACGCAGCTTACTGAATTTTGGTGTCCGTCTGACGATGCGGAGCCGAACGGATCCGTTTTGAATTGCAATGTAAGTCAATGGGGATGGATCCGTTTTCAATGACACAATATGGTGCATTTGAAAACGGATCCGTCCCCCATTGACTTTCAATGTAATTCAAAACCGATCCATTTTGACTTTGACATTTTTCTTTAAAACTAATCCGTTCTGAACGGATACAAACGTTTACATTATAGGTGCGGATCCGTCTGTGCAAATAACAGACGGATCCGCACCAACGCAAGTGTGAAAGTAGCCTTAGAATGATTTATAATGCTGTGTGTCCCTGCCAGACCTGGTATCTACTGAATTAGAGCTCATGCACACGACCAGAGCCCTAGAAATTGGGGCTCCGTCTAAGGCCTCTTTCACATGAGCGACTTTCCACGCGGGTGCAATGCGTGACGTGAACACATAGCACCCGCACTGAATCCTGACCCATTCATTCCAATGGGTCTGTGCACATGAGCGTTTTTTTTTTTCACGCATCATTTCTGCGTAGCGTGGGAATCGCAGCATGTTCTATATTCTGCGTTTTTCAAGCAGCCCTGGCCCCATAGAAGTGAATGAGGCTTCAGTGAAAAACATATTGCATCCGGAAGCAAGTTCAGAAACGCACTGCACCCGCACGGAGAAAACTGAACTGAACGCAATCGCAGACAAAACTGACTGAACTTGCTTGCAAAATGGTGTGAGTTTCCCGAAACGCATCCTCAGCCTATCCGTATCGTTCGTGTGAAAGAGTCGTACAAACGGACTCTTTTTTTGCCGATGCAACGGAAAGGACATACATAATAGAACTGTCCTATCCTCGTCCATCATGCGGACTAGAATAAGACGTGTTCTATATTTTTGCGCACGCCATGGAACGGACACAGTGTGTGCTGTCCGCATGTTTTGCAGCACCATTGACGTGAATAAGTCTGCATTCGGATCGGATGTTGGAAAAAAATAAAATTTATGTGCCTAAGCCCTTAGGGCTCATGCACACGAACGTATTTCCTTTCCATGTCTGTTCCGTTTTTTTTACAGACCGTATGCGGAACCATTCACTTCAATGGGTCGGCAAAAAAAAGTTATTCGGTGTGCATTCTGTTTCCTAATGTCCGTATTTCCGTTCCGCAAAAAAATAGAACATGTCCTATGATTGTACGCAATACAGACAAGGATAGGACTGTTCTATGAAGGGCCAGCTGTTCCGTTCCGCAAAATACAGAATGCACACGGATGTCATCCGTAATTTGTGGATCCGTTTTTTGCAGACCGCAAAATATGTACGGTCGTGTGAATGAGCCCTTAATCTCACATAATGCTGAGTGTAATTCAATATTTTTCAGGACTCTCAGGGTCACACAGCATTATAAATCATTATAGGGCAGTTTACGTTCCGTTTTTTGTGTTCCGTATACGGACCGTATACAGAACCATTCATTTCAATGGATCCACAAAAAAAACCGGAAGGTACTCTGTATGACTTCTGTTTCCGTTCAAAGATAGAACATGTCCTATTATTGTCTGCATAACGGACAAGGATAGTACTGTTCTATCAGGGGCCAGCTGTTCCGTTCCGCAAATAACGGTATGCACACGGGCGTCATCCGTATTTTTAGCGGACCGCAAAATAGTGAAAAAGCCATACAATCGTGCGCAATAGGCCTAATGCTGTGCGATCCTGTCAGAGCAGCAGAGTTCAGAATGGGAACTGCCACATGCTGCGAGTTTCTCGCACTGAACTCGCTCATGTGCGTCCGGCCTAAGGCCTATTGCACACGAACTTAGGTGTCCCGTTGCGGTATTGCGGACCGCACAGGCGGATCCGCAATACACGGGCACCGTTCCGTTTGCATTCCGCATTCACTTTAATGGGTCCGCAAATTCGGAGATGCAGAACTGGCTCACGGAACTTCAGTTCCGCAAAAAGATAGAACATGTCTTATGTTTTTGTGGAATGGGCGGATCACTGACCCATTCAAGTGAATGGGTCCGCGATCCCCTGCGGCTGCCCCACGGTCGTTGTTCGTGCATTGCGGCCCGCAGCACGGGGCGCACACATTCGTGTGCAATAGGCCTAGGAGGTATTCCAGGACAATCCCTTGTCTTCACGCACACAAGCGCATTTTTCATCCCTATGCCAAAGACATTTTTTGCAGACTGAATAGCGACCCATTGATTTCTAGGAGGCCATGCACACAACTTTTTGCGTATGCGGGTGGCCATTCCGTAAATGTCCTAGTCTTAGTCCCTATTGTGGACTTGAATAGTCCCTTCTACTGATGGGAGAGTGAGAAATGCAGAAGATATCTGTATTTTTTTGCAAACCAAAAAGCGACAATTCTGGAGGAAATGTGAGACTGGGAGCTGACAGCTAAGGCCGCCTGTGGCACTTAGGATTGTGGCTGGCAGATACTATACCTTTATGATGCCGCAGTTAAGCAGAGCCGTGTGCACACAGCCAGGTACTGCGCCGTGCAGCTGGACAGAGCTGTTAGAGTTGCGGATAGCCCACTGTCCTGTCAGACTGAACACCAGCACATTCGTATGATTGGAGCACGGCGATCCACAGGCAGCTTGCAGCAGCCCTAGACAGAGCAGGAACCTGACGGGCTCCATGACGGCTGAGAACAGCCGGAGCCCCGGTCACATGCGGAGGGCGAACACTGTTATCTCCATTTACATGTCACCCACTTCCTCACTCTGCTACCCAGTCACGTGACGTGCTCCGGCTGCCGGAGGAGGCGCGGGCAGACAAAAGGGCAGGGTCTGGCCTTGTGGAAATCTCCACTCTGGCTTATGTTTGGCAGCAAGCTAGTGTTCTCTACTGTCAGCCAGGGGAGAGGGCTGACTCTTCTGGAGACAAAAACTATTATACAAAATATAGAGTGAAGAAATGGGCAGGAGGAGCCCAGGCTACAGTTCTTGGTTAGCTCACGTGACCTCTTGGCCATTTGGTCCTAACCTGATCGTGTGAAGGTCAAATACCACATTACTGACTAAAATGTGGGGTCAGAAACATCTGAAATAATCATTAGTGACTAATGACTAATGACTAATTTTTCGTGTTCCGAGCAGCGTAGCTTTTTTTCTTTTTGTGCGGTATGAGGGCTTGTTTTTTGTGTTTTCAATTTCAGTGGTATCATTTTGGGATACATATGTTTTTTCAATAGCTTTTTTTTTTTGGGGGGGGGGGTAATAAATTGTTGGCTTGCTTTGTTTCATTTTTACTATGTAAGGTCTCAAACAATGCTATTTTTTTCCACACTGACCTATTTTTATAGAACCATTTGCTCAGATCCCCAAATTACAGAACATGTCCTATTCTTGCAATATTACAGTGGCAATAGTCCTTTGTATTCATGGGAGTGAGAAAAATGTACTAGTATGATATCTGTAAGTTGTGGATCCATTGTTTGCGGACCAAAATACGTACACGGTCATGTGCATGAAGCCTAACTAATATGATAGTTATATTAGTTATCTTCCAGTTGGTATGGATGCAGCGCTACCTATTATGGATGGGGTTTTTACTTTTTTTTTTCTAAATAAAAAAAGCTTTTTGTAAGGAAAAACATAGAATTTTATTACTTGGATTTTGTTTAATAACCCTTTATTATTTTTTACAACATTTTTAGTCCGACAAGGGTCATAATGCAATGTACCACTTATGTAGTGCAGTGTATTATGCCAATCATTTTACCTGACAGTTCACCTATTAGACTGCGTAAAAACATATATTGGGTGCTGAAACTAAATAAGAAGAAATAATTAACATAAAAAGTTGTGTATGAAATCTAAGCACTAGACTAGATGAAAGGCCAGCTGAGTACATCAGTAGTGAGAACATACGGCCAACCCAGGTTTAGACCTGTAGGGTGGTTGAGGGTCTCCCTCTGTCAGAATTGGGACTGTTCACTATAATCTGTATTCGCATGTTTTTACAGTTGATCGGTTGTTCCAATTATGTTATGTTACATTGCTTAAAGAGGATCTTTCACTGGTCCACAGTTTATGAGGCAAATGTACATACATGCAGAGCGGCACCCAGGGATGACCCTGCACTTACTTGTATCCCTGGGTGCCGCTCCGTTCGTCCTCTGTAGCCCCCGGTACCGGCGCACGCGCTTCTCCTATTTTTGCCTGGGGCAGAGACATCTTTTTTTGCCCTGGGCGTCTCCTTCTCCCAGGGCTGGAGCGCTGGCCAATCGCAGCGCTCAGCGCTCCAGGCTTGGGAGAAGGAGACGTAGTAGCCTCAAATCATTCATTGAGTTCGAGGCTATTACATCGAGCTCTGCGATTCCCCCCATCACCACTAGGGGGAGCCGGAGCACTGCCGAAAGTTTTACTTTCGGTTTTAGTGCGCGCAGATGCTGTGGTCAGGATTGACCATGGCATCTGCGGGGTTAAATGTTGCGATCGGCATCGCTGCCGACCGCGATCATTAGCCGCGGGGGTCAGCTACAGGAAACAGATGGACCCCCGCAGCGTTCGCGCCCGCAGCGGGCAGGAGCGGGTGCCATGCTTAGGGACCGGACCCATGACGTACCCATACGTCATGGGTCCTTAAGGGGTTAATCCGCAATTGTGGTGAAATTGTGATTTGATACTACAAGTTTTGGAGTGTTAATTTTTTTATATATATATAAGTACATTCGTTCATACTTTTTTAGAGGGTGAGATTGTGGCCTGACACCACTGCTTTTACCCTTACAGTTACTGTACAGTACAGTATGTCTGACAGACACTTGATAGGCCCTTCTAAGGGAACAGGCAGTGTCCAGAATGTTTCTGGAGCTGGCAAAAGTAACAGCAGAAGAATGGTAGGTGGTAGCAGCAGTCACGGTGACAGGCCAGAGCTGCCAGTGTCATCCATCTGTTGTGTTTTGACCAGCAATCCAGCTGTCCTTGAATGGTTGACTCAGTCTTCAACTCAAGTGACATCAGACACCCCCAGCCAAGAGTTAGTGGGTTCCTCTGACAACACGCTTAGTTGGCATGGACCGGGAACAAGCTCTGTGCCCCCACCTGTCCTGAACCTGCCCTTTCATTTTCTGTTCCTTCTGCTGGGAAAGTATTGGATGCCGTTGGCTCAGATCCGCTTTTCAGCAAGGACTAGCTTCTAGAGGACAGTTAGCAGCTACTGCCAAGATGTGGAGGAGAGATCCGCTGCTTCCTCCGGTAGGAGGGGAAGTAGCAATGATGAGCATTGCATGGGAGCAGATTTTAAAGAGGACCTTTCACCAAAAAAAAAAAAAAGTGTAATAGTTATATTACCTTTTAGGGGACCTGCCCCGTAAGTCTTCACCATATCATATTTTTTTTTTTTTAAATGACCCCCCGTTCGGCCGCCTTTGTCCCCGATATGTCCTGCGCCTCATATGCAAATGAGGCACAGAAAGTTTTAGTAGGCGTCTCCTCGGATGTTCTGGTGGGCGTGCCTGGGCGTTTCTCCTCTCCCCCTGGCTGCGAGCGCATCCAATAGCAGCGCTCGGCTCCTAGCCAGGAGAAGGAGCTCAAGTTCTCGCGAGAACTTGAGCTTGCCGAGTCCCGGAACCCGCGCCATCATGGTACACTCGCTACGCTCCTCTTCTGCGCTGGGGAATCCAAGATGGCGCGGGTTCCGGGACTCGGCAAGCTCAAGTTCTCGCGGTTCTCGCAAGAACTTGAGCTCCTTCTCCCTGGCTAAGAGCCGAGCGCTGCTATTGGATGCGCTCGCAGCCAGGGGGAGAGGAGAAACGCCCAGGCACGCCCACCAGAACATCCGAGGAGACCCTACTAGAACTTTCTGTGCCTCATTTGCATATGAGGCGCAGGACATATCGGGGACAAAGGCGGCCGAACGGGGGTCATTTAAAAAAAAAATATATGGTGAAGACTTCAGGGGCAGGTCCCCTAAAAGGTAATATAACTATTGCACTTTTTTTTTTGGGTGAAAGGTCCTCTTTAAGAGCGGTCAGGCAAGTGGCCCTGATACTGGTGCGGGTGATATCAGTGATATGTAGACAGTAGTGGATGATGATGTAGCCGATCACACATGGGAGCTTGTTGAAGAGAGGGCATCATTATCAGTGGAAGAGGGTGGCAGCTTGTGCGTGAGGTAGGGCGTGAGTCAGTAGGGTTGCAGCAGTGTGAGGTCTGGAGCCAAACGTGCCCAGGGTAGACTGTCTGCTACGCAGGAGCCTATCGGTCTGGAAAGATTTAGCAGTGCATGGGTTCACAGAGGTAGCATCACCAGGCAGTCAAAGTGGTGGGAGGAAAATGCCTTACTTTGCAGTGTCGGAATTTTTCATCAAGCTGCCAGAGGACATCAGCATGGTCATTTGTAGAATATGTGGGCAAAAGGTGAAGCGTGGCCAAGATGCCAATGTTGACACCATGACCTTGTGTCAACACATGCATCGTCACCATAAAGTGGCCTGGTAAAACCGTAGCACTAATGTAGTGGTACAGCCTGACTCAGCAACGGCTGCATCACCCAGTGGCCCGCTCCCCTTCTCCAGCACTCAAGTCTCCACTACCTCAGCAGAAGGGATTTTTAATTCCTTCCCATCATCTACTGGTCCTGATGCTTCTGCTCCTCCTACTCCTCGTCACTCGTTTTGTCAGCAATGGATCACCGAGGCGATTGCAAAAAGACAACAGTATGCGTGCACTCATCCAACAGCGCTGAACATGCTCCTGGCCAAATTGCTGGTACTACAATCCTTCCCTTTCCATGTGGTAGACTCTGCATCTTTTAGAGAACTGATGACTTGTGCCAAGCCAAGGTGAAGAGTCCCAAGCCATCATTACTTCTCCAAAAAGGCTGTACCAGCCCTGGGCATATATGTTGAACAGAAGGTGGGACAGTCCTTGAGCCTGTCTGTCTGCTAAAGTTCAGGGCAGCACCGACGTGTGGAGCTGTAACTAAGGTCAAGGACAATACATGTTCTTTATGGGCCACTGGGTAAATGTGGTTCCTGCACAGCGACACCAGCAACTTGGCCAGGAGATGGCACTGCCGCCTCCACGTTCTCAAGCTGTGAGTCCTGCGCCAATGTTCTCCTCTGCCTAGTCATCCTCTACCTTGTCCTCAGCCTCAACTGCAGACACAATTCGGAGTGCTACTCCAGCATACCACCTGTGCAGAGCACAGCAGTGTCACTCTATTCTGCACCTGGTTTGCCTGGGCGAACGTAGTCACGCAGGAGATGAACTGCTGGCTCTCTCCTCGCCAGCTTAAAATCGGAACCATGGTCACCAACAAAGAAAGAACATCATGTTGGTGCTGCATCAAGGAGGGCTGAGCCATGCACCCAGCATGGTTCACAACTTTAATTTGGTTGTAAAACGGTTCCTTAAGTCATCCATCCAACTGCAAGACATCCTGAAAATGGCTAGGAAACTCTTAATGCACTTCAGCGATTCTTACACTGCAAAGCACACCCTCCTTGAGCTGCAAAGGCAGAACAGTGTTCCCCATCGCCTGATATGCAATGTTTCCACCCGTTAGAACTCCACCCTCCACATGTTGGACCGACTATATGAGAACAGGAAGGCCATAAATGATTTCTTGATGATACAGGTGAACAAGAGATCTCCCCTTTGATGTTAACCAGTGGCAGCTCATGTGTGACACCTGCCGTTTGGTCATGCCCTTTGAGGAGGCCACTTTATTTGTCAGTCGCCAGGACTAAGGGATGAATGACGTCATTCCACTCCTTCATGTCCTGGAGCAGATGCTGCTAAATATGACTGGCCAGGGGACAGGAGATGTGGCGCCTACATCTCAAGGCAATCTAATCCCTGTGGGGGCTGAACTGGAGGAGAAGGAGGTCATCCACGCACAAGCAATGTATACAGAAATAGGTGTTTTTTATGCACAAGTAACAGGAGAGGAGCTAGAGGGCAATGAGAAAGACCAGGCAGATGACCCCTACACACTATGGCAGTATGCAGTGGCAGTGGAGTCCCTCCAAGTCCCTTGCACAAATGGCCAGATGCATGTTGAGTTGCTTGCGTAGTGACAGCGAAATTATCATAATTTGGCAGAGGGATCACTACTGGCTCTCCACCATGTTAGACCCTCGTTGCCAAAATGGGGGCCTTTTTTTCACCTGCTGATAGGTAGGACAAACTGAACTACTATCGAGACTTCCTATGTAGTCAGTTGGCTACTGCCTATGTGCCCCAATGCCTCATGAAGGTCTGACCGGGAGGGCTCTCTCTGCTCCATCTGAGGCAATTTAAGTGTGCAGTCTGTAATGAGCACTTTTCTTCACCTGCCTACTGAAGAAACCATACACCAGTAGTAGCAGCAAGACATGGAGCAAAACCTAAACCAGCAGGTGGTGGCATACTTGGACTGCACCCTGTCACCCCACATCCACGATCCCCTGGAGTACTGGGCAGCCACACTTGATTTGTGGCCACAACTGGCTGAGTTTGCACTGGACAACCTTTCTTGCCTGGCCAGTACTGTGGTATCAGAGCAGGTGTTTAGTGTGGCGGGGGACATAGTTGCCCCAAGGAGAACTCGCCTTTCCACCCAAAATGTGGAGAGACTGACCATTGTGAAGATGATTCAGGAAGAGATGATGGAGGCAGCATGTCCGGTTGAAAAATCCCTTTATTGGGAACTGCTCACATGAAATACTTGAATATAAAAAGTTGCTACGTTTCGGCTATCACATAGCCTTTGTCAAGCACAATGTGAATTATACATACAAGTGTTTATAAAGTGAAGACTCCACCTCCACATGGAGATGTGTCCAATCATTGTTTCTCATTGTTAATCATACACATACAGGGTTAACATTACACATCCTATCCATGTCCCGCTCAGCAGCTGCTTTATATAAAACTTAAGGTCAATCATACATAGTGTTCTCACCTGATCAAATATAAATGTAGAGTGAAAATATGGTGTCATGATGCACACTCATCCGCGTGTCTGGTAATCACCAGTGTGCATGTCAGAGAAGGGAGAGGGAGGGTCGCGACCACGTGATCACAATGATCACATGATCACACATAGCAACGCGTCCTGCATCCAAGGGGCGTGAGAGAGAGGCAACACCCATACACAAATGGTCAATCACATGATCACGGACATACTCATCCTTGCGATCATGTGACTTAAACAGCATAGTGCAGTGTTTAAATGCGTTAAATAAATCACAGGGTTGTCTAAGCTCTCAGTCATCAGCCCCTATATATAATATGGGGCCAAACAGCCCCACAATTATGAAAAAACAAAAGTGTCAGCATATATGGACCTCATCAACATAAGCTGCTGTTTACACTAATGCATCCTAGAATCGCATCGCTGAAAAGGTAAATTAAACCCCATCTCAAATTATTACATCTAGAGAGTGCATCATGGGACCGCAGCACCCACCACAACCTAAAGTGCTGATTGTGCGAGTGATAATATATCCCACCCCCAATCCGTACAAAAACATGATAATAATGCATAAAAACACGTCACTGAGTACAATTCAGCAGATTACATCATAAATAAATTATATTGACCCCACACTGAATTCAATATTAAGCCCATATGGTGGAAGGGCTTTCAGCTCAAATATCCATCTGAGTTCTTTCTTTCTAAGGAGACGTTCCCTATCTCCCCCTCGGCTCATGCTACCCACTGAGTCAATGATCCGAAAGCGTAGCTGGTTGACAGAGTGCCCACGCTCCACAAAATGTTTGGCCACTGGTTTGTCAATGAGACCCCTCATTATGTTGCTCCTATGTGAATTCATTCGCTCACGTGCCTCCATAGTGGTCTCACCAATGTAGATGAGTCCACAGGGGCAGGTGATCATGTAGACAACGTCACGTGATCTGCATGTAAAAAACTCTTTAATTTTGTAGGCTCTGCCACTGTAGGGATGACAAAACGTATCACCCTTGATCATATTACCACAGTTGCAGCAACCAAGGCAAGGGTAACATCCCATCTTTCTTGGTGCCAAATACGTCTGTCCATCCCCACGGGGCTCAGTGAGATGTCCATCCCCACGGGGCTCAGAGGAACTGCACCTGTTCCATCAACATTTGAATAAGATGGTCGCGGGTCTTGAATTTTTACATTTTACATAGCACTGCAGGTAACACTACCACATGATCTACACTAGTGTTAGCTGCGGTTTTACATAGGACTGCAGGTAACACTACCACATGATCTACACTAGTGTTATCTGTGGTTTTATATAGGACTGCCTGGGGCCCTGGAGAACTGAGTTCTAATTAACGTAGGGGCAGATGCAGCTGCAGTTCCAGGCCCCTGCGTTAAAATAGGCCCAGCTGCCACCCCAGAGCTAGGACCGCATAGGCCACATCACTGAAGTCGCCTGACATGCAAACTACATCCTGCGTGCTGCATACGGCTCGGCGGACCTTTTGACTGGCCTACAGAGCTGCGACAGGAAACTCTGCCTCCTAGCTAATTTACTCACCTTACTGGCGCTGACATAATTGAAGAGAAGAGCCGTAATCTCGCGCAGAAGCACTGCGCGAGATTACGTAAGCCGCGAGTGAGGTGAATAAATTAACTAGTAGGCGGCACTGGGCTCCGGAGTGTGGCGCGATTCTGAAGAAAAAAAGGTCTTTGCTTTATTATACCACTATTAATGCTGAGTGTTGGGGGTCACTTATGGGGGATCAGTGTGGATGGCACTTATGGGGGGGATCGGTCTGTGGATGGCACTTAGGGGGGATTGGTCTGTGGATGGCACTTAGGGGGGATCTGTGGATGACATATATATAACATAAGGGGGCAATAATGGAGGGCTGTCTGGGGGCAAAATTAACTTGTGTGGGGGCAAATTACTTAGTGGGAGGTCAGTGTGGTGGGCAAACTTCATGGAGGGCCGTGTGGGGGCAAAATTACATAATGCAGGGCTGTCTGGGGGTAAAATTAACTGGGGGAGGGGCAAATTACTCAGTGGGGGTCAGTGTGGCGGGCAAACTACATAATGGAGGGACATGTGGGGGCAAAATTACTTAGTGTGGGGGCAAATTACTTAGTGGGGGCAACTTGCATAATGCAGGGCTGTCTGGGGCAAAATTAACTTGTAAGGGGGGGCAAATAAGTCAGTGGGGGGTCAGTGTGGCGGGCAATTTACATAATGGAGGACAGTGTGGGGGCAAATTACATAATGCAGGGCTGTCTGGGGGCAAAATTAACTTGTGTGGGGGCAAAATTAACTTGGGGGGGCAAATTACTCAATGGGGGGCAGTGTGGCGGGCGAACTACATAGTGGAGAGCTGTGTGGGAGATGTCCTTGGATGTAAGAGGTATGGGCGCGATATATGGGTGGGGCTGTGTGTGGGTGTGGCTTAAAGGTGGACGGGGACATAGGGGCCCCATGATCTCCTATTCCTGGGGGAAGTGCCCCTACAAAGACCAGGCTCTGGATCCGCCACTGGGGCAGTGTCGGGGGGGGGAGGGGGGCCCAGGCCTTGAGCTGTGTAAGGGGCCCCAAAATTTCTGATGGCAGCCCTGCTTACAGATGCAAAGTAACTGTTTCATTACCACAATGGACTACCTATGCATGTTTGTGCAATGCACAGTGTTCTACACCAATATACAGGCTCTCTGCAGCCAGGAAATAGCAGATTTTTAGCGCGATTCATCACAAATAAGTTCAGATTGAATCAAATATTTTTGGAAGATTCGGCAAACTGTCCGAATCAAATTTTTGAAAAATTTGCTCATCTCTAATCGCCACCAAGTGTCACGTGCTGGAGGCTCAAGGCAGACCTCCGGGACATCATGCAAACAGGATACAGGCAAAACAGACCAGGGACCACCAGAATACTTTATTAACCACTTGCCGCCACGCTAACGCCGATGGGCGTCAGCGCGGCGGCTCTCTCAGGTCTCTCAGACCCGAGATTTCACATGAACGCGCGCGTTCACTGTGACGCACAGAGGACAAGTGAAACTACAGCCTGCCAGCCGCGATCATTGGCTGGCAGGCTGTAATTTTTTAAATCGACCTATGAAAATCAGATATCAGACGCTATTTACAAAATAGCGTCTGATATAAGTCCTGCTTGGTCCTCTGGTGATCCCTTTTGCTGGATCCACCACCAGAGGACACAAGCAGCTCAGTAAGTACACCAAATCACCACATACATTACATACCCCCCCCCCTCTGTCAGTTATTAACCCCTTAGTAGCCCCTTAGTAGCCACTGATTACCCATATAACCCCCTGATCACCCTCTGTCACCCCCCTGTCATAGATCACCCCCCTATAAGGGTCCCTAATCACCGTCAGGTAGTTAGCTACTTGTTAGGTAGTTAGCGCCCAGCCCACCGCACCGCACAGTCACTTATTAGTCGCTGATTAGCGTCATCACTGTCAGCTTATCAGCACTAATACTAATATAGTATCTGTAAGTGATCAAGACTGATCGCAATCAGATCTATATCAGTAGGGTCACTTTAGGCTCTATAAAAACGCATTGTTCGCCTGATCAGGCCTGATCTTGTGCGCACACTTGCGTTCAGTCCGCCCACCGCAGTGACAGAAATTTTTTTCTGATCACTGCAAAAACACAGTAAAATCGCTGCACCGCTATAAAAGATCACTTTTGAGTTATTGGATCTTTATTAGCGATCGCAGCGTTACTCATAAGCACTCCCTTTTACTAGGTAGGTGTGCTCTTTTTCCTGGGTAGTCTCAGAGGAATACCCCTAAATTTAGTTACTCCAAAATGGCAAAAAGGGTATTCCGCTGAAGAGGCCTACAGGATTCTGGCCGTGATGGATGAAAGCGATGGGGACGCTTCACCCGCTGAATCCAGTGGTTCAGAATATGAACCTGTAGACAGCAGTGGCACTCTAACCGCTAGCGAAGATGACGAGGTTGAGGTCCCTGCTACGGTCAGGCGTACCCGACCCCATGTCAGTGTTTCGCATATCCCGCGTGATGAGCCTCATATGCAGCAGAGTGGTGCTAGCGCTGACCTTTTTGATGGTGCGGCATACACCGGCAGCGCAGCACATCCTGGACCTTCTACCAGCACTGCCGTATTCCCTGGTGAAGTGGCGAGCACCAGAAGGGCAGTTGCTGGTACGGTGGCACGTGCACTAACTCCCCGTCGCAGCCACCGCGTTCTCAGGCCCGTAGACCCCTTAGTCTCCCAGAGGTGCTGGCAAACCCTAATTGGCAATCCCCTCCTTCCGCCGCACCCGTATTGCCCCCTTTCACCGCCCAGTCAGGAGTTCGCATGGAGACAGCCAATTTTGGATCGGCCCTTGAATTTTTGAGCTGTTCTTCACCGCGGATCTCTACGACTTAGTTGTGGCAGAAACCAACCGATCGCCACACAATATATAACCGCCAATCCGGAAAGCTTCTATGCCCAGCCTTTCCGGTGGAAACCAGTCACCGTTTCGAATTTAAAACATTTTGGGCCTTACCCTCAGCATGGGCATAACTAAAAAAATGTATTGCGGTCATATTGGTCTAAAGACCCAATACATTACATGCCCATGTACTCTGCTGCAATGTCCAGGGCACGGTTTGAGGTCATCATGCGCTTTATGCATTTCACTGACAATGAAACCTGTCATCCAGAGGCCACCCTGCTTATGACCGGCTCCATAAAATTCGGCCCCTCATAGACCATTTGTCATCTAAATTTGCAGATGCGTATACCCCCAGTCAGAACATCTGCATAGACGAGTCCCTCGTACAATTCACCGGGCGCCTTGGCATCAAACAGTACATCCCCAGCAAGCGCGCCCGGTGCGAGGTCAAATTGTATAAGCTCTGTGAAAGGGCCACAGGCTATACATATCGTTTTAGGGTCTATGAGGGAAAAGACTCAAAACTGGAGCCGGTCGGATGCCCTGACTACCTGGGGTGCAGTGGCAAGATTGTCTGGGACTTGGTGTCACCCTTAGTCTGCAAGGGTACCACTTATACGTGGACAATTTTACACAAGTGTGGCCCTCTTTCGGCACTTACATCTAGTCGGAATCAATGCTGTGGCACCGCGCGGCCTAGTCGCGGGGCTTCCCCAACGGCTCATTAATACCCGACTTGCACGGGGAGAGGGCTGCCTTGTGTGACCAAGAACTGCTCGCGGTGAAGTGGCGGGACAAGAGGGACGTTTACCTTCTGTCCACCATTCACGCAGACACGACTGTCCAAATAGAACGGGCGACAGGAGTCATTGAAAAGCCCCTCTCAGTCCACGATTATAATCTCCACATGGGAGGGTGGACTTCAATGACCAAATGTTGGCTCCATATTTAGTTTCCCGGCGCACCAGACGCTGGTATAAAAAGGTGTCTGTATATTTGATTCAATTGGCCATATATAACAGTTACGTTCTCTACAGTAAGGCTGGGAGAACGGGATCCTTCCTTAAATTCCAGGAAGAGATCATTTCGGAACTCCTGTATCCAGGAGGTTCTGTGCCCCAAGTCCCCGATGTAGTGAGCCGGCTACATGAGAGACACTTCCCCAGTGTCTTCCCTGGTACCCCAAGCCACCGTTCCCCAAGAAAAAGATGTCGTGTCTGTAGCAGGAGTGGACTAAGGCGTGACACCACCGTTTTTGTCCTGACTGTCCTGACCAGCCTGCCCTATGCATAGGGAGTGCTTCATAAGTATCACACCCAGGTACATTATTAGCATAGGGATTGCAAGACACAGGCCAGGCACACAAGAGTCTTAGGGCCCTTGCACACGAGCGTTGCTCACGCATGGTGATCGCAAAGGAGCGCCCGTCCTGACTTCTCCAAAACAGACGGGGTCGCATAGCATCATATTGATTTATGATGCTATGTAACCCTTACAGTTCTGGAATGCATTGGATAGCACTGGCATACTGCTGCTGCCAGTGCTATCCAATGCATTCAAGACTGTAAGGGTTACATAGCATCATAAATCAATATGATGCTATGCGACTCCATCTGTGCGGAGAAGTCAGGCCAGGCGCTCCTCTGCGATCACCATGCGTGAGCAATGCTCGTGTGCAAGGCCCTTTCACACAGAGCTGCTGCAAACCTCTCCTTTCACCTGGGACAAAGTGCATAATGTACTTCGCCACAGCTCTGGGTGATTTGTGCTTTGCACATTGTCCCACGGGGAAGGAGAGGTTTATCCTCTAAGGCAGGCTTATCAATGCATGAGGCCACGGCCGTGGAACACGCCGTGCATGGACCGTGGTATCCTGGCCTGGCATCCATCTGACAGCAGGAGCGCACGGCGTCATAGCAACCAGTGACGCCGTGCGCTCCTGCTGTCAGATGGCTGCCAGGCCGAGATACTAACGGTCCATGCACGGCCGTGTTTCACGGCCGATAAAGGTAAAAAAAAAAAAAAAAAAAATCACAGGTAAGCAAAAAGTTCAAGTTATGTTTCAAATGTTTAAGTTAACGTTCGGTTTCTAATGTTCTATAAAGTTAATGTTAATAAAATTATTGCGTTGCTGCCTGGTTTTTCTTTCTTTTTTTTTTACCTTCTAGGTGGATCAAGCAAAGAGCCAGCTGCAGCACTGATGTGCATTCTGAGAGAAGCATTGCGCTGCTATCAGGAGACACGTGAAGTCGGTGTATGCGGCGCTGCAAGGCGAGATTTCTCCTCTGCAGGACAGAGTACGTTTGCCCTGGCATGTGAGCTGAGGAGAGGTGTTGGAGTTCATATGCTTTGGCAAACACTTTGTATCAAAAAATCTGGCAAAGATGTCTTCCTCCACAACGATCGATTGATCGATGTGAATGGAGAAATCACGTTTGCCAGGACATAGGAGCTGAAGTGGGTATGGATGTTTGGGCGGAGCCCCTATGTCCCTGGCAATCGCCAGGCCCTTTTCTTCTTGCATATTTTTGGCAGAGATTTTTCATCCACATCAATCGATGCGAATGAAGAAATCTGTGCCGTTCATTTTTTCTTTCAGCCCAGAGGCTGAATGGAAAAAAAATCTCATTACCCGTATGCTCCATATAAGGAGAATCGTGTAATGATTGCGGAGACCCTGAAATGCCAGGGCAGTACAAAAACCCCACATGTGACCCCATTTTGGAAAGAAGACACCCCAAGGTATTCGCTGAGGGGCATATTGAGTCCATGAAAGATTGAACTTTTTGTCCCAAGTTAGCGGAAAGGGAGACTTTGTGAAAAAAAACAAAAAAAATCAAATTCCGCTGACTTGTGCGAAAAAAAAAAAAATATGAACTCGCCATGCCCCTCACAGAATACCTTGGGGTGTCCTCTTTCTAAAATGGGGTCACATGTGGGGTATTTATACTGACCTGGCATTTTAGGGGCCCTAAAGCGAGAGAAGAAAAATGTGTAAAAATGCCCTCCTAAAAGGTACTCATTGGATTTAGGGCCCCTTTAGCACCTTGGCTGCAAAAAAGTGGCACACATGTGGTATCGCCGTACTCAGGAGAAGTAGGGCAATGTGTTTTAGGGTGTATTTTTACATATACCCATGCTGGGTGAGACAAATATCTCTGTAAATGGACAACTTTGTATAAAAAAATGGAAAAAGTTGTCATTTAAAGAGATATTTTCACACCAGTATGGGTATATGTAAAATACACCCCAACACTTGCCTACTCTCCTGAGTCAGCGATCCACATGTGTGCACTTTGCATCAACATGCTAAAGGGCCCCAAATCCAATGAGTACCTTTAGGATTTCACAGGACATTTTTACGCATTTGGATTCCAAACTGCTTCTGACGTTTAGGGGCCCCTAATATGCCAGGACAGTATAAATACCCCACAAGTGACCCCATTTTAGAAAGAAGACACCCCAAGGTATTCTGTGAGGGGTATGGTGAGTTCATGTAAAAGTTTATTTTTGTCACAAGTTAGTGGAATATAAGACTTTGTAAAAAAAAAAAAAATTCCATTTCCGCTAACTTGTGCCAAAAATAAAAACTTCCATGAACTCACTATGCCCCTCAGCGAATACCTTAGGGTGTCTACTTTCCGAAATGGGGTCACTTGTGTGGTATTATACTGTCCTGGCATATTAAGGGCCCTAAACGTCAGAAGCAGTTTGGAATCCAAATGCGTAAAAATGTCTGTGAAATCTAAAGGAACTCGTTGGAATTTGGGCCCTTTACGCACCTTGGCTGCAAAAAGTGGCACACATGTGGTATTGCCGTACTCAGGAGAAGTAGGGCAATGTGTTTTAGGGTGTATTTTTACATATACCCATGCTGGAGTGAGACAAATATCTCTGTAAATGGACAACTTTGTATAAAAAAATGGAAAAGTTGTCATTTAAAGAGATATTTTCACACCAGCATGGGTATATGTAAAATACACCACAAGCACATTGCCCTACTCTCCTGAGTACGGCGATACCATGTGTGACACTTTTTGCAGCCAAGATCGCAAAGGGCCTAAATCAATGAGTACCTTTAGGATTTCACAGGACATTTTACGCATTTGGATTCCAAACTGCTTCTGACGTTTAGGGGCCCCTAATATGCCAGGACAGTATAAATACCTACAAGTGACCCCATTTTAGAAAGAAGACACCCCAAGGTATTCCGTGAGGGGTATGGTGAGTTCATGTAAAAGTTTATTTTTGTCACAAGTTAGTGAAATATGAGACTTTGTAAAAAAAAAAAATCAATTTCCGCTAACTTGTGCCAAAAATAAAAACTTCCATGAACTCACTATGCCCCTCAGCAGAATACCTTAGGGTGTCTACTTTCCGAAATGGGTCACTTGTGTGTATTTATACTGCCCTGGCATTTAGGGGCCCTTAAGCGGAGAAGTAGTTTGGAATCAAATGCGTAAAATGGCCTGTGAAATCCTAATGGTATTCATTGGATTTAGGGCCCCTTATGCACCAGGCTGCAAAAAGTGTCACACATGTGGTATCGCCGTACTCAGGAGAAGTAGGGCAATGTGTTTTGGGTGTATTTTTACATATACCCATGCTGGGTGAGAGAAATATCTCTGTAAATGGACAACTTTGTATAAAAAAATGGAAAAAGTTGTCATTTACAGAGATATTTTCACACCCAGCATGGGTATATGTAAAAATACACCTAAGCACATTGCCCTACTTCTCCTGAGTACGGCATACCACATGTGTCACTTTTGCATCCAAGATGCAAAGGGCCCTAAATCCAATGAGTACCTTTAGGATTTCACAGGACATTTTTACGCATTTGGATTCCAAACTGCTTCTGACGTTTAGGGGCCCCTAAAATGCCAGGGCAGTAAAAATACCCACAAGTGACCCCATTCAGAAAGTAGACACCCTAAGGTATTCGCTGATGGGCATAGTGAGTTCATGGAAGTTTTATTTTTGTCACAAGTTAGCGAAAAATGAAATTTTTGAAAAAAAACAAAATCAATTTCCGCTAACTTGTGACAAAAAATAAAAACTTCCATGAACTCACTATGCCCCTCAGTAAATACCTTAGGGTGTCTACTTTCCGAAATGAGGTCATTTATGGGGTGTTTCTACTGTCTGGGCATTGTAGCACGTCAGGAAACAGGACAGGCGCTCAGAAACTCAAATTGCGGAAATTCACTTTTTTGCACCATAGTTTGTAAACGCTATAACTTTTAACCAAACCAATAAATATACACTTATAGAATTTTTTTTTATCAAAGACATGTAGAACAATACATTTAGTGAAAAATGTATAGAGAAATGTAGTTTTATTTGGCAAATTTTCCAACAGAAAGTGAAAAATGTCATTTTTTTGAAAAAAAAGTAAAAATGTCAGCAAGAATGAAATAGCACCAAATGAAAGCTCTATTAGTGAGAAGAAAAGGAGGTAAAATTCATTTGGGTGGTAAGTTGTATGACCGAGCTATAAACGGTGAAAGTAGTGTAGTGCGGATTTGTAAAAAAGGGCCTGGTCACTAGGGGGGTATAAACCTGTGGTCTTCAAGTGGTTAATAAATAAATATAATAAACGTGACATAATAAATAAACATGACAGTATAGCAGGTAAAGCAATAGTCGTAGCACTACCACAGAACTAAGTCTTTTGCGAGTGGTTATTTATCTTTTACCAGACGCGTTTCGAAGTAGATCCCTACTTCTTCCTCAGTGGTATCAATCGCAATAGAAATTTGTGGTTCTTTATACCCCATATTGTCTGTAAGAATCTGTGGGATGGATCTCTGGATTATTAGAATCGATTTCTTCACAATGCGGTTTCGGTACAGATTGGATGCATTTTTTTTTTTATCTATACATAATTTTGTGTACAGTTGCTTAGTGTCTAGATATACATATCTTATGCAGTCAATTTGTGTTATTTGTATGAATATATGAGAATTACATGAAAATATATAAAGAGATTATGGATAAAAATGAAATAAAAAATAAATAAAAACATAAATGAAAAAATGATAAAAATAACATGAATTCCTTTTCATACTGTTGGATCTTTCATATTGTCTAGGTGGTTCTATATTCTTGTAGGTAGATAGGTGTGTGGGGGCCCGCTGCTAAGGAGACATCGCAGTGCTGATAGACAGCCAGACATGCGATCTCTCGTCGGCGGAGGGCACCCCCAACACTCTGGTTATAAAAAACGTTGTGGTGAAAATCTTTAAAATGTTTGGACAATGAGTGTTTCTCATGTCCTTTCCTAATATTTGTTAAGTATTCTGCTATCCTCACTTTCAACAAAATAGTTTTTATTAGAATTTTTAAAGAAATTTCAATATAACATACAGAAAATGGAATGTTTCACACGTAATATTGCTTCATATCACATGAGGTGAGAACACATAATCTACATTTCAAACATAATTATAAACATGTACACAACCGTGTCTTCTTAAATCTTTGTTAACTTTAACATTAAATGAATAATGAAAAGTAAATCTTTATTACATTTAGAACATATCTTTAATTTCATGTATCACTAATCTTTTCTGGCAATACTAAATTGGCTTTATGCATTACAATCTTTATTATATTTATGTTTTCTCTTATGTTGTCTAACTTTTCGGTTGACCGGCTCCTTTCACACAACCGACACCCCCCTTACCTGGGGAAGTACTTTAGCCATGCTTCCCATTTTTATTGCATAATGGTATTCCTGTCCATACATATTGCATACAATTTTTCATTGATACAGCTTCTTGACACCATCTTTATAATATTTTTAATAATTGGTATTGTTTCTGTTTCCCATTTTTTTGCTATCAACATTCTGTATGCAATAAAGATGTGTATCAAAGGGAACTGCACCAATGAATCTATAGAGTCTATTCCCAGATTCAGCAATAACAGTTCTGGGGTGATAGTAAGGGTTTTACCTTGCTATACTCACTTTCAACGGTCTCTTTGTTCTTACAATATATTGTCGGTTACAAGGGCACTGGACAATGTAGATGACACTGGAGGTATTGCATGTCAGGCAATCTTTTATTTCCAATGAAAATGAGTTTTGTGTGGACATAATTTTACTAGTTTTTCTTGGAAATACCGTGTTTCTACATCCCATGCATTTCCCACAACTATAAAATCCACTCATGTTTGTCCAATTCTGTAAAGTGACTGCTTTTTTTTGGTGATATTTAATAGAGGAGGACACTTTCAGGCCAAAATTAGGTGCCTTTGTGAAAGTAATTAAGGGTGTTGTTGGTATTAGGGGACCTATTATCTTGTCCCTTAAAATATGGTGCCAATGCTGATTTATAATACATTGTATTTGTTTGAATTATGCGTTATGGGGTAACTATCCTTAGCTCTACTTCTTTTTGTGCATCTTCTTTATGTCCCGTTTGAAAAAATGATGTCCTTTCCATTTTTCTTACCTTCTCTAATGCATTATCGATTATTTTTTCAGTACAATTCTTTTTTTTAAGTTGCGTTTTCATTTTTATGGCCTCCTCCTCAAATATTTCATTGGTAGTGCAATTTCTTTTAATGCGTCGAAATTGCCCTAAGGGGATGTTTAGAAGCCATCTCGGTAAATGACAGCTTGAGAATAATATAAAACTATTTTTTGCAGTGTTTTCATTTATAGTAATTTTTTAATCTAAAAATTCAACATGTTCCTTATTGATATTTGATGAGAAAGTTAAATTAAACTAATTATCATTGATCTCTTCTAGGATGGATTTGAGTTGTACTTCTCCCTTATTCCAAATAAACAGTATATCATCTATATATCTCTGCCATAGGACCAGGCCCCCACCCACTTATCTACCTACAAGAATATAGTACCACCTAGACAATATGAAAAATCCAAAAATTCCAACAATATGAAAAGAAATTCATGTTATTTTTATAATTTTTTAATTTTTTTATTTCATTTTTGTCCATAATCTCTTTATATATTTTTATATATTTTTATGTAATTATATATATTCATACAAATTGGAAAAATGGCTACAGGTTTCTAGGAGTAGCTCACTCCTATGTGATCAAGGGATAGGTGCTCTAGTCCAATATACTGTTTCACCCTTACAGAAAGAAACTATAGATAAATAAAGTAATTGTGGACTGGCACTATGGAATGTGTATAGGTAATTGAATAGTCTGAATTAACAGGCTACCACCATAATAGTTATAAAATAATTCTTACACATTTATTAATATACATAAAATAAAAATAAGAAAAAGTCAATATAAAACAATAATCATAAAATAGCTGAATGGGTTCAACAGAAGAGACAGAGGTCCTTCTAGTGTTATTTCAAAGATCCAGGGTATACAAGCCCTATGAAATGGAATATGTGCACTTGATTTCCTGTGAGTGACTTTGAGGGTTCACAGTCTCTCTTTGGGACTGTACTTAATGTGCAGTAGTTAAATTATATTGATCATATCTCCTGTAGAGAGCCCTAATATGTAGAAAGGTGCAATTTGTATCATATAGTGACAACCAGTGGATTTCTTTGGTTTATAGCATCTAGATTCCTAGTATTTTTGTATATACAGTCCATCTCTGTATGTACAACTGGGATGGGCTATAAATGGAAAGCCAAAAATATGGGAGAAGAGCTGCCACTGAGGAAGGGAAAGAGGTCCCTGAAACGCATCTGGCGTGAAGCTATTAACTCCCATAGGACCACAGAATATAAGGAGGCCTCCTAGCAGATCAACTCTACAGTCATTCTATAGACTATTTACGATCAACCCAAGCACTTCGGATTTTACAAGTACCTGTAATAACTTAATGGTACCAACTCTCGTGAGATCCTGTCATATGATATGATCCATATTGAGATCCCGCCGCAAATCACGTGACACGCCGGCGCTCGGACTAGCGAGCATGTCAGTACAAGCAGACGGAGCAGTAAACCGAAGATCTAACGCTGGGTATGTAACCAAAGAACTATTTGAAGACAAGCGGAGGTAAGAGTACACTTACCTGCTTTGTTGTGTGTCGTGCCTATACACCAAGCACGTGGTTCAGGATTTGAAATACAGTCCGGACCCCTTCATTTAAGAGCTGGACTGTATATACAAAAATCCTAGAAATCTAGATGCTATAAACCAAAGAAATCCACTGGTTGTCACTATATGATACAAATTGCACCTTTCTACATATTAGGGCTCTCTACAGGAGATATGATCAATATCATTTAACTACTGCGCAGTAAGTACAGCCCCAAAGAGGGACTGTCAGCCAGTCCACAATTACTTTATTTATCTACAGTTTCTTTCTGTAAGGGTGAAACAGTATATTGGACTAGAGCACCTATCCCTTGATCACATAGGAGTGAGCTACTCCTAGAAACTTGTAGCCATTTTTCCAATATTTCATTCACCCATTTGGAATTTAGCTCCTTCTATTGTGACCATGGATGTGTGGAACCATATGGAAGATAAAATACAGAAAGTAGAAACGTTCTCATTTGACACATTAGAAGGTATAGAAATGTTACAAACAAGAGAAAAGTCTGTATCCAAGACCTTTAGGGAACTGGAGAACTTACTTATAAAAAAAACTTAGACAATATTGGGAAATTAGATCTTTGCGACAATTCTTAAACCAAAATATGATACCAAAAGGTTTACAACTGACAAAAACACCAGCACAGGATTTGTGGAGTCAGGAATTTAACAAAGAATGGGATACAGTATTAAATACACAATCACGGGCACTAATTGAATTAATTATAAAACGTAGAACACAAATATCAGAGGCACTATCCAAAAAAATAAATCAAATTAAAAGTAATATGTAGGGATGAGCAAACCCGAACTGTACAGTTCGGGTTCGTACTGAATTTTGGGGTGTTTGTGACACGGACCGGAACCCGAACATTTACATAAAAGTTCGGGTTCGTTGTTTGGCAATTTCTATGGCGAGTTTTGAAAGCCATCACAGCCATGCCTACTAATGGCATGGCTGTGATTGGCCAAGTGCAGCATGTGACGCAGCCTCTATTTAAGCTGGAGTCACGTCGCGCCGCACGTCACTCTGCTCTGATTAGTGTAGGGATAGGATGCAGCTGCTGTTGCAGGGATGACCTCAGCAAAAACACTTAATGAAGTGATCGATCTACAGCTGTGAATCATTCAACTTCTGCTAGTTAATTGCTCACTGTTTTCAGGCTGCCCAGAGCTTTTTTTCTGTCACTTTTTTCTGGGGTGATCGGCGGCCATTTTGTGTCTTGTGGTGCGCCAGCACAAGCTGCCACCCAGTCCATTAATCCATCAATAGTATTTATTTTTTTTGCTATATCCTACATCAGGGGCTTGGCTGTGCTTATTGTCACGAAACTCAGGATAGAATTTTCTATATTTTATTGAGAGGTGAAATTCACTTAAAAAAATAGCAATCCCCTAAATCTGGTGTTCCAGCTGTGGCTAGCCAAGTGTAATTCTGTCTGGCAAAGAATATATATTTTTTTCTGGGGTGAAATTAAATTTCCAAAATAGCAATACCCTAAATCAGTGGTTTCAGCTGTGGCTAGACAAGTTTCATAGTGTCCGTCAAAGGATACATTATTTTCTGGGGTGAAATTCAGTTACAAAAATAGAAATATCGTAAATCTGGTGTTTCAGCTGTGACTGGACAAGTTTCATAGTGTCCATCAAAGGATATATTATTTTCTGGGGTGAAATTCAGTTGCAAAAATAGAAATACCATAAATCTGGTGTTCCAGCTGTGACTGGACAAGTTTCATAGTGTCCGTCAAAGGATATATTATTTTCTGGGGTGAAATTCAGTAGCAAAAATAGAAATACCGTAAATCTGGTGTTCCAGCTGTGACTGGACAAGTTTGATGGTGTCTGTCAAAGGATATATTTTGTTCTGGGGTGAAATTCAATTGCCAAAATAGCAATACCCAAAATCTGGTGTTCCAGCTGTTGCAGGCCAAGTGTAAATCTGTCTGTAAAAGGGTATATTACACTCAGCGTGCATCTCCAAGTGTATTTCTTTCCGTTAAAGGGTATATTACACAAAGTGTTAAAATACAAGTGCTGAAAGCATAATCCTATATATTTTTTCACACGCTACTGTGCATCTCCAAGTGTAAATCTGTCCATAAAAGGATACCTTTCATCCAGGGCCTAAATACTAGGCCTACAATTAATATTCCCCTAAATCTGTGGTAACGGCTGTGCCTGGATTAGTGTAATACGGTACATAAATAGATAGCCAGGTAGTGTTAGGTGCCTTTAAAAAAAAGGCCTGAATTTGAATTCAGTACATTGGGCCAAATAATTTTTTTCTTATTGTGGTGAACGGTAACAATGAGGAAAACATCTAGTAAGGGCCCGTCACTGGTGCTTGGCTGGGGGGAAACAGAGGACGATGATGATACGCCTCCCACAGAGGACAGCTTGTCCTTACCTCTGGGCAGCCTGGCACACATGAGCGACTATATGCTGCAGTGCCTGTGCAACGACATCAGAGTTGCCCACATTTTAACGTGTGCAGACTACAGGGTTGCCACCCTGCTGGATCCCGGTACAAAGACAATGTGCCCACCTTACTTCCTGCACTGGAGCGTGATAGGAAGATGCACGAGTACAAGCGCACGTTGGTAGACGCACTACTGATAGCATTCCCAAATGTCACAGGGGAACAAGTGGAAGCCCAAGGCGAAGGCAGAGGAGGTGCGAGAGGTCACCAGCTTGGCCAGCTCCTCTGAGGGCAGGGTTAGCATGGCAGAGATGTGGAAAAGTTTCGTCACCACGCCACAGCTAACTGCACCACCACCTGATACGCAACTTGTTAGCAGGAGGCAGCATTTCACTAACATGGTGGAACAGTACATGTGCACACCCCTCTACGTACTGACTGAGGGTTCAGCCCCATTCAACTTCTGGGTCTCCAAATTGTCCACATGGCCAGAGCTAGCCTTTTATACCTTGCAGGTGCTGGTCTGCCCGGCGGCCAGCGTTTTGTCTGAGCATGTATTCAGCACGGCAGGTGGCGTCATTACTGACAAACACAGCCGCCTGTCCACAGCCAACGTGGACAAGCTGACGTTCATGAAAATGAATCAGGCATGGATCCCACAGGACCTGTCCATCCCTTGTGCAGAATATACATTAATAACTACCTCCCCTTAACCATATATTCTTGTACTCCAGGGCACTTCTTTATTAAATCCTCTTTTTTAATTTTACCATTATTTTGCGGGGCAACCCAAAGTTGAATGAACCTCTCCTCCGTCTGGGTGCCAGGGGCCTAAATATCTGAAAGTGGCATTCTCCATTGGTGGGTGACATGAAGCCTGATTCTCTGCTTTGGGACCTCTCTCCTCTGTCTGGGTGCTGGGGCCTAAATGACTAAAAGTGGCCTTCTCCGTTGGTGGGTGACATGATGCCTCTTTTGCTGCTATGGGACCTCTCTCCTCTGTCTTGGTGGCAGATATTTAACTCTTTTTACTGTCTAATGACCGCCCCATTGTCTGGGTGTCAGGGGCCTAAATTTCATATACTTGCTTGCTGTCTTGGTGGCAGACATTTAACACTTTTTACTGTCTAATGACCGCCCCATTGTTTGGGTGTCAGGGGCCTAAATTTAGTTTAATTGCTTGCTGTCTTGGTGGCAGACATTTAACTCTTTTTACTGTCTAATTACCGCCTCATTGTCTGGGTGTCAGGGGCCTATATTTTGTTTACTTGCTTGCTGTCTTGGTGGGATACATTTAACTCTTTTTACTGTCTATTGACCACCCCATTGTGTGGGTGTCAGTGGGATACATAAATGATAATGACCTGTTCCATTGCAGGTTGACCTGAGGCCTGTGTTGCTGTTACGGGACTGCTCTCCTCTTTGCGGCTGCCATGGCCCTGAGTCTGTGAATGAGGCCTGTGGCACTCCAGGCAGACATGGATCCTTTTTGGCTGTGATAAGAACTTCAACTCCCATAGCATTCCCACCTGATGCCACCCCAACCTCCTATTCTACCTCCTCCTCCTCCTCCAAGTTGGCAATTGATATTGGTTAATTTTTATTTATTTTATTTTATTTTAAGTCATTTCCCTATCCACATTTGTTTGCTGGGGATTTACTTACATTTTGCTGCCTTTTGCAGCCCTCTCCCATTTCCTGGGCTATTTTACAGCCTTTTTAGTGCCCAAAAGTTCGGGTCCCCATTGACTTCAATGGGGTTCAGGTTCGGAGTGAAGTTCGGGTCGAGTTCGTATCCCGAACCCGAACATTTTCGGGAAGTTCGGCCGAACTTCTCGAACCCGAACATCCAGGTGTTCGCTCAACTCTAGTATAATGGAGCACTTAAAGAAAGATGAAATATATAACAATTGGCAAAAAAAAATATGTCAAAGTTAGGATAAAACAGAGCAGGATATAATCTCCAAAAAAAGCAAAAAGCTTAAAAATCCTGAAAAATCTCAAATACAAGAAGCACATAAATCCACTGAGACAAAACTAACAAATAGAAATCATACAGAAACAACCTTTGTAGAAAAATCAAGGTACAATATACCAGTAAAAAATCGATATGAAAATCTCACAGAACAACCTTTTTTAGATCGAACTTCCCCACACCATTCACCAAGAATAAGACACAAACTATCACAATCACCAGTATACAAGAAGACTCCGCCAAAACACCAATACAATCTAAGACACAACAGTGCACAAGCAGGACATGTAGAGAATCATTATCAACACCCACGAGACACCCACGAATACCAAGATATATGGAACACCAAATGATAACGCCGATACACGTGAGACACCCACGAATACCAAGATATATGGAACACCAAATGATAACGCCGATACACAAAGAACACTGTCCGGAACAACAAAAAGAAATAAGAAAACACGGAGAGGAAGGAAGAAGGCACAGAGATCACAGAAGGGATTATTAGATATAGAACAACAAAAAAACATTATGAATTTGAGTGGTATACCCCTGACACCAGCACAACTGTCACTACTTAATAAGACTCAAATTTGCTCCATCCACAAAACCTAACAAATTCGATACATATATTGGCATACAAAAATTTATAAAAAATATGTCTGAAGAAGTATTTCTTAAAAAATCCAGTAAATCCACATATACAAACAGTTGATAAATTCCCCCATACAAGTTTAAGAAATAAATCTAAAAAATTTCCCAGAAGTGAGATAGGACCAGAGCTAGCCAGCTTCCAGAAATGCGTGGAGGCAGACTTAAGAAAGTTAAAAGAAAAAAGATTCCATGGGAAAAATTTAACTAAAAAAGAAGCATTAGTTATGAGAGAACTGCAAGAAAAGGAGAACATAACTATTCGGCCTGCAGACAAGGGCGGTGCAATAGTAATCCTAGATACTATAAAATATAATGAAGAATGCCATAGACGGTTATCTGATACTACCACATATAAAAAATTAACAGGAGATCCGTTCATTTTATTTGGAGAAAAACTGCTTGATTACAGCAATAAAGGTTTGCAGCTGGGAATCCTCACAAAGACGGAATGTCACTATATTATGGGAACGCCTGGGAGGCTTCCGGTTCTCTACTGTTTACCAAAGGTACACAAGGTTGACACCCGTTGAACCCTCCAGGACGGCCCATAGTATCCGGCATCAGATCTCTGACTGCAAACCTTTCAAAATATATTGATATGTGGCTTCAACCTCTGGTTAGAAAAACGCAATCATATCTAAAAGACACTACAGAAATTATAAGGATTTTAGAAGACTGGATTTTAGCCACATTGAATCGCTGTATACGGTAATAAAGCATAATCAAGGTGTCGAGGCCCTTAAAATACAACTTGAAAGGAATCAAAAGATCAAACAAGAACAAATTGAGTTTATAGCAGAAGAGGTCAGACACATATTAGAGTATAATTACTTTTATTTTGATAATGACTATTACCTCCAGATCACGGGGACCGCCATGGGCACCAGGTTTGCCCCCAGTTATGCAAATATATTTTTAGCACATTGGGAGGATTCTTATATTGATCCCAAAAGAGGGGGCAACCTGGTGCTCTGGCGTAGGTATATCGACGATGTCATCCTCATTTGGAAAGGCAACGAAGATACACTACAGTCCTTCATTTCTGAATTAAATAATAATTCATGTAATTTAACCTTTATAGCTAGCATTAATAAGAAAGAAACAGAATTTCTAGATTTAAATATTAGCAAAAAAGAAAACAGGTAGATCTGTAAAACTTTACAAAAACCGACGGCTAGAAATGGGTATATACTTTATTCTAGCTGTCACTTATCTAACTGGCTAAAAAATGTACCATTTGGACAGTTTCGTCGCATAAAACGAAACTGTACAGAAGATACACAATTCCAAAAATAAGCACTATTGTTGAAGGAGAGATTTATATATATTTATCCATAATTGGATGAGTTTGAAGGGGTTCTATAGATGTAGAAAATGTCAGGGATGTAAAAATGTCAGGGATGTAAAACAACAAATTTTCCCAGAAAGACCACCAAAGTAACCTCAACTCAGAATAGTTTCTCTATAAACATCAAAAGTTTCCTAAACTGCAATACATCTAGCGTAATCTATTTAATCCAATGTCCCTGCCAAAGACAATATATTGGCAGGACAAAAAGACCGCTAAAAGTAAAGATAACATCTGAGAAATAATAAAAATGCATATATGAAACATTCGCTATCAAAGCACTTTAAGGAAAGTCACAACCAAGATCCAAGAGGTTTGACCTTTATGGCGTTACAGAAAATAGACAAACACTGGCAGAGGGGGGAAGCATATAGAAAAAATGTCTAGGGCCGAATCAAGATTCATCTTTGATTTCGTAAGCCTTATTCCCATGGGCCTAAATGATGAATTAGAAATTTTTGGCTTCTTGTAAGTTTTGGTCTGGGCTGCATGCCTGACATCCAATGGGGAGTCATATGTCCGGCTGTTTATCAGCACTATGACTCTCCCTTGGTAGCAGACATGCAGCCCCATACACCATTAATCACCTCACCTTCTCTTCTCCTCAATGATACAAGAAAGAGATATATCAGAACGCCTATATACCTTCTAGTATACAGCTATCAGATATATGTTTTTGTAGATATTATATGTGTTTGCCACTATTGTTTTTAAATATCAAAATAATCTGTATTATGTACAGTAGATAATAGAAAGATAATAACAAGTCTTATGTATGTACAGCAATTTTCTTCACTTTTCTGAACTAAAGCACAATAGAGCTTTTTCTTTTATTGGACAACAAATATCGACTATGACACACATCATATGCAAAAAACGCATAAATGCCCAAAAAAAGGCAGCAAAATCGCATGCAAATCGCATATGAGGAAAATGAATCCTAATCCGTAAAGGGATTCATCCCAACCAGTCTTTTTGTACAACTGGGATGGGCTATAAATGGAAATCCAAAAATATGGGAGAAGAGCTGCCACTGAGGAAGGGGAAAGAGGTCCCCGAAACGCATCTGGCGTGAAGCTATTAACTCCCATAGGACCACAGAATATAAGAAGGCCTCCTAACAGATAGACTCTACAGTCATTCTATAGACTATTTACGATCAACTTAAGCACTTCGGATTTTACAAGTAACTCTAATAACTTAATAGTACCAACTCTCATGAGATCCTGTCATATGATCCACATTGAGATCCCACCGCAAATCACGTGACACACCGGCGCTCAAACTAGCGTACCAAAACTGCATTGTGAAGAAATCGATTCTAATAATCCAGAGATCCATCCCAAAATTCTTACAGACAATATGGGGTATAAAGAACCACCAATTTCTATTGCGAGTGATACGACCATATTAAAGGTAATATATATATAAATATATATATATATATATATATATATATATATATTTCCACGTGACTCCAATTGGACGAGTGCCGGTCTACTTTTCTATAGAATTTACTTTTTTTTTTTTGAAGGGGGTGATTCAAAATAGATCCAGAGCACCATGCTATGGTAACAAGCAGTGAGTAGAGTTCAGCAAACACCTGGATGTTCAGGTTCGAGACGTTCGGCCGAACTTCACGAAAATGTTCGGGTTCGGGATCCGAACTCGACCCGAACTTGAACCCAAACCTGAATCCCATTGAAGTCAATGGAGACCCGAACTTTTGGGCACTAAAAATGCTGTAAAATAGCCCTGGAAAAGGCTAGAGGGCTGCAAAAGGCATCAAAATGTAGGTAAATCCCCTGCAAACAAATGTGGATAGGGAAATGACTTGAAATAAAATAAATAAAAATTAACCAATATCAATTGGCAACTTGGAGGAGGAGGTGGAATAGGAGGTTGGGGTGGCGTCAGGTGGGAATGCTCTTGGAGTTGAAGTTCACATCACAGCCAAGAAGGATACATGTCTGCCAGCAGTGTCACAGGCCTCACTCACAGTCTCAGGCCAATGGAAACCATACATGGGAGTTGAAGTTGTCATCACAGCCAAGAAGGAATCTTGTCTGCCTGCAGGGCCACAGGCCTCAGTCAAACATTCAGGCCCACGGGACCCACAAAGAGGAGAGTTAAAATCACGCCAAGACTAGTATTGGTCCCGTAACGGCAACACAGGCTTCAGGTAAACCTGCAAAGGAACAGGCCATTATCATTTATGTAGGCCCCTGACACCCAGACAGAGGAGAGGTCATTTTACAGTAAAAAGAGGTTAATGTCTCCCACC
Organism: Bufotes viridis; assembly: GCA_033119425.1. NCBI lineage: Eukaryota > Metazoa > Chordata > Amphibia > Anura > Bufonidae > Bufotes > Bufotes viridis. Next base: position 422,845,660 of record CM065589.1, read on the forward strand.
AATGCAGCAAGCGATGAAACAAAATATAGGCCCCTGACAACCAGACAATGGGGAGGTCATTTGACAGTAAAAAGAGGTTAATGTCTCTCACCAATACAGCAGGTGATGAGACAAAATATAGGTCCCTGACAAGCAGACAATGGGGGGGGGCAGGTTGGGGGGTCATTTGACAGTAAAAAGAGGTTAATGTCTCCCACCGATACAGCAGGCGATGAAACAAAATATAGGCCCCTGACACCCAGACAATGTAGAGGTCATTTGACAGTATAAAGAGGATAATGTCACCCACCAAAGCAACAGGTGATTATCTGAAATGTAGGTCCCTGGCACCCAGACAGAGGAGAGAGGTTCCATAGCAGAAAATCAGGCTTCATGTCACCCAGCAATGGAAAAGGCCACTTTCAGTTATTTAGGCCCCAGCAGCCAGACAGAGGAGAGAGGTCCCATAGCAGAAAATCAAGCTTGATGTCACACGCCAAAGCAGCAGGCGATTAACAGAATTTTAGGCCCCTGACACCCAGACAGATGAGAGGTTCATTAAACTTGGGGTTGCCCCCAAAATAATGGTACAATAAAAAAAAAGAGGATTCAATAAAGAAGTGCCCTGGAGTACAAGAATGTATGGTTGAGGGCATGGCAGTTATAAATGTGTATTCTGCACAAGGTAGGGACAGGTCCTGTGGGATACATGCCTGGTTCATTTTAATGAACGTGAGCTTGTCCACGTTGGCTGTGGACAGACGGCTGCGTTTGTATGTAATGACGACCCCCTGCTGTGCTAAATACACGTTCAGACAATACACTGGCCGCAGGGCAGGCCAGCACCTCCAAGGCATAAAGGGCAAGCTCTGGCCATTTGGACAATTTGGAGACCCAGAAGTTAAATGGGGCAGAACCATCAGTCAGTACGTGGAGGCGTACTGTTCCACTATGTTGTTGAAATGCTGCCTCCTGCTAACACGTTCCCTATCAGCTGGTGGTGCAATTTGCTGTGGCGCGGTGACAAAACTTTTCCACAGCTCGGCCATGCTAACCCTGCTGTCTGAGGAGCTGGCCGTGACACAGCTGCGTTGGCGACCTCTTCCTCCTCCTCCTCTGCCGCCTCAGCCTTCGCCTTGGGCTTCTACCTGTCCCCCCGTTTCAGTTGGGAATGCCCTCAGGAGCGCGTCTACCAGCTTGCACTGGTAGTCGCACATCTTCCTATCACGCTCCAGTGCGGAAATTGAGGTGGGCATGTTGTCCTTGTACCAGGGATACAGTAGGTTGGCAACCCGGTAGTCAGCACAAGTTAAAATGTGGGCAACTCTGCTGTCGTTGCACAGGCACTGCAGCATGTAGTCGCTCATGTGTGCCAGGCTGCCCAGAGGTAACGATAAGCTGTCCTCTGTAGGTGGTGTATCGTCTGTGTCCTCTGTATGCCCCCAGCAACGCTCCAGTGATGGCCCTAAGCTGCGTAGGGTGCCACCCTGCAGTAAAACCGGTCCCTCCTCCTCCTCCTCTACCCCATCCTCGTCCTCCAGAAGTGTGCTCTAGCTGTCCACATGTGTACCTGGCCTCTGCTGGTGTAGGAACCCACCCTCTGAGCCACTTCTGTATGACCTGCCTGAAACCCTGTGAAATGCCTCCTCCTGTGCCGCATCCTCTTTCATCATCTCCGTAATATTTTTTTCAAGGAGACATAGAAGTTGTATTGTGATGCTAACAACGGCATCATCAGCACTGGCCATGTTGGTTGAGTACTCCAAAGACCGCAACAAGGTACAAAGATTTCGCATGCAGGCCCAGTCACTGGTGGTGAAGTGGTGCTGATCCGCAGAGCGACTGACCCATGCATACTCCATCTGAAACTCCACTCGCACAGTCTCTCCAGCATATGTAAGGTGGTGTTCCACCTGGTGGGCATGTCGCATATGAGGCGGTGAGCAGAAAGGCCGAAGTTATGTTGCAGCACAGACAAGCAAACAGCAGTAGGGTGAGAACTCAGGTTTTTAAGAAACTTCTGCGCAACCAGATTCAGCACATGCGCCAAGCAAGGGATGTGCGTCAAACCGGCTAGTCCCAGAGCTGCAACGAGATTTCGACCATTATCACACACCACCAGGCCAGACTTGAGTCTCACCGGCAGCAACCACTCATCAGTCTGCTGTTCTATGCCCCTCCAAAGCTCCTGTGCGGGGTGGGGTTTGTCACCCAAACACATGAGTTTTAAAATCGCCTGCTGACGTTTACCCCGGGCTGTGCTGAAGTTGGGGGTGAGGTTTCGATGACCGGATGTGGGGGTGGTAGAAGAGGAGGAGGAGGAGGATGATGCAGAGTAGGAGGAGGAAGCAACAGGAGGCAATAAATAATGCCCTGCAATCCTTGGTGGTGGAAGGACATGCGCCAAACCGCTATCTGCCTCGTGCCCAGCTGCCACTACTTTTACCCAGTGTACAGTTAGGGAGATATAGCGACCCTGGCTGTGCTTACTGGTCCATGTATCTGTGGTTATATGGACCTTGCCACAGATGGCGTTGTGCAGCGCACACTTGATTTTGTCCTCCACTTGGTTGTGCAGGGAATAGACGGCTCGCCTGGAAAAGTAGTGGCGGCTAGGAACAATGTACTGGGGGACAGCCACCGCCGTCAGCTGTTTGAAACAGTCCGTCTCCACCAGACGGAATGACATCATTTTAAAGGCCAGTATTTTTGAAATGCTGGCATTCAGGGCCAGGGCTCGATGGTGGCTAGGTGGGTATTTCCTCCTTCTCTCTAATGTTTGGGAGATGGACAGCTGAATGCTGCTGTGTGACATGGTGGAGAAGATGCTTGGTGATGGTGTCGTATGTGGTGGTGTTGGTGGAACATCCTCTGTTTGCTGGTCGCCAGGTGCCACGGTGATGCCAAAGGTAGAGGGAGAGACCGAGCCAGCAGCAGAAGAGGGAGCAGGAGGAGCATGAGAGAGTTCCTTGTTTTTAAGGTGTTTACTCCACTGCAGTTCATGCTTTGCATGTAGATGCCTTATCATGCAGGTTGTGCTCAGGTTAAGAACGTTTATGCCTCGCTTCAGGCTCTGATGGCACAACATGCAAACCACTCGTGTCTTGTCGTCAGGACATTGTGTGAAGAACTGCCACGCCAATGAACTCCTTGGAGCAGGCCTTGGTGTGCTCGGTGCCTGGGTGCGGTGGAAAGTAGCAGGCGAACTGTCTCTGGAACGGCCGCTGCGCTTTTGCTCCCAGCCCCCTCGTTTGCTGTGCTGTTACCTCTGTGCAACCACCGCCTCTTCCTCAGAACTGCACGCCTCTTCCACCCATTCATGACCCCTGCCCTCCTCATCGGTCTGCACATTGCAGAAAGCCACAGCAGTTGGCACCTGTGTTTCGTCATCATCAGAGATGTTTTGTGGCGGTATTCCCATGTCCTCATCCTGCAACAAAAGTGGTTGAGCATCAGTGCATTCAAGGTCTTCCTCTTCTGGGGCAGGGCTAGGTGGATGGGCCGGGGAAACCCTGCCAACAGAGTCAACTAAAAGCATGAGACTTTCCTGCATGACTTGGGGCTCTGACTGCTTGGCTGATTTACAAGGGGGTGAGGTGGAAGTCTGATGGGCATGGACTGCAGGTGCCAACTCTGAGCTTTCTGCAGAGGACTGGGTGCTAGATACTGTGAAGGAACTGGAGGCACTGTCAGCCACCCAATCTACTATCGCCTGTACATGTTCTGGCTTCACCATCCGTAGAGCGGCATTTGGACCTATCAAATAACGCTGCAGATTCTGTCGCCTTCTCGCACCAGAGGAAGGTGTTTGGCTTGGACTGGTAGTTGGCGCTGAACGGCCACGCCCTCTCCCAGCAACAGGAGCTCCTCCAACACCACCACGACCATGCCCACGTCCCTTATTTGATGTTCTCCTCATTGTTTGCGTTCACCCACCAAGCTGAAAGATTGGTCTCTCTCCGGTGTTAATTTACCTGCCACTAGTCGACAATTACGTTTGCTAAGGCAGTGCCCGTGTCATAAAAATGCTCTGTGGACCCAGAACAATGTTTTTTGTGCTCAAAATACACTGATTCTCAGTGTAAAAATTGTAATGTAAAAATTTTTTGGTATGCTGTATGCACAAGTGCTTTGTGGAACAAGAACAAGTATTTTTGTAATAAAATACAGAAAATTAGTATTTCACTGCTGTAAATTGAAATTAATTTTTTATACGCCGGATGCACAAATGTTTTTTCGGCCTAAAACACGGCTTTTTTAATAAAACCCCAAAATGCAGTTTTTAACTGCTGTACATTAAAAGTAGATATTTATACTATGTATGGACACCAGATTTGGGGACCCAGAACACGGATTTGGTCACCAAAATTCACAAATGAAATATTAGACTGCTATAAATTGTAAATAATTATTTAAACGACGGATGCACAATAGTTTTTGTCGGCCTAAAACACGGCTTTTTTCAATAAACCCCAAAATGCAGTTTTTACTGCTTTAAATTTAAATTAGATATTTATACTATGTATGGACACCAGATTTGGGGACCCAGAACACAGATTTGTTCACCAAAATTCACAAATGCTGAATTTAACTGCTATATATTGGAAATAATTGTTTAAACGACGCATGCACAACTGTTTTTTCGGCCTAAAACACAGCTTTTTTCAGTAAAACCCCAAAATGCAGTTTTTTACTGCTGTAAATTTAAATTAGATATTTATACCGTGTCTATACAACTGCTTTGTGAAGCAAGAATATTGCTTTTTACACACAAAAAAGAATAATGCACTATTTCTCAGCTGTAATGTGAAATCGGTATTTAAGCAGTGTATTTTAAGATGCTCTGTGGATCAGGATTACCACTCTTTTGTCAAAAAAATACACTTATGCTGTATTTTACAGCAGCAATGTAAAATAGGTGGTTGTAATGAGTATTTCAGACTGTTTGGTGGACCTTGAACAACGTTTTTTTTTCTATAAAAAACAAAGAAGCACTATTTCCAGGCAGAAATATTAAATATGTCGTTGGATGGTGTATGCAAAACTGTTTTGTGGACAAAGAATACGGGTTTTCCCCCAAAATTACACGGATTCTCTATTTCACCGCAGAAATGTAAAATATATATTTTGGCGGTGTAAAACAGGCTTGGTGGATCAGGATGACCACTTTTTTTAAACTAAAATACTCTGATCCACTATTTGATAGCTGACATGGAATATATGGCTTAGTGCATAGTATATAAAAGTGCTCTGTGGCACCACAGATCCCAGGCTAGACAAATGGACTATGTCAGCCCTTAACCATACAAAAGGCAATATAGGGAACTTGAGCAGCCAGAGAAAAAGTTTTTTTTTTCCTTCACTGAGCTACAAAATAGGATTAGGCTGATGTCCCTGGCAGGCTGGCAGACATGCAGTACACTGCAGCAGAGATAAAAAATTTCCGTTCGCAAACGGCCAACACGAATTTCCGCAAATGTTCGTGAACGGGCAAACCGTCATAGACTTCAATAGGCATGCGAAATTTAAAACCCACAGGGACTCTTTCTGGCCACAATAGTGATGGAAAAGTTGTTTGGCATGCCGGCAGGGGAACCATGGCAAAACTCCCATGGAAAATTACGTAGTTAACGCAGAGTCGGGTTTTAATCCATAAAGGGCATAAATCACCTAACATTCCTAAATTGTTTGGAATAACGTGCATTGGTCTCTCTGGATCGCGTGATCTCAGCGGCCCAGTTACTCGTCGTTGACGCGCAGGCGTGTCATCTCGCGAGAGGCGAGATTTCGCGATCTTTGCGCCTGAACAGGCGCACAGAAGATCGGGGCAAGCTCAGACGAAGTTCGTCACCAGCCTGCCAGCCAATGATCGGCGCTGGCAGGCTGGTGACTTTTAAAAAAACGAATCACAAGCCATATAATGCATTATATTTATAAATATAATGCATTAATTGGCTTCTGTACTCTGTGGTGGGTCCTTTTCATCGGTTGGACCCAGCACAGAGCACCTGTCACAGTGAGCACACCAAGCACTACATATTTAGCCCCAGATCACCCCCCATCACCCCAAATAACCCCTTGATCACCCCATATCAATCACCTGTCAATCACTAGTGAAAGGAAAAAAAGTGATCAGTGTAAACTGTCACTTTTTTTTTTCACCAGTATTGACTGCTAGGTTTAGGTTAGTTTAGGCCCCTTTGGTAGCTAGTTAGCTTTCGTTAGCGCCCAGCCCACCGCACCGCAGTCACTAATTCGCTGATTAGCGTAGCGCTAATCAGCATTTGTACTTTTATAGTATCTGTAAGTGATCAGAACTGATCACAGTCAAATCTATAATAGTATTAGTGTCACCTTAGTTCGCCCCCCACCCAAAACGCAGTGTTTTCCCGATCAAGCCTGATCGGTCGCCCACACGTGCGTTCACCCACACCCGCCCCGCCGCAGTGACAATTTTTTTTTTTTTTTATCACTGCACAATCACTTCACAAGCGCTGCGGCGATAAAAAAACAGTTTTGATCTTTTTTATCAATCGCAGCGGCTTCCTGTACTTTGCTAGCCTCCCATTTGTAAGACAGGCTTGCTTTTTTTCTTGGGTAGTCTCAGGGAATACCCCCTAAATTTAGTTTTCCAAATGTCAAATAAGGGGTATTCGTCTGAAGAGGCCTACAGGTTCTGACCCAGTCGGATGAGGAATGGGAACCCTCATCTGACGAATCTAGCGGGTCAGAATATGAACCTGTAGAAAGCAGTGACAGTCTGACCCAAAGTTCGGACGAGGAGGTTGAGGTCCCTGATACAACCAGGCGTACCCGGCCCCGTGTCGCTAGACCACAGGTTGCGCAGGATCCGTTTCAAGGGCAGCAGAGTCAGGCTGGCGCTGTCACCGCTACGTGGTGAGGCATACACCAGCAGCGCAGTCCATCCTGGACCTACTACCAGCACTGCCGTAGAACATGGGGAACACGAGAAGGGCAGTTGAAGCTGGTACGGTGGCACGTGCAATAGTTCCCCTGTCCCAGCCACCGCGCAGACAGGCCCGTAGAGCCCCTAGAATCCCTGAGGTGCTGGAAAACCCTGATTGGCAGCCCCCATCTTCAGCCGCACCATTAGTTCCCCCTTTCACCGCCCAGTCAGTAGTTCGGGTGGAGACAGCTCAGATCGGATCGGCACTGGGTTTTTTTGAGCTGTTCTTCACTGCGGAGCTCTTTGACCTAGTCGTGGCAGAAACAAACCTTTATGCCACTCAATTTATAACCGCCAACCCAGGAAGCTTCTATGCCCAGCCTTTCCGGTGGAAACCAGTCCAAGTTTCCAGAATTTAAAACTTTTCTGGGCCTTCTCCTCAACATGGGCCTAACAAAAAAGCATGAATTGCGGTCATATTGGTCCACGAACCCAATTCATCACATGCCCATGTACTCTGCTGCCATGTCCAGGACACGATTTGAGACCATCCTGCGTTTCCTGCACTTTAGTGACAACACCACCTCTCGTCCCAGAGGCCACCCAGCTTTTTCATAGACCACTTCAATAAAAAATCTGCAGATTTGTATACCCCTGCACAAAACATCTGCGTAGACGAGTCCCTGATACATTTTACCGGGCGCCTTGGCTTCAAACAATACATCCCAAGCAAGCGCGCCCGGTATGGGGTCAAATTGTATAAGCTCTGTGAAAGGGCCACAGGCTATACCTACAAATTTCGTGTCTATGAGGGTAAAGATCAGACCCTGGAGCCGGTCAGTTGCCCTGACTACCTGGGGAGCAGTGGGAAGACAGTCTGGGACTTGGTGTCACCCTTATTCGGCAAGTGGTACCATCTTTATGAGGACAATTTCTACACAAGTGTGCCCCTCTTCAGGCATTTGTTCCTAGAACGGATTGGCTGCTGTGGCACCGCGCGACCCAGTCGCCGGGGCTTCCCCCAACGGCTCGTTACCACCCGTCTTGCAAGGGGGGAGAGGGCTGCCTTGTGTAACGAAGAACTGCTTGCGGTGAAATGGAAAGACAAGCGTGACGTTTACATGCGCTCCTTCATTGACGCAGACATGACATTCCAAATTGAACGGGCAACCAGTGTCATTGAAAAGCCCCTCTCGGTCAACGACTATAATTTGCTCATGGGAGGGGTGGACTTCAATGACCAGATGTTAGCCCCATATTTGCTTTCCCGACGCACCAGATGCTGGTATAAGAAGGTGTCTGTATATCTAATTCAATTGGATATGTACAATTGTTTTGTTCTCTACAGTAAGGCTGGGAGAACAGGATCCTTCCTCAAATTTCAGGAAGAGATCATCGAGAACCTCCTGTATCCAGGAGGTTCCATGGCCCCAAACCCCAGTGTAGTGAGCCGTCTACACGAGCGACACTTCCCCAGTGTCGTTGCTGGTACCTCAACCCAACCGCCACCCCGAAAAAGATGTCGTGTCTGTAGCAGGAGTGGAATAAGGCGTGACACCCGCTATTTCTGTTCTGACTGTCCTGACCACCCTGCCCTATGCTTAGGAGAGTGTTTCCGGAAGTACCACACTCAGGTACACTTACGGACGTAGGGACTGCAGGACACAGGTAGTTTTTACAATCAGGATCTAGGGTCTCTCAGGATACTAGGTTTTGAGAGACCCTAACACACAGGGGTGCTAGTGTGCTACTGCAGCTATGTGAAACGGTATAATGTACTTCGCACCATCTCTGTGCGATTTACACTTTACACATTGTCCTATGGGAGAGGAGAGGTTTCTGCAAGGAAAATAAAGAGTGAAAAGAAAAAAAAAAATTAAACAGGTAGCAAGAAAAAGAAATCTTGAGTTAGTTTAGATTTTAAAAGTTTTTATGATGTTCAAGTTTATAAAGTTCGTAACGTTCAAATTTATGAGCCTGCTACTTGTTTTTTATTCTTTTTTTTTTTTTTTTTACTAACCACCCTTTATTTTCCAACTGGACCAACCGATGAAAACACTGCAGCACTGATGTGCATTCTGAGAGAAGCATTGCGCTGCTGTCAAAAGACACGTGAAGTCGGTGTATGCGGCTCTGCAGGACGAGATTTCTTCTCCGCAGTACAGGTACGTTTGCCCAGGCATATGAGCTGAGGAGAGGTATTGGAGTTCATATGCTTTGGCAAACACTTTGTATCAAAAATCTGGCAAAGATGTCTTCCTCCACAACGATCGATTGATCGATGTGAATGGAGAAATCACGTTTGCCAGGACATAGGAGCTGAAGTGGGTATGGAGGTTTGGGCGGAGCCCCTATGTCCTGGCAATCGCCAGGCTCCTCTTTTTTTTTTTTGCATATTTTTTGGCAGAGATTTGTTCATCCACATCGATCGATGCGAATGAAGAAATCTGTGCTATTTTTTTTTTCAGCCCATAGGCTGAACGGAAAAAAAAATCTCATTACCCGTATGCTCCATATAAGGAGAATAGCAGAAACTCCTAATGCTGCCCATACATGTAATGATTGCGGAGACCCTCAAATGCCAGAGCAGTACAAAAACCTCACATGTGACCCCATTTTGGAAAGAAGACACCCCAAGGTATTCGCTGAGGGGCATACTGAGTCCATGAAAGATTGAACTTTTTGTCACAAGTTAGCGGAAAGGGAGACTCATGCCCCATGCGCCTCACGGAATACCTTGGGGTGTCTCCTTTCTAAAATGGGATCACATGTGGGGTATTTATACTGCCCTGGAATTTTAGGGCCCCTAAAGTGTGAGAAGAAAAATGCGTAAAAATGCCCTCCTTAAAGGTACTCATTGGAATTAGGGCCCCTTTGCGTATCTTGGCTGCAAAAAAGTGTCACACATGTGGTATCGCCGTACTCAGGAAAATAAATATCTCTGTAAATTGACAACTTTGCATAAAAAAATGGAAAAAGTTGTCATTTACAGGGATATTTTTCACACCCAGCATGGTTATATGTAAAAATACACCCCAAAACACATTGCCCTACTTCTCCTGAGTACGGCGATACCACATGAGTGACACTTTGTTGCAGCCAAGATGCGCAAAGGGGCCCTAATTCCAATGAGTACCTTTAGGATTTCACAGGGCATTTTTACGCATTTGGATTCCAGACTTCTTCTCACGCTTTAAGGGCCCCTAAAAGGCCAGGACAGTATAAATACCCCACAAGTGACCCCATTTTAGAAAGAAGACACCCCAAGGTATTCCGTGAGGGGCATGGCGAGTTCATGTAAAAATTTTTGTCACAAGTTAGTGAAATATGAGACTTTGTAAGAAAAAAAAAAAAAAACAATTTCCGCTAACTTGTGCCAAAAAAAACAACTCTCTAATTTTATATCAAAAATGGAGGGGCACACAGTCCGGTCCAAATGAGCAGAGCCGCAAAAGATAGGTGCAAAAATCCTAATTTAATAAAACAGCATATAATAAAATAACTAACAATAAAAATCAATAAAAGACAAGTTGTGCAAATATCGCAGACACATAGGATAAGGATGTCCAATGAATCCCCTATAACATGAGTCCTATTCAGGGGCTGACTCCTGTGAAAGAGACTATCACCACAAAGTATGACGTGGGTGTTGTGGTACGTCTTCTCCTGTAATGTCCCGTTAAGTAGAGGTTAAAGTTCTGGTATTAAATTACTTGATAATGAGTTTCGCCCTGTAGGTGCAGCAGATGTCAAGATATAAGTTGGTGCATCAGTACATTACCACTCCTTAGTGCAAACGCCGGCCGATTTCACCTTCCTTGCACTCGCCCTTCCAGGACCTGCCGCGGCGTCCCACGTGGTCCCCTACGTCACACACGTGGCGTCCCACGTGACGCGGGCTTTCTTCTTTGATTGGTCCGGCTCGTATCCTCAGGTATTTGCACTCTGGGTGTATCGTTTAGACGTCTTTTCTGGCCTTAATGTATATTCGCTCTCACTATTGCTGAACCCAGACGCGTTTCGGGACGCAACTTGTCCCTTCCTCAGTGGTAGCAATAGTGGGAGATTTATGAGAGCTTTCTTATAAAGGGGTCTGACGTAAGAGCGGAGTATCCCATTGGCTATTGATTACCCCGCCCCTAATGTAGTTCGTCATTGGATGTTACCTAGACATTCACATCTATGCTAAGATCGTACGAATTCACATGTATGCTAGGATCGTATGAACTGTCATTTGGATCTTTTGTAATTGTTTTTATCATTTGGTTTTATTAATTGTTTTAATTGTTTTATTTGGCTTACGTACGTAATGTATATGTGCTTTTTAAGGCACGATTAGATTGCTAAAGGCTGGACATGGATTACATCCAATGACGAACTACATTAGGGGCGGGGTAATCAATAGCCAATGGGATACTCCGCTCTTACGTCAGACCCCTTTATAAGAAAGCTCTCATAAATCTCCCACTATTGCTACCACTGAGGAAGGGACAAGTTGCGTCCCGAAACGCGTCTGGGTTCAGCAATAGTGAGAGCGAATATACATTAAGGCCAGAAAAGACGTCTAAACGATACACCCAGAGTGCAAATACCTGAGGATACGAGCCGGACCAATCAAAGAAGAAAGCCCGCGTCACGTGGGACGCCACGTGTGTGACGTAGGGGACCACGTGGGACGCCGCGGCAGGTCCTGGAAGGGCGAGTGCAAGGAAGGTGAAATCGGCCGGCGCTTGCACTAAGGGAGTGGTAATGTACTGATGCACCAACTTATATCTTGACATCTGCTGCACCTACAGGGTGAAACTCATTATCAAGTAATTTAATACCAGAACTTTAACCTCTACTTAACGGGACATTACAGGAGAAGACGTACCACAACACCCACGTCATACTTTGTGGTGATAGTCTCTTTCACAGGAGTCAGCCCCTGAATAGGACTCATGTTATAGGGGATTCATTGGACATCCTTATCCTATGTGTCTGCGATATTTGCACAACTTGTCTTTTATTGATTTTTATTGTTAGTTATTTTATTATATGCTGTTTTATTAAATTAGGATTTTTGCACCTATCTTTTGCGGCTCTGCTCATTTGGACCGGACTGTGTGCCCCTCCATTTTTGATATATACTTTTCTGTACTGGTTTGCGGGTAAACCCGGAGGTGAGCACCTATTTCCATCTGTTGAACAGGAGTGCCGACACTAATTCTTTCTGTTCTATTTAACTCTCTAATTTTGTAATAAAAAGGTCACAGAGCGGCACAGAGCAGTATCTATCATGTCTCTGCTCCATGTCTCTGCTGTCCAGAATGGGGCTTGGCTCTCTTTCACGCAGCAGATTGCCCACACAGGATCCGCTCGTGTTAAAGAGCCCTAAGCCCAATGGCTACACTCACCCCTTCCTAATAAAATCTGGTCCTACCTCATCCAGGGTGTCGCTGGCGTCGGCGTGATGTCTGCAGGATCCAGAACAAGGTCCCTGTGGTGAGAAAAAAAGAATAATCACATCAGGAAGGGATGGTGACTGCCCCTGTGAAATCACCACCAGCAGCTGTGCTGGCCTGTAAGAGTGAGCCATGCCAATGTATAGCAGGGTAATCTAGTGCTAACACACAATACTAATGCCCACCTTTGTTCCTGTAACAGTAGTTATACTCAGATATGTGCCCCCCTAACAGTAGTTATGCCAAATATGTGCCCCCTTACAGTAGTTATGCCCAGTTATGTGCCCCCTGACAGTAGTAATGACAGATTATGTGCCCCTTCACAGTAGTTATACTCAGATATGTGCCCCCTCACAGTAGTAATGACAGATTATGTGCCCCCTCACAGTAGTTATACTCAGATATGTGCCCCCTCACAGTAGTAATGACAGATTATGTGTACCCTCACAGTAGTTATGCCCAGTTATGTGTCCCCTCACAGTAGTAATGCCAAATGTGTCCCCTCACAGTAGTAATGTCAAATATGTGCCCCCTCACAGTAGTTATGACCAGAATATGTGCCCCCTCACAGTAGTAATGCCAGATTATGTGCCCCCTCACAGTATTTATGCCAGATTATGTTTCCTTTTGCAGTAATATGCCCAGATATGTGTCCCTTCGCAGTAGTTATGCCAGATTATGTGTCCATTCACAGAATTTATGCCCAGTTATGTGCCCCCTCAAAGTAGATCTGCCCAGATATGTGCCCCTTCAAAATATTTATGCCCAGTTATGTGCCCCCTCACAGTAGTTATGCCCAGATATGTGCCCCCTCACAGTAGTTATGCCACATTATGTGTCCCTCACATTAGATATGCCCACATATGTGCCCTTCACAGTGGTTATGCCCAGATTACCTGCCCCCTCACAGTAGTTATGCCTTCATATGTGCCCCCTGGCCCCCTCACAGTAGTTATACCAGCTCAGGTGCCCCCTCAAATTAGTTATGGCCCCCCTCCTGCCCTTTGCCCCCAGTCTGCAGCCTTAGAAAAAAAAAAACATACTTAACTTCTTCCCTGATGACAGGCTACCACCATCACATCACGCTGCTGGCTGTGCTGAAGGCAGATTCCCGGGTCTTCAGATCTCCTCCCACAGCCAGCAGTGCGATGTGGGGCTAGCAGGGGGAGCTCCTGAGCTGTGAAGTTCAGTGAAGCGGGGATGAGAGAGGTTTCCCTGCTTCACTATGGAAGAGAAATGCCGGGTGTGAGTGAGTGCGCGATTCCCCTCCCCTTCCCATATTATACATGTAATGGAGCACTCTGATGGGGCCCGAAATTGCCACTGTACTTCATGCTGGGCCCCATCAGCGTGCTCCATTACATGTGAGTACAGCGGTATTTAACAGGCTTTAGGGTGGCCTGCCGACCTGGGGGGTGGGTCTACAGGAGGCCCAGCCCCTGGAGTGCCGTGCCCGGTCGCAAGTGCGACCCCTGCGACCCCTATATGTACGCCACTGCTGATTGGCTGAATGTGTCTGCTGACTGTGAGGTACAGGGTCAAAGTTTGCTCAATAATGACATATAGGGGGCGGACCGAACATTCCATATGTTTGCCCGCCTCGGTGAACGTGAACATGCAATGTTCGCCGGGAACTGTTCGCTGACGAATAGTTCGGGACATCTCTACACTGCAGTGCCTAAAATGGCCGCTGACCCCCACCTCAGTAACAGATGGATTACAAAAAGAATCTCCCTGGCAGTGACTGGGTACCGAAATGTTGGATTGCTGAGGCTCAGAAAGCAGGAAGAAATCGCCGAACAACGGACCCGAACTTTTTTGAAAATGTTTGGGTTTGGGTCCGTGTCCCGAACAGTGAAGCGTCTTTTCATTGAATCTATTAGTCGTTATTTCACCCACATAACAGACAGCTCCTTTCTTGTGCACCATGGACATTTGGGACCACGTGGAAAATAAAAGATTAAAAGCAGAAACATTCCTTTTCAATGGAGTTAATGTGGATGATAATCCTATAGAAAGATCAATCTCAGAAACATTTAGGAAATTGGAGGGATTACTACAAAAACAATTGAGACAGCAGTGGGAAATCCGTTTATTAACACAGTATATTGAACAGGATAAAATCCCAAAAGGTCTTATGTTACTTAAAACCCCTGCACAGGATTTATATTGTGATGACTTTATCAAAGAATGGGACACTGTATTATTTACACAATCAGTGGCATTGATACATCTGATAATTAAGGAAAGATCCCAAATGTTAGAAAATTTAGCTGTGGAAATGAAACAGATAAAAGGGACAATGGAAAAACTGCCAAAAAATAGTGAGTTTGATATTTGGCAGAAAAGACTCTGTAGAGGTTTGGACAATACAGAATCATAAATTATAGAAAGAAAGAAACATAGAAATAACCAAAAACCTGAACCAAAACAGATAGAAAATGTTCATTTACAATCACATAGAATAGAAAATGTAGGTCAACAGAGATTTAAAAACAACAATAGAAGAAAGAGACAAAATGAATACTCAAAATAAATATAATATACCAGTTAATAACCGATCTGAAAATTTATCAGACCACCATTTTTTAGATCGTACTTCACCACACCACGGATAGGACACAGAAAACCATCATCACCAGAACCTGTTCACCATGCATGAACCTCACCAAGACACCCATACAATTTAAGACAAAAAAATGCATACAATCAACAAGAGCCCTGGATAGAATCACCTTGGACAATACATCCACAGAATCAACAATACAACCCAACACACAATCGTACTCGATCCGACACAAATAGACAACACTATCAGGAACACAGTCAAGAATTAAAAAGACAAGGAGAGGGCAGAGAAAGAGAAATAGAGCACAAAAAACACTATTAGATAAAGATCAAGAAGCAATAGTAAATTTAAGCTCAATCACTCTCACAGACACACAAATAAAATTACAAGACTCAACAAAGCATTAAAATTTGCCCCAACAGCAAAATTAAATAAATTTGATACCTATATAGGTATCCAAAAATTAATTAGAAAAGTTTATTTAAAAAAATATTTCTTGAAAAACCCTATAATTTCAAACACTCAAGAAACTAAGAAATAAAATATTGAACATACAGGACTAAAAGAAAAATCCCAAAAATTTCCAAGAAATGAGATCAGTCATGAGATTGCTACCTTTCAAAGATGTGTAGAAAATGATTTGAGGAAAATAAAAGATAAAAATATTCGTAGAGGAAATTTGACACCTAATGAGATTCAAGAAATAAAACGGTTACAAAAACAAGAGAATTTGACCATACGACCAGCAGACAAAAATCGAGCCATTGTAATTTTAGATACAGAACATTGCAATAGGGAATGTATGAGGCAGTTATCAGACAGCACGATCTATATAAAATGAAAAGGAGACCCAATAAATGAGTTCAATAAAACACTCATACAGTATTGTAATAAAGGTTTAAGACAGGGAATACTATCAGAATACAAGTTTATCGTGGGGACACAATGAAGATTACCGGCTTTCTATTGCCTACACAAAAATTTAGAAGATCCCCCAGGACATCCTATAATTTC
Organism: Bufotes viridis; assembly: GCA_033119425.1. Classification (NCBI taxonomy): domain Eukaryota; kingdom Metazoa; phylum Chordata; class Amphibia; order Anura; family Bufonidae; genus Bufotes; species Bufotes viridis. Next base: position 422,861,573 of record CM065589.1, read on the forward strand.
TGGGATAGGCTCACTGACATTGAATCTATCACAATATATAGATACCCTACTACAACCAACAGTGAGGAAAACTAGGTCCTATATAAGAGACACAACTCATATCATTCAAACATTTGAGAGCCTGGAGGTTTAACTACATTGGATTATAGGGACGTTAGAAGTCCAATCACTTTATACGATTATAGATCACAATCAAGGCACTTCTTTTATGAAAACACAGTTAGAAATGAACAGTACTCTTTGTACAGAACAGATAGATTTTCTAGTGGAGGGAGTAAACTATATCCTTACTCATAATCATTATTTCTATTTTGAGCGGGACTACTATTTATAAAAATGCGGTACCGCCATGGGGATCTGGTCCTATGCCAGAGATAAATAGATGTTTATTTGGAATAGGGGAGAAATACAACTCAAATCCTTCCTAGAAGAGATCAATGATAATCAGTTAAATTTTCTCATCAAATATCAATAAGGAACATGTTGAATCTTTAGATTTAAAAATGACTATAAATGAAAACAAATTCATTTGTAGTACTTATCAAAAAACAACTGCAAAAAATAGTTTTATATTATTCTCAAGCTGTCATTTACCGAGATGGCTTCTAAACATCCCCTTAGAGCAATTCCGACGCATTAAGAGAAATTGCACTAACAATGAAATATTTGAGGAGGAGGACATAAAAATAAAAAAGCAATTTTTAAAATAAGAATTATCCTGAAAAAATAATCGATAATGCATTAGAGAAGATAAGAAAAATGGCAAGGACATCATTTTTTCAAACGGGACATAAAGAAGATGCACAAAAAGAAGTAGAGCTAAGGATAGTATTACCCTATAGCGCACAATTCAAACAAATACAATGTATTGTAAATCAACATTGGCATCATATTTGAGGGACGAGATAATTGTTCCCCTAATACCAACAACACCCTTAATCACTTTCATAAAGGCACCTAATCTGGGCCCTTAAAGTGGCCCCTTCTATTAAATATCACCAAAAAGAAAAGCAGTCACTTTACAGAATTGGACAAACATGAGTGGATTTTATAGATGTGGGAAATGCATGGGATGTAAAAAACACGGTATTTCCAAGAAAAAATAATAAAATTATGTCCACACAAAACTGATTTTCATTGGAAATAAAGATTGCCTGACATGGAATACCTCCAGTGTCATCTACATTGTCCAGTGCCCTTGTAACAGACAATATATTGGAAAAACAAAGACACCGTTGAAAGTGAGGATAGCAGAACACTTAACAAATATTAGGAAAGGACATGAGAAACACTCATTGTCCAAACATTTCAAAGATTTTCACCACAACGACTATAGTGGCTTAACATTTGCGGCACTGGAGAAGGTAGAGAGACACTGGAGGGGAGGCAACCATATCTTTAAAATGTCAAGGGCAGAATCCAGACGTATTTATGATTTTGGAAGTCTTTTGCCTGTGGGGCTAAATGCTAAACTTGAAATTTTTTGTTTTTTATAACCAGAGTGTTGAGGGGTGCCCTCCGCCGACGAGAGATCGTATGTCTGGCTGTCTGTCAGCACTGCGATGTCTCCTTAGCGGCGGGCCCCCACTCACCTATCTACCTACAAGAATATACTGTAGAACCACCTAGACAATATGAAAAATCCAAAAATTCCAACAATATGAAAAGGAATTCATGTTATTTTTATCATTTTTTCATTTTTGTATATTTTTAGTATTTTATTACATTTTTATCCATAATCTCTTTATATATTTTTATGTAATTCTCATATATTCATACAAATAACACAAGTTAACTGTATAAGGTATGTATATCTAGACACTAAGCAACTGTACACAAAAAACGCATGTATAGATAAAAAACGCAAACATAAAAAACGCAAGGATAGACAAAAAACGCCTCGAATCTGTACCAAAACCGTATTGTGAAGAAATCGATTCTGATAATCCAGAGATCCATCCCAGAGATTCTTGTTTTGACAGCTTGCAGATCAGAATGTATATAGAATGTTACAACCACCCTTGTCACACACAGGCTGCAGTACAGGATGCTGCCCCTGGCAACCAGCATACACGGAGTTCACCGCAGCCAGTACACGAGAGCACAAACAACCCGTGACACAAACAGAAATTCATCCATACTAAGGCCATGTTCACACACAAGGCGGCAGCCAGCACGCATCACAGAACCAGCATACATGGGGATACCCATGGTCAGTACACAAAGTGCATGCAGCCAGCCTACATGGCACCAGAGACAGGAGCCACAGAGATGCAGACACGGAATCCACAAACATAGGCCACAGTTTACACACAACACCGCAGGCATCACGCAGTCCCAAGTAACCAGTATACACAGGAGTCAGCCTGCACCCAGTATGTGAGGGAGCCTGTAGCCTGCCTACACGGCATCAGAGACAGGAACTGCACAGAGATACAGACACGGGGAGTGAAAACATTCACGGGCATAGTTCACACAAGACACCGCAGCCAGCACGCAGCCCCAAGCAGCCAGCATACCCAGATTTCGGTCTGCAGCCAATATGCAAGAGGGCATGCACCCAGCCTACATGGTCAAAACTGTCACAGTTGCCAGTGCTGGGTATGCAGTGGGGAAACAGTTGGTTGATGCCCCATGTACAGCTTGAGGGCTGTTTGTGTCATTCATATGTACTGGGAGGAGTAGGGCTGTGTGAAAAGCCTTGGGCCCATTGCCATGGATCGATGATCAGTGTTCTAGGACGGTGTCTGCAATTTTTCCTTTTCTTTTATGGTCCAGGTTATAAAGTGTCTCCTCTCATGTTTTTACAATGATTAACAAGAAATACTGTACTCTACTGTACTTTACTGTACTTTATTGTCCTATAATATCTTGTAATCGATGTTAAACCATTAAAAACCTATTGAATGAGAAATGTTTGTGCTGATGTTGCTTGCTGATGTGGGTAAGTAACTGGCTCAGTGATAGAAAATAGAGGGTGGTTATTAATGGTACACACTCAGATTGGGTCACTCACTTTCACTAGTGAGTTCCACAGGGGTCACTATTGGGCCATATTCTCTTCAATATATTTATTAACCCCTTAGTGACCACCCATATGTCTTTTTACGGCGGTCACTAAGGGGCCTTATGCTGGGCCGCTCCTTTTATACAGCAGCCCAGTCTAAGTGCTGCACAGGTCCCCTGTGCAGCGGGGACCAGGCTAACACATGAGAGCCGCGGCTGTGCTCTAACACCCAAGAGCGGCAGGAGTGCCGATCCAGGCTGTTTAACACTTGGCTTGGGAAGAGAAGTGGCAGATGAGGGATAACACTGACAAATGTAAGGTCATGCACATGGGAAGTAAAAATACATGTCACCAATATATACTAAATTGTAAAACGCTGGGTAACAGTGACATGAAAAAGAACCTAGGAATTCTAGTGAAGATGCAGCATCCGTACATACATCTGGGGTGGTTTTTGAATAAGATAAAGTTTGTTGTGACGCCAGTTGAATTAAAGCAACAAGGGACAGAGTCCCCTTAAGTAGATGTAGGGTAGGGTAGCCTATAATGTCCCTTTAGATGTGACTGTGCACTTGTCACGGTGCCCCTACCTGAATACCCTGGAACCCAGGCGTTGTCGTCCACAACAATGAAAGGGGGGTTGTTGAAGAGGATCATAAAAGAAAAGGAGTCCAGACTTGTATTGAAGTTGATAACAGTTTTACTTGAACAAACTTTCATCAGGGAACAATCTTCCAACTTTATCTTGGTTTCCAGCAGGCTTTGGCATAATTTCTGGCAGGCAAACACATTCGGCTCTTCTACATCTGTTACTCGTTGGCCCTGCTGTGCTATCAGGCTTAAATAGAAACTTTTCCTTTCTGCTGTACTTAGTTTTCTGTAGTCTGACTCTGTCTTTATCTTTATCCAGGGATCCTTTCCTCCTGGCTTCTGAAGCTCTTTGCTCTTTTCTCTTGTTTCAGAAGAGAATATGGTTCTCCACTGGCTATCCTTGGAAGGGCTCATCTAGGAGGGACGATGGCCTGCTGATTTCCCCAAGCAGGGGATCCTCTAGACTGCCCTTCACTAACTAAAACTCCTACCTCTCTAAACAGGGCTAGAATGGAAAGAAGGTTCCATTCTGAGCTAAACAGCTCTGCCAAGCTTGCTGCCACCTGCTGGTGAACCAGGCACATTACATACAGTTAACAGTCGCAAAATCAGAAATACAAATACACAATGTGCATGACCTGAAAATAAACACACATGATGACACAGAATCAACCATATGAGATAGTAGGGAGATGTAAAAGGTGCTAATGCACCTCTGGGACGTTACAAACATCAAATTAAGCTGTAGAAACCAGTGTCAGGCAGCTGCTGCCAAGGCCAATAAGATAATGGGTTGTATCAAAAGGAGCATAGATGCCCGTGATGAGAACATAGTCCTACCACTTTACAAATCACTAGTCAGACAACACATGGAGTACTGTGTACAGTTCTGGGTTCCTGTGAACAAGGCAGACATAGCAGAGCTGGAGAGGGTTCATAGAAGGGCAACTAAAATATTAACTGGAATGGGTGGACTACAGTCAGTGGCGGATTACAATAGGGACGTTCGGGTCGGCAGCCCCCGGCCCAGCACCACTGGGGGGCCCAACGCCGTCCTGAGCATCCACATACTACGCCGAGGCACGAGAGCACATAGTTCCCTGGCCCGCCGCCATCCGCCGATCACCACCATAGGCTTCTGGCCTAGTAGGCCTGAGGCCTATGTGGTAGTAAAATCCCGGGGCAGGCGGGTGAGATGACGTCATTGCGCGCCTGTGCTGGGACGCAGCACTGTGACATGTGTGCGCCTGCCTCATCCGGCCTTCCTCTGCGAGCAAGCTCCTGGCCCTGGACATAGGTGAGTATTTTGCTTTTAATTTTTTTTTCATTTTTTATTTTTTCATTTCATGTGCCTTACTTTGGGGGGCATGTGGGGTGGGGACACACAGGAGGACATATTAAAAAACATTAAGTACATTGGGGGGAAATTACTATATTGGGACTTCTGTATGGGGCAAATTACTATGTGGGAGAAAATTATTATGGAAGGATTACTATGTGGAGGCTGTGTGGGGCCAAATTATTATGGGAGGGACTACTATGTGGGGGCAAATTACTATGTGGGGCAGTGTGGGGGAAATTACTGTGTGGGGGCAAAATACTATATGGGCAGTGTGGGCGAAACTGTTGTGTGGGGGAAACTGCAGTGTGGGGGCACTTACTGTGTGGAGGCAGTGTGGGGGAAATTATTGTGTGGGGGCAGTGTGGGGGAAATTACTGTGTGGGGGAAATTATTGTGTGGGGGCAGTGTGGGGGAAATTACTGTGTGGGGGCAGTGTGGGGAAAATTACTGTGTGTGGCAGTGTCTACGGGAAATTACTCTGTGGGGGCAGTGTGGGGGAAATTACTATGTGGGGACCGTGTAGGGGCAAATTACTAGGTGACGGCAGTGTGGGGGGAAATTACTGTGTGGGCGAAACTACTGTGTTGGGGCAGTGTGGGGGAAATTACTATGTGTGGGCAAATTACTATATGGGGCAGTGTGGGGGAAATTACTATATGAGGGGGAAAGTGGGGGAAATTACTATGTGAGGGCAGTGTGGGGGAAATTACTGTGTGGGGGCAGTTTGGGGGAAATTACTGTATGGGGGCAAATTACTATGGGGTGATTACTATGTGGGGCAGTGTGGGGGAAATTAGTATATGGGGACGTTGCTATTGGGGAAGCACTGTAGGGGAAATTATATTATTTTTGGGGACACTATACAGGGATTATTGCCTGGAGCACAATATAGGGTGGTATTATTAGTGGGGGAACTCTAGGGGACATTATAGCTGCTGTGGACACTATAGGGACATTTGGGGTAGTTTATCAAACTGGGGTAAACTAGAACTGGCTTAGTTGCCCATAGCAGCCATATCAGGTTCCACCATTAAGTTTTGACAGCTCTTTTGGAAATCCAGTTCTACTTTACACCAGTTTGATAATTGACCCCAATTATGTCTATTAGGGTCCCTATTTTCTCAACAGTATAGTACTTGGGACATTGAGGGGCACAGTATTGGGAGTGGCAGCAGGATGACACTGTGGGGACACCAGGATGGGGAGGTTGATAGAAAAATTGAGAAATCTAACGTGTCTGTATTACCAACTTTGTAGAGACGAGATGCGGCTGAAAGAACTTGCCATGGCAGTCTGGGTCAAATGGAGAAGAAAAGGAAAGAGAGGGTCTACATAACAGGAGTTGTCACTGGATGTAAGATGTATGTGGTGCTGTATTCTCCTTCATGTCTTTTTTTATTATAATTATATGTATTTTAAATTTGGCAACCAAATTTTTCAGTTTAGCACACAATTTGGTGTATTTACATTTTGTCTGAAGATGTCATATGGCCTAGGAAGAAACTGTTGCGCTTATGAAGCACCGCAGCCTCTTCGTACAAAAAAAAAAACTAAACTAAAATGGAGGGAGGGTACAAAGTTGGGTAGACAGCCCCGGGCCTATCATGCACTTAATCCGCCCCTGACTACAGTACCCAGAAAGAATATCAAAATTAGGGTTATTCACTTTAGAAAAAAAGACGTCTAATTAGGGGAGATCTAATAACTATGTATAAATATATCCGGGGTCACTACAGAGATCTCTCCCATCATCTATTTATCCCCAGGACTGTGACTGTGACAATGGAACATCCTATGCGTTTGGAGGAAAGAAGGTTTGTACACAAACATAGAAGAGGATCCTTTACTGTAAGAGCAGTGAGACTATGGAACTCTCTGCCTGAGGAGGTGGTGATGGTGAGTTCACCATGTATTTCTGGAGTGTAATAATATTACAGGTTATAGTTACTAGAGATGGGTTGTTGATCCAGGGAGTTATTGTTATGCCTAATTGGAGTCAGCAAGGAATTTTTTCACCCTAAAGTAAGGAAAATTGGCTTCTACCTCAGAGTTTTTTCCCTTCCTCTGGATCAACTTGCAGCATGACAGGCTAAACTAGATGGACACGCAACAGTTTTTGGGGTTTGAGCAGTTCCACCCATTTAGGCCACGTTTATTTCTGTGATTTTTGCTTTATATGTATTGAATGTGCCATTGCGTATGGCTGGTAACATTCTGTTGCACCTGGGAGCCTGTGTCACATGGTCTGTTGTAGGTGCGGCCTGCGGCTTCAATTGTTTCCCATTGCATTGTTGGTCCTGCAGTGCATATGAGTGGGATTGGGGCTGTGAGCTGGATATCAGCACCTTTCAGACCCTGTTCACACACCATAGGTAGTCTAGTGGTAGGACCCCATGCCATGCTGAGAAACCTTGACGTGGTGCATGAAGGGGCTCCGATATTCTCCTGACTGGGAGATATTGGCGAATGGCTCAGCTTTTAACATCAGCTTGAGGGATTAGCCAGTGTTGTCAGGTGCTTATCCTTGTGGTGCACTTTTTTTCAGTGATTTATGTGTTTTATATATTTTCATCCGCACATTGTTTCATTTTGTGTAGGAGGTTTGTGTGGTGCATGTGGTTCGTGCCGGCATACTCCATTGTATGCAATTTTTGCTGGGGATGGCCGTTCGCTGCGAACCACATGCAGAGGAGCTGCTCCCTCAGTTAGAAACACGCAACAGTGTTTGGGGTTTGAGCAGTTCCACCCATTTAGGCCACGTTTATTTCTGTGATTTCATCTTTGAACGCCTTTAAATTACAAAATGTGGTCACAGAATGCTAAGATGTGTAGTCTGTTGACTCAACTGCAGAGTTCCAAATTGGTTTCCATGGCCAAGTGGCTGTATGCAAGCCTTACATCATCAATCGCAATGCCAAGTGTCAGATGGAGTGGTGTAAGGCAGTCTACCACTGGATTCTGGAGCAGTGGAAATAGGTTTGTGGAGTGACTAATCGCGCTTCTCTGCCAGTTTTATGGATGAGTATGAGTTTTCGAAGATGCTAGGAAAGTGTAACCTGCCTGACTGCAATGGGCCAACTGTCATGTTTGGAGGGTGTTGGCCTAAGCCCCTTGGTTCCAGTGAAGGGAAATCTTAAATATTCAGCATGCTAAGACATTTTAGACAGTTGTATGCCTGCAACGTTGTGAGAACAGTTTGGGGAAGGCCCTTTTCTCTTCCAGCATAACTCTGCCCCAGTGCAAAAAGCAATGCCCATAAAGGTGTGGTTGTAGAACACAATTGGGATGAACAAGAGTGGAAATTGAGAACCAGGCCATAATGTCCAACAATAATGTATGACCTTACAAATGATCTTCTAGGTGAATGGGCAAAAAATCCCCCAGACACGCTCCAAAATATTTTAGAAAGCCTTACCAAAAGAATGGAACTTGTTTTAGCTGCCACGGGGGTGACCAACTCCATATTAATCATTTCTCTGCCAATAACTTTTCTCATACATCCTTGCAAGGATAACACTTCAGTAGCCATGGACATATCTCACACATCCTTGCTACTATTGGTTGGATCTTTGGCATGTTAACTTACAATCTAAACGTTAAAGGGGTTATCCAATCCTAAAAACAGTGCCCCCTTATGCCAGGCCCCCCATGCTGAATATACTTATCTGACGCTAGGGAGGCTCGTCCCCGTCCCCACCTGCCATTGGCTGCTCCCCCCAACCGCCAATATTTTCATCCGGGCACAGAGAGAAGCAGCAGCGGCGGTGCGGGGACCAGGAGCAACGCAGGGAGCGGGGAGCCAGGTAAGTATATTCAGCGTGGGGGGCCCGGCATATGGTGGGGATTTTTTTTAGGATTGAATAACCCCTTTAAAACAAGACTAGGATTGCAGATCTGACAGATGGAAAAGACTTTCCTCAGTCAGAAAAGACATGTTTGCTCACTAACTGTAAATAATTATTTTCATCTTCTTCTAACCACTGTGCGGCCGCACTAGTGCCAGATGCACTGCCTTTGCACAAGGGGGGCTGTGCCATGTTGCTACAACACCTTATTATTGCTTGAGTTATCACACGGTGGTTAGGGCTCCTGATGATACACTGTTACTTGTGGAAATGCGTTGAGCCAGAGCCAAAGCACCTAGATGGATATTTTTTTCGAGCATAGATTGAAACTATTGTAGTAAACAGCCCTACTAGCAGACAGTGTGTGTGCTTTGCTGTTCTCCAGCTGAACTACTGACAGCGCGAGTGGAGGTACAGCCAAGGTTGTGATTGCTGTGGTTGTCAGATTTTGGCACATTTTTTCAGGTTGGGCTGAACTATTTTAGGCAGAGATTATTAGTCAGTTTACTCATGAGAGATTTGCCGCAGTTTTTGTCCTATTTATTATTATATTCTTTTGGGTACCTGTTCTGTCCAGTGATTTCACAGACTGGACAAGGATAGAACATACTTGATTTATGGGCCCCTACATCGGAATATGCGGCTTGGGTTCGTTGTTATGGAGGTGTACCAATGTCACTGTTTTACTGATAGTGTGCTGGCCCTACCCTTGTTATTATCTGCAATTACAATAAAGATTTTTTGTTTTCATTTTTAGCGTCCAGGATAAAACATTGTGAAACAGCTGTTCCAAACTAAAGAAGTGTATTGTTATTCAAAATACAACATAGTTTGACACATTGTACATTGTATTGGGAGCTCTCACAATCAGATAACAAAAGAGAATTCCTGGAACCATATTGAGATGAGCAAGGGTGTGTGTCTAAGTGTGTCCCTTGGTCTTAGAGAACATTGTGGGCAGTGTGATCTTCATCACTTTGAGCTTCTTAGCTTTAATCTGTGATATTTAAATCATTCAGTGATATTATTTTTGGGGGTAGCAGGAATATGGGAACATATCCAGCAGTTAAAATATATATATAATTATAGATGATTATAGTGGCTCAACCAGCACAAATTACACAGATTAGGTGCACTCTCCCTTGGTAACACCCACTACCAACAAGAAAACAATTAGTAAAAAAGTAACTATTATGGAGGGCACTCAGTTACCTGGCTGTTGCAGAGAAACATCACAACAAGAGTAAAGTTAAAAAAAAACACAAAAAGACCAGGCACACAATATATTAATGAGAAGAGGGAGGAAAGTGTAAATAGTAGTGATGAGCGAGCATGCTCAGCCAAGTACCGGTTCGGCTCAAGCATCGCTATGCTAGGCACATGGCAGTACTCGGCTGAGTACCTCATGTGCTCGAGCGGAATGCTCGAGTCTCCGCCCTGCACGTTTTGCGGGTTTTAAGCAGCCAATGAAGGTGCAGGTAAGTACTGCTCTCACTGTAATACCAGTAGCCATGTTAGCTGCTGGCATTACAGTGATTGGCTGACCGGAACGCATCATCGGAGGTTATATAGCACCTGATGACACATGTTCGGCTCAGACGTAGTCAGGGAGAGCATCGGGTAGGAAGGGAAAGACAGAGCAGGGAGCGCATTTCAGCAATTTTAGTTACAGAAAGATTTTCAAAGGTCCAAAAGTCCTTTTAATGACTACTGTGTGTGTCTGTTTTAGATCAACAATATATTTAACAGCAGTGTCGGGGACATCCGTGCTAAGGACGGGACAGCAGCAAGATATTTTACAGACTGACTCTTTAATAATCTGGGTCACATCAAGTGTCCATAATCTGTGGTGTTCTCTGTAACCAGTACTGTCCTGCCTCAGAAAACACTGTCAGTATTACAAATTCCAATAATCTGGTCCTCATTATAGTGTCCGTAATCTGTGGTGTTCAATAACCAATACTGAACTGAATCTAAAAACACTGTGTATATTACAACTTCCATTAATCTGGGCCTAGTAAAGTGTCCACAATCTGTGGGTTTTTGTATCCCATACTAAACTGAATTTGGAAAAAGTGTGTATATTACAATTTTCATTAATCTGGGCCTAGTAAAGTGTCCACAATCTGTGGGTTTTTGTATCCCATACTAAACTGAATCTGAAAACACTGTGTATATTACAACTTCCATTAATCTGGGCCTAGTAAAGGTCCACAAGCTGTGGGTTTTTGTATCCCACACGGAACTGAATCTGAAAACAGTGTGTATATTACAATTTCCATTAATCTGGGCCTAGTAAAGTGTCCACAATCTGTGTTTTTTTGTATCCCATACTGAACTGAATCTGAAAAAAGTGTGTATATTACAACTTCCATTAATCTTGGCCTAGTAAAGTGTCCATAATCTGTGGGTTTTTGTATTCCATACTGAACTGAATCTAAAAACTCTGTCTATATTACAACTTCCATGAATCTGGTCCTGGTAAAGTGTCCACAATCTGTGTGTTTTGTATCCCATACTGAACTAAATCTGAATACTCTGTCTATATTGCAACTTGCATTAATCTGGGCCTAGTAAAGTGTCCACAATCTGTGGGTTTTTGTATCCCATACTGTACTGAATCTGAAAACACTGTGTATATTACAACTTCCATGAATCTGGTCCTAGTAAAGTGTCCACAATCTGTGGGTTTTTGTATCCCATACTAAACTGAATCTGAAAACTCTGTCTATATTACAACTTGCATTAATCTGGGCCTAGTAAAGTGTCCACAGTCTGTGGGTTTTTGGTATCCCATACTGAACTGAATCTAAAAAAAAGTGTGTATATTACAATTTCCATTAATCTGGGCCTAGTAAAGTGTCCACAATCTGTGGATTTTTGTATCCCATTGTTATGCAAGCGGGTGTAGACCCACTGTGCCACTGACTGGGTATACTCCTGAGAGGCGTAACTAAACAGCTACCTGGTTTTCGCTAGAGCCTCTGATAGTGAGCATAGGCTTGGGCCGTAGGGTAGCTGCCAGGTGCCACTCCAGAGTCGTCCCCAAGTCAGTGGCAGCTGACCAGGGGGTCAGACTACTCTGTGCACCGAGGGGACTTGCGAGGCCTGGAGGTAACAGGTCTGGACAGGCAGCAAATAAGCAAAGTCCATAAACAAGATCCGAGGTCAGGGGCAGGCGGCAAAACAGGCAAAGTCCATAAACGAAGCCCGTGGTCGGAGGCAGTCGGCAATAAGGCAAAGTCCAGGAGTACAATAGCAGTTGGTACACGGAAAAGCAGACAAGATAATACACCTTTGCACAGGGGCTATACTAGCTAGACACTGAGGTTGCTCAGGCAACTTCCTGTAGTAGGAAATGCCTTTAAATACCTGCTGCAATCCAGCCATAGGCTACTGAGACAGAGGGCGTGTATGTGTTACCTCATAGGTAGTGATGAGCGAGCAGGCTCGGCTGAGTATTGGTTCGGCTCGAGCATCGCTATGCTTTGCGCTCGGCTTAACTCAGCTGAGCACCATGTGTGTTTGTTGCATTGCTCGAGTCTCCTCCCCGCATGTTTGGTGCCTTCTAAGCAGCCAATCAAAGTCCAGATAAGTAATTCCCTTCAGTGTTAGGCCATAGCCATGTTAGCTGTAAGTCTTACACTGATTGGCTGGCCGGAACACGTGAAACAAGTTCATATAGGAGCTGAGGTCTGGCGCTCGGATCATTCGGCATCAGGGAGAGCGGACAGTAGGCAGGGACAGATAGCGTTTTACTCTAAACTGATTTTCCTCTAAAAACCTTATTGAAGGACCAAACAGTCCGTTTAAGGACTACAGAGTGTGTTTGACAGCAGTGCAGCACTTTTTTTTTTTTTAAGAAGGGGTTTGATTCAGCACTATCAGGGACATGCGTCATCAGGAAGGGACAGATAGTGCAGGGCTTGAAAATCGCTTTTTTAACTACCCAAACTTCTAAAAGACAGAAAGATTTCAGAATAGTGACATCTACAATACTTCATCATAAAGCAGTGTGTTGGGCAGACATTATAAAAAGGGACTTATTCACTACAGTGTGCCTGCTACTGAGATATACCCTGCACCATCATAAAGTAGTGTGTTGGGCCGACATTATAAAAAGGGGGTTATTCACTACAGTGTGCCTGCTACTGAGATATACCCTGCACCATCATAAAGTAGTGTGTTGGGCCGACATTATAAAAAGAGGCTTATTCACTGTGTGCCTTCTAGTGAGATATACACAGCACCATCAGAGAAATTATTTTTTCTGGGGAAATTAACCTAACTTGTGCCACATCTGTGTGTGCGTTCAAGCTGTAACTGTTATATTAATTACTCCAGCAGAGAGTGATTTATATTTTGGCCATAGTTAACTAGTTTTGGGCACATCTTTGTGTGAGTTTAGGCCGCAACCGTATATACAGTATTCCAGCAGAGAATACATTTTATTTGGGACAAATTTATATCCAATATAGAACTACATCCGAATTCAGTGGGTATATTAAAAATTACATTCTCTTGTGCCTAGTATAGTGGCCAAAATCTGTATTTTTTTGTATCCAGTACTGAACTGCATCTCAATACAGTGTGTATTTTAAAAATTACATTCTCTTGGGCCTAGTGTAGTGGCCAAAATCTATATTTTTTTTGTATCCAGTACCGAACTGCATCTCAATACAGTGTGTATTTTAAACATTACATTCTCTTGGGCCTTGTGTAGTGTCTAAAATCTGTTGGTTTTTCTATCCAATACTGAACTGCATCTCAATACAGTGTGTATTTTAAACATTACATTCTCTTGGGCCTAATTTACTGTCAGAAATGTGTTGTATTTTGCTTCCAATACTGAAGTACATCTGAATACAGTGTGCATATTACAAATTCCATTCATCTGGGCCTTGTAAAGTGTCCACAACCTGTTTTTTTTTTTGTATCCAATACTGTCCTGCATCAGAAAACTGTGTCTTTAGCGGACAGTAAAAGAATCTGCACCACATCTACAGACAAAACCAATAATATGAAGATGGTGCGCATAAAGAGAGGTCAAAGTGGGCGTGATGCTGATGGCTGTCCGTGCTGATGGTTCACGCAGAGGCTTTGGCCCTGGGCTCAATGAAACAGAGTTAAAATAATGTAGCAGAGGGCCTCCAGGTGTGCTAACCCTCTAAAACAGTGAAGGCAATGGCAACTCTTAGAGACTGATTGCCCAAACTGCAGCCACAAACACACTTATTTATTGCAAAGTGCCCACACAATCATTTACCCTGAATACTACAGTCCAATATAGTATATCTTCCTTATTATTTAGCTATAGTATCCAACCTACAGTCAATTGGCTGCCTGTGCCATTAATGGCGTACATGATGCTGATGATTGGCAGGAAAAGTGTAAGGTGAAGGAGGAGAAGGATGAGAAAAAGAAGATTGAACCATTTAATTTTGGTGGCAGAGTCAGTGTATTCATGTACATTACAAACAACACATTTAAAATGCCTTTATGTTAAGCTGCTTTCATCTGGTGTAGTAGAGAAGTCATGGGCAATCCAGGCCCGGTTCATTTTTATAATAGGCAACCTGTCAGCATCTGCAGTTGACAGGCGCATGCGCTTATCTGTTATTATAGCCCCAGCAGCACTAAATACCCGCTGTGCCAAAACGCTGGTGGCAGGGCAGGCCAGCACCTCTGAGGTGTAAAGAATACAAACTGTGGGCGGTCTGGCTATCACCCTGTGTACTGTGTTTGACTTTTTGTTGGTTATGGTTTGAGATACAGTTGATGACTAGTCTGTAAGATATGTTATTATTGTTATGTATTTTGTTATTTAGGATTTATTCAACAGGCCATGCCATTGTTTACCACCACTGCTGTATGTTATGTTAGTATTTTATAGTAATGTGTAAGTTTTGGATGAGGTTTTAGTCAATACAGTGTACAGGCCAGCCCCTCCAAGGCATAGAGTGCAAGTTTGTGCCACGTGTCCAGCTTGGACACCCAGTAGTTGCAAGGCACAGAGGGATCACTGAGGACGCTGACACGGTCTTCTATGTACTCCTTCACCATCTTCCAAAATGTTTCCCTCCTTGTGACACTAGGCCGCGCATCATGGTGAGGGTGCTGGCGGGGTGTCATGAAACTGTCCCACGCCTTGTGCCTCTGTTGGAACTGTGGTGAGTCCCCCTCATCTCCCCTCCTGGGTTGCCCAAGGAACTATGTACTCTGCCTCCAGTGTTGTCATATGGAAATTGTATAAGCAATTTTTAAACAAGGACATTCTGTTATTGCATTGTTTTGCTCGTCCTCTCCACCACATTAATGAGAGATGACAAGTTCTCTTTGTAAGGAGGGTCGATAAGGGTGAACAACCAGTAATCTGTGTTGTCTAACATGCGTGTAACGCATGGGTCATCTATAAGGCAGCCTAACATGAAGTTAATGGAACCAGGTATTCCCAACCATTCTCCCAAGCTGGTCCTTGCCCAGCCTAAAGCTGTTTACCTTCTGCGATCTGACAAGTGCAGGTATGATAGGCTTAGAATAACCATTGACATCGGGCTGTAAGAGAGATCTATTGTTTCATGCCTGTTTTAACAGTTGTTTGTAAGTAAAATAAATATTATTACGTATTTTAAAAGTGACGGTGCTACACCAGAGGAGGTATTCTTTGTATTCCTAGTGGACAACCAGTAAAGGTGGTTAATTCGGAGGAGTATAAATCGGCTAGGAGAGAGCCATATTATATGCCCAACCTTATCTGCGTCTTGTAAGTATACAGGAGTAGTTGAAGTACGAGAGCTGTGAATGTACTTCACTATGTTGTATACTATCTGACGTTTCACAGGATCTCCGGATTGAGGGAGCCTGGGCCACTCAGACGGCTTGACTAGAAGCACTGCATACAGCTTGTGAAAAGGAAGGAGAGAAAGGACGAGCGGTCTCGCACCACTTAACGTTTATGACTGTCTAGTGTGAACTGATCCCAACACACATTTGAGACTCGCAGCGGGGGAACATCTGAGCATATTGGTGACTGTTGATTTGTTCGTATTGTTTCTGGGATTACCAATAAGCAAGGATGGACATTTTCGATTTTAGAGCTAGTTTAGTTTGTGATGTAGATTCTGCCTTCTCCACAAAAAAGGAGGATGATAATGAAACTAATTTGAATGAATTATTTGTAGAGCTTGAAAAGGATCTTCTGAAAGAAATCAGAACTACTTGGGAAATTGTAGCTCTGGAAAAATATCTTTCAGAGAGTAAAATCCCAGAAGGATTGCAATTACCGTTAAATTCTGAGGAAGTAGACGAACTGAATGAATGAGAATGTTTGATGAACTCATTTGGGTTGAGAGTGGTGGAGTTCATCATAAAGATCCGTAGAAAGAAACTGCAAGCTATTACTCAAAATATAGAAAAAATTCAGTCAGTACTATTACCCTATAAAAAAACAAGAGGAGTATATGCAATTAAGTAAAAGGTGTCAGACTAATCTTATATCATTTGAAAAAGAGGTGAGGAATAAAAAACAAAAGAAATATAGAAAAACATGTGATGATTATAAAAATAATAAGGTTTATAAGTGGAGAAATAAAAAAGAGCAGAATACTAACCTTGCCGTTTCAACGACTGTAAAAGCAGTAGGTAGGCAGTCTGAGGGTCAGAATGAGGATGTAGAAAGGTTGGGAGAGAGAGGACAACAACAGCAATACAAAGAAAGACTTAGTGGTGTGCCCGGGCAAATGGGATATAGGAATAATTTTAATCATAATTACAGATGGAGGAATTACCAATATGATAATCGAGGCTATAGACCAAATTTTATAAATAATGATTTTAGATTTAATAATTACTCAAATAATAGTAACTATAGGAGAGGGGGAGACCGCCCCTATTTTAACAATTACCAGACTGGCTATGACTATCGACCGAGGATGTATCATGGAGATCGGGAGGTAAAAAGAGGAAACCAAATGCCACAAACACCGAATGGGAACAACAGTGCTGGAAGCATACAAGCAAAAACAAAAAATATTACAGAAGAGAAAATTTTTCCACACCAACTGACAAAAGGGATTCAGAGAGAAGGGGAAATACGGGGAATACAAACAAAGATAGAGAAAGTGATGGAGGTAAAAACACAACAGGGTGCAACTCCCCAAAAAAGACATCTAGTAGAGGAAAAAGAGGAGGAAAGAAACATATAGAACCAAACAACAAAAAGAGCAAGGTAGTGGGTCAGGAATCTTCAACCTAAGTGATCACACACTGGGAGAATATGAGATTAGGGTTTTGGAAAAATACCCCAAATTTGACCCTACTAAAAAGTTAGATAAATTTAATACATTTGTTGATGTGCACAAGTTTATAAAAAAACTGAATTTGGCAAAATATTTTGCGGATAGGCAACCCCCCGAAATAAAGAATTATGAGTCCACAGATGGTGTTCAAATCTTCCTTTTACCCAAAAAATAGCAACAATCAGTGTATAGAAGCGTTTAAAACTGCGGTCCTGAACGACGTGGAAAAGATGAATATTAAACCCAAGAAATACAACTTAACAAGAAAGGAGTCATCAGCACTGAGAGGTATAGAAACAAATAAACGGTTAGTTATAAAACCAGCTGATAAAGGGTGGGGTGGTAATTATGGGTATTGAAAAATATGAGGCTGAAATAATTCGACAACTGGCAGATGGAGACACATATATGAAACTAAAAATCATCCCTGTAGATAGCTATAAAAAAGAACTTTGTGAATTATTAAAAAGAGGATATGGTAAAGGGATTTTGAATAAAAAAGAACTAGAGTATTTACAAATAAAAAATCCAGTAACCCCCGTGATTTATCAATTGCCAAAGATCCATAAAAGTTGAATCGATCCACCCGGTCACCCTATAGTGTCAGGGATTAATTCCCTGACCAGCAGAGTGACTGAATACGTGGATCGGTTTTTACAAAAATATGCAATAAGAGCTCCTTCCTATTTGAAAAATTCAAACAGCATCATAGAGTAAATCAGCCATCTAGAAGGATGGAATGAAAAAATCTCACTAGCCAAAGTGGATGTCTCCTCCCTGTACACTGTGATCCTCAAGGATCTGGGTTTACAGGTGGTCAGGGAGGAGTTTTATGGTGATAGTGATATGACTAAAATGCAGGCGGACTTCATAGTGGATTGTGTCAGATTCTGCCTTGAGCATAATTATTTCAGTTTTAAGAGGTCTTATTATGTCCAGCGAGTCGGGACGACCCCAGTTTCGCTAATGTTTTTATGTCAGCATGGAAGAAGCTGTACATTGATCCAATATTGGGAAAAGAGATGGAACAGCGAAAACTGACTACTTGGCGAAGGTACATTGATGATTGTTTGCTAGTTTGGGAAGGAGAGGAGAGTGGTCTAAAATCGTTTATTGAATCAATAAATAGAGATGAGCGAACACCTGGATGTTCGGGTTCGAGAAGTTCGGCCGAACTTCCCGAAAATGTTCGGGTTCGGGATCCGAACTCAACCCGAACTTTATCCCGAACCCGAACCCCATTGAAGTCAATGGGGACCCGAACTTTTAGGCACTAAAAAGGCTGTAAAATAGTCCAGGAACGGGCTAGAGGGATGCCAAAGGCAGCAAAATGTAGGTAAATCCCCTGCAAACAAATGTGGATAGGGAAATGAATTAAAATAAAATAAAATAAATAAAATTTACCAATATCAATTGGAGACAGGTCCCACTGCAAGGAATCATGCGTCATATCACTCAACACTGGAGAAGGCCACTTTCAGTTATTTCGGCCCCAGCACCCAGACAGAGGAGAGAGGTCCCACAGCAAGGAATCATGCGTCATATCAACCACCACCGGAGAAGGCCACTCTCAGTTATTTCGGCCCAGCACCCAGACAGAGGGGAGAGGTCCCACAGCAAGGAATCATGCGTCATATCACCCACCACTGGAGAAGGCCACTTTCAGTTATTTCGTCACAGCACCCAGACCGAGGATACAGGTCCCACAGCAAGGAATCATGCATCATATCACTCACCACTGGAGAAGGCCACTCTCAGTTATTTCGGCCCAGCACCCAGACAGAGGAGAGAGGTCCCACAGCAAGGAATCATGCGTCATATCAACCACCACCGGAGAAGGCCACTCTCAGTTATTTCGGTCCAGCACCCAGACAGAGGAGAGAGGTCACACAGCAAGGAATCATGCGTCATATCAACCACCACCGGAGAAGGCCACTCTCAGTTATTTCGGCCCAGCACCCAGACAGAGGGGAGAGGTCCCACAGCAAGGAATCATGCGTCATATCACCCACCACTGAAGAAGGCCACTTTCAGTTATTTCGGCACAGCACCCAGACCGAGGATACAGGTCCCACAGCAAGGAATCATGCATCATATCACTCACCACTGGAGAAGGCCACTCTCAGTTATTTCGGCCCAGCACCCAGACAGAGGAGAGAGGTCCCACAGCAAGGAATCATGCGTCATATCAACCACCACCGGAGAAGGCCACTCTCAGTTATTTCGGCTCCAGCACCCAGACAGAGGAGAGAGGTCACACAGCAAGGAATCATGCGTCATATCAACCACCACCGGAGAAGGCCACTCTCAGTTATTTCGGCCCAGCACCCAGACAGAGGGAGAGGTCCCACAGCAAGGAATCATGCGTCATATCACCCACCACTGAAGAAGGCCACTTTCAGTTATTTCGGCACAGCACCCAGACCGAGGATACAGGTCCCACAGCAAGGAATCATGCATCATATCACTCACCACTGGAGAAGGCCACTCTCAGTTATTTCGGCCCAGCACCCAGACAGAGGAGAGAGGTCCCACAGCAAGGAATCATGCGTCATATCAACCACCACCGGAGAAGGCCACTCTCAGTTATTTCGGCCCAGCACCCAGACAGAGGAGAGAGGTCACACAGCAAGGAATCATGCGTCATATCAACCACCACCGGAGAAGGCCACTCTCAGTTATTTTGGCCCAGCACCCAGACAGAGGAGAGAGGTCCCACAGCAAGGAATCATGCGTCATATCAACCACCACCGGAGAAGGCCACTCTCAGTTATTTCGGCCCCACCACCCAGACAGAGGAGAGGTTCATTCAACTTTGAGTTGCACCGCAAGATCATGGTAAAGTTAAAAAAATGAGGATTCAATAAAGAAGTGCCCCGGAGTACAAGAATACATGGTTGAGGGGGAGGCAGTTATAAATGTCTATTCTGCACAAGGGAGGGACAGGTCCTGTGGGATCCATGCCTGGTTCATTTTTATGAACGTCAGCTTGTCCACGTTGGCTGTGGACAGGCGGCTGCGTTTGTCAGTAATGACGCCCCCTGCCGTGCTGAATACACGTTCAGACAAAACACTGGCCGCCGGGCAGGCCAGCACCTCCAAGGCATAAAATGCTAACTCTTGCCACGTGGCCAATTTGGAGACCCAGAAGTTGAATGGGGCCGAACCATCAGTCAGTACGTGGAGGGGTGTGCAGACGTACTGTTCAACCATATTAGTGAAATGCTGCCTCCTGCTAACACGTTCCGTATCAGGTGGTGGTGCAGTTAGCTGTGGCGTGGAGACAAAACTTTTCCACATTTCTGCCATGCTAACCCTGCCCTCAGAGGAGCTGGCCGTGACACAGCTGCGTTGGTGACCTCTTGCTCCTCCTCTGCCTTCGCCTTGGGCTTCCACCTGTTCCCCTGTGACATTTGGGAATGCTCTCAGGAGCGCCTCTACCAGCGTGCGCTTGTACTCGCGCATCTTCCTTTCACGCTCCAGTGCAGGAAGTAAGGTGGGCACATTGTCTTTGTACCGGGGATCCAGCAGGGTGGCAACCCAGTAGTCCGCACACGTTAAAATGTGGGCAACTCTGCTGTCGTTGCGCAGGCACTGCAGCATGTAGTCGCTCATGTGTGCCAGGCTCCCAGAGGTAAGGACAAGCTGTCCTCTGTGGGAGGCGTATTGTCATCGTCCTCCGTATCCCCCAGCCACGCACCAGTGATGGGCCTGAGCTGTGTCGGGTGCCACCCGCTGTGAACCTGCTTCATCCTCATCCTCCTCCACCTCCTCCTCATCCTCCTCGTCCTCCAGTAGTGGGCCCTGGCTGGCCACATTTGTACCTGGCCTCTGCTGTTGCAAAAAACCTCCCTCTGAGCCACTTCTAACAGACTGGCCTGAAAGTGCTTAAAATGACCCCTCCTCCTCCTCCTCCTGGGCCACCTCCTCTTCCATCATCGCCCTAAGCGTTTTCTCAAGGAGACATAGAAGTGGTATTGTAACGCTGATAACGGTGTCATCGCCACTGGCATGTTGGTGGAGTACTCGAAACAGCGCAACAGGGCACACAGGTCTCGCATGGAGGCCCAATCATTGGTGGTGAAGTGGTGCTGTTCCGCAGTGCGACTGACGCGTGCGTGCTGCAGCTGAAACTCCACTATGGCCTGCTGCTGCTCGCACAGTCTCTTCAGCATGTGCAAGGTGGAGTTCCACCTGGTGGGCACGTCGCATATGAGGCGGTGAGCGGGAAGGCCGAAGTTCCGCTGTAGCGCAGACAGGCGAGCAGCGGCAGGATGTGAACTCCGGAAGCGCGCACAGATGGCCCTCACTTTATGCAGCAGCTCTGACATGTCGGGGTAGTTGTGAATGAACTTCTGCACCACCAAATTCAGCACATGCGCCAGGCAAGAGCTGCGACGAGATTTCGCCCATTATCGCACACCACCAGGCCGGGCTTGAGGCCCACCGGCAGAAACCACTCGTCGGTCTGTTGTTCAATACCCCGCCACAACCCCTGCGCGGTGTGGGGCCTGTCCCCCAAACATATGAGTTTCAGAATGGCCTGCTGACGTTTACCCCGGGCTGTGCTGAAGTTGGTGGTGAAGGTGTGTGGCTGACTGGATGAGCTGGTGGAAGCAGAGGAGGAGGAAGCCGAGTAGGAGGAGGAGGCTACAGGAGGCAAAGAATGATGCCCTGCGATCCTTGGCGGCGGAAGGACATGCACCAAGGAACTCTCCGCCTGCGGACCAGCCGCCACTACATTTACCCAGTGTGCAGTTAGGGAGATATAGCGTCCCTGGCCGTGCTTACTGGTCCACGTATCTGTGGTTAGGAGGACCTTGCCACAGATGGCGTGGCGCAGTGCACACTTGACTTTATTGGATACTTGGTTGCAGGGAAGGCACGGCTGTCTTGGAGAAGTAGTGGTCGGCTGGGAACAACATACTGTGGGACAGCCATGGACATCAGCTGTTTGAAGCTGTCTGTGTCCACCAGCCTGAATGACAGCATTTCAAAGGCCAGTAGTTTAGAAATGCTGGCATTCAGGCCCAGGGCTCGAGGGTGGCTAGGTGGGAATTTACGCTTTCTCTCCAAGGTTTGTGAGATGGAGAGCTGAACGCTGCCGTGTGACATGGTGGAGATGCTTGGTGACGCAGGTGGTGTTGTCGGTGGCACATCCTCTGTTTGGTGGGCGGCAGGTGCCAACATTACTCCCGAGGTGGAGGAAGAGGCCGAGGCAGCAGCAGAAGAGGGAGCAGGGGAGCCAGAGTGAGTTCCTTGCTTTTAAGGTGTTTACTCCACTGCAGTTCATGCTTTGCATGTAGATGCCTGGTCATGCAGGTTGTGCTAAGGTTCAGAACGTTAATGCCTCGCTTCAGGATCTGATGGCACAGCGTGCAAACCACTCGGGTCTTGTCGTCAGCACATTGTTTAAAGAAGTGCCATGCCAGGGAACTCTTTGAAGCTGCCTTTGGGGTGCTCGGTCCCTGGTGGCGGTGGCCAGTAGCAGGGAAACTCTCTTGGCGGCGGCTGGTCTGCTTTTGCCCCCTGCTCCCTCTTTTGCTACGCTGTTGGCTCAGTCTCACCACTGCCTCTTCCTCTGAACTATGAAAGTCAGTGGCACGATCTTCATTCCATGTGGGGTCTAGGACCTCATCCTCCCCTGCATCGTCTTCCACACAGTCTTCCTCCCTGACCTCCTGTTCGGTCTGCACACTGCAGAAAGACGCAGCAGTTGGCACCTGTGTTTCGTCATCATCAGAGACGTGCAGAGTCCGATGAGGTGGTATTCCCATGTCCTCATCATCAGGAAACATCAGTGGTTGTGCATCAGTGCATTCTATGTCTTCCACCACTGGGGAAGGGCTAGGTGGATTTCCTTGGGAAACCCTGCCAGCAGAGTCTTCAAACAGCATAAGAGACTGCTGCATAACTTGAGGCTCTGACAGTTTCCCTGATATGCATGGGGGTGATGTGACAGACTGATGGGCTTGGTTTTCAGGTGCCACCTGTGCGCTTTCTGCAGAAGACTGGGTGGGAGATAATGTTGTGAACATGCTGGATCCACTGTCGGCCACCCAATTGACTAGAGCCTGTACCTGCTCAGGCCTTACCATCCTTAGAACGGCATTGGGCCCCACCAAATATCGCTGTAAATTCTGGCGGGTACTGGAACCTGAGGTAGTTGGTTCACTAGGACGTGTGGCTGTGGCAGAATGGCCACTTCCTCTCCCAGCACCAGAGGGTACACTAACACCACCACGACCGCGTCCGCGTCCCTTACTAGATGTTTTCCTCATTGTTACCGTTCACCAAGCACCACAATAAGGAAAAAAATATTTGGCCCAATGTATTGATTTCAAATTTCGGCCTTTTTTTACAGGCACCTAAAACTATCTGCCTATTTGTTTATGTAGCGTATTACACTAATCCAGGCACAGCAGTAACCACTGATTTAGAGGAATATCTCTTTTAGGGCTAGTATTTAGGCCCTGGATGAAAGGTATCCTTTTATGGACAGATTTACACTTGGCCGGCAACAGCTGGGACAACAGATTCAGGGTATTGCTATTTTGGCAATTGAATGTCACCCCAGAACAAAATCTATGTTTTGGCGGACACTATTATATTTTGCCAGCCACAGCTGAAACCACTGATTTATGGTATTGCTATTTTGGCAATTGAATTTCCCCCCAGGCCAGAACAAAATATATGTTTTTGCGGACACTATGAATCCTGGCCTGCAACAGCTGGGACACCAGATTCAGGGTATTGCTATTTTGGCAATTGAATGTCACCTCAGAACAAAATATATGTTTTTGCGGACACTATGAATCCTGGCCTGCAACAGCTGGGACACCAGATTCAGGGTATTGCTATTTTGGCAATTGAATGTCACCCCAGAACAAAATATATGTTTTTGCGGACACTATGAATCCTGGCCTGCAACAGCTGGGACACCAGATTCAGGGTATTGCTATTTTGGCAATTGAATGTCACCCCAGAACAAAATATATGTTTTGCAAGACACTATGAATCTTGGCCTGCAACAGCTGGGACACCAGATTCAGGGTATTGCTATTTTGGCAGATTAATTTCACCCCAGAAAAAAATATATATGTTTTGGCAGACACTATGAAATCTGGTCTGCAACAGCTGGGACACCAGATTCAGGGTATTGGTATTTTGGCAATTGAATGTCACCCCAGAACAAAATATATGTTTTGACGGACACTATGAAACGTGGACTGCAACAGCTGGGACACCAGATTCAGGGTATTGCTATTTTGGCAATTGAATGTCACCCCAGAACAAAATATATGTTTTTGCGGACACTATGAATCCTGGCCTGCAACAGCTGGGACACCAGATTCAGGGTATTGCTATTTTGGCAATTGAATGTCACCCCAGAACAAAATATATGTTTTGCAAGACATTATGAATCCTGGCCTGCAACAGCTGGGACACCAGATTCAGGGTATTGCTATTTTGGCAATTGAATGTCACCCCAGAACAAAATATATGTTTTGCAAGACACTATGAAACGTGGCCTGCAACAGCTGGGACACCAGATTCAGGGTATTGCTATTTTGGCAATTGAATGTCACCCCAGAACAAAATATATGTTTTTGCGGACACTATAAATCCTGGCCTGTAACAGCTGGGACACCAGATTCAGGGTATTGCTATTTTGGCAATTGAATTTCACCCCAGAACAAAATATATGTTTTGCACGACACTATGAATCTTGGCCTGCAACAGCTGGGACACCAGATTCAGGGTATTGCTATTTTGGCAATTGAATGTCACCCCAGAACAAAATATATGTTTTGACGGACACTATGAAACGTGGACTGCAAGAGCTGGGACACCAGATTCAGGGTATTGCTATTTTGGCAATTGAATGTCACCCCAGAACAAAATATATGTTTTGCAAGACACTATGAATCCTGGCCTGCAACAGCTGGGACACCAGATTCAGGGTATTGCTATTTTGGCAATTGAATGTCACCCCAGAACAAAATATATGTTTTTGCGGACACTATGAATCCTGGCCTGTAACAGCTTGGACACCAGATTCAGGGTATTGCTATTTTGGCAATTGAATTTCACCCCAGAACAAATTATATGTTTTGACGGACACTATGAAACGTGGCCTGCAACAGCTGGGACACCAGATTCAGGGTATTGCTATTTTGGCAATTGAATTTCACCCCAGAACAAAATATATGTTTTGACGGACACTATGAAACGTGGCCTGCAACAGCTGGGACACCAGATTCAGGGTATGGCTATTTTGGCAGATTAATTTCACCCCAGAACAAAATATATGTTTTGGCAGACACTATGAAATCTGGCCTGCAACAGCTGGGACACCAGATTCAGGGTATTGCTATTTTGGCAGATTAATTTCACCCCAGAACAAAATATATGTTTTGGCAGACACTACGAAATCTGGCCTGCAACAGCTGGGACACCAGATTCAGGGTATTGGTATTTTGGCAGATTAATTTCACCTCAGAACAAAATATATGTTTTGGCGGACACTATTCTATTTTGCCAGCCACAGCTGAAACCACAGATTTATGGTATTGCTATTTTGGCAATTGAATTTCACTCCAGAACAAAATATATGTTTTGACGGACACTATGAAACGTGGCCTGCAACAGCTGGGACACCAGATTCAGGGTATTGCTATTTTGGCAATTGAATGTCACCCCAGAACAAAATATATGTTTTGCAAGACACTATGAATCCTGGCCTGCAACAGCTGGGACACCAGATTCAGGGTATTGCTATTTTGGCAGATTAATTTCACCCCAGAACAAAATATATGTTTTGACAGACACTATGAAATCTGGCCTGCAACAGCTGGGACACCAGATTCAGGGTATTGCTATTTTGGCAGATTAATTTCACCCCAGAACAAAATATATGTTTTGGCAGACACTATGAAATCTGGCCTGCAACAGCTGGGACACCAGATTCAGGGTATTGCTATTTTGGCAGATTAATTTCACCTCAGAACAAAATATATGTTTTGGCAGACACTATGAATTCTTGCCTGCAACAGCTGGGACACCAGATTCAGGGTATTGCTATTTTGGCAGATTAATTTCACCCCAGAACAAAATATATGTTTTGGCAGACACTATGAAATCTGGCCTGCAACAGCTGGGACACCAGATTCAGGGTATTGCTATTTTGGCAATTGAATTTTACCCCAGAACAAAATATATGTTTTGACGGACACTATGAAACGTGGCCTGCAAAAGCTGTGACACCAGATTCAGGGTATTGCTATTTTGGCAATTGAATGTCACCCCAGAACAAAATATATGTTTTGCAAGACACTATGAATCCTGGCCTGCAACAGCTGGGACACCAGATTCAGGGTATTGCTATTTTGGCAGATTAATTTCACCCCAGAACAAAATATATGTTTTGGCAGACACTATGAAATCTGGCCTGCAACAGCTGGGACACCAGATTCAGGGTATTGCTATTTTGGCAATTGAATGTCACCCCAGAAAAAAATATATGTTTTGACGGACACTATGAAACGTGGCCTGCAACAGCTGGGACACCAGATACAGGGTATTGCTATTTTGGCAATTGAATGTCACCCCAGAACAAAATATATGTTTTGCAAGACACTATGAATCCTGGCCTGCAACAGCTGGGACACCAGATTCAGGGTATTGCTATTTTGGCAGATTAATTTCACCCCAGAACAAAATATATGTTTTGGCAGACACTATGAAATCTGGCCTGCAACAGCTGGGACACCAGATTCAGGGTATTGCTATTTTGGCAGATTAATTTCACCCCAGAACAAAATATATGTTTTGGCAGACACTATGAAATCTGGCCTGCAACAGCTGGGACACCAGATTCAGGGTATTGCTATTTTGGCAGATTAATTTCACCCCAGAACAAAATATATGTTTTGGCAGACACTATGAATTCTGGCCTGCAACAGCTGGGACACCAGATTCAGGGTATTGCTATTTTGGCAGATTAATTTTACCCCAGAACAAAATATATGTTTTGGCGGACACTATTCTATTTTGCCAGCCACAGCTGAAACCACTAACTTATGGTATTGCTATTTTGGCAATTGAATTTCACCCCAGAACAAAATATATGTTTTGACGGACACTATGAAACGTGGCCTGCAACAGCTGGGACACCAGATTCAGGGTATTGCTATTTTGGCAATTAAATGTCACCCCAGAACAAAATATATGTTTTGCAAGACACTATGAATCCTGGCCTGCAACAGCTGGGACACCAGATTCAGGGTATTGCTATTTTGGCAGATTAATTTCACCCCAGAACAAAATATATGTTTTGGCAGACACTATGAAATCTGGCCTGCAACAGCTGGGACACCAGATTCAGGGTATTGCTATTTTGGCAATTGAATGTCACCCCAGAACAAAATATATGTTTTGACGGACACTATGAAACGTGGCCTGCAACAGCTGGGACACCAGATTCAGGGTATTGCTATTTTGGCAATTGAATGTCACCACAGAACAAAATATATGTTTTGACGGACACTATGAATCCTGGCCTGCAACAGCTGGGACACGAGATTCAGGGTATTGCTATTTTGGCAATTGAATGTCACCCCCGAACAAAATATATGTTTTGCAAGACACTATGAATCCTAGCCTGCAACAGCTGGGACACCAGATTCAGGGTATTGCTATTTTGGCAGATTATTTCACCCCAGAACAAAATATATGTATTGCAAGACACTATTCTATTTTGCCAGCCACAGCTGAAACCACTGATTTATGGTATTGCTATTTTGGCAATTGAATTTCACCCCAGAACAAAATATATGTTTTGGCGGACACTATTCTATTTTGCCAGCCACAGCTGAAACCACTGGTTTATGGTATTGCTATTTTGGCAATTGAATTTCACCCCAGAACAAAATATATGTTTTGGCGGACACTATGAAATCTGGCCTGCAACAGCTGGGACACCAGATTCAGGGTATTGCTATTTTGGCAGATTAATTTTACCCCAGAACAAAATATATGTTTTGGCGGACACTATTCTATTTTGCCAGCCACAGCTGAAACCACTAACTTATGGTATTGCTATTTTGGCAATTGAATTTCACCCCAGAACAAAATATATTTTTTGACGGACACTATGAAACGTGGCCTGCAACAGCTGGGACACCAGATTCAGGGTATTGCTATTTTGGCAATTAAATGTCACCCCAGAACAAAATATATGTTTTGCAAGACACTATGAATCCTGGCCTGCAACAGCTGGGACACCAGATTCAGGGTATTGCTATTTTGGCAGATTAATTTCACCCCAGAACAAAATATATGTTTTGGCAGACACTATGAAATCTGGCCTGCAACAGCTGGGACACCAGATTCAGGGTATTGCTATTTTGGCAATTGAATGTCACCCCAGAACAAAATATATGTTTTGACGGACACTATGAAACGTGGCCTGCAACAGCTGGGACACCAGATTCAGGGTATTGCTATTTTGGCAATTGAATGTCACCACAGAACAAAATATATGTTTTGACGGACACTATGAATCCTGGCCTGCAACAGCTGGGACACGAGATTCAGGGTATTGCTATTTTGGCAATTGAATGTCACCCCCGAACAAAATATATGTTTTGCAAGACACTATGAATCCTAGCCTGCAACAGCTGGGACACCAGATTCAGGGTATTGCTATTTTGGCAGATTATTTCACCCCAGAACAAAATATATGTATTGCAAGACACTATTCTATTTTGCCAGCCACAGCTGAAACCACTGATTCAGGGTATTGCTATTTTGGCAATTGAATGTCACCCCAGAACAAAATATATGTTTTGACGGACACTATGAAACGTGGCCTGCAACAGCTGGGACACCAGATTCAGGGTATTGCTATTTTGGCAATTGAATGTCACCCCAGAACAAAATATATGTTTTTGCGGACACTATGAAACGTGGCCTGCAACAGCTGGGACACCAGATTCAGGGTATTGCTATTTTGGCAGATTAATTTCACCCCAGAACAAAATATATGTTTTGGTAGACACTATGAAATCTGGCCTGCAACAGCTGGGACACCAGATTCAGGGTATTGCTATTTTGGCAGATTAATTTCACCCCAGAACAAAATATATGTTTTGGCGGACACTATTCTATTTTGCCAGCCACAGTTGAAACCACTGATTTATGGTATTGCTATTTTGGCAATTGAATTTCACCCCAGAACAAAATATATGTTTTGGCGGACACTATTCTATTTTGCCAGCCACAGCTGAAACCACTGGTTTATGGTACTGCTATTTTGGCAATTGAATTTCTCCCCAGAACAAAATATATGTTTTGGCGGACACTATGAAATCTGGCCTGCAACAGCTGGGACACCAGATTCAGGGTATTGCTATTTTGGCAGATTAATTTCACCCCAGAACAAAATATATGTTTTGGCGGACACTATGAAATCTGGCCTGCAACAGCTGGGACACCAGATTCAGGGTATTGCTATTTTGCCAGATTAATTTCACCCCAGAACAAAATATATTTTTTTTCGGACACTATTCTATTTTGCCAGCCACAGCTGAAACCACTGATTTATGGTATTGCTATTTTGGCAATTGAATTTCACCACAGAAAATAATCTATCCTTTGCCAGACAGCAGACAGTATTATACTTGTCTAGCCAAAGCTGGAACACCAGATTTAGGGGATTGGTATTTGGGCAATTGTATTCAACCCCTTAATAAAATATAGAAATTGCTATCCTGAGTTTCTAGGGGTGACAATTAGCACAGCCAAGCCCCTTATGTAGGATATAGCAAAAAAAAACTAGTATTGATGGATTGATGGACTTGGTGGCAGCTTCTTCTGGTGCACCACAAGTCACAAAATGGCTGCTGATCAACCCAGAAAATAAGTGACTGAAAAACGCTCTGTGCAGCCTAAAAACCAGTGAGCAAGTAACTAGCAGAAGTTCAATCATTCACAGCTGTAGATCGATCCGTTCATTAGGTGCTGTTGCTGACTTTTCCCTGCCTAATCTCGCCCTCACAGAAGCTGCGTCCTCTCCCTACACTAATCAGAGTAGTGTGACGTGCGGCGCTATGTGACTCCAGCTTAAATAGAGGCTGGGTCACATGCTGCACTTGGCCAATCACAGCCATGCCATTAGTAGGTATGGCTGTGATGGGCTCTTAGGGCAAGAAGTAAAACGCTAGCTGATTGGCTGCTGTGCAGCCCTTCAGAAAGCGGGAAGAAATCGCCGACCAACGGACCCGAACCCAAACTTTTTTGAAAATGTCCGGGTTCGGGTCCATGTCCCGGACACCCCAAAATTCGGTACAAACCCGAACGATGCTCGAACTGTTCGCTCAACACTAATAATGAGACTAGACACAAGTTGGCTCCATTCAAAGCACCATCCAAGACAAGATAGCTTTATTCAAAACTATATTCACTTAAATAGTAGACATGACATCACATAAGGGGTGTTCCTTAAGAAAAGGTAATTGGCTCCTTGCCAAGATGGGAGTAGTTTGCTAACTTCAACTCTGAGTTCATAGGTAGATTTGAAACCTGTAACCTTTAACATGTAACCTCCCCCTTCACAGTGACCTTACACACACATCTGGATAGCGGCCATCTTGTAGACAAACATGTGTATTACATGATTTTCAAAAATGCTATCTCTCACAACACTCCATGAATTGTATAGTGGCCGTAAAGGTTCATTACAGGTAGTGTTTAGTGTTAGCTTCCCGTCTTACAGAGATCGCCTTGACGGGCCCATATAATTTTGTACAAAATATATTTGCTAAGCATCTCAAATTTACTATATAAGCATAGGATTAACATTATAACATTGGTCATTATTATGATATTTATGTACTTTATTTGGTTTGCAGAGTGCTGTTATATTCTCTATTTCTGTATATATATATATATATATATATATATATAATATATCGCAGGCCGTGCTATGCAGCATAGCGGCCAGTGAAGTATCAGTGTTCGTTTTATAAGACGCACTGCCATTTCCCCACCACTTTTGGGGGAAAAAAGTGCATCTTATAAAGCGAAAAATACGGTATATATACATACATATATATATATATATATATATATTTATTTATTTAGGTCTAATTAGGGCTTTATAGATGAGATTTTAAAAAAAATTCTCCCTCTATAATATTTACTTTTATATCCAGCAGTTAGTAGCATTCAGCTGTTTGGCAATTTGTTGATGTGGCTGCCAGATAGAATTTTTATGCTTCTCCCCTTTCACCAATGGAGACATAAAGCACAGAAAAGCAAACAGGACATTTTGTGCATTTTAATGGTCTGTTTATCCTCTTCCTCCCTAATGGCCTTACCCTTTTGGTTCTGGTTATTATGACTAACCTGGAGGTCCACTTTCTTGAGAAGGGTGAATCCAACTTGGTTTCCCTTCCACTTTGACTGAGGTGGGGGTGGTCAAGAGCACCTGGTGTGGCCCATCAAATCGGGGTTCCAGATGTCTTCTTACGTTTTTTCTGTTCACCCTCCAATCTCCAGGTTGTAGGTGATCTAGTAAGGAGGGAGAGACTTTGCTATGCAAATTAGCCAGTTGCTTATGGAGATAGATAACATAGTCAGTTAAAGAAGCATAGTGTCCATTTAATTCTTGTGGAAAGAAAAGCCTATATGCAATGTATGGTACAGCTATATTGGGAGCGCTCACAACCATATAACAACAGTATTAAAACGCCCACCCTGGTATCTTTTGACCAATCCATAATTTTGCACATAGTCATTGTTAGCACTTTTCTTATCTTCAACAATATTGAGATGAGCCATGGGTGTGTCTGAAGTTGTCTCTTATGTGTGAGGCAAATTTTGTCAGCATCGCAAAAATTTATGGTTAATAAGGGTGTAAGCATAACTTGATATATAAGCCAAGAGGACGTCTCAGGTAAGCCAGATTTCTTTCACATTAAAGGGGTTCTCCGGGCTTTTTCATACTGATGATCTAGCCTTAGATGTTTGAGGAGACGAACCGCGTTGTGCGCATGTGCCGTCTCCCTTCTCTCCTCCTGTCATCTGCTGATGTCCCATAGACATACAGCAGCAGAAGAAAGAGGGATAGGAGAAGGGATGTGTGCATAGCACACGCTGTCACCTCATATCGCTGATGGACGGGGGTGCCGGGTGTCAGACCCCCGCCAATTTGATTTCGATGACCTATCCTGAGGATAGTTTATCAATATGAAAAAGCCTGTAGAACCT
This sequence comes from Bufotes viridis, assembly GCA_033119425.1. Taxonomy (NCBI): domain Eukaryota; kingdom Metazoa; phylum Chordata; class Amphibia; order Anura; family Bufonidae; genus Bufotes; species Bufotes viridis. Next base: position 422,893,928 of record CM065589.1, read on the forward strand.
CTTTAAGGCTAAAGTACATAATGTATATGAAATACACAACATGCTATGCACAGCTTTAGGACACATCTCTACCCTCAGCATGTTGATGTCTAAAATATCAGTCAAACAAAGAAGGGAGTATGTAGAGCACAGGGATGATATTAAACCCATCAATACCAGACCCATTTTTAGTTTTCGTTTTTTCCTCCCTATGTTCCAATAGCCATACCTTTTTAAATTTTCCATTCATATAGCCATAAGAGAGCTTACTTTTTGCGGAATACGTTGTATTTCTTAAGGGCACCATTTAATTTACCATGTCTGTTATTGAAAAAACAAAAATTTCCACCAATATTTGGGGGTTTGGACATAACAGTGTATGTAACTATCAACACGGGCAGAGTAGGACAGGGGGCCATGCAGATTTTCATCTGTTTGGGTTTTTCCCTCGGCATGAAGGACAGGATTAAGGACTCTCTGGGCTTCCCTTGGATTTCTCTTAGGCTTAAATTGGGGCGCAGATTACAACGAAACTGTCGTCGTCGCAGTTACCTCCCTCAAAGAGTCATGGACTTTCCTGGGGGGTACTGCAAAGGTAGACAGAAACCAGTGACAAAAAGCCTTGAACCGTATTGCATGGTGTGCTGAGCCAGGCTATATAGCCACAGGTAAATGGGAAAAGAGCAGCAGAAGATAGAAAATCCTCTATACTGACCCTTGAAATTGAAGAGAATTCCCGCATAGGTGTGTGCCTTGTGCATCAGAGAGGCACAGCCAAGTCTAGCTTGCAGAATCTGACTAGAGGGTTTCACTAGAGATTATCGATAGTCAATCCAGAAAAATCCTTGCTCCCGTGACATTTCACCAGCGCTGCCGACAACCTCCTCCAGGAACTTTTAGGATACGTTCAGGAGTTTGGAATTTTGTGAGTCTTGCCAGCTAAGGTAATTTACCACAAAGGCCAGGCATTACACTGTAATGACCAGCATTTTAGACGGTGTCAGCACACTGTATGGATTCTTTGACTTGCTGCAATTTTAGAAGCCTTTTGTTATCACAGGTTTGATGATCTTTGGAAGAAAAGAAGCCTCTTTGAGAGAACCTCTGTAATCCAAATTTGGCTTTCTACATTGTCAAGCTTTAAAACAGCCTAGAAACAAAAGAAGTTGAAGCAACACAATGACCGAATTCTTGTGTTCTTACCAAATCTGCATTAGGTAGTTGCAATCTCTAGCTTGCAAAAGTGCTGATGTTCTTGAAAAAGGCAGTAGTAAGGAAAGGACAAAATGATAGAGTGGGACTGAAAAATTCTGAAGAACTCTGAATGGCAGAAAAATGTTTTACTATACTTTTTGAACCTGAATTTCATCTTCTCCTGAGCAACCAGGTACAATTTGTTCTTCTGGTGGCTCAATAGTGGCCCCTTCAAATGGCACTTTGTATCTTCATAACAACAAGTAATAGCTATAGATCACTGATGACTGCGGATGTCAGCAGATAAATATTTCCCAGCTAAACTATATTGATGATTTCACGCCAGTAGGTCGAAAGGCTGATTTATGACTGGTCATTCCCAGATAGCAATCTCCAAGGCGCTGCAGGCCCCTAGAATTGACATTTCCAGAGTCTTACTCTGATTCCAATAGGGTAGAAATGTAACTCTATGCTTCAGAAGGAAAACTCCAAATGTTCCAACACCAAAAAGCAGAGCATGGTTTCTCCATAACTGTCCACACAAGCAGAGTAGGGCAGAGGGCCATGCAGATTTTCATCTATTTTGTGGGTTTTTTCCCCTCTCTCTACTGACTAGGAGTACACTAGAGAAAGAGATCAGCATTAGGGACAGGATGGAGGACTCTCTGGGCTTCCCTTGGATTTCTCTTAGGCTTAAATTGGGGCGCAGATTACAACGAAACTGTCGTCGTCGCAGTTACCTCCCTCACAGAGTCATGGACTTTCCTGGGGGGTACTGCAAAGGTAGACAGAAACCAGTGACAAAAAGCCTTGAACCGTATTGCATGGTGTGCTGAGCTAGGCTATATAGCCACAGGTAAATGGGAAAAGAGCAGCAGAAGATAGAAAATCCTCTATACTGACGCTTGAAATTGAAGAGAATTCCCGCATAGGTGTGTGCCTTATGCAGCAGAGAGGCACAGCCAAGTCTAACTTGCAGAATCTGACTAGAGGGTTTCACTAGAGATTATCGATAGTCAATCCAGAAAATCCTTGCTCCCGTGACATTTCACCAGCGCTGCCGACAACCTCCTCCAGGAACTTTTAGGATACGTTCAGGAGTTTGGAATTTTGTGAGTCTTGCCAGCTAAGGTAATTTACCACAAAGGCCAGGCATTACACTGTAATAACCAGCATTTTAGACGGTGTCAGCACACTGTATGGATTCTTTGACTTGCTGCAATTTTAGAAGCCTTTTGTTATCACAGGTTTGATGATCTTTGGAAGAAAAGAAGCCTCTTTGAGAGAACCTCTGTAATCCAAATTTGGCTTTCTACATTGTCAAGCTTTAAAACAGCCTAGAAACAAAAGAAGTTGAAGCAACACAATGACCGAATTCTTGTGTTCTTACCAAATCTGCATTAGGTAGTTGCAATCTCTAGCTTGCAAAAGTGCTGATGTTCTTGAAAAGGCAGTAGTAAGGAAAGGACAAAATGATAGAGTGGGACTGAAAAATTCTGAAAGAACTCTGAATGGCAGAAAAATGTTTTACTATACTTTTTGAACCTGAATTTCATCTTCTCCTGAGCAACCAGGTACAATTTGTTCTTCTGGTGGCTCAATAGTGGCCCCTTCAAATGGCACTTTGTATCTTCATAACAACAAGTAATAGCTATAGATCACTGATGACTGCGGATGTCAGCAGATAAATATTTCCAGCTAAACTATATTGATGATTTCACGCCAGTAGGTCGAAAGGCTGATTTATGACTGGTCATTCCCAGATAGCAATCTCCAAGGCGCTGCAGGCCCCTAGAATTGACATTTCCAGAGTCTTACTCTGATTCCAATAGGGTAGAAATGTAACTCTATGCTTCAGAAGGAAAACTCCAAATGTTCCAACACCAAAAGCAGAGCATGGTTTCTCCATAACTGTCCACACAAGCAGAGTAGGGCAGAGGGCCATGCAGATTTTCATCTATTTTGTGGGTTTTTTCCTCTCTCTACTGACTAGAGTACACTAGAGAAAGAGATCAGCATTAGGGACAGGATGGAGGACTCTCTGGGCTTCCCTTGGATTTCTCTTAGGCTTAAATTGGGGCGCAGATTACAACGAAACTGTCGTCGTCGCAGTTACCTCCCTCACAGAGTCATGGACTTTCCTGGGGGTACTGCAAAGGTAGACAGAAACCAGTGACAAAAAGCCTTGAACCGTATTGCATGGTGTGCTGAGCTAGGCTATATAGCCACAGGTAAATGGGAAAAGAGCAGCAGAAGATAGAAAATCCTCTATACTGACGCTTGAAATTGAAGAGAATTCCCGCATAGGTGTGTGCCTTATGCAGCAGAGAGGCACAGCCAAGTCTAACTTGCAGAATCTGACTAGAGGGTTTCACTAGAGATTATCGATAGTCAATCCAGAAAATCCTTGCTCCCGTGACATTTCACCAGCGCTGCCGACAACCTCCTCCAGGAACTTTTAGGATACGTTCAGGAGTTTGGAATTTTGTGAGTCTTGCCAGCTAAGGTAATTTACCACAAAGGCCAGGCATTACACTGTAATAACCAGCATTTTAGACGGTGTCAGCACACTGTATGGATTCTTTGACTTGCTGCAATTTTAGAAGCCTTTTGTTATCACAGGTTTGATGATCTTTGGAAGAAAAGAAGCCTCTTTGAGAGAACCTCTGTAATCCAAATTTGGCTTTCTACATTGTCAAGCTTTAAAACAGTCTAGAAACAAAAGAAGTTGAAGCAACACAATGAACGCTGTCAGAAGTGGGATTCGAACCCACGCCTCCAGAGGAGACTGCGACCTGAACGCAGCGCCTTAGACCGCTGACAACCCTGTATGCTTAGCAGGCGCCCCTGCGGAAGCAGAACATAGCGGTATTTAACTGTAAGTGGGAACAGTTCCCGAATGAAAACCCATTCCCATCATATCATTACTAGAAGTTGGCATCAGGGTGAAAAGCATAATATGGGCATTAACATTGCAGTAATAGCTCTTTTCAGGCACTGTCTAGTGCTAGACCTGCTGGCCGAAATAGCTCAGTTGGGAGAGCGTTAGACTGAAGATCTAAAGGTTCCTGGTTCAATCTCGGGTTTTGGCAGATAGAAATTGACTTTTAGCAGGCCATTCCTGAAAATACATGAATGGATGTAATTATTCAAATTCTTGTGTTCTTACCAAATCTGCATTAGGTAGTTGCAATCTCTAGCTTGCAAAAGTGCTGATGTTCTTGAAAAAGGCAGTAGTAAAGAAAAGGACAAAATGATAGAGTGGGACTGAAAAATTCTGAAGAACTCTGAATGGCAGAAAAATGTTTTACTATACTTTTTGAACCTGAATTTCATCTTCTCCTGAGCAACCAGGTACAATTTGTTCTTCTGGTGGCTCAATAGTGGCCCCTTGAAATGGCACTTTGTCTCTTCATAACAACAAGTAATAGCTATAGATCACTGATGACTGCGGATGTCAGCAGATAAATATTTCCCAGCTAAACTATATTGATGATTTTACGCCAGTAGGTCGAAAGGCTGATTTATGACTGGTCATTCCCAGATAGCAATCTCCAAGGCGCTGCAGGCCCCTAGAATTGACATTTCCAGAGTCTGACTCTGATTCCAATAGGGTAGAAATGTCACTCTTTGCTTCAGAAGGAAAACTCCAAGTGTTCCAACACCAAAAGCAGAGCATGGTTTCTCCATAACTGTCCACACAGGCAGAGTAGGGCAGAGGGCCATGCAGATTTTCATCTATTTTGTGGGTTTTTTCCCTCTCTCTACTGACTAGGAGTACACTAGAGAAGGAGCTCAGCATTAGGGACAGGATGGAGGACTCTCTGGGCTTCCTTGGATTTCTCTTAGGCTTAAATTGGGGCGCAGATTACAACGAAACTGTCGTCGTCGCAGTTACCTCCCTCACAGAGTCATGGACTTTCCTGGGGGGTACTGCAAAGGTAGACAGAAACCAGTGACAAAAAGCCTTGAACCGTATTGCATGGTGTGCTGAGCCAGGCTATATAGCCACAGGTAAATGGGAAAAGAGCAGCAGAAGATAGAAAATCCTCTATACTGACCCTTGAAATTGAAGAGAATTCCCGCATAGGTGTGTGCCTTGTGCAGCAGAGAGGCACAGCCAAGTCTAGCTTGCAGAATCTGACTAGAGGGTTTCACTAGAGATTATCGATAGTCAATCCAGAAAAATCCTTGCTCCCATGACATTTCACCAGCGCTGCCAACAACCTCCTCCAGGAACTTTTAGGATACGTTCAGGAGTTTGGAATTTTGTGAGTCTTGCCAGCTAAGGTAATTTACCACAAAGGCCAGGCATTACACTGTAATGACCAGCATTTTAGACGGTGTCAGCACACTGTAAGGATTCTTTGACTTGCTGCAATTTTAGAAGCCTTTTGTTATCACAGGTTTGATGATCTTTGGAAGAAAAGAAGCCTCTTTGAGAGAAACTCTGTAATCCAAATTTGGCTTTCTACATTGTCAAGCTTTAAAACAGTCTAGAAACAAAAGAAGTTGAAGCAATACAATGACCGCTGTCAGAAGTGGGATTCGAACGCACGCCTCCAGAGGAGACTGCGACCTGGACGCAGCGCCTTAGACCGCTCGGCCATCCTGACAACCCTGTGTGCTTAGCAGGCGCCCCTGCGGAAGCAGAACATAGCGTTATTTAACTGTAAGTGGGAACAGTTCCCGAATGAAAACCCATTCCCATCATATCATTACTAGAAGTTGGCATCAGGGTGAAAAGCATAACATGGGCATTTAACATTGCAGTAATAGCTCTTTTCAGGCACTGTCTAGTGCTAGACCTGCTGGCCGAAATAGCTCAGTTGGGAGAGCGTTAGACTGAAGATCTAAAGGTCCCTGGTTCGATCCCGGTTTCGGCAGATAGAAATTGACTTTTAGCAGGCCATTCCTGAAAATACATGAATGGATGTAATTATTCAAATTCTTGTGTTCTTACCAAATCTGCATTAGGTAGTTGCAATCTCTAGCTTGCAAAAGTGCTGATGTTCTTGAAAAAGGCAGTAGTAAGGAAAGGACAAAGTGATAGAGTGGGACTGAAAATTCTGAAGAACTCTAAATGGCAGAAAAATGTTTTACTATACTTTTTGAACCTGAATTTCATCTTCTCCTGAGCAACCAGGTACAATTTGTTCTTCTGGTGGCTCAATAGTGGCCCCTTCAAATGGCACTTTGTCTCTTCATAACAACAAGTAATAGCTATAGATCACTGATGACTGCGGATGTCAGCAGATAAATATTTCCCAGCTAAACTATATTGATGATTTTACGCCAGTAGGTCGAAAGGCTGATTTATGACTGGTCATTCCCAGATAGCAATCTCCAAGGCGCTGCAGGCCCCTAGAATTGACATTTCCAGAGTCTGACTCTGATTCCAATAGGGTAGAAATGTCACTCTTTGCTTCAGAAGGAAAACTCCAAGTGTTCCAACACCAAAAAGCAGAGCATGGTTTCTCCATAACTGTCCACACAGGCAGAGTAGGGCAGAGGGCCATGCAGATTTTCATCTATTTTGTGGGTTTTTTCCTCTCTCTACTGACTAGGAGTACACTAGAGAAGGAGCTCAGCATTAGGGACAGGATGGAGGACTCTCTGGGCTTCCCTTGGATTTCTCTTAGGCTTAAATTGGGGCGCAGATTACAACGAAACTGTCGTCGTCGCAGTTACCTCCCTCACAGAGTCATGGACTTTCCTGGGGGTACTGCAAAGGTAGACAGAAACCAGTGACAAAAAGCCTTGAACCGTATTGCATGGTGTGCTGAGCCAGGCTATATAGCCACAGGTAAATGGGAAAAGAGCAGCAGAAGATAGAAAATCCTCTATACTGACCCTTGAAATTGAAGAGAATTCCCGCATAGGTGTGTGCCTTGTGCAGCAGAGAGGCACAGCCAAGTCTAGCTTGCAGAATCTGACTAGAGGGTTTCACTAGAGATTATCGATAGTCAATCCAGAAAATCCTTGCTCCCGTGACATTTCACCAGCGCTGCCGACAACCTCCTCCAGGAACTTTTAGGATACGTTCAGGAGTTTGGAATTTTGTGAGTCTTGCCAGCTAAGGTAATTTACCACAAAGGCCAGGCATTACACTGTAATGACCAGCATTTTAGACGGTGTCAGCACACTGTATGGATTCTTTGACTTGCTGCAATTTTAGAAGCCTTTTGTTATCACAGGTTTGATGATCTTTGGAAGAAAAGAAGCCTCTTTGAGAGAACCTCTGTAATCCAAATTTGGCTTTCTACATTGTCAAGCTTTAAAACAGTCTAGAAACAAAAGAAGTTGAAGCAACACAATGACCGCTGTCAGAAGTGGGATTCGAACCCACGCCTCCAGAGGAGACTGCGACCTGAACGCAGCGCCTTAGACCGCTCGGCCATCCTGACAACCCTGTGTGCTTAGCAGGCGCCCTGCGGAAGCAGAACATAGCGGTATTTAACTGTAAGTGGGAACAGTTCCCGAATGAAAACCCATTCCCATCATATCATTACTAGAAGTTGGCATCAGGGTGAAAAGCATAACATGGGCATTTAACATTGCAGTAATAGCTCTTTTCAGGCACTGTCTAGTGCTAGACCTGCTGGCCGAAATAGCTCAGTTGGGAGAGCGTTAGACTGAAGATCTAAAGGTCCCTGGTTCGATCCCGGGTTTCGGCAGATAGAAATTGACTTTTAGCAGGCCATTCCTGAAAATACATGAATGGATGTAATTATTCAAATTCTTGTGTTCTTACCAAATCTGCATTAGGTAGTTGCAATCTCTAGCTTGCAAAAGTGCTGATGTTCTTGAAAAAGGCAGTAGTAAGGAAAGGACAAAGTGATAGAGTGGGACTGAAAAATTCTGAAGAACTCTGAATGGCAGAAAAATGTTTTACTATACTTTTTGAACCTGAATTTCATCTTCTCCTGAGCAACCAGGTACAATTTGTTCTTCTGGTGGCTCAATAGTGGCCCCTTCAAATGGCACTTTGTCTCTTCATAACAACAAGTAATAGCTATAGATCACTGATGACTGCGGATGTCAGCAGATAAATATTTCCCAGCTAAACTATATTGATGATTTTACGCCAGTAGGTCGAAAGGCTGATTTATGACTGGTCATTCCCAGATAGCAATCTCCAAGGCGCTGCAGGCCCCTAGAATTGACATTTCCAGAGTCTGACTCTGATTCCAATAGGGTAGAAATGTCACTCTTTGCTTCAGAAGGAAAACTCCAAGTGTTCCAACACCAAAAAGCAGAGCATGGTTTCTCCATAACTGTCCACACAGGCAGAGTAGGGCAGAGGGCCATGCAGATTTTCATCTATTTTGTGGGTTTTTTCCCCTCTCTCTACTGACTAGGAGTACACTAGAGAAGGAGCTCAGCATTAGGGACAGGATGGAGGACTCTCTGGGCTTCCCTTGGATTTCTCTTAGGCTTAAATTGGGGCGCAGATTACAACGAAACTGTCGTCGTCGCAGTTACCTCCCTCACAGAGTCATGGACTTTCCTGGGGGGTACTGCAAAGGTAGACAGAAACCTGTGACAAAAAGCCATGGAACGGAATTGCATGGTGTGCTGAGCCAGGCTATATAGCCACAGGTAAATGGGAAAAGAGCAGCAGAAGATAGAAAATCCTCTATACTGACCCTTGAAATTGAAGAGAATTCCCGCATAGGTGTGTGCCTTGTGCAGCAGAGAGGCACAGCCAAGTCTAGCTTGCAGAATCTGACTAGAGGGTTTCACTAGAGATTATCGATAGTCAATCCAGAAAAATCCTTGCTCCCGTGACATTTCACCAGCGCTGCCGACAACCTCCTCCAGGAACTTTTAGGATACGTTCAGGAGTTTGGAATTTTGTGAGTCTTGCCAGCTAAGGTAATTTACCACAAAGGCCAGGCATTACACTGTAATGACCAGCATTTTAGACGGTGTCAGCACACTGTATGGATTCTTTGACTTGCTGCAATTTTAGAAGCCTTTTGTTATCACAGGTTTGATGATCTTTGGAAGAAAAGAAGCCTCTTTGAGAGAACCTCTGTAATCCAAATTTGGCTTTCTACATTGTCAAGCTTTAAAACAGTCTAGAAACAAAAGAAGTTGAAGCAACACAATGACCGCTGTCAGAAGTGGGATTCGAACCCACGCCTCCAGAGGAGACTGCGACCTGAACGCAGCGCCTTAGACCGCTCGGCCATCCTGACAACCCTGTGTGCTTAGCAGGCGCCTGCGGAAGCAGAACATAGCGGTATTTAACTGTAAGTGGGAACAGTTCCCGAATGAAAACCCATTCCCATCATATCATTACTAGAAGTTGGCATCAGGGTGAAAAGCATAACATGGGCATTTAACATTGCAGTAATAGCTCTTTTCAGGCACTGTCTAGTGCTAGACCTGCTGGCCGAAATAGCTCAGTTGGGAGAGCGTTAGACTGAAGATCTAAAGGTCCCTGGTTCGATCCCGGGTTTCGGCAGATAGAAATTGACTTTTAGCAGGCCATTCCTGAAAATACATGAATGGATGTAATTATTCAAATTCTTGTGTTCTTACCAAATCTGCATTAGGTAGTTGCAATCTCTAGCTTGCAAAAGTGCTGATGTTCTTGAAAAAGGCAGTAGTAAGGAAAGGACAAAGTGATAGAGTGGGACTGAAAATTCTGAAGAACTCTGAATGGCAGAAAAATGTTTTACTATACTTTTTGAACCTGAATTTCATCTTCTCCTGAGCAACCAGGTACAATTTGTTCTTCTGGTGGCTCAATAGTGGCCCCTTCAAATGGCACTTTGTCTCTTCATAACAACAAGTAATAGCTATAGATCACTGATGACTGCGGATGTCAGCAGATAAATATTTCCCAGCTAAACTATATTGATGATTTTACGCCAGTAGGTCGAAAGGCTGATTTATGACTGGTCATTCCCAGATAGCAATCTCCAAGGCGCTGCAGGCCCCTAGAATTGACATTTCCAGAGTCTGACTCTGATTCCAATAGGGTAGAAATGTCACTCTTTGCTTCAGAAGGAAAACTCCAAGTGTTCCAACACCAAAAGCAGAGCATGGTTTCTCCATAACTGTCCACACAGGCAGAGTAGGGCAGAGGGCCATGCAGATTTTCATCTATTTTGTGGGTTTTTTCCCTCTCTCTACTGACTAGGAGTACACTAGAGAAGGAGCTCAGCATTAGGGACAGGATGGAGGACTCTCTGGGCTTCCCTTGGATTTCTCTTAGGCTTAAATTGGGGCGCAGATTACAACGAAACTGAATCGCCGCCGCAGTTACCTCCCTCACAGAGTCATGGACTTTCCTGGGGGTACTGCAAAGGTAGACAGAAACCTGTGACAAAAAGCCATGGAACGGAATTGCATGGTGTGCTGAGCCAGGCTATATAGCCACAGGTAAATGGGAAAAGAGCAGCAGAAGATAGAAAATCCTCTATACTGACCCTTGAAATTGAAGAGAATTCCCGCATAGGTGTGTGCCTTGTGCAGCAGAGAGGCACAGCCAAGTCTAGCTTGCAGAATCTGACTAGAGGGTTTCACTAGAGATTATCGATAGTCAATCCAGAAAATCCTTGCTCCCGTGACATTTCACCAGCGCTGCCGACAACCTCCTCCAGGAACTTTTAGGATACGTTCAGGAGTTTGGAATTTTGTGAGTCTTGCCAGCTAAGGTAATTTACCACAAAGGCCAGGCATTACACTGTAATGACCAGCATTTTAGACGGTGTCAGCACACTGTATGGATTCTTTGACTTGCTGCAATTTTAGAAGCCTTTTGTTATCACAGGTTTGATGATCTTTGGAAGAAAAGAAGCCTCTTTGAGAGAACCTCTGTAATCCAAATTTGGCTTTCTACATTGTCAAGCTTTAAAACAGTCTAGAAACAAAAGAAGTTGAAGCAACACAATGACCGCTGTCAGAAGTGGGATTCGAACCCACGCCTCCAGAGGAGACTGCGACCTGAACGCAGCGCCTTAGACCGCTCGGCCATCCTGACAACCCTGTGTGCTTAGCAGGCGCCTGCGGAAGCAGAACATAGCGGTATTTAACTGTAAGTGGGAACAGTTCCCGAATGAAAACCCATTCCCATCATATCATTACTAGAAGTTGGCATCAGGGTGAAAAGCATAACATGGGCATTTAACATTGCAGTAATAGCTCTTTTCAGGCACTGTCTAGTGCTAGACCTGCTGGCCGAAATAGCTCAGTTGGGAGAGCGTTAGACTGAAGATCTAAAGGTCCCTGGTTCGATCCCGGGTTTCGGCAGATAGAAATTGACTTTTAGCAGGCCATTCCTGAAAATACATGAATGGATGTAATTATTCAAATTCTTGTGTTCTTACCAAATCTGCATTAGGTAGTTGCAATCTCTAGCTTGCAAAAGTGCTGATGTTCTTGAAAAGGCAGTAGTAAGGAAAGGACAAAGTGATAGAGTGGGACTGAAAATTCTGAAGAACTCTGAATGGCAGAAAAATGTTTTACTATACTTTTTGAACCTGAATTTCATCTTCTCCTGAGCAACCAGGTACAATTTGTTCTTCTGGTGGCTCAATAGTGGCCCCTTCAAATGGCACTTTGTCTCTTCATAACAACAAGTAATAGCTATAGATCACTGATGACTGCGGATGTCAGCAGATAAATATTTCCCAGCTAAACTATATTGATGATTTTACGCCAGTAGGTCGAAAGGCTGATTTATGACTGGTCATTCCCAGATAGCAATCTCCAAGGCGCTGCAGGCCCCTAGAATTGACATTTCCAGAGTCTGACTCTGATTCCAATAGGGTAGAAATGTCACTCTTGCTTCAGAAGGAAAACTCCAAGTGTTCCAACACCAAAAGCAGAGCATGGTTTCTCCATAACTGTCCACACAGGCAGAGTAGGGCAGAGGGCCATGCAGATTTTCATCTATTTTGTGGGTTTTTTCCTCTCTCTACTGACTAGGAGTACACTAGAGAAGGAGCTCAGCATTAGGGACAGGATGGAGGACTCTCTGGGCTTCCCTTGGATTTCTCTTAGGCTTAAATTGGGGCGCAGATTACAACGAAACTGTCGTCGTCGCAGTTACCTCCCTCACAGAGTCATGGACTTTCCTGGGGGGTACTGCAAAGGTAGACAGAAACCAGTGACAAAAAGCCATGGAACGGAATTGCATGGTGTGCTGAGCCAGGCTATATAGCCACAGGTAAATGGGAAAAGAGCAGCAGAAGATAGAAAATCCTCTATACTGACCCTTGAAATTGAAGAGAATTCCCGCATAGGTGTGTGCCTTGTGCAGCAGAGAGGCACAGCCAAGTCTAGCTTGCAGAATCTGACTAGAGGGTTTCACTAGAGATTATCGATAGTCAATCCAGAAAATCCTTGCTCCCGTGACATTTCACCAGCGCTGCCGACAACCTCCTCCAGGAACTTTTAGGATACGTTCAGGAGTTTGGAATTTTGTGAGTCTTGCCAGCTAAGGTAATTTACCACAAAGGCCAGGCATTACACTGTAATGACCAGCATTTTAGACGGTGTCAGCACACTGTATGGATTCTTTGACTTGCTGCAATTTTAGAAGCCTTTTTGTTATCACAGGTTTGATGATCTTTGGAAGAAAAGAAGCCTCTTTGAGAGAACCTCTGTAATCCAAATTTGGCTTTCTACATTGTCAAGCTTTAAAACAGTCTAGAAACAAAAGAAGTTGAAGCAACACAATGACCGCTGTCAGAAGTGGGATTCGAACCCACGCCTCCAGAGGAGACTGCGACCTGAACGCAGCGCCTAGACCGCTCGGCCATCCTGACAACCCTGTGTGCTTAGCAGGCGCCTGCGGAAGCAGAACATAGCGGTATTTAACTGTAAGTGGGAACAGTTCCCGAATGAAAACCCATTCCCATCATATCATTACTAGAAGTTGGCATCAGGGTGAAAAGCATAACATGGGCATTTAACATTGCAGTAATAGCTCTTTTCAGGCACTGTCTAGTGCTAGACCTGCTGGCCGAAATAGCTCAGTTGGGAGAGCGTTAGACTGAAGATCTAAAGGTCCCTGGTTCGATCCCGGGTTTCGGCAGATAGAAATTGACTTTTAGCAGGCCATTCCTGAAAATACATGAATGGATGTAATTATTCAAATTCTTGTGTTCTTACCAAATCTGCATTAGGTAGTTGCAATCTCTAGCTTGCAAAAGTGCTGATGTTCTTGAAAAGGCAGTAGTAAGGAAAGGACAAAGTGATAGAGTGGGACTGAAAATTCTGAAGAACTCTGAATGGCAGAAAAATGTTTTACTATACTTTTTGAACCTGAATTTCATCTTCTCCTGAGCAACCAGGTACAATTTGTTCTTCTGGTGGCTCAATAGTGGCCCCTTCAAATGGCACTTTGTCTCTTCATAACAACAAGTAATAGCTATAGATCACTGATGACTGCGGATGTCAGCAGATAAATATTTCCCAGCTAAACTATATTGATGATTTTACGCCAGTAGGTCGAAAGGCTGATTTATGACTGGTCATTCCCAGATAGCAATCTCCAAGGCGCTGCAGGCCCCTAGAATTGACATTTCCAGAGTCTGACTCTGATTCCAATAGGGTAGAAATGTCACTCTTTGCTTCAGAAGGAAAACTCCAAGTGTTCCAACACCAAAAAGCAGAGCATGGTTTCTCCATAACTGTCCACACAGGCAGAGTAGGGCAGAGGGCCATGCAGATTTTCATCTATTTTGTGGGTTTTTTCCCTCTCTCTACTGACTAGGAGTACACTAGAGAAGGAGCTCAGCATTAGGGACAGGATGGAGGACTCTCTGGGCTTCCCTTGGATTTCTCTTAGGCTTAAATTGGGGCGCAGATTACAACGAAACTGTCGTCGCCGCAGTTACCTCCCTCACAGAGTCATGGACTTTCCTGGGGGTACTGCAAAGGTAGACAGAAACCAGTGACAAAAAGCCTTGAACCGTATTGCATGGTGTGCTGAGCCAGGCTATATAGCCACAGGTAAATGGGAAAAGAGCAGCAGAAGATAGAAAATCCTCTATACTGACCCTTGAAATTGAAGAGAATTCCCGCATAGGTGTGTGCCTTGTGCAGCAGAGAGGCACAGCCAAGTCTAGCTTGCAGAATCTGACTAGAGGGTTTCACTAGAGATTATCGATAGTCAATCCAGAAAATCCTTGCTCCCGTGACATTTCACCAGCGCTGCCGACAACCTCCTCCAGGAACTTTTAGGATACGTTCAGGAGTTTGGAATTTTGTGAGTCTTGCCAGCTAAGGTAATTTACCACAAAGGCCAGGCATTACACTGTAATGACCAGCATTTTAGACGGTGTCAGCACACTGTATGGATTCTTTGACTTGCTGCAATTTTAGAAGCCTTTTGTTATCACAGGTTTGATGATCTTTGGAAGAAAAGAAGCCTCTTTGAGAGAACCTCTGTAATCCAAATTTGGCTTTCTACATTGTCAAGCTTTAAAACAGTCTAGAAACAAAAGAAGTTGAAGCAACACAATGACCGCTGTCAGAAGTGGGATTCGAACCCACGCCTCCAGAGGAGACTGCGACCTGAACGCAGCGCCTTAGACCGCTCGGCCATCCTGACAACCCTGTGTGCTTAGCAGGCGCCTGCGGAAGCAGAACATAGCGGTATTTAACTGTAAGTGGGAACAGTTCCCGAATGAAAACCCATTCCCATCATATCATTACTAGAAGTTGGCATCAGGGTGAAAAGCATAACATGGGCATTTAACATTGCAGTAATAGCTCTTTTCAGGCACTGTCTAGTGCTAGACCTGCTGGCCGAAATAGCTCAGTTGGGAGAGCGTTAGACTGAAGATCTAAAGGTCCCTGGTTCGATCCCGGGTTTCGGCAGATAGAAATTGACTTTTAGCAGGCCATTCCTGAAAATACATGAATGGATGTAATTATTCAAATTCTTGTGTTCTTACCAAATCTGCATTAGGTAGTTGCAATCTCTAGCTTGCAAAAGTGCTGATGTTCTTGAAAAGGCAGTAGTAAGGAAAGGACAAAGTGATAGAGTGGGACTGAAAAATTCTGAAGAACTCTGAATGGCAGAAAAATGTTTTACTATACTTTTTGAACCTGAATTTCATCTTCTCCTGAGCAACCAGGTACAATTTGTTCTTCTGGTGGCTCAATAGTGGCCCCTTCAAATGGCACTTTGTCTCTTCATAACAACAAGTAATAGCTATAGATCACTGATGACTGCGGATGTCAGCAGATAAATATTTCCCAGCTAAACTATATTGATGATTTTACGCCAGTAGGTCGAAAGGCTGATTTATGACTGGTCATTCCCAGATAGCAATCTCCAAGGCGCTGCAGGCCCCTAGAATTGACATTTCCAGAGTCTGACTCTGATTCCAATAGGGTAGAAATGTCACTCTTTGCTTCAGAAGGAAAACTCCAAGTGTTCCAACACCAAAAAGCAGAGCATGGTTTCTCCATAACTGTCCACACAGGCAGAGTAGGGCAGAGGGCCATGCAGATTTTCATCTATTTTGTGGGTTTTTTCCCCTCTCTACTGACTAGGAGTACACTAGAGAAGGAGCTCAGCATTAGGGACAGGATGGAGGACTCTCTGGGCTTCCCTTGGATTTCTCTTAGGCTTAAATTGGGGCGCAGATTACAACGAAACTGTCGTCTGCCGCAGTTACCTCCCTCACAGAGTCATGGACTTTCCTGGGGGTACTGCAAAGGTAGACAGAAACCAGTGACAAAAAGCCTTGAACCGTATTGCATGGTGTGCTGAGCCAGGCTATATAGCCACAGGTAAATGGGAAAAGAGCAGCAGAAGATAGAAAATCCTCTATACTGACCCTTGAAATTGAAGAGAATTCCCGCATAGGTGTGTGCCTTGTGCAGCAGAGAGGCACAGCCAAGTCTAGCTTGCAGAATCTGACTAGAGGGTTTCACTAGAGATTATCGATAGTCAATCCAGAAAATCCTTGCTCCCGTGACATTTCACCAGCGCTGCCGACAACCTCCTCCAGGAACTTTTAGGATACGTTCAGGAGTTTGGAATTTTGTGAGTCTTGCCAGCTAAGGTAATTTACCACAAAGGCCAGGCATTACACTGTAATGACCAGCATTTTAGACGGTGTCAGCACACTGTATGGATTCTTTGACTTGCTGCAATTTTAGAAGCCTTTTGTTATCACAGGTTTGATGATCTTTGGAAGAAAAGAAGCCTCTTTGAGAGAACCTCTGTAATCCAAATTTGGCTTTCTACATTGTCAAGCTTTAAAACAGTCTAGAAACAAAAGAAGTTGAAGCAACACAATGACCGCTGTCAGAAGTGGGATTCGAACCCACGCTCCAGAGGAGACTGCGACCTGAACGCAGCGCCTTAGACCGCTCGGCCATCCTGACAACCCTGTGTGCTTAGCAGGCGCCGCGGAAGCAGAACATAGCGGTATTTAACTGTAAGTGGGAACAGTTCCCGAATGAAAACCCATTCCCATCATATCATTACTAGAAGTTGGCATCAGGGTGAAAAGCATAACATGGGCATTTAACATTGCAGTAATAGCTCTTTTCAGGCACTGTCTAGTGCTAGACCTGCTGGCCGAAATAGCTCAGTTGGGAGAGCGTTAGACTGAAGATCTAAAGGTCCCTGGTTCGATCCCGGGTTTCGGCAGATAGAAATTGACTTTTAGCAGGCCATTCCTGAAAATACATGAATGGATGTAATTATTCAAATTCTTGTGTTCTTACCAAATCTGCATTAGGTAGTTGCAATCTCTAGCTTGCAAAAGTGCTGATGTTCTTGAAAAAGGCAGTAGTAAGGAAAGGACAAAGTGATAGAGTGGGACTGAAAAATTCTGAAGAACTCTGAATGGCAGAAAAATGTTTTACTATACTTTTTGAACCTGAATTTCATCTTCTCCTGAGCAACCAGGTACAATTTGTTCTTCTGGTGGCTCAATAGTGGCCCCTTCAAATGGCACTTTGTCTCTTCATAACAACAAGTAATAGCTATAGATCACTGATGACTGCGGATGTCAGCAGATAAATATTTCCCAGCTAAACTATATTGATGATTTTACGCCAGTAGGTCGAAAGGCTGATTTATGACTGGTCATTCCCAGATAGCAATCTCCAAGGCGCTGCAGGCCCCTAGAATTGACATTTCCAGAGTCTGACTCTGATTCCAATAGGGTAGAAATGTCACTCTTGCTTCAGAAGGAAAACTCCAAGTGTTCCAACACCAAAAAGCAGAGCATGGTTTCTCCATAACTGTCCACACAGGCAGAGTAGGGCAGAGGGCCATGCAGATTTTCATCTATTTTGTGGGTTTTTTCCCCTCTCTACTGACTAGGAGTACACTAGAGAAGGAGCTCAGCATTAGGGACAGGATGGAGGACTCTCTGGGCTTCCCTTGGATTTCTCTTAGGCTTAAATTGGGGCGCAGATTACAACGAAACTGTCGTCGCCGCAGTTACCTCCCTCACAGAGTCATGGACTTTCCTGGGGGTACTGCAAAGGTAGACAGAAACCAGTGACAAAAAGCCTTGAACCGTATTGCATGGTGTGCTGAGCCAGGCTATATAGCCACAGGTAAATGGGAAAAGAGCAGCAGAAGATAGAAAATCCTCTATACTGACCCTTGAAATTGAAGAGAATTCCCGCATAGGTGTGTGCCTTGTGCAGCAGAGAGGCACAGCCAAGTCTAGCTTGCAGAATCTGACTAGAGGGTTTCACTAGAGATTATCGATAGTCAATCCAGAAAATCCTTGCTCCCGTGACATTTCACCAGCGCTGCCGACAACCTCCTCCAGGAACTTTTAGGATACGCTCAGGAGTTTGGAATTTTGTGAGTCTTGCCAGCTAAGGTAATTTACCACAAAGGCCAGGCATTACACTGTAATGACCAGCATTTTAGACGGTGTCAGCACACTGTATGGATTCTTTGACTTGCTGCAATTTTAGAAGCCTTTTGTTATCACAGGTTTGATGATCTTTGGAAGAAAAGAAGCCTCTTTGAGAGAACCTCTGTAATCCAAATTTGGCTTTCTACATTGTCAAGCTTTAAAACAGTCTAGAAACAAAAGAAGTTGAAGCAACACAATGACCGCTGTCAGAAGTGGGATTCGAACCCACGCTCCAGAGGAGACTGCGACCTGAACGCAGCGCCTTAGACCGCTCGGCCATCCTGACAACCCTGTGTGCTTAGCAGGCGCCGCGGAAGCAGAACATAGCGGTATTTAACTGTAAGTGGGAACAGTTCCCGAATGAAAACCCATTCCCATCATATCATTACTAGAAGTTGGCATCAGGGTGAAAAGCATAACATGGGCATTTAACATTGCAGTAATAGCTCTTTTCAGGCACTGTCTAGTGCTAGACCTGCTGGCCGAAATAGCTCAGTTGGGAGAGCGTTAGACTGAAGATCTAAAGGTCCCTGGTTCGATCCTCGGGTTTCGGCAGATAGAAATTGACTTTAGCAGGCCATTCCTGAAAATACATGAATGGATGTAATTATTCAAATTCTTGTGTTCTTACCAAATCTGCATTAGGTAGTTGCAATCTCTAGCTTGCAAAAGTGCTGATGTTCTTGAAAAGGCAGTAGTAAGGAAAGGACAAAGTGATAGAGTGGGACTGAAAAATTCTGAAGAACTCTGAATGGCAGAAAAATGTTTTACTATACTTTTTGAACCTGAATTTCATCTTCTCCTGAGCAACCAGGTACAATTTGTTCTTCTGGTGGCTCAATAGTGGCCCCTTCAAATGGCACTTTGTCTCTTCATAACAACAAGTAATAGCTATAGATCACTGATGACTGCGGATGTCAGCAGATAAATATTTCCCAGCTAAACTATATTGATGATTTTACGCCAGTAGGTCGAAAGGCTGATTTATGACTGGTCATTCCCAGATAGCAATCTCCAAGGCGCTGCAGGCCCCTAGAATTGACATTTCCAGAGTCTGACTCTGATTCCAATAGGGTAGAAATGTCACTCTTGCTTCAGAAGGAAAACTCCAAGTGTTCCAACACCAAAAAGCAGAGCATGGTTTCTCCATAACTGTCCACACAGGCAGAGTAGGGCAGAGGGCCATGCAGATTTTCATCTATTTTGTGGGTTTTTTCCTCTCTCTACTGACTAGGAGTACACTAGAGAAGGAGCTCAGCATTAGGGACAGGATGGAGGACTCTCTGGGCTTCCCTTGGATTTCTCTTAGGCTTAAATTGGGGCGCAGATTACAACGAAACTGTCGTCTGCCGCAGTTACCTCCTCACAGAGTCATGGACTTTCCTGGGGGTACTGCAAAGGTAGACAGAAACCAGTGACAAAAAGCCTTGAACCGTATTGCATGGTGTGCTGAGCCAGGCTATATAGCCACAGGTAAATGGGAAAAGAGCAGCAGAAGATAGAAAATCCTCTATACTGACCCTTGAAATTGAAGAGAATTCCCGCATAGGTGTGTGCCTTGTGCAGCAGAGAGGCACAGCCAAGTCTAGCTTGCAGAATCTGACTAGAGGGTTTCACTAGAGATTATCGATAGTCAATCCAGAAAAATCCTTGCTCCCGTGACATTTCACCAGCGCTGCCGACAACCTCCTCCAGGAACTTTTAGGATACGTTCAGGAGTTTGGAATTTTGTGAGTCTTGCCAGCTAAGGTAATTTACCACAAAGGCCAGGCATTACACTGTAATGACCAGCATTTTAGACGGTGTCAGCACACTGTATGGATTCTTTGACTTGCTGCAATTTTAGAAGCCTTTTGTTATCACAGGTTTGATGATCTTTGGAAGAAAAGAAGCCTCTTTGAGAGAACCTCTGTAATCCAAATTTGGCTTTCTACATTGTCAAGCTTTAAAACAGTCTAGAAACAAAAGAAGTTGAAGCAACACAATGACCGCTGTCAGAAGTGGGATTCGAACCCACGCTCCAGAGGAGACTGCGACCTGAACGCAGCGCCTTAGACCGCTCGGCCATCCTGACAACCCTGTGTGCTTAGCAGGCGCCTGCGGAAGCAGAACATAGCGGTATTTAACTGTAAGTGGGAACAGTTCCCGAATGAAAACCCATTCCCATCATATCATTACTAGAAGTTGGCATCAGGGTGAAAAGCATAACATGGGCATTTAACATTGCAGTAATAGATCTTTTCAGGCACTGTCTAGCGCTAGACCTGCTGGCCGAAATAGCTCAGTTGGGAGAGTGTTAGACTGAAGATCTAAAGGTGCCTGGTTCGATCCTGGGTTTCGGCAGATAGAAATTGACTTTTAGCAGGCCATTCCTGAAAATACATGAATGGATGTAATTATTCAAATTCTTGTGTTCTTACCAAATCTGCATTAGGTAGTTGTAATCTCTAGCTTGCAAAAGTGCTGATGTTCTTGAAAAGGCAGTAGTAAGGAAAGGACAAAGTGATAGAGTGGGACTGAAAATTCTGAAGAACTCTGAATGGCAGAAAAATGTTTTACTATACTTTTTGAACCTGAATTTCATCTTCTCCTGAGCAACCAGGTACAATTTGTTCTTCTGGTGGCTCAATAGTGGCCCCTTCAAATGGCACTTTGTCTCTTCATAACAACAAGTAATAGCTATAGATCACTGATGACTGCGGATGTCAGCAGATAAATATGTCCCAGCTAAACTATATTGATGATTTTACGCCAGTAGGTCGAAAGGCTGATTTATGACTGGTCATTCCCAGATAGCAATCTCCAAGGCGCTGCAGGCCCCTAGAATTGACATTTCAAGAGTCTGACTCTGATTCCAATAGGGTAGAAATGTCACTCTTTGCTTCAGAAGGAAAACTCCAAGTGTTCCAACACCAAAAAGCAGAGCATGGTTTCTCCAAAACTGTCCACACAGGCAGAGTAGGGCAGAGGGCCATGCAGATTTTCATCTATTTTGTGGGTTTTTTCCCCTCTCTCTACTGACTAGGAGTACACTAGAGAAGGAGCTCAGCATTAGGGACAGGATGGAGGACTCTCTGGGCTTCCCTTGGATTTCTCTTAGGCTTAAATTGGGGCGCAGATTACAACGAAACTGTCGTCGTCGCAGTTACCTCCCTCACAGAGTCATGGACTTTCCTGGGGGGTACTGCAAAGGTAGACAGAAACCAGTGACAAAAAGCCTTGAACCGTATTGCATGGTGTGCTGAGCCAGGCTATATAGCCACAGGTAAATGGGAAAAGAGCAGCAGAAGATAGAAAATCCTCTATACTGACCCTTGAACACATGTACACAGACCCATTAAGGGTACTTTCACACTAGCGTTAAACTTTTCCAGCATTGAGTTCCGTCCTCGGGGCTCAGTACCAAAAATAAAAAAGCGCTTCAGTTATATCCTAATGCATTCTGAATGGAGAGCAATCCATTCAGTATGCCTCAGGATGTCTTCAGTTCAGTCACTGAACGCTGTTTTGCTGCAGCATTATCGCCGTCCAAAATTCCGGAACACATGCCGAAATGCCGGATCTGGTATTAATTTCCATTGCAATGCATTAGTGCCGGATCCGGCATTCAAAATTCTGCAATGACGGATCCGGCAAAAATGTGAAAAAAAAAAATACCGGATCCGTTTTGCCGGATGACACCAGAAAAACGGATCAGGTATTGCAATGCATTTTTCTGACTTATCAGGCATTTTTCAGAACTGATCATTCTAAAAATGCCTGATCAGTCAGATAAAAAACGGCATGCGTTTGCATACAGTTTGCCTGATCAGGCAGGCAGTTCAGGCAACGGAACTGCCTGACGGAATCAAACAACGCAAGTGTGAAAGTAAGAATGGGTCAGGATTCAGTGCGGGTGCTATGCGTTTCCTAGACGTGTGTGGAAAACTCGCTTGCGTGAAAGGGGCCTTATAGAGTTGAGCAGATTATTGTAACAGTGTCTCTCCCTCCTTTGGTGGGAATTAGTAAATTGGAAGCAGTATTACAGCAGGTAGTCATATTGTAATACAAAGAAGGTACTATCTATTTATCATCTATCTATCAGCTTTTTTTTTTTCCTCAGTTCAAAGACTCTCGATAGTCTCACATCATTTCAAGCAAATGAATCACAATATCGAGGCCTTAAAAACATCATCGGCAAAACCCTAAACCAAAAAATTTGTCAAAATACCTCAAAGAAGTCTTTTCCATTGCGTAACTTTCCAAATTTCCTCTGCCTTATCTTCTCGATTTCTTTTCTTGTCAACCAGGTAAACAGTAAACAGTCTGGATAAAAAAAAACTTTCTGCAATCTTCAGGAGAAATGCCTAAAAATTAACAGATTTCTTAGATCCCATAAAACTTCTTTAAAAATGCTAAATATAATCCAATAATATGCAAGTCTCTTGGGGTTTTAAGATCATGATTGGAAAGACCTAAAAGCGCAAAAAAACCTTTTTTAAAATCTTAAAACATTGTCTGGCGAAAGTACAGCTCCAAAAAACATGCTGAATGTCTTCCATGCCCCACTCTTGGACATTTATCTGTCACTGGAATTCCTCTACTGTATAACAATGCTCTGGTTGGGAGACGGCCGTGTAATGACAACCAAACAATGTCATTTTGTCTGTTTGTTAAACCGAAGACATTAAAAAGTTTCCAAGTCTTCCTTGCTTGTGCATTATTGCAGAATGGCACATCACATAAAACCTCTTTACTTTTAACATGTTGCATAATTTTACCTATCTCAGGGTTACCCAGGGAGCTTAGCTCATAGTGATCATTAAAGAACTTGAGGACCACATAGAAGGAAGGCAGTACAAATGACATTGGTCTCTTCAAATCCTTTTCAAACCAGCCCCATTTGATAAAAAGCCAGCCTGCTAAATATCTGCACATTTCAGATGTTCTACAAAAGTGCTTAAAAGTCTTAAAAACATTTAGAAAATAGTGCATTTTTAAAAATAAGTCAATGTTTGGAAAATTATATCCTCCCATTCTGCTACTGCTCATTACCACTGTTCTCTTCACTTTCTCCATCCTTGATGCCCAAAAAAATACAAACAGCTCGTCATCCTTTTAGTCCATAGCTGAGTAGGTGGGAAAATCACTGCATTGTACAGTAGCAAAGGGAGAATCACAGTCTTTATTATTAAGATCTTTCCTTTCAATGACAAATTTCTCAATTTCCAAAGGTTGATTTTCATATCAACTTTCTTTTCCAACTCTGTGTAACTTGTCTCTCCTTTAAGCTCTTTTTCAAATACAATCCCCAGTACTTTTAGTTCATTCTTTTGTATTACACCTCCCACCTGCACATCCACCATTCTACCAAAATTGAACAACTGAGTCTTACTCCAATTAATCTACATCCCTGCAATGTCACAAAATATTATTTTATGTAAATTAACTCTATTTAGATCTGCTTCGGAACTACAAATAAAAACCACATGGTCCATATAGCCTAGGGACTTCCCATTTCCTCCGTCTCTAGCAGGAATCAGGAAACCATCCACACACTTGTCTCTCTGCACATTTTTCAGTAGGACTTCCATAAGAGAGATAAAGAGCATAAGAGACAACGGGCAGCCCTGCCTCACACCAGATGATAGCCTAATATTTTCTCCAATATGACCATTAATTCAAATCTGACTGGTAGCATCTTGATACAGTCCCTTTATCACTAACAAAAAATTCTCAGGAATACCCAAGCGTGCAAGTACAGCAAACATGAAACTATGTGAAACCTTGTCATATGCCTTCTCAAAATCAATAGGTTCGGCCAGTAAAACCCCATTATTAGAATTTGCATAATACACAATGGGCCAGATTTATCATTACACTTCCATCTTACTCCAATTTCACCAATTTCACATAAGTCCAAAGTCACTTTTGGCTCAGTCAGATTTATTAATGGTCCTTTAATATTGTGATAAATGTGGTTTGATGGCAGCAGTTCATCCTTCAGTAAACGGCTTTACAAAAGTCGCACATATTTACAAAAAAGTCGCATGTTCCACAGCTAACTGCACCACCACCTGATACGGAACATGTTAGCAGGAGGCAGCATTTCACTAACATGGTTGAACAGTACGTCTGCACACCCCTCCATGTACTGACTGATGGTTCGGCCCCATTCAACTTCTGGGTCTCCAAATTGTCCACGTGGCCAGAGTTAGCATTTTATGCCTTGGAGGTGCTGGCCTGCCCGGCGGCCAGCGTTTTGTCTGAACGTATATTCAGCACGCCAGGGGGCGTCATTACTGACAAACGCAGCCACCTGTCCACAGCCAACGTGGACAAGCTGACGTTCATAAAAATGAACCAGGCATGGATCCCACAGGACCTGTCCCTCCCTTGTGCAGAATAGACATTTATAACTTTTATAACTACCATGTATTCTTGTACTTCGGGGCACTTCTTTATTGAATCCTCATTTTTTTTACTTTGATCTTGCGGTGCAACCCAAAGTTGAATGAACCTCTCCTCAATCTGGGCACCGGGGCCTAAATAACTGAAAGTTGCCTGTTACAATGGTGGGTGACATGAAGCCTGAACCTCTGCCATGCGACCTCTCTCCTCTGTCTAGGTGCTGGGGCCTAAATAACTGAAAGTGGCCTTCTCCAGTGGTGGGTGATATGACGCCTCTCTCCTTGCTGTGGGACCTCTCTCCTCTGTCTGGGTGCTGGGGCCTAAATAACTGAAAGTGGCCTTCTCCAGTGGTGGGTGATATGACGCCTTATTCCTTGCTGTGGGACCTCTCTCCTCTGTCTGGGTGCTGGGGCCTAAATATCTGGAAATAGCCTTCTCCAGTGGTGTGTGATATGACTCCTTATTCCTTGCTGTGGGACCTCTCTCCTCTGTCTGGGTGCTGGGCCTCAATAACTGAAAGTGGCCTTCTCCAGTGGTGGGTGATATGACGCCTTATTCCTTGCTGTGGGACCTCTCTCGTCTGTCTGGGTGCTGGGGCCTAAGTAACTGAAAGTGGCCTTCTCCAGTGGTGGGTGATATGACGCCTTATTCCTTGCTGTGGGACCTCTCTCCTCTGTCTGGGTGCTAGTCCTAAATAACTGAAAATGGCCTTCTCCAGTGGTGGGTGATATGATGCCTTATTCCTTGCTGTGGGATCTCTCTCGTCTGTCTGGGTGCTGGGGCCTAAATAACTGAAAGTGGCCTTCTCCAGTGGTGGGTGATATGACGCCTTATTCCTTGCTGTGGGACCTCTTTCCTCTGTCTGGGTGCTGGGGCCTAAATATCTGGAAGTGGCCTTCTCCAGTGGTGGGTGATATGACGCTTTATTCCTTGCTGTGGGACCTCTCTCCTCTGTCTGGGTGCTGGGGCCAAAATAACTGAAAGTGGCCTTCTCCAGTGGTAGGTGATATGATGCATGATTCCTTGCTGTGGGACCTCTCTCCTCTGTCTGGGTGCTGGGGCCTAAATAACTTAAAGTGGCCTTCTCCAGTGGTGGGTGATATGACGCCTTATTCCTTGCTTTGGGACCTCTCTCCTCAGGGTGCTGGGCCTAAATAACTGAAAGTGGCCTTCTCCAGTGGTGCGTGATATGACGCCTTATTCATTGCTGTGGGACCTCTTTCCTCTGTCTGGGTGCTGGGGCCGAAATAACTGAAAGTGGCCTTCTCCTGTGGTGGGTGATATGACGCATGATTCCTTGCTGTGGGACCTCTCTCCTCTGTCTGGGTGCTGGGGCCTAAATAACTGAAAGTGGCCTTCTCCAGTGGTGGGTGATATGACGCCTTATTCCTTGCTTTGGGACCTCTCTCCTCTGTCTGGGTGCTGGGGCCTGAAAGCCTGAAAGTGGCCTTCTCCAGTGGTGTGTGATATGACGCCTTATTCCTTGCTGTGGGACCTCTCTCCTCTGTCTGGGTGCTGGGGCCTAAATATCTGGAAATGGCCTTCTCCAGTGGTGGGTGATATGACGCCTTATTTCTTGCTGTGGGACCTCTCTCCTCTGTCTGGGTGCTGGGCCTAAATAACTGAAAGTGGCCTTCTCCAGTGGTGCGTGATATGACGCCTTATTCCTTGCTGTGGGACCTCTTTCCTCTGTCTGGGTGCTGGGGCCGAAATAACTCAAAGTGGCCTTCTCCAGTGGTGGGTGATATGACGCATGATTCCTTGCTGTGGGACCTCTCTCCTCTGTCTGGGTGCTGGGGCCTAAATATCTGGAAGTGGCCTTCTCCAGTGGTGGATGATATGACGCCTTATTTCTTGCTGTGGGACCTCTCTCCTCTCTCTGGGTGCTCGGCCTAAATAACTGAAAGTGGCCTTCTCCAGTGGTGGGTGATATGACGCCTTATTCCTTGCTGTGGGACCTCTCTCCTCTGTCTGGGTGCTGGGGCCGAAATAACTGAAAGTGGCCTTCTCCAGTGGTGGGTGATATGACGCATGATCCCTTGCTGTGGGACCTCTCTCCTCTGTCTGGGTGCTGGGGCCTAAATAACTGAAAGTGGTCTTCTCCAGTGGTGGGTGATATGGCACCTTATTCCTTGCTGTGGGACCTCTCTCCTCTGTCTGGGTGCTGGGGCCTAAATAACTGAAAGTGGCCTTCTCCAGTGGTGGGTGATATGACGCATGATTCTCTGCTATGGGACCTCTCTCCAATTGATATTGGTTAATTTTTATTTATTTTATTTTATTTTAATTCATTTCCCTATCCACATATGTTTGCAGGGCATTTACCTACATTTTGCTGCCTTTTGCAGCCCTCTAGCCCTTTCCTGGACTATTTTACAGCCTCTTTAGTGCCCAAAAGTTCAGGTCCCCATTGACATCAATGGGGTTCGGGTTCGGGATAAAGTTCGGGTCGAGTTCGGATCCCAAACCCGAACATTTTCGGGAAGTTCGGCCGAACTTCTCGAACCCGAACATCCAGGTGTTCGCTCATCTCTAATAGTGACTATAAGATTGTTGCCAAAATAATAGCAGACAGGATGTCTGAAATTGTTGGTTTGATGGTTGGAGAGTATCAGATTTGTGCAGTACCGGGTAGAAAAATTTCAGATAATTTGATGCTTTTTAGGGATATTGGCCATGATTTATCATACCTTCACTCCAGAATTCTGGCATCAAAAAGTCCCAAAAAAAAAAAAATGTGAAAAACTTTTCCACATTTCTGCCATGTTAATCCTGCCCTCAGAGGAGCTGGCCATGACACAGCTGCGTTGGCGACCTCTTACTCCTCCTCTGCCTTCGCCTTGGGCTTCTACCTGTTCCCCTGTGACATTTGGGGATGCTCTCAGGAGCGCATCTACCAGCGTGCGCTTGTACTCGCGCATCTTCCTATCACGCTCCAGTGCAGGAAGTAAGGTAAGCATATTGTCTTTGTACCAGGGATCCAGAAGGGTGGCAACCCAGTAGTCCGCACACGTTAAAATGTGGGCAACTCTGCTGTCGTTGCGTAGGCACTGCAGCATGTAGTCGCTCATGTGTGCCAGGCTACCCAGAGGTAAGGACAAGCTGTCCTCTGTGGGAGGCGTATCGTCATCGTCCTCCGTATCCCCCCAGCCACGCACCAGTGATAGGCCTGAGCTGTGTCGGGTGCCACCCCGCTGTGAACCTGCTTCATCCTCATCCTCCTCCTCCTCGTCCTCCAGTAGTGGGCCCTGGCTGGCCACATTTGTACCTGGCCTCTGCTGTTGCAAAACACCTCCCTCTGAGCCACTTGTGAGTTCCACCTGGTGGGCACGTCGCATATGAGGCGGTGAGCGGGAAGGCCGAAGTTACGCTGTAGCGCAGACAGGCGAGCAGCGGCAGGATGTGAACGCCGGAAACGTGCACAAATGGCCCGCACTTTATGCAGCAGCTCTGACATGTCGGGGTAGTTGTGAATGAACTTCTGCACCAACAAATTCAGCACATGCGCCAGGCAAGGGATGTGCGTCAAACCGGCTAGTCCCAGAGCTGCGACGAGATTTCGCCCATTATCGCACGCTCGTCAGTCTGTTGTTCAATACCCTGCCACAACTCCTGTGCGGTGTGGGGCCTGTCCCCCAAACATATGAGTTTCAGAATAGCCTGCTGACGTTTACCCCGGGCTGTGCTTAAGTTGGTGGTAAAAGTGTGTGGCTGACTGGATGAGCTGGTGGAAGCAGAGGAGGAGGAAGCCGAGTAGGAGGAGGAGGCTACAGGAGGCAAAGAATGATGCTATGCGATCCTTGGCGGCAGAAGGACGTGCGCCAAGGAACTCTCCGCCTGGGGCCCAGCCGCCACTACATTTACCCAGTGTGCAGTTAGGGAGATATACCGTCCCTGGCCGTGCTTACTGGTCCACGTATCTGTGGTTAGGTGGACCTTGCCACAGATTGCATTGCACAGTGCACACTTGATTTTATCGGATACTTGGTTGTGCAGAGAAGGCACGGCTGTCTTGGAGAAGTAGTGGCGGCTGGGAACAACATACTGTGAGACAGCCATGGACATCAGCTGTTTAAAGCTGTCTGTGTCCACCAGCCTGAATAACAGCATTTCAAAGGCCAGTAGTTTAGAAATGCTGGCATTCAGGCCCAGGGCTCGAGGGTGGTTAGGTGGGAATTTACGCTTTCTCTCCAAGGTTTGTGAGATGGAGAGCTGAACGCTGCCGTGTGACGCAGGTGGTGTTGTCGGTGGCACATCCTCTGTTTGGTGGGCGGCAGGTGCCAACATTCCTCCCGAGGTGGAGGAAGAGGCCGAGGCAGCAGCAGAAGAGGGAGCAGTGGGAGCCAGAATGAGTTCCTTGCCTTTAAGGTGTTTACACCACTGCAGTTCATGCTTTGCATGTAGATGCCAGGTCATGCAGGTTGTGCTAAGGTTCAGAACGTTAATGCCTCGCTTCAGGCTCTGATGGCACAGCGTGCAAACCACTCGGATCTTGTCGTCAGCACATTGTTTAAAGAAGTGCCATGCCAGGGAACTCCTTGAAGCTGCCTTTGGGGTGCTCGGTCCCTGGTGGCGGTGGCCAGTAGCAGGCGGACTCTCTTGGCGGCGGCTGTTCTGCTTTTGCCCCCTGCTCCCTCTTTTACTACGCTGTTGGCTCGGTCTCACCACTGCCTCTTCCTCTGAACTATGAAAGTCAGTGGCACGACCTTCATTCCATGTGGGGTCTAGGACCTCATCGTACCCTGCATCGTCTTCCACACAGTCTTCCTCCCTGACCTTCTGTTCGGTCTGCACACTGCAGAAAGATGCAGCAGTTGGCACCTGTGTTTCGTCATCATCAGAGACGTGCGGACTCCGATGAGGTGGTATTCCCATGTCCTCATCATCAGGAAACATCAGTGGTTGTGCATCAGTGCATTCTATGTCTTCCACCACTGGGGAAGGGCTAGGTGGATTACATTGGGAAACCCTGCCAGCAGAGTCTTCAAACAGCATAAGAGACTGCTGCATAACTTGAGGCTCAGACAGTTTCCCTGATATGCATGGGGGTTAAGTGACAGACTGATGGGCTTGGTTTTCAGGCATCACCTGTGCGCTTTCTGCAGAAGACTGGGTGGGAGATAATGTTGTGAACGTGCTGGATCCACTGTCGGCCACCCAATTCACTAGCGCCTGTACCTGCTCAGGACTTACCATCCTTAAAACCGGCATTGGGCCCCACCAAATATCGCTGTAAATTCTGGCGGGTACTGGAACCTGAGGTAGTTTATTCACTAGGATGTGTGGCTGTGGCAGAATGGCCACGTCCTCTCCCAGCACTAGAGGGTACACTAACACCACCACGACCGCGTTCCTTACTAGATGTTTCCCTCATTGTTACCGTTCACCAAGCACCACAATAAGAAAAAATATATTTGGCCCAATATATTTATTTCAAATTCAGGCCTTTTGTTACAGGCACCTAACACTATGGGCCAGATTTATCATTACACTTCCATCTTACTCCAATTTCACATGAGTCCAAAGTCACTTTTGGCTCAGTCAGATTTATTAATGGTCCTTTAATACTGTGATAAATGTGGTTTGATGGCAGCAGTTCATCCTTCAGTAAACGGCTTTACAAAAGTCGCACATATTTACAAAAAAGTCGCATGTTCTATTGAAAAGTCGCATAAGATAAGCATGGTCCTCACTGGAGTGAAATTGGGACTTTTTTGCAACTTTTTTGCGACTTTTTTAAAAAGTCCCAATGATAAATCTGGAGTGAAACTCATTAACATGGCTAACCACGCCCATTTTTACCAAACTGGAGTGAGTGGTGTACACATGTAAAAAAGTCGCAAAATTATGCGCAAATGAGTGTGAAAAGTTGCAAATGCGCTATTTTGGGACTTTTTGATGCCAGAATTCTGGAGAGAAGGTATGATAAATCATGGCCTATCTGCCTATTTATTTATGTAGCGTATTACACTAATCCAGGGACAGCAGTAACCACTGATTAAGGGGAATATCTCTTTTAGGGCTAGTATTTAGGCCCTGGATAAAACCTATCCTTTTATGGACAGATTTACACTTGGAGATGCACAGTAGCTTGTGAAAAAATATGTAGGATTATGCCTTCAGCAATTGTATTTTAACACTTTGTGTAATATACCATTTAACGGACAGAAATACAATGGGAGATGCACAGTAGCGTGTGAAGTTATTGAGGATGACCCTCTCAGCACTTGTATATACACCTTGAGTGTAATATACCCTTTTACGGACAGATTAACACTTGGCCTGCAACAGCTGGAACACCAGATTCAGGGTATTGCTATTTTGGCAATTGAATTTCACCCCAGAACAAAATATATATGTTTTGGCGGACACTATTATACTTTGCCAGCCACTGCTGGGACACCAGATTCAGGGTATTGCTATTTTGGCAATTGAATTTCACCCCAGAACAAAATATATGTTTTGGCAGACACTATTATACTTTGCCAGGCAGTGCTGGGACACCAGTTTTGGGGATTGCTATTTTGGCAATTGAATTTCACCCCAGAACAAAATATACCCTGTTACGGACAGATTGAAACCAGGCCTGCAACTGCTGGAACACTAGATTCAGGGTATTGCTATTTTGGCAATTGAATTTCACCCCAGAACAAAATATATGTTTTGGCGGACACTATTATACTTTGCCAGCCAGTGCTGGGACACCAGAATCAGGGTATTGCTATTTTGGCAATTGAATTTCACCCCAGAACAAAATATATGTTTTGGCAGACACTATTATACTTTTCCAGCCACTGCTGGGACACCAGATTCAGGGTATTGCTATTTTGGCAATTGAATTTCACCCCAGAACAAAATATATATGTTTTGGCGGACACTATTATACTTTGCCAGCCACTGCTGGGACACCAGATTCAGGGTATTGCTATTTTGGCAATTGAATTTCACCCCAGAACAAAATATATGTTTTGGCGGACACTATTATACTTTGCCAGCCAGTGCTGGGACACCAGATTCAGGGTATTGCTATTTTGGCAATTGAATTTCACCCCAGAACAAAATATATGTTTTGTAGGACACTATTATACTTTGCCAGCCAGTGCTTGGACACCAGATTCAGGGTATTGCTATTTTGGCAATTGAATTTCACCCCAGAACAAAATATATGTTTTGGCGGACACTATTATACTTTGCCAGCCACTGCTGGGACACCAGATTCAGGGTATTGCTATTTTGGCAATTGAATTTCACCCCAGAACAAAATATATGTTTTGGCGGACACTATTATACTTTGCCAGCCACTGCTGGGACACCAGATTCAGGGTATTGCTATTTTGGCAATTGAATTTCACCCCAGAACAAAATATATGTTTTGGCGGACACTATTATACTTTGCCAGCCACTGCTGGGACACCAGATTCAGGGTATTGCTATTTTGGCAATTGAATTTCACCCCAGAACAAAATATATGTTTTGGCGGACACTATTATACTTTGCAAGCCACTGCTGGGACACCAGATTCAGGGTATTGCTATTTTGGCAATTGAATTTCACCCCAGAACAAAATATATGTTTTGGCGGACACTATTATACTTTGCCAGCCACTGCTGGGACACCAGATTTAGGGTATTGCTATTTTGGCAATTGAATTTCACCCCAGAACAAAATATATGTTTTGCCGGACACTATTATACTTTGCCAGCCACAGCTGAAACCACTGATTTACGGTATTGCTATTTTGGCTTTTGAATCACCCCAGAAAAAAGTGACAGAAAAACGCTCTGTGCAGCCTAAAAACCAGTGAGCAATTAACTAGCAGAAGTTGAATCATTCACAGCTGTAGATCGATCAGTTCATTAGGTGCTGTTGCTGACTTTTCGCTGCCTAATCTCACCCTCACAGAAGCTGCAACCTCTCCCTACACTAATCAGAGCAGTGTGACATGCGGCGCTACGTGACTCCAGGTTAAATAGAGGCTGGGTCACATGCTGCACTTGGCCAATCACAGCCATGCCATTAGTAGGCATGGCTGTGATGGCTTCTTAGGGCAAGAAGTAAAACGCTAGCTGATTGGCTGCTGTGCAGCCTTTCAGAAAGCGGGAAGAAATCGCCGAACAACGGACCCGAACCCGAACTTTTTTGAAAATGTTCGGGTCCCGAACACCCCAAAATTCGGTACGAACCCGAACTATGCTCGAACTGTTCGCTCAACACTAGTCACTATTTAACAGGGATATTGGGCGCCAGTTTTTAATGTCTCTTTTATCTCCCTTTTTATGCACTAATGTAATAACACCTTTTTTTCATAGAATTTGATAAAATTCCTGTGTTAAAAACATATTGCACAACCCGACTTACCTCCTTACCAATAAAATCCCAGTATACCTGATAAAACTCACAGGGGAGGCTGTCCGAGCCAGGAGTTTTCCCTTGTGCCATCTTCTCCACAGCTCTTTTGACCTCCTCCTCCTGCACCTCATTATTTAAAACACAAATTTGTTCATCAGGGATATTGTTTTCTAAAATCATGCAGTAGTCTTCTATTTCTTTTTTGCTAGCTTTACTTTCATTACTAAAAGGTTTCTTATAAAAGCCGGTAATCTCACTCACCATCTCAGATTCGGTTGCTTCACCTGCTGATGTTAAAACAGACTTAAAACAACCTTTGGGTTTAAAACACTTTTTAAAAAAATATCGGGAACACTGTTCATTTTCTTCCATATTCTGTACTTTTGCCCGTTACACTATATTTTTCCCTCTATCTTTTAGATTTGTCTTTATCTCTTCTTTAATCCGTAAAATATCTTGATCTACCTCAAATCCAACCTGTCTAAATTTGAATAATGTTTCTAACTTGGATACGAGAACACCATCTCTCCTTTTTTTTCCTGTGCCTTCCTAAAAGCAACACTGTTAAAATATTTAACAAATTCTTCTTTTGCCCAGTCCCACCATAACAGCAAACTCTTAAAATCAGTACAGTACACACAGGAATCAAAAACTTACTTAAAACCCATTAAAACTTCCTTCAACAATTCAACATTTAATTTCCAAAATCCTCTGCCAAAGATGATGGACTCATTGACACTGATTTCAGCACAAACAATCTTATGATCTGAAAAGGGGGTCATCATTAGAGAACACTGAGAAGCTTTTTTTTTTTTTATAATTGTATATTTATTAAGGAATATAGAAATGACAAGGCAAATCTTTAACAAGTCATTGTACAGCAATAGAAGGCACAAAGTATAAGATGTAAAGTACTGCACGTGACATAACTGGACATTAAGAACGGTCAGTAACATTCAATGGTTTAAGAAGGAATGTCATACATAAGAGTGATAATAAAGTGTTCAACATGAGATATAAAATGATCGTCTTTGATCCGTCCAGTAGAGAACCAGCAAATAACACAAAAACAAGACAAACGACAAGGACAAAGACACAAGGGGGGGAAGGGGGGAGGGGGGATTTACTCCATGTTCCCCAGACCTCTAAGGAAGTCTCGTTGCCCAGTAATCGTCCCAGGGCTCCCATATGGCATTAAAAACCGTGACTCTGTCCTGAAACATGGCTGTACTGTATTCCAATGTACGAACTTCAGTTACCCTAGCGCATAAATCAGAGACCTTAGGCGGTTCGGGGCTTTTCCAACATCTGGGTATCAGACAGCGTGCAGCCGTAAGTATCAGTAGTAGCAATTTAAGTGAGTTCTTCACTGAGAAGCTTTAACACCTTCTGACACCAACACGTAGTCTATACGAGATTTACAGCGCCCACTATCTGCAAAATATGTGAATCTCTCCACAATGTCCACCATCAGCCCCGCATCAGTGTAATGCAAGTCTTGTATTATATCATTTAGTATAGTTTGAGGTAACGTCCATCTTTGCTTCAGCAATGCCTTCTCTATCTTTGACAGATCGGATACAATTTAGATCACCGGCTACCACTGTAAAATCTCTACCAGGAAAATAAAATTTTAGAATCTCTAAGAAAGGCAACCGTGCTTGTTTCTCAGTAGTAGCATATAAGTTAAAAACACGTATCCTTTGTCCTAAAAACTCCAAGTTTAAAATCATAAAACGCCCAGGTACTACAATCCTACAGTCTAAAACAACCACATGACTACTTCTAATTAAAATACCAATTCCTTCACTTTTATTATCCAGCCCTTTTGACCAGGACTGTCCTTTCCTCTATTCACTTTCATGCGGAGAGGATTTTATTACACATTCTTGTAAGCATATGATATCAGCTTGCACATCCTCAAAAAAATCAAAAACAGCAGCCCTTTTGTCACTGGAGCAGATGCCCCTCACGTTCAATGTGGCTACAACAATACTGATCATCACAAAGAAGATTACTTTCATGACCGATTTGCTGTCATACCCACCAATCTTTCTACTCAAGTTATGCTCAACATCAGGCGACCCCACCGAGGAGTCCCTGTCACTATGGTAGATTCCAGGATCGACAGCGTCTTCCTGACCAGCTACCACCTGCCTTATAACGTTTTCTTGGGAAAATCTCCACATCTTCATCAATATCAATCTCTTTTTCTTTACTATCAAGTTCACCCACCTCTTCTTCACTCTGCAATTCCCTCTGCCCTGGTGTAATCCCATCATCATCACTCCCTTCTTCCTGACACTCCATAATTTCACTTTCTCCAATAACAGGGTCTAGCCCTATTCCTGCTTCACTGGAAATGTCTCCTTCAAACAAAGACACAAACTCTGTCTCCACCCTTTGTCCTCCCTTTTGAGAATCCACCCGAGTCTCCATTCTTCCTGCTTCTTCAACCTTAGAACCTCCAACAATATCAGCATATGTCTGCTTCACTTTCTTCCAAACATAACATTGTTTTGCTAAATGTCCACCTGGGGGGAGGGGGAGGAACCAATGTACAATATACCAAGGTCCAGAAAATGTGTATGTACAGATATCCAGAAAACAAATTTAGGCCTCTTTCACACGAATGATACGGATTGTGTCAGGATGCGTTCAGTGAAACTCGCACCATTTCGCAAGCAAGTTCAGTCAGTGTTTTAGTTATTTCTGCGGGGGCGCAATCACTTTTGATGCGTTTTTCACATGCGTGAAAAAAAACCTGAAGGTTTACAAACTACATCTCCTAGCAACCTTGAGTGAAAAACGCATTGCACCCAGGCTGTATCCGGATTACATCCAAATGCAATGAGTTTTTCACTGAAGCCCAATTCACTTCTAGGGGCCAGGGCTGTGTGAAAAATGTAGAATATAGAACATGCTGCGATTCTCACACGATGCAGAACTGATGCGTGAAAAAAAATAAAATAAAAAAATTTGAAATGAATGGGTCTGGAATCAGTGCGGGTGCTATGCGTTCACGTCAAACATTGCACCCACGCGGAAAACTCGCTCGTGTGAAAGGGGCCTAAGGCCCCTTTTACACGGGCGTGATTTCCGCACGGGTGCAATGCGTGAGGTGAACGCATTGCACCCGCACGGAATCCAGACCCATTCATTTCAATGGGGCTGTGTACATGAGCGGTGATTTTCCCGCATCACTTTTGCGTTGCGTAAAAATCACAGCATGTTCTATATTCTGCGTTTTTCACGCAATGCAGGTCCCATAGAAGTGAATGGGGCTGCGGGAAAATCGCAAGCATCCGCAAACAAGTAACTCTTGATGGAAGCACGTGATTGGACCATGTGACCCATTGACGTCATGGAAGGTCCTTCACCCCCCAGCTGAAGACAGAACAGGAGACCGGCAGCTACGCGCTCAATTGGAGGGGGTGAGTTACTTTTTTTAAATTATTTTTAACCCTCAATCACCCATTCTACTTTGCATTCTGTCTGTTATAAGGGAAAATAATAAAATATATAGAATACTCAACCCGAAACCGGATTTCAGTGATGAAGTCCGGCTTCGGGTCTTGGTACCAAACATGTTGATTTTTCTCACGCACGTGCAAAACGCATTACAACAGTTTGCACACGCACTGAAAAATCGCGCATTTTCCCACAACGCACCCGCCCGTGTGAAAGAGGCCTAAGAGTGCATTTTGACTCCACCAGCATAAATTAAATCTATGACCCGCACCCTGTGTTCACATCCTAGAGCAAGGCTCATGGGAAGTGTCTGTACCATCTGGTCTCTGTCTCTCCTTCGAAAAAAAACAAAAAAAAAACTAGAAAGTAAAATTTCTATTTTTCTGCCATAACTTTTACTATAAAGACTTTATAGGTTTCAGTTTGAACCCCAGACCATATGTACAGTGAAAAGCTGCCTTACCCACTCCTCTGTTATGGGGATTTTTTTTATGCCCTGGGCTACATTCACATTTGCGGCTTTGCGATTCGCCACCAGAGAATGCTGGGAATCAGCAGGACACGAGCTATAACGGAGTCTGGTGGGCATTCCAGTTGCATCTAGTAGTGCCGGATCCGGAGAATTACGGAAGGCTGTTCCTTGCTGGCTAGCTTTACAGTTTTCCTTTTTTTTTTTTTTAAATCAGAAAACAGTATTTGGTAGACCTGTAATTAACCTGGACAATATGGTGAACATATTATTTATGGTAATTGATAAACAGTGTTAATAAAATAGGGAGGGTGGGCACACGGTTTGCCTGTGTGGAGACCTGGATCCAAGCCTGCTTGAAGCCCTACTATAAACTACCTGCCCTAAGACACGGCATGATTGCTAGTATCTACAGGGCAAAATCCAGGAGAATGAGGCAAAGTCACAGCTGTCGTGTCTACAGGGCACAGCCTTACAAGCCTTGCCATGCCTCAGATGTAGATGCGATGTAATCGGGATAGGGAATCAACAAAGTGGAAAATGTCCCTTGACCATGATGGAGCGCAGGAAAACGGGGCATTACAGATAAACAATCACTAATAATCTTGATAGTATGTGTTGTTTCCTGACAATTGATGCTGAATTGTAAAACTAGAATTCCCCTTTAATTTGAACAATTTAAACAGATTTTTCCGTTGGTTGACATTATCCTTTATCCACTCCATTTATTTGGCTGCAAGGGGAACAGGGCCCCCATTCTTGTGATCACATGGGGTCCCAGAGCTAGGACCCCCATCAATCTAATAATTATCCCCTACCCTGTGGACAGGAGATTATTAAAAGGGTATTCTGGTTGTTTGACGTTATCACATTATTCTGTGTGAAACATGAATGCATAAAAAATGAATTTAAAAAATGACGGCAAAAAATAGCTTTTTTCTATATTTCCACATCAAAAATAAAATTACAAACTACAGTCTAATTTTTGTATAAGTACTTCTGAACAATGCTGAAAAATAACATTTCTACAATATAAAACAAAGCCTCAAACATATGAATGAAAAACTATGGAAGCAGGTAATTGGACCATGTGACCCAGTGACGTCACTGAAGGCCCTTCACCCCCTTCCCAGCTGAATACAGAGCAGGAGACCAGTAACCGGCTGCTACGCGATCAAATGGAGGGGGTAAGTTTATGTTTTTATTATTTTTAACCCTCTAGTGCCCTTTTTACTTTGCATTCTCTATTGAGAATGCTATTATTTTCCCTTATAACTATGTTATAAGGGAAAATAATAAAGATCAGGTCCCCATCCCGATCATCTCCTAGCAACCATGCGGGAAAATCGCACAGCATCCGCACTTGCTTGCGATTTTTCCGCAGCCCCATTCACTTCTATGGGGCCTGCGTTGCGTGAAAAACGCACAATATAGAGCATGCTGCGATTTTCACGCAACGCAGAAGTGATGCGTGAAAATCACCGCTCATGTGCACAGCCCCATAGAAATGAATGGGTCCGGATTCAGTGCGGGTGCAATGCGTTCACCTCACGCATTTCACCTGCGCGGAAAACTCGCCGTGTGAAAGGGCCTAAGGGTGTGTTCACATACTTGACCTCCTAAAAACTGATTGTAGCTTAATTCCTAGCCTACTATATGGCTTAAGGCTATATATACCTTTGAAAGAACAAAACTAAACCAATTCTGGTGATAGAAAAGGGAAAACTCCCTGAAAACTAGAACTAACTCAAAGGCCCCAGAAAGGTCTACGGGAGGTAAAACTTAGCTTTTAATGTAGTAGCAATAAAAAATGCAACATACCCCAAACTTAAACATATATGAGACGAACAAAATAATTCTCAGTGATCCCCATTGAGGTAATCTCACCACACAGGAACGGCAGCTGGCAATATGAGTGAAGCTCAGATGACAAACTTTGTGGGAGTGACAGTTAGCTTGATGAATCAATGGGGGATTGGTGAGAGTGGGCTTGTTCCATAAGACAAAATGGACAACACTTGCCCTATAAAGCCCTACTTGTGGGAATGGGAACTGGTACCATCCTACCTGTCTATACAGGGTTCTGACCCCGCAAGGGGCGACTTCGTCCGGATACCTGTCCCTGGTCACGGGCGGAGTCCCTCACAGTCCCTATCTTGTAGTTCCCGACGTGGCCCATTTTTTTTTAGATAAATCATCAGGGGAGATGTACAGAACAGGGTAACCAAAGGTCAGTGGCCTAGGATGAAGAAAATGGAGCGAGGAGGGAGCGCACCACCTGATACAGCACCGGCTAGTGAGCACGGTCTACACAATAAATGTCCGCGTGGCGGACATTCATTGGGCAGGCCGTGCTCATTAGCCGAGTGGACATTCATTGGGCAGGCCGTGCTCACTAGCTGGGCGCACATTCATTGTGCAGGTGTGGCTTAAATAAGTGTTTATGACCTCTCAGTAGTTTAGAGATAAGGTTTATTAGATGAGTGGCACAAAGTGAAAGTACCAGTCACAGTTAGAAAAACAGTTAACCCTTTATGACAGAACAGCTCAATAGTTTTAATAAAGGCCGATTGAAAAAAAGATTTTTAGCCAAAAATGAGTAACGTGCAACAATTAAAAAAAATGTACATAAGGGTACTTTCACACTAGCGTTAAAAGTTTTCCAGTATTGAGTTCCGTCCTAGGGTCTCAATACCAGAAAAAAAACACTTCAGTTTTGTCCCAATGCATTCTGAATGGAAACCATCCCGTTTAGTATGCATCAGAATGTCTTCAGTTCAGTCACTGTACAGTATTTGGCCGGAAAAATTAAAGCATGCTGTGGTATTTTCTCTGACCAAAATTCCGGAACACTTGCCGGATCTGGATTTCTGCGCATACCTTTAAAAATGTGAAAAAGATAAATACCGGATCTGTTTTTCCAAATTACACCAGAGAGACAGATTCGCTATTTTAATTCATTTTTAAAACGGACACGGAAACAAATGGTATCTGTTTGCACACGGATTTTCGGATCCGGCAAGCAGTTCCGGCAAAAGAACTGCCTGCCAGATTCCTCTAACGCTAGTATGAAAGTACCCTAAGTGTTTATAACCTTTTAGTAATATAAAGATAAGGTTTATTACATGACTGGCAAAGTGAAAGTACTATTCATACAGCTAGACAGCTAAGCCTTTGTGACAGAACAGCTCAATAAACACTAATTGAAAAAGTTATTTTTAGCCCACAACTCATTCTTAAAAAATTGCCCTCGAAGGTGTAGCCTTTAAAAGTGGGTAAAAGCTGCCTGACCTCAAAAATACCCAAAAAACATTAAGCCACTTAAGGGCATCATTTCATACAATCCTGGATGTTGATTCTGTACCATAACGAATCTAAGGCATAGGTACAGCTGTGTTGCCATGCTCATGTCAGACCGCTTGGCACCCAATAGAGGGGACTGAAGCCTCTTCTATTCTTAAAGTCAGCCAGGACTGCATATAAAAAAATCCTTCGATGTCAGTCACAGGACAAGCAAACATACAGCTCTTTGTAATAGTAGAATATGTATGTTCACTTTGCAGATTTGTGGAAAATATTGCGTGCTTTCCCATTAATATGAGTGTCATCTGCAGAAGAAAAAAAGCAAATGCTACAGAAAAAAAAAAAACACCATTCTGATCTATGTAAGATTGTTTTGTTTGTTTTTTAATAACCCTGCCATGAGGGGCTTGAACAACAGTAAGTAAACCAAAAGGACAATAGCCCACTTATGACATGACAAGCCTAGGCTTCCTTCACACAACAGTTTTCGGGGCTTTTTTTTTTTTTTGTGGCAAAAATATTGAAACTTTTTATAGAGTTCTTATTTTAACATTTTATACAGAATTTTTTTTTCTAAAGTCATAGATCCAGTCTAAGGCAAAACAGCCTGAACAATACCCAGCCCATGCTGCTTTTTGTCAAAAACAATAAGGTGTCCGAAGTAAATTTCGTAAATTAAAAAATGTAAAAAACCGGAGTGAAACAGCTCGATGGTGGTTTTTGTAAAATCACCAGCTCTAGGTTTAAGGTAAAAGTGTAAGGATAAATTTTAAACACAGGACGTTGAGTTTTTTGTTTTGTTTTTTGGTACTAGCATTTGCATTAATTCGATTTTTTTGTCTGCCTTAACCACTTGAAGACCACAGGTTTATACCCCCCTAGTGACCAGGCCCTTTTTTACAAATCCGCACCACACTACTTTCACCGTTTATTGCTCGGTCATACAACTTACCACCCAAATGAATTTTACCTCCTTTTCTTCTCACTAATAGAGCTTTCATTTGGTGGTATTTCATTGTTGCTGACATTTTTACTTTTTTTGCTATTAATAAAAATTTAACGACATTTTTGCAAAAAAAAATGACATTTTTCACTTTCTGTTGTAAATTTTTTTTTTTAAAACTACATTTCTACATAAGTTTTTCTCTAAATGTATTGTTCTACATGTCTTTGATAAAAAAAAAGTCCAATAAGTGTATATTTATTGGTTTGGGTAAAAGTTATAGCGTTTACAAACTATGGTGCAAAAAAGTGAATTTGGGCATTTTGAAGCAGCTCTGACTTTCTGAGCACCTGTCATGTTTCTTCAGGAGCTAGAATGTCAGGAAAGTATAAATACCCCCCAAATCACACCATTTTAGAAAGAAGACACCCCAAAGTATTCGCGGAGGGGCATGGTGAGTTCATGTATCATTTCATTTTTTTTCACAAGTTAGCGGAAAATGACACTTTCTGAGGAAAAAAATAATAATAAAGTTTCCATTTCTGCTAACTTCTGGCAAAAAAAAAAAATCTCATACGGGCTCATTATGCCCCTCAGTGAATACCTTGGGGTGTCTACTTTCCGAAATGGGGTCATTTGTGGGGTGTGTTTACTGTTCTGGCATTTTAGGCGGGGCTAAATTGTGAGCAGCCATGTAAAGCTAAAGGTACTCATTGGTTTTAGGGTCTCTTTGCACCCAGTCTGCAAAAAGTGTCACACATGTGGTATCGCCGTACTCAGGAGAAGTAGGGCAATGTGTTTTGGGGTGTATTTTTATATATACCCCTGCTGGGTGTGAGAAATATCTCTGTAAACGACAATTTTTTAATTTTTTTATACAAAGTTGTCAGTTTACAGAGATATTTCTCTCACCCAAAATGGGTATATGTAAAAATACACCACAAAACACATTGCCCTACTTCTCCTGAGTACGGCGATACCACATATGTGACACTTTTTTGCAGCCAAGATGCGCAAAGGGGCCCTAAAACCAATGAGTACCTTTAGGATTTCACAGGGCATTTTTACGTATTTGGATTCTCACGCTTTAGGGCCCCTAAAATGCCAGGGCAGTATAAATACCCCACATGTGACCCCATTTTGGAAAGAAGACACCCCAAGGTATTCCGTGAGGGGCATGGCGAGTTCACAGAAAAAAAAATGTTTTGACACAAGTTAGCGGAAATTGATATATATATATATTATTTTTTACAAAGTCTCATATTCCACTAACTTGTGACAAAAAATAAAATTTTACATGAACTCCCCATACCCCTCACGGAATACCTTGGGGTGTCTTCTTTCTAAAATGGGGTCACATGTGAGGTGTTTGTACTGCCCTGGCATTTTAGGGGTCTCCGCAATCATTACACGTATGGCCAGCATTAGGAGTTTCTGCGATTCTCCTTATATTGAGCAGACGGGTAATGAGATTTTTTTTTTCCGTTCAGCCGCTGCGCTGAAAAAAAAAAAAAAATGAACGACACAGATTTCTTCATTCGCATCGATCAATGTGGATGAAAAAATCTCTGCCAAAATCAGTGACTGCAGTAGCTAACTAACTGGCGGTGATAACGGGACCCTTATGCCCCATTCACACGTCCGAAATTCTGTTTACGGAACGGAATTGCGGACCCATTCATTTCTATGGGGACAGACTTTGTCCCGCTCGGATCCGGAATTACGGATCCGCGCTTCCGGGTCTGCACTTCCGTTCCGCAAAAATATAGAACATGTCCTATTCTTGTCCGCAATTGCGGACAAGAAAAAGCATTTTCTATATAGTTCTGTGCGGATCTGAAAAATGCAGAAAGCGCATTGTCGGTGTCCGTATTTTGCGGATCCGCAGATCCATGGATCCGCAAAACACATACGGACGTCTGAATGAGCCTGTAGGGGGGTGATTAGTGACAGGGGGGTGACAGGGGGTGATCGGGGGTGACATGGGTTAATCAGTGATGGGGGGTGGGGGGTGTGTAGTGATTGGTGCACTTTTCCTATGTTTCCTCTGGTGGTCCCAAACAAAGGGACCACCAGACGAGCAGACAGCAGGCATATCAGACGCTGTTTGAAAAACAGCGTCTGATATGCGATTTAAATGCGGTTTTTTCCGCATCTACAGCCTGCCAGCGCATGATCAGCGCTGGCAGGCTGTAGTTTCAGTTGTCCTGGCTCCGATCACATGAACGCGCGCGCGTTCATGTGAAATTTCAGGTCTTACGAGATGACACCGATAGGCGTGACTGAGACCTGAGAGAGCCGCCGCGCTGACGCCCATCGGCGTTAGCGTGGCGGCAAGAGGTTATATTAAAAAAAAAAAAAAAAGCAGCAGCTGTACATCTTTGCATTTTGACATCTCTATATGCGAAATAATTTTATGTGGTTAAAAAATTACCGGGGTTATGGCATTAGCATTAGAAACTCCGTTATAGTGCTCCATTATAACTGAATATAAAGGAACCCTTTAAGAGGCATTCTGTTTTGCTCAGTCCTAATATATTTCAATGGGCAGAAATAATGGTTCTTTTTTTTTTTACATGAAGCATGACGGGGAAATAAAAGTCCTGTCGACAGCCATGCCACTTAAAGTGTTCCATTTTGCATTCCATCCTAAAAATCTGTTATAACTATATATGAAGACCATAACAGAATTTCTAACACTAATGTGAACCTGCCCTCATTCTGCTGAAAAAAAAAAGTCATGTAGGGACTCCAATTGCCTCTTTCAGTCCAGATGTGATGCATGTAGCTTGGGGCTCCTGCACAAAGCGGTTCCATGCACTGAGGATCGCAATTTGCGGTGCCCAATGCATGGGCAACATGAGTGCGGATTCCGCAGATGGAATCAGACCCATTCAACTTGAATGGGTCCCTGATGCGTCCGCACCCCAAAAAAATAAAACATGAGAATGGTTCTGCATCTGTGATGCGGGGTGCACGCAGCAGGTGCCTGTGTATTATGGACCCGCTGTTT
Source organism: Bufotes viridis (assembly GCA_033119425.1). NCBI lineage: Eukaryota > Metazoa > Chordata > Amphibia > Anura > Bufonidae > Bufotes > Bufotes viridis. Next base: position 422,937,907 of record CM065589.1, read on the forward strand.
GTGAGCCGCAATACGGGCATGGCCAGGCAATGGCCGTGTGCATGAGCCCTTAGGCCGGGGTCCCACACAGCTTTTTGTGGCAGTTTTGAGCCATAGGCAGATGCGTGAATGAGAAACCAAGGGCAAACTTCTACCTAATTAACTTCCTGCTTTGGCAAAAAAAAAAAAAAAACTGTGTGAAATAAACCTAAAGCTGGATTCATACTGCAATTTAGCCCTCTGCTGGGCTTTCCATCAGGGTATACATTTTAATACTTTGTAAGGGTACTTTCACACTAGCGTTTTGGATTCCGTTTGTGGGATCCGTTTCAGAGCTCTCACAAACGGTCCAAAACGGATCAGTTAAGCCCCAATGCATTCTGAATGGATAAGGATCCGTTCAGAATGCATCAGTTCAGCTCCGTTCCGCCTCTATTCCGTTTTGGAGGCGGACACCAAAACGCAGCTTGCAGCGTTTTGGTGTCCGTCTGACGAAGCGGAGCCTAACGGATCCGTTTTGAATTACAATGTAAGTCAATGGGGACGGATCCGTTTTCAATGACACAATATGGTGCATTTGAAAACGGATCCCCATTGACTTTCAATGTAATTCAAAACGGATCCGTTTTGGACTTTGTCATTTTTCTTTAAACCTAATGCAAACGGATCCGTTCTGAACGGATACAAACGTTTGCATTATAGGTGCGGATCCGTCTGTGCAAATAAAGACGGATCCGCACCAACGCAAGTGTGAAAGTACCCTAACAGTTTGTTCAGCCTGTATACCCAAAACATATTCCAACACATACTTTAACGGGTACTTTCACTTCAGTGGGTTCAAACGGAGTCAAAAAGATTTATGTGTGGGCCTCCAGCCTTTTTTTCATCCAGGAGAGTACATAGACTTTTTTCCAGAAAAACAGAAAGTAGGTCAAAAGAAGTCCAAATGTGAATTATTTGGACTCCATTTAACCCAATAAAGTGAAAGTACACATTGCAGTACATGTATGAATACAGTGTTCACCAATTCACACGTATACCCTCAACAGAAAGCCCAATGAAGGTTTAATACACACTGTGAAACCAACCTGAGGCCTCATGCACACGAACGGGCCAAGCCCAAGCTGTGGACCACAATGCATGGGCACCGACCACGCGCCCTTTGTCTGTGGACGCAGACACACCCGTTTGGATGGGGTCCGCGATCCGCAACGCTAAAAAGTAGCACATGAACTATTTTTGGCGGTGCAGAGGCACAGACTCTGTTCCACACAGCAACTTCAAGATTATCGACCCCTTTAAGAGAATGTGTCCGGATCCATGATACAGTGCGCAGACGGCCAGTAACCATATATTGCGGCACGAACCTGCTACAGCAGGGAGCATGAGGCCTAAGGGTACTTTCACACTTGCGTTGCTGGATTCCAGCAGGCAGTTCCGTCACCGGAACTGCCTGCCGGAATCCGGCAATCTGTATGCAAACGGATGCGGATCTGTCAAACAAATGCATTGCAATACTGGATCCGTCTCTCTGGTTGTCATCTGAAAAAACGGATCCGGTGTTTATCTTTTTCACATTTTTAATGGTCTGCGCATGCGCCGACCAGATCAGTCAGTGAGGTAATCTTAATGCCAGATCCGGCACCAATACATTTCAATGCATTCCGGCAAGTGTTCTGGAATTTTGGACGGAGAAAAAAAACGCAGCATGCATAAGAAGGACTGAACTGATGCATCCTGAACGGATTGCTCTCCATTCAGAATGCATTAGGATAAAACTGATCCGTTTTTTTCCGGTATCGAGCCCCTAGGACGGAACTCAATACTGGAAAAGAAGAACGCAAGTGTGAAAGTACCCTAATAGTGACAGAATAAGGCCTCTTTCACACTTGCGTTGTGAAGATCCGGCGTGCACTTCCGTCGCCGGAATGCACGCCGGATCCGGCACAACGCAAGTGAACTGAAAGCATTTGAAGACTGATCAGTCTTCAAAATGCTTTCAGTGTTACTATGGCAGCCAGTAACAAATTCAAATTGCAGGCAGCATCCACGGTGAATTTCCTTTATTCAGGATCGCAATCCCAATAGTTAGTGCAAGTGTCAGGTGTCTGAGGAGGTACGGTTTGACCAAAGGACGGCCGAGATGGGTGACAAATTTCTGAGGAGGGGTTACCCTCGCAAGTTAATCGGACGATTGACACAGAAGGTACGGACGGTTAATCGGACTGAGACGCTACGCAAAAACACAAGAGAGAATGACAGTCAACGTATCCCGTTTGTCTCCACTTTTGGTGCCCACAGTGACGTGATAGCAAGAATTATACGTAAAGAATGGCATATTCTACAGAGGGGCTTACCGACGTTTAAGGAATTTGAAGAGGTGCCCATGATGGCATATAAAAGGGGCAGGATTTTACGTGACAGACTGGTGAAGACTGAGGTGATGAATCCCATTGATGATGGACAGAGATATCTGGCCTCGAGAAAAATGGGGTGTTACCCATGTCTCGGGTGCTGTAATTGTGGAAACATGGTGAAGGGCGATACCTTCGCCCATCCCTATAGTGGTAAACGCTATAAAATCAGGGATTTCTTCACCTGTCGGTCCCGTGACATTGTGTACATGATCACGTGCCCCTGTGGCCTCATTTATGTAGGTGAGACCACTATGGAGGCACGTGAACGGATTAATTCCCACAAAAGTAACATCAGGAGGGGACTGGTAGACAAACCGGTAGCTAAGCACTTTGTAGACTATGCTCATTCAGTGAACCAATTGAGGTTCCGCATCATTGACTCGGTGGGACAATTGAGACGTGGGGGTGACAAAAACCGTATATTGCGTAAGAAAGAGCTCAGATGGATCTTTGAGTTGAGAGCGCTCCAACCCTATGGGATGAACATAGAGTTCAATGTCATTAATGTCTAAGTATATGTGAACGATACAGTCTGTTTCCTCATGATTATGTTTTTAACGTGGTTTTTAATGGACACATCACTGTCACTCATGACATAAAAATTTTCTATATATGTTCACTGATGATACATTCACGGATGGACCTTTAATGGTCCCATTATTTATCTCACTAGAACCCATAATATATATCTATTTCAGAGTTCTATGCTGCTGTGGTAGGTTCCAGTGTAATGGACTCGACATCCAGGGCGCAGTCATACTGGGGCCATAAGAGCGGGCTATCATGTGATCAGATTGACAAATGTGTCTGTGATCGCATGGGTGGTAACGGCCGCTTGTTGTGGTGATGGTTTCCATGGCATTAGTTCCGACGTGAGTAGCGCAGCAGTGTTGAGGGCGGAAGTGCCGGCTATCACGTGATCGCAATGACGAGTGAGTCAGCGATCACGTGAGCGGGGCAGCAACCTCTGAACTCGAGCGGACATGCGCAGTGGATATTGACAGACGCGCTGGATGCCGAGTGTAACCATGCATGGATACCACCTGAGCAGAGCGGTATGTGACATGGTAGTTTGCACATATGTTTGAATAGATTATGTAAAGTGGGGCTGATGTGGGACTTAACAGCATTGGTCATGTCTTGTTTTAAGGGGTGGGGACTTTGATATTTATAGCCACTATTTCATAGTCACATTGAGCTTGATAAAGGCTAGCAGATAGCCGAAACGTAGCTGCTTTTGTACTTGCACTAACTATTGGGATTGCGATCCTGAATAAAGGAAATTCACCGTGGATGCTGCCTGCAATTTGAATTTGTTACTTGATCTAAGTCCGAATGAGTCTAGGACAGAGGCGGGCTGATGCATCAGGTGTGACCGAGTGATCCGGAGTGCTGCTTGATATATGGATTGCTGACTATGGCAGCCAGGACGCTACTAAAGTCCTGGTTGCCATAGTAGCAGTGGGGAGCGGCATACTTACATTCCGTGCGGCTCCCGGGGTGCTCCTGAATGACATCAGAGCGCCCCGCGTGCATGGATCACGTGATCCATGCGATCACGTGATCTATGCACTGGGGCGCCCTGACGTCATCCTGAAGCGTCCCGGGAGCCGCATGGAATGTAAGTATGCCGCTCCCCCTACTCTTTACTATGGCAACCAGGACTTTAGCGTCCTGGCTGCCATAGTAACCATTGACAAAAAGCGGAAACAACGTTTAGCTAAAGGCCGGATCCGGACTAATGCCTTTCAATGGGCATTAATTCCGGATCCGGCGTTGCGGCATGTCTTCCGGATTTTTGGACGGAGACAAATCCGCAGCATGCTGCGCTTTTGTCAACGTCCAAAAAACGTTGACATACTGAACTGATGCATCCTGAACGGATTTCTCTCCATTCAGGATGCATGGGGATAAAACTGATCAGTAGCTTTCCGTCCTAGAGACCCGAGGACGGATCTCTAGGACGGAAAGTTAAAACGCTGATGTGAAAGAGGCCTAAGTCAACACTATTTTTCCTTTGGAGCTCTGTTGACATGCTTTATAGTACACTTCACTGTTGACCCAGCTCCTAAAAGAAAAACTTAATTTGGCATTTAAGTGGGTTGTCAAGTTTCACCAGTTAATGCTCCAGATAGAAGCCACACCTTTAAATCCAAAACCAATAAAAACCCTCACCAAAACAAACCGCTAAACTACTGTAAGCACAGCACCATTCTTCTCTAGAACAGGGAACCGCAACCTGCAGCACTTCAGCTGTTGTCAAACTAGAAACTCCCAGCATGTTCCATTCATTTCAGTTACCCTAAGTTCACACTTGAGCGTTTTACAGCGCGTTCGAACGCGCTGTAAAACGCTCAACACATGCAAACAAATGCTTCCTTATGGGACTGGTTCACATTTTCGCGTTTTACAGCGAGTTCGAACGCGCTGTAAAATTCCCTACGCATAAACAAGTACTTGAGCTTTTTTTGGGGCGTTTGTCGCGCGTATTGTGATTGACACCACAGTAGTTAATCACAAGAACGCGCGTACGACGCGCGTTTCCTATTTGCAAAAACGCGCTGTAATACGCGCGTAAAACACGCGTTTCAAGGACGCTCAGGTCTGAACCCAGGTTAAGAGCTCTGAGAAGGGCAGAACAAGCATACTGGGAGTTGTAGTTTCACAACAGTTCCAGAGGTTGCCTACCCCTGCTCTGGAAGCATTGAGAACAGCTCTGCACATTGGATAGTGAATGGAGACATTTCTTTCTTTGTTGGATTCAATTTGCATCCAATTTATAAAAAAAAAAAATATTGAAATTGGAGGTACAATAAATGTCCCACGCACTTATGACTTGTGGTTCCCATAACCGGACACCAGCAGATGTTTAAAGGGGTTGTCCACTTTATCTTACATTGATAAAACTATGCTCAGGATAGGTCATCGATATCATATCAGGGGGGTGCCGACTCCTGAAACCCCTGCAGACCAGCAGGGCTCATACTAGTGCTGCTGTCACAAACTGCAGTGGCGAGCAGGTGTAATTACAACACAGCCGTCACATTCACTTCAATGGGACAGAAAGAAGCTGCCCAATTAAAGTAAATGGGGCAGCGAGTTATAATACACCTGCTCATTAAACAATAGAGACCGCACGGCCTATGCAAGCGCTGCCTTCTCTTCACCAACAGCAGATCAGCCAGGGTGCCGACAGTTGGACCCCCACCGATCTGAAATTTGGTAGGTCATCAATATAGCAAACGCAGACAACCCCTTTAAGGCCTGATTATTCACAAATGTTTCTACAATTTATTCAAGTCATATGTATGTCTGCATAAACCACATATAAACGCCAAAAAAGGGAGGGATCAGAATTAAAAATAAGTATTTCCATTTCATAGTTTTGATGTAGAGTAAGAAAATATTGTTCAAATGTCGTTTCCATGTAATGTAGCTTTGTTGTTGTTCTCTGCCAGTAGAAACAAGACAAATTAAAGGCTATGACATCAGAAAGTTACCCATTGTTTAAAAGAATATTTAACATAACTGGATTTAAAGACTTTTTGGTGATGTCAAGTCAATATCTACAAAAAAAAAAAAACAGTTTTCGCACTTGTCATTAAGCCTTATGGCTCGTTCAAACAAGCGCATCTTGTGTGGAAATCAGTGTGTGAACGCTCATTTTCCAGGAGAGCAAGGCCGTATACTGATTGATAATGCTGTGCATCTCTGCGTGACCTGTCTCTACTGCATGAGAATGATTGCCTAGAAGGAAGGTCATGCAGGGACAGAATTCTAAATGAGAAACGCCGTGCTCTCCTGAAAAATGTGCAGTGTCCATACCGGAATCATGCTCACATGGAGCGCGGTGACCGCACAGGACCTGCTCGTCTGAAAGAGGCCCAATAGGCTCAACTTTCTGGTCTGAACAGATCACTTCATCGCAGTTACCTGCTAATTGTAGGCAGCGTCAGAATGACTGATAACACCTCTGGATAGAGAGCAACGGATCCACCATTCGCAATAAGTGATGGTCAAAGCTCAGTGCTCTGGTCATGCCTAGAAAACTCTCCCATAGACGTCTATGAGAACCTCTCCTGTCCGTTGTGTCTATGGCCCATAGGGCTGATATAAAGAACATCTCTGAACACTGTTCAGAAGCGCTCAGGCAACATACAGTATGTTCAGGAAACAAAAATCTAAATCCGTAAATAAAAACCATTTGGTTTTAACCAGGAGAAAAACCATTTCCGTGACATTCCCTTTAAGGACAGAACTGCAGCTACAACCTGAAATCTATTTAAGGAGAATCTGTCACCATGATCTTCGACTATTAGCTGCCGTAATACACGGATAGTACTGTAGGTAAGGAGTCCAGATCACCATTTTTAAATTTTTCGACTGTCTCCAGATGCCCGGCTAACAATGCTCACAGCGCTACTTAAAATACAGTTTCAGGACTCAAGTGAATGCGCACAGCAGTTCAGACCGCAAATTTCAGCAAAGCTTCAAGCGCCGACAGTGGGAGAATGGTACCGACTCCAGATTGGGTTTTGTTTTCACAGCATTTCCTATACATTAAAACTGACCTGTTACTTTCATTCCCATAAAAGATGAGAAACAGGCAATTGTGAAGATGAAGCAATGCTTACAAGTGCTACTGCGTCTTCAAAGAGCTGACAGGACATTGGGAATTGTACCTCTGCCTACCAGATATGGCACCAGTAATGTTAAACGAAGCGAGCTTCAGATGCCTCATCCAAAGTCATTTTGTTCAAAACTTCGGAATAATACTGTACAGTATTAGAATGTATGGGCTCTGATGAGCTGGTTAGTTATTCACGAAGTTGTGTGTGACTTCTTTGAATAGCTTCAGAATACTTTACAGCGATTCATCTCTGTACAGTATTAGGCCCCATTCACACATCCGCAATTCTGTTCTGCATTTTGTGGAACAGGATTGCAGACCCATTAATTTCAATGGGGACAGACAATGTCCCGCCCGGGTCCACAATTGCGGACCCGCAATCTCGTTCCCAAAAAATATAGAACATATCCTATTCTTGTCCGCAATTGCGGACAAGGATGAGTGTGCCGGCGATGTGCGGTCTGCGGAATGCACATTGCCGGTGTCCGCGTTTTGCGGATCCGCAAAAGACACACGGACGTGTGAATGTAGCCTTAGACTGTATGGGCTCCGATGAGCTGGTTAGTTAATCACAAAGTCGTGCTCGACTTCGTTAAGTAACTTCGGCAGTTGATTTTTAAACTAGAAAAGCAATTTAAAACTTGAAACCAAACCGAAACAGTTTTAAAGTAGTTTTCCACTTTAAAAATAAAATCTAAGTGGAAAACCACTTCTCCGTACAGTATTATTCAGAAGTTTTGAACAAAGCATCCGAAGCTCGCTTCGCTCAACACTAATCACCAGTATCGAAACACCGCACTACTCTTAAGACTGGCCCCAAAAATAAAAAAAAAATAAAAAAAAACCAAACAACCACTGCACTGGCAGATCTCGTTAGGGTACTTTCACATTTGTGGCAGACCTATCCAGCAGGTGCCGCGTCCGCCATGCCGCAAGTATCTGTGTGCTGCCCCTATTGACTATAATGGGGCGGGGGCGGAGCTACGGCAGTGCACGGTCTGAGATCGCCGGACAAAAAGTACTGCAGGTCCGACTTTTTAGTCCGGCGATCTTTGCTGTGCTGCACCGTAGCTCCGCCCCACCCCATTATAGTCAATGGGGACAGAGCGGCAGCACAGAGGTACTTGCGGCATGGTGGATCCGGCAGGCTGTTCACCCGCCGGATAGCTATGCCACAAATGTGAAAGTACCTTTAAGAGAGTCTGTCAATGCTAGTCTGAAAGTAATCAAAATGCCATATGGGTTAGGTGCCTGAATTAAAAACCATTCTTGTGAGAATTTTATACTGTAATCACCCCAAAAAATTTTAGGTATGTTTTTGATTCAAGGCACCTACCGTACATGGTGTTATAGGTGGAGCAGATGGACTGCATTTAAATTTAATGCTGCGACAGCAGACTGTCCCTTTACACCCAGTGATGGAGGTTGCCATATAATTGTAGCCTAAAAAAATGATGTTAGCAGAAGTACAGAGAAGAAAGCCATGATTGGCAATTTTTTTTTTTTTTAACCACCATCAGGGGTTGTTCGTTTGAAACGGAAGAGTGAGGAAACAGGTGACAAAGCACTGAATGCACCGAAGTCAGTAGCCGCCATTTCAGCAAATACAGAGACTGTCCAGTAGGATTTTCTGTGCGAAAACCTTAAAAGGCACAAAAAAAAAAAAATTATAAAATGAAGGGGACTTCCAACGGTTTTGCGGGCACTAAAAAAGAACCGGGTTTTCTGCTCAAACCGACAGCTTTCTGTCCTGTCAAAATTGCCCGAAAGCCCTGGCAGCATAGACAAAGCCATGGATGAGATTTGTAACAAAGAGTGAAATACTAAATGGCACAGACAGCTTTTTTTTTTTATTGTGAAATGAAAAAACGACAGTACTGCTTTTATTCATTCATGATAAGTCACCTAGAGATTAAACTTGAAGTTTGCACTAAAATACGTATCTTGTAAACAGCAGAGCAAAAAAAATAAAAATCTTTTCAATCTAATTAACATCTCACATAAAAGGAGAAAAAAAAAAATCACTTTTAAACAAGCTTCACGACGAGACCCATATTGCCTACAGACAGGCAGGATTTGGTCGTGTAGAATACGCCCACGTGGACCTCACACTACACGGGGACCGATGGCTATCTGAAGCTCAGTGTTCCACAAGTTAGGAAAACTGTATTAGCCCCTAATATAGTTCAGTCTGCTAAACCAGGTTACTTTAAACCGGCACCCCCTGCCCCACGACCAGTCCGATACAAAACGCTGGAATTTGTGCCAAGGATGGGAAATAAATGACTCATTTGGCATACAAGTGCATAAACAGCTTTAAATGAACATAAGTGAGGGAAAAAAAAAAAGTTTATGCTCTTTACACTATCATTTGACGTCAAACAGAACAAAATCCAAACTTTATATACACACAGATCTTTTGAATTTACATAGAAAATAAGGTTGAACACATTGATTAATTCAGGCAGCTAACACATTGGTTTATGCAACTTTATTGAAGAAAAAAAAATAAAGGAGCTATTAGTTGATCAGTCATCCGTCGACTCTTGAATCATTTTATTCAGTGCTATATTAACAGTGTTTTGGAAGAGAGATGAACTAATAGCTCAGCCTCCACAAAATAAAAATAAAAACCTCAATGAAGAAAAAAAAATTACAAAACTTTTGATCCTATCTGTTATTTAATGGGGGTTCACCTTCCAATTTCAAATCTGTCATGTTTATTGACATGCATAAAATACATAACTTCTGTGGCTATATAATTTCAACACCAATTCTCCACCCAAAACATCAGTTATGAGCATAAAGTAAATGGAAAAAAAAAAAAGTCTTTAACGTCTGGAGGTTGTGAACAAAATATCCATAGTAACTCCACATTGCTGAACTCTACAATAAGACAAGAGGATTTAAATTTTACTTTTTTTTTTTAATTTAATTTTGCCTGACACTTTCCCCTCCCTACCCCAAACAAAAGGCTCTAATCTTCACCACTTCAGTAAGAAATGAGGGATGGGTTTATCTCATAACCAAGTTACAGTGAAGACGGCGGCCATGTTTTAACACATGCTCAGTTTGTTAAAGTTAAGGATCTTGGGTAATTGAATTCTGGCAACTACTTGACAGTCTAGAGCAGTTTCTGTCCAATGCTGAGCTAGTCTTCCCATATGAGCATGTGCATGAAGGGAGGCAGCACAAAATAAAAGAAAAAAAATTAGGAGGGGGTAAGTAGATGAGGTCTGAAAGGGAGGGGAAAACAGTAATTTAAAGTTTATTTTATTCCAGCTATAATGCAGGTGTATTTAGACTTGAAGGTAGCATCACATGGCATACTTCTGAGTCCATTCCCGGGCTATTCTGTTGTACCTAAAACAATACAGAAAAGGGTCATAAGATGCAGTAAAATGTCACGTTATGCTTTAAATGTTTAATGCTCACCATCAAAATCAAAGGGAATTCTTAAATCCATGCTGGTAAATTATACCCAATTGGGCAAGTTGTTCCATTATGCAAAATACATAATTTTAACCATTGAATAATCAAACACCAAAGAACCCAAGTTATATCATGCACGACACAAACACCGCTGCGCACACGCATATAGTACATAGCAAGACATGTTCACAAAGTACATTAGGGCGTCCCGATGCCCATAAAATGCACAGGGCTTCTGCCCACTAAGCCTGTGTAGGAATACAAGTGAGAATGAGGAGGTGGGTAAAGCACGTACAGTCCACTATTCTCCGCTGTTTGGACACCTCTTAGTTCACAGGAGGTTATCTCGTCTCTGCCTTTCATGCCAGCGATGGGAGTTAGTTCCGAAACTGGATGATTTGCCATTCCGTCCGTATACTATAACTGTCCCCATCTACTCCAACAGCTTCCTCCTGCCACTGACTGTTTGCCACACTGATCAGAGAGCAGCAACTAAATGGGCAAATAGATTTCATTTCTAGTTATTACTGTACTGCAGGCATCCTCAAACTGCGGCCCTCCAGCTGTTGTAAAACTACAACTCCCACAATGCCCTGCTGTAGGATGATACCTGTAGGCTGTTTGGGCATGCTGGGAGTTGTGGTTTTGCAACAGCTGGAGGGCCGCAGTTTGAGGACGCCTGCTGTACTGTCCTGTGACTCCCGGCCCATCTTCCTAGTCAGTACAGCACTGTGCTGTTACGAAGATGATGTGCCTTGGCAACAATCATTTGAGAGCACGCTGCTAAGGGACAAATAAAGTATATAAGAAAAATGTTCCCATCTCTGTCACTACACATTAGCAAAAAAAACTTATAATAATTTGGCAGTTACACTTTAAAGGGGTTGTCAGTTATATAACAGCATAAAATACATAAATGCTCACCTGTTTTCTCCTCTACTGCGATTTGTTTTTGTGGCTGCAGCAGTAACAATCTGTGCACACAGGTCACCACTGCAGCCAATCACTGGCCTCAGCAGACATTCCATGCATGGTTGAGGTAAGCAATTGGCTTCGACAGTAACTTGTGCCTGGAATATTACAGCTGCAGCAAAGATGAAATCAGCAGCAGGAGGACCAGCACAGCGTTTCAAGAAACAGGAAAAAAACAAGTGAGTATCCATTAATTTATTTCAGGCCATTTATTTAACTCAGAAAACCCCTCTAAAAGAAGCCAATCACCAGGAAACTCACCGTTAAGGGGTTTTACAGTTACACAAAAAATAACCACTTGTAGTAAATCTTACTGTGTTATACAATTCAAAGGATGAGGTTCTGAGTTCATTTTGACTCCTCCAGCTATCTGTGACCTGCATCCCGTGTTTACATCATCTCAGGGCATGAACAAAGGAGAGGCCAACATGGACTTCTGTGCATGTTATCAATCTAATAGCATACTTCTTGTTTGCAATATCCTTTGCCTCTAGTGATGAGTTAATATTACTGTAGTGAGTAAATAGCCAAAATATTTCAGGCAGATGGAAAAGGTTTCAGTCTGTTACTGACCATATACTATTTCTAACTAGCTTACAAAAAAGTATTTACAATTTCTATCTTGCAGTTTGTACATAATCCCCAATATTTTCATGTAAAAGTTGGTTGGCACAGTTCTACGTTTTTACAGCAGCAAACGTGGCATTTATTAGCTCCTCACAACTTAGGGTTTTGAAGGGTTGAACATGACACCACAGTAAACATTTCACATTCAAATTTGAAATTAATAATGTTTATAATCACTGCTACCAATTTGAATGAAGGTGCTCATGTGTACTAAGTTGTATTTTATACACGGCAAGATGGATATCCTGAAGAAAAAAAAAAAAAAAAGAAAAAAAAAAGGTAGTTTTGGTAGCATAGCAGCTGTCTGTACTGCACAGTATAATATATAAATCTTGCAAAAAGACAGTTTTTCGACTGCGTGACCAAGCGAATCCATGTTTCCGTATGTCCGCATTTCCATTGAGCAAAAAATAAAAATAGAACATATCCTATTACTGTTCGCATCGACCAAAGATAGTACTGATTAGGGCCAGCTGTTCCGTTCCGCAAAATACGTAATGCACACGGACGTCAATCTAATTTTTTGCAGACCGCAAAATACATACGATCGTGTGCATGAGGCTTTACTCTGGGAGATTTGTCAAGACTGGTGTTCCCACATGCCAGTCTTTATTGTGTGGGCGTAAGATATGTCTAATTTATTAAAAAGCAAATGTGTGCACCAGAAATTCAAATCTACACCAGCTTAGGGCTCTTTCACACTTGCGTATTTCTTTTCCGGCATAGAGTTCCGTCTTCGGCACTCTATGCCGGAAAAATCCTGATTATCCCAATGCATTCTGAATGGAGAGAAATCCGTTCAGGATGCATCAGGATGTCTTCAGTTCAGGACCGGAACGTTTTTTGGCCGAAGAAAATACCGCAGCATGCTTCGCTTTTTGCTCCAGCCAAAAATCCTGAACACTTGCCGCAAGGCCGGATCTGGAATTAATGCCCATTGAAAGACATTAATCCGAATCCGGCCTTAAGCTAAATGTCGTTTCGGCGCATCGCCGGATCCGGCGTTTAGCTTTTTCTGAATGGTTACCATGGCAGCGAGGACGCTAAAGTCCTGGTTGCCATGGTAAAGTGTAGTGGGGAGCGGGGGAGCAGTATACTTACCGCCCGTGCGGCTCCCGGGGCGCTCCAGAGTGACGTCAGGGCGCCCCACGCGCATGGGGCGCTCGGACGTTATTCTGGAGCGCCCTGGGAGCTGCACGGGCGGTAAGCATACTGCTCCCCCGCTCCCCACTACTACGGCAAACAGGACTTTAATAGCGTCCTGGCTGCCATAGTAACACTGAAAGCATTTTGAAGACTGATCAGTCTTCAAATGCTTTCAGTTCACTTGCGTTGTTACGGATCCGGCGGGCATTTCTGGCAACGGAAGTGCACGCCGGATCCACACAACGCAAGTGTGAAAGAGGCCTAAAGCTTGGCATGGACTTGAGCTTGAGATCCATGCAGCATACAGTTAAGACCTATCCTCAGGATAGATCATCAATATCTGATCAGCGAGGATGCAACACCAGGCAACCACCAATCAGCAGTTTGGGGAGAAGGCAGCACGCCATGCGAACGCTACTTCATTACACTGCCAGTCGTATGTAAAGTGCAGTGTAATTAAGTACTTGCGCCATTCACTTGTGCAGCGTAATAAAGAGGAAGCAGTGCTGCCTCCTTCAACAGCTGATTGGTGAGCGTATCGGACCGCCACAGATCAGATATCGATAGGCATCACTATATATCGCCTGCACAACCCCTTTAAGTGCAATGTCTGTGACAGGCAGGAATTTAAATATATAAAAACTAAAACAAAATTATATGGACATTTTCGTAAACAACCCGACAAGGCTACTGCAATCAGTCTGCCTGCTTCATGAAAGATTTACTGGGTTTACTTTTCAAGATGTGTAATCCATGTATTTTATAGGTTCCTTTTAAATTTCAATGTAAAATGTAGGACTAAGTATATGCATGAACTATATCTATTGAACTTATTTTTAGGTGTTTCCAAATAGCTTTCAGCTTGGACTGCACTTTTACCCATTAAAATTATGCATTTAAAAAAAAAAAAAAAATTAATAAATACACTGGACAAGAGATATCATGAAGGTTGTGGTGTGTACAAAATGCTGAATAGCACTTAGACAATGTGCCAGGTGTCCATGTTCAGAAAACACAGGTATGGCAGGGTACTATGATTTTTTATTTTATTTTGGAATTTAGGTTTTATCTGAACATGTCAGTGTGAAAATGGTCATGGCTACCAGAGGTACAAAAGGTCTAAAAATGCCTGGTGTCACTGTGGGCATACTTCTGGGACCATTTCATACTATGCAACAAAGATTCCTTACAACAAAATGGCCACTAATGTCAGATAGGAGCAGGTCTCAATTCTATCTCAATATCGGAAGAGAGTAATGCTAGCGTGAAAGTACCCTTACTTTTGCGCCATAAAAAAAAAAAAAAAAAAACTTCATGCGCAACCATTCTACTGCCCACTGTACTGCAGGCCAAGGCCGCTGTTTAATGACACTGGAGGGCTCCAGGAAGCTCATACGAGTTGTGGCATGGACAGTTCAAGAACAGATCTACATTTGACAACTACAAAGATGGCCATGCAACAGCACCAAATGGTATTCATCACAATCACCTCTAAATTAGTCTTTAGCAGAAATCCATGCAGCACCCAAAGCTGGTCATTTCAGAAATTCATATTGTAAAGCACTCTTACCCTACAGCATAGCGTATTTCTCTGTCCATTCTCTCGCTAGCCTACTGTACCTAATAAATTAAAGATACAACTTTGTGGAAGCAGCCACTATAGGCCCCTCTCACACAAGCAAACTGAATCCCAACCCATTCATTTCAATGCGTACAAGCATCGTTTTTTCACGCATCATGTTTGCGTTCAGGAAAAACCCCACAGAACTAACGGGGCTTGCGTGAGAAACAGAGGGGGGGGGGGGGGGGGGTCCGAATGCAATGCATTTTTCACTGCTGATTAGATTGATGTTGTGTTACGCTTCAAACGTGTGAATAAAAGGCAGCAAAATACGATTGCATCCAGTCAAAAAAAACAAAAAAACACAACAACTCTTAAACACTGAACGCAATCGCAGACAAAACAGACTGAACCATCCGTTTCTCCCTGAAGAGACCCAGACTCATTCCATAATATTACATGCAGGAGGAGCGATCGATATGCCATCAAATACTGTCTAGTGCAGTGTTTCCCAACCAGTGTGCCTCCAGCTGTTGCAAAACTACAACTCCCAGCATGCCCGGCCAGCCTTTGGCTGTGTGGGCATGCTGGGAGTTGTAGTTTTGCAACAGCTGGAGGCACACTGGTTGGGAAACACTGGTCTAGTGGCTTGCTGGCAGCAGATCGCCATTAGCTTGCTTAAAAATCAGAACTGCTCATTCATTGGGCAATTGGCGGCAGTATTATACTACAAGTCGCTAACGAGAGTTCATGCGAACGCTTGTTAGTGACACAGCCTTAAGAAAAAGGCTGCTTCAATGCACAGATACATCCTAGAACCAAAGAGCACAAAAAAAGATTTACCAAATAAAACCTAACAGCGAACCTGTCACCATGAAAATGCCAACCTGCCATGGAAAGTTCATGTGGTGGCCCTGTTCAGTGACTGCAAGCTCTGCATTCCTGTACTTACCATGAAGGCAGTCACCGAGTAGTACTAATGACAAGTTATACAGAACCATGAAACAATATATCACTCTGCTCCGCCTCGCTGGCCACGTGACGGGTTTGCCTAAATGGCTGAAGGCGGATTCATGTTTAGACTACAGCATTACTGGGGCTACTGAGCACGGAAAGCATACTTACTTTTCCCTATCTGTTTTGTAGATCCGTGCAATCTCTGGCACTAGAGGGTCATCTGGGTTGGGGTCACATAACAGTGAACAAATTGACAAAAGAACTGAAAGAGGAAAACAGTCAATAAATTAGTGAAAGCAACTAAAGCCGATAAGTATGAATTTAGCAACATCTGAAGCATATTTTCTACAGTTTTTATTTGGGAAATGTGGTGAAAAGGTATTGAAAAGCTTATATACACACACACCATTGAAGGCTGCCAAAACATTGTAATGTAACGTCCGTAGTGTTTAATGCTCCCGAGCTACTGGCTTGTAGTAAATGTAGGAGAGCAACTGCAGTAATGAAAGGGAGATCTTTGGATACAAGGGCGATCCTCCCTCACCCGTGACTGACAGGGCCAGACATCTTGCGCCAGCGCCATTCTTGGTATGGTCACAAGTGAGGGATCTGCTGATGCCACCTGAGCAACGCGGAATCTGACTGCACATGTCACGTACTATATGAGCCTTTAATGTAATAATATCTATAAGGTTAAGCTTAATAATAGAGACTCACCCTTAGAAATAGTTAAAGCTGGGGACCACTGTGATCTGAGAATGTCAAGACAAATGCTGCCATTGCTGTTAATATTTGGATGGTAGATTCTCGTTGTAAACGCAACCTATTAAATAAAAAGCAAGGATAACATGCAGCACAACATTTAACCCTCAAATTCATTTTACTTTAACAAGCATTCTGTTCAAGGGGTTGTGCAGAGATTTATACTGATGACCTATCCAGAGGAGGGGTCACCAAAATAAACTGCTGGACAACCCCTTTAAGATCTATTCCCGTGTAGGCAACTCAGCGACATGATCTCAAGGTACTTTCATGTCTCAGCTTCGGTTGCATTAACCTTGGAGTTTCTAAGTCCATTCACAGTTTAGATGCAGATGTTTACCTTCGTGATAACAGGGACATTGTGGCAAGCAGATAAATTAAACCACAGGAAAAGTTTCTGCTGTGTGTGAATACAGCCCATTAGTCTATCGATTAACTAATACAGAGCATCCACTGGTACTGCAGTATAGCAAATACACCAAATTTATAGAAAGGAAGTGTCCCCAACATTGCAGCCCATAAACCTAACGAAAAATACATTTATATTTTTCCTACTACATAATACGTTAAATTTTAGTTCTTAGAATTGAGGAGTTTTATAATATAAAACAATAATAAAGGAGATAAGCTTCAAGCAGTTCAACAGATTTGTTTATAACCACTGCCTATTTTGGGTCCAATTACCAGGAATTTTTTTCGTCCTGACATTCAAAGAGAAATAACTTTTTTCTATCAATGTAGCTAATGGAGGACTTGTTTATGTGTTGTATTTTTCAATGGAACAACTTTAAGGTGAAGAATTATAGACGAGTTGTTTAAGGGGGTGGGGGAATCCACAATTTTGAAGTAAATACAACTTTTTAGTCACTTAAAATATTCTGGTGGCAAAGTAGCAGAAGAACATCAACTGACTTTTTATAATTTTGTTTTACAGCTTTCACTGTACATATCATCCCCGTCAGGACTCGCACCGTACATGTACGTCTGAAGCCCTCCGTTTACCATGGAAGCTGAAGCGGGCTTAATAAGTACTGTAGCTGCCGGGTGCCTGCTGTCTTACACAGTAGACACCCGGAGGCAATGTCAGGGATTGCCAATGACTTATAAGGGGGAAGGGTATCATTTTTTTTTTTTTTTTTTTTTTTTTTTTTTTAAATAATGGAAAAAAAGTTATAAAACAGTTATTGCTGTAATCGTACTGGCCCACAGAACAAAGGCAACAGGTCATTTTTTTTCCAAATCCACACTATGCAAAAAATAATAAATTCCAGCTTCCTACTACATCATATGCAATATTAAATTAGAAAGTACAACTTAGATTTTGCTAGATAAGTCTTCATACCACTATGGTAATTTGGTGTTGGGGGGAGCTTGGGCAACCGATTGCATCGGACAGACAGGGATCAATAAGGGGAGCCAGGTCATCCGTCTCAGATCAGTGGGATCCAAGTCCAGAACTCAATAAAGGGAGCGCTGAAGCATCTTCATACTACACCAAGTAAAGCACTGTACATTGTATAGGGGTGGTGCTTGGTATTGCAGCTCAACGCTATTCAAATGAATGGGCATATAGTTCATGTAGGGCTTGCAGGAGAGCTGGGGCCTCTTCAAACCGCTGATCAGCAGTGGTGCCAGGAGTCTGACCGCAACCGATCAGATATTGATGATCTACCATGAAGTCATCAAGATCAGATTCCAGAAAAAACTTTAAACAGGATAATTTCATAGTTAATTAGGCAACTGCCCCAGTGAAAGATGGTGGGTTTAACATCCATTACATTATGAAGGATCTTAAATCGCAAAGTTAGATTTCCACAATATGGCTAGGGGCACATTTGCACCTAGATTCTGGTATTTTTTTCTGGCATTCACCATAATGAGATGTGTGTGGTTCAGACTAGGGGTGGGCGATATGGCCTAAAATTTATATTGCGATATAATATGAAGCATGTGCGATATGCGATATATATCGCGATATAAATTTTCTATATTGGAGGGAGGGTTGTTAAACTTTTTTTTTTTTTTTTTTCCTTCAACTTTTTATTTAATAACTATTTAGCCTCCTTTAGGGGCTAGAACTCTTGTTCTATTCACCCTGATAGATCTCTGTCAGGGTAAATAGGACTTGACACTGACCCTGCTGCCCAGTGCTCTGTGCACACAGCAGCAGGGAGCTGACCATAGCAGCCAGGACATCAGTAGTGTCCTGGCTGCCATAGTATCGATCGGAGCCCCAGCATTACACTGCTGGGGCTCCGATCTAACTGCCACTGCCACCAATGATGGGGGGCACTGTGCCACCAATGAGTGAATAGAAACGTAGCCTGCATGTGCCGGCCATATACCATACTGGGCCTCTGTGACTGCACTCTGCGATTCACCGCAATTAACCCCTCAGGTTCTGAGGGGTTAATTGCGGCAGATCGCAGCAGGCAGTCATAGAAGCGGGTATGGGATATGGCCGGCACATGCAGGCATATAGGACCTTTAATTAGGGGGCACTTACTATTATGTATGTGCGGGGCTCCGTTCGCCCGCTCTGGCCCACGTCACATGGTGGGAACACCAGGGAGGAGACATCAGCTTCTCTCCCTGGGCGTTCCTTCTCCCTGCCTGTGACGTTCTGCCACAGGCCACAGTCCCTCCCCTCCTCCGCTCTCATTGGTAGCAGTGGCTACAGTCCCTCCCCTCCTCCTCTCTCATTGGTGGCTCTCAGTGGGGAGGGACTCCCTCCTTCTCCACTGTGCCGGCTCAGGAGAACATGGTATGCGCCGAGAGCGGCGCATACCATGTTCTACCGCGATATGGCGATATAGACAAAATCGATATCGTGGCACAAATTCATATCGCATATCGTCTATATCGCCATATCGTCCCACCCCTAGTTCAGACACGAGTGTCAGCGTTCTGCCAGATGAAATACCGCTGCACGCCCATGCAATGGTATTTGGTCTTTAGGAACCTCTACTGCAGATGAACTCCTAGCCTGACCTGGGGTAACATGCGGGCTACATGTGCACAATAAGGGTTTGTATGAAATAGCAACTGTATGTGAGTGTACCCCTCAACATACTCTATACTCTATATATAGTACTCTATATAGTCATTCAATAATGGCAACCGTATCCATTTTCTGGGTGTTTAACAGTGGATTATACAGTATGCAATTACTGCCACCTAGTGGCCAGCTTTAGGTTCTGTGGATAGAAAGCTACAGAGCAAGTTGCAGTCTCCACTTCTTACTCCTTTCTCTAAGCCCGTCATCAGGGGGCAGCTTTATTTCAGGTCACACTACGGGAATTAATGCCAAGACACCGGATCACATTTATACAATACAACCCTTCTGTGCGGTTTGGAGCGGGTGATGGGGGGGGACAGAGCCGAGTGGTACAGCCCCACTCCTGACACTCATTTTAGGGTAGTGGGGTACTCAATGCACCCACACGACCACCAAGATGAAAGCATGTCACATGGTGGGAACCAGCACCCACACACTATATACGTTTGTGTCAAAAGTCAAGAAAGGGTTAAAGTGTTTATTCAAGCGTTTTTGCACATTTGGGGGGAGGGGTTTGGAATAACTTCAGATTGCAGCATTTTCTTAAATATATTCCCAAAAACTACAGAAACTAAAATGCTGCATGCAAAGGCACTGTGAGGGTAGTCTCACAGTTACAATTTTTAGGGAACCACAGCATTTTAGAGGCCCATTTTTTTCACCCTCAAAAACGGAGGCCAGATTTTTTCCACAAGTTGATAGGTCATCAATGTCCCTGATGGTAATACCCCTTTAATGTCAGAGAGAAGGAATTCTCCCCAGAAGTGAACAGGGAGTAGCCGCGTATGTGCAGCCCCCCTCCGTTCACCCCTATGGAGAACACGGCACCCATGCGTGGTGTGCCCTCCTTCACTTTCAGGGCCCTGTTCTCTAGACAGGAGTGGGTCCCACTCCACAGTACGCTCTAGGTATGGTGTCGGTAAGCCCAAGTTCTAACCCCGACTTCATTTCACTTCAGCTCCTTCAGAAATGGCCAATAATTTAGTAAGAAATCTTGTAGATGGGCTTTTTCTTACCATCATAAGTGATCCGGCTGCTTAGAACATTACAATAAATGGCCTAACTGAAAACACTGCTATACACCTAATTAAATTATTTTTTTTTTTTTTAGAAATGTAGGAATTTGTCTTCATGTCCTGGTAATGCAGCTAATCATGTGCAAGTCTAAATGAGAATAAGCGAAAAATGCTGCAGCATTCAGTGCTTGCCATAAAACGGCTGTCTGGGAATTAACACTTTCCCAGAAGGCTCCGTCCATACTGTACAGGCCACACCAGGGCACTGCAGTTCAGCTTCCATTCAAGTCAATGGGCAGGGAGTTGCAGTACACTGGCGCCACAAACGACAGTGGACGGAGCCTTCAGTCATTAGATGAGCAGTAAGAGCATTTAGGCATATGGGTTATCATGTTCCCAAATACCTCTGCATCTTTCTCACTGCAGCGCTGTGCCAAAAACACAACATAAAACCCATCACCCAAATAAGCGGTAAGGAGTCAGCTCACATCTATGCCGTTCGGCCCAAACTGTTTACCTCATTACACAACCGCTTCAGGGGTTTTGGGAGTGGTAGCAGCATGAGCACCAGTGTGAGGAGAACCGGAAAGACTGGGTAGCTTCACAGATAGTAAACTGATGACACATGCAAGTGAATACCACACAGTCATGGCATTAACCTACATCAGGAAAAGGCGGGTCCGTTTTTGGCTCGCTGATCACTTATGTGGCCCATGGTAGTATATAGAAATCCTGCACATAAGCATTTGGTTCGGATCATTAATGAGGATTGTACTGGCCCAAGATAACAAGCCTCCTACCTCGCTCGTGCACACTCAGAAGTAGAATCTGCCTGTTTGGGGAGGGGGTTTACACGTTGCTTTTAAAAACTGCCGTAACTGCGTTTCATCTGTAAGAACTGCCCAACCAATTATCACATGGATATAAGATGCGGAAACAGGCAGGACAGGAGATCACCCCATAGATGACCACACTGTCTATAGGGTGTAGGAGGTGCGGTTACCGCCACTGACAGCCAGAGGCCTAATGAAGACCCACTGGTCAGGCCTCCTGGGACACTTATAAGTAGGCCTGTAGGTTATGAAGACAAGCACAGTACACAGTTATAGAGAAGTACTGAAATGGATTATACTAGATCATGCTCCGTAGTAGTAGTCACACCTTGGAGAAAAAAAAAAAAAATATCAAAGGGTTGTCCCACTTACAATCCCAGAAATGGAAGCAGTGCTGCAGTAACCTCCAGCACCACCAGAGATGTGCCAGGAGTTAGACCCGTACGAATCTGATACGGATAGCTCATCAATATAAAATCCCAGAGAACCTCTAACACTGGAAAAAGTAATTATTCTGAAATGGGTAAAGGCCACAACATGATCCATAAACTCAAAAGTTAGGACCGCCAATTTCTCAGGTACAAGGTAAAATAAAAGGAAAAAAGGCAAGCACAATCACTTACTTTGGGAGGTTTGAAGGGGTAGTCTGTTGGAAAATGGATCGTCAAGAAAAAAACACCGCCTTGATATGGACTGTCATTCTGCCAGAAAAGTAAAAGTGCAAAGTTTAAAAAAAAAAAAAAAAAAGGATGTATATTTTAAATATTCTGTGAAACTTTATTTCAATTTAGGGTTGTAGAACAGGGTTGTGTAAAGTTGAACGTACTTAATATGCCCCTGTGAATTACAGACCGAATGCAGCATGAGATTCATTATATCAACTATTAAGTCCCAAGAAATATGTTGCTCCAGCCCTACAGTCACACCGCTTTCTTATGACAGATTATACTAGTCGGCTGTGATAAACTACTTGTCTCACGCCTTCACCGGCCACCTGCAGCCAGTCACTGGCCTGGAACCAGAGGCCAAACAGCTGTCCATGTCAGACCCCGCCAATCTGATATTGAAGACCTATCCTAAGCATAAGGCAGGGGTGTGGAATTCCTATCGCCCGACGCCCGGGACATGCAGTTCCGGGCGCCGGGCAAGTAGTTTGAACAGTTGCTTAGCCCTGTGCGGGCAAGTAGCAGGGACATGTCGGTTGGGCAGTAATAGGAGCGGTCATATGCTAGCCGTGAGCTGACTGCTCCTACATCTATGCCAGCCTGCCCCTGCATCGTGAGTACCGTACATATAACTTCCTGAAGGCTGCCCCCGCTCCTCCCGGCTCCTGTATTGAAGTCTCCGCCCACCTGCCAGCACGGAGCGCACAGCAAGTCAGCACACCGTCTCCAGAGAGTGAGTAATTACAAGCCAAGACGGGAGAAGAGGAGACCTCACGGCCCTCTGCAGACGAGCGTTCCTCCCGGAGCCTGTCACATCGCAGCTCCTGGCCTGCCTGCAGCGCTGACTGGGCTCACATAGCATTATACTGATTTATGATGCTATGTAACCCTTACAGCTCTGGAATGTGTTGGATAACACTGACAGCATTATGTCAGTGTCATCTAATACATTCCAGAACTGTAAGGGTTACACAGCATCATAAATCAGTATAATGCTATGTGACCCCAGTCAGCGCTTGCAGGGCAGGCCAGGAGCTGCGTTGACAGACTCTGGGAGGAACGCTCATCTGCAAGGGGCCTAAGAGCCAGGGTGTCAGAAATAAAGGTAGTGCTGTCTGTCTTCTGAGGCTCTAGCCCTCTAACGTCTCCTTGTGGCCCCCATACAGCATAACGTCTCCTTGTGGCCCCCATACAGTATAACGTCTCCCTCTTGCCCCCATACAGTATTACGTCACCAAGCGGCTGCCCCCATACAGTATACCATCACCAAGCGGCTGCCCCCATACAGTATACCATCACCAAGCGGCTGCCCCCATACAGTATACCATCACCAAGCGGCTGCCCCCGCACAGTATAACGTCACCCTGTGGCCCCTGCCCCCATACAGTATAACATCACCTTGGGGCTGCCCCCATACAGTATAATGTCACCAAGCGGCTGCCCCCGCACAGTATAATGTCACCAGCGGCTGCCCCCATACAGTATAATGTCACCAGCGGCTGCCCCCATACAGTATAACGTCACCTTGTGCCCCCATACAGTATAACGTCACCAAGCGGCTGCCCCGCACAGTATAACGTCACCCTGTGGCCCCGCCCCCATACAGTATAATGTCTCCCTGTGGCCCCCGCCCCATACAGCATAACATCTCCTTGTGGCCCCCGCCCCATACAGTATAACATCTCCTTGTAGCCCCCACCCCATACAGTATAACATCTCCTTGTGGCCCCCGCCCCATACAGTATAACGTTAGTATAAGTTCAGGACAAGTAGATGGTCATGAGGGACAAGTAGATTGAGCCCCCACTTTAGTCCTTCGACAAGTAGTTTTTTTTTTAATTTCCACACCCCTGATAAGGTCACCAGTATCATGAACCAGGATTACCCGAAGGAGACTCCAGACAGAAGCAGGTTGAGGAGGTGCAATACAAGTTTCTTAGACTTTATTTAGGCCTCATGCACACAAACGTATTTTCTTTCCGTGTCCGTTCCGTTTTTTTGCGGACCATATGCGGAACCATTCATTTCAATAAATCCACAAAAAAAAAAAAAACAGATGGTACTCCGTGTGCATTCCGTTTCTGTGTGTCCGTTTTTTCGTTCCGCAAAAAAAATAGAGCATGTCCTATTTTTTCTAGTTTGCGGACAAGGATAGGCATTACAATGGATCCACAAAAAAAAAAAAAAAAAAACCGGATGCCATACGGAACATCATTTTTTTTGTGGATCAGCAATTTGCGGACCGAAAAACTCATACGGTCGTGTGCATGAGGCCTTACAAGATATTTGAGATCATCGCACTGGGAAAACATTCTGACATACTGTATATGGTACTGCACCTATAGACTAGTTTGGCAAACACTGGGCAGGATATGTTACTGCATGTGTGTCCATATACCTGGGGGGAGATTTATCAGGAGTCATTAGTTTGGATCGAGTCTGTTGGCGTACCGTGTACCAGCTTTCCCAAACATTGTATGTTTGCTGCAACTGATGCATCTAAACCTCTACTCCAGTTTTCCATACCACCCCCTTACTGGAGCGGGTTCCCAATTTTTATTTTTGAACACAGAATTGGAGTGCAAGGCTTGATAAATTCCAACTAAATTGATAAATGAGGCCCATTGGGGTCACGTACTGTTCTTTTAACATGACAATTTACCCACATTTATATGCAATAATGGCTGGGAAAGAGTCATTTCTTTGGCACAAGAACAGATACACAAGCAAACAATTGGACAAATACTGCAACATCTAAAGTGGTTTATTACTTACAGGGCCCATAATTGTGGCTTGCCAATGAAACACTGGAAAAGAAAAAAGATGATGTAATCACAATACCCAATGCTGCACTTTTACACATCAGGGAATCACTGTAAATTTTACTTGATAATACAAATATTAAATAGTCCCCCATACTACAACATTTATCTATAATAGCCTGCCTACACTCAATGCGCTGCCTGCGCTGTTCATAGCGCGTCCTGCACTGATGAATGGCAGGAAAAGTCTAAGGCCTATTGGTACACTATAAACTTTTTCCAGGGTGCGGGTGCCCACAGAGGGCTCAGAGTGCCACCAGAGTGGTGTTAGTCACCACTGCCATCGGATATTCTGCCGACAGACTCACGGGGCAAAGTAAAGGGTTTCATTTTCCCCTCCAAAATCATGCTGTTCAGATGTTGGAACTTGGAGATTTGGAGTAGATTGTGAAGATGTTCCCAAACCTCCTTTCAGCTAATAAGCTAATAGTCAGTGAAGAAAATGTATCGCCTCTGACCACTAAGCTGCATTAAAGAGGGCGTATTCACACATGCCGCTAGCAAGCAGTGGTGGGGTAAAAACAAAACCTGTCCATATGACTTTTACAGGGAATGGCGCTCTGTGTGAATAAAGCAGCAACACAAAACCTGTAAATTACCATAACTTATCCCAGAGATCTCCGATTTGTGCTAGGGACAGTGACCTATACCTGCTGGAAGTGGGTCATTTCTGCTCCAGCTCTCTCCCCATCACAGCTCAGTGGGTGTGTCCTTTCTGCTGTAGCCCTTTCCCTGTAACTGACAGCCTCTAACAAAACACGGCTGGTGGTAGAGTAATGTAAACCGAGCACGTGTGAACACCTCAGTGAGGTGGACAAGACATGAAAAACAAGCAGTAGGTGGCAATATACAGATGCATTTTATTGAATAGCTCAATGGCTAAATATTTGATTACATGCAACTGCAGAAGTATTTAGATCCAGGGGCTGGTTTGAAATCTGAAGAATATGTTTTGTAGGACAACCCCTTTAAGACTGGCTCACCAAACTAAATATGGAGTCTAAGGGCTCTTTCACACTGGCGTTTTTCCTTTCCGTCCCAGAGGTCCGTCCTTGGGGCTCTAAGACGGAGAGATACTGATCCGTATTATCCCAATGCATTCTGAATGGAGAGAAATCCGTTCAGGATGCATCAGGATGTCTTCAGTTCAGTACTGAAGTTTTTTGGCCGTAGCAAAATCCGCAGCAAGCCAAAAATCCTGTAGGCATGCCGGAAGGACGGATCCGAAATTAATGCCCATTGAAAAGCATTTATCCGGATCCGGCATTAAGCTAAACGTCGTTTCGGCGCATCGCCGGATCCGACATTTAGCTTTTGTGAATGGTTACCATGGCAGCCAAGACGCTAAAGTCCCGACTGCCATGGTAAAGTGTAGTGGGGAGGCAGGGGAGAAGTATACTTACCGTCCACGCAGCTCCCGAGTCGCTCCACAATGACGTCAGAGCGCCCCATGAGCATGGATCACGTGACCATGCGCGTGGGGCGCTCTGACGTCATTGTGGAGCACCCCGGGAGCCGCACAGACTGCAAGTATCTGCTCCTCACTACATACTATGGCAACCAGGACTTTAGTAGCGTCCTGGCTGCCATAGTAACACTGAAAGCTTTTTATAGACTGATCAGTCTTCAAATGCTTTCAGTTGTCTTGTGTTGTGACGGATCCAGCGGGAATTTCCGGCAACGGAAGTGCACGCCGGATCCACACAACGCAAGTGTAAAAGAGGCCTAACGGCAGAAGACCAGATGGAACTGTTTGCTACCCTGGATTACATATATAAGGGCGGTCCTCATTTTCTGGATTAGTTGCTCTTACAACAGGCGTTGGCCAAGGCTGCAATGCTAGGAACCTTGCCCTTTGTGCCCAAGGAATTCCACTCCTCCCTTTTTTGCCCTATTTCCTCTACTTCCTTTGATTTTCTCCCTCCATGCATCATTCATAAGGTCCTGGGAAGACCTACACACCACTATTGCCTGACGCCGTTTTCAGCGTTACATCATGTTATTGCGATACTACAGCTGTCCTCTTTGTCGTGGTCTTATTTTGCATGCCTCATCTTAGTTTTGTATTGCAAGTTAGCCCAAGAACAGGAAATTGTCAATTTGTGGAAGCTTCCAAATTGATAGATATCCCTCATGGAACTAGTATGATGGGTTTCAACATTTAAACAGGAAAGTACGATTGTAGCAAGAATATCCATTCTAATAAATAAGCCTTACTGTCATCGCCAACTGGGCCTGCAGAACATTGTGCTGGAGGATCACGGGCCAAGTCATTCAGTTCCTGTGAAGATAAAACAAGTCGGTATGATGCAAGCCCTGGCTACATTTAATCGGCACTACAATTAAAACTAAAAACTGCCACTTTGTTTCATTTAACAAAAGCTGGAGAACCACAGGTTGCAAGACCAGTGCACTAGCTGGACCCAAGGACATTGGGGGTCATTTAATAAGCTGAAATACACCTATATTTGGTGCATTTCAGGCGCAGATTACTACGCAACAGCTAGGTAAAAGTGAGCACGATGGGGAACGGGACAGGCGTCTTACATTTAGAACTGGAGGAGGACCTGCCTAAGGTATGGAGGGGCCGGCGCCACCACCGCCAGTCCAGGAGTTTATTAAGACCGGCGTCTAAAACACCAGCCTTAATAAATGTGCCCCATTGTTTCTTCTCAACCACAGACCAACATCATGAACAAAGAACACATACAGGGCAGACGTTAAGCAATAATGACGCAAGATGGACACATTCAAGAGTTAGCAAAAAATGGTGCAATACAACCCAAACTTACCAAATGTCACACCAGGGATTACCACTGACAGCGGAAACTGGTGTTAGACGTGCCTCACATTACACTAAAATGACTAGGCGATCCACCTTACTGGTACTGTAACACTGGATTTTCCATCCGGAATTCCGTATACAGAATATATGCCATGTGTGCATATTTCAATAGGGTAGGGAAGACACATGCCCATCCTTACACTCTAAAGGGTATAACAAACAGGTCTCTAGTAAGACGGTTACAAATACACACAACTGTATTTCCGGGTCCGCATCCATGCTGTAATTTTGTGGAACTGGTGCGGACCCATTCTTTGCAATGGGGGGGGGAGGGGGTAAGGTCGCAAAAGATGTGGACAGCACACTGCCATGTCCGCATCTGTAGTTCCGCTGCCCTACAAAAAGAATAGTGCATGTCTTATTCCTAGCCGCAATAGCAGACAACAGGCCTTTCTATCACAGGGTTGGCCGTGCGCGTTACAGCCGGGAATGACCTGGGAATTTCGTAACAGAAAAACCTATGATAGCATTTCAGATGCTGGAACCAAGAACCGTCGCAAGAAAACGTAAACCTTTTGGAATTACCTGGATTTCTGCACCGATTAGCAATAACGATTTCTGATATAACCAAGACACAATTATGTACAAAAGACGAGACCAGAAGTGTTGGCTTCAAACTGAAAGGTACTTGGCCCATTAAATGAAGGCACACAAAGCCTGGTTACTGATGGATATGTCCTTCAAGAAAGAATCCTGGTGTCCATCAAGCAACTTTCATAAGATGTGCTATAAGTCGCATGCAGCTGAAAGAGTACAAAACCACTGCTATAGACCTGGGTGTCTCTCAATCCATGGTTAGTCCAATCGGGGCAGATGTACCAATCCTGTCTAAAACGTACAGTGGAAGGTGACGGCCAACAACAAGCTTGTCTGTTCTAGAAAATAGACCGAGCCCTGTGTGGCCAGCTTCCCAACAAAACTATTCATTTGGCTAAATGAGTCTTGTAAGAAACAAATATAGAACATGAGCGATTTTCCACAAGGACGACCAGTCCGATAAAATGCACACCATGAACGAGCCAGTTCTGTTCATGTTCTAAACTCATAGGAATTAGCCTAAACTTTCCATATTTATCACAGTGGCTTATACTGGATGGTAACGCTGGTACGAGGATACAAGCTTTTGTCTACCTCTATACCGCCTATTGGTTTGTTTACTCGGCAACAATTTCTGCAAGAAATTTGGTGCAAAAGGTTGTATCTCAAAGCAGTCATTCACGTTCTGCAGGTCTTTAGACGCCCCCCGGCCTGCAAAGGGAAGCGTATTTACAAGGTGCGGTGGATTTTTCTTCGTGGCTAAGGATACTATCACACGGATCCGTCATGGATCTGCAAAAACACTTCTGTTACAATAATACAACCGCATGCATCCGTCATGAACGGATCCGGTTGTATTACATGTCTTCTATAGCCATGACGGATCCGTCTTAAACCATTGAAAGTCAATGGTGGACAGATCCGTCTTCTGATGTGTCAGAGAAAACCGATCTTACATTGTGTGCCAGGACGGATCAGTTTGGCTCCGCTTCATCAGGCGGACACCAAACGCTTAAGGCAGCGTTTTGGTGTCCGCCCCAAGAGCGGAATGGAGACTGATAGGAGGAAAATTGATGCATTCTGAGCAGATCCTTTTCCATTCAGAATGTATTAGGGAAAAACTGATCCGTTCTGGACCACTTGTGAGAGCCCCTCAGAAACGGAAAGCCAAAACGCGAGTGTAAAAGTAGCCTTAGCTGCTTCATCAAAATGTTGAAGATAAACAAAGAAATTCAAAAATAACTTGGGGCAAATTAAACCAGAATTCAGGCACAGTAGTAAATTTACACTATTATCCATAAATTTTGGAAATGCAGGACTTTTACTGCAACTGGGCGTCGTCCTGTGATGATCACTCCCAGAGCACCAATCCTGAGGGGAAAAACAGACGCAAAAGTAACAGGAAATAGCCTACAGAAGAACCTACAGACTGAAAACCTATGATCACCTGGGCTTTATGCCAACATTACAAAAACCATAGTATCCACTGGTTTTCTACAATTGTAGATCAACTCCTTGGTGCTGTTAATTTTGCATATTTTTTTAACCATATGACCACTGCCGCACTACATCATACAGCAGTCTGTAACCAGCAAGTTACATTAGTCTGCCAGCGCCGCTCCGTGAAGACCCGGACGGTGGTCTCCAGGTATATGACCTCCGTGACAAGCTGTTTGCATCATTCTGCAAGGGTCATGTTTGTTTAACCTCTTTCCGACCGCCTCACGCAGGATTGCGTCCTGCGGGCGGTCGGTTCATTCCTCCTTGACGCGCCGCGGCCATCTCGCGAGACGCGAGATGACGCGCTCCTGAGCCCGGTGGAACGCAAGTGGAACGCACCGCCGGGCTCAGGACAAGTTCGCCACCAGCCTGCCAGCCAATGATCAGCGCTGGCAGGCTGGTGATTTTCAAAATCGCCTATGGAAATAGGCGATATAAGGTATATTTACAAACATATGGCTTTTATAGTGATCTGTGCCATGTGCTGGGTCCTTTTCATCGGTTGGACCCAGCACAGAGCACAGATCCCAAGTAAGTGCACCAATCACTACATATCAGGCCCTGATCACCCCCTGATCACCTATAATTAACCCCTTGATCACCTGTCAATACATAGTGAAAGGGAAAAAGTGATCAGTGTCACTTTTGTGAACTGTCACTTTTTTTTTTCACCAGTATTGACTGTTAGGTTTAGGTTAGTTTAGGTCCCTTTGGTAGGTAGTTAGCGTTAGCGCCCAGCCCACCGCACCGCAGATCACTGATTCGCTGATTAGCGTAGCGCTAATCAGCGCTTGTACTTTTATAGTATCTGTAAGTGATCAGAACTGATCACAGTCAGATCTATAATAGTACTACTGTCACTTTAGTTCGCCTCCACCCCAAACGCAGTGTTTGCCCGATCAGACCTGGATCGGTCGCCCACACCTGCGCTCACCCACGCCTCGCCTCGCCGCAGTGACAAAAAAATTTTTTTGTATCACTGCACAATCACTCACAAGCGCTGCGGCGATAAAAATCAGTTTTGATCTTTTTATCAATCGCAGCGGCTTCTGTACTTCGCTACACTCCCATTTGTAAGACAGGCTTGCTTTTTTCTTGGTAGTCTCAGGGAATACCCCTAAATTTAGACGGCCAAATGTCAAACAAGGGGTATTCCTCTGAAGAGGCCTACAGGATTCTGACCCAGTCGGATGAGGAATGGGAACCCTCATCTGACGAATCTAGCGGGTCAGAATATGAACCTGTAGAAAGCAGTGGCTCTCTGACTCAAAGTTCTGACGAGGAGGTGGAGGTCCCTGATAGAACCAGGCGTACCCGGCCCCGTGTTGCTAGACCGCAGGCTGCGCAGGATCCGCTTCAAGGGCAGCAGAGTGGGGCTGGCGCTGCCGGGTTACGTGGTGAGGCATACACCAGCAGCGCAGCCCGTCCTGGACCTAGTACCAGCACTGCCGTAGAACATGGTGAAGTGGCGAGCACCAGAAGGGCAGTTGAAGCTGGTACGGTGGCACGTGCAGTAGTTTCCCGCCGCAGCCACCGCAAAGACAGGCCCGTAGAGCCCCTAGAGTCCCTGAGGTGCTGGCAAATCCTGATTGGCAGCCCCCAACTTCAGCCGCACCAGTAGTTCCCCTTTCACCGCCCAGTCAGGAGTTCGGGTGGAAACAGCTCAGATAGGATCGGGCGCTGGGGTTTTTTGAGCTGTTTTTCACTGCGGAGCTCTATGACTTAGTCGTGGCAGAAACAAATCGGTATGCCACTCAATTTATCGCCGACAACCCGGGAAGCTTCTATGCCCAGCCTTTCCGGTGGAAACCAGTCCAAGTTTCCGAATTTAGAACTTTTCTGGGCCTTCTCCTCAACATGGGCATTACAAAAACATGAATTGCGGTCATATTGGTCCACGAACCCAATTCATCACATGCCCATGTACTCTGCTGCCATGTCCAGGACACGCTTTGAGACCATCCTGCGTTTCCTGCACTTTAGTGACAACACCACCTCCCGTCCCAGAGGCCACCCAGCTTTTGACCGGCTCCACAAAATTCGGCCCCTCATAGACCATTTCAACCTGAAATTTGCAGATTTGTATACCCCTGCACAAAACATCTGCGTAGACGAGTCCCTAATACATTTTACCGGGCGCCTTGGCTTCAAGCAGTACATCCCAAGCAAGCGCGCCCGGTATGGGGTCAAATTGTATAAGCTCTGTGAAAGGGCCACAGGCTATACGCACAAATTTCGGATCTATGAGGGAAAAGATCAGACCCTGGAGCCGGTCGGTTGCCCTGACTACCTGGGGAGCAGTGGGAAGATAGTCTGGGACTTGGTGTCACCCTTATTCGGCAAGGGGTACCATCTTTACGTGGACAACTTTTACACAAGTGTGGCCCTCTTCAAGCATTTGTTCCTAGAACAGATTGGCTGCTGCGGCACCGCGCGACCTAGTCGCCGGGCTACCCCCAACGGCTTCTTACCACCCGACTTGCAAGGGGGCAGAGGGCTGCACTGTGTAACGACGAACTGCTCGCGGTGAAATGGAGAGACAAGCGTGACGCTTACATGCTCTCCTCCATTCACGCAGACACGACAGTCCAAATTGAACGGGCAACCAGTGTCGTTGAAAAGCCCTCTCGGTCCACGACTATAACCTCCACATGGGAGGGGTGGACTTCAACGACCAGATGTTGGCCCCGTATTTAATTTCCCGACGCACCAGACGCTGGTATAAGAAGGTGTCTGTATATTTATTTCAATTGGCTGCCTATAATAGTTACGTTCTCTACAGTAAGGCTGGGGAGAACAGGATCCTTCCTCAAATTTCAGGAAGAGATCATTTCGAACTCCTGTATCCAGGAGGTTCCGTGGCCCCATCCACCAGTGTAGTTAGCCGTCTACACGAGCGGCACTTCCCTAGCGTTGTGCCTGGTACTCAACCCAACCGCCACCCCGAAAAAGATGTCGTGTCTGTAGCAGGAGTGGAATAAGGCGTGACACCCGTTATTTCTGTCCTGACTGTCCTGACCACCCTGCCCTATGCCTAGGGGAGTGTTTCCGAAGTACCACACTCAGGTACACTTAGGGACCTAGGGATTGCAGGACACAGGTAGTTTTTACAATCAGGCTCAAGGGTCTCTCAGGATACTAGGTTTTGAGAGACCCTAACACATAGGGACGGTGCTGGCTGTGCTACTGCAGAAGTGTGAAACGAGAAACCTCTCCTTTCACTTGGGATAACGTGTATAGTGTACTTCTCACCATCTCTGTGTGATTTACACTTTACACATTGTCCCATGGGAAAGGAGAGGTTTCTGCTAGGAAAATAAAGCGTGAAATGGTTAAAAAAGAAAAAAATGAAACAGGTAGCAAGAAAAAAATCTTGAGTTAGTTCAGGTTTTAAAAGTTCATTTTTTTTTCATGTTCAGGTTTTATTCATGTTTTATAAAGTTTGCAACGTTCAAGTCATGTGCCTGTTGCCTGTTTTTCTTTTTTTTTTTTTTTTTCCACCCTAACCACCCTTTATTTTCCAGGTAGATCAACGGACCAACCGATGAA
This sequence comes from Bufotes viridis, assembly GCA_033119425.1. Classification (NCBI taxonomy): domain Eukaryota; kingdom Metazoa; phylum Chordata; class Amphibia; order Anura; family Bufonidae; genus Bufotes; species Bufotes viridis. The sequence goes on from CM065589.1 coordinate 422,971,215, forward strand.
AACGCCGCAGCACTGATGTGAATTCTGAGAGAAGCATTGCGCTGCTGTCAGAAGACACGTGAAGTCGGTGTATGCGGCGCTGCAAGACGAGATTTCTCCTCTGCAGGACAGGTACGCTTGCCCTGGCATGTGAGCTGAGGAGAGGTGTTGGAGTTCATATGCTTTGGCAAACACTTTGTATCAAAAATCTGGCAAAGATAGATCTTCCTCCACACCGATCGATTGATCGATGTGAATGGAGAAATCACGCTTGCCAGGACATAGGAGCTGAAGTGGGTATGGATGTTTGGGCGGAGCTCTATGTCCTGGCAATCGCCAGGCCCCTCTATTTTTTTTGCATATTTTTGGCAGAGATTTTTTTATCCACATCGATCGATGCGAATGAGGAAATCTGTGCCGTTCATTTTTTCTTTCAGCCCAGAGGCTGAACGGAAAAAATCTCATTACCCGTATGCTCCATATAAGGAGAATAGCAGAAACTCCTAATGCTGGCCATACATGTAATGATTATGGAGACCCTCAAATGCCAGGGCAGTACAAAAACCTCACATGTGACCCCATTTTGGAAAGAAGACACCCTAAGGTATTCGCTGAGGGGCATATTGAGTCCATGAAAGATTGAATTTTTGTCACAAGTTAGCGGAAAGGGAGACTTTGTGTGAAAAACAAAAATCAAATTCGCTAACTTGTGCCAAAAAAATCTTGTATGAACTCACCATGCCCCTCACAGAATACCTTGGGTGTCTTCTTTCTAAAATGGGGTCACATGTGGGTATTTATACTGCCCTGGCATTTTAGGGGCCCTAAAGCGTGAGAAGAAAAATGCGTAAAAATGCCCTCCTGAAAGGTACTCATTGGAATTGGGGTCTTTGTGATTTGGCTGCAAAAGTGCACACATGTGGTATCGCCATACTCAGGAGAAGTAGGCACAGTTTGGGTGTATTTTTACATATACCCATGCTGGGTGAGAGAAATATCTCTGTAAATTGACAACTTTGTATAAAAAATGGAAAAAGTTGTCATTTACAGAGATATTTTTCACACCCAGTATTGGTATATGTAAAAATACACCCCAAAACACATTGCCCTACTTCTGCCGAGTACGGCGATACCACATGAGTGGCACTTTTTGCAGCCAAGATGCGCAAAGGGGCCCTAAATCCAATGAGTACCTTTAGGATTTCACAGGACATTTCTACTCATTTGGATTCCAAACCGCTTCTCACGCTTTAGGGGCCCCTAAAATGCCAGGGCAGTAAAAATACCCCACAAGTGACCCCATTTTAGAAAGTAGACACCCCAAGGTGTTCTGTGAGGGGCATAGTGAGTCCATGTAAAATTTTATTTTTTGTCACAAGTTAGTGGAATATGAGACTTTGTAAGAAAAAAAAAAAAAAAAAAACATTTCGCTAATCTCTGTGACAAAAATAAAAACTTCCATGAATTCACTATGCCCATCAGCGAATACCTTAGGGTGTCTACTTTCCAGAATGGGTCACTTGTGGGGTATTTTATTGTCCCGCATTTAGGGGCCCCTAAAGCGTGAGAAGGAGTTTGGAATTCAAATGCTAGGAATGCCCTGTGAAATCTCTGCAGTACTTATTGATTTAGGGCCCTTGCATGCTTGGCTGCAAAAGTGGCACACATGGTATCGCCGCATCAGGAGAAGTAGGGCATGTGTTTGGGGTGTATTTTACATATACCCATGCTAGGTGAGAGAAATATCTCTGTAAATTGACAACTTTGTATAAAAATGGAAAAAGTTGTCATTTACAGAGATATTTCTCTCACCCAGCATGGGTATATGTAAAAATACACCCCAAAACACATTGCCCTACTTCTGCCGAGTACGGCGATACCACATGTGTGGCACTTTTTTGCAGCCAAGATGCGCAAAGGGGCCCTAAATCCAATGAGTACCTTTAGGATTTCACAGGGCATTTCTACTCATTTGGATTCCAAACCGCTTCTCATGCTTTAGGGGCCCCTAAAATGCCAGGGCAGTAAAAATACCCCACAAGTGACCCCATTATAGAAAGTAGACACCCCAAGGTGTTCTGTGAGGGGCATAGTGAGTCCATGTAAAATTTTATTTTTGTCACAAGTTAGTGGAATATGAGACTTTGTAAGAAAAAAAGAAAAAAAAAAAACATTTCCGCTAACTTGCAGACAAAAATAAAAACTTCCATGAATTCACTATGCTCATCAGCGAATACCTTAGGGTGTCTACTTTCCAGAATGGGGTCACTTGTGGGGTATTTTTATTGTCCCGCATTTTAGGGGCCCCTAAAGCGTGAGAAGGGGTTTGGAATCCAAATGCGTAAATTGCTCAGTGAAATCCTAAAGGTACTCATTGGTTTTAGGGCCCTTTGCATCTTGGCTGCAAAAGTGTCACTCATGTGGTATTCAGTACTCAGGAGAAGTAGGGCAATGACTTTTGGGGTGTATTTTTATATATACCCATACTTTGTGTGATAAATACCGCTGTAAACGACAACTTTTTAAAAAAATTTATACAAAGTTGTCAATTTACAGTGATATTTCTCTCACCCAGCATGGGTATATGTAAAAATACACCCCAAAACACATTGCCCTACTTCTCCTGAGTACAGCGATACCACATGTGTGCCACTTTTTGCAGCCAAGATGCGCAAAAGGGCCCTAATTCCAAAGAGTACCTTTAGGATTTCACAGGGCATTTTTACGCATTTGGATTCTCACGCTTTAGGGGCCCCTAAAATGCCAGGGCAGTAAAAATACCCCACAAGTGACCCCATTTCGAAAGTAGACACCCTAAGGTATTCGCTGATGGGCATAGTGAGTTCATGGAAGTTTTTATTTTTTGTCACAAGTTTATGGAAAATGAAATTTTTGAAAAAAAAAAAACATTTCCGCTAACTTGTGACAAAAATAAAAACTTCCATGAACTCACTATGCCCTCAGTGAATACCTTAGGGTGTCTACTTTCGGAAATGGGGTCATTTATGGGGTATTTCTACTGTCTGGGCATTGTAGTACGTCAGGAAACAGGACAGGTGCTCAGAAAGTCAAAGTGCGGAAATTCACTTTTTTGCACCATAGTTTGTAAACGCTATAACTTTTACCCAAACCAATAAATATACACTTATTGCATTTTTTTTATCAAAGACATGTAGAACAATAAATTTTGAGAAAATTTATATAGAAATGTAGTTTTATTTGACAAATTTTCAAACAGAAAGTGAAAAATGTCATTTTTTTGCAAAAATTTCGGTAATTTTTGATTAATAGCAAAAAAAGTAAAAATGTCAGCAAGAATGAAATAGCACCAAATGAAAGCTCTATTAGTGAGAAGAAAAGGAGGTAAAATTCATTTGGGTGGTAAGTTGTATGGCCGAGCAATAAACGGTGAAAGTAGTGTAGTGCAGAATTGTAAAAAGTGGCCTGGTCATTAAGGGTGTTTAAGCTAGGGGGGCTTAAGTGGTTAAGACTTACAATTTTAGAAGCAATTTTTCAATAAAATTTCCAAAACCGACTAAGGACCAATTCAGTTTTGAAAGGCTTACATAATAGAAATCACCCATAAATGACCCCATTTTAGAAACTACATCCTCCAAATTATTCAACACAGATTTTAGACACTTTAGGTGTTCCACAGGCATTAATGCAACAAAATGGAAAATTTAATTTTGTGTTTCGATCTTCCATTTTAATCAATTTTTTCCTGGAACAGCAAAACCAACCTCAATATTGAGTAAGGTGCAGTCACCCAACCGCAGTGCCGCTAAGCTCCATGATGCGGAGTTCACACAGCCGGTGTCCATGTTTTGAAAACCCGTGGTTTGTGGTCCGCAACACAGGCCTGGTAGCACCATGGTCGTGTCAATGTGGCCTCAACCCGATTCTGCATTTTACACAAACATCCCACGTGTGCTCATGGATTTTAAAAAAACAAATCAAGGAATTTAAGGGGTGTAGTGTGTGTTTTGACCCCACAGGAGTTTCATAAAACTGAAGTAAAAATGAAAAATTAATTTTTTTCCCCAAAAAGGTCTTGCTTCAGCCCCACAAAAAATGTTACCTAATTTGTATTCTATTTGTCAGTACGATTACAGAGAGTTTTGCTTCTCTTACACAATGAAAAGCATTTTTGAAACAAAACAATTCGTCACGCCATTTACCAAAAGCCATATTTTTATCTTTTTTAATGTGATGTTCTTGTTTGAGGGCTCATTCTTTGCTGGATAAGGTGATCTTTCCATTGGTACCATTTTAGGGTACACAACTTTGATTGCTCGATAGGATTTCCTTTTTTTTTGGGGGGGGGGGGGCAAAAATGCCTTTTCTAGCACTTCGTATACACTGTACTTTTATCATTCCAGCAACCCTCACTGCACCCTCCACAACTTCCAGTGCCGCGGCTCATTTCCAGTTCCAATGTACCCAACAGCAGCCACAATAAGGGCATGTCCACTGTTTCGAATTGGAGTCTACACCACCGTTCATGTGGCAGAGGATTTTTTTTATATGTAGTTTTCCAGATATTCCCATTTTTGGCAGTTATCGCCCAGCCAACATGGGAGTCTGTGCACAGTTTAGCTCCACTCAATGGAGTTAAACCAAGAGCAGGACAGCAGCAGTTCAAATGAAAAACCAAGTCCAGGATAGGAGGGGGATTTTGACAAACATAACCCCATAATGTAGGGAACATAATGAATCCAAAATGACCAATACAAATTATGACTAAGAAACCTATATATCCAGAGCTCCTACTCCGAACTAAGGGTCACCTGAACTCCAAAGACAATGAATGACATTCTGAATTCGGTTAGAAATCTCTAACATGGGACATTTTCAGATGCTTATAGATTTGATAGGCAAGAATATGGGAAAACTTTGCCCATTTTTCCCCCCAGGAGAGGTTTCCGGAAGGCCCCTGACTACCTGTGCATGAATATATTTGACGAAGATTTTAGTAAGGATTTCACAGCATTTCCACTCTGAAACTTCAGCAAGTGTTACATACGGATTTGCCACATATATCACCCTTTGAATTATGAGACCTGCAAGTAAAAATCTACACACAAAAAAAATAAATAAAGCCTGACATGATGTGGAGTTCAAAGTCTGAATCGCAGGGCAACTTCTGCATCACGTGGATGACGTTGTTAGCTGGAACTTTGAGAGATATATATATATATATATATATATATATATATATATATATATATATATATATATATATATATACACATACACCTGCCACACAGAATCTATGCAGAAAGTCCACCACATGCAGGTGCCCCAAGAGTGATTTCACAGGTATCCGGTCTGGGAAACAGCACGTGATGGCTGCACTTCCTCACAGCATCATAATGACTTGGGCTGCTTTCACATCTTGGTTCTCCTTTCCTTATAAGAGCAGAGGGTTCAGTGTGTAAATGATGGAGACTACGGACCCCATAGACTATAACGGGGTCCATTAGGTTTCCGTTCAGGGGATAGATTATTTTTTTAGAAGAGACAAAAGCCCTGCGAACAGAGCAGAAGAACGCTGCCTGACCACTGGACTTCTATACTGTACTTGTGAACAATCATTAGTACCACACAGTTTCCATACTGTCAGCAGCACATCCCATGTTTAACCCCTTAGTGAAGGGAAGTTTTCCATTTATTTTCTCATTTTGTATTTTACTCCCATCCTCTTATTTTTCCATTCACATAGCTTATGACCTTTTACTTTCATTCTTAGTACAATTTCACATGTATAGTTTTTCTTTTGCCTTAATACTAAATAAAAACTGTAGAAAAACCCCCACTTTCTTTGCATCACCATATCACATTTGTGTACAGAGCTGTGAGGGCTCATTGTCTTGCAGAGCAATCTGCTTTTCATTGATACCATTTTAGGGTGTATTACTTTTTCATCACTTTGAATTCAATATTTTGTTAGAGCTGAAGCAACCCCAAAAAAACGGTCAATAGGACACTTCCTGTATGGGATAAATATTTTTTAATCTTAATCGTATGGGAATGTTTGCACGTGGCGATACCCATGTTTTTTTTAATTTGCTCACATTTTAATTTTGGCAGGAAGGGGTACGATTTGAATTTTGATTTTCATATTAGAATAAAAATCACACCATAGACCACTATAACAAACAATTATTAGATTGCTTTTCTCAGACTAATTTGCATTGGAGTTTGAGAATTGGGGCTCATACACACAAACGAATGCCAGTATTGCGGCCTGAAAACAGTGCAAAGTATACGGGGCACCGGCCATGTGCACACCGTATCACGGATGCAGACCCATTCAGTTGAACGGGTGTGCAATCCAGGAGATACGGAGCGGGAGTCCATGACTCTGCACAGCAAAAAAATAAAAAATTTTTACTGCGGAAAGATCACAGACCCATTCAATTTGAAAGGGTCTGCATCCTACAGCACAAGCCACATGGAGGTGCCTGTGAAATTTGCAGCCCCAATGTACAGCCCATTCGTGTGCATGAGCCATTATACTATGTTCCTATGAAGCCCTGGGGCTCCATAGAAACTAATGTGCAGCAGCCTCCTGTCTTACAGGAGGACAGGGGCGGCCACACGCACTCTGCGGGGCCCCCCCCCCCCCCCCAAAAAAAACTCCATCGGGGGAGCCAGAACACACCCAGAAGTGCATGCTTTGGGTTTTTGCGCCTCCAGATGCCAGGGTCACATTTGACCACAGCATTTTTAAGGTATAAGAGTCTGCGAGAGGGCACCATATTTAAAGACCATACTACCGATGTATATATACTTAAGGCGGTCAGGAATGGGTTAAAAGGGAGAAGTGCTGTCAAACTTTTTGTGGCTGTGTGCGCCCTGGTCAGTCCCGCTTTGTCGGCAGACATGTAGGGGTGATCATCAACTGAACAAACTTTCCCACAAATGTTTTCACCATCTGCCTGCGCAAAAGGGCCCCTAGAAAGAAGCCCATCTCAGGCTCTTGTCCAAGAAACTTGTAGTTCTTAGGACGTTGTGGAACTTCTGGATCAGTAGTAACCATGTACTAAGTCACTCTTCCAAGTATATACTCTGCTAACTTTCTGAACTCTTCAAAGACTTCTCCATTTGGAGATAAGCAGTCTTTGGGACAACAATGTCCAGGTGTCGCAGATTTGTGGCAAATCTGAGAATCCACAGCATGCTGTAATTTGTGCCTATTTTTGTTGAGGTTTTAAAAACCACATCCACATGTATCGTAATATACGCAAGTGTCTGATTTGGGGTGCTGGTTCTGTAATGGAAGTCCACAACATCTAGAGCTAACCTAAAACATAAAAACCATCTTCATACAATTTCTTTGTTGTGTCTGAGGGTACCTTTTACACTTGCGGCAGGACAGACCCGGCAGGCTATTCAGGGGGGCAGAGCTACGGCGCAGAACGGCGAAGATCACCGGACTGAAAAGTCGGACATGCAGGACTTTTAGTCTGGCGATCTCTGCCGTAGCTCCGCCCCTGCCCCATTATAGTCAATGGGGACGGAGCGGCGGCACGACAGTGCACGGGCACTTGCTGAATAGCCTGCCAGATCCATCCTGCCGCAAGTGTAAAAGTACCCTTAGTGAAAAAAAAAAAACAGCATGCAGTCTAGCATTTTTTTCTCCATAGGAAGTTAAACACCTATCCAAATGCTTGTACAAGAACGAATTAAGAACTGCATGCAAACAGTACAACGGGGCGAGAGGCGCCGAACTATGCAGCATTGGCATCCTGAAGCTGCAACCAGTAAATGTACTATGACTGGTATTGTAGGCGGTTAAAGATGTGGTTTGTGTATTATCTTTGATCTGGAAGAAACATTTATCAGCCCTTGCCTATAGCTAGGCACAGCACCCAAACAGCAGGTACTCCACCATCTAAACACAAGAGGAGTGCCTGGCTTTATTTGGATGGATTTATTTCCATTTCAGAATGCACTTTGTATCATGAGGACATGTTAACATCTTTGGCAAACTCTAGAAACGCACATTAACCTCAACTGCAGCCCGCCTCACATACCACAGACATTACACAGGCTTCAGACTTCCAGGGATGACAGATGTAATGTGTACGTAGGAGCTACTGCAGGAGGCCCTTGTGCTGCCTCCTCCCGCCATGTGGTGGGGTTTCAGAGCCGCCACTGCACAATGGGCGTCCAACAGCAGCACCTTCATGTTTATATTGGTGTTTTACGTTACAAAACAGACAGATTGATAAAGCTATTGGAGAGCTAATAAAATATTAATTCCCTTGACTTTATCAATGCTTAATAATTGATTTTTTAGAGCCGATACCAATATTCTGTGAAGTTTCAGGCCGATAGCCGATATTTTATACCGATATTTTGCGCATTTTAATTTTTGGATTTTTTTTTTCTGTTACAGCATCCAACGCTTTTAAAAAAATATATATTTTAATAGTTTGGACTTTTTGGGCACGGCGATATGTTTTTTTATTTATTGTTTATATATTTTATATGTAAAATTGGAAAAGGGTTAATTTATACTTAATATTTTGGTGTTACTATTTTAAATTTTTTTATTTTATTACCATTTCCCCCTTAGGTGTAGACCTGTGCTCTTTACATCCCTTGTCCTATTCCCCTAATAGAGATCTATCAGGGTGAATAGGATCTTACACTGTCCCTGCTGCCCTGTGCTATGGGCACACAGCAGCAGGAACCGACCATGGCAGCCAGGACTTCAGTAGAGTCCTGGCTGCCATGGTAACCGATCGGAGCCCCAGCATTACACTGCTGTGGCTCGGATCAGAAGAGAGGAGGTGGGGACCCTGTGGCCACTGCCACCAATGATATCAATACTGAAGGGATGGGGGGTGGGGAAGGGCGCACTGGCCACCAATGTTTTTTATACTGTGGACAGGGGGGGCTGAGGGCGCACTGGCCACCAATGATAATAAGGTTTAAGATATTACAAACGCAGTAATTAGAAACACATTGCCCAGACCCTGAGCAGGGTCTGGGCAATGTGCTTCTAATTCCTGCGTTTGTAATATCTTAAACCTTATTATCATTGGTGGCCAGTGCGCCCTCAGCCCCTCCTCCTCTTCTCTCATTGGTGGCCAGTGCGCCCTCAGCCCCTCCTCCTCTTCCACTGGCAGCGTGGCACAGGGGGAGGGAGACACACTGCCTCCTTCTCCCCTGTGCTACTGAGGGAACATGGCCGCGCTGAGAGCAGCGCGGCCATGTTCTGTGATAGCACAGTTATCGGTATATCGGCCTGGTTAGGGGCCGATACCGATTTCTGTGCAAATCATGAATATCGGCCGATAATATCGGCCAAACCGATAATCGGTCGACCCCTACTTTACACTTCCTACATATGTAACAATTCACTACTTAGGCCTATAGTAGATGTAAAGCAGACCGATTAAGGCTACAGGCACATGTTTAGGATTCATGTGCGGATTTGCACGTGGATTTTACTAAGTGAATGGAGAAAAATCTGCATCATGTGCATTGAGAATTTCAAATTCTCATAGAATACAATGCAAATGACCTACGGTGCGAATCTTCCGCACGCAAATCCGTGTGAATTTAGCATAAAGGGTTGCCCCCACCCCTTAAATACATCTCAATTTACTCTTAGATTTAGTGTAATGACTATCAATATTTCATTAAAAGAAATTGCCCGTGCCCCCCCCCTGATGATCCAATTCCCACAAAATGTCCACCTAGTACATGGTCACACATGACCAGCAGTTCTGACCCACTCTCCCAGGACTCTCGTGCACTAGGGCAAGCGACTGATTTCTGTTTTGTGTCCTCTAACAGGCTTTACGCACACAACCAGATTTTATCTCTGCGTGCTAACTGGATTTTTTGCAGATAGCACACTGATCGCCGGACTAAAAGTCGGACATGCAGTGCACGGCCACTTGCGGCAGGATGGATGCGGCAGGCTGAATAGCCTGCTGGATCCGTCCTGCCGCAAGTGTAAAAGTACCCTTAAAGATAAAGTTATTTAACCTATTGTTTGTTAGCTAGATAGTGGGTTTCAGTATGTTTGTAGGTCTGTTCCTTGGGGAGATCCCCCCCCCCCTTTAAGGCCCGTTTCACACTTGCGTTAATTCGGGTTTTGAGATGCGGCAGGGGATCTGAAAACCGGAATTAGGCAGATGCGTTTTAATTTTCCACATCAGGATACATCCATTCGATTAGGACGCAGAACAAACCGGATCCGTCACTATTGACTTACATTGTTTTTCGTGACAGATGCGGTTTGTTCAGTTTATATCACCAAACACAAAACCGCAGCTTGCAGGGGATTTGCGTCCAGTCACAAATCGGAATGCTGCTGGAACAGATCTCTTTCCATTCAGAAGGCATTAGGACTAAACTGAACCGTTTTCTTCCAGTTCTGAGATTCTCTGCAGTATCTCAATACCGGAAAACAACGCAAGTGTGAAACAGGGCCAACACAAGGCTCAAAGTGAGAACTGAATGTGGTACCGGAGAAGATACCCCCCTGCATTTAGCCACTGCCATGGAAACCCTCCATCACAATGATGTAAGGGGCTTACAGCTGGGATATGGAGAAGATGTGGTCTGTACCCTTCCAGCATCCCCGGTATACAGATCACTGCTCTGCATAAAATGATTGCTGGGAGGGTACAGACCATGCCATCTCAGCTTTCCCAAGCACCACAGCAATAAGTGGGAAAAAATTACATCTGTAAAAATATTAGGTGGGGGAAAAAAAAAATAATAAACCACCCTTCAAAAAGTATAACAAAGATACCCTCATAACCCGCCTGTATCAAGAGCATCCTACTAACATGGATGCAAGTTACATAAATGTGTAACACCCTAGTAATGTGTCCACAACCCGCAAAATATGCTTTTCCCCCAAATATAAAAATACCCAAAAAATTAAAATACTAGTTTTAGGGTGGAACCAAATTAAGGCCTCGCCATTTTAAAACAAATAGAGAGATATAAGACACACCGGTCCATAAGGCCTTATTCACACGTCCGTATATATGTCCGCATGTATTTCGTAATTATGCGGAATACATGCGGACCCATTGACTGAATGGGGCACGAAACGATGCGGAGAGCACACACTGTGCTCTCCGCATCAGTTTTTGCGGAGCGCACCGCCGATCTTACGGCCGCAGCTCCACAAAAAAGTAGAGCATGTCCTATTCTTGCCCGCAATTGCGGACAAGAATAGACATTTCTATGGGGCTACCAGCGGGGTGTGTTTATGGATCCGCAATTTGCGGATCCATAAACACTATTGACGTGTGAATAAGGCCTAAGATGCACCTAGGTTTTTGAGAAGGAAAATAAGAAACATTTTTAACCAAAATGTGGGTTTTGAACTGATAGTTGCCTGTGGAGGGCACCATTATGGGGGATCTGTGGGTGGCACTGCTATACATGTGTCATCCACAGATCCCGCACCCTATAATATTCCCATCCACAGATCCCCCACCCCATAATAGTGCCATCCACAGATTCCACAGGGGCCCCACCCCCCATAATGATTAAGCCTACAAGTGTGGATAACTAACTTAACTTGCGCACCTCTCCCCCCATATAGTAACACTGCTAACCAGCTCCTATGGCGGCAGCGTAACTCACTGACGTCGTGCGTCAGCTCCGCCTGCTTCATTCATAAAGTAGGTGGCGCAGGCACGTGACATCAGTGAGTTACGCTGCTGCCCGCCCGGCCTGCCGCTACAGGAGCAGGTTAGCAGTGTTACTACATGGGGGAGTGGTGCCCAAGTTTAGTTAAAGTTATCCACACTTGTAGACTTAATTATAGTATTGTAGATAGTGAGCGGCGAGGGCCAGAGTACAGTGACTGCACCTGGCCCCGCCGCATTTGCTGACCTCCAGCTCCTCCTCCCTCCCCGTTAATACATCGCAGACTGCGATGTAAAATGGCAGCATTCGCCCCATAAGATGCAGGGGCATTTTTCCCCCACTATATATATTTATCATCTAAGTCAAGTATAAGACAATGGGAGTGCTGAAGCGACGAGTTCAGTCGGACCGGTCTACTTCTGGATCTAGAGCTACTGCCGATCAGCTCATCAGCAGTGGTGGGCACTCCATTCACTACAAGTGAACCATAAATGTGGCCCCTTTACGCTGCCCGAGCATTCGGCAGATAATGGTTACCACGGGCTCACAGGAACACTAACGATTATCTGCCGGTGTAAAGGTGCCGTCAATTACCCAATGAAGCAGTGAAGCGCTTGTTCATCAAGTAAGAGGATTCACTGATTCTGTATGGGGACGAACCTTGGCATTCGTGATCGCTCCTCCCCATACTGTGGAGGAGATCGCTGCATTCAGCAGTCTCCTTCAATAACAAGCAGATGATTACCAGGAAGGACAATCGCTTGTGGAATTGAGCAGTGTAAAGGGGACTTAAGTGCAGGCAAGTATGCCACGTCAGAACACCCCTTTAAATCCACTGTAGAGATCAGATGAATTTAAAACTCTTTACTTACAATACCCGGAGGACTTTCTTCCCTTTCAGTGGGTAGGCAGCAGCTTAGATGAATCAAGGACCCGCACCTCCAAGGATGCACTGAAATTACCTTTTTACCAAACTGTCCTTCACATATAGCCTCGGAGATACATACGGTATGCGATGTCGACACAACATCCTTCACCAACATCTACAGCAGGGATCAGCAATGTTCAGAACGCCAGCTGCTGTGAAACTACAACTCCCAGCATGCATATTGGAGTGAAAGGAGGATACTGGGAGTGCCAGAGATAAATGAACCTACTAGGATACACATGTCTAAAAATCCTAAAAAGTCAACCGAAATTAATAAAGCCCATTACTAAAATAGTGTTTTCGCTGTACTAAAAAAAAATCTTAGGTGAATAATCTGATACTACTCATGGGATTCTAATATACCCCCAAGACGACACACCTGACTGTCCTGTGTAATTATCCATGAGATTGTGAGCCTGCCCCTTAAAAATCAAATATGGATCTTAAAAAAAAAAATAAAAAAAATACCACCACACAGGCAGGATAAGGAAGACTACCTGCACACTGTGGAGCACAGCAGGACAAGTCTCAGGGTACACTGCTTTTTTTCTGTGCAGAAATTGATCCGTCGTGCAGATTTAGAAATCTGCCGCATGTCAATTTGTGCGATTTTACAACGCAATGGGTGAGATCGGGCAAATCCAACAAAAAAAAAAAAAAAAACGCAAGTAACATGCAAATTGAGGCACAAACACAGAAATCCGCACGAAAATCCATGCAGGATTTCCAGTTTGCAATCCGCACTTGTGAGTACCCTGAAATTTCAGCTGTTGCAAGACCCTGCAGAACCCACAGTTTTAGGGCTCCTGCACACAAACGCTTTATTTTTTCCAGTTTACGTTATGTATACGGAACTATTAATTTCAATGGATCTGGGGGAGGGGGAGGGGGGACCGAAGGTACTCCATATGTCTTCCGTTTCCGTATTTCCGCTCAAAGGTAGAACATATCCTATTATTGTCCGCATAACGTACTGTTCTATCAGGGGCCAGCTGTTCTGTTCCGCAAACAACTGAAAAAGCCATGCGGTCGTATGCATGAGGCCTTACAATAACCTTACAGTCAAGGTTAGACCATGAGGACCATCAAGCAGGTATATGGACGTCCTGCTAGACTCTTTCCATGCTTAGCAGTCAGACTTAATACCCGTGGAGTAATGCTACCCAAACACGAGGGGGGAAAAAAAAGGTTGGTGAAAAAGGACAATTTGGACCATTTCAGCCATCATCTGGTGACAGCTGACAGAAACCTCTGAGTAGAACTAGTCGCCTGAACTCAACCCGTTAACCACTTTGCACGGAGCCACTTATTTCCCAGTTTAGTCTGGCACGTGGATGGTGATGGTTTGTACGAGTGACTTGCCAACTGGTTGTCTGATCGTAATCTAAAGGGATGATTGTGGAGCGGGGAGATCTGCAGATTCATTGTTGGCTGGCAAATGATTTGAGGTGTCACCTAAGAGAGGAGCATTTTCTCACCCATCAGGAGATCGCACATTTACATGGTGCAGTTATCAGGAACAAGTGCCTGTACCAACATCCCCATCACCGCCCCAATCCTCGGCCCATGTATGGCCAGCTTAATGCCACACCGTAATGGGGCAAATAGGTGCCAGTCAGCAGTAAGTCCACCTTCCGAGCCTTGGCCACTACGTGTGGCCTTACAGTACAGCTGACCGCCAGCAGAAGAGGAAAGGCTTCTCATGCCATTACCTCTTGGTTCACTGAAACATCGGACCACCCATTTAGTAACATGCGACCAGGGCAAAGTACTTTGCACTACTCATTTCTAACCAAGACAGATGGAGACCCCCACTTGCTATAACCTCAAAATTCCCTCACACGGATGGTCAGACAGCTTTATGATCCGGTCAGAAGATGATTGGAATAAGAAATAAAAAGGCGGACTTAGGGCCGATTCCACGTGTTAGCCATGGACCCTGACAAGCTGACTGCATCATAGCGGTATATGATCGCTGATCTACTGTACTCACGCGAGTACAGTACAATAGACCCACAATCAGATAGGAACTGTCATAAAACACTGATGCAGTCAGTTCGGGTCAGGGGAGATGCGGCCGACATATGGACCGTGTTTCCCTGGCTGCCCATGGTCTTGTGGATCAACCCTTACAGGGGACTTTATCATTTCCCCATGCTACTTTTCTGGCGTGGAAACACCATGTTCGGGACTTTTGAATGCCACTGCAACAAGATTTTGTCACAATGAAAGTTCTTCCAAAGCCCGTGCCACTTTCTGGATGGGAGGGGGCAGGTAAGGCACAGTTACCTTCATGTACACAAGTTTTCTGGTGTAAATGAAGCCAGAAACCTAGGGCGGCTCGGAGCTGTCGTGGATTTCTGTTTAGGTGCACAGACTGATGGAAGATGCACCTAATTTATGCGCTTAGTCACAAATAAGGCATGTCTTCCGGTAGCAGAACGAATATCAGATCAATCATCTCCTTTCTGCTGGATCCAGTTCTCGCTTTGGGTGTAATGAGATACCACCCAAACATATCTTCCAAGGTGGTCACGGTCAGCCTGCAAATAAGACAAAAATAAAATCGCTGCAGCAAATCAGGCCATTTCCCAAAAAGACTAAGGGCGTATCATTTTGGATGCCAGCAACATACCGTTCTGGGGGATCCAATGGTGCCTATAGATGTCCAGAAAATAAAGGGAACCTGTCACCCACCTTTCCCAGTTCACACCACCAGTAATGCCCAGCAGAACGTGTACCCACCACTGCCAACATAACAGTGCATCACCAGGGTGTGAGGTCCCTGCCTAGAAAAGAACTTATCGATATGGAAAGCCAGCACAAAGTGCCCAGCTGAGTGGGCTTACATTTTTGATGTGCCCAAGCCCTCCTCTAGCCGATTTCGGCTCTGCCACCCTCCCACGATGTCACCAGCACAGACGCCCCCTCCTGCACACCACATTCCATTCTGTGCGCTAATGCCACAGCCCACACAGAACATACGCTGAAGCATGTACTGGTGCGCACTGCTGGTACTATAAATTGAGTGACTGGACCTCGTTTAATCCTCGTTTGTTCCCTACAATTGTGTGACACAGATCCACCCAGACGGAGAGGAGCCAGTTCTGGATTCCAGGGCCATGATGGAAGTAGCACAGCCTGCACTACTACTAATCATGAGTCATTCCGATCTGTCACATGACATAGTTTCATTTTAAATGGAAGCCACCCCAAAATGAACAGTCTGAAGTCCAATGCCACAAGAGCACCACACTCCGTACTTGAGGCCTCGTTCACATTTTCACGTCCGTTTGACATCCATGGAAATGTCTGAACGATCCGTTTCTGGTCCGTGTCCGTTTTTGCCCTCAGTATGTCATCCATATTCCACCGACACTGCTCAGCTTAAAGTTCATTTCAAAAGTTCATTTCCCGTCAGTGAAAACCGGACCAAACAGCCGTCCTGCGTGTTGTGTCTGATCTTCACGGACCCATAGACTGTAATGGGCGCGTTTGGTCCACATCACAGAGAAACGTGCGCACATCTCCCCGATTTCTTTCACCGACCCATGGACAGCAGAAAAAAAAAAAATACTGATGTGAACATAGCTATTAAACGGGTACGTGTGCGGTGCGCAGAAAACGCAGACAGCAAGTATCAGTGAAAAACGGAAGTGTGAACGAGGCCATTTCCGACACGTTCAATCATAGCAGCAGATGTTCATTAGATGTCAGATCCCCGCTCGCACTATTCAGTTGTTCTACAGCCGATCCTGCCTATTGTATGGCGACGGTCTACAGCCACGGATCGGAACGCGCCTTCCCTATAACGGACCTGTGTAAAGACGCTGCTGGGCTAACAAACACGGTTTATGTGGACACCAAGACCATGGCTTCTAGGCAGTAGGAGCTGTGAGAACAGGAATCTGCCGCCCAGAAACAAAGAATCTGTCGCAGATCGCCCGTCCCCCACACAGTGGAGGAGACCACTGTACCTAAAAGCAGCCCTCACCTCCTGTGGGGAGCAGGCAATTATGGGGAAGGACCTGCTCCCTCCTGATGACTGCCAGCTCAGAGCCTGCCACACACTGTTAGGCCAGGAGGCAATCTGATCTGTACAGAGACCATTAGGTTAGAAAGCCAGGCACCCTGCCTGCCCACCATTTTACCATAAGGCAGGCATCTCTCCATAACACAGTAAGGAAGTGAACTCTGGAGTACACACGCAACACAAAGGAGGAAGTATGGCGTTTTCAGTAAAGGGAGCTCTGTCATCGGTGTGAACGCGGGCCTGCTCCTCTCGGGGATGACGCGGTTCTGCGGCCTGCACGGCCGGGCGGGCACACGTGTGGCCGGCATTATGCGGCGGGACCCGGGTCACCGCCGTGTGGACAGCGGAGGCCTCCCCCCACTGGGGACGGGCGGATGGCGGCTGTGAGGAGACTGCCAGCGTTACCCACCGCGCTGTGTGCGGCAACAACACTGAGGCAGCGCCGCCATCTTATACTGCGGGATCAGCCATGGGAGGGAGCAGCGGGGCTCTGCTCCACGAGCCGGCCATGACGGCACTCCTTCACACACAGCGGTTATATATACACACATTACCTACCGCGGGGTAACGGCGGCGTGGGGGATGGGAGACCCCCCGAGTTCGCATGAGGGGACTGTGCGCACGCACCGCACATACCCCGCGCCGCCCCACGACACCCCCTATCACCTGCGGCCGTCTAGTGTGAGGAGAAAAAGCAGGGTGACCCGGCGGGTGTTGCGTAGGGCGGATATCACAGGAGGCCCGAGCCCTCGCCTCCTGAGTAGTATCACATATGTACGTACACGGGAAAGCTACACAGTCGCCAGCCCCTCACCTTGTGGATCCGCTTCAGCGCCATGATGCTCTCGCTGCTGCCGGTGCCGGGCGGGTATTCGGGCGAGCTGGGCGGAGTAGGAGAGAGCCGAGGAAAAGGCGGAGAAAGAGGAGGTCGTGGTGGCGCCCCCCCTACAATATCCGGGACACGCTACAACCCGGAACCGCCCACACACGTCTCAGGGGGCGAATGACTGATATCAATTATCTAACCCACCGGGTGTCTC
This sequence comes from Bufotes viridis, assembly GCA_033119425.1. Lineage (NCBI taxonomy): Eukaryota > Metazoa > Chordata > Amphibia > Anura > Bufonidae > Bufotes > Bufotes viridis. Next base: position 422,988,832 of record CM065589.1, read on the forward strand.
TATTTTTTCCTTTTTTTTTTTTTTCGCCCCTCCCCCCGCGATAGGGCTCTGTCCTCAGCTAGTCGCAACCACCTTCGGGCTAGCCCGGCCACGCACACCTCTACGTCACAGGCTGAGCTGCAGCTATGTAGCGCGCTCTCTTCCTTTTCACGCAAGTCACGCCCATGTGGCGTCACGTGGGTGCCAAACGCAAGGCGCCAGCTTGGGGGCGGGTCCAGCGGACGTGCTGGTGGCCGCTGCTAGTGGGGTTGACAGCTGTGGGAAGAACAAAACATGGCAATGTGTGAAGAGTGATGTCACGCTGCTGGTGGACGAGCGGAAGCGGCGGTTCTCACACCCTCGCTTTTTTTCTACTCTGCTTTTAATGGCGGAGCCTAGTGTTATGCAACGAGGTGCGGCGGTGCGTCACCGGCTGAATGACGTGGCGGGAGGAAAAGGGTGGTCTCTGACTGGGAATTATTACACTGAGTAAACCAGAGTAACCGTAGCCGCTGGCAGGGCTTGGGCTATTGATGTACGGCTGCCATTATACCACATTATCCACCGCGGGTTGTGGGTGGGAGGGAGGGGCGTTTGTGGAACATGAGGCGCGCAGCCTGACACGAGCCTGAATCCGCGCGCCCGATGCGTCACAGAAACGTCCAGAAGAGCGCGAGTTTGTTGCTAGGCGCGGGCACAGTGGGCGTGACCGATGATTGTGACGTCAGAGCGGCACATTGTAACCGCCGTCTAAGGCCTGGCGCCTTGCGTTGAAGTGGCGGGAGTCCCCCACAAGTTTTATGTCTGAGTGTGACAATGAGCGTTCTCACCTGTCTGCCTCGTCATAATGGAGGGCTCGTGTTTTAGGCACACTGCACGCTTCTTAATTCCAGGCTAAAGTCATTTTTTCATGAATTAAAGGGCAAAACAGAATGTAGGAATAATAATGAGCGGTAGTGTGACAATATCTCGGAGGGAAAACACACTGGAGGAAAGGGCCGGAGAGCCACGCGTACTAGTAACAGTAACACATCTCGTAAACCGCGTGGTAATATGGTTTTGGAAATGAAAATCTGACTAGAACTGTCTGTAGGCAACTACAGATTACTGAATGTAAAAACTGATAATACAATAACCATGTGTACAGTAAGGGCTCGTTCACACTGCGCAATCTGCCACAGAAATTTTGGCGGAGGCCACGTGGTGTGTGCCTCCAATTGTTTTCAACAGAAGACAGCGCTAAAGTACATGGTGCCACACAAAACCATGGGGGTGTCTGCTTGCAGTTAAGTCCCATTCAGTGGAACTAACCTGTAAGCGGGTAAGGCCTTTTTTACATTCGTGGTAAACCGTAAATCGGGCGTTGCTGAGATACTGTCTGGCCCCCTTTCACTATAATGGTACAAGCGGAGATCCTGCCGCAACCCAGCAAATCTGCCGAGGAGCGGCCTGACAGATACCGCTGCACGCTGAAGTTTTATGTGGCCTCCTCTTGGCATATTTGCCAGTTAGCAGCCGATACTCCACCGCCTGGTATTCATGGGTCTGGTAGGTTTTTACCGGACTGATCTGTTTACCACAAATATGAAACAGGCCTAAGCGGTATCCAAAGTAAACAACCGCAGTTGATTTTGCCAGCGTCAGACCATGTGACCGGGCCCTAAGTCCCATTAGACGGTGTTCATATCAACATTCCCTATTTCCAGGACCCTCTCATTGTACCTCTGGACACACAGGTAATGTCCACTCAGCTGATTACAGGCCTCGACCTGTGAATGGCTAAGCTGACATTTCCTGTGTGTCATGAAGGAAGTTAGGGGCCTTTTTAACGTCAGAAGTAGAGATGAGCGAACTTCTATTTTTAGTTCGGCGTTCGGGTTATCGTAGCATCCCGTTATGGATTCCGCTACCGCGGACCATAACGGCATTTGGAATCCATAAGGGGCTGCTTCATTGAACCCGAACCGTGGACAACCCTAAGGACCTGGGGTGATGTCACCGTCATGTGATCAGTGCAGGGGGCGTGGCTCAGTACTGAATCACCTCTTATCCAATCCAGTGCTGAGCCACGCCCCCTGCACTGATCACATGACGATGACGTCATCCCAGGTCCTTAGGGTTGTCCAAGGTTTGGGTTCAACGAAGCAGCCCCTTATGGATTCCAAATGCCGTTATGGTCCACGGTAGCGGAATCCATAACGGGATGCTACGATAACCCGAACTTTGGACGGCGAACTAAAAATAGAAGTTTGCTCATCTCTAGTCAGGAGTGGATTGAGGATGGTGAGGTAAGTTGCCCTTGTTTCATCCTCTCGTCATTGGGGGACACAGAAGACCATGGGTATAGCTACTGGCCCTAGGAGGCGACATTAAAGGGTTTCTGTCATCAAGTTTTGACATTATAAGCTGTCTGACATTAGCTATGTGCTAATGTCAGAGCAGCTTGATAATGTCTTTTTTATAAAAATCCGATGTATATTTAGGCTAAAAAACGTCTTTTTATAATATGTAAATTAGCCTCTAGGAGCAGGGGGGGCGTTGCCCTGCTCCTAGCGGCTCCGTGCGGCAACCTGCTGGCACGCCCCTTCTTTCTTTGACTGACAGTGCCGGGCAGCGATCCTCTCCTGCCTCCGGCACTGTCTCCCTGCTAAATCCTGCGCCGCCGCTCTGTATTCGGCACAGGCGCGGTGAGCTGAGGACAGCAGGCACCAGCGGTCACGGCTTTTGAAACTTTTTCCGTCTTACAGAACGTTGCACTTGTAAGGATACAAAACAGATGAGTCTTCTAGGACTTGTAATCTTCCGTCGTTGAGCCTCCCTCCTTCTCTGGACTGTGCATCGCACTTTAAAGCCTTCTTGTCACGGGTTCCACACCAGAAAGGTGGCCACATGGTATCCACTTCTCCATGTTTTCATGCGGGTCCAGTTTTATAGCCACGACTGCTAAAGAAAGGAAATATCCCTTCTTGGCGCACTTGGCAGCTGTAAACCACGGCCTCCCATTAAAAGCTATGGGAGGCAGATTCCCCATAGGCGCTGGTGGCTTTTTGTCTGCTGTCAAAAGCTGCCACGTGAACAGCACCTTAAAGGGAACTTGTCACCATGAAAATGTAATATAAGCTATGGGCAGCAGGTTATAGAGCAGGAGTTGCTGAGAAGATTGATAATGAATTTTTTAAGAAAAGATTCAGAAAAACCTGTCATTTATTAATTGAAATTCCTGCTCATTCTGGGCTGTGAAGTCGAGGAGGCGGTCCTATCAGTGATGACAGCCTTCCCTCTATGGCTGTGCATGCAGAGATAGCTGTCAATCACTGGTAGGACCGCCTCCTTGACTTCAAAACCAGAATGAGCGGGAATTTAAATGAATAAATTACAAGTAAAATAATCTTTTACCATAAAACTTTGTTAGTCTGCTCAGTTCCTCCTGCTCTATAACATGTGCCTGCAGCTCCAACATCATGTTCAACGTGACAGGTTCCCTTTAACCCCTTCACGACCGATGACGTACATGTACGTCCAATCCGGTCTTTAAACATGGTGCCCGCTATTTTAAATAGCAGAGACTCGCGGCACATGTATGCGATCAGCCATGAGGCTGATTGCGCACATTTTACCCTTCAGATGCCATGGTCAAATGTGACCACGGCATCTGATCGGTGCGGAAGTCGCGCGCTTCTGGTCCGGTAACCGCATTCCCCGGCCAGTTATTGTCACCTAAGGTGACTTAGAAAAGTAAAAAAAAAGTTTTTACAAATTTAAAAATTCATAGAAGTTCAAATCACCCCCCTTTCATAAAAATACTTAACCAATAAAAAAAATAAACATCATGGGCATTGCCACGTGCGAAAAAGCCCATACCAGGGATGGGCAAACTGCGGCTGTCTACAACTCCCAGCATGCAAAGACTGCCTACAGCAGGGCATAGTGGGAATTGTAGTTTTACAATAGCTGGAGAGCCGCAGTTTGCCTATCCCTGGCCAATACCATTAAAATATAACAATATTAAGGGCTTACGGCAAATGGCGTAACAGGAAAAAAATAAAAAACAGTCAATTTGACATTTCTTGTCACTTCAACTACCCAATAATTTTTTTATAAAAAGTGATTGGTATCACTGAAAAGAACTGATTGTCCTGCAAAAAATGAGCTCTCACACAGCCCCGTACACATAACTACAAAAAAATTATAGGGGTCAGAATATGGTTCTAAAATGTATTTTTTCAGTATTAAAACTCAAGAAAAATTATACAAGTGTGGTATCGTTGGCACCTTACTGACCTGGAGAATGAAGATAACAGGTCAATTTTACCGCATAGTGTACAGTGTATGAGGCATGAGGCGCTCTGTGACCTCACGCTGTGCGCAGCCTTTACAGCACAGCCGAGAACCAGGAAGAGAGGAGCGGCGGCATCCAGGAGCAGGAGAGGGTAAGTGTTTTTTTTGTTTTATATTTTATGGCTGGTGAGAGGCACTGACTGGGGGCTAATGGAGGGGGCACTGGGGGCTGTTGAGAGGCACTGGGGGCTGATAGAGGGGGTACTGGTGGCTGATGGAGGGGTCACTGGTGGCTGATGGAGGGGTCACTGGGGGCTGATGGAGGGGGCACTGGGGGCTGATGGAGGGGGCACTGGTGGCTGATGGAGGGGGTACTGGGGGCTGATGGAGGGGGCACTGGTGGCTGATGGAGGGGGTACTGGTGGCTGATGGAGGGGGTACTGGTGGCTGATGGAGGGGTCACTGGTGGCTGATGGAGGGGGTCACTGGTGGCTGATGGAGGGGTCACTGGGGGCGGATGGAGGGGGCACTGAGGGCTGATGGAGGGGGCACTGGGGGATGATTGAGGGGTCACTGGGGGCTGGTGGAGAGGCACTGGGGGCTGATTGAGGGGTCACTGGGGGCTGGTGGAGAGGCACTAGGGGCTGGTGAAGAGGTCACCTTATCTGAGGTCTGATTGGGGGTCATTCTTATTGGGGTTTGAGCTGAGGTGTGATCTGAGGTCTTATTGGGGTCTTATTAACATTGGGCATCTTATTGGGGCTGTTAGCTGAGGTCTGATTAACATTGGGGGTCTGATTGGTGGTCTGACCTGAGGTGTAATAAAAAATATTTTTTTCTTATTGTCCCCCTCTAAAACCTAGGTGCATCTTATAGGGCGAAAAATATGGTGCTTGCTCCTCCTCCTGACCTCCCCTGCCCTTTGCGTACGCCGCGCGCCGTGATGTTACACGGAGGCACTTGGGTGAGTTCCCACACTTTTTTTCCCAGGACTTGACCCCTGATGTTATAGAGCAGGAGAAGCTGAGCAGATTGATATATAGTTTTATGGGAAGAGATTCAGTATGACGTATATCAGTCATTGAAATTCCCGCTCAATCTGGACTTTGAAGTCAAGGAGGCGGTCCTATCAGTGATTGACAGCTATCTGTGTATGTACAGTCATAGAGGGAAGGCTGTCATCACTGATAGGACCTCCTCCTTGACTTCAAGCACGAGGCCACGCCGAGGAACCACAGACGCCAAGAGTCCAATAAGTGAAGAAAGAAAGGTCCAGCTTCCGTTGCAAAAATCGTGAAGAACTTTATTCACATGGTGCGGTACAGGTTAAAAGCAGACAGGTACTCGTCTACGCGTTTCGGATCCGTATATAACGATCCTTATTCATGACTTCACAGCCCAGAATGAGCACCAATATAAATGCATAAATTCCAAGTTTTACTGAATCTTTTCCCATAAAACTATATATCAATCTGCTCAGCTTCTCCTGCAGCTCAGTCACCATGTTCAACATAACAGGTTTACCCGATGAACGAGAAAAATGTTCATCGAGTAATAGGGTTGCTGACACCTAAATTATCGTTTGCCGACAGCAGATAGTGCCGTCTAGCCTCTGCTGCCAGCAAACAATGATTCTGTATGGGGACGAGCCATGGCATTAGCGATCGCTCATTCCCATACTGTGGAGGAGATTGCTGCATGTAAATGAAGCGTTCTCCTTCACTGACGAGCAGGCAATTGTTGGGAAGGAACTCTGCTGAATCTACCAGTGTAAAGAGGCTTTTAGAGTTGTCCATTGATCTTGAGGAATGTGCTCTGGTGTGCGGAGGAGGAAACACTTAGCACTGATGATCTACTAAACATGGCTTTATCCTCTTCTGGGGCCTTGACATTCTGCAGAAATGGAATCCAGTCTCCTAGAAGAATTAGTTTCCTCCAGGTAAATCAACACCGCTCTTCCTGTAGATGTTCCTTTCCTTGTTCTGAGCGTACCAAAAGGTTAGGAGGAAGTAGTCACTAATGCTGGTCCTGTCTGATGCATACTTTAATAAGAAAATAGGGACAGTTCTTAGAAGGGTTCCATCTGGACAGATCCACAGGACGGCCTGTATATAGGATACCGTTTGGAGCGCAGATACTGTAGATGAGATGCCTCCATTTACAGTACTTTGCAAAAGTTTATACCACCTGTCCATATTAGGGTACTTTCACACTTGCGTTGTTTGTTTCCGTCAGGCAGTTCCGTTGCTTGAACTGCCTGCCTGATCAGGCAAACTGTATGCAAACGCATGTTATTTTTTCTGACTGATCAGGTATGAAAAATGCCTGATCAGTCATAAACATACTTTGCAATACTGGATCCCTTTTCTCCAGTGTCATCCGGCAAAACGGATTCAGTATTTATTTTTGTCACATTTTTAAAGGTCTGCGCATACCGGATCTGTCATTGCGGTATTTTTAATGCCGGATCCGGCACTAATGCATTGCAATGGAAATTAATGCATGCATGTGTTCCGGAATTTTGGACGGAGATAATACCGCAGCATGCTGACAGTATTATCTCTGGCCAAAACGGCGTTCAGTGACTGAACTGAAGAAATCCTGATGCATACTGAATGGACTGCTCTCCATTTAGAACACATTAGGATATAACTGAAGCGTTTTTTTCCGGTATTGAGCCCCGAGGACAGAACTCAATGCCGGAAAAGTTTAACGCTAGTGTGAAAGTACCCTTAGGTGTCTGTATTGCACAAATTCCTGTTATTATTGCATCTTATGATCGTGGCAGGTGTTGATAGAGTTAGGCCGTGTCCACATATGTGCTGTTCTGGAATTTACTCTACCTGGTGTATATGCTGCCTTTCAGCAGGACAAAAAGTACTACACACAACATTTTATGTCTGAAAGCGGCATATATGCTGGAAAGCAAGCGGATCCCATTACAGTGCGCAGTGCTATCCAGCTATGCCGCATACAGTGAACTCCATCAGTCTGGTCCTCCGCCGTACTCAGCACATATGTGGAGCCAGCCTAAGTAGAGCTTTCTAGTATAGTTCGCTTCTAGCGTTTAGGTTGTGTATGCATTGTTGAAATGGGCACAAAAAGTCATAAAGTGTTATCATAAGGGCACAAATAGTGCCTATACACAGTGACAGATACTCTGAACGTGACATCAGCAGGAAGACAAGAGCAAGACTGCTATCCATAACACTATCATGAAATATTGAGATTGATATGATTTGAGTAACAGAAAGAGAAGTAGACAACCCAGGAGAAGCGGCACACATGATGATGGCTTCAGGACGCGCATTGTCATGCAGTCTCCAAAGAGTTCTTTGCTTCTGTGTTCAGTAGGGTTGGATATTAGTATTAGCACTGTTTGCCCATGGCTTACCAAAGAATCTGGATTACCTTGACCTAAACCTGTACATAAACAGAGACTACACCCAGGCATGAAAAAGAAGACTCAGTTTTGTGAAATGTCATCAATCAGGAACTGTTTAAGATTGGATTGGAGTGCCCTTTTCTGATTAAGCTATTTTCTGTCAATTTGCATCACGTCAACATGTTCAATAACTAAAAGGCAAACAGTGTGATGAAAAATACATTGTGAGCACAGTGCAACATCCGCCAAGTCAGATGATATGGGGGGGTGTCATTATAGTTCTGGCCTTGGGGGGACTACCTGCGGAGAAACAACATCAATGTGCTTGACTGGCCAGGTAACAGTCCTGACCTAAACCCTGTAGAGAATTCTTAAACCTTGGCTTCTGCAATAAAGAATGTATGCAAAGACATTTGTGTGAGTACTGCAAGCCCCTCACTATCGGTAGATTAAGCAGGCAAGAAGCTTTCCTTTCGGGCAATTGCCTGCTCATTAGTGGAGGAGACTGCTGCTATTACATGCAGCAGTCTCCTCCACAGTATGGGAAGAAGTGATCGCCATGCCATCGCTCATCCCCATGTTATATAGTGGTTTGCCGGCGGTACATCGTTATTACACACCATGATCTACCGCCTGCAAAAGATAATTTTTGAACATGTCAAAAGATTTGGACTACCCAATAAACAATCATTTGCTCATTCATCGGGCAATCAGCGGCAGTATTACACTGCCAGATCATCGCTAACAAGCGTTACTATGAACACTCGCTAGAAATGATCTGGCAGACTATCTGCCAGTCTATTACACCCTTAAGGCCTTATTCACACGTCAGTGATTTCCATCAGTGATTGTGAGCCAAAACCAGGTGCGGGTCTAAGCACAGAACAGGAGCAGATCTTTCCATTATACCATATCTCTGTGTAGCAAACAAAGAGATCTCCTGCCTCCGGTAAAACAACTTCAGATCTTTATTGCAGTCAATCACTTAAAATCCACAAGAAGAGATACATAACACCCATGTACAGGTGAAACTCGAAAAATTAGAATATCGTACAGTTCTTTTATTTCATTAATGCAACATAAAAGGTTGAACTAATACATGAGATAGACTTATTACATGCAAAGCGAGATATTTCAAGCCTTTATTCATTATAATTTGGATGATTATGGCTTAAAGCTCATGAAACCCCAAAGTCACAATTTTAAGGTACCCTTTGCTCAGGGAGTATGGATTAATTAGCTGACTAGGGTGTGACACTTTGAGCCTAGAATATTGAACCTTTTCACAAAATTCTAATTTTAAGCTGCATTAATCCAACTCCTTTTAATTTGCATTAATGAAATAAATGGACTGTTGCATGATATTCTAATTTTTCGAGTTTCACCTGTATAGTATCATCTGACACGTTTTGGAGGTCTGCACATGGTTAGTCATTGCTACCACTAAGTACGTTTAGACATCTGAAACACGTCAGATGATACTGTACATGTGTGTTATATGTCTGTTTTTGTGGGTTTTTAAGTGATTGACTGCAATAAAGATCCAAAGTTGTTTTTGCCGGAGGCAGGAGATCTCTTTATTTGCCATATATTGGCATCCTAGCATCTTTATAGTGGAGATAAACTTGGATAGTATCCTTCTCTCACCTACCACCATAAACGGATCTGGGGGGCTCCCCAGCATGGAGCATCCCTTCTAATCAGTTTGTCAAGTTTCTTTCTCTCTCTTGCTGAGATGCTGCTACCCCAGAAGGCCACTTCTAAGAAGATGGCTGATGCCATTACAGAGATGAAAAGGGCCCTATGAAGTGCCCCCTGCACTCCAAAAGTTCTCAGCCTCCTAAGAAGGTAGAGCCTGTTGTTCCCCTTTCTGTATAGTGCGTCCATGTCATCTGCCCAGTCCAGCTTATTATTGAGAAGTACACACAAGTATATATAAGTGTTAGTCCGTCCCCTGGATTTCCACTGGTTTAGGAGGATGTCTGTATAACAGGGTGATATAGGTCATTTTCACAGTAGTAATATCCACATTGTGCCCCTCACAGTAATAATTGTGCCCCCTCATAGTAACAATGCCCACATTGTGCCCCTTACTGTAGTAATGCCCACATTGTAGCCCCTCACAGTAGTAATGCCCTCATTGTGCACATCACAGTAGTAATGCCCACATTGTGCCCCTCACAGCAGTAATGCCCACATTGTGCTCCTCACAGTAGTAATGCCCACATTGTGCCCCCCACAGCAGTAATACCCACATTGTAGCCCCTCACAAGTAGTAATGCCCACATTGTGCCCCTCACAGTAGTAATGCCCACATTGTGCTCCTCACAGTAGTAATGCCCACACTATGCCCCTCACAGCAGTAATGCCCACATTGTGCTCCTCACAGTAGTAATGCCCACACTTTGCCCCTCACAGTAGTATTCACATGATGCATCCTTCACAATATTTATGCTCACATTGTGCTCCTCTCGCAGTAATAATGCCAACATTGTGCCCCACCTACTGTAGTAAGGCCCACCTTGTGCCACCTCTGTTGTAATAATGCCCAACTTGTGCCCCCCTCACTGTGGTAATACCCCTCTTCAGCCTTATTAAAAAAAGTTAAAAAAACAAAACTGAAATATCTGTTTCCCTGATGATCTGGCATTCCCCAGCAGCAGCACAATGCGGCCACACACATACACCGCTGCCGGTGTAGGAGGATGATTCCCAGGTTTTCACTGCTCCTCCCACAAAGCCCCGCAGTGCGATGTGCAGCCTGCTGGGGAGCGTAAGAGCTCAGCTGAACGGTGAAGTAGGGAGCGAATGGCTCCCTGCTTCACCATGTAAAAGGTGCCAAAGCTGGATATACCATTAAGGGTTTCAGTTCCGCTCCTAGTTGGGGGAGCTAGACATTCTGATGCAAAACTTTTAAAAATGCAGGACAACACCCAAACGCCTGGAGTAGATGTTAGCCGTCCTGAGAAAAAAAAACGGTGTTTTGTCCGAGTACCTGATCTTTATTTAGCCTAGAGCAGGGATCAGTAACCTCTGGCACGCCAGCTGTTGTGAAACTACAACTCCCAGCATGCTCCTTCCACTTCTGTGGGAGTTCAGAGAACAGCCAAGCAAGTGTGTGTAATGGGAAATGTAGTTTCACAACACCTGGAGTGCCGGAGGCTTCTGACCCCTGGGTTAGAGTAAGAAGTCCCTTTTTTAGGGCTTAAGGCTTGAAGAAGATAAAAAGCTGGAATTAGAATTTTCTCTGTCTCTGGCCCTGGAGGTGCCCTTAACGCTCTATTAACACGTCCGTAAGTGTTCCGCAAAACACGGACACCGGCCATGTGCACATGGCCTGCACTATAATAGAAAATGCCTATTCTTGTCCGCTATTGTGGACAAGAATAGGACATGTTCTATTTTTTTGCGGATGCAGAAGTGCTGTCCGCATTCATTCTGGGCCCATTGAAAATGAATGGGTCCGCAACCGTTCCGCAAAATTGCGGAACGGATGCAGACCCATTTTGCGGACGTGTGAATGAACCCTTAAAAGTACCATTATCTATTACCCTTTTATTCTGGGAGTGGGGTCCTTCTTCAGGAGCTGTGAACACAAAATATTTTATCTTTTTAAAGCTCTTGGGAATATTGATATGGAATAAAAAGACTGATAGTTTGGTGCTTGAACTGGGCTTCATCTAAATAGTCCTACGTGCAGTGTTTGATAATACACGATTCCTGGACGCTATCAAAGGGGAAGTCACACAGGAAATCACCCACTATTTTTAGTGTACAAATATTCAGCAGAATGTCCTGGAATGCCTTTGGCCTGGTTCCTGCCCAAATGGCTCATCCAGAGGCCTTTGCAACAGGACCCAACACCATCAAGCCCTTTGAATTTGCCTCTAAAGCCAAATAATTCCCTTTACTCTAATAATCCACCTTGGATATGGCATGAATAATGACCTTTTTTTAAATCACATTTTTGTGTTAAACATATATGGGGTCATTTATTAAGACCAGCGTTTTAGACGCCGGTCTTAATACCCCTTGCGCTGGTGCATGATGTGCCTAAGTTATATAGAGGCACCGGCATGTACATAACTTAGGCGCATCCACCGCTGGCCTAAATCTATGCCAGCTCCCCTTGCTGGTGTACAGTTAGATAATTTTCTGTGCCTAAAACAGGCGTAGAAAATTATAACTGAGACAGGACGGCCCACCCCCTTCCCTGCCCATGCCACGCACCCTTTTTTAGATCTGGCATGAGCGGGTTAAAGTCACAGATTTGGCTGCAAACCCCCTTATCAACCAAATCTACGACAGATATATGCCAAAAATTGGCATATATTTAATAATAAATGACCTGCATTTTTTTTTTCAATTTTTGGTGGGTTTTTTTTTTCATATCACCATCTTTAGTTAAAAAATGTATAAAATCCTTCTATTTTCACACTGACCACTAGGCCTAATAATAGGTTATGATTCCCTGTCCTGTACAGTTCAGTAGCTATTATCACCATCACCACAGGCAGAATTACAATTAAGACACCTCTGTAGACAACACAGGATCCACCATTAACAGTAGGTGATATCATAGCTTATTAACTGCACAAGTCACAGAGCATGCCTAGAAAATTCTCCTATAGAAGTCAATGCGGTCCCCCCCTCTCCATTGTTGCCCATGTAGCCGATGTCAAAAGATAGATAGTCTGAACATATCTGAGGCCTAGTGGCCACAGTGAAAACTGTATCATTTTAGGTTTTTTTATATCTATAGATAGATATAATATAGGAAAATTTTAAAAAATATCTTAATAAAATGTTTAACAAAAAAATGTGATTTAAACAATAGGTCATTTTTTGATGACACATTCCTTTTAAGGATAATGACTCCTAGTTTGTGGGAGGGAGTGCTATGATTTGGGGGCAAGTCTTAGGATCTCATTGATGGGGGACTGACACCCAGGACCCCTGACAAACTGCTATATAATGTACGGCGCTGTGCTTGGTGATCACGGAGAAGGCCCGGCACTCACAGGAGCATCGATGCCTTCTCAAATAGCTGATTGGCAGGGGTCCCAGGTGCCATACCCCCACCGATCAGATACGGATAACAACCTCTGAAAACCCTTTTAAAATCAAAGAGATTTTCGTTATTAACCAGTTCTTGTATGCATATGGGTATCAGAATATTTTTTACTGCTTTGATGAAGAAAATATGTTTAACAACATACAGTAAGTGTCAGGGAAGAACTTCTCCTTTGGAAACTAAAATGTCAATAGTTTGAGGCTTAGAAACACAAGGGGGGGGTTTTCAGTCAGCACTCCCTGTATGCAGGTGCACGTAGCCAATGGCAGGTATACATACAAACAAAAAAATGCAACAGCACTCTGCAACTAGAACTCTGCCCAAGATACATGCTATAAGAGGACATAGTGTACTCATACACGCCTACAAACAGTGGAGACATTAGTTTACATTTTGATCAAAAGGCAGTAAGCCCACTCACCCCTTCACGGTTGTCTCCTAGAGTGGGTACTAACGCTAAATCAAAGCAGGTCAGATTTAGCGTTAGTACCCACTCTAGGAGACAACCGTGAAGGGGTGAGTGGGCTTACTGCCTTTTGATCAAAATGTAAACTAATGTCTCCACTGTTTGTAGGCGTGTATGAGTACACTATGTCCTCTTATAGCATGTATCTTGGGCAGAGTTCTAGTTGCAGAGTGCTGTTGCATTTTTTTGTTTGTATTTAATAGTTTGAGGCTTAGGATTTCTTATGAGGTCAATGACTCTTTTTTCAAAGTCTTAATCTCCTCCATGATCTCTGCTAGTTGGGTTTTAAACCATCTAATAATGGCTTGCCACATCTTTTGCAAACACTATGATGGGTCTTTTGACTTCTCTAATCAATGTTACAGCCACCTGAGCCAGAAAGACACCCCTAACCAGACATTGCCATGTAGGCAAAGAAAATAAACGTTCCCAATTCAAGACACTTAAAAAATGTAGGAATACCGTACATAATGACAACAGCATACATGAAGACAGAAGAAATAAGAGATCCATGCTAAATCTAAAGAACCCCTTGTTTTCTCTAGCTCCCTCTGGTGCATGCACCAAATGCCAATCCAACCAAACTATTGCACGTGCCCATGGGCGTAGGAAGCCCCAAAAATCTGGGGGGGACAGCACTTTTGGGGCCCCTGTGTCCCCGCACACCCACAGCCCCACCCATATATCGCACCCATACCTTAAATTCAGTGACGTCTCCTTTGATGTAGATCTTCTCTTTCCTCATCTCCTCCTTTCAGACCAGACCACCATTTTTCCGCCGTTTTTCGTCTCTGCAGTTTAACAAAAAAAAAAATCTTAGTTTACTACTTTTCCATCATCCTCCCATCTTCTGGACAAAACATCCCACTACCTCAAATACTGTGCCGCTGTGGTTCCCAATAGTGCCCCCAATAATAGGTGCCTCTCCCCCCATCATCATGTGCCAGTAACAACTGCCAAACCTCCCCATGTGCCAGTACCAAGTTCAACTGCCAAACCTCCCATGTGCCAGTATCAAGTGCCAACCCCGCCCCTCATTTGCCAGTATCAAGTGCCAACCACCCCCCATGTGCCAGTATCAAGTGCCAAAATCTCTTCCTCCACCCCCCACCCCCTCAGTATCAAGTGCCAAAATCTCTTCCTCCACCCCCCCCCCCCAGTATCAAGTGCCAAAATCTCTTCCTCCACACCCCCCCCCCCCCCGTATCAAGTGGCAAAATCTCTTCCTCCACACACACCCCGTATCAAGTGCCAAAATCTCTTCCTCCACCCCCCTCCAGTATCAAGTGCCAAAATCTCTTTCCCCCCCTCAAATCAAGTGCCAAAATCTCTTCCACCTCCTCCCCCATCAAGTGCCAAAATCTCTTCCACCCCCTCAAATCAAGTGCCAAAATCTCTTCCACCCCCAAATCAAGTGCCAAAATCTCTTCCACCTCCCCCCATCAAGTGCCAAAATCTCTTCCACCCCCACCCCCTCAAATCAAGTGCCAAAATCTCTTCCACTTCCCCCCCCATCAAGTGCCAAAATCTCTTCCACTTACCCCCCTCCCCATCAAGTGCCAAAATCTCTTCCACCCCCTCCCTCTCAAATCAGGTGCCAAAATCTCTTCCACCCCCATCAAGTGCCAAAATCGCTTCCACCCCCCAGTATTAAGTGCCAAAATCGCTTCTCTTCTTCCTATTGCCGGCAGCCTATCAGAGGAGCAGGGAAGGGAGACGCCTCTCCCTCTCCTGCTCCGCAGCACAGCCATCTGTATCGCTGTCCTGCGGACGGTGATACAGATGACTATGGAGATGAACGCTTCCACAATGGAAGCGTTCATCTCCCTGTGCCCCGCCACCGCCGCAAACATTGCCCTGCTGCCGCTGGGGGGGATTTTAGCATAACTGTCCCCCCCCCCCCCACATTATTTCCTGGGGGGGATCCGTCCCCCCCGCTTCCTACGCCCCTGCACGTGCCGCATGAAAAAATCTCCTGACTGACAAAGAAACACCTAGACAGAAATACAGCAAGGAAGCACTGGGGTAGTTCATTTCAATGGCAGATTTACTCTCTTATTTATTTAGGTGTTAAATGGGATATCCGGTGATTAATTTAAAAAATGAATGACGTCATATAGTACTGAACAGAAAGACAAGGGGGGGGGGGGGGTCAGTCAGCACGTCCCTGTATGTAGGTGCACGTAGCTATGGCAAAGTACACAAACACAGAAATGCAACAGCACTCTGCAACCAGCACTCTGCCCTGCCTCTATGCTAGAAGCTATAAGAGGTCGTTAGTGTACATTTTGATCAAAAGGTAATAAGCCACTCGCCACGCCAAGGCCGCCTCTATGAGTGATCCTAACGCTAAATCCTACCTGTATGGGCCATGACAGCCACATAGAATCCAGGGAGTGCGGGCTCATGTTGGTACCTGCATCCCTGGATCTAATGGAGGCTGTTATAGCACCAGAAAGGGTTAATAAGCACGATTGATCCTAGCATGCATGCTGGGCCCGCACTCCCTGGATTCTTTGTGGCTGTCATAGCCCATAACAGGTAGGATTTAGCGTTAGGACCACTCATAGAGGCGGCCTTGGCGTGGCGAGTAGCTTATTACCTTTTGAACAAAATGTACACTAACGACCTCTTATAGCTTCTAGCATAGAGGCAGGGCAGAGTGCTGGTTGCAGAGTGCTGTTGCATTTCTGTGTCATATAGTACTGGACGGTCTCTTTCTAACAAAGCTAGAACCAGTGCTGTAGCTCACGTAGATCCAGAGATCTCTCCATACATAGCTCCAATTGATTTGCTAGATTTATCTTCAGGTCGGTAGTTCAGGGGGCGTGTCTTTTCAGCTGTAATGCAAAAGGGCAGATGAAGTATAAAACTGAGCATGTGCGTCCACCTCAGTGAGAGGACAGAGAAATTAGAAAAATAGTAAACAGTAGGTGGCTCATTACAGATAGATTTCATTGAGTAACTCATTGGCTATACTACATTTTTAAATCCTATGCCATTACAAAAGTACTCAGTTCAAAGTGCTGCTCTGAAAACTGTAGAATACTGTATGTTTCATGGGATAATCTTTTAAACTCTTAAACTCTTTTTATGACTGAACACAAAACCGCAGCTTTCAGCTGATGGAACAGGAGAAGTCCTAATGCATCCTGAACGGATCTCTTTCCATTCAGAATATATGAGGACTAAACGGAAACGTTTTTTTCCGGTATTGAGATCCTCTGAGGGTCATGGGGTGAGGTGATGGGTGGACTGAACCTGCCAGATTTCTCTCTTTACAGTTTGCCAGCTAATTTTAGATATATTATTGATTGGCCACGTAAACTTTCACACTTTGCTAACATGCACCAGGAAGGTCTGATTTTCCCACATATCTCCCTAGAGGCTCTGCATCATCTGTCCAATGTAGAACTACTTGCTGATCTCCTGCGTTATCCTGTCCTTTCATCTATGGTCCACTCTTGGAGGAAAGTTAGGAAGATTTGTAAATTAGACAGTAGTCATACCCTGTTTCAACCTTTGTTGGAAAACACTTGGGGGGGGGGGCTGTCTATGATTTACATAGGATGATCTCTTCCTATTGATTTATTGGACTCTTCCTACTCAGTTCTCACCTTTTGAGGCTACTTCCCTGAAATTTCCTATTTTTTCTACTAACCATTTTACTTTTCTACAGTCCCATAGTTTTTTACAGCAATGTTTATCTGTTATCCCAAAGGATGCCTTGTGGGCCTGCCTAACTCAAAAGAGCCAGACTGCAGATTTGTTACACTATTATCATATATCTCAAAAGGTACGAGACCTGGCAATCAAGCTGCCCAGTGAAACTGCTGGGTACCCAAGGAGCACATTGTGCAGGCAGTGTTTAGGTGGCCATTATATTGTTGTTGGAACACCACTTCTCCCAGCTGAGTCAAAAAGGCAGTAGGACTGGTTCTACAATGTCCTGGACAGGCCCTCAGACAAGACTCCCCACACGGACTGTGGGGTCCTCTTTTGTCTGGCATCAACACGATTGGTATCCCCGTACAACTGACGGGCCCACTAGGGGACATCGTTACCCCCCTGCATTCTCCCTGGTCCACTGACCATTAGGAATTGTTGTCCACTCTTATCAAGCCTTGGGAATAATTATCCTGATGAGTATTGTATGAAACGTGGCACATCGGGAACTATCCTATGGGGTTTTTCAGGAATTCCGTTCGAACTAGGGACAGGTATCCGGAAGGGGTCGCCCCTTTTGGGGTGGGTGCTCCATGTAGATAGGTAGGGTCACCCTAGCCCCCCTCCCGTGACTTAGGGGTTTCTAGGGATATTTGTTCCCATCCAATCTACACTGGGCGTCTTTCAAAGTCAATTAAAGTTCTCAACGACCCTGTCGGACTAGAAAACTACATTTCTGAGTTTCTTGAGGGATACCTGACTGTCCTCAACTACATTACTTCAAATTGGTAAGACTGTTCCTTTTTTTTTAAATCTTTCCTGTATGTGTTATAGGACTTCAGGTGCCCTGCAGATCCAATTTTGGATGCTCATATTGTGTGTTTATGTGTTTTGTCTTCTTTTATAGCTAGTATTACTCAGATATTTTATTGTATACATTAAAAGTTACATTTTAGCTTCCTGTTTAGTACAACAGGGACTTAAAAAGATTAAAATAGATTTATCAGGACAAATTTCCACTCACAGTAAAAAACAAATGGGACAGGGACCTGGGTCAGCTTGACAAAACTCAGTGGACTGAAGTGTTAGAGTCTGGGCCATTACTGTCGTTATGCGAGTCGCATAGACTTTCGCAGCTATATTTAGTACATAGAGTTTATAGAACTCCCTCGTTCCTCCACAAGTTAGGGATACTCGACACATCTAATTGTCCCAAATGTAATGCTCCGGATGCTCATATTATGCATATGTTCTGGGAGTGTGTGAATTTGGGGATCTTTTGGAAGGATGTGCTGGGTATTATTTATAGAGTCTATGATATACGATTGAGGTGTGAACCTTTAACTTATGTCTTGGGTCTCCTGCAGGACGACGCAGGATATTATATAATGCTAGGAAAATGATCGCTAGGTATTGGATCAGTACGGAGGTACCTACTAAGGCAGAATTTATTATTCGTATGAACGAGATAATACAATTGGAAAGGGGGATTTACATGAAGAGGGGCACAATCCGAAAATTCGATTCTATATGGGGCTCCTGGCTTACGACGCCGGGGTTACCATCAGGTCGCCTTCCACTTCAAGATCTAAATAGTAGGCTCGGGATGCAGTAACTGACTTGGGCATAAGGTGTGCATGCGGTTTGTTGGCTGGTCTTTTCATTTCTGAAATGGGCTTTCAGGTGTGGTGCGGCTCCGGGGGGGGGGGAGGGTAATGTTTACCTGTTAGTTGTATTCCTATGCATCTTTGTCAGAGTACGAAGTGATGTGGACGCTGTCTCCTAAGATACATGATTATAATGTATTTGTACCACATGCGCTATATCCTGTTACAAGCTTGATTCTTGGATTTTTTTTTTTATTTAGTTTAAAGAAAAATTCATAATAAAAATGATTTGATAAAAAAAAAAAAGATTAAAATAGACAAATCGCCAGGACCAGATGGCATACACCCCCATATCCTAAGGGAATGAACTAATGTCATAGCCAGATCCTTATTTCTGATATTTGCGGACTCTATACTGACAGGGAATTTTCCACAGGATTGGAAAAAATGTGCCAAATATTTAAAAAGGGTCCAAAAACAGAGCCCGGAAACTATAGGCCGGTAAGTTTAAAGGATAACTGTCACATTTAGACCCTAATTTCAGTTTTCATATATGTAGTTACTAATATGATAATATTCCTGAATCAATAACTATTAGACTTACTTACCCCTTATTTAATAAGATTCAGCCCTTAGCAACCAGTCTGCATAAAACTGCAATATCACTATTCTGTTAAGATGGCCGCCCTCAGCCCTGAGGCTAATCCATAGGACACCTGCAGTGAAGTTAGTGAAGACCAGCTCTGTATAGGGGGGTCTTGCAGTGAAGTTCCCAGGTCTGGCTAAAGCCTGTAGTCCTTCTACAAGCTCTTCTCTTATCAGATAAGGCTGTCATTTATACACTGGGCTCTACATTGTCCTTCACTGCTAAGGGAGTGTCTGCCAAGCACAGGCATGTGGAGAAGTTCACACACACAGCCCAGCACTGTTATCTCCTGTCAGGAAGAACCTGGCTTTTTATACATTCCCTTACAATGTTGACTCACTATCAGTTCCCAGTGCACGCAGCGTGCTCCGTCCTCTCATCTGGTAGACGGAAGGAGCATAGCAACCTGATTTTATCTCAAGTAACAATAGCCAATACTGGGGACTTTTAGGTGGCTTTTAGGGGTTATTTATTTAAGAATCAGAAATTAAAACAGGGCCAACAAGGTGATATTAATCACCAGAATCCAATAGTAAAAAAAAAAAAATTTGACAGTTATACTTTAACATCTGTTGTGGATAAACTGTTTGAAGGTTTCCTGAGAGATGCTATCTTTGAGGATCTCAATGGAAATAAGCAAATAACGTCATATAAGCATGGCTTCATGAGGGATCGGTCATGTCGAACTAATTTAATCAGTTTCTAATCAGTACATATATGACTTTTTGATCACTCGATATTATGCATTTTGTAAGGCAAGGAGACAAAAAATGACTGTTCTGACATAGCTTTTATTTATTTTATTTTTACAGCGTTCACTGACAGTATATCATGTGGTATTTTTAAATCTCACCAAGGAAGATCCAGCAGGTACCGTGGGTAAAATCCAGTTTCTTTATTATATCCTTTTAAAATCCATAGGCTGCTCAGAGTATACAACGGTCTGAGCAGCCTATGGATTCAGGGGTGTGGAATTCCTATCGCCCGACGTCCGGGACATGCAGTTCCGGGCGTTGGGCAAGTAGTTTGTACAGTTGTTTAGCCCTGCTGCGGGCATGTGGCAGGGCTGAGTGGTTGGGCGGTATTAGGAGCGGTCATATGCGTGCTGACTGCTCCTAAATCTGTCAGCCAGTCCCTGCATCTGCCTACCGTACTTCTTGCAGGCCGCCCCCGGCTCCTCCTGGCTCCCATATCGAAGTCTCCGCCCACCTGCCGAGCACAGGAGTGAGGAGAGCACAGTAAGTCAGCAGTCTGTGTCCAGAGACTGAGTGACTGGGAGAAGAGGAGTGAGAGAAAAGGCCCCTTGCAGATGAGCGTTCCTCCCGGAGCCTGTCCACATCGCAGCTCCCGGCCTGATCTGCAGGCACTGACTGGGTCATTTAGCATTATACTGATTTATGATGCTATGTAACACTTACAGTTCTGGAATGTGTTGGATAACACTGGCAGCATTATGCCTGCATTATACAATAAATTCCAGAACTGTAAGGGTTACTTACATAGCATCATAAATCATTAGAATGCTATTTGGCCCCAGTCCGCGCTTGCAGGTCAGGTGGGAGCTCCGTTGAAAAGCTCCGGGTGTCAGAAATAACGTTTGTACTGTCAGCAGGCAGGGCCAGGGCCGCAGAAGACAATCTGCACTGCACGTACAGGAGCAACACGAAGACATTACTGTATGGGGGCCACAAGACATTATTATACTGATGGTGGAGGGGTTACAAATTGTCGCCCCATACAGTATAACGTCTCCTTGTGGCTGCTCCATACAGTATAACGTCTCCTTGTGGCTGCCCCCATACAGTATAACGTCTCCTTGTGGCTGCCCCCATACAGTATAACGTCTCCTTGTAGATACCCCCTTACAGTATAACGTCTCCTTGTGGCTGCCCCCATACAGTATAACGTCTCCTTGTGGCTGCTCCATACAGTATAACGTCTCCTTGTGGCTGCCCCCATACAGTATAACGTCTCCTTGTGGCTGCCCCCATACAGTATAACGTCTCCTTGTAGATACCCCCTTACAGTATAACGTCTCCTTGTGGCTGCCCCCATACAATAACGTCTCCTTGTGGCTGCCCCCATACAGTATAACATCTCCTTGTGGCTGCCCCCATACAGTAACGTCTCCTTGTGACTGCCCCCGTACAGTAACGTCTCCTTGTGGCCCCCATACAGTATAACGTCTCCTTGTGGCTGCCCCCATACAGTATAACGTCTCCTTGTAGATACCCCCTTACAGTATAACGTCTCCTTGTGGCTGCCCCCATACAGTAACGTCTCCTTGTGGCTCCCGACCCCATACACTATAACATCTCCTTGTGGCTGCCCCCATACAGTAACGTTTCCTTGTGACTGCCCCCATACAGTAACGTCTCCTTGTGGCCCCCATACAGTATAACGTCTCCTTGTGGCTGCCCCCATACAGTATAATGTCTACTTGTAGATACCCCCTTACAGTATAACGTCTCCTTGTGGCTGCCCCCATACAGTAACATCTCCTTGTGGCTCCCGACCCCATACACTATAACATCTCCTTGTGGCTGCCCCCATACAGTAACGTCTCCTTGTGGCCCCCATACAGTATAACGTCTCCTTGTGGCTGCCCCCATACAGTATAACGTCTACTTGTAGATACCCCCTTACAGTATAACGTCTCCTTGTGGCTGCCCCCATACAGTATAACGTCTCCTTGTGGCTCCCGACCCCATACACTATAACATCTCCTTGTGGCTGCCCCCATACAGTAACGTCTCCTTGTGGCCCCTGCACACATACAGTATGACATCTCCTTGTGGCTGCCCAATACAGTATAAGTTTAGGACAAGTAGATCGAGCCCCCGCTTTAGTCATTCAACAAGTATTTTAATTTACACACCCCTGGGATTTTAAAAGGATATAATAAAGAAACTGGATTTTACCCATGGTCTGTTTGCTGGATCTTCCTTGGTAAGATTTAGGATTGTTCCCCGGTCCAGGGCATCCGAGCACGGTCGTGGAGTGTGGTGGGTGAGCTGGAATTTACTTACGATTTTATTATTATGTAATATTTTTCAAAATAGTAGAGAAACTCCAGCAACTGGCTCGTCCTTGTCCTCTACATTATTCCCAAGCTTGTTTTTGGAGAAAACTGAGAGTAACAAATCAACCTGGTTGAATGTTTTGGGCAGTTACAAGAGCAGCCATAGTAATTGTAAAACCTGTTAGTACGTCACAATTGGTAAGACGTTTGAGTCTAGTGTTACAAAGAAAGTTTTTAAAATCAAAACGTAACACAAGTAATGTTATTTATTTGGCTACTTGTGCTGCCTGTAACATTCAATACGTGGGATGCACATTGAATAGTTTAAAGGGGTTGTCCGAGTTATTTTTTTGTTCTTTGTATGTTTCTAACTAATCAAATGTAACAGCTTTACTATGCACTTACTGCATTTGTAGTTTCTCCTTTCTCAGATTTCACTGAGGGTCACATGACCTGTGATTTCAGCTTCTCTCCCTGCCTAATGATGTTTTGTGCACAAGCCTGAGAGAGCTGATATGAGTCTGTACACTAGACATCACTGTGCTAGCCACACCCCCCTGCAGTAGCTGAGCTGCTCCTCTCTGCCCTGTGTCTCCCTCCCACTGGATACTTCAGGAAAGATTACCCCTTTAGGAGCACAGAATCAGGGCTGAAGGCTTCAATGAGTAGCTGCAGACAGTGAGGAAACAAATACTGGGCACAGAAGCTGACAAAGGAATTCTGCAGAGAATTGTACAAGAACAGGTAGGGAGAAGATCTTGTGTGTATCAGCAGTGTCATTTTACAGCTGGGACTTGTAGTCCTACACATACAACATGCTGCTGAGTCTCCCAGCAGTCAAACATGTCACTCAGGGCAGACTTATTCACTTCCTTTGCAGATCAGGGGGAGGGGCAGATATTGTTGTTATTGCAAGTAAACAAAGAGCCAGAAAAGAACCAGGGAAATGAGGAAATAGAATTATTTTTGCCTAAAACTTGTTAAGGGCACTTTAACACTAGAAAAAACTCAAAAGCTCCAAAATGCATTCCGTTCCGTTCCCAGACTGGAGAGCAAACCGCAACATGTTGTATTTTGCTTTCCGTCCTGGGATGTGGAGCAAGACGGATGACCCACAATGCCAGTCAATGGGGACGGATCCGTTTTCTCTGACACAATCTGACACAATAGAAAATGGATCCGTCCCCTATTGACTTTCAATTGAGTTAATGACGGATCCGTCTTGGCTATGTTAAAGATAATACAAACAGATCCATTCATAACGGATGCAGATGGTTGTATTTTCAGTAACGGAAGCGTTTTTGCTAATCCCTGCCGGATCTAGAAAAAACACTAGTGTGAAAGTACCTTTAGCTCAGTTATATATTGCTGCCCATCAGATTTACAGTGCTATATATATTCTTTTTCATAACTCGGACAACCCCTTTAAAGGTGAGAATAAAGAAACGTTTGTCAGATGTTTCCAATCCCAAATTGGTGAACATCTCTATGCTATCTCGACATTTTAGGGATGTTCACCATGGGGATTTAACGAGCTTGAAAATCATGGGCATAGAAGAAGTTTTTAGACCCTTGCGTGGTGGTGATATCGATAGATTACTTCTGAATAGGGAATCATTTTGGATTTTGTACTAGGAATCTGGAAGGTATGAATAAAAGATACGTTCTGATTTCTGATTATTGACTTGTTCCTGTTTTTTTTTTTTTTTGATGATGTTTGATTGGTTAGTATTGTGTATGTATTTTAATGAAGCCATTGGATGCGGCACTGACCCGGAGCTGATCATTATTCGGCACCTGATTAGGGGAGTGTTTTTGGCAAGAGTGGATTTTTAAACCAAGGTATATCAGGGGTGTGGAATTCCTATCGCCCGACGCCCGGGACATGCAGTTCCGGGCGCCGGGCAGGTAGTTTGGGCAGGTAGCTTAGCCCTGCGGGCAAGTAGCAGGGCTAGGGTGGCGCCGGATTCTCCTCTTATACACAGCCCGGCAGCACGTCCGGGCTGCTTACCGCTGTGTGAACATCGCTCCTGTGCAGGCCGGAAGTCATGATCAGAGGAGTGCGCCGCGGGACGGAAGTCAGCTCCCAGCAGAAGAGCGAGTCAGGCAGTCAGCGGCTGAACCAGTAGTGGGAGCTCCTGTCTCCTCACATGGTGGCAGCCCTTGTCCTAAAAGATAGCCCAGCAGAAAGTGTGTGGTGACTCCCCTGGGTGAGCTGCCGGGTCGCCCGGGGGAGGGGGGGGGGGTTGCTCGAACTGCCCCAGTATGGCATATACATTAAGGGAATTCACTGCCCCAGTATGCAATATAGTATATACTATACTGGGGCAGTGAATCACTTTAATGTACATGACATACTGGGGCAGTGAATCCCTTTAATGTACATGCCATACTGCGGCAGAGAATCACTTTAATGTATATATTATACATTAAAGGGATTCACTGCCCCAGTATGGCGTGGCTGCCCCCATACAGTAGAACGTTTCCTTGTGCCCCCGCCCCCATACAGTAGAACGTCACCTTATGGCCCCCACCCCCATACAGTAGAGCGTCTCCTTGTGGCCCCGCCCCCATACAGTAGAACGTCTCCTTGTGGCCCCCGCCCCATACAGTAGAACATTTCATTGTGGCCCCCGCCCCCATACAGTAGAACGTCTCCTTGTGGCCCCCGCCCCATACAGTAGAACGTCTCTTTGTGGCCCCCACCTCCATACAGTAGAACGTCTCCTTGTGGCCCCTGCCCCCATACAGTAGAACATCTCCTTGTGGCCCCCGCCCCCATACAGTAGAAAGTCTCCTTGTGGCCCCCGCCCCCATACAGTAGAAGTTCAGGACAAGTAGATTGTCATGAGGGACAAGTAGATTGAGTCCCCGCTTTAGTCCTTCGACAAGTAGTTTTTTTTTTAATTTCCACACCCCTGTATATGACAACACAATGTGGTCATGATGAAGACGGTCAGTCGAAACGCGTAGACCTTTACCTGTCTGATCAGCCTATGGATTTTATGAAGATGTAATAAAGGAATTGGATTTTATCCCAAGCCAGTTGCTGGAGTTCCACTACTATTTTGATTACTTCCCGGTCCAGGGTCCGGGCACGGTGAAGGAGGACGGTGGGTGAGCTGAAATCTTTTTACATTATGTGATATTTTTTTACAGCAGGTTGTTACAGACGCGGCGATACCTAATATGTCTAGTATTTTTGTTAAGTTTTACACAGTGAAAGCATTTTTGAATAGCATAAAATCGTGTTTTTGTGTTGCCATGTTCTGAGAGACATATTTTTGTTATTTTTATGGCGATTGTCTTAGGTAGGGTCTCATTATTTGCAGGATGAGATGACAGTTTGATTGGTACATTTTGTGATTTTGGAGTACATACAACTTTTTGATCCCTTGGTATTACACTTTTTGTGAGGCAAGGTGATAAAAAATGGCTGTTTTGGCACAGTTTTTTTGTTTTTGTATTATAGCATTCATCTGAGGGTGCATATTATGTGATATTTTTATAGAGCAGGTTGTTAAGGACGCGGCAATACCCAATGTGTCTATCATTTTTATTACGTTTTACACAGTGAAAACATTTTTGAATAGCATGAAATCTTGTTTTTGTGTTGCCATTTTCTGAGAGACATATTTTTTTTATTTTTCTGGCGATCGTCTTAGGTGGGGCGGAACATGTGATATTTTTATAGAGCCAGTTGATACGGACGCAGCGATACCCAATATGTCTACTATTCTTTTTTTTCCTTATTTTTTTAACTTAAATTTGGTAAAAGGATGCTTTTTTTAACTTGAACAATTTTTGAAACTTTTTTTAACTTTATTTTTTGTCCCACTATGGGACATTTAGGGTGTCTGATCCCCTGTACAATGCATTACAATATATCTATATTGTAATGCATTGGCTGTAAGTGTATAACACACTGTGATGCACTTAAATCCTGCTTGCCTGCGAGATCAAGGGGGCTGGGTCTCACAGGCTTACATGGAAGGCAGCAAGCTGCCTTCCCAACCATCGGGTTCCTGTCACCGCAGCGCGGGGACCTGATGGGGACGGGGATCCGACAAGGATATCGCATGTGCCGTGGTCAGTGTTGACCGCGGCATAGCGAGAGTTAATGTTCTGGCATCGGTATTTTGCATACAGCAGGGGTTCGGCTAATGGGAACAGCCGGACCCCTGCTGCTGTTCGGGCGGACACAGCTCCTGCACCCGCCCGATCAGCACGCCATAACTGTACGTAGCTGGGATTTAAGTCACAGTTCCCAGTGCCGTACAGTTACGGCGCTGGTATCCTACGGGTTAAAATAAACAAAAAAACATAAACATCATGGGCTTCGCTGTGTTCCGAAGTGCCTGAACGATTAAAATATAAAGATATTTATCCTATATGGCGAATTGCGTAACGGAAAAGAAATCAAAATGGCTGGTTCGCCATTTTCATAGCTTCACAAAAAATGTTATCAATAAAAACTGCAGATCTCCCTACAAAAAATGAGCCCTCAACTGCTCCACTATAAAAAAAAGTTATGGAGGTCAGAATATGGCAATGAAAAGAAAAAAATATCATATATAATATAATGTTTTTTTTCACTATTAAAACAAAAGAAAAACTATATAAATGTGGTATAGGTGCAGGGACGGACTGGGAACTTAAAGTGGCCCTGGGGAAAATAGTAAAGTTGTAGTTGGGTCCAAATGGATGGAAGGCAGGGCCAGTAATACCATATTGTGGCACATCATACCACCGCAACAGAGCCA
Organism: Bufotes viridis; assembly: GCA_033119425.1. NCBI lineage: Eukaryota > Metazoa > Chordata > Amphibia > Anura > Bufonidae > Bufotes > Bufotes viridis. The sequence continues at coordinate 423,015,718 of CM065589.1, forward strand.
AATACCACTGCTGGCAGCAGCACAAAATACATCCCAAAAAATTCCACTGGCCAGCCGTGAGGAGGGCTCCGGAAGCCCCCTGGGAAACTTCCCTGTAAGGTCTATGGGTAATCCGCCTCTGTATAGGTGTAATCATACTGACCCAGAAAATAAGGGACACAGGTCAGTTTCACCACGTGGTGAATACTATAGACAAAACCTGTAAATCTGCATTTTTTCTATCTTCCCACTACATCCCAGGTACGGGAAGGCATGGAAACGCAAAAACGGAAAATCACCGTGTCAGGTAGGGGTTAGGCTACTTTCACACTTGCGGCAGAGGGATCCGGCAAGCAATTCCATCGCCGGAACTGCCTGCCGGATCCAGCAATCTGTGTTGAAACGGACAGCATTTGTAGACGGATCCGTCTCACAAATGCATTGCAAGAACAGATCCGTCTTTCCGGTTGTCATCCGGAGAAACTGATCCGTTATATATTTTTTTCACATTTTTAAAGGTCTGATTCATCAATGCAGTATTTTTAATGCTGGATCTAATACATTCCTATGGAAATTATTGTCGGATCCGGCATGTGTTACGGCATTTTGGACGGAGATAAAACCACAGCATGTTGTGGTATTTTCTCCATCCAAAACGCCGTACAGTGACTGAACTGAAGACATCCTGATGCATACTGAACGGATTTCTATCCAATCAGAATACATTAGGATAAAACTGAAGCGTTTTTTCCCGGTATTGAGCCCCGACGACGGAACTCTATGCCGGAAAAGAAAAACGCTAGTGTGAAAGTACCCTTAAACTAAAATTGCTGTGCCCAAAAACTGGCGCATTCATATCTCCATATTCCGATTCTCTAAAAACATTTACAAAACTTTCTAGGAGAAACTGAAAAGCGTTGTAATCGTAGCATATTTGGTATAACTTGTGCTGGAATTATCGCCCATTTTTGTACATTCTAGAGATGGAGGCGCTGACACTACGTACATGGTTCTACTCAATAAATAGGTTGAGGGGTCGTCACAGGACGCCATGTTGGCCGACACTGAATGAATAGGTCTATTTTATGCGACTTTTAGTGAGCAGGGTTTCCCTCACTGTCTGCAGTCCGCCATGTAACGTGTAGGAGTCGGCGCCAGGACGGTATTACTGCACCGAGCCTCTAGAGGGCGCTGCGTGGGGCGGGGAGAAGAAGGGACACTCCGGGGTCAGGCGCTGCTGCTGGCAGGAAGAGAACAGTCAGCTCTCCTACAGACGACATGGTGCTGGAGATCCTAGCCCGGGTGATCAAGGTGCAGCTTCCCGCCTATCTGAAGAAGCTGCCCGTGCCTGACAGCATCGCCGGCTTCATCAGGTTAACAGGTAATGCCCCGGGCCTGGGCCGGACTCTGCACACGGGAGTCCAGTAATGTCCTCCTGTGACCGGCCACACTCCTCCGCACATTACTATTACAGGTATTCATGCTGTGCATGTGTATTCACTTCTCATTCTGCTAGAGGTAAGCTGAGGCTAACTTACTGGTGAGTAGATGTAGTTGGGCTAAGTTTGTCATTGTGTGTGTGTGTGTGTGTGTTCTGTAGCCTGAAGACAAAACTCGTTTTATTTTGGCCACAATGTATCCCCAATGACACGTTCAGCTCTGCTACATTGCATGTGTCAGTTTACTACCTATGAGAACAGAGCGAGCAGAGTTTTCCCCCAGAACTGAATGATTTTAAGGATTGGCCGTGGGCGGGTATACCCTTACTGGCATAGATAATGCCGTGGTGCTTACACTGGGTGGTTTATGGTATCCAGCCCTTTAGGCTATGCTCGTGCTTTTGCTCACGCGTTTTTTTTTTTCGTGTGGATTTTGGCATGCAATCCACACAGATCACACGTCGCTGGATATTATTCTCCCCGGTACAAATTGCTGGGACGTGACTGTTACGTGAAATCCAGCAGGTCGCAGTCACGCCATGTTGCGGTACGACCCAGTTCACATCCTTTTACTTGCATTGCAGGCAGTGCTACACCGCGGTGTCTTTTGTGGCCCACCTTGCAGTGTAGCCCCCAGCCTTAGACCTGGTTCACATGGAGTCATCAATGACATCATCAGGAATTTATTAGGAAAAAATCTTTATTTTAATAGTCTCATGTGACATCACTGGCCTGCGAGAAACGGCGAGAAGGCTGTGGCACTACTGCGAGCGCCGCTGCCTTCTCAAATAGCTGATTGATGAGGGTCCCAGGTGATCAGTAAGAAAAAGGTAAAAAATAAATAAATAAATAATAGGCCATTGTCTCCTGACCCTTGGAATACATTCTCGGCATGTTTTACAGCAGGAGTTGACGACTCCACAAAAGATGTCGTTTTTTTTTTTTTTGTGTGTTAACAGGTTGTGCGGAGTATGAAAGTTGTGCCCTATCCACAGGGTGGGGAATAACTGATGAGTGGGGGTCTGAGCGCTGGTGCGCCCACCCATCCTGTCTCTGTCCAGGCTAAGCATGCGCCCTGCCGCTCCATTCATTCTCTGTGGGACTGCCGGCCAAGTCCAGTGCCTGGCTATTTGTCAGTCCCATAGAGAATGAATGAGCTGTAGGGCGCGTGCTCAACATGCCGCTCTATCCCCAGTGATCGTGGCGGTCCTAGCGGTCAAACCCCCACTGATCGGTTATTTATCCTCTGTACTGGGGATAACGGAAGTTTGTATGGGCACTTTGCCCCTTAGTGGGTTATGGGTGCCGCCTTTTATACCATCAGGTGAGTCTATTTCATATGGATTCTTCTTGTCACCTGTTCTGACATTAAATGAGTTGCCGTCCTTTATTCCTCTTTTCTCCAACAAACGAAAGATTGTGGAATGTTAAAAAGGTTTACCTCACCATACCAGGGGTGTAAATGAAGCTCCCTGCTCCCCTCGTCACACGTGGCCTTAGTTTCTAGCTCTAAAAGGGTTATCCAATACTATAAACTGCCCCCCCCCCCATATGCCAGGCTCCTCACAGGGAATATAGTTTCGCCGCTCCCTGCGCCACTCCTGGGCCCCGCACCGCCGATGTTGGGGAGGAACAGCCAATGGCAGGCGGGGACGGGGATCCGCCTCCCTAGCGTCACCTGCAATGCTAGGGAGGCTCATCCCTGTCCCTGCCTGCCATTGGCTTCTCCTCCTCCGACACCGGATGTTTTCATTGGTGGCGCAGGGAGCGGGGTAAGTATATTCCCTTTGAGGGGCCCGACATATGGAGGGGCAGTTTATAGTATTGGATAACCCCTTTAAAGTAGTTTTCCGGGAGTTTTATACTGATGACCTATCATCTCTTATCTGATCAGTCGGGGTCCGACACCCGGGACTCCTGACGATCAGCTGTTTGAGAAGGCAGAGGCGTACAGTTCACACGAGCGTGTCCGGATTAGGTCCGGATGGGTTGCGGATGCATTCAGTGAAAACTGTGCGATTTCACAGGCAAAGCAATTCAGTTTTCCCTGCGATTGCGTTCAGTTGTTCAGTTTTTTCCGTGCAGGTGCAATGCGTTTTGATGCGTTTTTCACGCGCGTGATAAAAAACTGAAGGTTTACAAACCACATCTCCTAGCAACCATCAGTGAAAAACGCAACGCACCCGCACTTGCTTGCGGATGCAATGCGTTTTTCACGCACCCCCATTCACTTCTATGGGGCTAGGGTAGGGTTGGGCAATAAACCGGTAGCTACGATATACCGCGATATTAGAAAACAGCGATATTGCGATATCACTGTTTTCTAATAATCGCGGTATTCTGTGACGTCATGCGCTCTGTCTGCGGCGCCTTCCTCACTCGCCGGCCGCCGCACGTTAAAAATCATTGCCGGCTCCTGCGTCCCTGGCTCCGCCTCCTCCTACCCGGCGCATTGCTGCCCACATTCTCGGGGGATGCAATTGCCCCTTTGCCTCTCTCCCCCCCTGGATCCCCCCCCTGGATCCGCCGGAAGACTCACACAGGCGCACTGGCAGAGGCATTGAAGTGCGCATGCGCCTGCCAGTGCGCCTGTGTGAGTCTTCCGGCGCTTCTCTTCTCAGGCAAGTGAAGTGAATAATAATTACCTACAATGGCGCTGGGCTGGGAGGAGGCGGCGCTGGGCAGGTAGGGAATCTGTTAATGACACTGGGGGGAATCTGTGGATGACACTGGATGAGGGGGGAATCTGTGGATGACACTGGATGGGGGAAATCTGTGGATGACACTGGATGGGGGGAATCTGTGGATGACACTGGATGGGGGGAATCTGTGGATGACACTGAGAGGGGGGAATCTGTGGATGACACTGAGAGGGGGATCTGTGGATGACACTGAGAGGGGGGGGGGATCTGTGGATGACACTGAGAGGGGGGGGATCTGTGGATGACACTGGATGGGGGGGATCTGTGGATGACACTGGATGGGGGGGATCTGTGGATGACACTTAAGGGGGGGGATCTGTGGATGGCACTTAAGGGGGGGGATCTGTGGATGGCACTTAAGGGGGGGATCTGTGGATGGCACTTAAGGGGGGTTTGTGGATGGCACTTAAGGGGGGAGTGGATCTGTGGATGACGTCTCCTTGTAGCTGTCGCTGCCCCCATACAGTATAACGTCTCCTTGCGCTGCCCCCATACAGTATAACGTCACCTTGTGGCTGCCCCCATACAGTATAACGTCTCCTTGCGGCTGCCCCATACAGTATATTGTCTCCTTGTGGCTGCCCCCATACAGTATAACGTCTCCTTGTGGCTGCCCCCATACAGTATAACGTCTCCTTGTGGCTGCCCCCATACAGTATAACATCTCCTTGTGGCCCCCATACAGTATAACGTCTCCTTGTGGCTGCCCCCATACAGTATAACGTCTCCTTGCGCTGCCCCCATACAGTATAACGTCTCCTTGTGGCTGCCCCCATACAGTATAATGTCTCCTTGCGCTGCCCCCATACAGTATAATGTCTCCTTGCGCTGCCCCCATACAGTATAATGTCTCCTTGCGCTGCCCCCATACAGTATAATGTCTCCAAGTGTTTTTTTCTTCTAAATGGGCATTTATCGTGATATATATCGTTATCGCGATAAATTTCTTAATATCGTTATCGTGGCAATATTTTTGATATCGCCCAACCCTAGGCTAGGGCTGCGTAAAAAACGCAGAATATAGAACATGCTGCGATTTTCACGCAACGCAAAAGTGATGGGTGAAAAAAAACGCTCATGTACAGAGACCCATTGAAATGGATGGGTCAGGATTCAGTGCGGGTGCAATGCGTTCACATCACGCATTGCACCCGCGCGGAAAACTCGCCTGTGTGAAAAGGGCCTAAGTGCTCTTGGCTGGGAAGGTAGATTTGGCACTGAGCTCAGAGAAGTGCATGGAAGTACTACATCCTTGTCTAGCGTCTTCCAGGCTTAGATTTATTTTGGAGCATCAATGATCTTAATTGACAGGATTTAGAGATTTTGATTCAGAATGACCGTGAAATAATCTTTTCAGTCATGTTTTCTCTCTATATCTTGTCTTCAGTTTCAGAATGGCTGCGGCTACTGCCGTTCCTTGGGGTTCTCGCTCTGCTAGGCTACCTTGCAATTCGACCATTCCTACCGAAGAAGAAGCAGCAGAAGGACAGCTTGATCAATCTCAAAATCCAAAAGGAGAACCCAAAAGTGGTGAATGAAATTAACATTGAGGACCTACATATTGTCAAAGCTGCCTACTGTCGATGCTGGCGCTCTAAAACGGTATGCGTCATGAAATTATTCCCGCCACCTGATGGCAGCATCCCGTGTAGACACAGTATACATGAAGCTTTATATTTCTTCCTGCATATAGTAGGGTTGCTTCATCCTTACTAGAGTAGAAGGGTTGAGCTTGGACCGACAGAAGCCTAGGTTTGTTGAGGAATAAGATGCAACTTGACTTATTCATTATTATTGGGTGACGGGGCTTGATGTGTGGATTTCGAGGGGCACTAACAGTCTCATATCAGCTTCATATAGTATACGAGTGTTAACAAAACTGTCTCATCTAGTCCTCGTAGTATTTCAATAGTTACATAGTTGATACAGTTGAAAAAAGACACAAGTCCATCAAGTTCCACCAAGGGATAGGTGGGGACGCAAATCCTAGAAGGAAGTGAAACTAAGATTTCTACACATTTTCATAAGCATTAAAGGGGTATTCCCATCACATACAATGGGGGCATATCGCTAGGATATGCCCCCATTGTCTGATAGGTCTGGGTCCCACCTCTGGGACCCGCACATACGAGAACGGAGCTGGGAAAGCAGTGGCTGGAGGACCCCTGACTTCCTGGGTTCCGTCCACCACCAAGCGCTGCTCCTATAGAAGTGAATGGGAGCGTACCACGCACGCGTGGCCCATGCTTCCATTTATTTCTATGGGGTAGATGGAAATGGCCAAGCCAGCGCTCGGCTGTTTTCAGCGGCCCCATTCGTTCATTTCCCCGCTCTGTTCTTATTGTAAGTGCGGTTCCCATTGTCTGTGATAGGAATACCCCTTTAATGTTGTTTACTTTTAAGAATTAATCTAAACCCTTTTTAAAACTGTCCACTGTTCCTGCTGGGACCACGTCCTGAGGAAGTCTATTCCACAGATTCACAGTACTTACAGTAAAGAAGCTTTGACGCTTCTTTTTCTTCTCCAATTGGAGGCTGTGCCCCCTTGCCTTTTGAGGGCATTTTACTTGGAACAGCTTTTCACTGTGTTTTTTGTATGGCCCATTTATATATTTGTATAGGTTAATCATGTCTCACCTCATACGTCTCTTCTCAAGACTAAATAAATGTAATTCTTTTAATGTTTCTTCATAACTAAGACCCTCCATGCCCCTTATCAGTTTAGTCGCTCTCCTCTGTACTTTTTCCATCTGCAGTGCGTCCTTACTATGGACTGGTGCCCAGAACTGAACTGCATATTCCAGATAAGGCCGCACAAACGCTTTGCAAAGTGGTAATATTACATCCCTGCCCCGCGAGTCCATGCCTTGTTTAATGCATGGCAATATCCTGGTGGCCTTAGGCCTCATGCACACAGCCGTTGTGTGGCCGTTCCGTGCATTGGGGACTGCAATTTGGGCATGGGCAACGTCCGTGCGGTGGCCGGGATGGATCGAGAACCATTCAACTTGAATGTGTCCATGATCTGTCTGCACCGTAAAAATATATTGAATGAATAGGTCTGCATCCTTGATGCGGAGAGCACATGGCCGGTGCCTGCATATTGCGGACCTGCTGTTTGCCAGCCACTATACAGCCATGGCTGGGCAAATGCCGTGTGCATGAGGCCTCAGAAGCAGCTGATTGACATTGTATGCTGTTAATCAATCGACGATCTATAACGACGCCCAAATCCTTCTCTATAAGTGACTCCCCCAGTTTTACATTCAGGTATGCACTGAACAGCACTTGGCAGTCACAGCTCGCACACAAAAAAAGTGGTGCAGAGCTGAAATAAAAAAATAAATAAATAAAAAGAGCAAAAAAACGCACGGACAAAATGGTGTCCATAAAAAAAAGATGGGGGGGGGGGGGGGCTGGGAAGGGAATCAGTGCAGCAATTCCAGATGTTCTTTTCTCCTTTCTTCTTTTTTTCTTTTCAGCAGGAAAGGGGTTAAAATCGCAGTGGTGGTGCACCACAAGTCCCAATAAGCCAACAGCAGCACAGAAAGGGACAGAACCTCTCTGCATGCAGTCACCAGCTAGAATGGCTGCCTCTTCCTGTGCAGCTATAGCGCTGCCATTGGCTGAAGCGTTGTTCCAGCCAATAGCAGCTCTGGCAGGGGACCCCAAACACTGGAGTCCCCTGCCTGACCTCGGAGGAGACCGGTGCTGACCTCCACATGACTGCCCCCCCTCCCCCCTTTCTGTCATATGGCTCCCCAGATAATCGCACCTTGAGATGGGACAGTGTGTCGCTCCATAGCAAAGGCAGTGGTGAAGCGCTCATCACGAGGCCTCTATATTCAAACCCAGCCATCATTGAATCCCAAACAGAACTTGGATTTGTCACTAAAGACGGTACAGTTCCTGTCAGTAGCAGTCCAGATTTCTTTCACAACACCATTGTCAATGGCAGAACACGTAATGGGCCCCATGACACCAAATTTCTTTTGATACTTCAGGACATCAGGCACTTTACATGCATCTAGGATCCTCACAACTGCAGCAAGCTGTACAATGAATTGATAACATAAAAATGGATCCATTTGAGCAGAACTTATTTTTTTTCTGTGTTCCCTGAAAAAAAAAAAACTAGCATGAATGAAATGCTATTGTATATTTCCCAAGAGATGACGCCTACGTTAACCGGATTGTCTACGGTGGAAAATCTTTGGAGTGGTGTATATAAAAAAAGGATTGATGCTAACCCCCATGGATTCCCCACCGCTCCTGTTCTGTCATCTCCAGGTGTGTTGTAAAGCGAGCAGTGGGGAACCAGTTAACATTGAAGCGGGAGTAGAGGGGATCTGTGAGGGTATCGATCCTTTTATTATTTTTTTTTACCTAAAAATTTTCCCCTGGACGATCTCTAATGTAAAGAACAAGTTGAGTGTGTGTGCAATGCTTTCATGGCGCCCACCACGTATTCTGGTACTTCATCATGTCACACCTAATTCTTGTGGGGTTAAACGCAATCAGTGTGCGGCCGGTGATACTGGAGGTCACATTCTCCTCTCTGAAATGTGCAGCAAGTTCAAATCAAAAGTTTAAGAAGTACTCTGGTACTTTTTTAATCATTGGACACCTACTGTACTGTTATAATATTATATATTCTCCCTGTCCATTGGGTCATGTGATCAATCGGTGACCCCCCTTGTGTAATCTCCTGGGTGTTTTCTTTTTCTATAGTCAGAAGGGTTCACCATCTCCTGCCATAACCTAATTCTGTCTGCCTCCAAGTGTTCATCACTTTCTTGACTCTTCTCACCCCAATGAATAGTTCTCTTTTCCGTACCTCTTCTTCTCGCCAACTACATGCAAATCGGAGCCCTTTCTTGGGGAGAGGGAGAATAGAAACTGCTCCTACGACAGCTGATGACCCAAAAAATGAGCATGAATAGGAAATAGATGGTATCAGTGCTTTACACTGCTGTATTGAAAGAAACTTTACTTTACTTTAACCCCTTAGTGACCACACATTTTTTTTTTAAATCGTATTCCAAGAGCTATAACTTTTTTTCATCAATGTACTTTTATGAGGTCTTATTATTAATATTTTTTTAGGACAAGTTAGGCCTCTTTCACACTTGCGTTGTTAGGATCCAGCGTGCACTTCCGTCGCTGGTAATGCCCGCTGGATCCGTCACAACGCAAGACAACTGAAAGCATTTGAAGACTGATCAGTCTTCAAAATGCTTTCAGTGTTACTATGGCAGCCAGGACGCTATTAAAGTCCTGGTTGCCATAGTAAGTAGTGGGGAGCAGATACTTAGTCCGTGCGGCTCCCGGGGCACTCCACAATGACGTCAGAGCGCCCCACGCACATGGTCACGTGATCCATGCGATCATGTGATCCATGCTCATGGGGCGCTCTGACGTCATTGTGGAGCGCCCCGGGACTCGGGAGCCGCACGTACGGTTGTTTAGCTAAAAGCCCCTTTGTTTAAAATCAGTAAAAAGTTTGTGGTCACTAAGGGGTTAACTTCCTCAAATAACAGCAGCATAGCAGTGAGCCAGCGTAATATTGCAGTGTCATCATGACCACAGTGTCAGAATGCACTAATGCCATTAACCCCTTGACGAAATGGCATTGTTGTGGTTTTGTGTCACTCTGTTCCAGGAGCCATAACGTTTTAATTTTTCCATCCTCATCACAGCATGAGGGCTCGTTTTTTGCAAGAAGAGGTGGATTTTTTTTTAATGACACAATTTTTAGATTAGATATAATGTACTGAAACAATTTTTATGTGGGGCATGTAAAAAAAACAACAAACTCACCAGTATTTTTTTTTTTTTTTTTTTTTTTTAGTTCTGTTTTCAGCAGTTTTTTTTTTTCTGCAGTTTTTTTCTTTTAGCAATAGTTTTTTTCTGTGGGTCAGTACAATTACGGGAACAACAAGAATTTTTGTCTTTCCATATTCTTAAAGCCATAACTTTATTTTGCCGTCGACTGAGCTATGTGAGGGGCATTCATTAGCTTTTGAGGAAAGCCCTACCCCAAGAGGTAGAAATGGCAGCGTTTGAAATGGGCTAGAGGCTTGTCTAATGGAAAATTACATTGATGGTTATAATTAATTAATAATTTATAACTGATCTGAGATTTGATCGGCCGGTGTCTTTTTTTTTTTTTTTGTTCAACCTCTATAACTGTGTTGTTATCGGTACCATGTTGAGCTACATACAATTTTTGGCCACTTTCTGGAATTTTTGTACGCTGTGTCTACCATAGGGAATAAAAAAACATATTACCTTTGTAACATGGGTGGCAGAGATAAGTTATTTGTACTCTTTTTTTTATTTTTTATTAAAAGATGTTTGACATATGACGTACCGTATTTTTCGCCCTATAAGATGTTTTGGATAGCAACACTGACCCATTAATTTCTGTGGGTCCGCAAAAACCAGCACACGTGTTCGTTCCACGGATTATAGAACAGGTCCAATTGTGGTCTGCATTGCGGACTAGATAGGAGAGAGAAAATTGTGAAATGCACACAGAACGCATCCGTATTTTGCAGATCTGTGGATTGCGGACCAAAACATGCATACTGTCTTGTGTATGAGGTCTACCACTGCTAATAAATATATATATTTATACTGGTTGTTTACTTGACTGATGAGCAGTTTCTGAATACTTTATTTTTATTCTTCTACAGTTTCCGGTCTGTGATGGCTCCCATAACAAGCACAATGAGTTAACTGGTGACAACGTGGGCCCACTTATTCTCAAAAAGAAAGAAGTATAATAAATGTCAAATTCTGCCACTATTTAGGAATTACTGACCTTGTCCAGTATATGGAGTCTTAATTTTAAGGCTTTTGTGAGCTCTGTTAATGTCCTTGACGCCTTATTTGATGGACTGTACATGGAAAAGTGTTTGCCCCACTCAAAACTGACTCACAGTGCCTTGCCTAAAAGGCATAAGTGGAAATCTCATAGAAGAATCGGGACTGTGACTATGGAGCAGGCGGTGACCAGATTATTATTATTATTATTTTTTTTTATTAAGTACTTCACAGTAAAATCTTATTCCATCAGAGAACTAAAAACTCAGTCTTTGTTCACATTACATTAGACACAATGGTATGGGAACAGGGCGTGCGGATCCCTGGCATAAACCTGATGCCACTCACTGGTGTCCGCCTTCTGACAAGAACAGGGAACTAGTTCTTTTATGGCTGAACACTGTAAAGGAACCAGAGGCGTGTGGCTGTTCTCCGCAGCGTGCAGCACTTTCTGCTTTCAGTCCTGCTTGGGGCTGGTCTTACGCTTGTAGTTTACAGCAGCATTAATAGTGCATGTATCAAATTTGAGCCTTTCCGGCAGGTAACAAATTACTTTATGAAGTGGACCATGGTTATAGACTTAGTGACCGAGCTTCACAAAATGGCAGCCAACAGTGGGGGAGATGTATCAAACTGGTGTAAAGTAGAACTGGCTTAGTTGCCCATAGCAACCAGTCAGATTCCAACTCATTTTTCACAGCTCCTTTGGAAAGTAAAGGTGAAATCTGACTGGTTACTATGGGCAACTAAGCCAGTTCTACTTTGCACCAGTTTGATACATCTCCCCTAGTGTGTGTAAAGTAATTGGTAATTTGCTCACCTGATCAATACTGCTCTTTGAAAAATCAGTTGCACCACCACTGCTCTACCCTGCTCCGAGTTGTGGGAGTCATGTCTGGACTGCAAAGAAATTAGTAAAATGGGAAATTCAGGTGCTGGTGGAGATAGTTTACAGCATGGGTGCATGCAGCGCCCACATCCAACTAGACAGGAACACCGCTGATCATCTGTCTTTTGGATCCGCTGTGTTTCTGACCTGGATTAATGCTCCTGCAGTCTAGGTCGGGTCCCCGGCTGACAGTAACCCAGCGGAGAAGATAGAAATGTATTGCTTCCTCTATTGGACTCAGCGACCATGTGGAAAAGCAGAGCTGCTGGGTCTTACCAGACCCTGATCAGCTGTGCTAGTGTACAGTGCTCCCCCAGGGGGCTGTTTTCACCTTTGGATGCTCCAGTTACAGTAAACAAAAGTGTGTGTCCCCCATCAGCTCTTGGCATCGCAGAGGACAATAGGGAGGCTCGTTACCGACGCAGCCTTCTATTGGCTGCCTCCCAACGGCAGATGTTTTCATCCACGCATCAGGGGCGAGGTGTGTGAGGGGCCCGGGCATATGGGGGGGCATTTCAGGGGTCGAATAACCCCTTTAAGGCCTTTTCAGTCCTGCTCATTAAAGGGTTAACCAATGAGTGCTTTCCCTGCTAGTAATGAAATTGCTTACTGGTTATTGCAGAGCATCATTCACACTTATATAACCTATAACTGACAGGAGGCAGTAATAACCAGTGAGGGTCTTCCTCTGTAGTAAAGGAAAACGCTAATTTATGAATACGGTGTAGAATGACCGGGAAGGAAATGTTTCCTCTTAAAGGGGTTGTCTGGTAATACATGATTTCTAACCGGAGCTGGCAGCCTGCCCCCCCTTACTGAAAGGCTCGTACTAGGATAATCCTTCCATGCTCCCTGAAGCCCCAGTCCTTCTCGCTGGCTCCCACATCTCCATCTTGGGGTCCGGAGTTTGTTTTCTTCCTCCCTGGCTTGGTCACCTGATCCTCTTCTGCCAATTGCTGGCTTAAGTAGTGACATGTCTCTTTGAGGTGGAGATGTGGAAGCCAGTGTGGAGGATCAGAACAACGGGGAGCAGGTAAGTACTATCCTCAGGGGAGGAACCTATTAAAAATGGGGTATTCCCTTATATCCCCATTAAGGCCCCCATTACACCTCACTGTATTCGTCCAATTAACAGGAACAAGCTTTCGTAGAAATGCTCGTTCCTGATAATCCGTCCATATAAGATTGCCGCCGATCAGCCAATAAACAAGAAAATGCTCCTTTGTGTATCTTTCATCAATCAGCTGACAGTTATCAGCAGCACATCTACATCTCCACGTGTAATCAGTCATGTACTACCAATAATCAGTAAAACTGCAGTGACGATCATTCCTTCCCCATTCACCTTGCACCGCCCTGTGTAATTGGCTGAATTTTTGTGGCCCCTTGAAAGTGATTGCAGCCCCAGACCAAAAAAGTTATGCATCCCTGGGTTACAGAGACAGAACCGCTGCAGTTAATAGATTTATTGATAATGCACCCTACAGCGCAGGACCATCACTCTCATCAGGTATTTCTATGGCTACCAGCCCCTGAATTATCTGTTTTTTTACACTTTGCTTTGCAGTTCGGTTTTCTGAATCTTGTTTGTGTACGTGTGTAATGAGAATAAATATTGTTTTTGTCAATCTGCCATAGAGGGGACATCCATTCACAATGGTCCAGTGGATCCAACGTCTCTATTTTAGAGGTTTTCCTGGACCGGCCTTTGTGAACGTACAGCATCAGTAAATAGGGGTTAAGTACTGCTAAATGTCTTCTGTTATCATGCGTTAATATGTAGTTTGAGGTTTGGGGTTTGTAATATGTAAATAGAATTGTCATCCTTTTTATATTCTAGAATTGGAAGGTAAAATAAAGTAGGCACCAACACTGAATATCTTCTGGGTTTCCTGTGTTTTCTTTGGACTCTTACACACAAATAAGTATTCATGTCAATTTTATTTGCCAGATTTTCCTTGTGGGTTTAATCTTTTACAATTCAGAGGTGACATTTGTAGTAAACCCACAGTATTTATGCTATTTCACACAAAAAAAATCTATATCATTTGGTGCGGACTTTGCTGCTGTGAAATTCTGCCAGTAAGGCCTCATGCACACGACCGTTGTTTTGGTCCTCGTCCGAGCCGCATATTTTGTGGTTCGGGCGCTGACTCATTCACTATAATGGGGCCGGAAAAGATTTGGACAGCACTCTGTGTGCTGTCCGCATCCGTTGCTCCATTCCGTGGCCCCACAAAAAAAATAAATACAGCATGTCCTATTGTCTGTTTTGCAGACAAGAATAGGCATTTCTACAATGGGCAACGTTCCGTCCCGCAAATTACGGAATGCGGAGCAGCTTCCGTGTTTTGCGGATCCGCGGTTTGCAAAACGCATACGGTTGTGCGCATGAAGCCTTACCCTGCCAATTTTCCTGAAGCGCTCAACATCCTGCCTGGATGTTGAGCGCTTTTATAATGCATTGCAATGCTACACTATTGCACAGTAATAGGTGGCACCCTAATAGGCTCACATATTTTGCAGCCTAGGAGACCTCACTTAGGCCCACATTTACATGAAACCAATCAGCACCCTGAGATCATGTTGCAGTGACGCCAAGGGGCTTTGAGAGGAAACCCCTCTCTCTGTAAAACCAGTTGGGTCCAGAGGTTGCTGTTGACTACAGTGTCCAAGGGGCTGAGCAGTTCTGTCTTACCCATTAAGGCAGTGTGTCACATTGTAGCTCGCTGCAGCTGATGTACCTCCTGTGACAGTGCTACCTCCACACTAGAACGGTTTTCCGTGGTGCAAGAAGGGGTTGTCTCATCCCTTATCTGGTCACATTGACATCTAGAGGTGTGTCCCTAGCTCTGTTGTACCCAAGTATACTGCCATGAAGTACTTAATTTAATACAGTGATGGAATACTATATTGTGACCTCAGCAAAGGAAATGTCTGTTTGTCCACTGCTGCCCCTGGCAAAATCGGGTGTTTAGAAAGGGGTGTAGTGAGCAGGACCGTGGCTCCCTAGCGATATGCCACCAAAGTGAGAGATACGCTAACCCCATTTATAGTTTGGACATTTTCAGACTATTATGTTTATTTTTGTGTGTAAAATTGGGAGGGGGAATGATTTAATATTTTTATTTTTTAAACTTTTTTAATAAAAATTTTCACTTTACTTTTAGTCCCCTTAGGGGACTGTCCATGCGACCTGATCACTTTTACCAAAGACTGCAAAAAAATACTGTTGGTCTGTGGGATTCTGACAGGCTTTCTGCCGATCTGTGCATCAGACACATTTTGGTAGGCTACAAGTCCCAAGTATGTGTACATGCACATAGTGCAGCGACTCCCAAATATGTGTACATGCACATAGTGCAGCCACTACCAAGTATGTGTACATGCACATAGTGCAGCGACTACCAAGTATATGTACATACTAGGGTTGTTTCGGGTATCGAACTTTCAATACCCAATCGATACTTTTCTCTGGTATCGAGCTCGATACTAGGATAAGTATTTTACCGATACTGGGCTGCGCTACTGCACAGCCCAGTATCAGAGAACGTGGCTGCGCCGCTCTCAGCCACACGTGAGGGGTTAACTGCCGGGGATCGCAGCGCCGGCAATGAGCTGCTTTTGCCTGCATCTGTATAGTAAAAGTCACTCCTCATTGGTGGCCAGTGTCCCCCCCCCCTCCCCAGTATTAAATACATTGGTGGCCAGTGCGCCTCCCCATCCCCCCTTCCTCCCTCCCCCCAGTAATAAAAGCATTGGTGGCAGTGGCCACAGGGTCCCCTCACCGCCTCCTCATTGGTGGCAGTGGCAGTGATCGGAGCCCCAGCAGTGTAATGCTGGGGCTCCGATCAGTTACCATGGCAACCAGGACGCTACTGAAGTCGTGGCTGCCATAGTCTGCTCCCTGCTGCTGTGTGCACAGAGCACAGGGCAGCAGGAAGAGGGTGAGGTCCTATTCACCCTAATAGAGCTCTATTAGGGTGAAGAGGATGAAAGTTCTAGCCCCTAAGGAGGCAATAGTTAATAAATAAACTGTAAAAAAAAAAGAAAGTTAAAAAAGTACACCAAAATATTAAGTATAAATCACCCCCTTTCCCAATTTTACATATAAAATATATAAACAATAAATAAAATATTACATATCGCTACGTCTCAAGTCCAAACTATTAAAAAAATCCTCTTTTAAGCGGTGAACGCCATAAAAGAAAAAAAAGAAAAGAAAAACTGCACAATTCGCCATTTTATTTTAGTCGCCTTGTCCCCCCAAAAAATAGGATCGGTCTGTTGTATTATTGGCCGGACGTTCCATAAAATGAGGAATGCAAGCGGCTTTTTTTGGCATTTTTTTTTGGCGTGGTATCGAGTATCGCAATACTTTTTTATGGTATCGATACTGAATCGAAATTTTGGTACCGAAACAACTCTAGTACATACACAGTGCAGTGACTCCCAAGTATATGTACATACATAGTGCAGCGACTCCCAAGTATATGTACATACACATACTGCAGCGACTACTAAGTATATGTACATACACATAGTGCAGCGACTCCCAAGTATATGTACATACACATAGTGCAGCGACTCCCAAGTATATGTACATACACATAGTGCAGCGACTCCCAAGTATATGTACATACACAGTGCAGCGACTCCCAAGTATATGTACATACACAGTGCAGCGACTCCCAAGTATATGTACATACACAGTGCAGCGACTCCCAAGTATATGTACATACACATAGTGCAGCGACTAGTAAGTATATGTACATACACAGTGCAGCGTCTCCCAAGTATATGTACATACACATAGTGCAGCGACTCCCAAGTCTATATACATAGTGCAGTGATTGTACATATATTTGGGACTCGCTGCACTATGTGTATGTAGCTTTCATATACCTGAAACGTTGCAATTAATTGATCTATGTGTGAATGGAATCCTATGATCAAAGCTTTGCAGACAAAAATAAAGACTACCGAACTGCAGTTAAATCTTGAGTACTGTCTTCATATATTGAATCATGGTTATTTAAAGGCCTCGTGGCAGAAGGGGCTTCTATTGGACGGGCACCACGCAGTTGTTGCCAGGAGATGGATAGTGCTTTTCCCACCTAATGATGGTGCTGGCACACAGTGCAGTTCTGACATGCATTCAGGATGCAGTTTCCAATTTAGCCAGTTTAGCAGCCTAATTAACCCCTGGATTTCTGCATAGTGGGAATGATTTAATTCATTTCAGCTTGCTACAATAAAAAACTGCATCCTGAATGCATGTCAGAACTGCACTGTGTGCCAGCACCCTAGGAAGAAATTTTATATAGCCGGCACCTGCCATGTAAGGAGTGAGCTCAGCGACGGCTTGCTCCATACATCCCTGGCAGTATGTGTTAAGAGGTTACTTCAGACCCCCTGGTAGCAGAAAAGACTTGGCACTGCCACATACTCAGTGCAAAGTGAAAACAACAAACCAGTGTTTTTCTTCCAAAGACAACAGAGGTAAACCAAAAAAAAAAAACTACTTTTTGTTGACTGTCCATGAATGGACTTACTTACTGTGCAGTATCCATATACACAGTGTAAGAGAAGAAAGAGATTTACAGTCAGTATACAGGACAAGAGAAGTGATTCGGTGCACTGCCTGCTATAAAAAAAAAGTACATGGTACTGCCAGATTCATGATGCAATGTAAGCAGTTGCAATTACACTGCGCCACCGCTGCAAAGGAGGTGACATGCAGATAAACTTTGAAACAGAAGCAGTGCTTGCATGAGGGCCGCGACCCCTTCAAGTAGTGGATCGGCGGGGGTGTTGGAGTCAGACCCCGCCGATCTGATATTGATGACTTGGACCTCCTCCATTGTAGAAATGCTTACTGTTGTCCGCAAAACGGACAAGAATTGGTATCGGATGCAGATCAAAAATACAGTCGTGAGCATGAGGCCTTTGGTGAAATCACGGATCTGCAAAACACCAGCCGAATGCATGCGGGTTTTTTTTTTTTTTTAAACTCCTGTAGAAATGTCTTATCCTTGTCCGCAAAAAGAAAAAAAAATAGAACTTTTTTTTTTGTTTGTGGAGCTGCAAAGCGAACATACGAATATAAAAGTACATGGCATGCAGTCACATTTTTTGCAGCCCCACTGAAATCAATGGCTCTGCATCCGATACACAAAAAATGCGGCCTATTGTCCGCAGAACAGATAAGAATAGGACGAGTTCTATCATATGCAGCATGGCGGACAGCAATTTTTGTGGCCCCACTGAAATGAATGGGTCTGTATCCAATCCGCAAAAAATGTGGATAGGATGTGGGCTGAACATGCAGTTGTATGCATGAGGTCTTATCCTGAGAATAGGGCGGCAATATTTCGCCACTGCACAACCCTTGTAAAGTGACAAGCCTGACTTGGATTTCCATAGAAATGAATATAGATGGCATAAGAAGGGCAAGACATATGGTTCTTAACCTGAGCTGTATTTTGATGAAATTTCTGCAAGTCCGCTTTAGTATATGAATCCAGCATTTTTGTCCAGTCCCTTAGGAAACACCCTAATTACTTACTGTTTCCTAATTACACCCTGCTTCTAGGTTAGACAAGCATTGCCATGAAGATCGCCTGTTACCAGTGGCGTAATGGTTGGCACAGCGGGAAATGTGGCATATTTTCATCTGTGATAACCATTAAACAGGAAGTTACCTACAAACATTTGAATTCATGACTGTCACGAGGCCCTTTGTGTGCAGACTAATTTTCTTCTCACTAATTTGCCTTTGGTTTATGACAGTCTTTTGAGATCAGCTTTTCCTTGTATCCGGATACAAAACTAGAACGTATAAAAAAAACTGTCTCCATGCTTACCAAGTTATCATTGCAGCAGTATGAGGGACAGTTATCAAATCTGCTATGTAGGTTTTGTGGTTTAAAAAATGTCGCAAGTGATGAACCAAGTGCAACATTTGGTACGCCTTGCCACATTCAGAAGCAGAAGGAAAAGTAGTCAGGATTACAGATTAGAACACTTCTATGTCTTGTTTATGATATGCGCCTTTTTAAAAAGTCACAAAGTTGCATCTCCATGTCAGGAAACCCCCTGGAGTACTTTTACAGACGTTGGCATATACCAAATCGCACTTTCTTCAAATATATTATTACTGTGTACCATTTATCAAACCCTGCATTCCATAATTCTTCATAAGGCCTCAACAAGTCACAGATAGGGGCTTTGTGCAAACATTTAGTAACTTTTGCATTCCTACACCACTAACTCTAGTTTTGAAAAGTTGGTGGAAAGGCTATGTTAATTGCAAAATCACTTCAGTAAGGGGGTGGTGTAGAAAACTTCTAGCAGCATTTCTAGACAAAAGTATTATGTTTAACCCTTCCAGGAGATCCCAATTTGGACATGTGCCACTTTATTTGGTAATAACTTCAGAACGCTCTTACTTATCCAAGCCATTCTGAGATTGTTTTTCGTGACATATCACACTTCATGTTAGTGGTAAATTTTGGAACTGTAAGGCCTCTTTCACACGGGCGTCATGTTTGACGCCCGGATTGAATGCTGGTGCGTTGCGGGAATATGTGCGATTTTTCCGCGCGTGTGCAAACTTTTATAATGCGTTTTGCACGCGCGTTGGAAAAATCGCCATGTTTGGTACCCAGACCCGAAGCCGGACTTCATCACTGAAGTCCGGTTTCGGGTTGAGTATTCTACCATCACATGGTCCAATCCAATGGTCCAAGCGTGATGGACCATGTGATTGGACCATGTGATGTGACGTCATCACAGGTCCTTTAGCTGGTAGCTAAAGCTTGAAGAGAGAAGACAGATCGCCAACTACGCGATCAAGTGGCTAAGGTAAGTTAAGTTTTTTATTTTTAACCCCTTAATCAACATTATACAAAGCATTCTGTATTGAGAATGCTATTATTTTCCCTTATAACCATGTTATAAGGGAAAATAATAAAGATCGGGTCCCATCGCTTAGCAACCATGCGGGAAAATCGCACCGCATCCGCACTTGCTTCCGGATGCTTGTGATTTTCCCGCAGCCCCATTCACTTCTATGGGGCCTGCGTTGCGTGAAAAACGCAGAATATAGAACATGCTGCGATTTTCACGCAACGCAGAAGTGATGCGTGAAAATCACCGCTCATGTGCACAGCCCCATAGAAATGAATGGGTCTGGATTTAGTGCGGGTGCAATGCGTCCACCTCACGCATTGCACCCGCGCTGAAACTCGCCCGTGTGAAAGGGGCCTAAGGGCACTTTCACACGGGCGAATTTTCCGCCAGCGGGTGCAATGCATCATGTGAACGCATTGCACCCGCACTGAATCCTGACTCATTCATTTCATTGGGGCTGTGTACATGAGCGTTTTTTTTCACGCATCACTTGTGCGTTGCGTTAAAATCGCAGCATGTTCTATATTCTGCGTTTTTCACGCAGCCTTAGCCCCATAGAAGTGAATAGGACTGCGTTAAAAACGCATTGCATCCGCAAGTAAGTGCGGGTGCGTTGCGTTTTTCACTGATGGTTGCTAGGAGATGTTGTTTGAAAACCTTCACTTTTTTATCACGCGCGTTAAAAACGCATCAAAACGCATTGCACCCGCGCGGAACAAAACTGAACAACTGAACGCAATCGCAGGCAAAACTGAATGGCTTTGCCTGTGAAATCGCACAGTTTTCACTGAACGCATCCGCAACGCATCCTGACCTAATCCGGACACGCTCGTGTGAACCCAGCCTAAGAGAGAATAAAATCACAGATTTTTTTTGAATGGTTCACTACAATAGTAAATGCAATATATGGCTAAACCCTCACGCTGATATTAAAATGAGACAGTTCGCCAATATATTCTTATATCAAGAACATACCAGAGCGCGCGCACCCCGTCAAGGTCTCTCAGTGTGACGCGGGACCTAACGCTAACCTACCTATGCCGTATGGACAGTTTATGATACCTGCATAAAGTCCAACACACAGCCAGCAGCTCCCAGTTATCCCCGGCGTGAAGTCACACATACAGTGGTAAGAGGGAGGAGGCTGGGGCAACCTCAGGTTTGAATGTGCCTTTTTTTTATCTATGGGTAACATTCAGGTGCACCTGGGTAACCTGCGTCACATGAGCCCGTTATAGGTGGGACTCACAGCCTCCTCCCATTGTATGTGTGATTTCACACTGGAGGTAACTGGGAGCTGCTGGCTGTGTGTCGGACTTTATGCACCTATCTTAAACTGTCCATAGCGCATAGGTAGGTTAGCGTTAGGTCCCACGTCACACTGAGAGACCTTGACGGGGTATGCAGGCTCCGGTATGTTCTTGCTATAAGAATATATTGGCGAACTGTCTAATTTTAATATCAGCGTGAGGGTTATTCATATATTGTCAATTGCATTTACCATTGTAGTGCACCATTCAAAAAAATCTGGGATTTTTTTGTTTTATAACCCCATCTGCACATTTGTCTTACATGTGGTCCGTTGCGGGCATCCTCCATTGTATGCATTTTTAGCTGGGGATTGCTGTTAGCAACGGATCACATGTGCAGGATTTGCTCCCCCTGTTATAAATGCGCAACAGCATATGGGGTTTTGAGCATTTTCTGCTTTTAAGACCTGTGTAGGGTGTTTTTGTGGTACGTGTGGTCCGCTGCTGGCATCCTCCATTGTATGCATTTTTGTTGGAGATTGTTGTTAGCAACAGATCACATGTGCAGGATTTTGTCCCCGGGTAGAAATGCACAGCATTTGGGGGTTTGAGCATCTCTTGCCATTTAGATCATTTTATTCTGTGATTTTGTTTAACTTTAAGAGACAGCTGAACTACGGTGACCAACAACAGGCAGAAATGTGCCCAGCAGTAGACTAAAAGGGGACTGGAGGCAGACAGTAGGTAGTCAGGGCTGCAGATTGAGCAATGTATGGACTGTGACGGCGGCGTACCCATAGGACGCTCAACCAAGGCCGGACTGGTGCTGAAATGCAGCCCTGGCACACAAACTCCACTAGCCCACATACAGTATCACCCCCTCCATCCCCCTTCCAAACCACGAAATACAAAGGTGCACACTGTAGCAAATTTTGCTGTCCTTAATTACATTGTTAAGACTCATGCACGCGACTGTGCTGTGCACTGCTGTGATGCACCGTAGCTCCGCCCCCTGCCCCATTATAGTCAATAAAGACGGAGCGGCAGCACGGCAGTGCACAGGCACTTGCAGCAGGATGGATCCGGCAGGCTAGATCCGTCCTGCCGCAAGTGTGAAAGTAGCCTTATCCGATAAAAAAAAAATATATATATATTGATTGCCTCAAATCCTGTGGAGTCAAATTTAACCCGTTAGTGACCATCCTGTTTTGAGATTTACTGACCAAATGTTCTTCTTCCTTATTTCATCGTCGCCTTCCAAGAGCTATTTTATTTTTCCGAATATCTAGCTGTGTGAGTGCTTGTAGAGATGAGCAAATTTCAGGTTATGAAATTCGTTCACGCTTCGTTTACTGGTAAAAGGTGAATTGCGTTATGGATTCTGTTACCACGGACCATAACGCAATTCTATGATGGAATGCATAACAGAATGCCTTTAGAGGCACTCCCCTGCAGAACGGATCCATTTTGCCGCCCATAGACTTCTATTATGACAGAATGTATAACGGAATGCCTCTAAAGGCATTCTGTTATACATTCCGTCATAGAATTGCGTTATGGTCTGTGGTAATGGAATCCATAACGCAATTCGCCTTTTAACAGTAAACAAAGCGTGAATGAATTTCTAAATATGAAATTCGCTCATCTCTAAGGGCTTGCTTTTTACGAGACAAGTTGTAGTTTTTAATGGTGTCATTTTGGGGTACACATAACTTTCTGATTAACTTTTATTAACGCTTTCTGGAAAGGAGATGGGAAAAAACAGCACTGCCACTGAGTTTTTTACATTATACATTTTACGGCATTCATTGTTCGGTATAAATAACTCTGGGTCAGTACGATTACAGCGATACCAAATAGATGTATCTTTTTTTTTACGTTGTACTACTTTTGTACAATAAAAAATCTTTTTGCATTGCTGCTATCCAAGACCCATAACTTTTTTATTTTTATTTTCTTTCTATGGAATTGTGTGAGGGATTGATTTTTGCAGAACGACTTGTAGTTTTTATTATCATTTTGGGGTAAATCAAGCTTTTTGGTCGCTTGTTATTAAGTTTTTTTGGTGGCGACTAAGAATAAATAAGCAATTCTGACTTTTTTTTTTTTTACGGCGTTCACCTTAGGAGATAATTTACACGATATTTGTGTAGTGCTGATCGTTATGGATATGGTGATACCAAACATGTGGAGGAGATTTTATTTTTGCAGTTTTTTCATTGAAAAGCGTATTTTTAATGGAAAAAAGTATATTGATTTTTATTGGAATCTTTTTTATTTAATAAATGTTTTTTTTTACCACTTAATAGTCCCACAAGGGGACTATAACAGGAAATCTTTTGATTACTTTTAAAACACAATGCACTATCTCTGTAGTGCATTGCATTTTAATGTCGATGCTATACTGACATTGACCAGTAGGCTGCGCCAGAGAGGCACATCCTACTGGAAAACTCACAAGGCTGTCTTAGGGCCTATACCAGGCCCCAGCAAGCCTTTACACACATTGTAAAAAGGCGTATTTGTGGTCACTAAGGGGTTGAGGCCTGGGAAGAAAGTAAAACAGGCACTTGGGAGCTATAATTGTCCGCAGCTACCCATGTCAGCTCATGCCCAGCAGGACTTGTAATTCTCCATTGCTGACGGGGTAGTTGTTTGACTCAGATGAAAGCATAAACTGTATTTCACCTTCACTGGTGTCTGTGTCACATCATAGCATTGCTTATGCCTCCTCAGCTGTGAAATGCCTGCTATCAACGTCAGACCCGTGGCGTCAGACTGTGGGTAAAGGGCGATGGCATCAGCGTCAGTCAATGGTGTACTGGGTCTGTGATCCTGACCAGAAATCACAGATCCCAGTGGGGTGGTGAGGGGGCAGATTGGGAAGGGGGGGGGGGGGTCTGTTTTTAACAATTTTTCTTTCGTACAGGGTTCCCAGGTTCTGCAGCAGCACCCTGCTTCTGTCACAGAACTGAGCTTGTCAGAGCGGGAGATGCTGGCAAATCCACCCGCCGTTTCCTGACTGGCCAATCACAGTGATTGCCTGCATGGGACCTATGTGATTGCTCCCATGCCAATGAGCTATGCCCGGCAACTGTCAGGGGCAGTTGCAATTGCTTCACTGTCACCTGATGACGCAGTGACAACATGAAGCTGGAAAGTAGCTATATGATTGTCTTTTGTTATTGCTATATTGTTATATTACTTATTACATCCACACAATTGCCATCTTGTGTAGGATGTCTATTGTGGTACTTGTGGTCCGCTGCGGGCATCCTCCACCGTATGCATTTTTGCTGGGGATCGCCATTAGCAACGGGCCACAAGTGCAGGATCTGCTCCCCTGTATATATATGCACAACTGCATTTTTGGGTTGAGCACATTCTGCTTCATGCCACCTTTCAGTTGGTTTGTGTATGTATAATTTTTTGTAGGTGTATAAACTCCCATGTAAATGTAGCCTGTTTTCCATCCACAGGCTACATTTTGGTGCACCTGTGAGGCCTGGGCCATATCAGCCAGTCTTGGGTGGGGCTCACAGCCTTCTCCCTCCTCCCTTCTCCCATTGCAGGCATGGTTACATGCTGGAGGTAACTGAGGAGTCTGCTGCGAGTCGGCCTAATACATTCCTGTAATTTTGCCCACTGGCCCCTGGTATTGCCCATATGGCACAGGTAGGTGCAGGGCTGGCGCCACCCATAAGCAGAGTACGCCACCGCGTAGAGTGCACTTATGCTGGGGGAGCCGGCTCCCGCCCGGGCTAACGCGTCCCTGTGTGCGCACCGCCCGGGCGCAGTATTAAGGCAGACAGTCTGAGCACTTCCCTAGTGTCAGTCCCTGTGGACTGGAGTAGCGCGGCCGAGCTCTGTACAGTCCGCAGGTACAGAAGCTTTTGTTTCCTTTACCTGTCCGGACTGACAGGAAGTGCTCACTTAGTGTGCACTTCCTCTTAGTCTGGCCGGGTACAGGGAACAAATGCTTCTGTACCCGCGGAACCGGACAGAGCTCGGCCACGCTACTCCACAGGGACTGACACTAGGGAAGTGCTCACACTGTCTGCCTTAATACTGCGCCCTACTCCACAGGGACTGACAGGAGGGACAGAGTGACACAAGGGGGGAGGGGGGAATGAGAGTGATGGGGGGGGATGAGAGTGACAAGAAGGGGCGGCCACACCACACCAGAGGGACTGACAGGAGAGAACAGAGTGACACAAGGGGGGCAAGAAAGAGAGTGACTAGGGGGAATAAGAGTAATGATGGGGTAATGAGAGTGACAAGAAGGGGAAAAGAGTGACACAAGGGAGGGAGGTAAGAAAGAGAGTGACTGCGGGGGGGAGAGTTTGACATCCATCACACACACACACACTGCATCCCTTACACACACTGAAACACAATGCATCTCTTAGGCTCCATTCACACGTCCAAGTGTGTTTTGCGGATCCGCAAAACATGGACACCGGCAATGTGCGTTCCGCATTTTGCGGACCGAACATCGCCGGCACTCTCATAGAAAATGCCTTTTCTTGTCTGCAATTGCAGACAAGAATAGGACATGTTCTATTTTTTTGCGGGATGGTAGTGTGGACCCGGGAGTGTGGATAGAAATAAATTGGTCCGCAATTCCGTTCCGCAAAATGCGTAACAGAATTGTGGATGTGTGAATGGAGCCTTACACATGCAAACACAGATTCACAGAACGCACTCTGTACACACATTCAGAAAAACACAATGCATACCTTATACACAAACACAAACTTCTTTCTATCCCTTGCACACACCCACACTGCATCACCTACACACTGGTCTCCCTATACACTCCACACACACACTGCATCCACTACACACACACTGCATCCACTACACACACACTGCATCCACTACACCCACACTGCATCCACTGCACACACACTGCATCCACTACACACCCACACTGCATCCACTGCACCCACACTGCATCCACTACACACACACTGCATCCACTGCACACACACTGCATCCACTACACACACACTGCATCCACTGCACACACACTGCATCCACTACACACACACACACACACACACACACACACACTGCATCCACTGCACACACACTGCATCCACTGCACACACACTACATCCACTGCACACACACTGCATCCACTACACACACACACACTGCATCACCTCCACACACTGCTATCCCTATACACTACATTCCATAAGCACACACATTAGATTCTCTACAGCAACACATAACATCCCCTACACACTTCACCCACTGTGAACAAACTCATGGGTGGAACATGTAGGTGGACTTATGGGTGGGCCTTATGGGCAAACTCTCCTGGGGCCCAGACCTTGAACTGTGTAAAGGGCCCCAAAAAATGGAGCCGCTTCCCGTTCTCCCAGAACATAGATTTTTGCCTCCAGAGAGCCTGTCCCACACCAGACCAGTGGAGCCAGAGCCCATCATCATCCTCATCTGGTTGTAAGTTGGCAATCTAGTACATTATTCATGGGACTAGTCTCTAATTTACCTCACATTAAAGGGACACTATAGTCCCCAGAACCACTGCAGCTTAATGTAGTGGCTCTGGTGTCTATAGCCTGTCCCTGGAGGCTTTATAATGTAAACACGGCGGCACTCGCGTTAGTTATTATGGCAGATCATATGGGTGGGGCATTGTGATGTCACATGGGGGGGGGGGTGGCGGCAAACTTTTCTTTTGCCTAGGGTGGCAAAAATCCTTGCACCGACCCTGGGTAGGTAAGTGTTAGGTCCCGAGCTACTTAAGAAACCTTGGCGTGGTGCTCGGGCTTAAGACATGTCCTCCACTGTAGGACATGTTGACTAATCTCTCAATTTTAACATCAGTTTAAGGGCTTAGTAAGACCGCAGTGTGCGCCTGTTTTGTCTCTTGTTATTGCTATATTGTTATATTACTTATTACATCCACACAATTGCCATCTTGTGTAGGATGTCTATTGTGGTACTTGTGGTCCACTGCGGGCATCCTCCACCGTATGCATTTTTGCTGGGGATCGCCATTAGCAACAGGCCACAAGTGCAGGATCTGCTCCCATGTATATATATGCACAACTGCATTTTTGGGTTGAGTACATCCTGCTGTTCTTACATTATGCCACCTTTCAGTAGGTTTGTGTATATATAATTGCGCAGAATTACTTGTAATCTGGACGTAGTTACGCCCATACAGAGCAAGGGGTTAAAGATGCACCAAATTTATCAATGTTTGCCATTCGATAAATTTGGCTCAAAAAATGCCAACACAGAGTCAAGGAAAACTGACTTCAAATATTTCTCTCATGATAAATTCCACCCGCAGTCTTTTCTTAACTGTGATCTCTGCTTCCTCCCAAGATTAACCACAGAGAATAATCAGTATCTGCTGTATACAGAGAAATGCCAGAGCAACGTTTCCCAGCAAGATTTACATGCATATAGTGCAGGTATCCACTTAGGCTGCATTCTTGATAATATTACATCTAGTGACTGATACAACGAAAGCATAAGGCACTTTGTATTGTGTTTCATAACATGACGCTGTAGCTGTCCTTAACCCCTTAAGGAAACGGCCATATTTCACCTTAAGGACCAGGCCATTTCTTCAAAATCTGACCACTGTCACTTTAAGTGTGAATAACTTTAAAATGCTTTTACTTACCCTGGCCGTTCTGAGATTGTTTTTTCGTCACATATTGTTCTTCACGACACTACTAAAATTGGGTCAAAAAAGTTAATTTTTTTTGCTTCAGGTGTTCCACAACAGTTCTCGGAAGATTGAGAAACAATTTTGGAGTTTAGAATTTTTGGAAAATTTTCCATTATAATCCATTTTTTTCAGTAATAAAGTAAGGGTTAACTGCCAAACAAAACTCAATGTGGGTTTCCCTTATTCTGTAGTTTGCAGAAACACCCCATATGTGGTCGTAAACTACTATTTGGCTAAACGGCAGGACATAGAAGAAGGGGAACGCCATATGGTTTTTGGAAGGCAGATTTTGCAGGACTGGTTTATTTACAGCATGTACCCTTTCAAGCCCCCTGCTGCACCCTTAGAGTAGGAACTCCATAAAAGTGACCCCATCTAGGAAACTACAGGATATGGTGGTTGTTGTTTTGGGACTATTTTAGGGTAAATAATATTTTTGGTTGCTCTATATTACACTTTTTTGAGGCAATATAACAAAAAATGGAAATTCTAAAATTGTTTCTACATTCGCCATTAAGTTTTGTGGAACACCTAAAGGGTTAACAAAGTTTGTAAAGTAATTTTTGAATACCTTGAGGGGTGTCGTTTTTTAGATGGGGTCACTTTTTTGGAGTTTGTAGTCTAGGCTACATCAGGGGGGCTTCTAATGGGCCATGGTGTAAATAAACCAGTCCATCAAAATCTGTCTTCCAGAAACCATATGGCGTTCCCTTCGTTCTATGCCCTGCCTTGTGGCTATATAGCCATTTACGACCACATATGGGGTGTTTCTGCAAACTACAGAATCAGGGCAATAAATATTTAGTTTTGTTTGACTGTTAACCCTTGCTTTATTACCGGAAAATATGGATTAAAACGGAAATTTTGCCAAAAAATGGGTGTTTTGGCACCGTTTTTATTTTTTTAACACCGTTCATTCGAGGGGTTGGGTCTAATGTTATTTTTATAGGGCAGATTATTACGGACGCGCGATACCTAATATGTCTACTTTTTTTTTATTTATTCAGATTTTACACTATATTATCATTTTAGGAACAAAAAATAGATAATTTTACTATCTCCATAGCCTGGCAGCTGCAGATTTTTTTTTTTTTTTGGGGGGGGGGGGGGGATATATAATGTAGGGGCTCATTTTTTGCGGGATGAGATGGCGGTTTTATTGGCACTATTTGGGAGTGCATATGACTTTTTGATCTCTTGCTATTACACTTTTTTTGATGTTAGGTGACAATAAAAATGGCTTTTTGGACATAGTTTTTATTTTATTTTTTTCAAGTCGTTTTTCCAAGGGGTTGGGTCAAATTTGATTTTTATAGAGCAGATTTTTACGGACGCGGCGATGCCCAATATGTATGGCTCTCAGACTTAGGAGACACTAAAACAGGCATCCTCAAACTGCGGCCCTCCAGATGTTGTAAAACTACAATTCCCACTATGCCCTGCTGATAGCTGTAGTTGGGCATGCTGGGAGTTGTAGTTTGACAACATCTGGAAGGCCGCATTTTGAGGATGCCTGCACTAAAACTAATATCATTTTTGGACAAAAAATTGTTTCTGTGCCTCCAAAGTCTGAGAGCCATAGTTTTTTATGTTCTCTAGGGGACTGTCAGGAATTATAAAAATTTAGTACTCCATGGAAGTGTGATACTCCCTGAGGCAATTGATAACGCAGAGGCCTGGATGATCGGGGCACGTGTCACATTGAGTGGTGGTGTCCTTCGGTATCCCCCTCCTTTGACACACTGTGCATCTTTTTTGGGTTCGTCCCTTTTTTCCAGTATGGGGGACCACACCTAGAAAATGTTGGCCAGGGACGACCCGGGTGCCTCCAATTCCCGAGGTACTCCGACCTGCTCTTTCCCGGTCTGAAAAGATCATGTCCTTGAGGACTGCCTCATAGAATTGGAGGAACGTCTCTGTGCTGCCAGCGCTTCGGGATAGTACAAAAGCGTTGTACATGGCAACCTGCATTATAGCTCTGCTGTTTGTTTATGGTTGTTGTCCCGCTGGAAGGTGAACCTCCTCCCCAACATTAAGTCTTTTGCAGCCTCTACCAGGTTTTCCTCCAGGATTGACCTGTATTTAGCTCCATCCATTTTCTCATCAGATCTGACCAGCTTCCCTGTCCCTGCTGAAGAAAAGAATTCTCACAGCATGATGCTGCCACCACCATGTTTCACAGTGGGGTTGGTGTGTTCTGGGTGATTTTCAGTGTTAGTTTTCTGTCACAAATAGCGTTTTGCTTTTACGCCAAAAAGTTTGACTTTGGTCTCAACTGACCAGAGTACTGTCTTCCACGTTTGCTGTGTCCCCTACATGGCTTATGGCAAACTTCAAACAAGACTTACATTAACGCTTACATTAAAAAATGGCTTTCTTCTTGACACTGTTCCACAAAGACCAGATCTGTGGAGTACACGACTAATAGTTGTCCTGTGGACAGATTCTCACACCTGAGGAGTGGCTCTCTGCAGTTCCTCCAGAGTGACCATGGGCCTCTTGGCTGCTTGCTTCTCTAATTAGTGCTCTTCTTAGCTGGGCTGTCAGTTTAGGTGGATGGCCGTGTCTTGGTAGATTTAGTTCTACCATACTCCTTCCATTTTCTGATGATGGATTGCACAGTGCTCCGTAAAATGTACAGAGCTTGGGATATTTTTTTCTAACCTAACACTGCTTTATACTTCTCTACAACTTTATCCGTTGCCTGTCCGGTGTGTTATTTGGTTTTCATGATTCTGTTTGATCACTAATGTTCTCTAACAAATCTCTGAGGCCCTCACAGAACAGCAGTTAGGGCTTATGCACACGAACGTATTTTCTTTCCGTTCCTTTTTTTTAGCGGACCGTATGCGAAACCATTCACTTTAATGGGTCCGCAGAAAGAACGGAAATAACTCACTGTGCATTCCGTTTCCGTATGTCCGCTTGGCCGTTCCGCAAAAAAGTAGTGCATGTCCTATTATTGTCCGCAAATCACAGTCCGTGGCTCCATTCAAGTCAATTGGTCCGCAAAAAATACAGAATGCATACGGAACACATCCGTATGTAATCCGTATTTTCCGGATCCATGCCCACTTTTTCTATGTGTTTACTGTTTACAAACATTACAGTACATTACAGTAATGATTACAAATTTTCTGTTTCCGTTTGCAATCCGCAAAAAACGGATCGCATATGGAAACCATACGGATATGTTTTGTGGCATAATGGAACGGATGCAGACACAAAACTGAAAAAAAACAACTCAGATACAGAACAACGGATCCGTGAAAAACAGACAGCAAAACTAAACGGTCGTGTCGTGTGCATGAGCCCTTATACCAGGCATCCTCAAAGTGCGGCCCTCCAGCTGTTGCAAAACTACAACTCCCAGCATGCCTGAACAGCCTACAGGTATCAGCCTACAGCAGGGCATTGTGGGAGTTGTAGTTTTACAACAGCTGGAGGGCCGCAGTTCGAGGATGCCTGCCTTATACTGAGAATAAATTACACACAAGTGGACTCTATTTACTAATTGGGTGACTTCTGAATGCAATTGGTCACACTGGATTTTATTTCAGGGTATCAGTGGGTACAGGGAGGGGGGAGTACAGGGGGCTGAATACAATATACTGTATGGGGGCAGCGCAAGGAGACGTTATACTGTATGGGGGGCAGCGCAAGGAGACGCTATACTGTATGGGGGCAGCGCAAGGAGACGTTATACTGTATGGGGGCAGCGCAAGGAGACGTTATACTGTATGGGGGCAGCGCAAGGAGACGTTATACTGTATGGGGGCAGCGCAAGGAGACGTTATACAGTATGGGGGCAGCGCAAGGAGACATTATACTGTATGGGGGCAGCGCAAGGAGACGTTATACTGTATGGGGGCAGCGCAAGGAGACATTATACTGTATGGGGGCAGTGCAAGGAGACGTTATACTGTATGGGGGCAGTGCAAGGAGACGTTATACTGTATGGGGGCAGCGCAAGGAGGCGTTATACTGTATGGGGGCAGCGCAAGGAGACGTTATACTGTATGGGGGCAGCGCAAGGAGACGTTATACTGTATGGGGGCAGCGCAAGGAGACGTTATACTGTATGGGGGCAGCGCAAGGAGACATTATACTGTATGGGGGCAGCGCAAGGAGGCGTTATACTGTATGGGGGCAGCGCAAGGAGGCGTTATACTGTAAGGGGCACAGGGGCAGCCGCAAGGAGACGTTATACTGTATGATGCACTGTTATGGGGGGCACTGTGGCTGGCGCACTGTTATGGGGGCACTGTGGCTGACGCACTGTTATGGGAGGGCACTGTGGCTGACGCACTGTTATGGGGGGCACTGTGGCTGACGCACTGTTATGGGGGCACTGTGGCTGACGCACTGTTATGGGGGCACTGTGGCTGACGCACTGTTATGGGGGCACTGTGGCTGACGCACTGTTATGGGGGCACTGTGGCTGACGCACATGTTATGGGGGGCACTGTGGCTGACGCAATGTTATGGGGGCACTGTGGCTGACACATATATAGCATCTTATGCTATATATGTGTCATCCACAGATCCCCATAACAATGTCAGCCACAGTGCCCCCAACACTGTAATCTCTTTAGAAGTAGCTCGACCTGATTAACTATTGTGGTGCAGGCTCCCGGGCAGCTCTCTGTTCCTCCATGTGCCGTCTGCTCCTTCATTCATAAAGTGGGCGGAGCATGGAGGAACAGAGATTAACTACATAAATGCTGGATAAGAGCTGCGGGGCCGGTGCAGTGTTACTCTGCAGTAATACACCGGCCCCGCAGCTCTGATCCAGCATTTATGTAGTTAATCTCTGTTCCTCCATGCTCCGCCCACTTTATGAATGAAGGGCAGACGGAGCACGGAGGAGCAGAGAGCTGCCCAGGAGCCTGCACCACAATAGTTATTAGGTCCTGCTACTTCTAAAGAGATTAACTACATAAATACTGGATAAGAGCTGCGGGGCCGGTGCAGTGTTACTCTGCAGTAATACACCGGCCCGCAGCTCTGATCCAGTATTTATGTAGTTAATCTCTGTAGAAGTAGTCGGACCTTAATAACTATTGTGGCGCAGGCTC
The DNA here is from genome assembly GCA_033119425.1 of Bufotes viridis. Classification (NCBI taxonomy): domain Eukaryota; kingdom Metazoa; phylum Chordata; class Amphibia; order Anura; family Bufonidae; genus Bufotes; species Bufotes viridis. The sequence continues at coordinate 423,048,515 of CM065589.1, forward strand.
CCGGGCAGCTCTCTGCTCCTCCATGCTCCGCCCACTTTATGAATGAAGGGGCAGACGGCGCATGGAGGAACAGAGCGCTGCCCGGGAGCCTGCGTCACAATGGTTATTAAGGTCGGGCTATTTACTACCTGCCCGGCGCCCTGGAATTCGGCCCTGACATGGATGTTTTAGGAGCGGTCGGCACACGTGCGACCGCTCCTATGACGTCATTAAATACCGCGGTTATTAGGAAACTGTGATATCGCCATATCGCAGTTTCTTAATACCGCGGTATATCACAGCCACCGGTATATTGCCCAACCCTAGTCAGGATTGACCACGGCATCTGAGGGGTTAAATGTCCGCAATTGCCATTACTGCCGGTTGCGGAATTACCCACGGGTGTCTGTCCTAAAAAGCAGACGGCCACCCACAGCAGGCATGAGCGGGCACCATCTTTAAACACAGTTGGGCCTAGATAGAAAGATTAAGTTACCTAAAGATGTTATCTCTTCCTTAGATTGGTGGTTACAGGAGGTAAATGTATCCAGAGGTCTGGATTGGAACCCTCAGTGTTCGGCAGTCATAACCACAGATGCAAGCCCCTATGGTTGGGGGGCGCACATGGGGAATGTAAACTGCCAAGGTTCCTGGGAATCAGAGTTTCAAGCTAGATCCTCCAATTTCAAAAAAACTCTTGCCGTTTTTAAGGCTCTTCAATCCTTAGCCCCTTCTATCGGGGGAAAAGATGTAAATACAGTATACTGTCTGATAATACCACTACAGTGTCCCTCAAATAGATCTCTTCGCCACGAGAGTAAACAGACAAGTCAACAGATTCTACTCCCTATCTCCAGCAGACAGACCTCTAGCGGTGGACGCTTTATCTCAAAGATGGGATTGGGACCTGGCGTATGCTTTCCCCCGCTGGCGCTAGTTCCCAGGGTCATCAAGAAGATAAAAGAGGAAAAGGCAAAAGTCCTCTCCTCTCTGAGAGCCATGTCGCTGGGGGATCCTTGGGTCCTTCCGGAGCTTCCCAATTTGCTCTTACAGGGGCCGGTTTGTCATCCGGAGGCGCTCAATCTCCATTTGATGGCTTGGCTTTTGAGACGTTGACCTTAACAGCTAAGGGGTTGTCTGATGCCGTCATCGCCACTTTGCAAGCCAGCAGAAAAGATATTACATCCAAAATTTACGTCAGGATTTAGAGAAAATTTCTTTCCTCAATTAATCTTGCCTCCTTTGCCCTGGGAAAACCCAACCTAGCGGATATTTTGGACTTTCTGCAGAGAGGTATGGAAAAGGGGTTGAAAGTGTCCACACTCAAAGTTCATGTGTCAGCCTTAGGGGCTTTGTTTGGCCAGAAAATTGCGGATCATCAGATTCCTAAAGTCAGTCAAGAGGCTGCAGTTATCTGTGCCTAAACGATCTCCGTCTTGGGACCTTTCAGTCGTTCTCCAATCCCTATGTGTAGATCCCTTATCTGATATTCCTCTCAGGGTGCTGAGAACCCTATACTCAGATCTTAGAAGACAGAATAATTTTTAAGCCGGATCCAGCTTTTCTGCCCAAGGTGATCTCCGCCTTTCATATGTCCCAGGAGGTGGTGCTGCCCTCCTTCTGTACTAATCCTTCTTCTGAGAAAGAAAGGCGGTTTCATATGTTGGATGTACGGAGATGTGTTCTGGAATACATAAACAGGATATAAAGGGGATAAAGTGAGAGGAGACACCATCTCTAGATGCATCAGGCAGGGCATTTCTACAGCTTATATTTCTGCAGGTTTGTCTCCGCCGGATAATCTGAAGGCCCATTTAACTCGGGCGGTGGCTTCTTCCTGGGCAGAAAGGCGAGGTGCCTCCATTGATCAGATTTGTAGGGCGGCTACTTGGTCGTCTCCGCACACTTTTTTCCGTCACTATAGACTGGACGTAGGTTCTCTTTCCTCCTTAGCTTTTGGCCGTAAGGTGCTTCAGGCTGTAGTCCCACCCTAGTTCTTCTCTGGTATTCTCTCTGGTGGTGCTGTCGTGACATGGGGGAAAGCTGCTAATTACTCACCGGTAATTCTATTTCCCTCATAGTCACGACAGCACCATGGAGTTTGCCACCCTTTCTAGCTTGTTTATGCACAAGTGGTGTTCACGGTAAAAAAAAAAAAAAAGTATACAGTTTTTGTCCTTGTTGCTTAAGTTTTGTGTATGATTTCAGGTGTTAACTAACTGGGAGGCTTCCTAGATCTCGGTAATTAACTGATGATTGGGAGGGAAGTACTTCCTTTTGTACTCTGTGTTTCTTGTCCCTAGGGGAGGAGTCCGTCTCTCTGGTGGTGCTGTCGTGACTATGAGGGAAATAGAATTACCGGTGAGTAATTAGCGGCTTTCCCCCATGTCACGACAGCACCACTAAAGAGAATACCAGATTTTTCCTTTCTGCTGGGCAAACAGTAGGTTTTATTGTCACTATTGTGGGTGTATGTATGGCTTTTTGATCACTTTTTATTCAATTTTGCCATTTTGATGTTTATTAGAGCTTTCACTGTATGGGATAAATACTTCTACGTTTTAATAGTTTGGGCATTTTCAGATGTGATGATTATTTTTATTTGTAAAATAGGGAAGGGGATAATTTAGAGGTTTGATTTTTTTAAGTCTTTTCCCTCTTTTTTAATTTTATTTTTAGTCCCAATAGGGGAAATGAACATGCGATTATTAGATCAATCATAGATTGCTATAGTTTCCTATCACAACCTGTGGTAAAACTAATATGGTTCACTTATGGACCGGGCTCATTTTTACCCTAAGGACCAGGCCATTTTTTGCAAATCTGACCAGTGTCACTTTATGTGTGAATAACTATAAAACGCTTTTACTTATCCAGACCATTTTGAGATTGTTTTTTCTTCACATATTGTACTTCATGACACTAGTAAAATGGAGTCAAACCAATTCATTTTTATTCATATAAAAAATACCAAATTTACCAAAAATTTGGAAAAATTTGCAATTTACAAAGTTTCAATTTCTCTATTTCTCCAATACATAGTAATACCGCCAAAAAGTTATTAATTTACATTCCCCATATGTCTATTTCATGTATGGATCATTTTGGAAATGCCATTTTAGTTTTTGGGGACGTTACAAGGCTAGAGGTTTAGAAGCAAATCTTGAAAATTTTCCGAAACTTTTTAGGGATCAGTTCAGGTTTGAAGTCACTTTGTGAGGCTTACATAATAGAAACCACCCAAAAATGACCCCAATCTAGAAACTACACCCCTCAAGGTGTTTTTACAGGTGTTTCACAAGAGTTAATGGTAAATGGGGCTAACATTTCAGAATTTTGATTTTTTTTTCGCAAATTTTCCATTTTAATAAATTTTTTCCAGTCCTTTAGCAAGGGTTAACAGCGAAACAAAACCCAATTTTTATAGCACCGATTCTGTTTTGCAGAAACACCCTATATGTGGTCATAAACTACTGTATGACCACGCAACAGGGCGTAGAGTGAAAGGAGCGCCGTGTGGTTTTTTGGAAGGCAGATTTTGCTGGACTGGTTTATCTAATCCATGTCCCATTTGAAGCCCCCCTGATGCCAATCCCCCCCCCCGGAGTAGAAACTCCCTAAAAGTGACCTCATTTTGAAAACTACAGGATAAGGAGGCTGTTTTGTTGGGACTATTTTTAGGGTACATAAGATTTTTGGTTAATTCTGAAATTTCATAAAAATCCAAAAAGACAGTCCACGATTCTTTAGTGTGTTGCGCGGGAAGGGGCTATCCCCATGTATTAGAAGAGAAATCCCAGCAACAGTTGCTTCTGAAGAGTGTAGGTTTATTTCATCAAAGGAAATAATGCAATATTCATAGGACACGTTTCGGCTTGTCCAGCTTTTCTCAACCACACTTAAGTACCGGGACATCATGACGTACCAGTACATCATGTGTCCCCGACAGGTTAAAGGGGTTTTCTGGGATTTGGTCCTTTTTGTTTCCCCACCACGGGTGTGTTTGGGGCAGGGGGGGGGGGGAGGGGGATTTATAATAAAGAATTGCCTTTTAACTTTACACATTGTTTTCTGTGCTGACCATAGGAAACTTTACCGTAATTCAAAGTCAAGACAGTCATTGCACAAACTAATTATAATAAAAGGTAAATTAAATACACCATCATGTAATCTGCTGTAAGTAAGGGTGGTTTCGCACTTGCGTTACACCATTCCGTTATAGGTTCTGTTTATAACTGGATATAAAGGAATGGCCAGATGGAATGCAAAACGGAAGCCTTTAAGAGGCATTCCATTTTGATCCGTCCTAATAGAAGTCTATGGGCAAGAATAATGGATCTGTCTGGTTTCCGTTATGCAGGGCGGAAACAAAATTCTATTAGGACAGATCAAAATGGAATGCCTCCTAAAGGCTTCCGTTTTGCATTCTGTCTGGTCATTCTGTTATAAATGGAACCTATAACGGAATGGCATAAGTGCGAACCCACCCGAAAAAATATACAGTAATTCTGTTATGTCTCTCTGAGCCATTCTGTATGGCACTGTATTGTAGCAGACCAATATTATATAGATAGTAAGCATAACCTTCAATTTATAGGCATTTCAATATATTTGACACCTCAAAACTATACATATGAATCTAGAAGACGTTTATTGTTCTCTCGATTGTGTTTAATAAATACATTTCATAGAAATCAAAGAAAAAATTAGTTATGAAAAGAAGCGGTTTCCCTTCAGAACTGTGCTAGTGTTCAGCTTGGAGAAGAGTGGGTGTCAGACCGGGCCACAGGCTTCTTCTTTGTAGTATGCCATCTCAGATCCTTCTGGCTCCATGCACAGGTTTGATTTCTGGAGCATTTTTGGTCCTGTCATACCAATGATCAATGCCCCTATTGGTGCCGTGATTAAAATACCAAGGAAAGCCACGGTCAGCACATCCATGCCATAGTCTTCAAACTGTTTGTTTCCAGTGTTTCTTGCCATATCCAGGGCCACAGAGCCAATCGCAGCCTGAATAAAAACAATACAACGTATTTCAAGATGATATCAAACCAGAAATCACCAATATTTAGTCCACTGCTTACTTGTCCACAAACTGAAACGACATTAAAGGCTTTGCTGCCTATTTTAGTAAATACAAGCATTTTCTTCTTAAAACTCTGGCTTGTGTTCTTCCTCTGGTATTCTTCACAGAAATGCATGATTAAATTGATAACCGGGAGCTACCAGATAGGGGTGTGTGACAAGGTCAGACTGTGCAGGGACACACCCCTTTTAATAATGAGATTTGTAACACCCTGGTGTTAATTCATTAATAAATATTAAAGGTGTTGTCTCACTTCAGCAAATAGTATTTATTATGTAGAGAAAGGTAATACAAGGCACTTACTAATGTATTGTGATTGTCTATATTGCCTCCTTTGCTGGCTGGATTCATCTTTCCATAACGGCAATCCATCAGTGGTGGTCGTGCTTGCGCACTATAGGAAAAAGCACCAGCCTTTGTGCGGTCCCAGTCCCCGGAGAGGTCAATGTTTTTTCCTATAGTGTGCAAGCACGGTCACTGCTGCCGGATTGCAAGGTGGTCGTAACCATGGATACGAGCAGTGTATAATGTGATGGAAAAATGGATCCAGGAAGCAAAGGAGGCAATATGGACAATCACATTACATTAGTAAGTGCCTTGTATTAACTTTCTCTACATGATAAGTGCCATTTGCTGAAGTGACACAACCCCTTTAGGGAGGAATAAAACAGCAAAACATTAAAAAGATGCTTGGGAAATGCCTTCTTTAGTAAATGAAATAACAGACATGGTAACAGGTCCTCTATTGCTACATTTCCAAATTTTCTTTAATAGTGTATGAATAGAAACCAAGTGTATTTGGATTATAGGAGTAGATTTAGTAATAATTTAAAAAATTTGTCTCAAATACTGGTGTGAATGAGGCCTAAGGCGGATCGCTACTGCAGGAAACTCTGCCTTCAGATTTGGTTGCAGAGGAAGACCCCATAAATTAAAGAACACCCCTTTTACAAGGGTAATAACCATTTTATATAATGATGGTTTATTGGTAGGATGTCCCATCACTTATGATTGGTGCAGGTCCAACCCCCGAGAATGAAGGGGCTGCAGTGCTGTTTTGTGTAGCGATGACTGCAGTCTCCTGCACAGTTGGATGGGAGGGATCCCGCTGTGCAGGGAAAACTAAGAGTCGGATTTTCAGAATCTGTGGGTGCCCCACATGTCAGACCCACCATCACACGACAGTGAAAAACGTGTCATGCACATTTTTTTAACAGGTCACACGTTCATTCTAAGAATAATGGGGTTATTGATGCGTCTGTACATCGCATTGCACCAGCGCGATAAAAACTGAACGCGATATCAAACAAAACTGAATGTACTTGCTTGCGAAGTCGCACAGTTTTCACTGAACGCATCCACAATGCATCCGGACCTAATCCGCTCACGCTTGTCTGCAAGAGGCCTAAGGGTCCTTCAGAGACTGGGGCTGCCCACACCTCTGTCTAGTGCAGAGTCCTGGCACCATGTTCCTCAGTTCTAAACTCGTCCTATACCATTTCAGTACCTTCTATCCCTTCTTTTTTTTGCTTTAATTGTTATTTCCAAAATTTCCAAAAAGTAAGGTTCCAGTAATGACTTTGTTCACATAGATCAGGGATCAGCAACTACCGGGACTCCAGTTGTTCAGAAACTACAACTCCCAGAATGCTTCATTCACTTTTATGGGAGTTAGAATAACAGCCGAGCATGCTTGCATGCTGGGAGTTGTAGTTTCACAGCAGCTGGAGTGCCGAAGGTTGCTGGTCTCTGACATAGATAATCATATAATGTATCTGCCGGGGAGTACGTCACGGAGATTGAGGGCTTGTATAGACCGGGCTGCTGCCGGCTGTATCATACAGCAGACATCCGGCCGCAATGACAGGGAATGGTGATCGTGCCGAACCCCGTCATTTAACCACTGCCAACACCAATCCCGGCATCTGTGAGGTAAGGCAGAGGGTTGCAGCGCCCTCTGCCTTCTGATCAGAGCTCCTGCAGTGAAATCATGGGCTCTGGTCGGTTACCATGGCAACCTGGACATTCTGAAGCTTCCCAGAGCTGCCACGGTGAGCTCTCTACTAAGCATCCTATTCACCCTAATAGAGCTCTAAAATGTTTTTTTTTACATATTTTACATATAAAAATATATTAACAATAAAAAAACATATTATGTATCGCCGCGTCCAAAAATGTCTGAACTATTAAAATATAAAAAAAAAAAAACTCCTGTGCGGTGAACACCATAATGGGAAAAAAATTATAATCACACAAGAAAAAAAGTTGAATTAGGCCTCTTGCACACAAACTTTTTTTTTTTCGTTTCCATTCCGTTTGCGGTACCATTCATTTCAATGGTTGCGCAAAAAAATCCGGAATGTACTCCGTATGCATTCCGTTTTTGTTCTGCTGAAAGATAGAACTTGTCCTATTATTGCCCGCAAATAACGATCCGTGGCTCCATTTTAGTCAATGGGTCCACAAAAAATACGGAATGCATACGGAACACATTCGTATGTCTTCCATTTTTTGCAGATCTATGCCCACTTTGCCCATGTGTTTACTGTTAAAACACATTACATCAATGATCAAAAATCTTATGTTTCTGTTTGCGATTCGCAAAATGGATCACATACGGAAACCATACAGAGATTTTTTGCGGAACAACAGATTGGAAACGGAACAGAAACACAACGGAAACAAAAAAAGGAACAACTGATCTGTGAAAAATGGACCGCAAAACACAGAAGTCATACGGTCGTGTGCAAGAGGCTTACAGTGATCAAAAAGTAATACGTACCACAAAAATTGTATCTCTAAAAACTACAGTTCTTTCGCAAAAAACAACCTGTCATACATCTTTCTAGACCGAAATATAAAAAAGTAATTGGTGTCAGAAAATGGTTATGCAAAGAAAATGTTTATTTTTTCAAAGGTTTTCATTTTTTTTAAAGTAGCAAAACAAAAAAGAAAAAAAAGAAAAGAAAAGAGACTACATAAGTTTGGTATGTCTGTGCATGCCCTGATGTAAAAACCCCACAAACCTTGATTTTGTCTCCCCCCCCCCCAACCTTCCAAGAGTCACAGCTTTTTACATTTTTGGTTCACATCCATAGTAGGGCTTATTTTTTTGCAGGACAAGTTCTATTTTTTTAATAGCACTATTTAATTTACCATATCTTGAATTGAAAAAAACGGAAAAAAATCTTTTGGGAGTGAAATTGTTTTGTTTTTAAGGCGTTCACTGTGCACTAAAAAGGACACAATGATGTTATTCTGCTAGCCGGTAAGATTATGGGGATACAAAATATATGTAGTTTTTATTATGTTTTACTGCTTTTACAACTATAAAGACCTTTAAAAAAAAATTCTTTGCATCACCATATTCTGACAACCATAACTATGTTTTATATTTTTATTTGTCTTCTGTTACTGAAGTCACTGAACAGAAAAAATATTTTTATGTTAATAGTTTGGATTTTCAAACGTGGCAATGCCCATCGGTCCTGATGCCATTGATGCAACTGACAGTGGTGTCTGAGGAATTAAATGACCGTGATCGGAGTGATCACTGATCCCAGTCACTGCTGGAGTCTGCTGCATTATACTATTACACTCTATGGTATTTTTATAGGCTGCCTGTCAAACCCTACCACAGACAGAGCTTAGAAAGCAGCTTACTATGACAGGCCTGGGAGCCTTTACAAAGGCCTCAGGCTGTCATAGCAACAGACTGGAGCCCCACAATTTTGCTGCGGGGCTCCTTCTGTCTGACCACTCAGATGCCACAGTCGTTATTGACTGCGAGGTGCTAAATGACTGGGATCAGCTTGCATTATTGAATCTGGGTGTCTGCTGTATTATACAGTTGGCAGCCGCTGCTTATGGAGCAGGCTCAGCTAGTGAGCTCACTCCATACATCCAATGCCAGCTAATGCCATATATGTACTGCATTAAGTATTTATTAACCCTTTAAAAATGAGACTTTTGTATAACTTACCAGTAAAGTCTCTTTCTCGCTCTTCCTTGGGGGACACAGGAAACCATGGGTATAGCTCAGCTCCCTAGGAGGCGTGACACTAAGTGAAAGCTGTAAGCCCCTCCTCCAGCAGCTATACCCCAGCCTGGAGAGAGAGACTACCAGTTGCGTGTCCAAGTAGTGAAAGATAACCACCAACCGGAAAAAAACAACAACTGTCAAGCACCCAACGAGGGCAACCAGAACCATAACCAATGACCGATGAAGGGCAGGTGCTGTGTCCCCCAAGGAAGAGCGAGAAAGAGACTTTACTGGTAAGTTATACAAAAGTCTTGTTTTCTCGCCCATATTTCTTGGGGGACACAGGAAACCATGGGACGTTCCAGAGCAGTCCCAGAAGGGAGGGACCACAACTCCCAGGCTAACACCCGAAACATCAGGGGACCGCCGCCTGCAACACCAGACGGCCCAAAGCAGCGTCAGCCGACGCATGAGTGTGCACCTTGTAGAATTTAGTGAAGGTGTGCAAGGAAGACCAGGTGGCTGCCTTGCACAACTGTCCCACCAAAGCCCGATGCCTCTGAGCCCAAGACGCACCAACCGCTCTGGTTGAGTAAGCAGTAACACCGAGGGGCGGAACCCTGCCCTTGGCTCGATAAGCCTCGGAAATAGCCATTCTGACAAAACGGGCGACAGCAACCTTAGAGGCCGCCATCCCCTTGCGCGAACCCTCCGGAACCACAAACAGGGAGTCAGTACGCCGGAAGGAACTAGTGACCTCCAGATAAAGTCGCAGATCCCTGACCACATCCAGACGATGAAGTTCTCGTTCCCGGAGGTGGGAAGGGGAAGGACACAAGGAGGGGAGGACAATATCCTCGTTCAGATGAAAGGCGGAGACCACCTTAGGGAGGAATAAAGGAACCGGGCGAAGGACAACCTTATCCTGGTGGAACACCAGAAAAGGTTCCTAACAGGAAAGCGCCGCCAACTCGGACACCCTCCTGAGGGAAGTGACAGCCACGAGGAAAATAACCTTGCAGGACAGGAGACGTAGAGAAACCTGCCACAGCGGTTCGAAGGGGGAAGACTGGAGAGCAGAGAGAACCAGGTTCAGATCCCAGGGTGGTACCGGAGGTCGGTACGGAGGAACCGAGTCCACACCCTGGAGAAAAGTCTTGATAGGTCCGAGGGGGGCCAAGGGACGCTGGAAGAGAATGGACAGTGCCGAAACCTGACCCTTCAGAGAACTAAGACCCAGCCCGTGGTCGAGCCCAGACTGAAGGAAGGACAGAACAGTGGGGAGAGAGAAACGGAGGGGAGGAATCCCCAAGTCAGCACAGAAACCCAGGTAAGTCCTCCAGGTCCTGTAATAGATCCTGGAAGAGGACGGCTTACGGGAGCGGATCATGGTACGAACCACGTCCGCGGAAAAACCCTACGCGTCAAGACGGTGGTCTCAATAGCCACGCCGTCAAACGTAGGGACTTAACGCGGGTGGAAGATTGGTCCCTGAGAAAGCAGATCTTCTCTGATAGGCAGCGGCCAAGGCGCGTCCCCCAGGAGCAGCATGAGGTCGGCGTACCAAGACCGGCGAGGCCAGTCCGGAGCCACTAGGATCGTAGGAATGCCCTCCGTCGCAATTTTCCGAAGGACCTTGGGCAGGAGGGGAATGGGCAGAAAAATGTACGGAAGGGCGAAGTCTCGCCACGGAAGAACGAGGGCGTCGGCACCGCACGCCTCCGGATCCCTGGCCCTGGACAGATAAGTGGGAACCTTGTGGTTGAACTTGGAGGCCATGAGGTCCACGTCCGGACGACCCCAACGACGGCAAACGTCCGCGAACACCTCCGGGTAAAGAGACCACTCGCCCGGATCGATGGTGGTGCGGCTGAGAAAGTCCGCCGCCCAGTTCTCCACCCCGGGAATATACTCCAATCGAGACCAAGTGCCCTGGACTGACTGGGGAGGAAATACCCCTCCCCAGCCCAGTAAGCTGGCGTCGGTGGTAACCACCAACCAGTTGAGCGGAAGGAAGGACTTGGCCTGGAGAGGGGTCCGTAACCACCAGCGGAGGGAGGACCGAACCCGAGGAGGGAGACGGAATGGGCGGTCCAGAGTCGCCGACGACTTGTCCCAGGCGGAGAGGATCGCCCTTTGAAGGACACGGGAGTGGAATTGCGCAAATGGGATTGCCTCGAAGCAGGCAACCATTTGGCCTAGGACCCGCATGCAGAGACGGAAGGACGGGCGATGGTGGAGAAGGAGATCCTGAACCGCCCGGTGGAGGGACAGACGTTTTTCCGGAGGAAGGCGGACCTCCGCCGCTTCCGTGTCCAGGAGCATCCCCAAAAAGACTAGCTGTCTGGAAGGGGTAATGGAGGACTTGGGGAAGTTGATGACCCAACCGAACCTCGCCAGGGTCTCTAGAGTGAGATCCACACTGGCGGACGCCTGAGTAAGGGATGGAGCCTTGATGAGGATGTCGTCCAGGTACGGAAGCAGAAAAACTTCCCTGGAGCGGAATAAGGCCAAGACCAGAGCCAGGACTTTGGTGAACACCCGAGGGGCTGTCGCCAGACCAAAAGGGAGGGCGACAAATTGGTAGTGATCGGTCCCGACGGCGAAGCGATGGTGATACCGGGCTACCGGAACATGAAGGTAGGCGTCTTGGAACGGAGGGACTCCATCTGGAACCGCCGAAGGAGGAGAAAACGGTTTAGCCACTTGAGATCCAAAATGGGCCGCACCGAACCTCCCTTTTTGGGAACTACAAAGAGGTTCGAGTAGAACCCTTTGAACCGTTCCTCTGGGGGCACGGGAGTAATCACGCCCCTGTCCAGCAGGGTGCGAACGGCCGCGGAGAAGGCCGCCGCACACTTGGGGTCCCGCGGAGGACGGGACCGAAAGAATCGATCCGGAGGGAAGGAGACGTGAGCCCGCCAGACGTCCCTGAAAAGGAGGAGGCGGCCCCCCACCCGAGTGGGTGGGGGCGCACCTTCAGGCGGAAGACTGTTTTGCCGCGGCAGGGTGGGCAGCCTGTGACTTGCGCCAGGAGGGCTGTGCACGAAAAAATGGCTTCCGGCGCCTATCCTGGGAGGGGCAGATGCAGCGGCTGCGGGACAAGCCCCAGAGGTCCTGCGGGAGGGCCAAAAGCGAGACATCCCCGGACGTCCACGAGGAATGCCCTTGGCCCGGGGCTGCGGAAGGGGAGTGCTTTTTCACCACCCGTGTCTTCCGAAATAGGTTCGTCCAAGCGGGTCCCGAATAGACGGGAACCCGCAAAGGGCAGCCCCGCCAAGGAACGCTTTGAGGCGGCGTCCGCCGTCCAAACCTTTAACCAGAGCTCCCTCCTGACGGAAACGGCCAAGGCAGAGGAGCGGGCGATAAGAGCTCCAGCATCAAGGGAGGCCTCACAAACAAAGTTCCCCGCCCGAACAATAAGCTGGGCCAAGGAACGGAGGTCCTGGATCGGGATATCTGAATCCAAGTCCTGTTCAAGCTGCAGACCCCATGCAGAGATCGCTTTGCCCGCCCATGCGGAGGCAAAGACCGGTCTAAGGGCAGAACCGGAGGCAGCAAAAATGCCCTTGGAGAACGACTCCATACGACGGTCCTCAGCTGACTGAAGGGAGGAGCCGTCGGGGACAGGAATGGCCGTGGTTTTGGACAGGCGTGCCACAGGGGGGTCCACTTTAGGCGGGGACGACAAGGTGGCAACAACATTGGCCGGAAAGGGATAACATATGTCCATTTTCTTAGGAGTGGCGAAGCGGGCGTCGGGGCGAGCCCAAGCTTTAGAAACCACAGAAGAAAAATCTGAGTGGATTGGAAAGACTTTGGAAGCCTGCTTAGGGCGGAAAAAGGAAACGCTGGCAGGGTCAGAGCTAGGAGGGTCGTCATGCACCTTAAAGGTGTCACGAATATTAGAGATGAGTTGACCCACCGCGGAGGCTAGCTTAGACGGCAGAGCCGAGTCCATTTCCAAATCCGAATCCGCCAGTTCACCTTCAGAGGGCGAATCCTTTGGAGAGGAGAGGCCCGACTGAGTATGCACGCGCGGCGGGGAGAGGGACGCATCTGAGGAGGATGCGCGCTCAACTCTGAGACGCTTCTGAGAGTGCCTAGCTCTGGAAGGTTAACTGATTGGGGGTGAACCGGTGGGAGCAGCGGAAGCGTTGGGCCCGGAGGGTGCGACAGGAGGTGTGGCAGCCTGCGGGGTAGGAGGCCTATCCACAAGGCGGCCTACGACATGGGTGAGACTTTCCACGGCCTGGGACAGGGATCTAGCCCATTCAGGTGGCTCAGAGGGGACGGAGGGCGGCGCTGCGGGCGATTGACGCTGCAGCGGGGCCTGGCATGCAGCACAATGCGGATCAGACTGCCCACGGGGGAAGGGTTCCCTGCAAGCGGTACAGGCATGGTACCAAGGCTTGGCGGCCCCAGAAGGGTCTGACATGCTGGAGGGAGCACTAAAAGGGTTAAACCCCAGGAAAAAAGGGAAACAGGGGCCTACACCCAAACAGGTCACTGGAGTGGTGGGGGTTAACTGTCCTACCGGAGCCTGAAGTGGCGCACAAAGGTAGCAACAGCAGCAGAGCAGCGCAGACTGAGGTAAGCTGTTGAGAGGAGGATGGCAGGAGCAGCAGCAGAACGAGGTCCCCGGAGGTCCGGCAGCGGCGGTGATGACGCGATGAGCAGCACAGCAGCGCGGCGGGAAGGAAGCTCCGCCCCCCTGGAGAGAGCCGCGCACGGCAAAATTGGTTAACCCCCGAGGCGCTGCAGTGCGGGCTGCTGCAGGGGAGCGCCGAGTGAGGGCAGCCGAAGCAGGATGCCGGCCCACAAGGTAGGGTAGTTAGTAGGTGGCCACCGCCCAGCTCAGGAGCGTATGGCCAGAAGTCTGCCAGATGCCCGATACTGTGAAAAAAAGTCAGGTGCCGCGGGAAAGAGGACGGCACCCGACCATTAAACCCCGAGGTGCACAGGCGCATGAGAGTGCTCCCTGATTGTGAGCCCGCCAGATCCTGTGGGGGAACCGCCAGGAAATGCTCAAATGGGAGGTGGCCGGGCAGCCTGTAAGCCCTTCATGAGGAAGGGCTAGAACAGAGGGGAACTGATGGAGTATTGGCAGTCTGGACTCCATGCAGGAGCCAGGGGTTGACTGTCCTACCGGGTGGCAGTGGGGAATTAGAGGAATCCCCTGTGAACACCGAGGGGCGGTGTATGTAGCAGCGGAGGGATTGGGGGGGGGGGGGGTAGGGGGAGTCAGGGCTGGAGTAGCCACTCTCACCGTCCGCTGTCTTCACCCTCGTTCCATCCAGCAGGGTCGCCCCTTCAGCTACTGGCACCGCAGTGGCAGGAAGCTGGGAGAGGGACTTGGCGTGCAGGCAACCCTTGCGCTGGCGGGGTGTAGGGGAGCTAGTGCTGCCCAGATCCACCTTGCCTTCTGTGGGGGAGGCGGCAGTGCGGTTGCCGGCACTGGCGCAGCTAAACCCCGGGAGAAACAGAGAGGTCTAGTGCGTCTCTGTTGTCCCAGATGATCTAGAAGAAATGGAAAAAATAGAATAATCAAAAATAAAAATGACAAGGAGAACAGCCCTGCAGAGAAGGGAGTGTCTTGCCTCCTTGGACACTAAGCAAAAACTGGTAGTCTCTCTCTCCAGGCTGGGGTATAGCTGCTGGAGGACTACTTAGTGTCACACCTCCTAGGGAGCTGAGCTATACCCATGGTTTCCTGTGTCCCCCAAGGAATATGGGCGAGAAACATAAGTATGGCCATACAAGAATAGATCCTAGCCCAACTATATAGGGTGTATGGGTTTACCAGGGTGAATTGTAGTGCTGAATAAAATACTGATTTCACGAATAAAAAGATATCAAGATCAATGAGCGTTTCTTGATTGCAAGACAGAAAATAGTTTCTGCTAGCCCATTTTTGTCCTGCCATATAGTATTTAATATATTTGCAAATCTCATTTTGTTTCAAGACGTAAGAGGGATTCCTTTCCTCAATACACAGAAGTTACAAATACCGCCCTTACCTGAACTGTAGCTTTCGGCATCCATGCCAAAGAAATAAACACTTTTTCTTTCATATTGAAACCTGCCCAGGTAACCATCAGGAAAGTGAAGCATATTCGTATGATCAATGCAATTCCAAGGGTGGCAACACACAGTCCTTAAATGTAACCAGAAAAAACATTTGTTTTTAAATCTTCCTTCAATTAAAGTGCAATTACTGTTTTACTAATAATATGGACGCCTAAAACCTATATACTTTATTAATAATCCTTTAAAAATAAGGAGGAAAGGAACACAGCCTTCCACCGATAGCACAAAGCCGGCTGATGAAGTGCCAGTGTACCGTCAACTTATGGACACATTCAACCGATAAACCAAATGTATACACGTACAAATGTTAAAGATATACCACACGGCCAGTTGGTCATCAATATAAAAGCAGGATTAGTGAATATAAAGGGGGGAGGTCGGTCTACAGTATGTGTAAATATAGGCCCTACTAAATACCCTACATAATCCCCTAGACCAGGCATCCTCAAACTGAGGCCCTCCAGATGTTGTAAAACTACAACTCCCAGCATGCCCAGACAGCCTACAGCTATCAGGCTACAGCAGGGCATAGTGGGAATTGTAGTTTTACAACATCTGGAGGGCCGCAGTTTGAGGATGCCTGCCCTAGACTATCCTGTGCCCGGAAGTGATCCCTGATGGTCAGAGATGATCACCATGGTAAGATGGACCATGTGATGTGACGTCATCACAGGTCCTTTAGTTGTTAGCTGATGCTGGAAAAGAGAAGACAGATCGCAACTACGCGATCAAGTGGCTAAGGTTAGTTAACTTTTATTATTTTGAACCCCTTCCTCTTAATTTTACTAAGCATTCTTTATTATAAATGCTATTATTTCCCCTTATAACCATGTTATAAGGGGAAATAATAAAGATCTGGTCCCGTCTCTTAGCAACCATGCGGGAAAATCGCACTGCATCCACACTTGCTTGTGGATGCTTGCGATTTTCCCGCAGCCCCATTCACTTCTATGGGGCCTGCATTGCGTGAAAAACGCACAATATAGAGCATGCTGCGATTTTCACGCAATGCAGAAGTGATGCGTGAAAATTACCGCTCATGTGCACAGCCCCATAGAAATGAATGGGTCCGGATTCAGTGCGGGTGCAATGCGTCCTCCTCACGCATTGCACCCGCGCGGAAAACTCGCCCGTGTGAAAAGGGCCTAAGAGCTTATGCACACGGCAGTTACTTTTTTTGTGGTCCGCAAATTATGGATTTGAAAAAAAAAAAAAAAAAAAAAAAAAAACTGTCTGTGAAACTGACAAGAATAGGTCTTGTTCTATTTTTTTTTTGCGTGTATCGCGGAATGGACATACGAATGTGTACAGCACACGTGTACTGTCCGCATCCTTTGCAGCCCCACTGAAATAAATAGGTTCGCATCCAACCCTAACAAAATGCAGATGGGATGCAGACAAAACACACCGTCGTGTGCATGAGTCCTAATAAGGAGCTTCAGAACACTGACTTTTTATGCCAAAATTTTGGCGCACATGGAATGATACATTTTTCCCTTCCCCTTTGAAGGGGATTCAGAGCTCTGTGTTAGAAAAACTGAGCTCCGACCACTACTCAATGTAATTTTAAATACAGCACCATTCCTCCTGGAAAGATAAAATACAACTGACATCTCCACACTGCCAGTCATACTGTTACAGGTTCCAGTTACCTACGGTCTCTGGCCTCAATGAAGAAACTGATATTTCTGCTCCAATCAGGCTGAAGAGCAATGGCTGGAAAATATCCCACCCCACTGCAATTATGTCTTCAACCACTGCCTGCAAAAGAGAAGTGTACGGGTTAGGATTCCCACATGGCAGCAAAGAAAACAGGAACGACACACAGGACATAACCAAATGCACTCTCCTGCTCAGAAGTGGCTCCCGACAGCTACACCTATTACCCGCAGGAGCATACAGTCCTGCAATTTCCACAGACTAAGGGCACATTCAAACGGCCGTATGCTGTCCGCAAAAATGCGGATCCGTTTTTTTGCGGATTAGATGCTGCCCTATTCACTTCTATGGGGCCCTTTTTTTCCATTCCACAGCTCCGTAAAACAAATGAAACATGTCCTATACTTGTCAGTGAAAATCAGGACATGGCCCCATTGAAGTCTATGGGTCAGCAAAAAACGAAAAGCAATCAGTTTTTTTGCGGACATGCTGAACTGTCCACAAAAAAACGGATCTGCGTTTTTGCAGACAGCATACGGCCGTCTGAATAAGCCCTAACATTAGCAGAAGAAGGAGTCATGTAAGTCATATGATGCCCTCTCCCCAAAAAGAGACTTTGTCAGATGAAAATTCTTTCCTTCACATCAGAAAAGAACTATTCTACGGGAGTTTCAGTCCTTTGGTTTAAATGAGCGGTACACAAGTCTGATATCACTTTGCATGATGACAAGCTTTGTCTAAAGTAGTACCAACCCGGACCACCTGAATTTGCTGCCCAAATGCACAGTACCAAATGTTGGTGGAAGATAATTAAAGGGCTTGTCCCATGACAACTCATCCCCTGGGTACAGGATAGGGGCTAAACAGCCCTTTACACGGGCCGAGAATCCGGCAGATAATTCCTAATGAGCGTTCATAGGAATGCTCGTTAGAAATTATCTGGAAGTCTAAAAGTGCTAAATGCTGTTACTCTGCCCCCTCGAAGAAGCCGGAAGGTGAAACGTGCGTTGGGTTGTGGCGGCAGAGTAACAGCATTGCGGTTGGTATTGTATTCATGCCTTTGTCAGTCCGGTCTTGGTGTAGAGTGCCCTTTACCCTGTGTATTTCTGTAGAATGTAGATGTACCATGTTGTAGGTATGTGCTTGTTAGCTTTATAGGATTGATCTTGAATCTACGCGGGTAGGTAGTAGGATGATCCTACACCCATCTTAAGCACTTTTACTACAAATGGTTAATAATATATGTGTGTATTAGGACCACTGCCGTCTTATATAGCTGGTATTATGCCAGTCACCTTATCTGCTGCTTCTCTGCCACATTTGATATGCATTCTTTTATAGATATGTTTACAATAAAGCAGTTTTTTAGTACCTTTATGTGGTGTACTAGTGTTGTGTTGAACTGTTACCACACATTTGTCGTGGATTTTCATTGGATAGATATATTTTTGGTGTTGTAGAGATAAGATAACGCAAAGATTTTCACAAGTTTTGTGTTTTTGACCTGCACCTGGTTTTGGTTCACAACTACTGACAAAAATAAGTGATCAAAAACTGATGAAAACAATGGGTCCGCAAATAAATGCAACCAGGACATGGACCACATCCGTATTTTGCGGATCCTGTGATTTGCGGACCGCAAAACGGACACGGTCGTGTGCATGGGGTCTTAATTGCAGTTTCACCTAGTGGTTTTGGAATAAGATCTTTTTCAGCTCTCTGCCTACTTCTATCCCTGTACCTGATACCTCTCCAAAACCCAAGATGTCAAGAAGCACCAGAGAGAAGAAAGACTGTCAAGACTGTCCACCTGAATGGTCGGTCTGTAAGACTGTGTTATGATTTAGTGCACCAGACAAAGCGCCTAGACAAACTTCAAGGCATTTGTATGGTACACAAGGTTTTCCTGTGACTAGTCGTAGATTACAGTACTGTGGTTTACCTTTTCTCCAACCCAAGCAATGCCTGCCAGGAAAGCCATCACCAATGTGCACAGTCCACCAGAACCAGGAAAGCCAAAGAAAAGACTACCAAACACTGCAAACAGGGAGAATGCCATAAGGAGATAAGACCTTTTCCATTTCAGCTTATCCTGTTAAGAAAAAAAAATATGGTGAATTCCACACATACTTCCAACACAGAAAGTCATTTTATATACAGTCTTACACCCAGGATTACAGTATCTCAATATCTTCATTAGAAGTAGCTCAAATGTCCAGACTGCAGTGAGGATGTTTTGGCATGGCCTATGAGGCGGACAGAAACGGCTGACAGCTTGGTTGGTCTCTGCCAGTCCCAAAGACCTTGAATTGTGCGGCACTGTGCATGCGCAACCACAGCTCCATTTAAACTTGACCACAGGGAGAAAGAATGGGGTACTCAACACACCCATTCTAGCGATTAATCAGACATTTGTCACCTATCCTGTGGTTATGTGATAAATGTTCTTTATTCTTTGTGTAACTTTTAGGATTGCTCTTATCGTTAGTCAATTCAGTACTACATCTACAAAGTTACGTTGTGCAGACTAGGGGCATGGTAATCACTACACATAGTTCAGAATCCAGCAGAAATAGGCAGAAACCACGTGCAGTGGATTATTGTATCCACAAATCTGCAGCCTTTTTTAATACAAATAGTTTATTCTTAAGAATTTTCCTCAGAGCTAGGAGTGACCAGACTGCAAGGGTTTGCAGTGCATTATGGGTGTAAAAGAGAGTAAGAGCAGTATAAGAATTGCATGAAGTTTGTATAGAACCCCTGTTAAAATATCACTTTTAGGCTACATGCACATGACAGTAACGGATGACGTCCGTATGGCATCGTTTTTTTTTGCGGATCCATTGTAATAATGCCTATCCACAAAACAGACAAGAATAGGACATGCACTATTCTTTTGCGGGGCTGCGGAACGGACATACGGATGCAGATAGTACACGGCGTGCTTTCAGCATTTTTTGCGGACCCATTGAAATGAATGGGTCCGCATCCTATCCGCACAAAAAATGGAACGGACACTGAAACAAAATACGTTCGTGTGCATGTAGCCTTATTATGTATCCTAAAAGAGAAAAAAACCTTCTCTTAAACAGCAGAATCAATCAGATAATTCATACACAGAAGTCTAGAAATATTTTCAATATAGTGGATATACTATTATTTGTTGGGGATCCTTTAGTGGCAGGGAAACCTCCTGCCCAGAGAGATTACTTGATTGCCATGGTATGGCTTGATAATTAATACTATAGGCATCGTTAGCTATAGCTGTCCCTACACACTCCCTGTGATCCCCCTACCTGACAGCACTGACCAAAGATGGCTTGCCTATATTATTTTGCAGTAAGACCCATATTTATTATATGTCCCATTTAGAGATGAGCGAATTTCAGGTTATGAAATTCGTTCACGCTTCGTTTACTGGTAAAAGCAGAATTGCATTATAGATTCTGTTACCACGGACCATAACGCAATTCTGTAACGGAATACCTTTAGAGGCATTCCGCTATTCATTCCGTCATAATAAAAGTCTATAGCCTGCATAACGGATCCGTCCCGTTTCCGTTATGTAGGAGAGGACTTCCCTGCATAAGGGAAACGGAACGGATCCGTTTTGCAGCCCACAATCTTCTGTTATGACGGAATGCCTCTAAAGGCATTCCGTCATAGAATTACGTTATGGTCCATGGTAAAAGAATCCATAACGCAATTCTGCTTTTACCAGTATATGAAGCGTGAACAAATTTCAAAATATGAAATGCGCTCACCTCTAGTCCCATTATTCAATGGATGTACATTATTATATTGCCGTTGAGTGAGTGAGCGGGGGTCTTGTCAGAGCAGTCTCTCCACAGTAAAACAGAAGCATGTAGTGACAGCTACAGCTAATGCGACCTGGTAATAGCAGGCCAATCATGTATTTAAAGTGGCCTGACTCTCCCACCCAACCACACATTGGGAGGGCGAAGACACAGGTAGCATGCTGGGCTGTACAGTCGTCGAGGCCGTATTGTGCTCGGTTCCTATTCCAGCATGCCATCTGTGTCACTCCACATTTAATGTACGATCAGATAGGAGAAAGAAATGCCAAACGAAACTTTACTACACAGTACTGTAAGAAGATGAAGACTATGGTGGAGATTTATCAAGCCCTCTGCACCAGAATGTTGGTACAAAAAAAAAAAAAAAACGAAATTTTTGTAGCGGGTGTAGGTATGAGGTTCTGGCACATTGATCTACTCAGAAGCACAATAATAATTGAGAGGTGTGTGCCTCCTAAGAAATCTGCTGCTTCTCACCCCACGACTAAGTAGAATATAACTGGCGCTAGAAGTGCTAGTGATAAATTCCATCCAATGATGCTATAAAAGGTTGTTACTTGATCTTTGCTTGGAAAGTAGTGAAGGAAAAATCCCAAGAGAATTCCTGCGGCAATGCCAACAACAACTTCCAACACTCCCCGGATGATGCTGTTAAATGTGGAGCCTATAAAACAAATTACATGCGCTCTTATATGTATTCATCTAATGTTCACTGCATTAACAGAATACTGCTAAAAAAGACACACAATGTAACTATAAAGCTATTATAAAAACACATCTCATCTGGTAGTTCCTATAAACACCATTGCCCATTGAAATTGCACTGTATGTTACATGCTACCTAGTGCTGGCATATTACACTGCCTCCTCCACCCAAAATATGTTTGCCCCCTGAGGCTGCACTAGGCAGTGACATTTGCCCGTCATGTAGGTTAGGAGAAGTTTACACTTTATTAGTTGCAGTGCTCGCATTGCGCTATAAGTCCTCATGCATCAGCTCAGGAGGCCTCATTATTCATGAGTTGTATGATACCGCTGTCCTACCTCACCCCCCCCTTTATCTAATCCCAAGCGATGGACCTTTTTCTACATAGCACAGATTTTTTATAGTACAGTGTTGCATTATAGTAATAAAAGATAAAAAAGATGACCACAGCCGACTATTAATGGCTCCCTATGACAACATTTCTGCATTTTCACAATGTTATACGAAATAAAGAGCAGTATGGAGGCATGTGTATTTCTTTACCTGATGAGAAGGCCATGCCAAAACATGTGTTGAAGCCAGTTATTGCGAGGACATCATCAAAACTGCCAGCCGCCATAAGCAGTGTTGGTATCCCCTTATCTACCCCATATCCTTCTTTCTGTAGAAGTAGCATAGAAGGTACTACAACAGCAGGGGTTACAGCACCTAAAACAAAACTAACAAAGGCAACATTAGGAATTGTCTGGGCTCCTTATACATTTACATATCGGACAGAAATAACTAATAACTAAGACAGCCTACCAGTATGGCAGCGGAAAAAAAACAAAGCCAACCATCATTTAGTAGTCTTTTACTCACGGTAACCCCTTCCCAACATCCGCCGTACATGTATGACGGATGTCAGGTCTTCAAAAATGGCGCCCGCTCCAGAGCGACCGCCATAGCCGCCAGTACCTGTGGTTTCATACAGCAGACACCCACGGCTAATGTCCGGAATCAGCGGTAATTCTGACCACGGAGTCTGAGAGGGCTTAAACCCAGAAGCATCTTCCAGGCTGATTATTTATAGATTATAGTTCAGGGCAGCCGGTGGCAGCACTGAACTGTAATAGTGTTTTCTGTATAGAAAAATGAAGCAAATTCCATTATTCTATAAACATTGCAATCTGATGATTGCAAGTTGGGGTCCAATTGGGGACCTAACAAAAAAATTTTTTTTAAATACAAATAAATAAAAAATAAAAAGTGATCAAAAAGTCATACACACCCCATGGTATTCGCAAAAAACTACAGATCATCCCGCAAAAAATGAGCCCCTACACATCTCTGTAGACATAACTATACAAAGTTACGGGGGTCAGAAAACGGCAATAAAAGTTTATTTTATTTTTCAGTATTTAAACGAAAGAAAAACTATACATATGTTGTATCACTGAAATCGTACTGACCTGAAGAATAAAGAGCACAAGTCAGTTTTACCGCATAGTGAATGCCGTAAAAACAAAACCTGTAAAACTGTGGCGAAATTGTTTTTTAAATTCCACCCCATTTGGAATTTTTTCCCCGCTATCCACTACATTGCATACAATATTAAATGGTGGCATTAGAAAGTACAACTTGTCCCGCAAAAAACAAGCCCTCATACGGATATGTAAACAACAAAATAAAAAATATTAAACTGTATTCAGGATCATAATCCCTGACAAGTAAGAGAGTAAGATGGTCCAGCTCTTTAACTTGTCTTCCTGTGTAATTAGGACAGGTTTTGTGTGGACTAGTAGTATGGCGGCCATTTTATTTCTCCTAATGATTGCTCCCCAAACAAAACAATCTATTATAACTAATGGAAGGTATTTATAATTAAGTAATATTTAAGTATTTTCATTTTCTTAATACCCGAAGAACCCCTTTAAGGTGCAATACCAAGCACAGCCGCCATCCAATGTACAGCACTGAGCTTGGTAAGTTATGAGGAGGCCACAGAGTGCACTGTAACATCGCGGCCTCTTCTAACAGATAATCAGCGGAGGTGCCAGGAGTCGGACCCCAACCAATCAGATATTGATGACCTATCCTATCATTTATTATACTTTATTAGGCGTATTCCAGGTGCAGGTGCGACTTTCCCGCTCATGCCAGGTCTAAAATTGTGGGCGTGGCATGGAAGAGGACAGGCCAGCAGGCCCTTCTCCTTTACCATTTCCTACGTCTGGTTGTAGTTGTAGAAAATGGTCTAGATGCAAGACAGCTCGGAAGCGGTCTTACATTTAGAACTGGCGCTGGATGTGCCCAAGTTATGGCAAGGCCGGCATCTCTTCATAACTCCAGCGGATTCACCACCAGCTATGACCCCCTATGTGCCTGGTGTCCATATACAAAAGATATGCAAACATTTAGCGGGCTACTTGGCTGTCAATGCTGAAGCAAACGAGGCCTAGACCAGTCAGCACCTATTGCACTAAATCCATCCTGAAATATAAAGCATAGACCAATAAATAAATGTGCATTAAACAACAAAGTGTTACCCCAACATAAATCCCCATGTCAGCGGCAGTCCCATCAGAAGGTAAGAAAACAGCGCGGCTGAACAGGACTCAATGGCACAGGGACCAAGAGAAAGACGTAAACACACTGCCTTCAGTTTTCTCAAGGCCTAAAATAGATAGAAGTGAAGATGTGGTTATATAACAAAGTTCTAAAAATTATTCTGCTTCATGTCAGTCACAATGCAGCTAATTACACAATTCTGTCTTTTACCTTTGGATCCAGCCCAAGACCGGCACGCGCCAATATGATTGCTAAAGCAATATTTCTCAAGGCGGCAGACCACTTGTAACTGATTTGTACTTGATCCGTGACAAATGGAATATTTCGTATAAGGAAGCCAGCAAGTAACATACCTGGAAAAAATATTACAAACATTTATTGTAGGAAGATAGCCATCTCCAGACCGTTGCTCTAAGTGCCTCCTAAGTCGCCGGCCAGCTCTTAGTTTGTCCTACTGACTTCAACTGGCGATTACTAAATGGGAAATGTTGTCAGGCATTTTCATAGGTATATATATTGATACCTGGTCATATTATATTCAAAATGCATGCTCATTGTCTTTAAGAGACAGGCTGAAGTTGAACCAAAGTTTTCATACACGGCTGGAACAGGCCAGAGTTCAGTCTGTGTAAAAAGTTTATACTGAATACAGAGAATATTGTTTTAAAAATTATTGCCACAAATGTGGTCTTATCTGTAAGGGAGTACACTGGATTCTCCAGACATGTCTTAGAGAACAAGGCCCATTCATACCATAATGGCCCATAGATCAATAGTGTCAGAGAGACTCCAAGTTGTCTATCTTTAGTTGATACAAAATGTCTACATTAATCCTTATCGCCGAATTTACAACGACAAAGGTCAAAGTTATATGATGCAAAAATACCCTAGTTAACTCTTTATAGTATGGTGTTAATAGCTTGCACAACAGTGCCATCCAGAGACAGATGGACATCGCTACACCATCCTCCATAGTTGCATTATGAGTAGATAGGATCTTATTACATATGTTTACACCCCCTCAATTGATTGGAGAATACTAATCCAGGGGGTGGTAATGTTAGATTACAAGGGAGATAATTACCCTAGATAGATGAGCATCAGGAGAGAGGCAAGAAGGAGGAGAAGCTAAGAAACAAAGGAGGAAGCATAGCATTCCAACATTCCAGCCTACACCCAAGATTGAGGGGTCTACCCAAGATGAAAGCCATGGTGATGGACCATCCAGCTTTCCTAGGAGCAGAAGTGAGATTCCTGCTAGGACTTGGTAAGAAACACAAAGAATGATGTTTCATTTTATTAAGACTATTTAGATAATGTGGGTAAAATCATAGCATCTATGTTGGCGAACATATTAATTTATTTATCATCTCTTTATATGAGATGTAGTCTTAGATATAGAATAATTGTGAGCTTTCATTCTACCTGCAGAAGAATCAAGTTTCATAATTTATCAGAGTATTAAATGATTGCATACATATATGCATAGATATAGATATATTGATAGTAGCATTCTTCGCCAAGCTAGATGATAAATTCCCACTGGAAGATTTGTTCCAAGTTCTTCCAATGTCTGTTGTCTTAATAGTCTTACCAGGTTATACAGATATGAAAATAGTCCAGAATAGGACAGAAGTATACATGTAAAAGTAGTCTAGGATTTGACTACTATCTTCTAAGTTATATACTTGAATGGATTTGCCCATTACTACATGTGAGGTGTATTTTAGTTTGGTTAGAGAGGGGTGGGGAATGTATTTATCATTCCATATAGATGTCTAGGATTAGACACGCCTCTGAACAGGAGTAATGTATATAATGTAACTTCTTGTTTTGATATCCTAACCAAATAGCTTTGTTATAATGTGACAAGCTGCTCTTACCCACATGTGTTTATTTACTTATTGTGAAGCTTCTAGTGCCTGATATCAATGCCGTATATATTAATTGGCATATATCATTGTTTATTTACTTATGATAAGCTTGTAGTGCTTCATATATCATTGCCATATATATTCCTTGGCATATATAATCGTGTTTATATACTTATTTGTTTATAATCGTGTAACTAATAAAATCTGCATGTTTTTATAATACCTGTGTATTATTATTTAATGTCAAAATTACATCTTTAGCATTAATATCTCACATGAAAAGAACTTATTATCTGAGGAAATAGTCGGCCTCAGATGTGAATTGTATCGATTGGGTTATCTACAATTCACCAAGTCATGATTTCAAGAAGTTATGAAAAAATTATTTTTATGACCATAATTAATAATTCTTAATTGAATTATTATAAACCCGACAATGTGTGGACGTTCCCCTTATAATTTGTGGGCCTGTCTATTTCAGCCGTATAAACTATGCCTTTAACCCCAGTTAGGAAGAATTGTAATGTTGACTGCAAACATGGACAACCTCAAATGGCTAGGGCTACTTTCACATCTGCGCTTTCCCTTTCCACTATTGAGATCCGTCATAACAGATGCAGACGGTTGTATTATCGTGGCGGAAGCGTTTTTGGCGATGACGGATCCAGCAAAAACGCTGGTGTGAAAGTAGCCTAATTTATACACGCCCAGCATGGGACTGACAGGCAACTAAGGACTCCTCTGTAAAACCTGCAATCTCTATAACACCAACAGAGGACTGTCCTCCAAGCCTTCACGCACCAGAAGTGCTGAAGGAAACCATTCAGGGAGATTTATCAAAATTGATGGAAAGGAAAACTGGCTTAGTTGCCTATAACAACCAATCAGATTCCACCTTTCATTTTCCAAAGGAGCTCTGGAAGGTGGAATCTGTTTGGTTGCTATGGCCAACTAAGCCAGTTCTACTTTATTCCAGTTTCTTTACTCCCCAGAGATGAAGGGTTCCTCCTCCTGCTTTCCATCTGAAAAGATCTTAATAAATAAAAAGACACATCAAACCCTTGGAACATAACCCGATGGTCGTCTGCTGTTATAGCCCATCTGTGCTAAGGGCGAGGAGTTTTGCATTCAGACAGGTTAGCTGGAGCATTGCATTTGGCTGCAATCTCCTTGACTGTGTCCCGCCCGTTCATCCGAACAATTCTTGACATTGGATCTATATAGACATATAGAGAACTGTACATTGTGCTATATATGTAATAAGAAGTACAAGACAGTCTTTGGAATCTCAGCAGTGTGAGGAAATCTATAGAACTAGGAACTCCCTGTTGAGCATGCATCGGTGAGATGAATCTACTATATAACCACCTGCCGTATAAGCAGCTAAAAGGGTTTTCAAAGACTCTATAACTGATGACCTATCCTCTGAGAGAAGGCCGCGGTGCTATTGCGAGTGCAGGGGTGCCGGCTGTTGGACCCCCGCCAATTTGATATTGATGACCTATCCTAAAGATAGGTCATCAATAAATATAACTCAGACAACCCCTTTAAGTCTATGTAAGGAGAATCCTCAAAATTGGGCAAATAATGAAAACGAGATTTTTGTATAACTTACCAGTAAAATCTCTTTCTCGCTCTTCCTTGGGGGACACAGAAGACCTTGGGTATAGCTCAGCTCCCTAGGAGGCATGACACTAAGTAGAAACTGTTAAGCCCCAAATCCAGCAGCTATACCCTCAGCCTGGAGAGAGAGACTGACAGTTGCGTGTCCAAGTAGTGAGAAAAGGCAATGTCCAACAAGTGGAAACAACAAGCCAACTACCCGACGGGGTAAAACAAGTCTGTAACAGTGTAGAAAAGCAAATTAATGGGTGGGTGCTGTGTCCCCCAAGGAAGAGCGAGAAAGAGATTTTACTGGTAAGTTATACAAAAATCTCGTTTTCTCGTCCATTTTCCTTGGGGGACACAGGAGACCTTGGGACGTCGGAGAGCAGTCCAAGAGGGGAGGGACCACAGCTCCAAGGCGAAGCACCCGAAGGCATCAAGGAACTGCCGCTCGCAAAACCAGGCTGCCCAAGGCAGCAACCGCCAAAGCCCAAGTATGCACTCTGTAGATATTGGTAAGGCGTGCAAGGAAGACCAGTGGCTGCCTTGCACAATTGCGCGACCGAAGCCCAATGTCTCCGGCCCAGAAGGCATCGACCTCTCTGGAGGAATAATGGTGACACCGAAGGCGGGACCCTGCCCTTGGTGCGGTACCAGTTATTTTGATGAAGCGGACGAAAGCCACTCTGGAGGCCGTTAAACCTTTGCGCGGACCTCCTGGAACCACAAAGAGTCCGAGCGCCGAAAAAGAGCCGGTGATCTTCCAGTAAAACTGCAAGGCCCGAACAACATCCAATTGGTGAAGTGCCAGTTCCCGCGGGTGGGAAGGGGAGGACGATGGCCTCGTTGAGATGAAAGGCAGATACCACCTTCAGAAGGAAGGAAGGGACGGGATGGAGAACAGCCCTGTCCTGGGGAAGGACAGAAGGCTCGGAACAAGAAGGGCCGCAATCCAGACACCGTCTGAGAGACATGATGGCCACAAGAAACACCACCGTACAGGACAGAAGGAGTAGAGAGAACTTCTGTAACGGCTCCAAGGAAAGCTTGGAGCCCCGAGACACAGTATGTAGTTCCCAGGGCGGTAGCGGGGGACGGGACAGAGGAACCAATGAACCACTCCGTGGAAGAAGGTCTTGACAGGCCCAACAGGGGCCAGGGAACGCTGGAAGAGGATGGAGAGCGCCGACACCTGACCCTTCAAGGAACAGAGTCCTAGTCCCAGGTCCAGGCCGGACTGGAGAAAGGACAGAACCATGGGGAGAGAAAGGCAGAGTGGGGGAAGGCCCAGCTTCCTACAGAACCCCAGGTAAGAAACTCTAAGTCCGATAATAGATCCTGGATGAAGCACGGCCGGGAGCAAACACTAGCGTGCCCGCTGGAATCGCCAGGGAAAAAGCCAACGTGATCAGGCGCAGACCAGGAACTCGGGCAGAAGAGTCCGGCAAAACTGGTCCCGTCGGTCCCCGAGCAATGTAGTCCTCTAGCCACCCGGAGTGGGGGAGCAGAAGAGCTGACGGAAGGGGCCGCCCAGCATCCGACAGATGCCAGGACAAGACAGGCTAAAGTCCATGTCGATGTTGCCACCAGAGAAAGAGGCTCTACCGTCCCGATGTGGAAGATCCAAGGACAAGCTTGACCGAAGGAGTCCCCAGGCAAGGACAATATCAGGAAGGGATGAAGAAAAAACCTTGCTGTAGAACGCAATGTAGCTACTCACGGTACAACAGGAAGGTAGGAGAATAACCAACCTCGAGTGAGACACTACGGCTGACCCGATAAGGGCCAATATGGCAAGGAATAGAAGGCAAGTATTGAAACACTACAGGTACCAACTGTAGAGACCCAGATCTGAGCCTGAGGGCCAAGTAACCGAGAAGGTAAGTCCACAGCAGGACCATCGCCTAGAATGGAAACCTGCACCCAGTGGGAGGACAGAACGCGGTAGACTCGGTAAGTGGACGAACAGCTAGTGCAGCCAGTGTGGACGAGGGAGACGGTATGAGGCCACAAGGAACACCAGAACCATCCAAGTGCACAACCATGCTCTCCCCAGAGGGGTGGGCAGTGAAGGAACAGCCTCTGAACCTGGCCAGGCAGAAGCCACATCGGAGTGGTATGCCCCAAGCGGGAGCCAAAACAGAGTAGGCGAGAAGAAGCAGTCAAAGTGGACGCCGGCATAACCCCTCTAACCGACAGGGAGGAGTAGGTAACGGGGTAAGCAGAGTAGGAACAGCTCAAGGGAAGAACGTCCGTTACCCTGCGTGTCGCCTGGCTCACCGCCCTCAGAAGACGGTATCCTGTGGGACCCAAGGTGGAGGTCCCCGGACCTAGCCTAACCGAAGCACCCTAGAGAAGTCGGGTGACCAGCCTGAGGAGAGCGGCCCGAACCAGGCAGCCGAGTGGCACTAAGTGCAGAGGGCGCCTATAAGAAGGACTCATGCCACACTACGTCCAAAGAGGAGGGAATGGAAGCAGGTGAGGAAGCCGTAGGTCCGCTAGAGAAGTCGAAGGGCGCTGCAGACAGCCCTCTTGTCCATGTGACTGCTGGCGTACCATGGGACCTGCAATAAAACAATACACCGCCCCTGGAAGGGCACGCATCCAGGAGCCACGAACGGCCCACACGTAGAGGACCAACGATATGGAGGGCACTGTAACAAACGGAAGCGCACTGCCTTCCGAAACAGAGAATGCATATTGCCCAGCCAAGTTCAGGTGGCGACCAGCAGAAATAAGAAGGTCACTGAAGGAAGGGGGGAATACTTGAGCCATACCCGCACAGTGTGCCCATAAATCAAACATATTGGACATACGCCATGTGGGAGGGGATCAGGACAGAGCCCCGGGGGGGGGGGGGGGGGAATTCCCCAAAGGAATATTCTCCAAAGGAAGGGGGTCATGCGCATGGCTGGCAATGACTCCAGTGAGAGTGCAGTATTCCCCATGGAAGAGTCATGCACATGGCTGGCAGTGAACCCAGTGAGAGCGCAGTATTCCCCTATGGAAGGGGGTCGTGCGCATGGTCGACAGCGTCGCCAGTGAGAGTGCAATTTTCCGCCCATGGAAGGGGGGCTTGCACGTGGCCAGCGGCGAACCCAGTGAGAGTGCAATACTGCCCCATGGAAGAGGGGCATGTACATAGTAGGCAACGGAGCCAGTAAGAGTGCAGTATTCCGCCTATGGAAAAAGGGGTCATGCACATGACCAGTATCGTATTGTTGGAGAGAGTGCAGTACACCGCCTATGGAAGGGGGTCGTGCACATAGCCCGCACCGTATTAGTGAGAGTGCAGCATACCGCCCACGGAAGGGGGTCGTGCACATGGCCAGCACCGTGTCCAGTGAGAGTGCAGTATTCCGCCTATGGAAGGGGGTCATGCACGTGGCCAGTTGTGTATCTAGTGAGAGTGCAGTATTCCGCCTATGGAAGGGGATCATGCACAGGGCCAGCACTGTATCTAGTGAGAGTGCAGTATACCTCCTATGGAAGGGGGTCATGCACGCGGCCAGCACCGTATCCAGTGAGAGTGCAGTATACCGCCTATGGAAGGGGGTCATGCACATGGCCAGCACCATCCTCAGGGAGGATGCGACATTCCGCCTTGGAGGGGGGAGTAATGTGTCGCCTAGCAGGAGAGTCTCCCTGGAAAGGGGTTGGGGGTGCACGTGGCCAGCCTGCTGATAGTGCTGAAGGACTACTCCAGCGCAACAAGAGTACCGTAAGCCTGGTACAGAAAAGTTTTATTTATTTATTTTTTATTCTTTTAATGGCACAGTCTCAGAGAGGCAGGAAGGGGCCCCCAAAGAAGTCCAGAAGGAAGCCCCGGATCTCATTGGGCTTCTCCCAAGGGTACAGGCCCCAGAGGTGACTGGCAGCAAGGGTTTAAGGGTAACTCAGCCTGGGGGCAGAGTAACGGTCCCCTGGGGGAGGAGGAACCTCCAGGCGGGAAGAATTTGCGCCTGGAGAAAGGTCCCCCCCAAGAAAGTATGGAAGTTGCGGCCTACTAAATTAGTGGCGCCCGGCTGACCCGAATGAGGAACGGTCGGCCGGGTCCTGCAGGAACCTGGAGCTGCGCGCGGAAGGCGCCCTCTGGTACATACCAGCCCGGGTGCCCATCCAGAGGAGGAGGCCGAACCGGATCCGGGTGGCGTGAAGGATGCGGCCAGCATGCAGGCCGAAGGCCCATGCGGTGCGGCGGTGTCGCGGAGCGGGCCTCCAGGCTCCTATTGCAGGGAGGCTCATGTAGGGGGAAGAAGGCAGCGGTGGGTGCCGCTGGCGAGGGGCAGCCCCAACTGGGAACGGAGGCGGGCCCCAAGCAGCATGGTGCGGGCCTCCTGGCCCTGCAGCAGGTAGGAAGGGGTAAGTGGCACCAAAGGGTGACTCCTCTCCTGAGTGGGGGAGTGCTGCTGTTGCGGAGGGGTGGACAGTGGAGTGCAGCTGCTGCGGAGGGGCAGACAGTGGACCGCTGCCCTCCGCAATTTCTGGCATTAGGAGATTCCAGAGAAGGGGGGGGGGGGGGATATCATGGATCCCAGCCCCTATGATCCCTAAGCCCAGGTCCAGCAGGGATATGCATGGAAGGTAGCCCAGGGGATGGGAGGGGAACCTACTCAACCGACCCCTGGAAGGGCGCCCCAGGGGAGATAAGAGACTGGGGAAGGGGGGGGGGGGGCGAAGGGCTGGATCAGCCTCCTCTCACCATCAGCCGTCTTCACCCTCGGTCCGTTCCAGCAGGGTCGCCCCTTCAGCTACTGGCACCGTACTGGCAGGACGCTGGAAGAGGGACTTGGCAGGCGGGCGACCCTTACGCTGGCAGGATGTAGGGGAGCTAGGCTGCCCTGATCCACCTTGCCCTCTGTGGGGGAGGCAGCAGTGCGGTTTACCGGCACTGGCGCAGCTCAACCCCGGAAGAAACAGAGAGGTCTAGTGCGCCTCTGTTATCCCTGATGATCTGGAAGAAAGAAAAAACTAAAATAAATCAAAAATAAAAATGACAAGGAGAAAAAAGCCCTGCAGAGCAGGGAGTGTCTTGCCTCATTGGACACTAAGCAAAAACTGTCAGTCTCTGACTCCAGGCTGAGGGTATAGCTGCTGGAGGAGGGGCTTAACAGTTTCTACTTAGTGTCACGCCTCCTAGGGAGCCGAGCTATACCCAAGGTCTTCTGTGTCCCCCAAGGAAAATGGAATTTCAGAAGCAGAAATGGTCATCGTTTGCATACTATACCTAGTAATGGCGGTAGTGGGGGTAGACGGCGTATTCTAATCAGTCCAACAAGTTTGCCACCAATAAAAGCACAGAGAAACAGAGCGAAGATCCCAAACAAATTTCCACCAGGCAAACACTGGGGACCTGTGATGGACCATACGACCGCCCAGATTAAAAATATCATGATAACTGCAAAGAGAAAACGTAATTACACTTTTCGTCATTCGTCACGAAAGTAGAAAATCTACAATATAATGATAATGAATGAAAATACTTATGTACCATTAGTAATTGTAACAGAAAGAAGCCCATGTGGAGGACAAGCACAAAGCCTCTTTATCTTCAGACATGATGTGGCTTTATGTCCCTCCTGCAGATGATTGTCGCTGTTTATTAATGCACTTTCTTCATTAGGGAGGGTTCCATCAGCTGTCTTTGGTGCATCTAGCAGCTCCCCCTAGAGGGAAAAACAGAAACCACGTCATCACTATGCAAAATTAGCCACCTCTCAACTGAGAGTTGTCATATCACGTGGCATCAGTTGTGTGACACTCTTTACACCCTGACATTCAGGAAGCAGGGTTACATGGGGTCAGCACACAGGACACATCCATGTGATAAATAACAAGGAGTAGTGGTGGAATCACGATTTTATTGTGGTTATTAAAGTAACTACATCATTTTCTGACTGCCTGTACCGATTTGTAAAATGGATGCATTTTACAGGAATAAAATGGACTGAACTATTTTTACTCTTTAAGGAGAGGCATATGCACGGATATAATAAAGAACTGGCAGCAAAATTTTAAATAGAAAATTGTGCGACATTGTGTAAAGAAATAAATGAATTAAAACCAGAATACATCTTTAATGTTCCATATAATGAGACAATGTAAAAAAGAATGTTGTAAAGAGTGTTTGTAAAATGTTAACTTTATGGGTCAATACAAATACGGCAATACTAAATTTATACAGATTTTGTTATGCTTTACCTCTTTAAAAAATACAAATTTGCTTTGTAATCTGTAGTTTTTATTGGTAGTCTTAGAGGACTTTACCTATGATCGTTTGACTGCTTGTACAGAGCACTTCCAATACTGCTGCACTGCAGTGTATTGTGAGTTTACCAATATCCTATTACATCCCGATGAGGGGAAGCTCCGAAAATGAAAAGTTACAAGCTCATAGAATTTATTAATATTACTCTTTATTTTAAAATGTCATGTCACTACTTACGGACCGCCAGACAACTTAGATATGGATCTGCTGGACGTTTTAACTCTGCAATAACATTCCTTGACAAGTCCACAGCAGCAGGTGTGGGGGACTCAGTTGTCAGTGGTTTATTACCGTCTCATGCTTTCTGATTGCGGTATACATAATGCTCAGTGAGCGGCCATGATGCTTCCTCCTCCCATCCAGGTAACTGAAGGAAGTGCAGTGTCTTAGCAGACCCAAATTCCTGCCTTAAACTGGGGCTAATATATCAGTCCCAGTTACAGGGTAAGTTAGTAATAATAATATATATATATATATATATATATATATATATATATAGATATATATATATAGTGATAAGGTGGTAAAGTGCTGGAAGGGGTGTATATTTCACCCAGAATCCTAAGCTGGGTGAGATAAATTAAATCCAAAAAGCTGCATTGGTTTCAGCAAAGTGTAGCTTTGTTTAGAGTCTGTTCTGGTCTAGATTTTATTTGGACTGGTGGGTAGGTTTGGTAGTGGGACCCACCAGTCCACACTCTTCCAGCACAGCTATTTTCCCTAGCCTGAGGTGATCCCAGGTGTGTGAAAGCCGAGATCATTACTGGGGAATAAAGACCTCAGGATGTCAGTCAGGGTCAGAAAGCCTGGGAAGCTAGCTGGCCAGCTATCTGTTGGATCCTGATTCCCCTTGTGTGTGAACTGCACTCTATAGGCGAGATAGAAATAATTAGGAAGGCCCAGATGGACAGTTTATTTTGTGTTTGTTATATCAATGCCGTAGCTTCACCCCACCAAGTAAAGTGATAATTCGGATGCTGTTGTGTTATGCTGAGTATATGCGGATCAGTCTTCAAATGCTTTCAGTTGTCTTGCGTTGTGACGGATACGGCGGGCATTTCCGGCGACTGACGTGCATGCCGGATCCTCACAACGCAGATGTGAAAGGGGCCTAATCTGGTTTTGTTTTCTTATTGTATTGTATTCTATTACCTGAACATGATTATGGGGCAGCCATTTTTCCTGAGCTGCACCTAACAGCATTTAGAGATATGTATTACATAAAACGGTGTCAAACAAGCCATTTTCTGTCACCTTATATAACAAAAAGTGCAATCCCAAGCGATCAAAAAGTCATATGCACCCTAAAATAGTACCAATCAAACCGTAATCTTATACCAAAAAAAATGAGCCCCTACATAAGACAGTCGCCCCAAAAACAAACAAACAAAAAAAAAAAACTATGGCTTTCAGAATATGGAGACACTAAAAAATCATTTTTCTTGCTCATATTCATTGGGCGACACAGGAACCGTGGGTATAGCTATGTCCACTAGGAGGCGTGACACTAGGCAAGAACTGTTAGCTCCTCCTCTGGCAGCTATACTCCAGCCTGGAGAGAGAGCTTCAGTTTTTGCTTAGTGTCATAGGAGGCAAGACATCCCTGGCTTACTGAAGATTTTTTTTATTTTAGCTTGTTATTTTCTCTTCTTTCAGGTGGGAAACAGTGGTCGCCTTGCCTCCCTGTTCTCTGGCGTCAGCATGCCAATGTCTGTCAGCCACACTGCCTCCTGCCCCCCCCCTCCCTCCCTCCCAAGAAGCAAAGGTGGACCAGGGCAGCCCAGCTCCCCTGCATCCCGCCAGCCAAAGGGTCACCTGGCCACAAAGACCCTCTTCCAGTGTCCTGCCACTACGGTGCCAGAAACGGAGGTGACCTTGCTGGTAATCTGATGAGGGTGCAGAGAAGAAGAACAAGACAGGGCGAGTATGGTGCACAAGAGGTAAGTTAACCCTTTCCATCCACCTTTCCCCAGGGACACCCCCCCCCCCCCCCAAACGGCGTTCGGATCCCTGCACCTTACTGTGCTTATTCTGCGCAGCGCACATTTCCCTCAGGCGGAGTGAGGTCCCTGGCAGGCGACGGAGCGTGTGGTTCCTTGATTCAAACCCCCTGGGGTGCCCTTTTCACTGTACTTCTCTCCTATGCTGCTCCCTACATATACGGAGGCACCAGCCCCTCCCTGTCACGGCTTATCCTACCCCTGGGCATAAGGGGCCGCTCAGAGGGGAACAGTAGGCGTTCGGTTTCCCTGCGCCTTGCTCCACACTGCACGCTCCCTGCGGGCGGGGTGAAGTTCCTAGAAGGCGCTGGAGTGCGCAGTCGGCATGATTATTCCGGCGCGGTCCAGCGTCTGGGGGGCAGTCTGGGCCCCCTTGCCAGCCAGCCTGTAACCAATCGAGGCAGTGGCTTTCGGCCTGTTAAGCCTCCGTGGGAGGGATCTGTTAGTCGGGTGCGAACTCTTCGCACCCTCAATGTCTCCCCTCCCCCAGCGGCTG
Organism: Bufotes viridis; assembly: GCA_033119425.1. Lineage (NCBI taxonomy): Eukaryota > Metazoa > Chordata > Amphibia > Anura > Bufonidae > Bufotes > Bufotes viridis. The sequence continues at coordinate 423,084,628 of CM065589.1, forward strand.
CCTAACGCCGCCCTGTACTCTGTACAGGAGTTAACCCTTTCCCTGATGGTTCTGTGCTAGTCCGGCACCTATTAGTACAAGGACAACACATACCAGTGCCCCTTCACAGGCAAGTTTTTTGCGCTACACTGGCGTTAGTACTGCCCATGGTACAGTATTGACAGCAGGCATGAACCCCCCCCCCTTTTTTTTATTCCATAGGCGGCCTATTGCATCCTTACTGAATACAGTCCTGACTGTATGCATGTCCTCCGTCCTTGGCGGAACGTTACCCCCTCAAGGGATGCGGTACTGGCGTACGCATTATCCCCTTCCATAGGCGGAATATTGCGTCCTCATTGAATACAGGACTGACCGTACGCATGACCCCCTTCCATGGGTGGAACATTGCGCTCTCACTGGATACAGTGTCGGCCGTGTGCATGACCCCTTCCATAGGTGGAATATTGCATTCTCCTTGCTTACAGTGCTGGCCATGTGCATGACCCCCCTTCCAGACGGAACATTGCACTCTCACCGGATACAGTGCCGTTCGTATGCATGACCCCCTTTATAGGCAGAATATTGCACTCTCCTTGCTTACAGTATTGACCATATTTATGGCCCCCTTCCTTGGGTGGCATATTGCACTCTCACCGGATACAGTACCGGACATGTGCATGGCAACCATCCTTTGGCAGAATATTGCACTCTCGGTTTACAGTACTGGCAATATGCATGACCCCCCCCTCCTTGGGCGGAATATTGCTCTCTCACCCGATACAGTACTGACCGTATGCATGACCCCCTTCCTTAGACGGAGTTCTTGCATTCCCACGGTATACGGTACTGGCCGTATGCATGACTCCCCTCCATAGGTGGAATATCGCATTTTCACTGACTACGGGCCTGACCGTATGCATGACGACCCTCCTTAGGCGGTATACTTGCTCGGTAGCTGGATTTCGTGCAGGCCTTACGCATTACCCTCGTCTTAGGCGGAGTATTTGCAATTCCACTTGGGACAGTATGCGTCATGGGCATTAACCCTTGCCACAGGTGAATTGACTGTTAGATACTGTGTTCTCCGTATGCTTTAACCCTTCCTTGTAGCGGAGTAATCACTCGCACGCTGGTTGCAGTAGATGTCGTAAGTGTTAGCCCCTTCCGGAAAGGTGTAGTTACACTATCACCGGTGGCTGTTGGTCAGTTGAGTTGCTATTACGTCCTTCCTGCCACATTACCTCCCTCCATAAGTGATGGCAAGGAAGGGGGGTTCCCTACAGCAACTCTTGGATACGGCGTATGCTTTGCTATGGCTTCAGATGTCTCATCTCCCGCCATTCCCTCCCCTTCCAGGGTGGAATGTGGCGAGAGTCATTACCAACAGTTGTCCTATGCACTTTAGCTGGTTATAAGTCGTCTTCGCGCCGGGTTCGGGGCTATTTTTACGGTATCTCGTTTGTTTTATCCTTGGGCTTGGGGTTCAAACGTAACGACCCTTGTCCTCCAGAGGGCCACCCTGTTACACTTGGGTGCTTAGATACCGTCCCTCTCTGGGGCCCTTCACCTTCTGGTCAGTCACGGTATTCCAGATCTGCATTGCAGTGTCCCAGCATGACACTGGGTGTCGTATGTTCTATCCAGCGAGTAGTCTCGCACCGACTACTCTATTCACCACTACTCCTCCTCAGTTGGTGCGATTTTGCCGGCGCTCTGCCTTGGCTACTTTCTTCTCACTGGCGCTAGAGGTTATAGTTCCTGCGGTGCGGCATCTCCCTCTGGTGTGGCTTCTGCCCTGGGCTTCAGCAGCTGCTCCTGTTATGGCGCTCGTCTCTGGGGGAGTTTTGTTGTTTGACTTTGAGTCTTCACCAACGCGGGTGGTGCCAGATCTCGTATTATGATGTCAGGCTTTCCCCCTCGATTTCACACTAGCCGTCCATGCTGTGGTGCCCTACTTGCGTGACTGACACGATATGCACTCCTTTTCAGGAGGGATGTTGCGTTACCGTTATTGCTGTGGTCCCGCGACATGGTTACCTTCCAGGTGGAGGACTGTATGGCCCGCCTCTGTACACTTGATATTACCTCTGAGTACTATGGCCTTGAGTTTCTTACCTACCTCTCAGCTAGGATGGTGGACTGCCATTAGGTCCTGTGCCTGCCCCTGTGGGGCGTCAGTCTCAGGGGGGACTTGGCCTTAGCCTCAGCCTTCGGCAACCGTTTTGTTCCCTTCTCTTCTTTCAGGGTTCTGTTACCCCACTATTCTTAGTGGCTGGCCTTGTCTTGTTGGCTGCGGCCCCTCCACATCCCTCCCACTACAGGTCGGCTATTCATGCCGGTTCTGGGGTAGTGCTTGTGCCTGCAATTGTCTCTCATCTTGTCTTCAAGATCGGTTTCCGCTACCTTAACATGCCGTTGCTCTGGCAACTACTTGCCTGCTGGGGCTTGGCGTTCTGGCTGACAGGTCCTTAATTCCGTGGGCTGGGTCATCTATATCCCTTCCTTGTGTTGTCCTAGCATAGGGACGGCTCTTCGGTGGCGAAGATTGTCTGTGGCTCTGCCTGCCATATTGCCTTCATCAGGGGGGACGTTGGAACTCTCTGTTCCTCCGGTGGCATAATTGGCGCTGCCCCTTTAGGCTAAGTTGTCTATGGGCGTCTGTCAGATGCTGGACGGACTTCTCGGCTCCTTCCATCTGCTCTATTCTCCCTCACTCCAGGTGGAGACGGGGCGAGGTTGCTTCTTGCCACTGCTGGTACCAGTTCTACCAGAGCGACAACCTGTGCGACTAACCTTTGCATGTTTCCGGTACGACTAGTCAGTATCAATGCTGGCACACCAGTTTTTTGCTTGTGACCAGTACTTCTCTAGTACGGTTTGCTTGTGGGATGTCGTCATCGTTTCCCTCTGGCTGGGGTATTCCTTCACTCTGAGGGCCGCATTCTACCCTTCGGGCGAAGTCGCTCGCTGATAGTGTTTAGTCTGTCGTGGCGCTTCAGTTCCCCCTCGTAATTCTGTCCTTATCGGCGGTCGTAGAACGGAGCAGATTCTCTGACGGCATCTTACGCCCCATGACCTTGGCCATGGAACTAACATCATCCAGGTTCTATTACTGGACCTGGAGATAGGGTTGGGCGATATCAAAAATATTGCCACGATAACGATATTAAGAAATGTATCTCAATAACGATATATATCACGATAAATGCCCATTTAGAAGAAAAAAACACTTGGAGACGTTATACCGTATGGGGGCAGCCGCAAGGAGACGTTATACTGTATGAGGGCAGCCGCAAGGAGACGTTATACTGTATGGGGGCTGCCACAAGGAGACGTTTTACTGTATGGGGGCTGCCACAAGGAGACGTTATACTGTATGACGCACTGTTATGGGGGGGGCACTGTGGCTGACGCACTGTTATGGGGGGCACTGTGGCTGGCGCACTGTTATGGGGGCACTGTGGCTGGCGCACTGTTATGGGGGGCACTGTGGCTGACGCACTGTTATGGGGGGGCACTGTGGCTGACGCACTGTTATGGGGGCACTGTGGCTGGCGCACTGTTATGGGGGGCACTGTGGCTGACTACCGTTATGGGGATCTGTGGCTGACACATATATAGCATCTTATGCTATATATGTGTCATCCACATATACCCCATAACAGTGTCAGCCACAGATCCCCCATAACAGTGTCAGCCACAGACCCCCAACACTGTGTGTGGGGGGGGGGGGGGCACTCGCAGCGGGCGGTGCAGTGTGCAGTAATACACCGGCCCTGCAGCTCTTATCCAGCATTTATGTAGTTAATCTCTTTAGAAGTAGCCCGACCTTAATAACTATTGTTGCGCAGGCTCCCCGGGCAGCTCTCTGTTCCTCCATGCGCCGTCTGCCCCTTCATTTATAAAGTGGGCGGAGCAGACAGGCGGAGCATGGAGGAACAGCAAGCTGCCCGGGGAGCCTGCGCAACAATAGTTATTAAGGTCGGGCTACTTCTAAAGAGATTAACTACATAAATACTGCGGGGCCGGTGCTAAATTCCCGGCAGAGCCTGCTACTTAACAAACTACCTGCCCGGCACTACATGTTCCGGCGCCGGGCGATAGGAATTCCACACCCCTGACATGGATGTTTTAGGAGCGGTCGGCACAGGTGCGACCGCTCCTATGACGTCATTAAATACTGCGGTTATTAGGAAACTGTGATATCGCAGTTTCTTAATACTGCGGTATATCGCAGACACCGGTATTCAGCCCAACCCTACCTGGAGATCTTCTGAGTTCTGTGAGGGATGCACCGTCCCTTCATTACGTTTCTCCTTCCACTCTTCTTGCTACATTCGGAACTAGACCTGGGCCTACGCTGGTCCCTTGGAGACACGTGTAGCCTCTGTCTTGCTTTCTCCAGCGTCCTTTGGCCTCTGGCCCGTTCAATCCTTCTCCAGGATAGATCCTTTGGTTCCCAATACTGTTTTTTCCTTGCTCCTTGGGGCTTCACCCCTGTTAGAGGTTCGCTTCATTTCTCTCCATCTGACGCTCTGCAGGAGATTCGCTAGTCGCCTTCCTGGAAGAAGACCCTTCTGGTGGCCGTGATGCCTCGGAGTCGGGTGTCTGAGTCAGCGATCCTCTCCTGCGAGGAACCCTTCCTTGCCTTGCAGTGATAGGCAGTTCTCCGGACGGTGCCCTCATTCTGCTAAAGGGTAGTGTACCTTCCTGTCGCTGGGGAGCTGTTCTTCCCTCAGGGTGTCCCTCCCCTTCCCTCCGGGAAAAGGGTGTTGCCTCTTCGGAATAGGGTTGAGCCCTGAGCATTTTTGTCAGTCTCACAGCTATACGAAGGCTTTCCGCTCTCCGGGCAGGGTTCCACCCCTTCACTTCACGATCTTCTCCAGTAGGCGGTGGGCCTTCTGGGCTCGTTTGTTCATGCCTCCACCACTCAGCTGTGTGGGACAGCTACGTGGTTCCTTGCGCACTGCTTTGGGGTGTCCCACGGTTCCTGTGTCCCCAATGAATATGAGCGAGAAAACTAGATTTTTGTAAAACTTGCCTGTAAAATCTCTTTCTCGCTCTTTATTGAGGGACACATCACCCACCCAGTATTGTTTATGCCGCAGGTTGGCGGTGGTTGCCAGTGGGGGCCTTCGTATGATTGGGTCCTTCGGCATTGTGAGTATTCACTTTCTTTCAGTGGTAGTCTGCTTCTCCTACTGCTCGTGCACAAAACTGAAGCTCTCTCTCCTGGCTGGAGGGGGTATAGCTGCCAGAGAAGGAGCTAACAGTTCTTGCCTAGTGTCACGCTTCCTAGTTGACATAGCTATACAGGGGTGTGGAATTCCTATCGCCCGACGCCCGGGACATGCAGTTCCGGGCGCCGGGCAGGTAGTTTGGGCAGGTAGCTTAGCCCTGCGGGCAAGTAGCAGGGCTAGGGTGGCGCTGGATTCTCCTTTTATACACAGCCCGGGCTGCCTACCGCTGTGTGAACATCGCTCCTGTGCAGGTTTATTCATACATCCCTGCCTCCTAAACCCCCGTGCCTCCTCATAAACCCCCCCGTGCCGCGCTGGCTTCAGACCTGCTTCTGCTACTGAGCTGAGCCGAGCGCGAGCGTAGAACACACCCCCTGAATGTGAGCCAATCTGAGCCGAGAGCAGAGCGACACGCCCCCTGAAATCAGCTGCTTAAAGTCATGATCAGAGGAGTGCACGGAAGTCAGCGGGCAGAAGCGCGAGTCAGGCAGTCAGCGGCTGAACCAGTAGTGGGAGCTCCTGTCTCCTCACATGGTGGCAGCCAGTGTCTCCTAAAAGATAGCCCAGCATGTAGTGTGCGGTGACTCCCCTGGGTGAGCGGGCTTGTGGTTGAACTGCCCCATTATGGCATATACATTAAAAGGGATTCACTGCCCCAGTATGCAATATAGTATATACTATACTGGGGCAGTGAATCCCTTTAATGTACATGACATACTGGGGCAGTGAATCCCTTTAATGTACATGACATACTGGGGCAGTGAATCCCTTTAATGTACATGACATACTGGGGCAGTGAATCCCTTTAATGTACATGTCATACTGCGGCAGTGAATCACTTTAATGTATATATTATACATTAAAGGGATTCACTGCCCCAGTATGGCGTGGCTGCCCCCATACAGTAGAACGTTTCCTTGTGGCCCCCGCACCCATACAGTAGAACGTCTCCTTGTGGCCCCCGCCCCCATACAGTAGAACGTCACCTTGTGGCCCCCGCCCCCATACAGTAGAGCGTCTCCTTGTGGCCCCCGCCCCATACAGTAGAACGTCTCCTTGTGGCCCCCGTCCCCATACAGTAGAACGTCTCCTTGTGGCCCCCGCCCCATACAGTAGAACATTTCCTTGTGGCCCCCGCCCCTCACAGTAGAACGTCTCCTTGTGGCCCCCGCCCCATACAGTAGAAAGTCTCCTTGTTGCCCCCGCCCCATACAGTAGAACGTCTCCTTGTGGCCCCGCCCCATACAGTAGAACGTCTCCTTGTGGCCCCCGCCCCCATACAGTAGAAGTTCAGGACAAGTAGATTGTCATGAGGGACAAGTAGATTGAGCCCCCGCTTTAGTCCTTCGACAAGTAGTTTTTTTTTTAATTTCCACACCCCTGCTATACCCACGGTTCCTGTGTCCCCCAATGAAGAGCGTGAAAGAGATTTTACTGGTAAGTTTTACAAAAATCTCGTTTTATCAAAAATGCTTTATTATGTAAAACTGAAAAAAACAACCCAAAAAAGTTGTCATATTTGGTATTGTCACATCCGCAATAACCTGATTTATAAAAATACCACATGATCTAACCTGTCAGATGAACATTGTAAATTTTTGGGGTTACCTTGCCTCACAAAAAGTGTCATATAGTGCAACCAAAATTATATGTACCCTAAAATAGTAGCAACAAAACTGCCACCTTATCCTGAAGTTTCCAAAATTGAGTCACTTTTTTGGAGTTTCTACTCTAAGGGTGTCTTCCAATGTGACATGGCAACTTAAAATTTTCTCAGTGAAATCTGCCTTCCAAAAACCATATAGCATGGCTTTCCTTCTGCACCCTGTCGTGTGCTCGTACAGCAGTTTACAACCACATATGGGGTGTTTCTGTAAACTACAGAATCAGAGCAATAAGTATTGAGTTTTGTTTGGCTGTTAACCCTTGCTTTGTTACTGGGAAAAAAAAGGATTAAAATGGAAAATCTGCCAAAAAAGTGAAATTCAGAAATGTCATCTACATTTTCCTTTAATTCTTGAGGAACACCTAAAGGGTTAAGGAAGTTTGTAAAATTAGTTTTGAATACCTTGAGGGGTGTAGTTTCTAAAATGGGGCCATTTATGGGGGGTTTCTAACTTTCTATTATGTAAGCCTCACAAAGTGACTTCAGACCAGAAAAATGTCAAGATTTGCTTCTAAACTTCTAAGCCTTCTAATGTCCCAAAAAAAGAAAATGTCATTCACAAAATGATCCAAACATGCAGACATATGGGAAATGTAAAGTAATAACAATTTTAGGAGGTATCACTATCTGTTTTAAAAGCAGAGAGATTGAAATTTTTAAAATTGCGAATTTTCCCAAATGATTGGTAAATTTGGTATTTTTTTTTATAAATAAAAATGAAATATTTTGACTCATGAAGTACAATATATGACGAGAAAACAATCTTAAAATGGCTTTTATAAGTAAAAGCGTTTTAAAGTTACTACCACATAAAATGACACATAAGGGCATCTGTCAGCAGATTTGTACCTAAGAAACTGGCTGACCTGTTACATGTGCACTTGGTAGCTGAAGGCATCGGTGTTGGTCTCATGTTCATATGATCCCGCATGATGTTTTATTATATGCAAATCAGCCTCTAGGAGCAACAGGGGTGTTGCCTTTACACTTCGAGGCTCTGCTCTTTCTGCAAATGCCGCACCCTCTCCGGTTTGATTGACAAGGCCAGCAGGCGTGACAACATTTTTACTGCCTGGCCCTGTCAATCAAAGTGCAGAGGGCACAGCATTTGCAGAGATCAGAGTCTCTAGGTTTTCTTTAAGGGGAATGTGTCACCTAGCATTTTTTCCCCTCACCCATGACGGCAACCTATGCGACTCAGGACCTCCCATCAGGACAGGAAACCTGAGAAGATAAAAATGGACACACCCCCACCAAGCACCAGTTCAGGTTTCCTGTCCTCCGGATGGGAGATCCTGAGAAGCCGCTCAGCATACTTACTGCAGGACATACCTTCCTAAAGAAGCACCGGTTGCTGGGGGAGGGTCTGTGGCCAGATGACGTGCGAAGATCTATCCCTGGGGAGCGGTAGTTCTGTGGCCGTGCCGGTAGCCGCTCCCCACAAGTCTGCCTGCGCCTGCACTCGCTCTCCGGTCCTGCGGGGAGCCACTGTGGCCATGTTCAGGCGGCTCCCCATGCTCTATTTTCACACCGGAGTGCCCTACCAGCTTCCAAGATGGCGCCCGCACGTCTGAGCGCTTATGCGCATGCGCGGGGCCGTCCTTCAGAGTGCGCCGGCCGATGACGTTGGAGGGGGCGGGGCTTATTCCCGGCACGCAGGACCCGGAAGTTGAGGGCCGAGGCGCGTCCTTTAAACCTATAAATACGGCGGGAGGCACAATTCCTACTCATGTGCTGTAAGTAGGTGGACCCAGCTTGTAAGCATGTCGGAACCTACAGATGGACGTGCTGAACCCCTGGATCCCTTGAGGCCTGCAAGTCCGGTACTGGTCCTAAGGAAGGGGAAGGAGAAGTTACATCTTGGGTGAGAATGCTCCTTTTTTCTTACTAATTAGGTATTTTTTGTATGATTATTTCTAGACCTCAAAGCCATCTAAAAAATCGTCTAGCAAGAAAAAACATAAAGAGTGCGCAGGATGTAAAACGGCCCTGTCTACATCCTATCACAAACCGTTGTGTTCAGCTTGTATAGATAAGCTTGTAGCGGAAGAATGCCAGAGCCTTACTAGATCCATGAAATCTTTAGTCAGGTCTGAAGTAAAAGCATCCATTAAGGCATTCGGTAAAAGCCGTGCCAGTATGACAGTATAGAAATGGACTCGTCTGATAATGAAGACAGAGAATCCGGGCAGTTATGTTCCAGTGGCTCGGACTCCTCAAACGATGAATATTCACGAAGATCCTTCTTTCCCCCTGAGGATACGCAGCCGTTACTGAAAGCAGTCAGAGCTTCTATGCAGTTAAAAGACATTAAGCAAACCAGATCGATTGCGGACCAGGCCTTCCAGGCATTAGGCCCTAAAAAACATAGGGTTTTTACTGTGCATGAAAATCTGCAAGCGATTATTTAAAAAGAATGGAAAAATCCTGACATTAAATTTTTCATTCCCTCCTCTGTCAAAAGGAGTATCCTTTTGAGGAACAGGTCTCCTCTAGCTGGGATAAGGCCCCTACGGTAGATGCTCCAGTCGCCAAGATAGCAAAAAAATCTGCCCTGCCCTTTGATGATCTTGGTTGTCTGTCCGACCCGTTAGATAAAAAGGTAGACATATACTTGAAACGGGCTTGGGAAACCTCTGCTACTTGTCTTAGACCTGCTGTTGCAGCCACTTGGGGATCCCGGTCCTTGCGGTTATGGATAGACCACTAATAACTCATCTTAAAGAGAAAAAGCCGAGCGAAGAAATCTTAGCTTCTCTTCCCACCTTCTCAAAAGCTGCAGATTTTTTTTTGACTGATGCATCTACGGATGTTATACGCTTTGCTGCCAAATCCTCAGCCATGACTAATGCGGCGAGAAGAGCCATTTGGCTTAAATCCTGGAAGGGGGATCAAGGATCTAAGGCCAGACTGTGTGCTTTTCCATGTGAGTGCGATAGGTTGTTTGGGTCTTCTCTAGATGACATCCTAGAGAAGGCCTCTGACAAGAAAAAAGGATTTCCTGTTCCTCAGAGAAACCCCTTTTTTCGTAAACCCCAGCAGGGCTTTAGAAGAAAGAGGGGCAAGCCTTACGACAAAAAAGAAAGGGATAGATTTCAGAAAAAGTCTAGCGGTTTCCTTTTTAAATCCCAGGATAACAGACCAAAAGACAAGCAGCAATGACGCCAGTCGCCGGGTTGGGGGAAGACTGTCGTCCTTTCTCCTGGCTTGGTCAGAAATTACCCAAAACAAGGGGTTTTGGGGGGGGATAGCAGAGGGATTCAGGTTGGAGTTCCTCTCCTATCCCCAGGATGTTTTCACCTGCACTCCAACCCCGAAAGATCCTCAAAGATCCACAGTCCTAGAAACAGAAGTTCAACTTGTATTGGACAAGGGAGTGGTTTGCCAAGTTCCAAGGGAAGAGGAGGGCAAGGGGTTTTACTCCCCACTTTTTTTAGTCAAGAAACCCAATGGATCTTTTCGGATGATTTTGAACCTGAAGCGTCTAAACAAATCCCTGAAATACAAGAAGTTCCGAATGGAGACAATTAAGACCACCATAAACCTATTATTCAAAAATTGCTGGATGGCAAGTATAGATTTAGAGGATGCATATTATCACATCCCAATTCACTCCTCCTCCCAAAAGTATTTGAGGACGGCAGTTCAAGTGAGGGGCCAGCTCCTGCATCTGCAATACAGGGCCCCCCCTTTTGGGGTGTCACAAGCCCCAAGAATCTTTACAAAGGTTGTGGCGGAGATAGTGGAATTCCTCAGATTGTTAAGGATAGTGTTAGTGCCCTATCTGGACGATTTTTTGTTTATAGCCCACACAAGGGAACAGTTAAAGATGGACCTTGTCATTGTGTGTTCCCTATTGAAGGAACTAGGATGGAAGATGAATCAAGAAACATCTTGTCTAAACCCTTCTCAAAATTGCACCTTTTTAGGAATGCAGCTAGATTCCACGCTCAGAAGACATTCCTCCATCAGAAGAAAGTGTCTTCAACAATAGAACATGTCTTGATCCTTTTCCGTTCCTTCGGATGTTCATTCAGAAAGGCGATGGCAGTACTGGGGCACCTGACGGCTGCTGCCAGAATCCATCCTTCTGTAAGACCTCTTTCTCCTCCTTGGGACCTGAACAAAGTCTTGACAGCCCTAATTGATAAGCCTTTTGAACCCTTATTGGAGATCCCGATTGATATTCTGTCCATTAAAATGGCTTCATTCTGGCCATTACCTCGGCTAAGAGGATATCTGAGATCCAGGCCTTTTCTGCATATCCACCTTATACGGTCATCCAAGACAATCAAGTGGTAATCAGGCCCCTGCCTTCCTTCATTCCCAAGGTTGTCTCTGATTTTCACCGGAGCCAGGACATTGTGTTACCTTCCTTTTTTCCCTAACCCCTCCAACAGTTGGGAAAAAAGGTTTCATTGCTTAGATGTTAGAAGATGTTTGTTAGTCTACCTAGATGTTACGGCTCCTTGGAGAAAAGACGAAAACCTCCTTGTTCAGTTTTTAGACAGAAATAAGGGGAAAAAAAGCTTCCTCAGGGGTCATTGCAAGATGGGTGAAGAAGGCCATAATTAAAGCTTACATCTGCTTAGGTCTTTCCCCTCCTTCAGGTTTCGGGGCTCATTCTACTAGAGCAGTTTCCACCTCTTGGGCTGAAAGAGCTGATGTGTCTTCGGCTCAGATTTGTAGAGCGGCTACCTGGAGCTCTCCCCATACCTTTCTTAAACATTATAGGCTTCAGCTCCAGTCTGATGCCTCATTTGGGGAGAAGGTTCTTCAAGCTGTGGACCCCCATAAGTTCTACTTATAGTCTAATCTCGCATAGGGTGCCGTCATGACCCATGACGGCACCCGATATATTCCCTCCCAAGATGTTTAAAAGTATTTATATGGGGCATTTGCTATGTCTATATGAAGTAATATAGATAAAAAAAAAAAAAAGACTTTCCTTTTCACTTCTCTCCGGAGAACAACTTATTTCTTCCACTGGTGCTTGGTGGGGGTGTGTCCATTTTTATCTTCTCAGGTTTCCTGTCCAGATGGGAGGTCCTGAGTCACATAGGGTGCCGTCATGGGTATCGAGAAAAACGATTACCGGTAAGCAATATTGTTTTCTGCCATTTAAAACCAGATAGTGACACACATCCTTTTTTTCTCATCTGATTGTAGGTTTTTATATCCTAAAAATACTGGAAGACAAATTGCCTTTGAAATTGCCAGTCCAGGGGTCCCATGTCAGCCTTTATTCCTTATGTTACCACATGTGCATCCGCCAGACCAGCAAATGCCCTTTAATCCCTTAAGGACAAGGCCAATCTTCATTTTTGCATTTTCATTTATTCCCACCCAACTTCCAAGACCACCCGACTTCCAAGAACTCTTTTTATAGTTTTTGTCCACATAGTCATGAGGGCTTATTTTTTTGCAGGACAAGTTGCATTTTTTTGGGTTTTGTGTACACGTCGTTTGCGGCAAAAACAAATTGATATAGTTCCTATTATGTTTTACAAAAAAATAAAATAAAAAATTGTTTGCATCACCTTACTCTGACAACCATAACTCTTTTTTTTTATATTTCCACCTACAGAGCTGTGCAAGTGATCATTATTTTGCAGGGTGAGATGTAATTTTTACCATTTTGGGGTACATACTTTTTGATCACTTTTTATTTTAAAAAAAATATTTTTTTTTTTTTGGGGGGGGGGGGGGGCCCAAGAGGGCGACAAAAACTATCAAGTTATCCATTTTTATTTTTCCCCATTATGGCATTCACCACAGACAATATAGGGTCCATTCACACGTCCGCAATTCCGTTCCGCATTTTGCGGAACGGAATTGCGGACCCATTAGTTTCAATGGGGACAGACGATGTCCCGGCCGGGTCCGCAATTGCGGATCCGCACTTCCGGGTCCGCAATTGCGTTCCCGAAAAAAATAGAACATGTCCTATTCTTGTCCGCAATTGCGGACAAGAAAAGGCATTTTCTATGAGAGTGCTGGCGATGTGCGGTCCGCAAATTGCGGACGTGTGAATGGACCCATATATTGTTATAGTTTAATACGGTAGTTCTGACATTTTTGGACGCAGTGATACTCGTGTTAGGTGGCACTGGGTGATTGAATGGGTGCTTGCAGTAGGGCTCCCAACCTTAGTACGCCATACTACTGGTGAAGTTTCACTGTTCCTTAGCACTTTATGTGTCTCACATTTACTTATTTTTGATCCAACAGCAAAAGTGCTTGAAAAACGTCTTTATGTGCCGGAAACGTTACACATCAATACTTTGCCTGTATCGGAGCACAATGTAGTGCTGAAGTCTATCTTATACTATATCTTATGTTGATGTGTTTCTATAATGTGGGAGGGAGGTGATTTGTATTTTTAATATTTGTGTTTTTTATTTTAGAAAAATGAATGTTTTACTGTACTTTTTTTTGTCCCTTTAGGGCAGCGATTCCCCACTCACGGGTTCATTGATCATCTGGTACCGGTTAGTGGGGAGCGCTGGAGTTAAACAGCCTACGTGGCAGTGCTGATATTATTCCAACCTCCTGTACCAGGTCACAGACGACATGAGAAGGTCATCACGCCGCCAGAGACCGGGGGAAGGAGGTAGCGATGACATTCGCGAACACCTGTGCAGTAACGCCGGCGGCCAGGTCTGCAGGCGGAAGAAGTGAGGTTTATTTGTTTTATTTGTGGATGCTACTGGGGGCACCATTTGGAGGGGGTGTCACAAGCATTATATATACAGAGGGCATTCATTGTAAACTGGACTTCTGTAGGGGGTGCTATATTTTTTAAAGAGGCCACTCCTGGGGGTAATTATATGTACTGTAAAGAGGACACTACTGGGGGTCATTATATGTAAAAAAGACACAACGGGGGGCATTATATGTGAAGAGGGCACTTCTAGGGGGCATTATACGTTAAGAGGACACTACTGGAGGGTATTTTTTTCTAAATAGGACATTACTGGGGGACATTATATGTAAAGAGGGCACTACTGGGGGTCATATGTAAAGAGGGCACTACTGGGGGACATTATATGTGAAGAGGGCACTACTGGGGGACATTATATGTAAAGAGGACAATTCTAGGGAGTATTATACGTAATGAGGACACTACTGGAGGGCATTCTATATAAAGAGGACAGTACTGGGGGCATTATATGTAAAGAGGACAGTACTGGGGGCATTATATATAAAGAGGACACTACTGGGGGCATTATATGTAAAGAGGACAATTCTAGGGAGTATTATACGTAATGAGGACACTACTGGAGGGCATTCTATATAAAGAGGACAGTACTGGGGGCATTATATATAAAGAGGACACTACTGGGGGCATTATATGTAAAGAGGGCACTACTGGGGGCATTATATGTAAAGAGGACACTACTGGGGGCATTATATGTAAAGAAGACACTACTAGAAGGGCTGGCATTATATCTATTGGGGCTTAAATGCAAATTACTACTGGGTAGGACTGGGGCCTAAATGGGGATGATTAGTAAGTAGGGGCATAAAAGTAGGCATTATTACTACTTATATGTGTTCTGTGCCCAGTTATGTCAGAAGAAAACATCAGAGTGATCTGTGTAGGACTGAGAAAAAAAAAAAAATGTTCGAGTAGACATCACCTGTATGTCCCTGAGTGGGAGCGTAAATGGGATCATTAATGAATGGTCATGGTGTAGCGGTATTATTTGGCACATATATAGTGTTATTATTGGTAATGTTGGCCACGGATTCTGTAATATGCATTTTATTGTGTTTTGTTATGTGAGTGATCAACCATCACCCCCCGATCAGTGGGAAAATTGTCTTGCGTGAAACTGGTTCCGAGCAATAAAATACTACTGCAGTCTAAGAGATTCTGACAAGCTGCCTGTCAGGCCGTACCTTGAGCTCAGCTTAGCAGGTAGCTTGCTATGACAGGCCTGGGAGCCTTTACAAGGTTCCAGGCTGTCATAGCAACCAATTGGAGCCTTGCAATTTTGCACAGAACGGAAGGCAGGGGGAGCCCCCTCCCTCTGTTGAAGCCCACAGATGACGCAGCCTATATTGACAGTGGCGTCTGAGGGTTTAAATGACTGGGATCACAGTCATCTCCAATCCCGGTCACTGCCGATTGGTGTCTCCTGTATTATAAGGCCAGCAGCGGGCTCGTTTGACGCAAGCTCAGTACGTGAGCTCGCTCCATACAACCCTTTATGCTCATGACATATGGGTATGTCGTGGTGGCGTAAAGGGGTTAAGTATTCTAAAATGTGAAAATAATGTTGCCATATAATTATCTTTGTAATTCATCACCATTCCCCCACTTTCCAAAAATAGAATTAGCATTGTGATGTGTTAATTATATGTATACCGACAAACAGTCACTTATCCACAGTGGCCAACTTCCCTCGAAATATGCATTGAACAGTTTTATGAAATTAAAATAATAAGTTATGAAATAAGATACATTAAAAATAAGTTGTGACCATCAATACACTGATCACAATTGCAGATCCATTTAATTGTGGTGAATTCAATTTTTCTGTACCTATGAATTTGAAATGAGCAGAGCTGAAGATGCACAACCAGTACGATGCAGACTGAGGGTATCCCAAGTCTATGAACATATCTACTCCTCTTCCACAATCCACACCAATCCTCCTGGACTACTGAGAACGGCGATGGCCCATACCTACCTTATTCTGCTGTTCTGCAGCACTGGAGTTTGTACGTGGCCGACCTTCAGATGCAGGGTCTTTGTCTTGGCCTGTTGTCTCAATTCCATTGCACTGTTCCTCCATCTTCAGGAACCAGATGAGATATTTAAAGTCTGTAAAAATGACATCAACCTCAATAAAACATTGTGGTAACAATGCACCCTAAAGACATACCCATAAAAAGGAAAAGACAGAAAACCATCCGTGGTGAGTACAGCTTACACTAAAACCTACACTCTAGACACCCACGGGTGCATGCATAAATTCACACAAGACTTCAAAGTCCATTTTGGGTAAGCTTACTACCCAGCTGGAGAATGAGGAGGGAGTAAGGACAAATGTGACTTTTCCTCCTGTAGCAGACCATTAAGGTGTCCTATGCTCAGGATAGATCATCAGTATCTGATTGGTGGAGGTCCAACTTCCAACAAACCCACCGATCAGTTGTTGGAAGGAGGAGATATGCCTGCCTATTCCACAGCCTGTGATGTCACGTCCATTGGTCAGATGACCTTTCAGCAGCTTGAATGGGACTGAACTGCAATGCCAAGCACAGCTGTTATTCGAAGAGGCTGCTGGTGTTGGACCCCCACCGATCTGACACAGATGTCCTATCATGAGGAGATGTCATCAATGTTTACGTCCTGGAAAAGCCATTCTCCAGGATCCCTCTTAGGGCTCATGCACACAAACGTAGATTTGGTCTGCATCTAATCCGCATTTTTTTGTGGGTCAGATGAGGACCCATTCACTTCAATGGGGACGCAAAAGATGTAGACAGCACACGGCCCCTGTGCTGTCCGCACCGTATGTCCATTCCGCTCCCCCACGTCTGTTTTACAGACAAGGATAGGACGGTTCTATAGAGGGAAGGACATTCCATTCCACAAAATGTAGAACGCACACGGCTGGTATCTGTGTTTTATGGATCTGCAATTTGCGGACTGCAAAAAACCACAACGGCTGTGTGCATGAGCCCTTACTCAGCGTATGTGTGGCAATTACCTGATACAGTGGTCCTAATGTTACAATATTAGTTGGTTCCGGGACAACCATTGTAACTGGAGTCCATAACTCTATGGAATTGGCTCCAAAGCCAAAAAACGTCATTAGAGAAAATGATGATTTAAGAGAAACTTTCTATGAGGAGGACAGGAGCTTCTTCGGGGTTCTGTAAAGTACACACAATGTACCAGAATAATAAAATGGTGCCACCCTCACCTGACATCCAAAGGAGGAGCTCACCCTGGCAAAGACAGAGGGCAGTACAGGGCATGGCCTACCTCATTCTACTTAAAGAAGAGCTACTAGATAGCCATTACCAGAGAAAAGGCTATATGGACTGGTTGAAGCTGCTCCTTTCTGTGGCCAGACCCTCCCTGGCCCTGTCAATCCAAGCAGCGAGGGCCTGGCCACAGAAATGAGTGGAGCTAGGCTGCAACAGGAGCAATGGTGAAGCCCTTTTGCACCAAGGGCCTAGTTCACATATTAAGAAAAAGTATCAGATTAAAAAAGAAAAAAAAAAAAACTGACGGTGAACTACAGCTATGTGGTTAGGAATAGGGAGGTCGCCGGTTACAGATTCCCTTTAATAAGCATGCTATCAGAGGTCGCACTACAGTTTTTCCGGAAGAATAAAAATACTCCTTATACCATTTTTGAGGAGTATTTTTAGCCGAGGAGGAGTACGTAATTCATATATATAATACGTAGGCCTAAATCATGTTAAGATGTTGCCATTTCTGCACAGAAACCATTACCAGTCTCCTCTATAATGTCTTCCATGCAGAAATAGCAAATTTTGACCATTTTAAATTTATCTTTCAGAAGACTGAATTCCTACCTTTCTTGAAGCACCAAATCTGTCACGTAGCGATCGGAGCGGTAGATTGTGCAAAACTCAATGCAATAAGAATTCTACAGGGACGTCTGGTCGTTGTGGCAGGGAGCAGTGGGTGGCTTGGAGGCGGCGGGTGGGGTCTGGGATGAATGCACAGGAGGCGGTTATACACAATATATTGGACTATTGCACGGTATAGTGTACTTGACATCTCTGTACGTCATATCTGTGAGCACTGTGGCTTTCACTATAAGGTCTCAAGCACATGACTGTATCCATTACATGACTGTATCCGGTACGCAAATCACGGATGTGGTCCGTGTGCAATCCGCATTTTCTTGCGGACCTATTGACTTCAGTGGGTCCGCCAGAACAGGACACGCTCTATCTTTTGAAGCATGGAAATGCGGACAGCACATGGATGTCTATATTTTATGGATCCGCGATTTGCAGACGTCAAAATGGATACAGTCGTGGACATGAGACCTAATGGGGGCAAAATGGCTGTCCTTATATCTGGGACAATCTATTGCCTATTTGCCAACCCTCCTTGGTTTTTTCTGGAGTCTCCCTAAAAATGTAAGCCCTCTTAGATCCGAACATGCAGGTCACTTACTCCAAATGCTCAGTGTCCTCTCCAGGGAAGAATGTTGCCCAAACTCATAGCGCACCCCAACACATCACCATCAGTCCACCGCCCCCCCCCCAATCTCTATGTCAACATGCGCTGCACTCATCTGGCCTAACACGGAACCAATCATTTTATTCATCTGACCAGGGCAAGAATGCTCAGGTATATAGTGCCCTAGGGGGAGTCTGTTGGCATCTGGTTACTATGGAGTTTGGGCGCACATTCTTCACTGGAGAGGACGCCGTGAGCACATGGAGGAAGTGACCCACAGCCCAAGACCGCTTAGCCTGCCAGGTGCCACCCTGTGAGAATCTCCCGTGAGAATGGTCCGGCTGCCCGCTCAAACCAACCAATAACAAAGCTCCTCAATGTAAGGAGTAAAATCGACTGAACATGCATCTATGGCGCTTGTACGGCGTTATTGCGACCTCTGCATGCTATGTTTGCTGTAATAAATACCACCCCTCCATGCACTGACGTCCTGGTGAATCGGTGACAATCTGAGGAGGCAAGGCTGAAGGGGGAGGGAGAAAGCAGCGGCCTGAAGCAATAATAGAGGTGTGTCTCAAACTACCTTACACTATGTAGTCAGTGCAGCTAAACTGGAGTCATCGATTACAGCCCTCCAGAAAGGAGCTGAGCAAAGAAGCGACAAGCAGCGAAGATGATGAACCATCCCCTATGGGTATTGACTAACTTATCATTTTGCCCGGTCAGTTTCTCCCAGGAAAAATATTTAAAGGGTTTCTGTCATCAAGTTTTGACATTATAAGCTGTCTGACATTAGCTATGTGCTAATGTCAGAGCAGCTTGATAATGTCTTTTTTACAAAAATCCGATTTATATTTTGGCTAAAAAACGTACTTTTATAATATGTAAATTAGCCTCTAGGAGCAGGGGGCGTTGCCCTGCTCCTAGAGGCTCGTGCGGCAACCTGCTGGCACGCCTTCTTACTTTGAGTGACAGTGCCGGGCAGCGATCCTCCGGCACTGTCTCCTGCAGAATCCGCGCTATGCCGCCGCTCTGTATTCGGTGCAGACGCGGTGAGCTGAGGACAGCAGGCACCAGCGTCCTCTGCTCACCGCGCCGAATACAGAGCGGCGGCGCAGGCGCGGGATTTCGCAAGGAGACAGTGCCGGAGGATCGCTGCCCGGCACTGTCACTCAAAGTAAGAAGGGGCGTGCCAGCAGGTTGCCGCACGGAGCCACTAGGAGCAGGGCAATGCCCCCCCTGCTCCTAGAGGCTAATTTACATATTATAAAAGTACGTTTTTTAGCCAAAATATAAAATCGGATTTTTATAAAAAAGACATTATCAAGCTGCTCTGACATTAGCACATAGCTAATGTCAGACAGCTTATAATGTCAAAACTTGATGACAGAAACCCTTTAACATTTTCCAAACCACCTGGATCTGAAGACTTTTATAATTGTATGTATTTAAAAATATTGTATAGCCACGGAACTATTCCATAAAATGTATCTGTATAGCGCCACCTGCTGTTTTTTTGTTTCCTTATTTTTCCGTCCACCTCATTGAGGTGGTTGCAGGTGCTCAGTTTCAATCTTCATCTGTCACTAGCCATACCTACTGTTAAAAGCTGCGGCAGTTATCGGAAAGCGCTTCAGTAGAAAGGACACTCCCCTTCAGAATTGACATGCCCCCGTTATCCATCTCCTGTACACGTGGGACGCCGAGAAGTGAATCACTCTCACCCTTATCATCTGGCTTTATGTTATCTTTGATCTGGTGAGCACATTTCATATAACACTGGTCCCTTTTGTTAGTGGTGGCTTCCACTACGAAGCGCTGGTCTTTTTGATCATTTTCCATCAATCATGGCATAACCCTGGTAATTTAAAGGGAGTTTCTGGGGTTTTAATATTGATGACCTTTCCTCAGGATCCTGTCCTGAGGTTATCCTATCCTGAGAATAGTTAATCAATATTAAAATCCTGGAAAACCCCTTTATGTTCTACATTCACAAGGAAAAAGCTCATTGTGCGCTGAAATAAATCCACAAATATGGAAGCTATCATGTCACAGACCATTTACATACTAGGCGACCGGTGTTTTATTAAAGAGGTGCAAGTGCAAGGTGCAAGTGCTAACAGGCGCAGGGTTTGTCCAATGGGTTGCGTTCACAGATAAGACGTGCAGACACAGGTAACCACTCTTTGTACTTTAGAACTATGCAAATAAGAATTTGTAAAATGACGAAGCAAAAAAGGAGGTGGTAAAAAAAGCCCTTAATATCAGAAGCACTGGCACAGGAGCCCACAATGTACCAGGTACCAAGAAGCTTCACCTGACACACTGACTACTTCTCTGCTGCCCAGCCCTTGTCTACCTCTTCAGGGTATATTCACACAGCAGGTTTTTTGCAGATATTTCTGCCTCTGAATGGGACGGTTTCTGGATATCCTCAAGCCCTGGTCAATAAATGGAGTAAATAGAGTAGCAGAAATTTCTGCAAAAAATGTGAACACACATGTGAACACGGCCTAAGACCTCGTTAACATTTCCGTGTCCATTCGACGTCCGTGAAAAAAATCAGTCCGTTTGATCTGTGAAGATGTCCGTGTGTCCGTTTTCTGCCTTCCATGTGTCATCCGTATTCCATGGACACTGTTCAGCTGAAAATTCATTTCCAGAGCATCTCTTATCAGTGGTCAGTGAAAACAGGACCAAATATGGACGCAGCGCGGATGCCTCTGTGTTTTATTTTTACAGACCCATAGACTATAATGTCCGCTTTTGGTCTGCATCACAGACCAAAGCAGTGCACGTCTCCACTGATGTGTGAACAGACACATTAGAATCAATGGGTACGGGCGCGGTCTGCAGAAAAAGTGAGAAACAGAAATGTGAACGAGGCCTTAGGCATATCAGCAACCTCCAGCACTCCAGATGCTGTCAAACTACAACTCCCAGCATGAACATTTACTCGACTGTTCTTGTAACTCCCATAAAAGTGAAATTAGGATTCTGAGAGTTGTAGTTTCTGAACGCTGGAGTGTCAGAGGTTGCTGAACCCTGTTCTAATGCCTCGTTCATATATCTGTTTTCAATGGACGTATGCTATCCGCATTTTCCACGGACAGCACGCATACCGATTGATTTGTATGTGTTTGTTCACACATCAGTGGTTTTCTACTTACCATGGGTCAATGGAAAAATCCAGGAGACATGAACTACTTTGGTCCCTGATGCTGACCAAACTCGTCCTTTGAAGTCTAAGGATCCGTGAAAATCCCCTGACAATAGGGATGTTTGTTTGGCCTGTTTTTCACTGACTACTTGCAAGGAGATGATCTAGAACAGGGATCAGCAACCTCCGATCCTCCTTTCACTTCTATAGGAGTTGCAAGGACAGTCAAGTACGTGTACATGCTGGGAGTTGTAGTTTCATAGCAGCTGAAGTCCCGAAGGTTGCTGATCCCTGGGATAGAACTTCATTTTCAGCTGAGCAGTGTCTGTGGAGCATGGATGACACAGAGGGCAAAAAACTGACACACTGACCAAGCATTGGTTTGCGCAAAAGTTATAGCGTTTACAAACCAGTGAATTTCGGCATTTTGAAGCAGCTCTGACTTTCTGAGCCCCTGTCATGTTTCTTCAGGTGCTAGAATGCCAGGATAGTATAAATACCCCCCAAATGACACCATTTTAGAAAGAAGACACCCCAAAGTATTCGCGGAGGGGCATGGTGAGTTCATGTATGAATTTTTTTTTTTTCACAAGTTAGCGGAAAATGACACTTTCTGAGGAAAAATAATAATAATAAAGTTTCCATTTCTGCTAACTTCTGGCAAAAAAAATAAAAAATCTCCCATGGACTCACTATGCCCCTCAGTGAATACCTCGGGGTGTCTACTTTCCGAAATGAGGTCATTTGTGGGTTGTGTTTACTGTCCTGGCATTTTGGGTGGGGCTAAATTGTGAGCAGCCAGGTAAAACCTAAAGGTACTCATTGGAATTTGGGCCCCTTTACACACCTAGGCTGCAAAAAAGTGTCACCCATGTGGTATCGCCGTACTCAGGAGAAGTAGGGCAATGTGTTTTGGGGTGTATTTTTATATATATCCATATTGGGTGAGAGAAATATCTCTGTAAACTGACAACTTTGTATAAAATTTTTTTAAAGTTGTCATTTACAGAGATATTTCTCACACCCAGTATGGGTATATGTAAAAATACACCCCAAAACACATTGCCCTACTTCTCCTGAGTACGGTGATACCACATGTGTGACACTTTTTTGCAGCCAAGATGCGCAAAGGGGCCCTAAAACCAATGAGTACCTTTAGGATTTCACAGGACATTTTTACGCATTTGGATTCTCACGCTTTAGGACCCCTAAAATACCAGGGCATTATAAATACCCCACATGTGACCCCATTTTAGAAAGAAGACACCCCAAGGTATTCCGTGAGGGGTATGGTGAGTTCATGTAAAATTTTATTTTTTGTCACAAGTTAGTGGAATATGAGACTTTGTAAGAAAAACAAAACAATTTCCGCTAACTTGTGCCAAAAAAACCCATTTTTCTGTGAACTCGCCATGCCCCTCACGGAATACCTTGGGGTGTCTTCTTTCTAAAATGGGGTCACATGTGAGGTGTTTGTACTGCCCTGGCATTTGAAGGTCTCCGCAATCATTACACGTATGGCCAGCATTAGGAGTTTCTGCGATTCTCCTTATATTGAGCATACGGCACAGATTTTTTCATTCGCATCGATCAATGTGGATGAAAAAATCTCTGCCCAAAAATGTGCAAAAAAAAAAAAAAAAAAAAGAGGGGAAAGGACATAGGAGTGTTTGCGAAGTAAAGCTGCGATCGCTAATAAAGATCCAAAAAGCTCAAAAGTGATCTTTATAGCGCCGCAGAGATTTTACAGTGTTTTTGCAGTGATCAGAAAAAAAAAATATATATTCTGTCACTGCGGTGGGGCGGACTGAACACACAAGTGTGCACACGATCAGGCCTGATCGGGCGAACACTGCGTTTTTTTGTAGAGCCTAAGGTGACCGTAATGTACTGATATAGATCTGATTGCGATCAGTCTTGATCACTTACAGATACTATATAGTACTAGTGCTGATTAGCGATAGCGATGACGCTAATCAGCGACTAATCAGTGACTGCGGTGCGGTGGGCGCTAACTACCTAACAAGTAGCTAACTAACTGGCGGTGATAAGGGACCCTTAGGCCCCATTCACACGTCCGCAATTCTGTTCCACATTTCGCGGAACGGAATCGCGGACCCATTCATTTTTATGGGGACAGACTTTGTCGCGCTCAGATCCGGAATTGCGGATCCGCACTTCTGGGTCCGCACTTCCGTCCCACAAAAATATAGAACATGTCCTATTCTTGTCCGCAATTGCGGACAAGAAAAGGCATTTTGTATATAGTTTTGGCAATGTGCGGATCTGCAAAATGCAGAAAGTACATTGCCGGTGTCCATGTTTTGCGGATCCGCGGAAACACATATGGACGTCTGATTGGAGCCTTACAGGGGGGTGATCAGTGACAGGGGGGTGATCAGGGGGTCTATATGGGGTGATCAGGGGTTAATAAGTGAGGGGGGGGGGTGTAGTGTGGTGCTTGGTGCTACTTACATTGCTGCCTGTGTCCTCTGGTGGTCAATCCAAGTAAATGGGACCACCAGAGGACCAGGTAGCAGGTATATCAGACGCTGTAAACAAAACAGCGTCTGATATACCTGTTTGATGCGATTTATTTTATATCTACAGCCTGCCAGCGATTGATCATCGCTGGCAGGCTGCAGTACAACTTCACAGCCGCACGTTCACAGGAAATCTCGCGTCTCGCGAGATGACGCATAGATGCGTCAACGAGGAATAACCCGGCCGCCCGCAGGACTCATCCCTGCGTTAGGTGGTCGGGTAGTCGTTAAAAATATTGAGCTGGTCTGTCACAAAGGGTTAACGGTTTGTCTAGTTGTGTGACCGGTACTTTCACTTTCACTTTGTGTCAGTCATCTAATAACCATTATCTGTAAACTACTAAGAGCTCATAAAACACTGCATTGCTATAGTGAGCGTTTATAAGGTCAGAGAGCAGAGATAAGGAGTCCATCAGCTCCCCAGGTGACGGAAAAGACGGAAAATCCACGAGAGCATGTCAGCTCTGTACAGAAAAAAGGATGCCATATTTTTCATAAAGATCAATTCAAAAAATTATTTTTAGCTCAAAATGAGTAGAATGCAATAAAATAAATGCCCCCAGAGGTGTCCATAGCCTTTAAGGCTGAGTTCATACTGGGTTTTTCTGACACAGACTCTGCACCTAAAAGCCGCGCAGACAATGAATGTAAGGGTACTTTCACACTTGCGTTATTCTTTTCCGGCATAGAGTTCCTTTGTCGGGGCTCTATGCCGGAAAAAAACTGATCAGTCACATCCTCATGCATTCTGAATGTAGAGATGTCTTCAGTTCAGTCACTGTCAGCATGCTACGGTTTTATCTCTGTCCAAAATGCCGGTATGCCGGATCCAGCATTAATTCCAATTGACTTGTATTAGTGCTGGTGTTCTGAGAAAAAACCTTACCCTGAAAAATAACCTTACCCCATGTGACTTCCAGGGAGGTGTCGGGGGGTGTGCGCCTCCGCGCTTGCACAGTACAACCGGCACCAAGCGCAGCAGCAGGAACTTAGTGAAGATACAGTGCGCACTGAATCATGGGTGTGCACGAGGACACCCCGCATGCACCCAGCCGCGCATGCGCCATCAGGGGTAAGGAGATTTCACGGTATTTGTACATATAAAATCTCCTTACCCTGCCACTGCGCACACGTGGATTTTGAAATCTCCCTTACTACACAGCTTTAGATTTTAGATTAATTGCTGGCTGGCTTCTGTCAGGATCAGGTCGGTCTCTCCCTGCTCCTAGCAGGGGGGCGGTTGCAGCATATTGGGGGGCATTGTTTAATGCAGGTGGTGTGTGCAGCATTTTGGGGGGGACATAGGAGCAGGGACATGCGCAGGGATCCTGACATTAAAAATACTGCAACAACGGATCCGGCATTCCATTCTGCGCATGCACAGACCTCTAAGAATGTGAAAAAAATTAATGCTGGGTCTGTTTTGCCGGATTACACCGGACAGACAGATCCGGCATTGCAATGCATTTTTCTGACTGATCAGGCATAAAAATGCCTGATCAGTCAGAAAAGATGACATGCGTTTACATACAGTTTGCCGGATCCGCCTGCCTGCCGGAATCCTCTGCCCCAAGTGTGAAAGTAGCCTAATCCACCGCTCAATGCTGTCAAGGAGAAAACCGCATGGTAATTTATATGGAATTTTTTTAAAGCCCACAGGTTTAAAAAAACACGGCATGGAAAATAGAAGCGTGTTCATTCTTGCTGCAGATTCAGAGGCAAATTCACTTTCAAAGTTCCCAGGATCAAAAACCACATTTTGAAGCAGATTCTACATCAGGTTTTTTAAGCACAAAAAAAATAAAAATAAATCAACAGTGAACACGCAGCCTGAGGTTACATGTAAGAAACCGTATGAAAAACGCCCTCACATCTGTGCCATTTATTGAGATTGATCTACAATATGTCGGCCACGGAGCCAAGACACGCACCGTGTACACGAGGTCTGGAAAATCTCCTACTGGAATAAACTGCACGGAAAAAAACGTGCGCAATGTGCACATACCCTTACCCCCTGCTTACAGATTGGTGATGCTGTACTCACTGGGCATCCTGTCACCGGTGCACAGACCTGGCACTGCCAGCTGCCCACCCTTCTCATACAATGTGAGGGAAGATTACAGAAGTGCACCTCTCATCTGACAGGGCAGAAGTCTGGCATCGCCTTGGTAACCCTCCAGTGCCAGCTGGTGACCACCCAGACAACAGAGGCCGCATGGCAACTGCCTGGTCACAGTAAACAAGAGGCAGCCATGAGAGAGGACATGCCAGCCGTCAGAGACAGCCATGAGAGAGGACATGCCAGCCGTCAGAGACAGCCATGAGAGGACATGCCAGCCGTCAGAGACAGCCATGAGAGAGGACATGCCAGCTGTCAGAGACAGCCATGAGAGAGGACATGCCAGCTGTCAGAGACAGCCATGAGAGAGGACATGCCAGCCGTCAGAGACAGCCATGAGAGAGGACATGCCAGCCGTCAGAGACAGCCATGAGAGAGGACATGCTAGCCGTCAGAGACAGCCATGAGAGAACATGACAGCCGGCAGAGACAGCCATAAGAGAGAGAGAGGACATGCCAGCCGGCAGAGACAGCCATGAGAGAGGACATGCTAGCCGTCAGAGACAGCCATGAGAGAACATGACAGCCGGCAGAGACAGCCATGAGAGAGAGAGACAGCCATGAGAGAGGACATGACTGCAGGCAGAGACAGCCATGAGAGAGAGAGGACATGCCAGCCGGCAGAGACAGCCATGAGAGAGGACCTGACTGCAGGCAGAGACAGCCATGAGAGAGGACATGCCAGCCGGCAGAGACAGCCATGAGAGAGAGGACATGCCAGCCATGAGACTATAGAAATCTGGCAGAACACCGGCAGAGACAGTCAAGAGACAGAACATAACAGCCGGCAGAGACAGCCATGAGAGGACATGACAGCCGGCCCGGCAGGGACAGCCATGAGAGAGGACATGACTGCAGGCAGAGACAGCCATGAGAGAGGACATGACTGCAGGCAGAGACAGCCATGAGAGAGGACATGCCAGCCGTCAGAGACAGCCATGAGAGAGGACATGCCAGCCGGCAGAGGCAGCCATGAGAGAGGACCTGACTGCAGGCAGAGACAGCCATGAGAGAGGACATGCCAGCCGGCAGAGACAGCCATGAGAGAGGACCTGACTGCAGTCAGAGACAGCCATGAGAAGACATGACTCACCACGCGGGCGGCGGCCCCTGACTGTCTCCACATATGACGCCCGGGCAGGAAGCTTCAGTGTGACACGAGAAGGAGCCGCAGGGGATCAGGTCTCCATCATGAGGACTGCCACCTATCTGCTGCTCCCTGTCAGGATTCAGAACCGGATAATGGAGGGGAGGAGCTGGCCGCCAGCTGATATGCACGACCTGCTCCCCCCGCCATGATGTAAGAGGGTCCCGCTCTGTGTGAGGAGGAGCCAGAGGCCACAATGTGTCATTCATAATGGCTCCTCAGTATATTTCCAGCCAGGGCCGGTGATGCACAGAGAGGTGACATAAGGGACAGCTCCAGGACTGAGGAGTAAGGCTGCGCTTTTACAGGACGGGTTTTCCCCTGGTTTTGTTGCATTGTGAAAATCATGGTGACAATGCTTTTAACCTGTTTATATCTTGTCAGTTGGCATGCGGTTTTCTGATGCGTTTTTTTCCACACTAGCGTTTTGGCTTTCCGTTTGTGAGATCCGTTTCAGGGCTCTCACAAGTGGTCCAAACAGATCCGTCCTGGCACACAATGTAAGTTAATGGGGACGGATCAGTTTTCTCTGACACAATAGAAAATGGATCCGTCCCCCATTGACTTTCAATGGAATTAAAGACTGATCCGTCATGGCTATAGAAAACATGCGACCTATGAAGTGAATCAGACTTAGCTGCTTGGTTCTGGACTGCATTGGTCCCAGGCTTTCTTCACTTTCTGCACTTCTGGTCCCCGCATGGATGGCTGGCATCAGTGGTGACGTGTCCCCAAGCGACACATGACCAAGCAGAGTTGTGCAGTTCGGAGACACGTCACCACTGAGGCCAGTAAATATTCGAGCGCTGCGTTCTCCTCATACAGCTGATCGGCGGGGGTGAGGGGTGTCTGGCCCCTGATATTGATGAGCTATCACTGAGGATGGGTCATCAATATAGGAAAATCGTAAAACCCTTTAACTCGCTCAGTGATGGGGAGAGACTGTCTGTGTATTTATCAGCACCTCTCACTCTCTGATGCCGACAAGCAGGACATAGAGAAAACTCTGGATGCATTACAGAGCCATTTTATGCCTTCATGTAACATCATTTATGAGAGGTAAATATTCTATACCACCAACCAAGGCCCATTGGAAACTATAGATCAGTATGTGACTAAGCTGAGGCAGATTGCTGCTACATGTGAATTTAGAGTATTACATGATGAACTTATCAGAGACAGAATAGTTCTGGGATCAAAAGACATTAATGCTAGAAAGAGAATGCTCAGAGTACTAGACCTGAACCTACAGAGAGCCATTGACATTTGTAGAAGCCATGAACTTACAGAAATGCAAATACAAGCAATGCAAGAAAACAAAAGTTAAACCGAAGCTGTACATTATACTGCAAAAACATAAAAAGCTGATGAAAGGGGGGGGGTGTTGTCTAGCTGCCAAGCAAGATAGAAGCAATCTCACTGAGCTCCTGCAGTGAATTCCCATCTATAGCAATCACAACTACAACCACCACTGTTTTTCCCCAAACGTGGTCTGCTGAGATCGGGGACACAAGTGAAACCACCAGCACCATTCCGGATCCCTTTTTTCGCCAAAATCTGGGAGAAATCCTTGCGGCCTACCTGGGCCTACGCCTACAGTTGGTGGCGTTCGCAGGGCGACCCTCTGGAGAAGAGCACAGCACGACCGCAAACAACATCTAGGTCAGCTAGCCTTATAATTGCAATTCAAGCTGTCCACCCTGACCACACACCTCCAAACTCCTGTCGGGGCCTGCAAACAAGAGGGCTCCGCCGCCATATTGTACAGACAGCCTAGCCTGGATCCTATAGCATATTTGGACCCGGTGGAACCATACAAATACACCACAGCGTAGCGGACCCACTCACCTGAGCAGAACGTCTGAATCGGACATTATAGATCTGCCCAGCCACCACCACCATTGTTGCCCGCTCCTGCAACGTCGCAAACGGCAAGATGGCGCAACCTTAAAGAGGACCTTTCACTGGTCCACAGTTTATGAGTTAAAGCTATGTACATGGAGAGCGGCACCCAGGGATGACCCTGCACTTACTTGTATCCCTGGGTGCCGCTCCGTTCGTCCTCTGTAGCCCCCGGTACCGGCGCTCCTGCTGCTCTAATTTTGCCTGGGGCGGAGACTTCTCCTTCTCCCAGGGCTGGAGCGCTGGCCAATCACAGCGCTCAGCTCATATCCTGGGGTATAGTGGGGTAAGCTCACAAATTCCCTTTTATTATCTGCGCCCATTAACTTGGGGTACGCCACCCTCCTCTTCTCCACTGTACCTGTCAATCAGCCACCTCACTGGACTCTATCCCTGATTCATTTATTGAGGGAATAGGAGTAAATTCCATAGCCCAACTCGAGACTAAAATCTCCTATATAACTTGACCCATATTAAAAGGGCCTCATTCACAAGGAGTTTTAAATAAACAATATCTACCACCAGACCATATGGGATACCAGCAGCTTAACCTACTACTAACACCATATAGCTCCATCTCACACGAGGAGTATTGCTGTAGGGAGATCCACATCATTTATTATGGAGCTGCATTAACTCTAAACTCCAAATGGTGGACATGTGAGGAGTGCCACAAGTAATATTAGGTCACTGACACCTGAGGCTTTACCTTATGGTGAAGATCGGCAGGCATCCCGGGTCGAGACCAGATCCGCTCAAAATGCGCCTTCCTGCACTGACGAACCAGCCTGGTCTGGAAAAATACATCATGAAAAAAAAAATCGCAATCTTCAACTTATAGCATTAATATTGCTTTGAAATATACCTCAGCAAAATCTTCTACCTGTCGGTTTACCAACAACACATTAACTACCTATACGATCATCTTGAAGATCAAGAAAATAGAGGCCGACGTAACAATATCAGATTTAGAGGAGTCCCTGAATCAGTTGCTGCTGATGCTGTTCCTAAAGCAGTCACTGAGATCTGCTCCTTAATATTAAAAGAAGGCTATGATCAACCAATCATCCTTGAACGAGCACACCGGGCTTTACGTCCAAAACCAACAGACCCACCTCGTGACATCATTTGCAAATTTTTGAACTTTAGCCAAAAAGAACCACTCATGAGAAACGCTAGAGAACAAGACACAATTGAATATGAAGGAGCCGGAATTCTACTATTCCAGGATTTGGCCCCTGCAACGCTTCAAAAGAGACGCTTTCTGAAACCCTTCGCTTAGACATAAGCACATAGCTTTCGTTGGCTTTTTCCCTTCGGAATTATGCTATAATGGAAAGACAAAAGGATGGTCATTAAGAACCGCGGGGATCTTCAAGAAGCTTGCAGAACACTGGACATAGAAGACCTTGACATTCCTGACTGGTCACTAACTACAGACATCTGCATACCGTCTGAGATAACCCCACCGACCCCGTGGGAACAAGTCGGACCTGGGAAGCCACAGAGACAAAAGAAGAAAATGGGCAAAATGACACCACGTCGGATCATAACGGAAGGAGATGGTTGATCTCCATGTATTCCATATACGGTGACCTTTATTGAAATGTTCCGTTGACTTTATACGGACACTTAGATACAATTTGATCTCTTTATGGGTCCTTTCCCGACCATAGTGCACCTGGGTCTGTACCAACCCTTGAAAAATATTCATGGGCGATTTTGACTTGCCTGTGGTTACCTACATATATCTAACTAGCCCAATAGT
This sequence comes from Bufotes viridis, assembly GCA_033119425.1. Classification (NCBI taxonomy): domain Eukaryota; kingdom Metazoa; phylum Chordata; class Amphibia; order Anura; family Bufonidae; genus Bufotes; species Bufotes viridis. Next base: position 423,115,337 of record CM065589.1, read on the forward strand.
CGAATAGACCCGGTTAATTGGGTGGGATAACAACCTGGCACCATTGTGATCTTCTCGTAATGTTGCCATATCCTTTCCATATGCTTTCTCTCGTAGTTCATTACAATTCCTGACCTCTTATCTTTAACCCCTTACTGCACGAATTGTTTTAAAGGCAACTGACGTAGTCGCTATGGGGAGTCAGCTTCCACACATACCACACATTTCTCTCCACTTTCCTTCAGTACAACTCCTTTTATCTATGCTCCTCCTGTCCACCATTCTTACCAATTTCTCTCTTATTTGCCTGTTCTTTCTTTAACTCCAAACTACATATCTCTTCCAATTTTTCCCCCCAGATCCTCAAATACTACTGGACTGTTAGTCCAGGAGTATTGGCCACGTTGGGCCTAGCCAAGAGTTTTCGCTCTCTTAACTGTTGATCCCCTTATGAGGATATTCATTGTTATCGTTAATAACCTTTGTTATCTTTCTAATGTCACGTTATGCAAATGCACGCCAGATAGCTCCACCGGTTATACGAACCTACTCCACTGCAAAGAAACAGCAGCTCTCCGTGTGGGTGAATATACAGTGTTATACTCCTCTGGTAGAGTTAAATGGGTAAGAAGCCTTTTAACACGCTATGCTATAATCTCATTTATACAACAAAACCACCATGACTGACCTACTGACTGACCCCAGCAAAACATAGCCAGATCCTGAGACATTTCCACAAAGAAAAAGTCAATATTGTATTTTTACAAAAGACTAGGGTTGAGCGAACTTGTATTTTAAGTTCGGCGTCCAAAGTTCGGGTTATCTTAGAATCCTGTTATGGATTCGCTACCACGGACCATAACGGAATTTGGAATCCAAGTTCGCGCAACCGTCCTTCACTGCTCTACTTCCTTCTTCTCCACACAGCGCACAGGAGCTCCGCCCCTCATGTCACATGATCATTATACCAGGCCCTTTACCACCTCTTATCCAATCCAGTACTGAGCCACGCCCCCTGCACTGATCACATGACTGTGACATCACACCAGGTTCTTAGTGTTGTCCAAGGTTCGGGTTCATCAAAGAATCCCCTTATGGATTCAAAATTCCATTATGGTCCGTGGTAGCGGAATCCATAACGGGATACTTTGATAACCCCAACCCGAACTTTGGACGCCGAACTTAAAATACAAGTTCGCTCAACCCTACAAGAGACACATTTTAAACACGGGAAAGCCCCAGATCTCACTAGATCTCCGTATAGCCTATGGTACCACAGCACTTCTAAATACTCTAATAAACTGGGAGTAAGTATAGGCATACACAAACATACCTGCTTCTCTCTGGTGGAGTCAAAATTCGATGAGAACGGTTGCTTTATATTTCTCAAGGGATATATTGATTCCCGCCTATACACACTAGTAAACTTGTATGCCCCCAATTGCTCCCAAAGGCCTTGGTTTGACAAAGTGATGAGGGTCCTTGGGCAGTTCGGAGAGGGCCTGGTATTAATAGCCAGGGACTGTCTCACCACAACCCTCCCTAGACTCCTTAACGGGTAGGTCCTCTATACCCTCCAGCTCCTTGTTGGCAATTAACAGACAATTTCATGAACATTCCCTAGTAGACATATGGAGATCTAGGGATTATACCCATTGTTCAGCACCACATAACTCCTACCATAGGATAGATTTATAATAATGGTAATGAGTGGCTCACCGTCAGCAGAGATATGGGAGTGGTGCACAATCCAACTAGAGCCGTACCCAGGCTCACAATTAGAGCAAATATAGGAAGTAGAATGAGGATGGCACTCACAACATTCGTTTAGGTATGGAGTATTTAATCAAAATAAGATGGTTGATTGTGATATATTAAAATACTAAAGTAGTTATCAATAGTATATAAAACATGCAATAGATAATATATCCTAATGAGGCCTCATATGTATAGGAATATATACAAAAATGTTCAAATAAAAATATTGAATAAAAATTGAATATAGTCTCTTAACGTTTTATGATGAAATATAGTGTCTCAGAAGATGTTTTTATCTGAGGGTTTATAGGACATACATGGGATGGATCCACTATGCAGCAGAGATCCAAATGGGGCATTAATACTCCCTTTGTTTAATAGGTAACAGGCTCAGTTCTCATCAAGGATATGCACTTCAAATGCCCACTGGTGGGGTTACAGCACTTACTGAACCTTGTTCACGAATATCGCTGGCAGATGATTCAGTACTTTCCCGATGCCTCAGCAGTCAAGTCAGGATGCCGCTGGATCACAGGCGCTGCTGCTGGCCATGCGTGCCTCTGAGGACGCCGCCAGACACGCGGTTAGCTCGGTGATGCGTGCCACTTCGGCCAGTGACTGCACGGCACTTGAAGCAGCAAGAGAGAGGCTGCTGCATAGTCTCTGAAGATCCGGACCAGAGTAGTAGTCACCAACGATACTGGATTTACTACTCCTAGTCCGGATCTTCAAGAACCATCACAGTGAGAAGGCGCCTTCTCTTTTCTTGCTTCAAAACACGAGGTACGCCGTGCCGTCACCCAACCGGAAATGACGTTGCACCGCATCACCGGAAGTAACAGCGCGTCTTAGCGCGCTCCTCCAGAGACACGCGCGAGCCAACACGCGCACACACCAGTGATCCCAGCGGCATCCACCGGCTGACTGCGGTAAGACCACTGAGGACATCGGGAAAAGGTACTGAATCATCTACCAGCTGATATTTGTACAGACAAAGGGTTCAATTGCTGTATGTAACCCCACCAGTGGGACGAACTGTTTAGAAGGGCATATCCTACATACAATTTATTGAGGAACTTTTGAAGGCCCTATGACATTTACCTATTAAACTAAAGGGGGAATTATTTAATGCCCCATTTGGATCCTCTGCTGAACATAGTGGATCCATCCCATGTATGTCCTATAAACCCTCAGATAAAAACATCTTTCTGAGAGACCTTATATTTCATCATAAAACGTTAAGAGACTATATTCAATTTTTATTCAATATTTTTATTTGAACATTTTTGTATATATTCCTATACATATGAGGCCTCATTAGGATATATTATCTATTGCATGTTTTATATACTATTGATAACTACTTTAGTATTTTAATATATCACAATCAACCATCTTATTTTATTTGATTAAATAATCCATACCTAAACGAATGTTGTGAGTGCCATCCTCATTCTACTTCCTATAGGATAGATTATACATTCTTCCCCTCCAAATTTGCACATTTATGCATGGATGTCTCTATTGGCACAATGGTACATTCCGACCATTTCCTTGTTTTTATGTCATTCTCGGCACCAGACAGCCAACCCAGACCCTTCCACTGGAGACTAAATGAAACGATTCTAGATAAAAAAAAAAACAGTCAGAGAGAGAATTAAGACTTGCCTTGAGGAATTCTTCACACTAAATAACACCGCAGATATATCCCCCCCATATTTTATGGGAATCCCATAAATCTGTGGTTAGAGGAGAGTTCATATCGATAGACTCACATCTAAATAAATCTAGAAGAGAAAAAATAGACTCCCTCTATGTTAAAATACATGCCCTCGAAGCCACACATAAACATACTCTATCTCTGCAACACTTAGAAGAGTTGAACGGACTCAGAGAGGAAATGAAGGACCTTCTTAATGCCCAATCAGCCAAATTCTATCTCTCGTTACTCCAAAAAAAATTTGCACACGGCAACAAACCAACTAAATTTATGTTGGCTATGCTAAAACAAAGAAGACAGAAGACTAGAATTATGGCTATCAAAAAACCTAATAATTCTGTGACTTCAGATGATACAGGCATTGCAGAGACCTTTCATGCCTTTTATTCAGCCTTATATGATATTAACGAATCCGACACTGAGATAGACAAAAAAAAGGATTAGACAGATTATTTCTTGAAATCTCTAAGCCTCCCCACCCTTACGGCTGAACAAGCACAATCTCTATGTGACCCCGTCACACAATCAGAAATAACTGAAGCACTTAAGGGTATGGCTAAAGGGAAGGCCCCTGGCCCTGATGGTTTACCTTTGTTATATTACTCGACATTTCTGGACAGCCTACTCCCTTATATGTTGAACACATACAATTACACTTTCAAATGTTTTCCTTTTCTCTCACAAACGTTATCGGCTCATATATCCCTAATTCAAAAACCGAATAAAGATCCCACTCTATGCTCTAACTACCGCCCTATATTTCTCTTAAATTTGGACATAAGGGTCTTTGCTAAGATCCTAGCCTCAAGGATAAAACCCTTTCTACAATACCTCATCTATCCAGACCAATGTGGTTTGTTCCCAATAGAGAGGGCAAAGACAACACCTATAAAGCCTTAAATGCAATATCTTTGGCGAAGAAAAATAAGACGCCACTAGTGCTGTTAAGCACTGATGCAGAAAAAGCCTTTGACAGGGTGTCCTGGCCTTTTCTTACAGGGAATCCTGTCAAGGTTTGGCTTTGCAAAGACCTTTATTGACGCTATTCTATCCATGTATGTCTCCCCCAGTGCCCAAATTAAAGTAAATTACATCACGTCCCCGACAGTCAATATAAAAAAACGGCACTAGACAAGGATGCCCACTCTCGCCCATATTATTCATTTTGTCCCTAGAACCTCTACTCCAACACATCCGTCAGGAGTCAGAGATACAAGGCTTGAGACGTAAATCTATACATGTCAAGCAAGCCGCATATGCAGAAGACCTTTTGCTTCTAATCGCTAATCCCTTAATAGCCTTTCCGGCACTTCTAAAAGTTTTTGATTCATTTAGTCTTATCTCCAACTATAAAATAAACCCTTCAAAATCAATAGCCTTAGGGATTAATGTCAATACTAATACTATCCAGAAACTTAAAGCTATGGCCCCATTCACCTGGACGGAGAACTCCGTCAAATTCCTAGGGATCAATATCACCCCTGATTTTAATCAACTTTATAAAGCCAACTATTTACCCCTCTTGAAGAGCGTACCATATATTCTAAAGTCCTGGTCCTCATCTTCTATCTCTTGTTGGGGAAGGAAGAACATTTTCCAGTCACTTTTCCAGTCCCCAAGTTGACTTATCTGCTCCAGACATTACCTATCTGCCTTCCATGAGGTTTTCTCGCCAAGTTTAGGCGACTGACTTCTCAATTTGTTTGGGAAAATAAAAAACCCAGAATTAGGTATAATCTGGGTATACAAGATATACTAGATGAAGACGGAACTTTTCCAAATATAGCAGATCTAGCCTCTAAACTATCACTAAATGGGCTAAACCTTTTACAATACGAATATATTAAAGCACACTTAAAATACGTAATTCCCAGTACTTGCTCCTCAAGAGAACTATCTTGGTATGAGAAACTTATGTCCCAGGTCAAAACAACATCCAAAACTATCGCTGTGATTACTCAGCACCTATGCCTTGATGAGGCCCCAGGTTCCTTATACTACATATGAGAATAGGAGACTGTCCTGGATATGAAGTTTTCAGACACAGATATTAAATATCTATTGAGATCCCCTAAACTTACTTCCAGATGTGTTACCATACAAGAGCACACATATAAGATCCTCACAAGATGGTACATAACACCCCATAAATTAAGCAGAATGTATGCTTTATGATCCGACAAGTGCTGGAGGTGTATGGCCCAAGTAGGTAAATTCCTCCATATTTGGTGGACATGTCCCAGTCTGCTAGGCTTCTGGGAGGAAATTTTCTGTCAAAACAGATCCATTATTAAAGTAGAAGAGAAAGCGCTTCCTAACAGATCCTAAATGTCTCTATACCCATCAGGCCTCTCCAACAAGATAAAAGATCTGTGTAGACCTTTGTTCGCAGCAGCTAGACTTCTGAGAGCATCCCTGTGGAAATCCAGAGAAATCCCGACTATCGGCCAATGGCAGATCAAAGTCAATGACATTGCGAGATTAGAGGAGCTCTCCCACTGGGAACTCAGAACTCACCATAAGGGTCCATTCACACGTCCAATTTTGCAATCAGATTCTGTTTCGAAAAAAATCGGAGCGTTTAATCAGATCCATTCATTGCTATGGCCTCCGCAAAAATGCGGATAGCACTCATGGTGCTGTCCGCATCCGTGACTCTGTTTCGTTCCTCGGGATCCTTGCATGCAGATCCTGAAAAAAGAAACACCTTGTCCTACTTTCTGTCCAACTTTCCGTTCTGTTTTCCCATTGTAGTCAATGGATCCGCAAAATAAACGGAAGACATGCAGTTTAGCATCCGATTGTCATCTGATTTTGCGGATCCGTTTACAGGAAACAAAAAAGAAATTAAACCCAGCCCTCTGTGCCATGTGCTTTCTGTTTTGAGACAAGCAGAGCTGCATCAAGATGGCATTTAAAGTAGAAAAACTTATCATTATGAACCAAGAAAGGCCCTCATTGTGGGATACCCGAAAAGAGGATTACCAGAACCACGCTCTCATAGACCAGTGTTGGGAGGAAATTGCGCAAGAATTGATGACGTCTACATAGGAGTCTGGAAACCTTGCCAAACGTGAAAAGATTAGTGAGTATATATATTAAAATATGTAATGTATGATTTTACTTTTCTATCTGTCCTGGAGCAGTATAGTGTACTTGATGTTGTGTGCAATGGGCTGCCTGCGGGTCTACTGTCCTGCACTTATATATGATCATATGAGTGCAGGACAATAGTCCAGCAGGCGGCCCCATGCACACAGCATCATAGTAATGTATGATGATTTGCGCTCCCGTGTGCACGATATATGCTGCTCTGTTACATATGGCCTGCTCATCCACCATATGTCTCGGAGTGCATACAGTCATGTGTATGAGCCCTTATGCATAGCATATGCAATGCATTATAGCCAGAGGTTGCATAGCAACCCTGGTCTAAAATTTAAAGTGCAAGGCCTAGTCTTTATGCATAGCATACATAGATTAATCAGTGTATGCAATGAATTATAGCCAGAGGTTGCATAGCAACCCTGGTCTAAAATTGTATTAGTCTCTTATAAAATTTGTGCATTTTATTAAATAAAAAATTTATTAACATTTTTTTTATATTTTGCAGTTAAAGATCTGAAAAAACGCTGGGATTCATGCCGAGATCAATTTCGTTGCAAACTAAATTTAAAATTACAAAGTGGCGATGGCGGACTAAAAAAGAAGCCATATATATATATATACACACAAGACAACTACAATTCCTAAAACCCATCTTGGAATTAAGGAGGTTAGATTTTTTTATTTATTTATATTACTCATTACTTTCACACTAGCGTTTTTGTTGTCCGGCATAGAGTTCCGTCGCCGGGGCTCTATGTCAGAAAAATACTGATCAGGATTATCCCCATACATTCAGAATGGAGAGAAACCAGTTCAGGATGCATCAGGATGTAATCCGTACAGTACACAAACGTTATTTACCCTGAGAAAAATCTTCAGAAAGCTGCGGTTTTTCCTCCTGCCAAAAATCTGGAGGACTTGCCGTAACGCCGCCATGGTAAGTATCGGCAGCAGTGTACTTACCTGGCGATCCTTCTTGACGTCACAGTTCCGTGCGGCGCATAGATCTATGCACCGCACAAACCTGTAACATCAAGAAGGAGCGGCCGCAGCGCAGGTACATACACTGCTGCTGACTAGTTACCATGGCAGCCAGGACTTCTGTAGCGTCCTAGCTGCCATGGTAACCCAAAAGCATTTTGAAGACTAATCAGGATCCTTATCAGTCTTTAAATTCTTTCAGGCGACTTACGTTATGACGGATCCAGCAGACATTTCCAACGACGGAAGTCCTGCCGAATCCACACAACGCAATTGTAAAATTACTCTAAGCTACACAGAATGCTAAGAGTTGTAATTTTACTGCATTTGGTGGCCATAGAAATGAATGGAGGGTCGCTGCACATGCGTGGTGCGCCCTCCTTCACTTTCGGGGCACCGTTCCCATTGTAGTTGCAGGTCCCTGTTGTGGGATCCGCACCTATAAGACAATGGGGGCATATGCTAGCGAAATGCTCCCATTATCTATGAAGGGATAACCCCTTTAAAGATTGCCATCAATATGTGTTAATACAATTGAAAGATTTTTTTCTAGTTATATTGTATTTTTGGATTTAAATCTAAAAAAAATTTTCTCATAGCACTGTCGACAACCTGTCGTCAAAATCTAACACCATGCCGGAATCTGGGAATCCTTCACAAGAGGCCTCACAGGTGCAGCCTAAAGAAAGAACTGAGGAAGTACCCCAAAGTGAAACGATTCCATCGCCAGGAATTTCGGCTAATGTATTTTCCACTCCAGTTCGAGAGGAAGGTGTTGGCCCTTCTTCTGGTTTAGACGTTCGGAGCCTGATTGATTCATGGGTCATCCAATTTCTAAACCAGAATCGGTCGGATACTATAGAGGAGAGGACAATAAGAAGTCTTGGAGCTAGTCTGGGTAGCGTGCCTGAAGAACGGCGAACACGTTGCCTTTCATCTCTCTGTCTGTTAATTGATCTTTATAAGAGGCAGGATCCAACAGAAGTTGTACACTTAATGCAACGTATGATAGATTAATATTTAAATGTTGAAACTCCTTTATCTCGGCTGAATAGACCAGATCCACCAGTAGTCCAGACACAAGGATCTTATGTCCGAGAGTTATCTGATCTTTAAAAAGTATTTGTGGTCAGGGCTACATGACACGTAACAGTCTACCTGCCTAACTAACTAAACTAAGCGGCTTGAATTGTGCCATAACCGCTGCGTAGGAGAAATGCCTGAAAGGGGGCAAAAAACCCACATCTAAATAATACACAATAGTTTATACCAACAACACTAACATGACCAACCTCTGGGATGCGAGAACATCTCTCGACCAGGTTGAGGTATGAACCTATTGAACATGCAGAGTGCCTAACTTCCGGATAATATGGGCCAGAACTTTGTTCCCAGAGGCAGCACATGCTGCACCTGACTTGAAGGAAAGGCCCGGTAGCTGTCGGGGTCAACCCTAAAATTGGACACCGGCATATGGACATGCCGCACAACTGAGAGGTGGTGAGTGGTGCTGTGAGGACCATAACAGAGTACTCTCAAGGTCTTGGTCTGTTACTACTGCCAATAATTGCTGTAGGACCCGAATCGGGCACCCTGAATGGAATGTTGGAAAGAGAATGATTATATTAAGGGCCAAAAAATGGCAACAAAAACCAGTGCCAGCAACGGCCCTAACATGACCAACCTCTGGAATGCAAGAACATCTCTCGACTAGATTGAGGTATGAACCTAATGAACATGCAGTGCGCCACTGACCTAGCTTCCGGATAATATGGGCAAGAACTTTCGTACCTAGAGGCAGCATATGCCGCACCTCACCTGAAGGAAAGGCCCGATAGCTGTCGGTTTCAACCCTAATTGGACACCGGCATACGGACATGCCACATGACTGAGAGGTGTTGAGTAGAGATGAGCGCAAAGACCCACATTCGACAAGCAACCCGCATCACGTTGGTCACAAACTCGCGACCCCGCAACACTCGTCCATCCCGCACCCATAATAATGTTTAAACAGCTTTGCACGTATTGAAAGCTTGAAATGGCGGGAGTCATTTGTGTGAATGGAAGGGCACGAAAAGACATACGACTTATCGCAATACATGCAGCGTACTGGAATCTGACACAACCTGTTAACGCTAGGTAGGAAAGGGAATACCAACTGCAAATAGAATAATGCGAATATTCAAGTGACGAACATTCGCAGGACAGTTTACCTATTAAATCTTTACTCTGACAGGAATAGTGGAAATTGTTAAAGAAGCAACTAAGGTTGGGGAAATTATGTCTGAAATTATTTATTTAATTATTTTTATTTTTAATTTTAATATTTTTTTTTTCCTTTAAGACACAGTTTCCCTATCACTCACTATCCACCTTAAGAGCGAATATATGTAATTGCAAACATGGGGTCATGTATTTGACATTCGCAAAATCTCGAAATCACGACATTCAAGACCAAAACTCGCCCTGCGAATACTCGCGCCCAACACCAGTGGTGAGTGGTGTCATGGGAATCACAACAGAGTACTCAAGGCCTTGGTCTGTTACTGATGCCAGTAATTGCTGAAAGACACAAACCGGGCACCCTAAATCGAAAGTCGGAAAGAAAATGATTATATTGGGGCCAAGAAATGGCAACAAAACCAGTGTCGGCGGAAGCACCAGAAAACCAAATAGTTGAAACCGCCGTGACCTGAGCAACGTGTTCGGTTTGACGTTGTGATACCGCAAACTGATGAAAACGTGACTTACCCAACACTCTGAACCAATAGCAACACATGAAGAAACATCAAGTAGCGAGTTTGTAAGCTGATAAAGTTTTATATATATTTTTTTTCCCTTTCCTCCTACATGAGCAAGAGACGTAATAGACCACATCAACTGAGAATGGCGAGCTGTGATGTGACCTGAAAAGCAAAAATGACATGCAATGATGACCCTGGCTGTGGCAGTATGCTGACACTGACATGAGGCATACACGCATCAGAATACCAACGAAAGGGGTGAAACCGCCAAGGCCTGAGTGACGGGTCAGGTCTGATGTTGTGACACCACAAACTGATGAAAACACGACTTACCCAACACTCTGAACCTATAACAACCTAAAATAAAATCGTCAAGTAGTAAAGCCCGTAACCTAAATGGGAAATCCACCTGTAATGTGACTTCCCCCCCCCCTTTCTACTACCTTAGCAAAAGATGTGATTGACCACATCAACTGAGAATGACGAGCTGTGACAGCACCTGAAAAGCAAAAAATGACATGTAAAGACAATCCTGACTGTGGAAGTATGCCGACTCTAACACGAGGCATACAGGAATACAAACCACCTGCACCACACCACGCTGCAATAGGTGAGTGAATACAAATGATGCCACCATCAGCACGTACACCCTGTGAGATGTGGGCGTATATGCCGTAAAACAAACTAAACTCAGTTCTTGGCGAACGCCAAGCTCACATCTATTTTTAGCACAAATTAAGCAACAAAATGAGGCAAAATAACAAAATTAAAGGTCCTCTTGGGTCTCTGCAATTACCTTTGTAGCAAGTAGCTCCCCCAGTGTCCAGCTAACACTCTGAACTGAAGATGGATCCCTCCCCAGCATAGGTTTTTTTTTTTTTTTTTTACACAAACTCAGGTTCACCACCTTAAAGTGGTACACACACACATTTTATATTTCCAAGACAAATGAAAGATACCTCAACACAGAGGAACTTACCGTCTACTCAATATACATATTGCAAAATAGCATTTATACTAAAGAAACAATAACCCTTTGTAAACAGCAACTCTGCTCCACCTGGAGTAATCAGCTGCCTCACCCTCTATAATGCAAGTAAGGGGATAATGCTGGATGTCAGTGTGAACAAGGCTTTTAGTCTGTCTGCAGAAATAGGTTTGCTGGGAAGAAACCTCAACACAGAGGAGCTTACAGTTTACTCAATATACATATTGCAAAATAGCATTTATACTAAAGAAATAATAACACAGAAGTGAATTATTTTTGGATTGCGGGTATGGTTACCTCATGTGGTGTTCAAGTTCTAAAATGAACCCTGACTTATCCCATTTTACAAATGGAATATGTTTGAGTTCAGATTTGAATCTGGACAACAATGTTTTTTTAAATAAACAAACATTTTTTAAAGACGTAATTATTAATGAGGTATTAGAAGGTATTTAGACCAGAAATTTGGATTTTATAAAATATCTCAGCCCGCAAGCCAACGTCAAGGCTCCTCATTCTCTTGCGAGTCCCTAATCTAAACTAACAACAGGGGATCTAACTAAACTAAGAAAAATATAATTTTAGAAAAATTTAAACCAGATTCCAGCTGAAATCAGCGTCTTCCACGGATGGCATCCAACTGCCACGACAATGCCCCCTTAGAGCTGCAGAAGTAGTCGGCATAGATTTCCCGAACAGTTAGTCCAGCTGTTCCAGGGCGTCCATGCCGGCTCAGGTCTAAACTGACAGGGGTTGTCATATTTAGGCTCAAATCTGCGTCTGTGGAGGCATCGTGGATCCTGGCGAAGTTGTGTAGCAGTACACAAGCCTGTATCACCAGGGTGGCATTGTCCGGATTCATCTGTATGGATGACATGAATACTCTCCACTTAGAGCACAGTATTCCGAAAGCGCACTCCACATACCGACGGACGCGAGTCAGTCGATAGTTGAAGATGCGCTTCCTGTCATCCAGATCGCATCTAGGGAAGAGCCGCATCATGTGGCGTGACAGTGCGAACCCTTTATTAGCCACGATCACAAATGGAGCCGGCGGACCTGCAGATCCGGGAAGTCTACTGGGCTCTGGCAGGGCAAGCTGGTTTGTCTGAAGCCGTTCACCCATTCTGGAAGCACTAAAGATGCGAGAGTCTGAAGTGCTCCCATAGGCCCCGATATCAACAATTACAAACTTGTAGTTACTGTCAGCAAGAACCATCAGTACTACAGAAAAATATTGCTTGTAATTGAAGTACCGGGACCCTGAGTGAGGCAGGTTCTTCACACGGATATGCTTACCGTCCAGTGCCCCAATGCAGTTAGGAAACTGCGCTGATTGGTAAAAACCCTCGCTGATCCGTAGCCAATCTTCCGCCTTGGGGGTCGGCATCACCGCTTCTCTGAGACGTTGCCATATCACTTTACAGGTATGGCAAACAATTCCAGAGATTGTAGAGATTCCTAGTAGAAACTCAAAGTGCAGAGAAGCTAATGAGTTCTCAGTAGCAAGGAATCGGAAAGAAAAAAAAAAAAAAAAGAATTACTAGGTTTCTAACATTCATTTTCATAAATTAGTATTATATATAGTATTTATAATATGAAAAATTAACTTACCTCAAGGTGACTATCAACATTTGCTCTGGACATATGCAGCGCCGCATACTTGTGTCTTGGAAACTTAGGTCAGGGTGGAGAGAGACCAGGAGATGGTCAAAAGCCTCCATAGACATACGGCAGTAAGCTTTGAACTTATTGGGGTCCTGTCACAGTTCATTAAATAATGTGTGGAATTGACCTTTCTGAAGTCTCTGAGCAATAATTGGATGGACCCACTGTCGTCTCCTCTTTCTCCCCGACTCTTCGTCCAACATAGCTGATTGCCGTCCGAATCGCCGAGAAATAAGCCAGTAAAGGAGTACATTTTCCAAGTCTTCAGACATGACGATTGGTGAGAAAACTGTAGAAAACTAAGCTAGCAAAGCAGAAATTTTTTTTATACAGCTCCTACTACACCAAAAGCACAATAAAATGGCACTTGTTCTAGAAGATGTCCTCTGTTTTAACCTCTTTTATTTTTGGTAACCTAGCAACATGTATTTTTCCTTTGGGAAAAAAAAAACGGAAACACGGAATGGATTCGGATGCACTTTAGTACAAAAACGGGAGGTTGTACAGAAAAACGGATCCCCCAAAAAACTGATAGTTTATCTGGAAAGGTAAAAATACTGACGTGTGAATGGACCCTAAATATGAGAAAATGTGGGAACCCTGGAAGAAGCAACCCTCAGACCAAAAACTCACCTCATGCGCACTCCTACCACTTTTTCAATACATCCTTTATTTACCACTGATAAGAGCGCTGGTATGTTCCCCCGCACGGAAACACAGATAAGACCGGATGGAGTTATGACTTTTTCTTGAATCCTGCTGACTCTCACCAGATGTAAGGCTCAAGTTTGTTTCAACCCGCCTTGAACGTGACAGTTTTTATTTCCTCCCCTCCCCCACCCCCTCTCCCCCTATCCTCTTCCCCTACCCCTGCTTTTCCACTCCTTCCCCTCTTCTTCCCCCCAACACCCCCCCCTTTTTCCTCCCCCCTCCGCTTTCCCTCCCTTTGCTAGTTGCTATGATTAAATGGATACTTTATTCTGATTGTTGATATTGACCGGCCTTATAACACAAGCCGATATCTCAGTTGAATTGCCACTATTGAGATCTTGATGTAACACTATTATTTGCTCTCTTATGATGGCTTTACAAATTCTGAATGTGATCTTATGTTAGATCATCCTTATTGTTTGTCTGTTTATTCACTTTAAAATTCAATAAAAAGAATTTTAAAAGAAAAGAAAAAGCCGATGAAAGAAAACAAAATTGCTTACCGGTAATTGTTTTTCTCGAAACCCACGACGGCACCCTGTGCGACTCAGGATCTCCCATTGGACAGGAAACCTGAGAAGATAAAAGTGGACACACCTCCTCCAAGCACCAGTGGAAGAAATAAACTGTTCTCCGGGATAACTACTTTGTGTACCTAGTGTTCATTGGTCTAATCTGAAATCTATGCAAACACCACAATTATATATCTCTATCCTATTTATTTATTTTATATATATATATATATATATATATACATATATATATATGTATTTTTTTTTTTTTTTTTTTTTTTTATATATAGGGCGGGAATTGTCAGGTGCCGTCGTGGGTTTCGAGAAAACAATTACCGGTAAGCAATTTTGTTTTCCCCTCACCCACGACGGCACCCTGTGCGAGACTAAACTATAAGTAGACCTAGGGAGGGCCCGCCGCCTGAAGGACACGCTCTCCAAAGGAAGCATCAGAATGGAGTTTAAGCCTATAGTGTCTTAGAAACGTGTGAGGAGAACTCCAGGTAGCTGTCCTGCAAATCTGAGCTAAAGAAACATCTGCCCTTTCTGCCCAGGAGGTAGAAACTGCTCTAGTAGAGTGGGCCCCAAACCCAGAAGGTGGGGTAAGGCCCAAAGATACGTAAGACTTAACTATGGCTTTTTTTTTACCCATCTTGCTATGACCCCCGTGGAGGCTTTCTTCCCCTTATTTTTCCCCAAAAATTGGATAAAGAGGTTTTCGTCTTTCCTCCAAGGAGCCGTAACATCAAGGTAAGTTAGTAAACACCTTCTGACATCGAGGCAATGGAGCCTTTCTTCGGAACTGGAAGAAGGAACCGGAAAAAGGAAGGAAGAACGATGTCTTGGCTTCTGTGGAAATCCGAAACCACCTTGGGAAGGAAGGAAGGGAGAGGCCTAATGACTACTTGACTATCTTGAATAAGCGTATAAGGTGGAAATGCCGAGAAAGACTGAATCTCTGAAATTCTACGGGCCGAAGTGATAGCTAGGAGGAAGGCCATCTTGATGGATAGTACATCTAACGGAACCTCAGATAAGGGCTCAAAGGGTTTATCTGTCAAGGCTGTTAATACCTTATTCAGGTCCCAGGGGGAGACAAGGGTCTAATGGAGGGATGAATCCGGGCCGTAGCAGACAGAAAGCGTTTAATCCAGGGGTGGACAGCCAACTGTATGTCAAAAAAGTAGCTCAAGGCCGCCACCTGTACTTTTAAAGTGGAGGACTTGAGCCCTTTGTCAACCCCTGCCTGCAGGAAATCCAACACTTTTGGAATGTCTGGAGAGGAAAAAGGATCAGGACTAGAACCTAGGAAGGAGGAAAAACCTGCCAAACTCTGTTATATTTTCTGGCTGTGGTAACCTTTCTACTACTTAAGATTGTGGAGACTACCTTATCAGAAAGACCCCTTTTAACCACATGTCCCTCTCAATTTCCACACGGCTAGTTGAAGAATCTGTGGATTGGGATGTAGTACTGGTCCCTGAGAAAGCAGATTTTCCTTTGGCGGAATCTTCCAAGGGGTTCTATTGCTAGATTCAGCAGGGTCGAGAACCATACCCTCTTTGGCCAGTACGGGGCTACTAGAATAACTAAGGCCTTGTCTTTCTGAATTTTCCTCAGGACTTGTGGTAGGAGAGAAATAGGTGGGAAGGCGTATCCGATCTCTCGCCCCCATTTCTGGGTCAGACTGTCTACAGCTGTTGGATTGTCCGCCCGGCTCAAAGAGCAGAACCTTTCTGTTTTTTTGTTCTCCCGGGAGGCAAAGAGATCTATAGTTGGTTCTCCGAATTTTATTACAATCTGGGAGAAGGTGTCCTTGTCCAGACTCCACTCTGTCTGCCTGAGTTTTACTCTGCTCAGGAAGTCGGCCAGGAAGTTTTCCTTGCCCCTCAGATGGACCGCAGAGAGGGTCAGCCTTCTTTCTTCCGCCATCCCGAAGATCTCTTGGCATAAGGAGTTTAGGGACGCTGACCGTGTTCCTCCCTGACGATTTATATATGCCACTGTTGTTGTATTGTCGGAATAAAACGTCAGTTTTTGTCTACAACCTCCAGACAGGCTATTCTTAGGACTCTTTCTATCGCCTTTAGTTCCTTGTAGTTTGAGGTGGCTGCTCTGGTCTTTAGGTCCCATCTTCCCTGCCAGTGATTTCCGTTCGAGTGGGCCCCCAGCCCCATGGACTTGCATCTGTCGTTATCAACATAGGATCTGTAAGCGACCACGGAGCCCCCGCCGACAAATTTTTTGGAACTGTCCACCAAAGGAGTGAAGATCTTGCTCTGGAGGAGAGATGGAATTTCCGATCTAATGTCCCTGGAAGGCCATTCCAATTCATTAAAATATCTGATTGTAAGACTCTGGTATGAATCTGGGCAAAGGAACCGCCGGAATGGTCGCTGTTAGGTGCCCCAAAACCATCATTGCATACCTGATTGAACAATTGAAGCTGCGGAAGAGGGACCAGACATGTTCTATCGTGGTGGCTACCTTTTTCTGAGGAAGATAAGTTTTCTGGTTTAAGGAGTCTAGTTGCATCCCCAAGAAGGTGCATCTCTGAGAAGGAATGAGGCAAGATTTTTGATGATTCATCTTCCAGCCTAAATTTTTCAGAAGGGAACAAGCCAGAGTTAGATCTATCTTCAACTGTTCCTCTGTCTGTGCTATGAACAGAAAATCGTCCAGATAGGGAACAAGAACTATCCTGGACAATCTTAGGTAGGCCACCATCTCCGCCACCACCTTTGTAAAGACTCTTGGGGCTTGTGCCACCCCAAAGGGTAAGGCCCTGTACTGGAAATGACGAATCTGGCCTTTTATCTGAACAGCCGTTCTTAAATATCTTTGGGAGGCTGGATGTATAGGGACGTGATAGTATGCATCCTCCAAATCTATGCTTGCCATCCAGCAGCCCCTGGACAACAGATTCAAGGTTGTTTTGATTGTTTCCATCCGGAATTTTTGAATTTTAGAAATTTGTTTAGCTGTTTTAGATTTAGAATCATCCGAAAGGTTCCATTGGGTTTCTTCACTAAAAAAGGGGAGTAAAACCCTTCCTTTCCTCCTCCTTTGGAACTTGGCATATTACTCCCTTCTCTATTAACAATAGGACTTCTGCTTCCAGAATCACACCCCTTTGAGGTTCTAGCGGAATAGGTGTCTGAGTGAAGAAATCCTTGGATAGGAGAGGAATTCCAGTCTGAATCCCTCTGCTATCCCCCCCAGAACCCATTTGTTTTGGGTTATTCCTGACCAGGCTGGGAGGAAAAGGGACAGTCTCCCTCCAACCCAGAGGACGGCGTCATTGTTTATCTTTGGGTTTGTTGTCTTGAGACTTGAAAAGAAAACCGGAAGATTTCCTTTGAAATCTTTCCCTTTCTTTTCTGTCATACGGTCTGGTTCTCTGTCTCCTAAACCCTTGCTGAGGTTTGCGAAAAAGGGATTCCTTTGAGGAACAGGAAACCCCTTTTTTATCGGAAGCCTTCTCTAAGATGTCGTCTAGTGAGGAACCAAATAGTCTATCTCCCTCACAGGGAAGAGCACATAACCTGGCCTTTGACCCTTGGTCCCCTTTCCAGGACTTAAGCCAAATGGCTCTTCTGGCAGCGTTAGACATGGCTGAAGACTTTGCCGAAAATCGTATTACATCCGTGGAAGCATCTGTTAAAAAATCTGCGGCTTTGGCAAAAGTGGGAAGGGATGCTAGGATTTCCTCTCGTGGTTTCTTTTCTTTTAGGTGTGTCTCTAATTGGTCAATCCATAAGCGGAATGAACGGGAGACCCATGTGGAAGCCACCGCTGGTCTGAGAGAGGCAGCGGAAGTTTCCCAGGCTCTTTTTAGATAAACGTCGGCTTTTTTATCCAAAGGATCTGATAAACACCCCAGGTCATCGAAGGGGAGAGCTGATTTTTTAGCCATTTTTGCCACCGGGGCGTCTACCATAGGGGCCTTATCCCAACAGGAAGACACCTGATCGTCAAACGGGTATTTTCTTTTAACGGAAGCGGGCAAAAAGAATTTCCTATCTGGATTTTTCCACTCCTTTTTAATTATTGCCTGCATATTTTCGTGCATAGAAAACACTCTATGCCTTTTAGGCCCTAAAGCCTGGAAGGCCTGATCCGCTACTGATTTTGTCTGTTTGATATCCTCCAGCTGCATGGTGGCTCTTACCGCCTTCAGTAATGGCTGTATATCTTCTGGAGGAAAAAAAGCTCTTCCTGTCATATACTGTAGACCTGTCCGGGGACCTGTTTCGGCTTTTATTAAGCGTTTTAAAGGAAGCTTTAACTTCTGACCTTATTAAGGACTTCATAGATTTAGTCAAACTGTGCGATTTTTCTGCCACAAGATTATCAATGCAGGTGGCACATATTGGTTTTTGGTAAGAAACCGGAAGGGGGGCTTTGCATCCTGGGCATTCTCTATGTCTGGTTTTACTGGCAGATTTTTTGGGCGGTTTTGAGGTCTAAAAACCATAACAGAAATATACCCCTATTAGTAAGAAAAAGGAACAGTCTCACCACAGCTGAATCTTTTTCCCTTCCCCTCCTTAGGCAAATACCGGACTTGTGGGCCTCACAGGATCCTGGGGGTCAGCGCGTCCCTCAGTAGGTTCCGACATCTCCATGGGCTGCTCCTACTGTAGCACCACCATACAGGATGCTTGCTCCGCTGGCTGCCTGCACCTGCTGCCATATTTATATTTTAGTCCAGAGACGCGCTTATGGCGTCCTTCCCGGTGTCCTGCGCGTCCCAGAAAGGCCCCTCCCCTTCCGGCGTCACGCCCATGACGCCCGCGCATGCGCACAAGCTCTCAGAAGCGCGGGCGCCATCTTAGCTACTGGCGGAGGTTGTCCCCTGGAACGCCGGCATGGAGAGCCGCCTGGACACGGCCACAGCGGCTCCCCGCAGGATCGGAAAGGAGTGCAGGCGTAGGCAGACTTGCGGGGAGAGGCTTCCGGCACGGCCACAGAAAAACGCCGCTCCCCCGGGATAGGCCTTCCCACGGCCCCAGCCACAGACCTTCCCCAGCGCCTGGTACTTGACGGTATGTCCTGTTGCTGCTTCTCAGGATCTCCCATCCCGGAGGACAGGAAACCTGAACTGGTGCTTGGAGGAGGTGTGTCCACTTTTATCTTCTCAGGTTTCCTGTCCAATGGGAGATCCTGAGTCGCACAGGGTGCCGTCGTGGGTGAGGGGAAAACAAAGTAAAAACAAAAACACAGTCTGCTGATATCAGATGTAGATACTGTGGAAACAGCCACCCCTGGGGCAGAGACCATTGTCCATCATATGGAGAAACATGTGGTAAATGCAAAAAACAAAACCATTTTTCTAGAGTATGCAGGCAGAAAACAAATGCCAGAATACATATGGCTGCACAGATCAAGAGCAGCAGCTCAGAAGAATCAATATTCACTATTATTCATCAAATAGGTGCAGTAAGCAGTCCAGGATCACGGTGGTGTGTACCACTAGAACTCAGCATTGACCGAGAAGCAGGGAAAAGGTTACACTGCCAGTTAGACTGTGGGGCCACCTGCAACCATATGACATACAAAGACTATTGCAAAATTTTGAGAGAAGGAAAGCCATCATTACAGAAGAGTAATGTCAAATTAAAATAGTACAATGATACCTATATGATACATATTGGCCAATGTAATCTAAATTGAATATACATTGATCCCAAAGGCTTATATAAAGCACTAAAATGCTCACATTATCCAATGTCCACTATAGAGGAAATCCTGCCAAGTTTAACAAATGCAAAAGTATTTTCTGTCTTGGATGCTAAGGATGGCTTCTAGCAAGTAAAACTGGACACTAAAAGCAGTTATCTCTCCACATTCTGGACTCCCTTTGGAGCGATGGCTACACATGCCTTTTGGGATTGCTACTGCGCCAGAAGAATATCAACAAAATAGACAATATGAAGCAGTAGAAGGCCTGCCCGGAGTGGAAGTTACTGCAGACAATATATTGGTGTATGGCTGTGGTGACACTACAAAGTTTGGTGGATAATTTGCTTTGCTTTGCTTTAACTGCGAGCAACAGACCTGCAGCTTCATCACAGTCAGGTGAATTTGAAACTCTTGTCTCTGAAATTGATATCCTGAGTTCACAACGCTGGCCAATAAATGTGGACAGTCCGTGGTTTGAAGGTGAAGTGAAGCTGGAGCAGCTATGCAAAAGATTCCGTCTCGGCTATGCATCCATCTTTGAAGGTTTCAGAGACTATATTGATAATGGTGGTGCAGAGATTCCTGAAAATCTGAAACCAGTGGTGACAGCAGTTAACAGATTTCCAGTGACATCCGGTGATTGTGAAAGGGGCATCAGTACAATGAATTTGGTGATGTCACCCATTAGGAGTGGGCTTGGCATTGAACGCCTGTCTTCTCTTTTGTTTATTAGTCTCATTGGGCCTCCTGTATATTTATGGGATCCTTTACCATATGTCACAAAATGGCTGACCACACATCACAGCGCAGATGATACTAAATCTCGAAAAGTTCATAATCTTACACGGCAAGGGCAACGCTATTCCAGTTTGTGGGATATTTTCTAATGGGCTGTTTCACTGTGTGTTTAGTTTTTATACACCATTTGTTTTAGAAATTCCCTGCGACGCGAGGGAAAGATCATCACCCATTGTCGTGATTATTCTGTTAGTAAGACAAACAAGTTAACTCAATCACTAACAACACCATTCACTTTCTTTATCACTGTTGTTAAAACAGTTCTATATTTATTGGTTTATTGCATGTAAATTTTGTAGTTGTTTGTGTAAACTGGCACTTTACACTAAATGTTGCACTGAATTTTCTGCGAAATAAAAAAAAGCAATTTGCATATACTCCAGAATGTTATGAAGAGTGATCAGATGAATTGCATAGTCCTTCTTTGCCATAAAAATTAACTTAATCCCCAAAAAACCTTTCCACTGCATTTCATTGCTGTCATTAAAAGACCTGCTGAGATCATTTTAGTAATCGTCTTGTTAACTCAGGTGAGAATGTTGACGAGCACAAGGCTGGAGATCATTATGTCAGGCTGATTGGGTTAAAATGGCAGACTTGACATGTTAAAAGGAGGGTGATGCTTCAAATCATTGTTCTTCCATTGTTAACCATGGTGACCTGCAAAGAAACGCGTTCAGCCATCATTGCGTTGCATAAAAATGGCTTCACAGGCAAGGATATTGTGGCTACTAAGATTGCACCTCAATCAACAATTTATAGGATCATCAAGAACTTCAAGGAAAGAGGTTCAATTCTTGTTACAAAGGCTTCAGGGCATCCAAGAAAGTCCAGCAAGCGACAGGATCGTCTCCTAAAGAGGATTCAGCTGCGCGATCGGAATGCCACCAGTGCAGAGCTTGCTCAGGAATGGCAGCAGGCAGGTGTGAGCACATCTGCACACACAGTGAGGCGAAGACTTTTGGAAGATGGCCTGGTGTCAAGAGGGGCAGCAAAGAAGCCACTTCTCTCCAAAAAAAACATTAGGGACAGATTGATCTTCTGCAGAAAGTATGGTGAATGGACTGCTGAGGACTGGGGCAAAGTCATATTCTCCGATGAAGCCTCTTTCCGATTGGGGCATCTGGAAAAAGGCTTGTCCGGAGAAGAAAAGGTGAGCGCTACCATCAGGTCCTGAAAAAGAAGGGCCAACACTGCAAATACTGACTCTTTGTATAAATGTCATGTAATTGTCGATAAAAGCCGTTTAAACGTATGAAGTGCGTGTAATTATATTTCACTACATCACAGAAACAACTAAAACCAAGATCTAAAAGCAGTTTAGCAGCAAACTTTGTGAAAACTAATATTTGTGTCATTCTCAAAACTTTTGGCCACGACTGTACATCACCTGCCTTAGCAGGGACCCCCTTGAGTACTTTAACAACATCAAGAGGTTCAATACCCTTAAACTTACTCTCCCACGATTCAGGTAGTCTTGCCTCAGATAACTCTTGCGCAAGTATGTCATTCGTAGTCCCGGTCCAGCCGGGAATCTCCACTGCAGTTTCAACTTTATCTTTAGATTTTCGTTTAAACATCCTGACGCCAAACAGTTAATCTCCGAAACTTTTGGCAAACTGCCAAATGTCAATATTTTGCACAAAGATAATCTGGCACCTGTGGATCTCTATGCAAAAATGTATTTTCAGATACAAACATTTGTTTCAAAGATATATCAATTTCGCATCTTGCCACTGCCCAATATGCCAATTTACAGTATGTTTTGCCTGATAAAAGTGTTGCTAACACTACTACGGAGTGCTCACTAGTACACAGACTAGGACCGTAAGTGAATTAAAGCAAAACAATTTCTTTATTTATGATTAATGATGATAAAATTATGGTTGATAATAAGAGTTGTCATAATTATAAAAATACACTTATCTTGACTATCATGAGTAAGTAAGTAAGAGTAAAACATCAATACATCACCACATATTGTAGCATCACCCGTTGCCTATGAATTGGGAGATTAAGAGGAAGAATCCCAGATCCCCTTGGAAACCCACAATGTTATAAGCAATATGATTTCATGATCATACGCAGAGAGAAAATTCTTTATTATGAGAGAGAACTTATTATGAGAAAAAGTATTATTATGAACACTTCATGTGTTCATGGACAACAACTTGTTTTTCTGCTCAGGACGTCTTTTGGCAATGCCTGAGAATCTCCATTGTTTTCTTGAACTCCAGTACCCTCAGCACTTATATACACAGCCATACTAACTAAGGTTTCATGACTACTTGATAGTGATGAGCAAGCACCAAAGTGTTCGGGTACTCGGTCCGAAAAAAGCGATATTCGTGCGCTTGGCTGAGCACCCGAGTATAATGGAAGTCAATAGGAGACAACCAGGCACCCCCCCCCCCCCCCTGCTCGGATGAGGGGAGGGTGCCTGGTCCATTGGAAAAGGTCAGAAAGTGACAGAAACACCACCGAAATGGATCTGGGCCAGTATTGGGACCATGTCTGGGTGCATCTTGGACTCCAATGTCGCTGCTGGGAACCATGTTGTCCCAGTTCTCGGCAAGGAAGAAGCACTCCGATAAAGCCTGTATATCACATAAAGGAGTGCCTCATTCACATGGTGCTACAGTTGTTCAGGTACACTGCTGCACTCATAATCCCTATGCACTAAGTGAAAGGGCTGCCAAAAATTACAAGGAACCGGCACTCTAATAGACCCTTTATTACACATAAAGGAGGGCATCATACACACCCTTGAAAAATTATCATTGATGGCCTACTGGTGACCCTCCAAAACATTTTGAGCAAGGGCATGCTGGTTACCGTCTAAACCATTATAGTTGAGGGCCTGAAGCCTAGAGAACCCCATAAAACATTGCAGTCATGGGCTACAGGTGAGCAGACGGTATAAAGCATTGGAGGTGAGGGCCTGAAGCCTAGAGAACCCCATAAAACATTGCAGTGATGGGCTACAGGTGAGCAGACGGTATAAAGCATTGGAGGTGAGGGCCTGAAGCCTAGAGAACCCCATAAAACATTGCAGTGATGGGCTACAGGTGAGCAGATGGTATAAAGCATTGGAGGTGAGGGCCTAAAGCCGAGCGAACCCTACAAAAGATTGTAGTGAGGGCATATATATTCTGTATGGAAGAGGAGTCAGAGAAGGAGGCGGATGAGAAAACAAGATTCAAACATATAGCCTTTTTTTGCGGTGAAAGGGGTAAAAAAAAAATAAAAAAAAAAAAAAAAAATCGGAATCTTGTGGATCGAGTACATTATAAAGCATACATTTAAATTGCGTTTTTGTTCCTCATTAGCTCAGCTTTCCTCTGGTGGAGTGGAGAAGTCAGGGGCAATCCAGGCCTTGTTAATTTTTATCTGAGTCAACCTGTCAGCATTGTCAGTGGACAAGCTGATACGCTTATCTGTTATAATGCCACCAGCAGCACTAAATACACGCTCAGACAATACGCTGGTGGCAGGGCAGGCCAGCACCTCCAAGGCGTAGAGCTGAAGCTCGTGCCACATGTCCAGCTTGGACACCCAGTAGTTGTAAGGCACTGAGGGATCATTTCGGACGCTGACACAGTCTGCAATGTATTCCTTCACCATCTTCCAAAACTTTTCCCTCCTTGTAACACTAGGCCGCAATTCAGGGCGAGGTTGCTGGCGGGGTGTCATGAAAGTGTCTCATGCCTTGGAAAGTGTTGCCCTGCCTCTGTTAGAAATACTGTGTGTTCCCCTTGTCTCCCTTCCTCGGTTGCCTAAGGAAGTACGGACTCTGGTGGCCGCATTGTCAGATGGAAAATTTTGGAGCAATCTTTCAACAAGTACCTTCTGGTATTGCACGGTTTTACTCCTCCTCTCCACCACAGGAATCAGAGATGAGAAGTTCTCTTTGTAGCAGGGGTTGAGAAGGGTGAACACCTAGTAATTTGTGTTACCTAAAATGCGTATAATGCAAGGGTCACGGGAAAGGCAGCCTAACATGAAGTCAGCCATGTGTGCCAGAGTACCAACGGCAAGACGTCGATGTCAACTTCAGGATGACTCTCCATACCCTCATCCTCCTCTTCTGCCCATGTACGCTGAACAGATGGAATTAAAGTTCCATGGGTACTAGCCTCTGTAGCAGAGGCAAGTGTCTCCAGCTCCTCCTCCTCTTCATGGCCCAATTCGTGCTGAGAAGACGAACTGGGGGAGGTCTGCCACATTCAAAGCATCCTCCTTAATTGTGAGCAGCGATCATTTGAGTAGAGACAGCAGTGGGATGGTTACTCTGATAATAGTGTTATCACCACTAACCATCTGTGTGGATTCATCAAAGTTTTTTAAAACCTCACCTAGGTCTGATATCAATGCCCACTCCTTGCTTGTGAATAGTGGCAGTTGACTGGAAAGGCGACGACCATGTTGCAGCTGGTATTCCACAACAGCCCTCTGCTGCTCACAAAGACTGGCCAACATGTAGAATGTAGAGTTCCACCGCGTGCTCACGTCGCACAACAGTCAGTGAGCTGGCAGCTGCAAGCGCTGCTGCGGTATTGACAGACCGTCCGAAGCTGTGGACGTGTGCGGAAATGAGCACACAAGCGGCGCGCCTTCACTAGTAGCTTCTGCAAATTGGGGTAGGTTTTGATAAACCGCTGAACCACTAAGTTTAAGACATGGGCTAGGCATGGAATGTGGGTCAGGTTGCCGAGCTCCAAAGCCGCCACCAAGTTACAGCCATTGTCAGACACAACCATGCCTGTTTGTAGGTTGAGAGGCGATAGCCACAGCTCGTTCTGGTCCCTTATACCCTGCCACGGCTCTGCAGCGGTGTGCTGTTTGTCCCCTAAGCAGACCAGCTTCAGCACGGCCTGTTGATGCTTACCCACAGCAGTGCTACACTGCTTCCAGCTAGCGACTAATGGCTGACTGCTGTTGGAGGTGAAAGTTGAGGAGGAGGAGGAGGAGAAGTGGGGGTTGGAGCCAATAACATAGCTGCTGGCTGAGACCCTGATGGACGTAGGGCCCGCAATCCAGGGCTTGGGTAGCACCTGTGCCATCCCAGGGTCCGACTCACTCCCGGCCTCCACAACATTCACCCAGTGTGTGGTCAGGGAAATGTAGCATCCCTGGCCACCAGCACTTGTCCATGTGTCCGTGGTGAGGTGGACCTTCCCAGTAAGTGTGTTGGTCAGGGCACGGGTGATGTTCTGGGACACAGCACACCATGAAAAATACTGGCGGCTGGGGACTGCGTACCGAGTGACGGCCGCCGACATCAGGCTGCGGAAGGCTTCAGTGTTCACACAGTGCCTGTGTTATTGACATTTGGACGCTGCGCTGGGACAGGAAAGTGGATGTTGTTGCTGACTGTTCATGCGAAGGTCCAGGTGCAGGGCGAGGGGCATCCGGGTCTGCTCCTTCGACAGGGGATTGGCCAGCAGTGCGTAACATAGGGGAAATGGAGGCAGTGGTGGGACCCTCAGACCCAGAGTGTGGACCCAGGCGTTCAGCCCACTTATTAGGGTGCTTGGATGCCATGTGGTGGATCATGGTGGTGGTGGAGAGCTTGCTAGTGTTCACGCCCCAGCTCATTTTGGTATGGCACAGGTTGCAAACTACCACTCTTTTGTCGTCTACGCTTTCCTCAAAAAAGCGCCATACTGCGGAACACCTACCCCCTGGCTCGGTAGATTTACGCATTGGGGTACTCGGTGTAACGGTTGCGGGCCTGTTTGGTGTGGGCCGACGTCTCCCTTTTGCCACCCCACTGACTCTTCCAGACTGTTGCGGTGCTACGGATGCCTCCCCCTCTGTACTGCTGTCCTCCCTCGGCTTTTCACCTAACCATGTTCAGTCCACCTCAACGTCCACCACCTCCTCTGCTCATCCTCCTGACTTGACTTGACCTAACCACCACCTCAGTGATTAGCAACTGTGTCTCATCATCATCCACCTCATAAACGAATGATTGCGGTTCACCTCTGTCATGTTCTTGAGACTGTGAAGGCTCAAGAGGTTGGGAATCAGGGCACAATATCTCAGGTACCTCTTTAAGCTTGCTTGGCGAGAGAGCCAAACCAAGTACTGGCGATGAAAAGAGGTCATGTGAATATCCGAGTGTGGGATCACTTGTTTGCCCAGACGCGACATGGTGGGAGGAAGGGGCATCAGAGTGAGGATTCAGTTGACCAGACTCTTGGCTACAGAGACTGGACTTCGTGGAAGAGAGGGTTGTGCTTAACTGACTGGAAGCATTATCTTCTGCAATCCAACCGACCACCTGTTCACACTGGTCCGACTTGGACAGTGCTGTCTTGCACCATCCAGCTAAGTTGGACATGAAGCTGGGTAAGGTGGATTTTTTTTCTGGTGCACTGGCAGGAGGCACAGTTTCATTGCGCCCAGGACCACGGCCTCTGCTTGCATCATCAGCATCACACCCAGGGCCACTGCCTCTGCTTGCACCATCAGCATGACGCCCAGGGCCACGGCCTCTGCTTGCACCATCACTATCACGCCAAGAGCCCCGGCCTCTGCTTGCACCATCAGCATCATGTCCAGGGCCACGGCCTTTGCTTGCACCATCAGCATCACGCACACTTCTCCCTCCCTTTGTGCTCGCCTTCTTTATATTAATGGTTTTGTCTGTAGATGTGGAGCAGATTGTTTTACTGTCCGCTAAAGACACAGTTTTCTGATGCAGGACAGTACTGGATACAGAAAAATACTGATTTTCGGCACTACACTAGCCCAGAGATGTTATTTTTACAGTACACACTGTATTGGCTTGCTGTAATGTACTGAACACAGAAAAATAAAGATTTTTCAGGAGTACATTAGGCCACAGATTATTAATTTTTTACTGTACACACTATTTGCTTTCTGTAATGTACAGGAGACAGAGAAATACAATTTTTCGGCACCACACTAGGCCAGAGATAATGTCATTTTTATAGTACACACTGTATTTGCTTTATGTAATGTACAGGAGACAGAGAAATACAATTTGTTGGCACCACACTAGCCCAGAGATAATGTAATTTTTATAGTACACACAGTATTTGCTTTCCGTATTGTACAGGAAACAGAAATACAATTTTTCACCACCACACTAGCCCAGAGATAATGTAATTTTTACAGTACACACTGTATTTGCTTGCTGTCATGTACAGGAGACAGAGAAATACAATTTTTCACCACCACACTAGGCCACGGATAATGTAATTTTTACAGTAAACACTGTATTTGCTTTCTATAATGTACAGGAGACAGAGAAATTCAATTTTTTACCACCACACTAGGCCACAGATAATGTAATTTTTACAGTACACACTGTACACTCACCTAAAGAATTATTAGGAACACCATACTAATACAGTGTTGGACCCCCGTTTGCCTTCAGAACTACCTTAATTCTACGTGGCATTGATTCAACAAGGTGCTGATAGCATTCTTTAGAAATGTTGGCCCATATTGATAGGATAGCATCTTGCACTTGATGGAGTTTTGAGGGATGCACATCCAGGGCACAAAGCTCCCATTCCACCACATCCCAAAGATTCTCTATTGGGTTGAGATCTGGTGACTGTGGGGACCATTTTAGTACAGTGAACTCATTGTCATGTTCAAGAAACCAATTTGAAATGATTCGAGCTTTGTGACATGGTGCATTATCCTGCTGGAAGTAGCCATCAGAGGATGGGTACATGGTGGTCATGAAGGGATGGACATGGTCAGAAACAATGCTCAGGTAGCCCGTGGCATTTAAACGATGCCCAATTGGCACTAAGGGGCCTAAAGTGTGCCCAGAAAACATCCCCCACACCATTACACCACCACCAACAGCCTGCACAGTGGTAACAAGGCATAATGGATACATGTTCTCATTCTGTTTACGCCAAATTCGGACTCTACCATTTGAATGTCTCAACAGAAATCGAGACTCATCAGACCAGGCAACATTTTTCCAGTCTTCAACAGTTCAATTTTGGTGAGCTCGTGAAAATTGTAGCCTCTTTTTCCTATTTGTAGTGGAGATGAGTGGTACCCGATGGGGTCTTCTGCTGTTGTAGCCCATCCGCCTCAAGGTTGTGCGTGTTGTGGCTTCACAAATGCGTTGCTGCATACCTCGGTTGTAACGAGTGGTTATTTCAGTCAACGTTGCTCTTCTATCAGCTTGAATCAGTCGGCCCATTCTCCTCTGACCTCCAGCATCAACAAGGCATTTTCGCCCACAGGACTGCCGCATACTGGATGTTTTTCCCTTTTCACACCATTCTTTGTAAACCCTAGAAATCGTTGTGCGTGAAAATCCCAGTAACTGAGCAGATTGTGAAATACTCAGACCGGCCCGTCTGGCACCAACAACCATGCCACGCTCAAAATTGCTTAAATCACCTTTCTTTCCCATTCTGATATTCAGTTCGGAGTTCAGGAGATAGTCTTGACCAGGACCACACCCCTAAATGCATTGATGCAACTGCCATGTGATTGGTTGACTAGATAATTGCATTAATGAGAAATAGAACAGGTGTTCCTAATAATTCTTTAGGTGAGTGTATTTGCTTTCTGTAATGTACAGGAGACAGAGAAATACAATTTTTCGGCACTACACTAGATCAGAGATAATGTAATTTTTACTGTACACACTGTATTTGCTGGCTGTAATGAACAGGAGACAGAGAAATACTAATTTTGACAATACACACTTTATTCGGATGTAGTTCTATATTGGATACAAATTTGTCCCAAATAAAATGTATTCTCTGCTGGAATACTGTATATACGGTTGCGGCCTAAACGCAAACACAGATGTGCCCAAAACTTGTTAACTATGGCCAAAATATAAATCACTGTCTGCTGGAGTCATTAATATAACGGTTGCGGATTGAACGCACACACAGATGTGGCACAAGTTAGGTTAATTTCCCCGAAACAAATTTCTCTGATGGTACAGTGTATATCTCGGTAGCAGGAACACTGTAGTGAATAAGCCCCTTTTAATAATATCTGCCCAACACACTGCTTTATAGTAGTGCAGTGTATATCTCAGTACCAGGCACACTGTGGTGAATAAGCCCCTTTTAATAATGTCTGCCCAACACATTGCTTTATGATGGTGCAGTGTATATCTCAGTACCAAGGAACACTGTAGTGAATAAGCCCCTTTTAATAATATCTGCCCAACACACTGCTTTATAGTAGTGCAGTGTATATCTCAGTACCAGGCACACTGTGGTGAATAAGCCCCTTTTAATAATGTCTGCCCAACACATTGCTTTATGATGGTACAGTGTATATCTCAGTACCAAGGAACACTGTAGTGAATAAGCCCCTTTTGATAATATCTGCCCAACACACTGCTTAATGGAAATCATTCTGTCTTATCAAAGTTATCAAAACGATTTTCAAGCCCTGCATTTATCTGTCCCTGGTGACGCCTGTCCCTGATAGTGCTGAATTAACCGCCTTCTTAAAAAAAAAAGTGCTGCACTGCTGTCAAACACACACTCTAGTCCTTAAAAGGACTGTTAGGTCTTTCAATAAGGTTTTTGGAGTGAAATCAGTAAGTTTAAAGCAAAACGCTATCTGTCCCTGCTCCTATATGAAATGGTATCACGTGTTCCGGCCAGCCAATCAGTGTAAGGCTTACAGCTAACATTGCTATGGACTTACACTGAGGGGAATTACTTACCTGGACCTTGATTGGCTGCTTAGAAGGCGCCAAACAAGCGGGGAGGAGACTCGAGCAATGCGACGAATACATGTGGTGCTCGGCCAAGCATGCTCACTTATCACTACTACTTGTGTGTCAACCATTATTAATCCACTCAGTCTTATACATTCATATCACATTTGTATCACAGAAGGCCAGACAGGCAAGAACGCCGAAAGCGTGCACAGACAGACCACACTTTCTGTAGCAGCTCTGACATGACTGGGTAGTGTGGGGGGTTAGCTCTGGTCTCGGGGATCATTCACACAAACTTCCTTCCGGACAACGGATTTCATGTCCAAACAGTGCATTTATTTGGCAGTCTTCTCAAACAAAGCAAAATAAATGAACACCTGCCCGTCTAGGCACTACCTAATACATAAGATACATCATATCCCTAACTCGGCTATATGATAGCATTCACACACGGAACCAGGTGCGGCTTACCCCAGCCATACAATACTCCAGCCCTCAGGCTGTAACGAGTGCAGTACCTTTATACAGGGGTTGTGGTCTAGCAGACCTCCCGACTCTGACCTTTCAACGTTTGTTCCCGGGCCTCACCGAGTCCCCCAAAGTCCAGGCTTTTGCATAGCCTCTTGGCCCCTCAGCCTTGCCTTGCTGAGACCACTCTGACAGAGCCTCAGCAGGCCTCTGTCTGCACACTCTCCAGAGTCAGAGACCCCACCCATGTCCAACAAGAGGATTAAATAGAATCCCTGGACATGGGCATTGTCCAAAATCCCGGACTGGAGCATGGGGAACAGGCACCCACCCAGCACATTACCTGTTCCCAGTAAAAGCCCGCCCTGGAACTGGCTGAGCCAGCTATACTAATACTAATACTTGGGCTTTCACTCCACCAAGGCCAGGCACCTTGGTGACACGCTCTCGGTGCAAACAGCCCTGTCTGACGGTTTCCCTGGGGCTTCACTGCACACATCAGTGTTCACATTGCCACATATCCCCCCTCTGTTCACACCTGTGAGGGTGAACACATACACCAACCGGATGCTCATGACAGGGCATCCGCCCTTTCTAGCCTCTGTCTCAACATTCCCTCTGGAAGATGTGGTCAGCGTCATCATTTTCCCTTTATTTTGCCATACCCAAGCCAGCAAGGCTTGGTTTGTCACCCACATTGACCTGTTGCCCAAGAGATAGTGTCTAAGAGGTTCCCGTTTCCATGGGACAGGCAGACCCTCTCTTTCTATTTTTTATCTCTCTCTCCCTTTTTCTTACACAGCTGCTTCAACCGAGCACGCTTCTTAAGACTTGCCTCTTTTTGTCTCTTTATTTTATCAACAGATAGCGTCTTTCTTTTTCCTTTACTCCCTACAGGGGTTACGTCAAGTTTGGCTCCAATTTCAGAGTCTTCTGCTTCTTCAGTGGCACGCCCCACTTCAGCAGATTCTTCTTCATCCTTCTCTTTGGTCTCTGGAACATACCAGGATTTCTCCCACTCCAACTCATCGGCCTTAGCTTCTTTAGCCTTTGAGTCTCTTTTGGAGTCTTCATTCAGTTGATTAGCCTTCTCATCCTTCTTGGACACGGCATCATATACTTGATTTCTTAACTCCTCCTCTTTCTCATCATGGTTGGAGGTACGGGGACATCAGGGTCTTCACCAGACTCGTCGTCTTCTGGCAATCCCTGCAGAGATTCACCCAGGACATGGTTCTCCTTTCGGATAGGATTCAGGAGAGCCAGCCCATCGGAGTAGACAGGACCCTCATACTGGTCGTCGGTCCCCCCGTATTTCTTCCCCAGCAGACTGCTGGCTTTCTGGAAGGCATTGACAGCAGAGGGAATGTCTCTCATGACCAGGTCCTGGCCACACACCGCCACGAGTCTCTGGGCTTTTGCATCCACCTCAGCACCTTCATCTGGTTCAGCAGATACATCATCCATCTTCTTCTCTGCCTCGGCTGGCACCACAGCGCCACCATCTCCAGACCCATTCTTAACAGGCTCTGCCTTCTTGGCATCTTTTAGAGGATCTTCCTCTTCAGGTATCTCATTTTCTTCCACCTGCTGTGCAGGAGCACGCTTAGGCCTCTCCAACTCATAGACTTTATCTTTTGAGCTCCTGAGAACTTCCATCTCTGCTCTGAGTTGCTTGTTCAGCCTCTCCAATTCACCTCGCTCCTTAAGCGCTTTTCAAGGGCTCTAGCCAAGGAGATGGCCTTGGACTTTTTCTCCAGAGCATCAGCCTCCGCTCGGTCACGTTCTTCGGCATATCGGGCCGCAACATATTTCTCTTCAGCCAGGAGCTGGTCAAACTTCTTCTGTTTCTTCTCCAATCTAGACACAGTTTGTCTCTGGTTGTCCAGGTCCACTATTCGATCACGCAACTCTTGATGAAGTTGCGCCATACTGGCTTCCAAATGTCTTTGCTCCTCCAAGAGGGCAGATTTTTCTGAGGCACTGTTTAAGACCTCATCAGCCAGTTCATCTCTTTCCTGCTCTGCATGAAGTCTGGATCGCTCAGAAACTGCAAGTTCCTCTTGAAGTTGGAGAATTTCCGCTTCTATTTGAGTTTTCGCATCAGCTTGTTGGATGCACTCCCTTTTTGGCCTCTGGATCCAGCGGCTCTTTACTCTGTTCTGCAGCAGTACCAGACGTAGGAGTATCTCCTAGGACCTCGCCAAGACTTTTGTCAGTGTCTACTACAGGCTTGTGTAACTTTCTGGAGACTTTCATTTTCTTCTGGGCATCAGGCAGTAGTCCCTTCGCTATTGTACCTAGGGACCATGTAGGGAGAGAGAAACCGTCTTCATGATTGCAGCTGTACTGACATGTCCTGTCATCTAGCCCTGCCTGGGTATGGGTCTCAGACACTAGGCCGCCATCTCCCCACTCGCCTCTCGTCACGTCAGGTATAACTATCGTCTGGTTGCTACCAGTAACCATATCAGTTTGGCCAGACCTCAACATGGCAGCCTCTCTCTGAGTTGCTATCGGTCACAGCACATGCGTCATATATACCGCTCATGTCATTCTCAATCCTGCCCTCAAGGGGCACTGCTGAGCTAATCCCCACCTTGGACACTTCTCTAGCCACTGTTTCCTGCACATTCACTACAGTGGGTTCCCCAACTCTGTGCTCTCAACATTTATCGGCATTTTTCCAACTTTTACATTTTTACCTACAGGGAGCACTTCTCCCTGGTCACACCCTGCAGTGGAAAATGCATATCAACATCACATGGCATCATACTTTCATTTGACATTTCCGCAAACTTGGCACAATCGCTTTGCACCTTATCAGCGCCACTGTTTTTAATGGTCACATCACTTAAAGGGGTCGCTACCGATTCTGCAGGAGCCTCGTCACTTCCTGCAGAAGGGTCTGCCTTACCCCACAGCAACGATTCAATATCCTGGCCAAACAACATATCAGATATACGTGAAACTGCATCACGAATTTCTCGAGTCCCTGTTTGCACTGGAGTCTCACACGCCGTGAGAGCCACCGGACAGTTCATGCTATCCCCATGAATGTCCCGCACACAGTTCTCAGCCACCGGGCTGGTCTGAACCAGGATCACCTGACCCTCTGCAACACACGGAGTAATAATCGGAACAGTCTTACCCTCAGATGTCATGGGTTCGGCAGTCCCAGGCGATGAGGGAGTTCCAGGAACATCTTCCCCAAGGTCACCGTCCTGCTCCTGGACATTAGGAACCTCCAGCCTTTGATTCCTGGTTACCTGACTCCTGGCCATAGGACAATCAGGTGCACACTTTGTGACTTGACGGCATCTCCAGCAGCGCTCTCTCTTTTGCCATCCAGCTGCACTCTGTAGTGGTTGGTTGCACCTAGCAACCGCATTACTGCTCCTCCGCATATCCTCTCTACGACTCTGTATGCTGCAAACACTTGAACTCTTGAGAGCCACACCGCTCTCCCTCTTCATTTCTTCCCGACGGTTGCCCTTGGCAACGGCACACAACACCTTTTCGTCTGGTTTTCCAGCCGCATCACCGACACTTTGGACTTTTACAAACTGTCCATTCGGATTTGAAGGCTTTCTCTCCAGGGCCAACTGCAATTGCGCCCTCAAAGCCTCCCCCTCCAAATTGGCCTGCCTCAGCTGCTCGGCGAGATCCTCCATCCACCCCATAGCAATAGACAGTCCAGACACCAGAAAAAAAAATTTTTTTTTTTTTTCTCTTTTCTTAACACGTCCACTTTAATCTGAGACCAGTCTCCAGGTGTCTCCCTGTAGAGACAATCTCAGCACTGCTCCGCAGACATAACAGTCTCTTTAAACTTTCTCACCGTCAATAAAAAATATAGCATTCAGCAGCACCTGCTTTTTCTGCTTGTTTGTTGCTCCCAGCAACGCTTTTCCTTCTCCAGCAGGGACGACTGCCCGCATCCGACACCAAATGTGGGGGGTTAGCTCTGGTCTCGGGGATCATTCACACAAACTTCCTTCCGGACAACGGATTTCATGTCCAAACAGTGCATTTATTTGGCAGTCTTCTCAAACAAAACAAAATAAATGAACACCTGCCCGTCTAGGCACTACCTAATACATAAGATACATCATATCCCTAACTCGGCTATATGATAGCGTTCACACACGGAACCAGGTGCGGCTTACCCCAGCCATACAATACTCCAGCCCTCAGGCTGTAACGAGTGCAGTACCTTTATACAGGGGTTGTGGTCTAGCAGACCTCCCGACTCTGACCTTTCAACGTTTGTTCCCGGGCCTCACTGAGTCCCCCAAAGTCCAGGCTTTTGCATAGCCTCTTGGCCCCTCAGCCTTGCCTTGCTGAGACCACTCTGACAGAGCCTCAGCAGGCCTCTGTCTGCACACTCTCCAGAGTCAGAGACCCCACCCATGTCCAACAAGAGGATTAAATAGAATCCCTGGACATGGGCATTGTCCAAAATCCCGGACTGGAGCATGGGGAACAGGCACCCACCCAGCACATTACCTGTTCCCAGTAAAAGCCCGCCCTGGAACTGGCTGAGCCAGCTATACTAATACTAATACTTGGGCTTTCACTCCACCAAGGCCAGGCACCTTGGTGACATGCTCTCGGTGCAAACAGCCCTGTCTGACGGTTTCCCTGGGGCTTCATTGCACACATCAGTGTTCACATTGCCACAGTAG
This sequence comes from Bufotes viridis, assembly GCA_033119425.1. Classification (NCBI taxonomy): domain Eukaryota; kingdom Metazoa; phylum Chordata; class Amphibia; order Anura; family Bufonidae; genus Bufotes; species Bufotes viridis. The sequence continues at coordinate 423,150,842 of CM065589.1, forward strand.
TTTCTAAGTAATTTTTGCACCACCAAATTCAGCACATGCGCGAGGCATGGGATGTGCGTCAAACCGGCTAGTCCCAGAGCTGCTACAAGATTTCGCCCATTATCGCACACCACTAGGCCGGGCTTGAGGCTTACTGGAAGCAATCACTCATTTGTCTGTTCTTCTATGCCCCTCCACAGCTCCTGTGCGGTGTGGGGTTTGTCCCCCAAACACATGAGTCTTAAAACCGCCTGCTGACTTTTACCCCTGGCTGTGCTGAAGTTGGTGGTGAAGGTCTTTCGCTGACCGGATGAGGAGGTGGTAGAAGAGGAGGAGGAAGCAGAGTAGGAGGAGGCAACAGGAGGCAAAGAATAATGCCCTGCGATCCTCGGAGGTGGAAGATTCAGGAAGAGATGATGGAGGCAGCATGTCCGGTTGAAAAATCCCTTTATTTGGGAACTGCTCACATGAAATACGTGAATATAAAAGTTGCTACGTTTCGGCTATCACATAGCCTTTGTCAAGCACAATGTGAATTATACATACAAGTGTTTATAAAGTGAAGACTCCACCTCCACATGGAGATGTGTCCAATCATTGTTTCTCATTGTTAATCATTCATATACAGGGTTAACATTACACATCTAATCCGTGTCCCTCTCAGCAGCTGCTTTATATAAAACTTAAGGTCAATCATACATAGTGTTCTCACCTGATCAAATATAAATGTAGAGGGAAAATACGGTGTCATGATGCACACTCATCCGCGTGTCTGGTAATCACCAGTGCGCATGTCAGAGAAGGGAAAGGGAGGGTCACGACCACGTGATCACAATGATCACATGATCACACATAGCAACGCGGAGGTGGAAGGACATCAAACCACTATCCGCCTCGGGCCCAGCCACCACTACTTTTACCCAGTGTACAGTTAGGGAGATATAGCGACCCTGGCTGTGCTTACTGGTCCATGTATCTGTGGTTATGTGGACCTTGCCACAGATGGCGTTGCGCAGCGCACACTTGATTTTAATCCTCCACTTGGTTGTGCAGGGAAGGGACGGCTCGCCTGGAAAAGTAGTGGCGGTTGGGAACAACGTACTGTGGGACAGCCACCGCCATCAGCTGTTTAAAACAGTCCATCTACACCAGACGGAATTACAGCATTTCAAAGGCCGGTCATTTTGAAATGCTGGCATTCAAGGCCAAGGATCGAGGGTTGGTAGGTAGGTATTTCCTCTTTCTCTCCAGTGTTTGGGAGATGGACAGCTGAACGCTTGCGTGTGACATGGTGATGATGACGGAGGTGGTGGTGGCACATCCTCTGTTTACTGGGTGACAGGTGCCACTGTGACTCCAGAGGTGGAGGAAGAGGCAGAAACAGCAGCAGAAGAGGAAGCAGGAGGAGCCTGATACCTTTCTTGGTTTTTAAGGTGTTTACTCCACTGCAGTTTGTGCTTTGCATGTAGATGCCTGGTCATGCTCAGGTTTAGAACGTTTATGCCTCGCTTCAGGCTCTGATGGCACAACGTGCAAGCCACTCGTGTCTTGTTGTCAGGACGTTGTCTGAAGAACTGCAACGCCAATGAACTCCTTGGAGCTAGCTTTGATGTGCTATGTCCCTGGGTGCGGTGGGCAATAGTAGGCGTACTGTCTCGGGGACGGTCGCTCCACTTTTGCACCCTGCTCCCTCTTTTGCTGTGCTGGTCTAGGTGCTCATCATCCTCTACATCATCTTCCACCCATTCTTGACCCCTGCCCCCCTTGTCGGTCTGCACACTGCAGAAAGCTGCTGCAGTTGGCACCTGTGTTTCGTCATCATCAGAGACATGCTGCGGTGGTATTCCCATGTCCTCATCCTGCAACATAAGTGGTTGGGCATCAGTGCATTCAATGTCTTCCACTTCTGGGTCAGGGCTATGTGGATGACTCGGGGAAACCCTGCCAGCAGAGTCATCAAAAAGCATAAGATTCTGCTGCATGACTTGGAGCTCAGACTGCTGGGCTGATTTGCAAGGGGGTGAGGTGAAAGACTGATGGGCATGGGATGCAGGTCCCAACTCTGAGCTTTCTGCAGAGGACTGGGTGGGAGATACTGTGAAGGAACTGGAGCCACCGTCAGCCATCCAATCTACTATCGCTTGTATTTGTTCTGGCCTCACCATCCGTAGATCGGCATTCGGGCCTACCAAATAACGCTGCAGGTTCTGTCGCCTACTCGCACCAGAGGAAGGTGTTTCACTTGGACCTGTAGCTGGCGCAGAACAGCCACGTCCTCTCCCAGCAATAGCAGCTCCACCAACATCATCATGACCATGTCCACGTCCCTTATTTGATGTTCTCCTCATTATTTGCGTTCACCCACCAAACTAACAGATTGTTTATCTCAGGTGTCAATTTAACTGCCAAAAAGTCAACAATTAAGTTCAGTAACAGTAAAGCAGTGTCCGTGTTATAAACAGAATAAATGTCTTTAGGTCACACAACAGTGTAACGTAACAATTCAATACAATTACTTCACTATCAACAAAAATTAGATTTTTCAAACCAACAATGTAACAGCAGAGGTTAACGGTTTGATTTGACTTTCAGAAATGCAGCATACACCGCAAATGTGCTATCTACCACAAAACTGGTGTTTTTGCAACCAACTATGTAAATGCGGAGTTCCACAGGTTACTTAAAATGACTGAAATACAGGGTAGGCCTTAGATCTGCTATGTAGCACAAAACCAGGGTTTATTGCAACAAACCACAGAAATGCAGTATGTCACCCCAAAAATTATAAGTTTTTCAGCGTTGTATGCAAACCTGCTCTGTGGCAAAACAATACGGATTTATTCCCTTAACTACAGAAAAGCAGTATGTCACCGCAAAATGATAAAACAGTTTTTTCAGCATTGTATGCAAACGTGCTCTGTGGCACAACAGTGCGGGTTTATTCCCCCAACTGCAGAAATGCAGTTTTTCACCGCAAAATTTAAAAATAGGTTTTTCAGCGGTGTATGCAAACGTGCTCTGTGGTATGACAGTACGGGTTTATTCCCCCAACTACAGAAATACACTATGTCACCGCAGAATTTTAAAATAGGTTTTTCAGTGGTGTATGCAAACGTGCTTTGTGGTGCGACAGTACGGGTTTATTCCCCCAACTACAGAAATGCACTATGGTGGGAGTGCCGGCTGTCGGACCCTTGCTGATCTGATATTGATGACCTAACCAAAGGATAGGTCATCAATAAATATATCTTAGACAACCCCTTTAACGTTGTACTAACATTTGGATACATTTAAATGAAACTATAAACTGAAGATACAAATAAAACAGGGAGCGTCAGATACGTGTTGTACCGGCCCTGACTGTTGCTCGGACTCTTGCCAGAATACGAAAAAATATATTGGGAGCAACAAATATTCTTAAAACGTAGCTTTTACTAGTCACATTGTAAAAATCTAAATAAGCCCCACAAAAAACACAAACACATAACTAATCCGTCAGCATCCAGAACCAAGTGAAAAGATAAGTGTATATACTAAAGTAAGATAAAGGGTGAATATAGACCTAGTGTTAAAGGCCCTGTTATAGCCCTACTTGGCCTATTGCACCCTATATACACAAAATCACGAGGTCCAAAAAGCCCAGCAAGGGGTGGCCACGTGCAGGAACCTGACCCTGGGCTCCTGACCCTAGATTGAGACATATTGCTTTTGATGACCTATGTACACGACAGGGACTAGTAGACCAGTATAAAAACATGGAGAGCAATCTCCCCCAAGGTGCACATGTGGCGTCCCAACATGTTTCATCAAAAACCGCACCTACACACATATGGGCCCTAGATTCATCAGGGGACGCTAGGCCCACTTATATAGATAGGGAGGATTTTTGGCCCAAGCAAAGAAGTGGCCAAAAACATCTAAACATTACATATAGAGACGTGACCAATAGTCACACATGGATATGTGACCAGTAGTTGCAAAAAAGGATATCAGTAGTTAACATGACAATCCAGATAATAAAAAGCAGCGTATGGTAGCAATCTCCTGAGGGAAGCACTCCTGTGGAGAGAGAGACCCAGTGACGAACATTATAGACTCAAGTTACTCTGGGTATTGATATATTATAGTGTGCCAAGTAAGCCAAAATTTACTTACTGTGGTCCCAGCAGGTCGAAGTGTATGACCTCCGATCCTCTGAGTCGCATGCGCATCGCTTTGGCGCCAAACCTAGGTATCCAGGTGTCCCTATCTGTGGGAGGGGACTCACCTGGTATATATAGGTATAATGTTTAGGGGGTGTGATGTCCGGCCGCGTCACGTATAGACGCGCACCTCTTCCATCTTACCAGCGCCAGGCCGCGCATGCGCAGAGGCAAGATCCGGATGCTGGCCAGGGAGGTACACGCAGCGGGCCGAAAATGACGTTACTCACGCGCTGCTTCGGAAACTACAGACATGCGGCCGGACGTCAAGGAGGCGGTGCTAAGGTGGGACCCAAGTATCAGGAGCCCGCCTAGGGGTGGTGCTGAATCAATGATGGATAGCCCCAAACAGAAGCACCCGCCATAGAGGTGTGTGGCCAGGAGGAGGAGCGGGACAAATACATAGTGAACCGCTACAACTCATATTCCCGCCTCTATCACAAGTGCCACATGGGTCACATGTCAAAACCGGCCCACATGGCATCCAGAAGGGCATTTAATTGTCAATTGGTTGGCAAACAGGACAGGACAAAGTGCTAAAAAGTAAATAGTGGCGGTATGGTATTGCGGCCTAATAATCGTTATACACCTAGCAGCATGTTACACAAAGGGGCTAAAATTTAGCTGCTTGTTTAAACCGTGGGGGCTGGGAGTATTAAGTCTGAAGATCCACCATGTTTCTCTCTGGAGGATCTTCTTGTCCCAGTCACCCCCACGTATAGACCTTCGCACCCGTTCAATTCCATAAAGGAGACAGCTGATATCCGACCAGCATGATGGAGTTGTACGTGGTGTGCTACTGGGGTTTCCCTGTTGTTTCTGATATCCCCCAAATGTTGCCTATCCGTTTGCGTAGTTCCCTACGAGTCTTCCCCACGTATCTAAGCCCGCACTTACAGGTACACAGATAGATAGTGCCTGTGGTGCGGGTGCGACAGTTGATGAAATCTCGTATGTGGTAGACCCTGTCCCCTGGATTCCCCCTAAAGCTTTTTCCAGGTTGGAGGAATCTACAAAAAGAGCATCGGCCACATCTGTAACAGCCCTGGGGAGGGACCTGGACCCACGTAGGTGGTTTCGTATCTGGGGGTATAAAGTGACTACGTACACACTGGTCTCTCAGATTGGTTCCTCTTTTGAACGTGAGTGAGGCATGGGGGCTCAGTACCTCAGAGAGGTCGGGGTCCATAAGGAGTGTACCCCAATGACGTTCAATGATCTGTCGTATCTTAGGGGCAGCCGTGTCGAAAGTCCCAATCACCCTTATGAGTCGGGGAGATTCATCATTAGTTTTCTTGTTGGGGTGGAGTAAGGCCATCCTGTCACATCCCAGTGCCCGTTTATAGGCAATTTTCAGGATGCGATCAGGATATCCCCTAGCCCTGAACCGTTTTCTCAGTTCATCGGCCTCCTGTCTGAAATCTCTCATATCAGAACAATTTCCTCTTACCCATAAGTATTGTCCTGTTGGAATCCCTCTCTTGAGTGGGACAGGTCCTGCTCAATGAAGAGAGAAGAGACTGCAGCATCGCGAGCAAGTGGATGAGGTGAGTTTTTTTTTTTTTTGGCTGCGGGACATCATTGGGGGGCATCATTTAAACCATGGGGGACATTTTTTTTAACCCCTAATGAAAGTGTACCCGTTTTAACGCCCGTTTCATGGGTGCACTTCTGTCAATTGGCCGTTAAAAACGGTTCCATTGATTTCAATGGGGTCCGCATGGCCGTGGAAATGGCCAAAAATAGGACATGTCCTATTTCTGGACGTACGCTATTCACTGGCCGTTAAAAGAACGGCCATGTGAATAGCCCCACAGACTTTCACTGGTGCTAAAAATGGCCATGCAATGGCTGTTACTTAGACGGCCGTCACACGGTCGTGTGCATGAGGCCTTAGGCACACTGTCAGTTTTTCATGGCCATTTTGCATCAGTGTGTGCATCTATTTTCTGGCGGTGTGTCAGTTTTTAATGTCCGTTTTGCATCAGTTTTTCATGTCCGCTAAAAACCGACATGAAAAATGGATGAATTTGATTGGCCTTTCTGAGAACACCCACAGGATGGTAGGCCTCCAGCTAAAATAATGTCCCCCATAGTGTAGGAATTTTTTTTTTTTCCGCTCCCAGCTTTAATAATTCCCCCATGTGGGCCCCCATCTTAAATAATGTCCCCCATAGTGTGTGATTTTCTTTTTTTTTACCGCCCCCAGGTTTATAATGTCCCCTATGGTTTAAATAATGCCCCCATAGTGTCCCCTAGCCAAATAAACTCACCTTATCCACTCACTCGTGCTGCAGCAGTTTTTTCTCTCTTCACAGAACGGGACCTGCCGAAGGTGCGCTATGACGTCACTGTGTGCTCCCACGTGGTTACGTCACCACGCATATCGCAGGTCCTGCTCAATGAAGAGAGAAGAGAACACTGCACCGCGAGCAAGTGGATGAGGTGAGGTTTGGCCGGTGTACCAGTTTTTAACGGCCGTTAGACAGGTGCACTTCTGTCAATCGGCCGTTAAAAACAGTCCCATTGATTTCATGTCCTATTTTTGGACGGACGCTATTCACTGGCCGTTAAAAGAACAGCCATGTGAATAGCTCCATAGACTTTCATTGGTGCTAAAAATGGCCATGTGACGGCCGTTACTTAGACTGCCGTCACACGGCCATTATTCACTGTCGTGTGCATGAGGCCTATTTGATGGTGCCCTCTTTTTGAGGAGTGAATTACACTAGGATTATGATTATATAATCAACTCTGCTGACCTGTTAACCCCCTATGGGGTTAATCCGCTCTGCCTTACTTGAGTGAGGACGTGGTGGACGTTGCTCCAGAAAAGTGCCAAGAAGCTTAAAAAGTTGCAAATTATGGTACACATGTCATGCGCCATAATCAATGACATCAGTATAGTGGCATAAGACAATTAGTAAATGTCCTTCATTGATTCATTGAGTCTGTGTGACCAACAATCAGGGTGCATGACTTGCAGAAACGCGGAACATCCTTGGCATCACTGTTCTGATTGCTGGGAGAGTTCAGACCCCATGATCAGTATTGATGGCCTACAATAGCGCTCTGCAACCTTTGGCCAGGGGTAAAGCTGTAGGAGGTGCAGAGGTCTGAGTCGCTACCGGGCCCAGGAGCCTGAGGAGTCCAAAGACCCTTGTGCTGCTTAAGAACACACCGGTATTATACAAAGTACATGCTGGTCAAGTCACTACTCTGGCAGCTCCAGCAGAAGAAGGCATGGGGGTTAGGTGTTGCTGTTTCAATTTTTGCCTTAGGCACCGCAAAGGCTATGTGCCTGCCCCTGGCTACAAAGCACTGAGGTAAGGGGGCCCATGAGCATTTAGTTATGCCACTGCCTTCAGCAGTGAAACTGCTGCTGTGAAACTATAACTCCCAGCATGCACATTTTACTCAGCTGTTCTTGTAACTACCATAGATGTGAAAGGAGAAGCTGTAGTTTCAGAACAGTTGGAACTCCCGAGGTTGCTGATCCCCAGCCTACGATATTGATATATGGCCGTGCACAATACAGTTCTGTGTGGTGCAGTCTTCATGTGTGCGAAATCCTGACAAAAGAACAGGTGAGGGTCCGTCATTTTGTAAATCTGCAGCAGAAAAATCCACAGCAAATCATGCCACTGAATTTAAATTTTCACTGCAGTCCAATTTGTGCAGTGAATTTTGTTCATTACATGTGGCTGGGAGCCATTAAAATCATATCCACTTTGCCAGGGCCGGTTCTAGATGAAGTGGGGCCCTGGGGCGAAAAAAACAGTAAGGGGCCCCCCTGCATGTCACGTCATCACCCCCTCCACGTCACATTATTTCCACCACCCCATGGCAGCATAACCCCCCCTCCACTCCCCACCCCCGAATGGCTCATTTCTCCCCCTTCATGTCACGGCATCACCCCCTCCTTTTTACATCACCCCCTTCGCGTCACATTATTTCTCCGACCTTCAAACCAGCATTTTGTCGCCATTTTCCGTCTCTGCAGTTTGACAACAACAAAAAAATCTTAGTTTACTGCTTTTCCATCATCCTCCCATCTTCTGGACAAATCATCCTACTACCCCCAATACTACACTGCAGAAACAGATAATACCCCTGGTAATACTAGTACCACACAGAGCCCCCCATATAAAAGACCCCTTCTTTGTGGCCTCAGTAGAATCCCCCATAGTTCCTCATAATAATGTGCCAGTAACAAGTGCCCCCCATAGATGCTCCCGAATCATGTGCCAGTAACAAGTGCCTCTCTGCCCCCTCATGTGCCAGTAACAAGTGCCTCTCTGCCCCCCCAGGTGCCAGTAACAAGTGCCTCTTTAATCTCTCCATGCCATGTGCCAGTTACAAGTGCCTCTTTATCCCCCCACCCCATGTGCCAGTTACAAGTGCCTCTTTAACCCCCCCACCCCATGGGTCAGTTATAAGTGCCTCTTTACCCCCACCCCATGTGCCAGTTACAAGTGCTTCTTTAACCCCCCCACCCCGTGTGCCAGTTACAAGTGCCTCTTTAACCCACCTCACCCCATGTGCCAGTTACAAGTGCCTCTTTGACCCCCCCCCACTCCCCCCCATGTGCCAGTAACAAGTGCCCCTTTAACACCCCCCCCCCCCCATGTGCCAGTAACAGATAGTCAGTTATATTTAAAAAAAAAAACTTTTACTTACTTCCATGGAAGCAATGCGATGCAGGCCTCTTCCGGCCTGTGTCCTGCGCTGTACAGCTCAGGCGGCGCGATGGCGTCATAGCGCCGCCTGCACCGGCCTCTGATAGGCTTCCGGCACAAGGCCCGCAGCCTATCAGAGAAACAGGGAAGGGAGACGCCTCTCTCCCCTACCCCACAACACAGCCATCTGTATCGCTGTCCTGAGGACGGCGATACATATGACTATAGACTCGGACCGGGTGGTGGGCTTGGGGGCCCCTAAGGACTTGGGAGCCCAGGGGCAATTGCCCCCCTTGCCTATATGGTAGCGCCGGCCCTGCACTTTGCTGGCACGTAAACGTTGTGGACCAGCCACCATATACTTGTGTGCAGAAAATCTACAGCGTTTATGTCCAGTGTGACCCTAATATTTCCATGTAGCTATAGGGTGGGCCCCAGAATCAGTTCTTCTGGTGGGCCCTGGGCACCTCAGTCTAACAAGGACCCCAGGCACCAGGTGAATTCACTTGGTTTCTGGAGCTCCTGCACTCAATTGTATCTGCGTCCACTGGAGGCAAATACAATTGAGCATCTGGCAGTTCCAGTGGAAGAAGGGAACAATTGGTTCCCTGTCCCTCAATTCCGGGTGCTTCTCTGTGACGTAGATGATGTCATTGCAGCGCCTGCGACGTTACACCAGAGTAGACCTGCCAGAAGAGGCCTGTCTGCATTGCTGCATGATCATTGTGGGACTCCTCTGGGACAGATTAGTTGACTGTCCTTCCCTTTTCTGTTTATGTGCCTGAAAACTGACCCCTGGCCCTAATGCCTCATTCACACATCAGTGTTTTGGTTAATGATTTCCATCAGTGATTGTGAACCAAAACCAGGATTGGAGCCTATACAGACGTAAGGTATGAGGCAAAGATCTGCACCTGTTCTGTGTTTAGACCCATACCTGCTTTTGGCTCAAAATCACTGATGGAAATCACTGACCAAATACTGACGTGTGAATGAGGCATAATACTGATCCAAACTTTAATATTGACCCCTTACCCTAATACTGACCATAATCCTAATGCCTAATTCACACGTCCGCAAAATGGATCTGCATCCCATCCACAATTTTGCGGAAGGGTTGCAGACCCATTCATTTCAAAGGGGCAGGAATGGATGTGGACAGCACACTATGTGATGTCCGCATCTGTGTTTCCGTTTCCGGAAAAAAATAGAACATGTCCTATCCTTGTCCACAATTGCGGACAAGAAAAGGCATTCTCTATATAGTGCCAGCAATGTGCGGTCCGCAAAATGCGGAATGCACATTGCAGCCGTCCGTGTTTTTCGGATCCGTGTTTCCGCAAAACACACTACGGACGTGTGAATTAAGCCCAATACAGAGCCTAACCATAATACTGACCCTAACTTTATTACTATTCCTAATCCGGACTCCAAACTGTAATACCAACCCTAATAATAACGGTAACTGTAATACTGACCCTATTATTAATCGTAACCCTAAGGGCTCATGCACACGACCTTATGTATTTTGCGGTCCACAAAAAACGGATCCGCAAAAAATACAGATATCGTCTGTGTGCATTCTGCATTTTGTGGAACGGAACAGCTGGCCCCTAATAGAACAGTCCTATCCTTGTCTATAATACGGACAATAATAGGACATGTTCTATTCTTTTGCTGAACGGACATACGGAAACAGAATGCACACGGAGTAACTTCCGTTTTCTTTGCGGACCTGTTGAAATTAATGGTTCCACATGCGATCCGCAAAAAAAAGAACAGACACAGAAAGAAAATACGTTTGTGTGCATGAGCCCTTAAGCTGACCCGAACCTTAATACCGACCAGACCCTGAAACTTAGGGGTCATGCACACGAACATATTTTCTTTCCGTGTTGGTTCCTTTTTTTTTTCTTCTTGCGGAACCATTCATTTCAATGGGTCCGCAAAAAAAAAAGGAAGTTACTCCGCATTTCTGCAAGTCATGCACCCTGAAGTTTGGTCACACAGACACAATGGAGGACATTTAATAATTGTTTTATGCCACTATACTGATGTAAAAAAGTCACCGATTATGGCGCATGACATATGTGTACTATAATTTGCGACTGTTTAAACATTCCATTTCCGTATGTCTGTTCTGCAAAAAAAATATAGAACATGTCCTATTATTGTCCGTATTACGGACAAGAATAGGACTGTTCTATTAGAGACCAACTTTTCTGTTCCACAAAATACAGAATGCACACGGACGTCATCCGTATTTTTTGCAGATCGGGTTTTTGTGGACCACAAAATACATAGTCATGTGCATGAACCCTTACCCTAAGGGCTCATGCACACAAAGGTATGTATTTTACGGATCCAAAGATCCACAAAAAATACGGATGATGTCTGTGTGACAACCGTATTGCATCCATTTTTTTTTTTGCGGATCCATTGTAAAAATGCCTGTCCTTGTCCGCAACATGAACAAGAATAGGACATAGCTACGGTAAAGCTGCGTTCCTGGCCAAAGGTTGCTGAGTGCTATTGTAGGCCATCAATACTGATCATGGGGGTCTGAACTCTACCAGCAATCAGCACAGTGATGCCAAGGATGCTCCTCGTTTCTGGAAGTCATGCACCCTGATTTTTGGTCACACAGACACAATGGAGGACATTTACTAATTGTCTCATGCCACTGATGTAAAAGTCATTGATTATGGCGCATGACATATGTGTACCATAATTTGCGACTTTTTAAGCTTCTTGGCACTTTTCTGGAGCAACGTCCACCACGTCCTCAACTCAAGTATGGCAACGGTAACTAGATGCGGGATTAGCACCTGCATCAGGGGGTTAACAGGTCAGCAGAGTTGATTATATAATCATAATCCTAGTATAATTCACTCCTCAAAAAGAGGGCACCATCAAATAGGCCTCATGCACACGACAGTGAATAATGACCGTGTGACAGCAGTCTAAGTAACGGCCGTCACATGGCCATTTTTAGCACCAATGAAAGTCTATGGAGCTATTCACATGGCTGTTCTTTTAAAGGCCATTGAATAGCGTAAATCCAAAAATAGGACATGAAATCAATGGGACTGTTTTTAACGGCCGATTGACAGGAGTGCACCCGTCTAACGGCCGTTAAAAACGGGTACACAGGCCATTTAGGGGTTAGAAAACAAACAAACCGTCTAAGTAACAGCCGTCACACGGCCATTTTTAGAACCAGTGAAAGTCTATGGGGCTATTCACATGGCTGTTCTTTTAACAGCCAGTGAATAGCGTCCGTCCAAAAATAGAACATGTCCTATTTTTGGCCGTTTCCAGGGCCGTGCGGACCCTATTGAAATCAATGGGACCGTTTTTAACGGCCGATTGACAGGAGTCACCGATTATGGCGCATGGCGTGTACCATAATTTGCGACTTTTTAAGCTTCTTGGTACTTTTCTGAAGCAACGTCCACCACGTTCTCACTCAAGTATGGCAGAGCGGATTAACCCCATAGATGCTGCGGGTGATTAGGCACCACGACATCTAGGGAGTTAAAAGGGCAGCAGAGTTGATGATATAATCATAATCCTAGCATAATTCACTCCTCAAAAAGAGGGCACCATCTATTAGACTCATAATCTTATCCTGTACATTCAGCACAGTACTAAGATTTCACTGTCACAGCGCCATCTATTGGAATTGTAAACTTAATCCTGCCTTAGCTGTTGGACATGAGAAGCACGGCGCCCTCTAGTGGACATACAGAGTCACTGTCTGTTCAGTCAGGAATTAAATAACATTTTGCATGCTGCACCACGCCCACTTTTGCTCATTTACATGAATCTGAATGTTAGTACAACGTTTAAATGAAAATTCAAATGGACTTTCTTTTTTATTTGACTTTTGGCAGGGAAAATGCCTGCAAGAGATGAAATTGAAATCTCAATCTACCATTTTCAGCTTCTACTTGGTGTTTTCATTTGACTTATGATTTTGACATGAAAAAACACACTATAGGAAGAGGAAAATGAATTGACAAAGTGGAAATTTAAAATGAAGTTAGGCTATTTATTTTTACATTTATTTCTGACACACATTACCCACAGTGGAGTTGGAAAAGAAAATTCAAATGGAGAAACTGAATTTTCTTTTTAATTTTGGCATGCATTTTGCAGACACTAGATGAAATTAAAATGTTAAAACGTTATTTTAATTATAATTTTAGGTTTTTTAATTTCATTTTAATTTTGGCAGGTTTTACCTCCCATAACCAATAAGCTGCTAACTGCCAAAGCCAAACAATATTACTTTGTCCTCCTTGACCTGTCCTCTGCCTTTGATATAGGCGACCACTCATTTCTATTACAAATTCTCTCATCTCTTGGCATCACGGACTTGGCTCTCTCCTGGATAACATCATACCTCACAGACTGGATATTTAATGTCTCCCTCTCGCACACGACCTCTTCATCTTGTCCCCTCTCTGTTGGTGTCCCTCAAGGCTCTGTCCTAGGACTTCTGCTCTTCTCAATCTACACATTCAGTCTGGGACAGCCCATAGCGTCACATGGATTTCAGTATCACTTTTGTGGTGATGACATTCACATTTACCTCTCTGGAGCAGATATCACCACTTTACTATTCAGAATCCCAAAATGCAATTTTCTATGACCTCTTTCATTCCCCGTCACTTTCTAAAACTTAGCATGGATAAAACAGAATTTATCATTTTTCCCCTATCTCACAAAACCCCCCTCAACAGACCTATCTATTGTGGTCAATGGCTGCACACTCTCCCCGGTCAACCACGTCCGTTGCCTTGGGGTAACCTTTGATTGTGCCCTCTCATTCAGACCGCACATCCAAGCCTTTTCCACCACCTGCCGCCTCCAACTCAAAAATATTTCTCGAATATACGCATTCCTCAACCAAGAGTCTGCAAAAATGTTTGTACATGCTCTCATCATCTCCCGCCTAGACTACTGCAACATTCTCCTCTGTGGCCTCCCATCTAGCACCCTTGCACACGTCCATCCTATCCTCCACTCTGCTGCCCTACTAATTTACCTCTCCCCCTGTTACTCTTCTGTCTTTTCTGTGCCAATCCCTTCACTGGCTTCCCATTGCCCAGCGAATTCAGTTTAAAATACTAATAACTACATATAAGGCCGTCCACAGCCTGTCCCCTCCTTTATCCCCACACGTAATCTCCAACCTCCTTCTCTCCTTTTCTCTTATCATGGAATGAATGGCACTTTAATCTCTTATATGTGTAAAAATAAACTTCTGTCTGTTCTTTATGTACAGCCAAACGACTGGACTGATCTGCACCAAATTTGGCACATAGGTAAGTGTCTGGGAAGGTTTTAGACCGGGTCTTAGCTCTCTAAGGCGTACTGTACTGAGATACTCCAAAAAATGCAAATATGGCACCATCACATGACCTGAATTAGCCAATAGAAGCTCACACGTCCTCATATCCTAACTGCCAAACAGACGGTCACATGAACCTTATTGGCCAGTAGAATCTTGCAGGTCCTTCAGTATTGACATTCACAAAGTTTTACACTAGGTTTCCATAACAACCCTACCATTTTTCTTCACTGCTATAAGTCTCCTTTAAGTGGGTGGGGTGCTGTCAAGGTCACTGTTAAGGGGGTGGGATCCTGTATGTCACTGTTAAGGGGTCAGGCAGATTTAGAGGTCAATATTAAGGGGGCGGGGTGCTGCGGAGGTCACTGTTAAGGGGGTGGGGCACTGTGGAGCTCACAATTAAGGGGGCGGATGCTGTGGAGGTCACTTTTTTTTAAGGGGACGGGGTGCTGTGGAGGTCACTGTTAAGGGGTGGGGCATTGTGGAGGTCACCGCTAAGGGGGCAGGCCGCTGTTGAGGTCACTGTTAAGGAAGAGACTGCTGTGGAGGTCAAGCTGCAGGAGGATCATATATTAACGGATTACCATTTGAATCATATATTTGGTGCTTATTGTATGAGTTATGACTGGAGTTAGAAATGCACTTACTATGTACTGGAGGAAAGATATGGCTGTCATACACGGAAAACAGCAGTCTTAGATACTGAGTATTCTGCGTTGTTCAAGCTCTGAGTCCTGGATGGGGAAGGTGCCTCTGCAGAAGCTGGCTGAGCTCCGGAGCCAGCCAGTAAATAAAGACATAAGCACTTCCTTCAGTCCATCTACGCTGCTAAGGACCGGATTCACCTAGTAAGTGAGCGAACAGCAAATTTGCTAGAAGGGAGACCCCTAGTGGCAGAGATTTCAGAAGTTTCTTATGTAGTGGGATAGTGTGAGGGATTTTGGGAGGAAGTAAGAAAGATGTTGGATAAGGTAGTGGGAAGAGATGTGACAGTGTCCCCTGAGAGCTGTCTTTTGGGGATGCATTTAGGAGGAATTGCCAAGAAGACAAATACTCTGATTTAACATCTTTATGCGGCTAGTAAAGTGCATTTTCAAAGAACGGGAAGAGCTCTGCGGTTGAATTACAAAAAGTGATAGAAAGAATAAAGTTAATTGTATGTGGAGAGAGATTAGATGCCATTAGTTTTGATAAAATGTGTAAATTTGAGGCATTATGGGAAAGGTGGGATGTGTTTTTAGAATGTAGACGAGGTTTAGTATGGGAAGGACAGAGGAAGCGAGAGGATTTATTTTATTTTTTTTTCCTTTTTGGGGGAGGGCTTCACCATTCTTTGAATATATTTGTTTTGAAAATGTGAAGTGAAGATTTGTTATATATTTATTTGTTTTGAAAAATCAATAAATATTTTTTTTTTTAAATTAAGCACATCCTAATGTGGGAAGCCAAGCAGAGTTGAGCCGTGTTCTAGGCTGGATGGAAGACCTATGTCTCCATTCACTAGGTGCTTTGCTTGAGAAAGTAAGATTGCAGTTGCAGTTCTAAAGGGCTAGAAAGTAATCTGATCATTTTTTTCTGTGCAAGTGTATTCCTCATCAGATCTTTCTTCTGTATAAAATGAATCATCTATTGAGGTGAATGTTCATGCCCTTGTTGTGGAGTGCAAAAATACACAGCTTTCATGCCTGAAATGTACATCTTAGGCCCCTTTCACACAGGCGTGATCCGCGCGGGTGAAATGCGTGACGTGGACGCATTGCACCCGCACTGAATCTGGACCCATTCATTTCTATGGGGCTGTGCACATGAGCGGTGATTTTCACGCATCACTTCTGTGTTGCGTGAAAATCGCAACATGCTCCAGTTTCTGTGTTTTTCACGCGACGCAGGCCCCATAGAAGTGAATGGAGCTGCGGGAAAATCGCAAGCATCCACAAGCAAGTGCGGATGCAGTGCAATTTTCCCGCATGGTTGCTAAGCGACGGGACCCGATCTTTATTATTTTCCCTTATACCATGGTTATAAGGGAAAATAATAGCATTCTCAATAAAGAATGCTTTGTAGAATGTTGATTAAGTGGTTAAAAATAAAAAACTTAACTTACCTTAGCCACTTGATCGCGTAGTTGGCAATCTCTCTTCTCTCTTTAAGCTTTAGCTGCAGTCTAAAGGACCTGTGATGATGTCACATCACATGGTCCAATCACATGCAGATGTATATAACACAAAATGATGTCAGACTTATACAAATTAACTCTTTATAGGATGGTGCTAATAGCTTGTGCAATAGTGCCACCTAGCCGTGAGTGGGCATCCTTACACCGGCCACAGCAAAGCATTTTGGGTAATATATGGCCTCATAGGTTATTACCCTAAGTGCACACTCTCTGATATGATTGGGAGACTGTTATCAAGGAGGGTTTATTCTTTTGATAAGGTTGGGTATAATTACCCATTCAGATGGTAGGCAGGGGTCCCCATCAAAAGAAGAAAACTACTAAGAACAAAAATGATTCAACAGACACGTGGCCAGGAGAAGCAAAGCTTTGGATTTTATCCTGGATTACTGGAAACCTAGCTTAGCTGATTGTCCCTTGAAGGCTCTGTTCATCATTTGACCCTTGGTAACGTATATATACTTTTGTTTGTATAGTATTTATAAATTATTCCTCTTGGTATATAGTTCAGATCCCCATTTTGTGTGGATATGTAGCGTAAAGCGGCCATAGCAATATTAATCTTGTGTAGTGAAAGTGCACATCACTAAATGACACGTATGATATTGCTATCAGAGAGAGAATCTCTGACTGGCATTTTATATTCCATAGCCATACCAAGTTAGAAGAATTCATAAGTTATATCATACTACCATATACCCAAAATTGGTCAGAGGTGAAAGAGAAAGGGTTGATACTTCTCATTTTCTTTCATTTGGATTATTGCGTATTATTGCATTAATTGGTGATATTCATTATTGATCGGAAGTAAAATTTCATTTCCTGCGTTGATTTTGATTATTAGAGAGTGTTGGTGTTGTTTGTGGTGTGTCAGCACAATATTGTGGCACATATTGGTATTACATTTCATTGTCTATCTTTTGCATTATTATTGATTTGTATCCAGCATTTTTGTAGAATAAACTCAAATATATTTTTGCATAGACAATGGTACCTTGTTCTTTACTAATTGCACACACAATAATTAAGATTCTTGATAAACGAACTCAGAGGTGTTAATTTATGTCCAACTCTCCTCAGCAGGATCAATAACTTTTGATAATTTTTCTCTGATCCTTTCTTTTTATATAAAGCCCTTTTTGCTTTATAAATCTTTCGACAATAGATACTATGCATAATCTTCAATTTATAGGCATTTCAATATATTTGACACCTCAAAACTATACATATGAATCTAGAAGACGTTTATTTTTCTCTCGATTGTGTTCAATAAATACATTTCATAGAAATAAAGGAAAAAAATTAGCTATAAAAAGAAGCGGTTTCCCTTCAGAACTGTGCTAGTGTTCAGCTTGGAGAAGAGTGGGTGTCAGACCGGGCCACAGGCTTCTTCTCTGTTGTCTGCCATCTCAGATTCTTCTGGCTCCATGCACAGGTTTGATTTCTGGAGCATTTTTGGTCCTGTCATACCGATGATCAATGCCCCTATTGGTGCCGTGATTAATATACCAAGGAAAGCCACGGTCAGCACATCCATGCCATAGTCTTCAAACTGTTTGTTTCCAGTGTTTCTTGCCATATCCAGGGCCACAGAGCCAATCGCAGCCTGAATAAAAACAATACAACGTATTTCAAGATGATATCAAACCAGAAATCACCAATATTTAGTCCACTGCTTACTTGTCCACAAACTGAAACGACATTAAAGGCTTTGCTGCCTATTTTAGTATATACAAGCATTTTCTTCTTAAAACTCTGGCTTGTGTTCTTCCTCTGGTATTCTTCACAGAAATGCATGATTAAATTGATAACTGGGAGCTACCAGATAGGGGTGTGTGACAAGGTCAGACTGTGCAGGGACACACCCCTTTTAATAATGAGATTTGTAACACCCTGGTGTTAATTCATTAATAAATATTAAAGGTGTTGTCTCACTTCAGCAAATAGTATTTATTATGTAGAGAAAGGTAATACAAGGCACTTACTAATGTATTGTTATTGTCCATATTACCTCCTTTGCTGGCTGGAATAATTTTTCCATCACATTATACACTGCTCATTTCCAGGGGTTACGACCACCCTGCAATCCATCAGTGGTGATCGTACTTGCACACTATAGGAAAAAGCACCAGCCTATGTGCTCTCCCACGGCACTTTTTCCTATAGTGTGCAAGCACGGTCACTGCTGCCGGATTGCAGGGTGGTCGTAACCCCTGGAAATTAGCAGTGTATAATGTGATGGAAAAATGAAAACTAAGATTCGGATGCAATGCTGAGACATCACTGTGTCCTCTATTTCCAGAATCTGTGGGTGCCCCACATGTCAGACCACACGATAGTGAAAAACATGTGATGCACGTTTTTTTTACGGGTCACACGTCCATTCTAAGAATAATGGGGTTAACAGTGAATAATGGATGTCAAAAAATAGAACATGTTCTATCCCGTCTGTTTTCACTGATCGACAGCCCCCAGACAATTGAAGCGACCGTTTTTAACGTCCATTTCTCAGAAATGCATCAATGATTAAAAGTCAGTTAAAAAACATACCGATTTGGCATTTTTAAAGAATTTTTTTTTCAAGTCGTGTGAATGTAGCCTAAGGCCCCTTTCACACGGCGAGAATCCGGACCCATTCATTTCAATGGGGCTGTGTACATGAGCGATGTTTTTCATGCATCACTTTTGCGTTGCGTAAACAATGCAACATCTTCTATTTCCTGCGATTTTCACTCAATGCTGGCCCCATAGAAGTGAATGGGGCTGCGTGAAAATCGCATCGCATCCGAACTTGCTTGATTTTCACGGATGGCTGCTAAGAGATGTTGTTTGTAAACATTCAGTTTTTTATCACGCACGTGCAAAACGCAATACATCGCATTGCACCCGCACGATAAAAACTGAACAACTGAACGCGATCGCAAACTAAACTGAATGTACTTGCTTGCGAAATCGCACAGTTTTCACTGAACGCATCCGGACCTAATCCGCTCACGCTCGTCTGCAGGGGGCCTAAGGGTTCTTCAGAGACTGGGGCTGCCCACACCTCTGTGTGCAGAGTCCTGGCACCATGTTCCTCAGTTCTGAAACTCGCCTCATACCATTTCAGTACCTTCTATCCCTTCTTTTTTTGCTTTAATTATTATTTCCAAAATATAATAAAAAGAAGTTGTCAAAGTAAAAAGTAAGGTTCCGGTAATGACCTTTCACATAGTTCAGGGATCAGCAACCTCCAGTTGTTCAAAAACTACAACTCCCAGAATGCTGAATTAACTTTTATGGGAGTTAGAATAACAGCCGAGCATGCTTGCATGCTGGGAGTTGTAGTTTCATAGCAGCTGGAGTGCCGAAGGTTGCTGGTCTCTGACATAGATAATCATATAATGTATCTGCCGGGGAGTACGTCATGGAGATTGAGGGCTTGTATAGACCGGGCTGCTGCAGCGGACCCGCTCCATACGTGGCAGATGCCGGCTGTATCATACAGCAGACATCCGGCCGCAAAAGACAACCCATCATACATCTTTCTAGACCGAAATATAAAAAAGTAATTGGTGTCAGAAAATGGTTATGCAAAGAAAGTCTTTATTTTTTCAAAGGTTTTCATTTTTTTTAAAGTAGCAAAACAAAAAAAACAAAAACAAAAAAACTCTCCACCAGTTTGGTTAGTCTGTATTCGTATTGAGCCACAGAATAAGGACATCATATCATTTTTAGCGCACAGTGAATACCCTGATGTAAAAACCCCACCAACCTTGATTTTGTCTCCCCAACCTTCCAAGAGTCACAGCTTTTTACATTTTTGGTTCACAGCCATATTAGGGCTTATTTTATTGCAGGACAAGTTCTATTATTTTTAATAGCACCATTTAAATTTACCATATCTTGTATTGAAAAAAAAACAGGAAAAAAAGCGTTCACTGTGCACTAAAAATGACACAATGACGTTATTCTGCTAGCCGGTAAGATTATGGGGATACAAAATTTATGTACTTTTTAGGATTCCTTTCCTCAATACACAGAAGTTACAAATACCGCCCTTACCTGAACTGTAGCTTTCGGCATCCATGCCAAAGAAATAAACACTTTTTCTTTCATATTAAAACCTGCCCAGGTAACCATCAGGAAAGTGAAGCATATTCGTATGATCAATGCAATTCCAAGGGTGGCAACACACAGTCCTTAAATGTAACCAGAGAAAACATTTGTTTTTAAATCTTCCTTCAATTAAACTAGCAGATCTCAGGGATCCAGTTTAGGGATATATGTCTAATTCGGTGCTGATCAATTCCTTAAAGGGTTGTCACACTTCAGCAAGTGGCATTTATCATGTGGAGAAAGGTGATACAAGCCACTTTCCAAGGTTATGACCACTCTGCAATCCATAAGTGGTGGTCGTGCTTGCACACTATAGGAAAAAGTGCCAGCCTCTCTTTTGGCTGGGACCGTGGGAGAGCACAGAGGCCGGTGCTTTTTTCTATAGTGTGCAAGCCCGGCTACTGCTGCTGGATTGCATGGTGGTCGTAAACATGGAAACGAGCAATGTATAATTTGATAGAAAAATGATTAAGGCCAGCAAAGAAGGCAATATGGACAATCACAATATATTAGTAAGTGCCTTGTATCAACTTTATCTACAGTTGCAAGAAAAAGTATGTGAACCCTTTGGAATGATATGGATTTCTGCACAAATTGGTCATAAAATATGATCTGATCTTCATCTAAGTCACAACAATAGACAATCACAGTCTGCTTAAACTAATAACACACAAATAAATAAATGTTACCATGTTTTTATTGAACACACCATGTAAACATTCACAGTGCAGGTGGAAAAAGTATGTGAACCCCTACACTTATGACATCTCCAAGAGCTAATTGGAGTGAGGTGTCAGCCAACTGGAGTTTGGAGGGGTTGGTTACAGCTGCCCTATAAAAATCACACACCAGTTCTGGGTTTGCTTTTCCCAAGAAGCATTGCCTGATGTGAATGATGCCTCGCACAAAAGAGCTCTCAGAAGACCTACGATTAAGAATTGTTGACTTGCATAAAGCTGGAAAGGGTTATAAAAGTATCTCCAAGAGTCTTGCTGTTCATCAGTCTACGGTAAGACAAATTGTCTATTAATGGAGAAAGTTCATTACTGCTGCTACTCTCCCTAGAAGTGGTCGTCCTGTAAAGATGACTGCAACAGCACAGTGCAGACTGCTCAATGAGGTGAAGAATAGAGTGTCAGCTAAAGACTTACAAAAGTCTCTGCCATATGCTAACATCCCCGTTAGCGAATCTACGATACGTAAAACACTAAACAAGAACAGATTTCATGGGAGGATACCACAGAGGAAGCCACTGCTGTCCAAAAAAAAACATTGCTGCACGTCTACAGTTTGCACAAGAGCACCTGGATGTTCCACAGCAATACTGGATAAATATTCTGTGGACAGATGAAACCAGAGTTGAGTTGTTTGGAAGAAACACACAACACTATGTGTGGAGAAAAAGAGGCATAGCACACCAACATCAAAACACATCCACCAAGTATGGTGGTGGGGGCATCATGGTTTGGGGCTGCTTTGCTGCGTCAGGGCCTGGATAGATTGCTATCATCGAAGGAAAATTGAATTCCAAAGTTTATCAAGACATTTTGCAGGAGAACTTAAGGCCATCAGTCCACCAGCTGAAGCGCAACAGAAGATGGGTGTTGTAACAGGACAACGACCCAAAGCATAGAAGTAAATCAACAACAAAATGGCTTAAACAGAAGAAAATACACCTTCTGGAGTGGCCCAGTCAGAGTCCTGACTTTAACCCGATTGAGATGCTGTGGCATGACCGTAAGAAAGCGATTCACACCAGACATCACAAGAATATTGCTGAACTGAAACAGTTCTGTAAAGAGGAATGGTCAAGAATTACTTCTGACCGTTGTGCACGTCTGATCTGCAACTACAGAAGTGAAGTTATTGCTGCCAAAGGAGGTTTAACCAGTTATTAAATCCAAGGGTTCACATACTTTTTCCACCTACACTGTGAATGTTTACATGGTGTGTTCAATAAAAACATGGTAACATTTAATTCTTTGTGTGTTATTAGTTTAAGCAAACTGTGATTGTCTATTGTTGTGACTTAGATGAAGATCAGATCACATTTTATGACTAAATTTGTGCAGAAATCCATATAATTCCAAAGGGGTCACATACTTTTTCTTGCAACTGTACATGATAAATGCTATTTGCTGTAGTGAGACAACCACTTTAATACATTTTTATAGCAGCGGGAATTCTGTTACACTAAGAGCTTATGCACACGGCAGTTGCTTTTTTTGCGGTCAGCAAATTGCGGATCTGAAAAAAAAAAAAACAGATACGGGTCGTCTGCGTTCCGCATTTTTTTTTGCGTGTGCTGCGGAATGCGTGTGCTGTTTTATTTTTTTTTTGCGTGTGCTGCGGAATGGACATACGAATGTGGACAGCACACGGTGTACTGTCCGCATCTTTTGCAGCCCCACTGAAATGAATAGGTTCGCATCCAACCCTAACAAAATGCAGATGGGATGCAGACAAAACACACCGTCGTGTGCATGAGTCCTAATAAGGAGCTTCAGAACACTGACTTTTTATGCCAAAATTTTGGCGCACATGGAATGATACATTTCTCCCTTCCCCTTTGCAGGGGATTCAGAGCTCCGTGTTAGAAAAACTGAGCTCCGACCACTACTCAATCTAATTTTAAATACAGCACCATTCCTCCTGGAAAGATAAAATACAACTGACATCTCCACACTGCCAGTCATGCTGTTACAGGTTCCAGTTACCTACGGTCTCTGGCCTCAATGAAGAAACTGATATTTCTGCTCCAATCAGGCTGAAGAGCAATGGCTGGAAAATATCCCACCCCACTGCAATTATGTCTTCAACCACTGCCTGCAAAAGAGAAGTGTACGGGTTAGGATTCCCACATGGCAGCAAAGAAAACAGGAACGACACACAGGACATAACCAAATGCACTCTCCTGCTCAGAAGTGGCTCCCGACAGCTACACCTATTGCCCGCAGGAGCATACAGTCCTGCAATTCCCACAGACTGACATTCTACGGGAGTTTCAGTCATTTGGTTTAAATGAGCTGTACACAAGTCTGATATCACTATGCATGATGACAAGCTTTGTCTGTAGTCCCACCAACCCAGATCACCAACTGGGAAGGCCAAAAGAAACTTCCTGCTCAAATGCACGGTGCCAAATATTGGTGGAAGATAACTAAAGGGCTTGTCCCATGATAACTCATCCCTTGGGTACAGGATAGGGGATAAAGGGCCGAGAATCCGGCAGATAATCACTAATGAGCGTTCATAGGAACACTCGTTAGAAATTATATGGAGGTGTAAAAGTGCCACCGATTTCCCGATGAACGAGCGAAACGCTTGTTCATTAGGTGATGGATAATTTGTGTGGACACAAAAATCGTTGTTTGCCGGCAGCAGATCATGGAGTGTAAATACGATCTGCTGCTGGCAAACAATGAGTCTGTATCTGGAGAATCGATGGCATTAGGGTAATTTCACACTAGCGTTTTGGATTCCGTTTGTGAGATCCGTTTCAGGGCTCTCACAAACAGTCCCAAAACGGATCAGTTAAGCCCCAATGCATTCTGAATGGATAAGGATCTGTTCAGAATGCATCAGTTAGGCTCTGTTCCGCTTCTATTCCGTTTTGGAGGCGGACACCAAAACGCAGCATGCAGCATTTTGGTGTCCGTTTTTAATTACAATGTAAGTCAATGGGGACGGATCCGTTTTCAATGACACAATATGGTGCATTTGAAAACGGATCCGTTCCCCATTGACTTTCAATGTAATTCAAAAAGGATCCGTCATTTTTCTTTTAACCAATGCAAACGGATCCGTTCTAAACGGATACAAACGGATCTGTCTGTGCAAATAAACAGACGGATCCGCACCAACGCAAGTGTGAAAGTACCCTTAGCGATCGCTCCTCCCCATGCTATGGAGGGGATCACTGCATGTAAATGTGTTCTCCTCTGCTGATGAGCAGTCAATTGTCAGAAAGGAACGCTTCCTTCTCTACAATAGCAGAAAAAGAAAGATTCCAGCACTCCAGTAAATTCAGTTTAAAAAGCCTTGGCATCCTTTATTTTCGGTGGACGTAATCAACATACAAGGATAAGTTTTTCCAGCATAATTACACCTGTGCAGCGGTCTACGCGTTTCGAGCGTTACCGCTCTTACTCATGACCTCCAGTGTATCTGCAATCTTAGCAAATAAATACTGTGTAGTGGGGGAGGAAACCTTCCTCCAAGTAAAGGAAACATCAGGTGTTTCAATTTACACCTGATTGCAGAAGCACTGGTGAACATTGCTTGGATAAATTTTATCACCAACTTAACATATTCTTAGTTAAAAACAACATTACAAACAAACAATGATCTATTTACACTAAAAGTGTAACTGGCAAGTGTCTGACTAGCACACTAGAAAAAATAGTTGCATAATATATGTAGACATAGAAAAAACTGCATCAAAATCTAGTCTGAACAGTGTCCAATTTGTCAAAATAAGCAGTGCGTCATAATAAGACCACTGCTGTGTAACAAGAATATAAAACCAAAGTAAGAATATAGCGCATAGTACTTTGTTCTATTACATGGAATGATTAGTTAAAAAAAGTGCAAAAATTCTTTCTTATAATTCATGCCTAGAGGTAACCTGGTATTCAGTTTGAAAAGCCAAAAGGCTTCCCTTAACAGAGTCTTATGTTTCATGTCTCCCCCTCTTATTGGTGTAAAGACTTTTTCTATGGCAAAAGCCTTGAAGGATTGTGTGCTTCTGCCATGAAAATTAATAAAGTGTTTCGCAGCACCTGAAATGTTAGTGTATGACTCGCTTTTTATATAATTCAGATGTTCTAGAAGACGGACTTTAAATTTGCGTGTGGTGCTGCCCACATATAACAAGTCACATGTTGTACAGGAGATAATATACACAACACCGCTACTATTACAATTTATGTAGGAATTAATATTGTATTCAGTGTTGTGTGTAGAATCCCAAAAGGTTTTTGTGGGTAGCACATGTTTGCAACATTTACATGGGTGGCTGCCACATTTATAAAAACCTTTAGTACTCAACCATGTGGTTGTTGTTTTGGGGGTGTATGAAAAGAAAGAGGGTGAAACTTTGTTAGCAATAGTTGGCGAACGTTTGCTGACAATTCTGCAGCCACTATTTAAAATGTTGCTAACCGTTTGATCTTCATGGAGTATCGATAAATGATTAAGAATTATTTGTCTAATCAATGAAAACTGTCTACTATATGTGAGCACCAGAGTGGGTTGAGAGGAATTTTTAACGCAGCGTCTACCAAACAGAAGGTCCTTGCGATTTTTTTTTTTTTTTTTTTTTTAACTAATCATTCCATGTAATAGAACAAAGTACTATGCGCTATATTCTTACTTTGGTTTTATATTCTTGTTACACAGCAGTGGTCTTATTATGACGCACTGCTTATTTTGACAAATTGGACACTGTTCAGACTAGATTTTGATGCAGTTTTTTCTATGTCTACATATATTATGCAACTATTTTTTCTAGTGTGCTAGTCAGACACTTGCCAGTTACACTTTTAGTGTAAATAGATCATTGTTTGTTTGTAATGTTGTTTTTAACTAAGAATATGTTAAGTTGGTGATAAAATTT
This sequence comes from Bufotes viridis, assembly GCA_033119425.1. Taxonomy (NCBI): domain Eukaryota; kingdom Metazoa; phylum Chordata; class Amphibia; order Anura; family Bufonidae; genus Bufotes; species Bufotes viridis. Next base: position 423,176,952 of record CM065589.1, read on the forward strand.
ATCCAAGCAATGTTCACCAGTGCTTCTGCAATCAGGTGTAAATTGAAACACCTGATGTTTCCTTTACTTGGAGGAAGGTTTCCTCCCCCACTACACAGTATTTATTTGCTAAGATTGCAGATACACTGGAGGTCATGAGTAAGAGCGGTAACGCTCGAAGCGCGTAGACCGCTGCACAGGTGTAATTATGCTGGAAAAACTTATCCTTGTATGTTGATTACGTCCACCGAAAATAAAGGATGCCAAGGCTTTTTAAACTGAATTTACTGGAGTGCTGGAATCTTTCTTTTTCTGCTACTTCCAAGGATCTCCTGGATCCATCCGTGCACCCTGGGAGAAGGACATTCATGTGCAGGTGAGCTGGACAACCACACTTCTTCTTCTCTACAATAGTCTGCTGTATTGTCCCACCTAAAGGCACCTTTAGTGTAGGACAGCTGGGGTCTCCGTCAATGACTAGAATGGGGGCCGGTGTTCCCCATTTGAATGAAGGAGCTGACACACGTATATCCACCACTCTATTCAACTCTACGGAACTGCTGGACATAGTTGAGTGCTTGTACCCTGCTGTCTCCAGCAGCCCCAGAGACTTGAATGGCGTGGCGGATATGCATGAGTGTCTGCCCCAGCATTCAAATGGGAAACATGACTCTTATTCCAGTGATTGACGGGGGGACAGTGATCCACTTTGTTGTTAAGGGAGAACCCCTTTAATGTTCTTATTCTAAAGAATTGTGGGCATCCAACTCTAACAGGAGTCGTCTTGTGTCAGCAGGATATGTATGTGTGTATATTCGGATGTCACTTTGGATGCATTGACTGATATGTCCAAAACCTCATCAGCACCACTGAGTAACAACTGGAGCACTGGCTGTGACCCAGTCTATAATATCCATCATTAGCAACCAACCAGTGGGAGATTGATCATCGCCCGTGCCACTTTCCCTAAAAGAAGGCATGGAGAGGGCAGAGAGTGGGTGGGACCAGCAGGTCTACCACATTTATCTTTATACGCCTGGTTTTTTCCTATTATTTTTATCGGATTTACCAATGAGCGTGCTCCGGAAGTCTTGTCTCTGCCCCCTGGTGATAGCGGCTAGGGCATGCATCTCTGCGAGGTGGAAGTGCTCTTCGCCTCCAATGACTGGCTGCTGGATTGAAAAGGTTGAGGAGATCCGGAGAATGGAGGAACTCACTTCGCAACTACGTTCTAAACATAATGCTTTTCTGGATGCTTGGGCCCCATGGTTTTCTTTCCAGGACTCCCCAGGACTCCCAAGGTTTTTAGAGCTTATTTGCGTGAGAAACTAGACGATTCCCTCTTTGTACTCTTACGTATTCTAACCCCCCCCCCCTCCCCCTCCCTCCTATGCTCATTGTTTGTCACGGTTATGTTGTTGTCTAAGTCTTGCAGATTAGATCTGATATGTTTATTTTATTTTTGTGCCTTCAACTTTTATGGGTGACATATTCCAGTCTCCAAAGGTAGCTATTGTTTGCACTTTTCCATTTGGGTACGGGTTCTGGAAGTATGTTCTTCATGGTCACTCTAGTTATTGGTACCAGATTTACCTTCTTATCAGGGTTCTTGCGTGAGATACATGTTTAGACGATATGTTGTGTTTTAAGGGTGCATATGACCCCATGCTGCAAGTACCCTTATACTATGTAAGTTCAATCTATTATGTTGATCTTTTTTACTGTAGTTTTATGCTTTTGAAATATGCAGTGTACTCTGTATAATTTACTGATGCACTTTATGGTTTTTGTATACATTTAAATAAAGAATAAAAAAAAAAAAAAAAAAAAGACTGTCCACCTGAATGGTCGGTCTGTAAGACTGTGTTATGATTTAGTGCACCAGACAAAGCGCCTAGCCAAACTTCAAGGCACTTGTATGGTACACAAGGTTTTCCTGTGACTAGTCGTAGATTACAGTACTGTGGTTTACCTTTTCTCCAACCCAAGCAATGCCTGCCAGGAAAGCCATCACCAATGTGCACAGTCCACCAGAACCAGGAAAGCCAAAGAAAAGACTACCAAACACTGCAAACAGGGAGAATGCCATAAGGAGATAAGACCTTTTCCATTTCAGCTTATCCTGTTAAGAAAAAAAAATATGGTGAATTCCACACATACTTCCAACACAGAAAGTCATTTTATATACAGTTTGAGAGTCTTACACCCAGGATTACAGTATCTCAATATCTCCAATGTTCCTCTGTATACCAGCACAAATGTACAGACTGCAGAGAGGATGTTTTGGCATCGCCTATGAGGCGGACAGAAACAGCTGACGGCTTGGTTTGTCTCTGCCAGTCCCAAAGACCTTGAATTGTGCGGCACTGTGCATGCGCAACCACAGCTCCATTTAAACTTGACCACAGGGAGAAAGAATGGGGTACTCAACACACCCATTCTAGCGATTAATCAGACATTTGTCACCTATCCTGTGGTTATGTGATAAATGTTCTTTATTCTTTGTGTAACTTTTAGGATTGCTCTTATCGTTAGTCAATTCAGTACTACATCTACAAAGTTACGTTGTGCAGACTAGGGGCATGGTAATCACTACACATAGTTCAGAATCCAGCAGAAATAGGCAGTACCCACGTGCAGTGGATTATTGTATCCACAAATCTGCAGCCTTTTTTAATACAAATAGTTTATTCCTAAGAATTTTCCTCAGAGCTAGGAGTGACCAGACTGCAAGGGTTTGCAGTGCATTATGGGTGTAAAAGAGAGTAAGAGCAGTATAAGAATTGCATGAAGTTTATATAGAACCCCTGTTAAAATAGGACTTTTAGGCTACATGCACACGACAGTATGTGTTTTACGGTCCGCAAAAAAAAACCTGATGACGTCCGTATGGCATCCGTTTTTTTGCGTTTCCAAAACGGAAAACGGACAAGAATAGGACATGCTCAATTTGTTTTGCGGGCCTACGGTACGGACATACGGACGGGCCTATGCAGCCTGACACATTTAGAATAACTTGTGCAAGTTACACCTGAAATCTACTCCGGCTTCTAGCGGGTGTAGGTATAAGGTTCTGGCACATTGATCTACTCAGAAGCACAATAATAATTAAGAGGTGTGTGCCTCCTAAGAAATCTGCTGCTTCTCACCCCACGACTAAGTAGAATATAACTGGCGCTAGAAGTGCTAGGGATAAATTCCATCCAATGATGCTATAAAAGGTTGTTACTTGATCTTTGCTTGGAAAGTAGTGAAGGAAAAATCCCAAGAGAATTCCTGCGGCAATGCCAACAACAACTTCCAACACTCCCCGGATGATGCTGTTAAATGTGGAGCCTATAAAACAAATTACATGCGCTCTTATATGTATTCATCTAATGTTCACTGCATTAACAGAATACTGCTAAAAAAGCCACACAATGTAACTATAAAGCTATTATAAAAACATATCTCATCTGGTAGTTCCTATAAACACCACTGCCCATTGAAATTGTACTGTATGTTACACTGTAAAATCTCTTTCTCGCTTAGTTCATTGGGGGACACAGGACCGTGGGTATAGCTGTTTGCTGCCACTAGGAGGCGACACTAGGCTGAAAAAGACTTAGCTCCTCCCCTGCAGGCTATACCCCCTCCAGCCTGGAGAGAGCATATCAGTTTGTGCACAAGCAGTAGGAGCAATAGAAATACATGCAAAGCAAAAGAGAACGCAACAAATGCCGATAGGAGCGAAGGAGAGCTGAATATCCAACCGGCAACCAACCACCACCACCAACAATAATAAATACTGGGTGGGAGCTGTGTCCTCCAATGAACTAACCGAAAAAGAGATTTTACAGGTGAGTTTACAAAAAACTCGTTTTCTCGCTCGTATCATTGGGGGACACAGGACCGTGGGACAACTTAAAGCAGTCCACGGGGAGGGAAAACATCATGCGCCCATGGAAAAAAACACCCTTGAGGATGCTCAAGACACTGCCGCCTGCAAGACCTTGCGGCCCAGAGCAGCATCTGCTGATACACAGGAATTAACACAGTCATACTTGGTGAACGTGTGCCAGGAAGACGAAGTCGCTGCTGATACAGCTGAGAAAATGATGCGTGGTGGAGATGAGCCCAAGAAGCGCCGACCACCCCGGTCAGGTGAGCTGTAATTTCGCTGGGCGGTGCTTTGCCCCGGAAGCGGAATCCCTCAACAACCGTCTAACCGACCAACTGGGAAACGTCACCTTGGAGGCCGCCAAGCCTTTACAAGGACCTCCAGGAACGAAAAACAGAGAGAAAACATTCCAGAGGAAGGATATGTTCCTCATGGAACACCACAAAAACGAACTCCAGGTAGAGCAACAAAGTTTGGACGAAGCCGGTTTCCTGGAAGCCAAACCAAGGTCAGAACTGCAGGATCCTTCTCTGCGAAAGAAAAACACTCCCTAAGGAGCGGTAAATCGGAAGACCGATGCCCCCCAGAGCCGAAGAGGCTTGTGGTGAGAGGACTAGCAAGAGAAGCTGCCTGATAATCCACAGAAAAAAAACACATGAGTGAGGCATGCCCAACCGTAGGCCAAAGAACAAATACCTTGGCGACAGGTAGAAACCAAGCAGATACCAGGATCATCGGCAGTGGAAAGCCGCGTCATTGACCATGTACTGTCAGTGTGGCAACTCTGCCTGAAGGGGAAATGTGAGCAGGGCTAAGATGAGAGAAATACTCCTGCCGGAGGGAGTGCGGTGACGATATCCAACGCCCCAACCGTACCAGAGAAAATTGGCCACATGGTAAAAAATAAAGATGGTATTCTAGAGCAGTACCACCCATGGCTCCCGGCCAGGTAGACAGATGGGGGGAGACAGGCAACCATTCAACTCTAGGAGGGACCTAACGTAGAAAAAAAAAAAAAAAAGAAGGGTGTTTCGTTCTATGAACGAAACTTCTATCAGCGGTAGCAAGGCATGACAGTGATCCGCTCTGCCTGGCGGGGGAGTCTTGTAGTCAAAATACAGAATGAGCAGAAAAAGAGTATGACCACCATCAGGCGACATGACATAGTCATTACTTATGTCTTAAGAGGGGTATCGCCAACGATGTCCTAGCATCAACTGGTAGCGCCCGAGTCCCACTTATGACGGTAACCATGGACGAGTGCCACACAGGTACCAGTGTGAAGGATTCACCGGTAGAAGGATGGGTGTGGTAGGCGCCACAGCCTACAAGCCGGGGCCAGAGCATGGCAGGAAATCGAAGGCCACAGAACCAATGCCCCTTGCAAATGCATTTAAAGTAGCCGCGTAGGAGCCACCAAGGTCTGTGGGGTGGCCGTAGCCCTTGCGCCAGAGAAGGAAACAAAACGGTAGCTGATAAAAGAGGCCAGGCCAAAGCCCGTTCCCCACCTGAGACTGGTGCTATACCGAAATAGCCACAGGATCTAGTGGTAGTGCAATACTCCGCCTGAGGAGAAGGCTAAAGAAGGGAAGCCATAAAATCTATTGTTAGCACCCACTGCACCTGAGGAGAGGGCCATTCAGCAGGGGCCACAGCATTCAGTGCTAGAAGAAACCTGCACCCGATGAAGAAGCCACAGTATGGAGAGGTAACGCAAATACCCCCCATACAGTAATAGCCGAGTTAAGTAGAGCTCACCTCAAAAACTCAAAACTCCCATTGGAAGGACACTGAACAGGAGCAGCCGCTGAAGCCAACGCCAGGGTAGAACCCCTACCTGAGGGAGTGGCCCACTGCAGTGATCACGATCTCTAGCGTTAGCGTGAAAACCTCCCCTGCGGAGGAGAAAATACTGTAGTAGCTAACCAGAGTGCTAGCATAACCACTACACTTGATAAAGAGAAGTGGTGGATATAGAATTCAGAGTCCGTGCAATACTCGACTCTCGTGATAGTGATCACAACATACCATGAGATGGTGTACGCTCCACATCTTGTAGAGGTCAACTAACATGACCCCTTGACAGAGGAGGCCCACATTACGGGGGGGTCTCCAAAACACACGAGTGTGGCTAGATAACCCTCTGGGAGGACAGAGGACATCATGGAGACAATGCGTAAGTAGCCACAGAATCCAGTGGCGGTGCCACATACCACCAAATGAAGAGTATAGGTCCCCGTAGGCACCGACTCTTGCCACGCCCACCTGTGAAGGAAACAAAGGCATCTAGTGCCGTGGTGTAGTAGTTTCTGTAGCCAAAATACTCAGTTACTCCACCCCTTGTGGAAGGAGGGAATGCAACAGGAAGCCTGGTAATGGTAATGCGACTAATGAAATACGATCCAGTGGTATGCAATCACTCCGCCTATAGAAGGGGGTAATGAGACAGTCAGAACCGTATCGAGCGGTAGTGCAATTACCCCACCTATGGAAGAGGGTAATGCATACAGCAAGCACTGCATCCAGTGGCAGTGCAATTACTCCGTCTATGAAGGCGGGTAATGCGTACGGCAAGTACTGTATCCTGTGATAGTGCAATTATGCCACGTATAGAAGGGGGTAATGCATATGGTGAGTCCCGTATCCAGTGGGTGTGCAATTATTTCACCTATGGAAGGGGGAAATGCAAGTGGCAATACTGTAACCAGTGATAGTATAATAACGCCACCTCTAGAAGGGGTTAATGCATACAACCAGTACTGTATCCAGTGGCAGTGCAATTCCGCCACCTACGGGAGGGGGTAATGCATACAGCCGGTACTGAAATCATTGTTAACGTCAGTAGTTCACCTATGGAAGGATAATGCATATGGTGAGAATTGTAACCAGAAGCTCCATTACTCCGCCTATGGAAGGGGGTAGTGCTTACAACAAGCGCTGTATGCAGTGGTACTGCAAATTACTCCACCTATGGAAAGGGGTAATGCAAACAACAAGTACTGCACCCAGTGGTAGTGCCTTACTCCGGCTGTGTAAAGAGGGAAATGCATACGCCAGGTACGGAATTCAGTATTAGTGCAAACACTCCGCCTAGGAAGGGGGCATTGCATGTGACACGTACCGCGGCCAGTGGTGGTGCAATTACTCCGTCTATGGAAGGGGGTAATGCATACGGCAAGTACTGTCTCCCGTGGTAGTGCAATTATGCCTATGGAAGGGGGTAATGCAACGGGAAGATGTGGCTCCCGTGGTAGTGCAATTACTCCTCCTATGGGAGTGGGTAATGCAGACGGGAAGTAATGTCACCGGTGGTAGTGCGATACACTATGGAAGGGGTAAAGCATGACAAAGACTGTATCTCTTGGACGGCAGGTACGCCACCTCTGGAAGGGGTTAATGTAACCAAGGGTGTGTTTCCAGCGGAAACCACATCCCCTGTGGCGGGGAGCACTGCAAAGGAATACCTGTTCGAGGGAGAACTGGGTCATTATTCCAAAAAATGCAGAAGGGTTCATCGCATGAGGCGGTCGTCTATGCCCCACCTGTAGCAGGGGTTAACTGTGCCACAGATCCTATACAGTGGTGGCTATTCTAACACTAACCTGCAAATTAGATGCCCCAGCCTGCATTGATGAAGAGGCAGGAAGGGGTTAACCTTTTATCATGCCTGCCAGATGCCGGTGAACATCACGTCCCTATGCCTGGCAAGGAAGGGGTACTGAACAGAGAGCCGGTGGCGGACACAGCAGGCTCCTAGGAGGGGGAAAAACTAGGCGCGAAGCTTTCGCGCCTCGGAGGGAGGGGAGGAGAGCCAGGCGGGGGCGGGATATGGGCTTGGTCGGAGTAGGAGGACGGAGTGTGAGCTTCATGCCGGTGCTTGCGGAATGACCCCGGAGGAAAAACAGGGACAGGCGTCCAACGCCTGTAGGAACAGAGTATGCCCCTGCATTAACCCCTGCCTGTACTGAGGTCCCTCCGGGCTACACCTAAAGCCAGGGAAAGGGCAGGGGAGGGGAACAGAGCGTGGCGTTAAGATGAGGTTCATGCCAGCGCTTGCGGCGTGACCCCGCGCCTGTGGGAGCAGAGTATGCCCCCGCATTAACCCCTTCTCTGTACTGAGGTCCCCACCGGGCTACACATAGGGCCAGAGAGTGGGGGCAGGGGAGGCAGAAGATCATACTCACCTGTCTTCATACTCAACCACCTTCATCTGTGTTCTTCAACCTTCCACCCTGGACCAGCAAGGCCACCTCTTCAGTTGTTGGCACCGAAGTGCCAGGAAACTGGACAAGGAAGGATTAAAATTTAGGTGGCCCTTGTGCTGGCGGGAAGCAGGGGAGTGAGACTGCCCTGGTCCACTTTGCCTTCTTGGGGGAAGTCGAGCGGTGAAGGACTCCGACACCGGCCTTCCTCCCAGGGATAACAGAGAGGCGAGGCGTCTGTGTTTCCCATACCTAAAGAGGAAAAAAAAAAGAAAGTAAAATAAGAAAAGTAGCTGCCCTGCGACACTGAGCTAAAAACGGACATGCTCTCTCCAGGCTGGAGGGGGTATAGCCTGCAGGGGAGGAGCTAAGTCTTTTTCAGCCTAGTGTCGCCTACTAGTGGCAGCAAACAGCTATACCCACGGTCCTGCGTCCCCCAATGATACGAGCGAGAAAAAGATCTTTCAGGGTTGACCACAGCCGACTATTAATAGCTCCCTATGACAACATTTCTGCATTTTCACAATGTTATACGAAATAAAGAGCAGTATGGAGGCACGTGTATTTCTTTACCTGATGAGAAGGCCATGCCAAAACATGTGTTGAAGCCAGTTATTGCGAGGACATCATCAAAACTGCCAGCCGCCATAAGCAGTGTTGGTATCCCCTTATCTACCCCATATCCTTCTTTCTGTAGAAGTAGCATAGAAGGTACTACAACTGCAGGGGAGACAGCACCTAAAACGAATCTAGTCAAAGGCAACATTAGGAATTGTCTGGGCTCCTTATACATTTACATATCGGACAGAAAGAACTAATAACTAAGACAGCCTACCAGTATGGCAGCGAAAAATCTTTCACCAGTTCAAAGGTGCAAAAAAAAAAAAAAAAAAAAAAAAAGCCGACCTATCATTTAGTAGTGTTTTACATTAACCCCTTCCTAACATCAGCCGTACATGTATGACGATGTCGGGTCTTTAAAAATGGCGCCTGCTCTGGAGCGACCGCCATAGCCGCCAGTGCCTGCTGTCTCATACAGCAGACACCCACGGCTAATGTCCGGAATCAGCGGTAATTCTGACCACGGAGTCTGAGAGGGCTAAAACCCAGAAGCATCTTCCAAGCTGATTATTTATAGATTATAGTTCAGGGCAGCCGGTGGCAGCACTGAACTGTAATAGTGTTTTCTGTATAGAAAAATGGAGCAAAAACTACAGATCGTCCCGCAAAAAATGAGTCTCTGTAGACATATCTATAAAAAACAATTACGGGGGTCAGAATTCGGCAATTGAAGTTTTTTTTTTTTTCAGTATTAAGACGAAAGAAAAACTATACATATGTTGTATTAGTGAAATCGTACTGACCTGAAGAATGAAGAGCACAAGTCAGTTTTACTGCATAGTGAACGCCGTAAAAAACAAAACCTGTAAAACTGTGGCGGAATCGTTTTTTGTTTTTAAATTCCACCCCATTTGGAATTTTTTTTCCGCTTTCCACTACATTTCATACAATATTATATGGTGGCATTAGAAAGTACAACTTGTCCCGCAAAAAACAAGCCCTCATAGGGCTATGTAAACAACAAAATAAAAAAGTTATGGCTCTGGGAAGGCATGGAGCAAAAAACTAAAACGCAAAAACAGAAAATTGCTGCGTCAAGAAGGGGTTAACCCCTGGTTTACTGGGAACGTGCTCAATGTACATCATTGCTGTACTTCAAGTAAACATACTTTGCAATATACATAAATTATCAGGGGCTGTCTGATATTTTGATATTGATTGCCTATCCTCAGGATAAGTCATCAATATCTTTTCAGTGGGGCGCTCTGTTGAGTGTTGTAGCCTCTCTCTAGGCCAATAACATCACATTCATCAGTCACATGTCCTAGGCAGCTCTTTAAGGGGTTCTCCGGGGATTAAGAACATGAAAATACTTAATATTACTTTAGTATAAATATTATTGCCAAATACATTTCATTAGCTATAATGGTTAATTTTGTCTGGGGAGGAATCATTAGGAGAAATAAAATGGCCACCGTCCTATCAGTACACACAAAACCTGTCCTAATCACACAGCAGAACAAGTTACTTTATAACACTGAGGTAAATAACTGCTCATCTCATTTCTGCCGTCGGGGATTATAATCCTGAATATAGCTGATAAGCTGAATCTCTGTGGGAATGGAGTTTATGGGGAGACATGAAGTGCAGAGAGGACAAACAGGACAGACTGTGGTAATATGGGGCTGTGGTAATGGACACTGCATACAAGTGCTGCTTGTTATCCACACCCACACCTCCTCTCTGTACTTCATGTCTCCTAATGAACTCCATTCCTACAGAGATTCATCTGAAGATCATATTAAACTGGATTCAGGATCATAATCCCTGACAAGTAAGAGAGTAAGATGGCCCAGCTCTTTAACTTGTCCTCCTGTGTAATTAGGACAGGTTTTAATGATTGCTCCCTAGACAAAACAAGCCATTATAACTAATAGAAGGTATTTGGTAGCATATTTATAATTAACTAATATTTAAGTATTTTCATTTTCCTAATTCCCAAAGAACCCCTTTAAGGTGCAATACCAAGCACAGCCGCCATCCAATGTACGGCACTGAGCTTGGTAAGTTATGAGGAGGCCACAGAGCACACTCTAACATCGCGGCCTCTTCTAACAGATAATCAGCGGAGGTGCCAGGAGTCGGACCCCAACCAATCAGATATTGATGACCTATCCTATCATTTATTATACTTTATTAGGCGTATTCCAGGTGCAGGTGCGACTTTCCACTCTCACCCCAGGTCTAAAATTGTGGGCGTGGCATGGAAGAGGACAGGCCAGCAGGCCCTTCTCCTTTACTATTTTCTACGTCTGGTTGTAGTTGTAGAAAATGGTCTAGATGCAAGACAGCTCGGAAGCGGTCTTACATTTAGAACTGGCGCTGGATGTGCCCAAGTTATGGCAAGGCCGGCGTCTCTTCATAACTCCAGCGGATTCACCACCAGCTATGAGGCTTTTTATGACCCCCTATGTGCCTGGTGTCCATATACAAAAGATATGCAAACAATTAGCAGGCTACTTGGCTGTCAATGCTGACGCATACGAGGCCTAGACCAGTCAGCATCTATTGCACTAAATCCATCCTGAAATATAAAGCATAGACCAATAAATAAATGTGCATTAAACAACAAAGTGTTACCCCAACATAAATCCCCATGTCAGCGGCAGTCCCATCAGAAGGTAAGAAAACAGCGCGGCTGAACAGGACTCAATGGCACAGGGACCAAGAGAAAGCCGTAAACACACGGCCTTCAGTTTTCTCAAGGCCTAAAATAGATAGAAGTGAAGATGTGGTTATATAAGAAAGTTCTAAAAAATTATTCTGCTTCATGTCAGTCACAATGCAGCTAATTACACAATTCTGTTTTTTACCTTTGGATCCAGCCCAAGACCGGCACGCGCCAATATGATTGCTAAAGCAATATTTCTCAAGGCGGCAGACCACTTGTAACTGATTTGTACTTGATCCGTGACAAATGGAATATTTCGTATGAGGAAGCCAGCAAGTAACATACCTGGAAAAAATATTACAAACATTTATTGTAGGAAGATAGCCATCTCCAGACCGTGGCTCTAAGTGCCTCCTAAGTCGCCGGCCAGCACTTAGTTTGTCCTACTGACTTCAACTGGCGATTACTAAATGGGAAATGTGTGGACGTTCCCCTTATAATTTGTGGGCCTGTCTATTTCAGCCGTATAAACTATGTCTTTAACCCCAGTTAGGAAGAATTGTAATGGTGACTGCAAACATGGACAACCTCAAATGGCTAAGTCTACTTTCACATCTGCGCTTTCTCTTTCCACTATTGAGATCCGTCAGATGCAGACGGTTGTATTATCGTGGCGGAAGCGTTTTTGCCGATGACGGATGATGGATCCAGCAAAAACGCCGGTGTGAAAGTAGCCTAATTTATATACGCCCAGCAAGGGACTGAAAGGCAACTAAGGACTCCTCTGTAAAACCTGCAATCTCTCCAACACAGAGGACTGTCCTCCAAGTCTTCACGCACCAGAAGTGCTGAAGGAAACCATTCAGGGAGATTTATCAAAATTGATGGAAAGGAAAACTGGCTTAGTTGCCTATAACAACCAATCAGATTGCACCTTTCATTTTCCAAAGGAGCTCTGGAAGGTGGAATCTGTTTGGTTGCTATGGGCAACTAAACCAGTTCTACTTTATACCAGTTTCTTTACTCCCCAGAGATGATGGGTTCCTCCTCCTGTTTTCCATCTGAAAAGATCCTGATAAATAAAAAGACCCATCAAACCCTTGGAACATAACCCGATGGTCGTCTGCTGTTATAGCCCATCTGTGCTAAGGGCGAGGAGTTTTGCATTCAGACAGGTTAGCTGGAGCATTGCATTTGGCTGCAATCTCCTTGACTGTGTCCCGCCCGTTCATCAGAACAATTCTTGACATTGGATCTATATAGACATATAGAGAACTGTACATTGTGCTATATATGTAATAAGAAGTACAAGACAGTCTTTGGAATCTCAGCAGTGTGGGGAAATCTATAGAACTAGGAACTCCCTGCTGAGCATGCATCGGTGAGATGAATCTACTATATAACCACCTGCCGTATAAGCAGCTAAAAGGGTTTTCAAAGACTCTATAACTGATGACCTATCCTCTGAGAGAAGGCCGCGGTGCTATTGCGAGTGCGGCTGCCTTCTCAAACAGCTGATCGGCGGGGTTCCTGTGTGTCGGATAGGTCATCAGTCCTAAAGTCTCAGAAAATCCCTTTAACTATGGTCAGATGTTGATGACTGTATATGAAACAACCCCCCCACAAACATAATTTCAGGACCATGTATATTTTATGGTCTGCAAACAGTGGATCTGCAAAATACGGATGTGGTTCACGTGCCATCCGCAATTTTTTGCAGGCCCATTGACTTTAAAGGCTTTTTGCAGAGCAAACATATGGATGTGGAAAGCAAGAGAATGATCCATGAGCTTTCCGCAAAAACATAGGACAAGTCCTATACTTGACAACATAGACCGTATCTGTATTTTGTGGCTCTGCAATTTGCGAACTGCAAAATACATACAGCCATGTGCATAAGGCCTAGAGGGGAGTTAAAGGGGTTGTCCAAGATGAACCCAAACTGGGGCAGCAGCAGTAAATGTGCAATCCCTTAATGCAGGCATCCTCAAACTGTGGCCCTCCTGCTGTTGCAAAACTACAACTCCCAGCATGCCCGAACAGCCTACAGGTATCAGCCTACAGCAGGGCATTGTGGGAGTTGTAGTTTTACAACAGCTGGAGGGCTGCAGTTTGAGGATGCCTGCCTTAATGCATAAGTCTATGTAAGGAGAATCTTCAAAAATAGGCAAATAATGAAAATGGGATTTCAGAAGCAGAAATGGTCATCGTTTGCATACTATACCTAGTAATGGAGGTAGTGGGGGTAGACGGCGTATCCTAATTAGTCCAACAAGTTTACCACCAATGAAAGCACAGAGAAACAGAGCGAAGATCCCAAACAAATTTCCACCGGGCAAACACTGCGGACCTGTGATGGACCATACGACCGCCCAGATTAAAAATATCATGATAACTGCAAACAGAAAACGTAATTACACTTTTCGTCATCTGTCACAAAAGTAGAAAATCTACAAACTACTGATAACTGTCAATGAAAATACTTATGTACCATTAGTAATTGTAACAGAAAGAAGCCCATGTGGAGGACAAGCACAAAGCCTCTTTATCTTCAGACATGATGTGGCTTTATGTCCCTCCTGCAGATGATTGTCGCTGTTTATTAATGCACTTTCTTCATTAGGGAGGGTTCCATCAGCTGTCTTTGGTGCATCTAGCAGCTCCCCCTAGAGGGAAAAACAGAAACCACGTCATCACTATGCACAATTAGCCACATCTCAACTGAGAGGTATCATATCACGTGGCATCAGTTGTGTGACACTCTTTACACCCTGACATTCAGGAAGCAGGGTTACATGGGGTCAGCACACAGGACACATCCATGTGATAAATAACAAGGAGTAGTGGTGGAATCACGATTTTATTGTGGTTATTAAAGTAACTACATCAGTTTGTGCCTGCCTGTACCGATTTGTAAAATGGCTGCCTGTATCTAAGTGATGTTGTCATGTTGTTAACCCTTTCAGGCCCGGAGGTTTTTTTTTTTGTTCTGCGTTTTAGTTTTGCTCTCCCTGCCTCTAAGAGCCATAATTTTTTTATTTGTCGGTTCACATTAGGGGTCGACCGATATTGATTTTTTAGAGCCGATACCGATATTCTGTGAACTTTCAGGCCGATAGCCGATATTTTATACCGATATTTTGCGCATTTTAATTTTTGGATTTTTTTTTTCTGTTACAGCGTCCAACGCTTTTAAAAAATATATATTTTAATAGTTTGGACTTTTTGGGCACGGCGATATGTTTTTTTTATTTATTGTTTATATATTTTATATGTAAAATTGGAAAAGGGTTAATTTATACTTAATATTTTGGTGTTTGTTACTATTTTAAATTTTTTACTTTTTATTTTATTACTATTTCCCCCCTTAGCGGTAGAACCTGGGCTCTTTACATCCCTTGTCCTATTCCCCTAATAGAGATCTATCAGGGTGAATAGGATCTTACACTGTCCCTGCTGCCCTGTGCTATGGGCACACAGCAGCAGGAACCATGGCAGCCAGGGCTTCAGGAGCGTCCTGGCTGCCATGGTAACAGATCGGAGCCCCAGCATTACACTGCTGGGGCTCCGATCAGAAGAGAGGAGGTGGGGGACCCTGTGGCCACTGCCACCAATAATATCAATACTGAAGGGATGGGGGGGGAGAGGGGGATGGGGGAGGACGCACTGGCCACCAATGTTTTTATACTGTGGACAGGGGGGCTGAGGCGCACTGGCCACCAATGATAATAAGGTTTAAGATATTACAAGCACATTGCCCAGACCCTGCCTCTGATAGATGGCTGCGATCCGCGGCAATTAACCCCTCAGGTGCGGCACCTGAGGGGTTAATTGCCGCGGATCGCAGCTCTCTATCAGAGGCAGGGTCTGGGCAATGTGCTTGTAATATCTTAAACCTTATTATCATTGGTGGTCAGTGCGCCCTCAGCCCCGCCTCCTCATCTCTCATTGGTGGCCAGTGCGCCCTTAGCCCCGCCTCCTCGTCTCTCATTGGTGGCCAGTACGCCCTCAGCCCCTCCTCCTCTTCTCTCCATTGGCAGGGCAGCGCAGCACAGGGGGAAGGAGGGACACTGCCTCCTTCTCCCCTGTGCTGCTCAGGGAACATGGCCGCGCTGAGAGCAGCGCGGCAATGTTCTGTTAGAGCACAGTTATCGGTATATCGGCCTGGTTAGGGGCCGATACCGATAACTGTGAAAATCATGAATATCGGCCGATAATATCGGCCAAACCGATAATCGGTCGACCCCTAGTTCACATAGCCAAATGAGAGCTTGTTTTTGCGGGGACAAATTGTACTTTCCAACACCACAATTTAATATTGCATATGATGTAGTAGGAAGCGGAAAAAAAATTACAAATGGGGTAAAATTGCAAAATAAAAGCAATGCCACCACAGTTTTATGGGTTTTTAAATTACGACGTTCGATGTGCGATAAAACTGACCAATTTGTTTTATTCTACAGATCATTACGAATCCAGCGATACCCAATATGTATAGTTTTTCTTGCGTTTTGATAGTGATACAAAATTCAAAAGTGGGAAAAAATGTGTTTTATTCTTTTGTTGTCATATTTTGACCCTTATAACTTTTTTGTAGTTATGTGTACGGAGCTGTATGGGGGCTCAATCTGCGGCACAATCGGTCCTTTCATTGATACCATTCTGGGGTGTGTATGACTTTTTGATCACTTTTTATTTATTTTTTTCCAGAAACTGAAGTGACCAAAAATGGCGAATCGACCATTTGGACGCTTTTTTCCGTATGGGGAATATATTTTTGTACTATGGGCGTTTTCACACATTGCGACACCCATGATGTGTATTTTAAATTTTTTTTTTTTTAGTTCTTTTATTTTATTTTTGGGAAAAGTGGGGGGTGATTTGAATTTTTAAGTTTTATTTTACATTTATTTTTTTTTACAATTTTAAATAGTTCCTATAGGGAACTATAACAATCAGTCATCTGATTGCTATTATCATAGACTCCAATACACTTGTATTGGAGTCTATGATGATTTTACTACTTTCCTATGGAGCCCTATTACAGACAAGGGCTCCATAGGAAATACTATGCAGCAGCCTCGTTTCATTCATAGAGAGCGAGGCTGCTGCATACACGCTCCTGCTCCTCAGATCGCCACACGGGGGAGCCGGAGCACGACCAAAAGTTTTACTTTCGGTTTGGATCGCGCGCAGATGCCGTGGTCAGGATTGACCACGGCATCTGAGGGGTTAAATGTCCGCGATCGGTATTACTGCCGGTTCTGGACATTAGCCACGGGTGTCTGCTACAAGAAGCAGGTGGCCATCCGCGGCTAAGGCGCCAGCATCGGGCAGGAGCGGGCGCCATGTTTAAACAACGCTCCGATGACGTCTACGTCATCGGGTGTGAAGGGGTTAAAGTTTAGAATAAAAAACAAACAGCACACACAGAGATCTGCTTCTTCACTGACAGACATGAGGTGCTGCTGCACATGTATATACTGTACATGTTCTGCTCGTCAATACACTACCATTCACCTGTTAGATACCTCGGCAGTTAACTGAAAGCCAGGTCATATGATACTTTTGAAAGTCACATGATAGGACTAAACATGGTGTCAGTCATGTGAACTATCTGGCTCTCCTATGGATGCATTTTACAGGAATAAAATGGACTTAACCAATTTTATTCTTTAGGGAGAGGCATATGCACGGATATAATAAAGAACTGCCAGCAAAATTTTAAATAGAAAATTGTGCGACATTGTGTAAGGAAATAAATGAATTAAAACCAGAATACATCTTTAATGTTCCATATAATGAGACAATGTAAAAAAGAATGTTGTAAAGAGTGTTTGTAAAATGTTAACTTTATGGGTCAATACAAATACGGCAATACTAAATTTTTACAGATTTTGTTATGCTTTACCTCTTCAAAAAATACAAGTTTGCTTTGTAATCTGTAATTACACATAATTGCACATATCACAGTACATTAGCACATGGGTTATTGGCACTTTCATTAATTGGCAATACCAGCTGTGGGTTATGGGTTTTTGGGTTAATTAGTGTTTTTAGACGATTACATTTTTTTTTTTTATTATCTGACTGAATACTAGAGAGTTTACAATGTGATGAAGATATGGATTATTGGAGTTCACGGGTATATTAAGGTATTGATAGTTTTTAAGTATTTATTTGAGATTGCCTACGATTGATGGGCATAGAGATTCCAAATTCTTTGTTTCACCATCCACATATTTATTTATTTATTGATTTTTGTATGATTACCTAATCAAACAACCCTGTTGTATGGTTCCCTTCTGTTTATTAATTTTGTCAAAACCCCTTCTTTGATTTAAATAATACCTAGTATATGCAGGATACTTATGTATATGTGATGTGGGCTGATGAGCGCTTTGCGGCTCCCTGTCACCGGATGCTTCCGCCACCTCCTCTATTAGTGAGATTCTCGCTGGGTCTAGGACGTCATCACGTCTGCCCACAGTGGGGTCGACGCAGTGGAGGGGCGGAAGTGTCGTCACGGATGGCGGGAAGTGCGCAAAGCGCCGATATGACGCGCATCCCTATTGGGATACTTTGCGCATCCCTATTGGTTCCCGGGTTAGTTAAATAATCTCCAATGTATATGGTATTTCTCTCCTCCTGAAGAAGCAAACGCGAAACGCGCGTAGAGGGGCGCCAGTTACATCGTTGCAGTGCATGCATTGTTAGTGAGTAAGTTCCATTCACAATGTATTCTAGCTATTAATGACCAGTAGCGGCTGAGGGAATAGTGGTTAATTCTAGGACAGCGGTTCTTTCTATGGGGTATTTATACCTGTTTATATAGAGGGGTATTTGCTTAGTTTTGGCCACAAGACTCCTGTCCTATTAAAGGCTGGTATTTTTAGCTTTTGTATGGGAATCACATGTGCAATGTTTTCTTGATGATAGTACCTATATGACATACACGGATTCATTTATGTGGTAATTTACGGCTTTATCTTTATGATAGATTCTGTTAATAGATGTACTGGCTTATTTACTGTTTGTTCTCCCATATTATGGGTTTGTAATTTTTAATAAATGAAATAAAAGGTAATTTTTAAATGGTACCTGGAGTGCTACTAATTTGTTGATATTGGTATAAAACAGGGGTATATCCCCAAGACTTACAGTCTGATATTTGGTATTTTTGAGTTGAATTCTAATTAATTTGGCACCACACAAAGAAGATGAGAAGCGCATGAATTTCGCTAACAAAATGGCGTCCCTGGGTGGGCAGACAGCTTGCCTACTTTCCGATTCAAACGCCACGAGAGTGACTTTAACCGAACCATCAGACGAGACGAGACCACACGTTGCAGCAATGACAAGAAAGCTTTATTTTCTTACGAGTCTCCTCTGAAACTTCCGCTTTTGTAGTTCTCAAGAGTTGAATTGGTGTTATCGCGATAGAAGGGTTCAAATTATAGCTGAACTGTCTTTTAGAGTGAAAGAACCTGTTTGAATATTCCTTCTTTGTGTGGTAGGACGTGCTGAAACTGAGAAGAACAGAAGTTGTTAGACAGCTGATGCATATCCTGTGACGTAGAATTGGATCTCAGCCAAGCTCTAATGAGAGCGTCTTGGACCAAGCTCTGACGAGAGTTTGAAGACTCATAAGTAGTGACCAGGGGTCCTCATGAGTGAGTAGGATTAACACTAATTCAATTGGAAGTTATTAAGATTGTGTATCCCTACAGAGATTTATGAGTGTGTAGGAAATTAGCAGCATGTCTATACAAGATGGAGAATTTGAATCCTATGGGGAACAAAGAGTTTGCCATGTGGCATCCCTTCCCCCACCACATCTGCTGTAACCCACACAGTGTTTTTCTGTGCCTTGTAGTTCCACAGCAACTTTTCCTATTTTCTTCCCCCCTTTGGAATGTGCTCCTCCAGAGGGAACCCCTCCCATCGTGTGATTCAGTGAAACTCCCCCCTGAGGAATTCGACCCCCTTATGGTGGGGGCTGGTAATTGGTAATGCATCTGCAGACTGAGAAGATAGTAACATGTGTGTTATTTGTATTGATATTTCAGACAGGGCTTCAGTATTGAATTCGATCTAATAATGTCTGCAATTAACCTTTCCAAATTGTATGTTCCATCAGTTAAAAATGTGCATGCAGAGATTATCCCTATGATGGCAATTGGAAATGTCCTTGACCAATCCAGTCAATCTAAGGTTGTACCCGTTCTCTGTCCTTATTCCCCGAGTCCTTATTCAGATACAAACGGAATTCAATCACAGAAAAATGTGAGATGTCTAGCATCATTTTATGATGTATGAAATCTGCTACCCACAGTATCCCCAGTAGTAACATTAATTTTACCGATGAGTAGAATTCCAAATTCTGCTGGTTTGTAGTAAAATATGGAGAGTTTTCTCATGTTAGTGGGTGGGGGAGGAAGCATTTAGGTGATTAGCCTGTCACATTGTCTGAATATGCATCAGGACAGGGCAGAGAGTGTGGAGAAAGTTTCCAGTAGACTCCAGAAAAGTTGGGTGGATTTGGGGTTTGAGCAAACCTTAGAGATGCATAAGAAAATCTTAAGTGTTGCCTTTGCGGATGGTCTTTAGGATCATCTGGAAAGGTCTAGTATTAGCTAGGCCTGAGTGAAGTTCACTATAGTCCTCCATGTTGTAAAAGTTCAATTGAACAAAGGCCTAAGCCGGGCGTGGCTGCCTATGAGTCCTCCCCACAAGAAGGGGGGGGGGAGGAAGACTCTGAATGTACTTGCCCACTTACTCGCCCGTGGGAGGAGCTATAAATGTTCAGCCCTTTAAGTGCCACGCCCATAGGAAATTAACAATCAAGAATCAAATACTGGATCCCTATTATCTAAACAATCCTTAGGGTCTGCTTCCATTGCCTCATAACAAACATGTTCTATGATCTCTCATGGCTAAGGACAGTATCACATGTGTAGGAGTAGATAGGAATGAAGTTCCTACTCCTCTTACCAACTGTTCACCGCCTTTGGATCCAACTACTCTGCTGCCTCTGGAAGGGCAAGGGAGTAGTACTGTAGTACCTCTAAAAATAAATAAAAATTCAAATTCACATGACTCTCCAATTAACAACCACATTTTTGAGTTTCTGGTAGATAATTTCAGGTTCTTGGAAGATGGATCATCTCAGACAGGATATGCTGTTCCTACTTAATCTGATGTTGTCAAGAAAAAACCACTCCCTCCAGCAATGTGAGTGCAGGAGGCAGAGCTGAAGACACTCGCTGAGGTTTGTAAGATGGCTGAGGGTAAGGCTGCTAACATCAATATTAATCCAGATATGCCTTTGGTATCACTCATTATTATGGTCTAATTTGGTGAAGCAGAGATTTAGTTTGATCCATGGGTAAGTCCATCAATAATGAATGCTGTGTATGAAAGATGTTTGATGCCCTGATGCTGCCTGAGAAGGTAAAGGCTAAACTATTATCTGAAGTCTACACTACGTGGACGTCTGTGTGATAAAAGACGGCTTAGGGCCAGTAGACTTCCAAAAGTTTGTCTTTTTCAGATACAGACTACAGAGGCTGAAAGGAAACATCAAAGAAAAAGGTGGAAGCGATGATTGAGAATGGACTCTGAAGAATTGGTAAGAAACTCTTCCTTTTAACCACTTTAGGACCGCCGCACGCAGATACGCGTGATTGCGTTCACAGCAGCTCACAGATCGGAAGTTATACTGCAGCCTGCCAGCGATGATCAATCGCTGGCAGGCTGTAGAAGTTAAATAAATTAAATCAAACAGGTATATCAGACGCTGTTTTGTTAACAGCGTCTGATATACCTGCTACTCCGGATCCGAGCGGGACAAATTCTGTCCCCATAGAAATGAATGGGTCCGCAATTTTGTTCAGCAAACAGAATTGCGGACGTGTGAATGGGGCATAAGGGTCCCTTATTACCGCCAGTTAGTTTGCTACTTGTTAGGTAGTTAGCGCCCAGCCCACGGCACCGCACCGCAGTCACTGATTTTGGCAGAGATTTTTTCATCCACGATGATTGATGCGAATGAAGAAATCTGTGTCGTTCATTTTTTTTTTTTTTCAGCCGAGAGGCTGACTGAAAAAAAATAAAAAAAATCTCATTACCCGTATGCTCAATATAAGGAGAATAGCAGAAACTCCTAATGCTGGCCATACATGTAATGATTGGGGAGACCCTCAAATGCCAGGGCAGTACATACACCTCACGTGACCCCATTTTGGAAAGAAGACACCCCAAGGTATTACGTGAGGGGTATGGTGAGTTCATGTAAAATTTTATTTTTTGTCACAAGTTAGTGGAATATGAAACTTTGTAAAAAAAAAAAAAAAAATATATATATATATATATATATATATATATATATATATATATATATATATAAATTTCCGCTAACTTGTGCCAAAATTTTTATTTTTTTCTGTGAACTCGCCATGCCCCTCACGGAATACCTTGGGGTGTCTTCTTTCCAAAATGGGGTCATTTGTGGGGTATTTATACTGCCCTGGCATTTTAGGGGCCCTAAAGCGTGAGATCCAAATGCGTAAAAATGCCCTGTGAAATCCTAAAGGTACTCATTGGAATTAGGGCCCCTTTGAGCATCTTGGCTGCAAAAAAGTGTCACTCATGTGGTATCGCCGTACTCAGGAGAAGTAGGGCAATGTGTTTTGGGGTGTATTTTTATATATACCCATACTTTGTGTGAGAAATATCGCAAAAATTTTTTATACAAAGTTGTCAATTTACAGATATATTTCTCTCACCCAGCATGGGTATATGTAAAAATACACCCCAAAACACATTGCCCTACTTCTCCTGAGTACGGCGACACCACGAGTGACACTTTTTTGCAGCCAAGATGCGCAAAGCGGCCCTAATTCCAATTAGTACCTTTTAGGAGGGCATTTTTACGCATTTGGATTCCAGACTTCTCATGCTTTAGGACCCCTAAAATGCCAGGGCAGTATAAATACCCCACATGTGACCCTATTTTGGAAAGGAGACACCCCAAGGTATTCCGTGAGGGGCATGGCGAGTTCATAAAAGATTTTTTTTTTGGCACAAGTTAGTGGAAATTTATTTTTTATTGTTTTTTCTCACAAAGTGTCCTTTTCCGCTAACTTGTGACAAAAAGTTCAATTTTTCATGGACTGAATATGACCCTCAGCGAATACCTTGGGGTGTCTTCTTTCCAAAATGGGGTCATTTGTGGGGCGTTTGTACTGTTCTGGCATTTTCGGCAGGGCTAAATTGTGAGCAGCCCAGTAAAACCTAAAGGTACTCGTTGGACTTTACGCCCCTTTGCGCACCTAGGCTGAAAAAAAGTGTCACACATGTGATATCGCCGTACTCAGGAGAAGTAGGGCAATGTGTTTTGGCGTGTATTTTTACATATACCCATGTTGGGTGAGAGAAATATCTCTGTAAACGACAACTTTTTAAAAATTTTTATACAAAGTTGTCAATTTACAGATATATTTCTCTCGACCAACATGGGTATATGTAAAAATACACCCCAAAACACATTGCCCTACTTCTCCTGAGTACGGCCATACCACATTTGTGATACTTTTTTGCAGCCTAGGTGCGCAAAGGGGCCCAAATTCCAACGATTACCTTTAGGTTTTACATGGCTGCTCACAATTTAGCCCCGCCCAAAATGCCAGAACAGTAAACACACCCCACAAATGACCCCATTTCGGAAAGGTATTCACTGAGGGGCATAGTGAGTCCGTGGGAGATTTTTTATTTTTTTTGCCAGAAGTTAGCAGTAATGGAAACTTTATTATTATTTTTTTTCCTCAGAAAGTGTCATTTTCCGCGAATACTTTGGGGTGTCTTCTTTCTAAAATGGTGTCATTTGGGGGGTATTATACTATCCTGACATTCTAGCACCTGAAGAAAGATGACAGGTGCTCAGAAAGTCAGAGCTGCTTCAAAATGCGGAAATTCACTTTTTTGCACCATAGTTTGTAAACGCTATAACTTTTACCCAAACCAATAAATATACACTTATTGGATTTTTTTTATCAAAGACATGTAGAACAATAAATTTAGAGAAAAATTTATATAGAAATGTAGTTTTTTTTGAAAAATTTTACAACAGAAAGTGAAAAATGTCATTTTTTTTCAAAAATGGCGTTAAATTTTTATTAATAGCAAAAAAAGCAAAAATGTCAGCAACAGTGAAATACCACCAAATGAAAGCTCTATTAGTGAGAAGTAAAGGAGGTAAAATTCATTTGGGTGGTAAGTTGTATGACGGAGCAATAAACGGTGAAAGTAGCGTAGTGCAGAATTGTAAAAAGTGGCCTGGTCATTAAGGGTGTTTAAGCTAGGGGGGCTGAGGTGGTTAAAGGGCACTCTACCTAAAAAGGATGGATTTAGAACAGGGGCAAATCAAGAGAGAGGAGGTGTGATTGGGTTCTCTGGTGGATGGCTCCTAGGTTCAACAATGCTGCCACTAGGTTAGTTGAAGGTTAATGCTGTAATAATGATGGGAGAACTATAGGAGTTCCAGGAAGGCATATGCCAAGGTCATCTTACCATTTCAGAGACTGCGGATTGACTACATTCAGAACAAAGGTGGAACAATGTGAATATGTCTGTGTCTATATTGAACTCTTTCCAGGATATTCAGAAAGATGATGATTACTTACCGGTAATTGGATTTTCCCTTAGCCTCCACAACAGCACTACCTGGAGGGTTACCGCCTCTTTAGGGACAGGAAAACGACGAGGATCGAATAAAAGCCCCCTCCCCTTTACCTTCGTCAGTCAATAATCTAGAACTTAAGTGAATGCAACAGAGGTTTAATAAAGTTATATATACTTTCAGATTAACGCACAACACAAGCCATTATCATCATGTAAGCGTTTAGTGTAGTTCATATACCAAAAAAACACAGGTTTTTTATTTTTATTTTATTTACTTTTTTTGGGTGGGAAAACCCCGTGCCGTTGTGGAGGCTAAGGGAAAATCCAATTACCGGTAAGTAATCATCATCTTTTCCCCACACCTCCACAACGGCACTACCTGGAGGAATAACAAAGGAAAACAGATCCTAGGGAGGGACCACCGCAGATAGGACTTTTCTGCCAAAAGAAAGGTCCCTATTGGATAACACGTCTAATTTATAGTGTTTGAAAAAGGTAGAGGAACTAGTCCACGTAGCTGCTCTGCATATTTCTTCGATAGAGGCCGAGGCTCCCTCTGCCCATGAAGTAGCCATGGCCCTGGTAGAGTGGGCTTTCAACCCCGGAGGGGATTCCAACCCTTTCGCAGTATAGCAGAAGGAAAAGCAGTTTTTGATCCATCGGGCTATTGATGTCTTGCTAGCCGCTTTCCCCTGATTTGACCCAAGGTACTGGACCAGCAGTTGATTTGTCTGCCTGAATCCTTTCGTAGAATCTAGATACTGTAGGATGCATCTTCGTACGTCCAGGTTATTGAATCTCTTCTCACCATCTGATGAAGCCTGGGAACAAAATAAAGGTAGAGACACTTCTTGACGACAATGAAATTTTGATACCACTTTAGGGAGAAATTCAGGAGAATGCCTTAAGATAATCCTATCCTCTAGAATGGTGAGATAAGGAGCCTGGATGGAGAATGCTTGAATTTCCCCAACTCGTCTGGCCGAGGTAATGGCCAATAGGAAGACGGTCTTTAGGGTTAGAAGTTTCATAGAGATCTCCTGGATAGGCTCAAATGGGGCTTCAGTGAGGGCAGAAAGAACTAAGTTTAGATCCCAAGGAGGGACTGAAGATCTGAATCTGGGATTTAATCTGCTAGCTCCTTTAAAGAATCTTTTAATTAAGTCAGAGTCGGCTAGTCTTTCCCCCATGAAGGCACTCAGAGCAGAGACCTGAACTTTCAAGGTACTAATCCTAAAACCACTGTCCAGGCCGGACTGGAGAAAGTCAAGTATTAAGCCCTGGTCTATAGGATTAAGGGGATTCCATCTGTTTTTAGAGTATTCAAGGAAGGCCTTCCAGTACCTTACATAGATTTTTGAAGTAATAGGTTTCCTACTATGTAATAAAGTGTCTATTACCTTATCAGATAGACCTTTGCTTTTCAGGAGGACCCTCTCAGTCTCCAAGCTGTCAGGTGGAGCTGTGGAACACAGGGATGGAACACTGGTCCCTGGTATAGTAGGCCCGGAATGTAGGGCAGGATCCAGAAGTCCTCCTTCGACAACAGGATCGGGAACCAGGACCTCCTGGGCCAATACGGTGCTATCAGAATCACTGATACCTTCTCTTCTATTACCTTTGTGAGGACTCTGGGTATTAAGTAGAATGGAGGGAAGGCGTATAGAAGACCTGATGGCCATTTGTGCGCCAGGGCATCTACTTTTAGAGGGTTGTCCCTGTAGGACAGGGAAAAGAATTTTTCCACTTTTGCATTCTTCCTGGTTGCGAATAGGTCTATCACTGGAACCCCCCATCTTGCTATAATCTGATTAAAGATGGTCTGGTTCAGGCTCCATTCTCCCTGTTTCAGTTTTTGTCGGCTGAGGAAGTCTGCGAGAGGATTGTCCTTCCCTCTTATGTGCACTGCGGTTAAGGATTTCAGGGTTGATTCTGCCCAATGAAAGATCTTTTCTGTAATAGTTGCAAGGGAATGACTCCTTGTTCCTCCCTGTTTGTTTATATATGCTATCGTCGTAGCGTTGTCTGAGAGGATTTTGACAAGGGTCTAGGACAGTTTGGGAGAAAAGTGGGAAACTGCCGACCACACTGCCTGGAGTTCTCTTCTGTTGGAAGAGGAGTTGGCCAGTTCCTGATGCCAAATTCCCTGGCATGTCATGCCGTCCATGTGGGCTCCCCATCCGTACCTGCTGGCATCCGTGGTAATTACCTTCTGATTTTCTTGGCGCCATTCTACTCCCCTGGCCAGGTTCTTCTTTTTCAGCCACCATGTTAATGAGTCTCTCACCCATGGTGGTATCATGACTTTCAGGTTTAGGGAAGTCTGTTTCTTGTCCCAGATTTTTAAGAGGAAGTTCTGGAGTGGTCTTGAATGAGCCTGAGCCCATTTTACCGCCGGAATGGTGGATGTCATGAGGCCTATAATCCTCATGATCTCCCTGACTGATGTCCTTTGTACTTTTTTGAAGGCGGCGAACCTCAGAACTAGATCTGCTGTTTTTGCTTCCGGAAGGAAGGACAACATCTGGTGGGAGTCTAGTAGGACTCCTAAGAAAATTTTTTGTTGGCTTGGTACTAGATCCGACTTCTCCATGTTTAGCAGCCAACCTAGTTGGGACAATGTTGTCATGACTATCTGTAAATGATGATTCAGGGTCTGTTCTGTGGGAGCCAAGATCAAGAAATCGTCCAAGTATGGAATCAAAGTTATATCTGTTTTGTGAAGGTGACTTGATACATCTGACATCACCTTTGTGAACACTCTCGGTGCTGATGAGAGTCCGAAAGGGAGGACCTGGAACTGGAAATGTTTCAGCTTTCCCTGGCACCATACTGCCATACGTAAATAACGTTGGTAAGAGTGATGGATTGGTACATGATAATAGGCATCGGACAAGTCCAATGTTGCCATCATCCAATCTTTGGAAATTAGATTGATCGTTGACTTGATCGTCTCCATCTTGAATTTTTTGTATGCAATGAATCTGTTGAGATTTTTTAGATTGATTATTAGACGGAAAGAGCTGTCTGGTTTCTTGACAAGGAAGATGGGTGAATAAAAACCTTTTTTCTCTTCTGGATGTGGAACCTGAATGATTGCTTCTTTTTCCAGTAATTGGATAATCTGGTCCTCCAGAGCTCTTTGTTTGCCCCCCACTAGTCTTGGATTTTCCATGCATCTGTCTGGATTTAGATCTGAAAATTCCAGTTTGTACCCTGAAAGTACAATTGACATGACCCAGGGAGAAGCTTGAATTTCGTTCCAGCTCTGACTGAATTGTTTTAGTCTTCCTCCTACAGGACTTCTGGCGTCATTGCGTGGAGGTGTGACGATTTGTCTTGTTTGAGAAGAGGAATCCCTTGTTTTTGTTTGAGGGCTGCCATGTAGATCCTTGATTCTTCTTTTTCTGGTCAGCTGAAAAAGGTCTTTTGCCACGAAAATTTTTCCTTTGGTGGAAAAATTTTAATTCAGTTGGAAAACCTTTTTTACGGTTTGACACCTTTTCCAGGATGTTATCTAGTGTTTTCCCAAAAAGACGAACCCCTTCACATGGTATAGAACAAAGCCTATTTTTTGATGCTGCATCGCCGCTCCAAGATCTTAGCCAGACCGCCCTGCGAGATGCATTTGTAAGGGCCGCTGTTTTTGCTGATAATTTTACTACATCTGCTGAAGCGTCTGCTAGGAAGTTTGCTGCTCGTTTTAAGGCCAGAATGGAGGCTAGAATGTCTTCTCTAGGTGTGCCAGACTGAATGTGCTCTTCCATCTGCGATAGCCATAGGGAGAGTGTTTTAGCAGTGTAAGTTGCTGAAATTCCTGGTCTTAAGGTGGCCATTGAAGATTCCCAAGATTTTTTCATAAGCATTTCACATTTCTTGTCCATAGGATCCTTTAGGGATCCTAGGTCTTCAAATGGTAGGGCCGCCTTTTTTGAAATTTTTGCCACAGGGGCATCTACTTTTGGTGCCTTGTCCCACAAAGCCGATTCTTCATCTGCAAAAGGGTATTTCCTTTTAAACATCCTTGATGCCGCCTGTTTTTTCTCTGGATCCTTCCATTCTTCAGTTATCAGTTTCTTTATATTTTCATGGACAGGAAATACTCTTTTTTTTCTTTTCACCAAGGCCCACGAACAGCTGATCTTGTACCGATAAAGGTTCCCTATGTTCCGCTAGGTTGATTGTTGCCCGAATATTTTTAAGAAGGCCCTCAGTTTCTTCTATGGAGCATAACGGGCGACCTGAAGAACCTTCGTCCTCACTAGAATCTCCTCCTGAGGAGATAGCCTGTGAATCCAGATCAGAAGCCTGTTCCTGCGTATCTGGAGGATTTCTGTGAGAGGATGAGTGACCCGGGGTAGGTATTGCCAGTCTAGCATCAATGGCAGCAGTAATTTCGTCTTTAATAAGGGATTTCAAGGAGTCCACAATAGACGGCGTTTCTTCAGCCATGATCTTATTTGTACATTTGGAACACAGAGATTTTTTTGAGGTAGAAGATAAGGCTTTTTTGCAAATCTGGCATTTCTTCTTTTGTGACGGTTCACCAGAAGCTCTTTGAATTTCCCCCTGGGGAAATAAAGAACCTTATTTTATTTTCTAGAAGAAATACAATCTTTTTTGTGTGAACCATCACCAAAGATCCTAAGCACCAGTGTTTCCCTATTACACCTAGTGATATAGGATATATATGCTGGGAAGAGGGCTTACCGGGCTGGAGGGCCTGGAGTCAGCAGATCTCTTGTGGGGATCCAAGTCAGCAGGGTTCGACATGATGCCAAACTGGATGCCAGAGGATTCCATGAAGGCCCCAAATGCCGCTTTGTATTTTTAAATTTTGACGCCACCACTTCCTGATTGCGCGCGTCCTGACGTCACTTCCGGTTGCGTTCCATCCTGGAACGCAGCCGCGCTCGCGAAACCGGAAGTCCGGTCCCCGTGTCTGCCGGACTCCACCGCCTTTTTCTCCTACCCTGCCATGGGGGAAAACAGCCCGGGGCAGCCAGGATCCGCCGGACTAACGCCAAGGGGAGGAAGAGCGCTCATCCTGGCTCCGGGATCCTGACCCCCTGCAGGGGCCCTCCGGCTGTAAGCCGGGACAACTTACCAAAAGACCCCTGCGTGTTTCGATCCTCACCTGCCACTTCAGGGACAGGAAAACCACTGACGAAGGTAAAGGGAAGGGGGCTTTTATTCGATCCTCGTCGTTTTCCCTAAAGAGGCGGTAACCCTCCAGGTAGTGCCGTTGTGGAGGTGTGGGGTAAATTTGGCCTGTAGCAAAGGCTACAGATAAAAGGTACTGACTGAGGTGAGAGTACCTACCCCTGGGGCGTTTCTCCATCCGGTACACCCCTAACCGGAAGATAGGCCCAAGTCCTTATGAAGTACTTTTTGGGAATGCCCCTAGATTAGGTCTCTATTTTTCCCAACAGCTCCAGATGCAGCATAGTAGTTTTCCAAATTATGTTGTCTATTACACAAATTGATTGTCTAATGTGTTTCCAAGTTTTAGTTGTTTTGTAGAATCCAGACTGCATAGAGGCAATTCATTCTTTACAATCAGGAGATTGGATAGTGATGAAACGGGACATTTGTGGAAAGTCCTACATCAAGTCCTGATAACCACCGCCACTGCTGTCAAATTGATAGGAGAGCCTGATTGGATCTACATGTCATGTTGCAATCAAGTGCCAGAACTATAAGAGCCATCATGATTTTGCATGTCGTATTGTTTGGTTCCTATTGTACAAGGGAGAAATCACAGTCAAATCAAATTTCAACTGTGTTATATTATCAAGATTAGTCAGGAACAACTAAGATAACTTTTCAGTATAGTGGACTGTAAGACAGATGACAGATAGGACACTTTATTTTGGTCTGATAAGTATATCTGTGTGACTGGAACTGACCCAGTCTATGGTAATTGTATTTAGATATGACCATAGCAACTGTGGAGATTGGAGATTAACAGAATGGAGTGGAGTGGAAACTACCTCTAGAGTCAGTAAAGGTGAAGGTTTGTCACAAAGGATGACTGTCCTGAAGGGAACACCACCAAACAGTTGTAAACATAATGAGTGTAATCCTCTGTTCCTGTCCATTAGAAAATGTATCCAACAGGATTCGGGGATATATGTTTTAGGAGCATGTGTAAGTGACAAAGATCCCCTAGGCAAATTTAGAATGTTGGTAGGGAAAAACCTCAAAGTGCAGTTACATCTGTGGCTCCTACGTCCTTACCTATAATTGGCATTAAATATTTGGCCAATTTAAAAACATGAAGACAAACTGGCCTTAGAGACAGGATTTTATACAGGAAAGCCCTTTGGTGTTTTCCCTCCAGGATATTGTTCTTACATAATTCAGCTGAATAGGACAAGTAGCGACTCTGATAGTTCCTGACAGGTGGTTTATCAACCAAAATTATAAAAGTGTAGATATCTGGTGGTTGTGTGGAGATTTGAAACTCCGACCCAGGATGCTGGTAGAATGAAGTGGCCAACGTACCTTAATCAAGTACTGATGCCATTGGTTCTATTCTCACCTCCTGAGTGGGATCAAATCAGTAAGAAATACAATGTCCGGTCATGACTAAGGAGGTCACTCCCTACATCTTTTGACTCACATGTATACATGGATGCCATAGGAGTCTGTAGTACAGTTTCTGACGAATTTAAAGCTAAAAGTCAGATAGCTGCAGGATTTGAGTCATTAATTCCCACGATAAACTCTTTTCCAGAAAAAAGAGGGGTCAACAAGATTATTGGAAGTTCCTGCTGAATCTACATTCCTGACAAACACCAAGGATCTGAAGAAACTGATAGACTTTATCAAATGAACTGATGGGGAAAATTCTGAAATTAATCACATCATGATCAGAATAATGTTTTGGGAACTGGTTCAGTGACTACAGTGTTTTTAGCATTTGGCTTAAATAGAGTGCTGTATAGTTTTCTGTTAGGAAAATTGCTTTAGAAATGTTTAAAGGGAACCTGTCACCAAAAATCGCTTACTAAGCTTACTACCTTATAGTGCAACATAGTAGTGTCCTATTGCACTTTTTCTTAGTTTTCCAGCATTTAGCCTCATTAAGAAATCCATGTTTTATTCAGCTGCTGCCCCGTGCTTCAAGTCAGGCTTGAAGTCAAGGGGGCAGCGGCCTAGGCGTCTCCAATCCTGCTCTCCCCGCCTCCCGCCGCCTTGATTGACACGCCGCATCTTAGTGCCAGGACCACGCTCTCAGCCCGCATGCGCAGTAAAGGGCTGCTGTAGCGCGATCCCGGCTCCGGCTCGTACACTCAGCCGGCTTCAGTCTCGCTACAGCGCATGCGCCCGCCAGCCTTACATACTCGCGCCCGGCATCTTCTCTACCTGCGCATAAAGAGCGTGATCTCGAGCCCGATTTTTTTGGGACAGGTTCCCTTTAATTCATCCATGCCCATAATATGTATATGTGCTATGTGCCCCTATCCTGAAATAAATAAAACATTGTTAATGGTTGTGGGGTAAATAGGACAAGGTGAAGGCAAACCTGAAAGGGAGTTGAGGGGACCTGGTGAAGCAATAAGGAAAGTCCAGCTCTTCGATGTTTAGGGCGTTGGGAGAGTAACTCACTTTGCCTGTTCACCTTTGGTCTATTTCCCGCAAAAAGGAGGGATTTGTGAGAGATACGTTTTATTTCTCTATCTATCTATCTATCTATCTATCTATCTATCTATCTATCTATCTATCTATCTATAGTGAAAATTCTGTAGTACACATTTTTGTCCACAAGATGGCCGCTATCCAGATGTGTGAGCCATGTGTGTGTAAGGTCAATAGGGGAGGGGGATTAGGTTACAGGTTTCAAATCTACCTATGAACTCAGACACAGTTTTTGAATGTGCCAATAAACTCCGGGATAAAGTTAGCAAACTACTCTCATTTTGGCAAGGAGCCAACTACCTTTTCTTAAGGAGCACCCCTTTTGTGATGTCATGTCTGGTATTTAACTGAATGTAACTTGAATAAAGCTCTCTCTTGGCTTGAGGGATCAGAAGTGCTTTGAATGGAATCAACTTGTGTGTCTAGTCTCATTATGAAAGAAGTATGGCGTGCATACTTATACTTCTAATTAATTTGGCACCACACAAAGAAGATGAGAAGCGCATGAATTTCACTAACAGTGCAATGCGTGATGTGAACGCACTGCACCCGCACTGAATCCGGACCCATTCATTTCTATGGGGCTGTGCACATGAGCGGTGATTTTCACGCATCACTTGTGCATTGCGTGAAAATCGCAGCATGCTCTATATCGTGCGTTTTTCAGGCAATGCAGGCCCAATAGAAGTGAATGGGGCTGCGTGAAAATCGCAAGCATCTACAAGCAAGTGTGGATGTCGTGCGTTTTTCACACATGGTTGCTAGGAGAGGATCGGGATTGGAACCCGATCTTTATTATTTTCCCTTACAACATGGTTATAAGATAAAATAATAGCATTCTTAATACAGAATGCTCAGTAAAATGGTGATGGAGGGGTTAAAAAAAAATATTATAATAAGCTCACCTTATCCAATTGTTCGCAAAGCCCAACTCGTCTTCATTCTTATTCTTTGAAGATCTGGAATGAAAAGGACCTGTGATGACGTCACTGTGTGACATGGTCAAATCACATGGTGCATCACCATGGTGATGCGCCATGTGACTGGACCATGTGACGAGAGCAGTGACATTACCACAGGTCCTTTAGCCATTTACACATGCCGGCATAGCGTTCAAATAAATAACTCATTGTTATTTTTTAACCCCGCCATCCCTAATTTACTTTGCATTCTTTATTAAGAATGCTATTATTTTTCCTTATAACCATGTTATAAGGGAAAATAATAAAAGCTACACAACACCTAACCCAAACCCGAACTTTAGTGAAGAAGTCTGGGTTTGGGTACCAAACATGCCGGTTTTTCTCACGCGCGTGCAAAATGCATTAAAACGTTTTGCACTTGCACGGAAAAATCGCGCATTTCCTGCAATGCACCTGCACCTTTTCCCGCAACGCCCATGTGAACCCAACCTATATCCGCTATATAAAAACCATTGTTGTAGGAAGGGGATTCAATTTTAAAAAGTATTTTACTTGCAAATTATACTATTATAAAGCGGGATAAACAGACTCCCTCCCCTCTTTTATTTTACATTTTCCTGGGCACAAAAAACAAAAAAAATACAAAAATAAAAATCACCAAATAAAGGATGCAAAAATAATAGAATGGAAAAAAAAAACAGTTAGTGAATGTTCGCATATGTGGCAGCGGATCCAATTCCGTCCGAGAGCAGCCTGCCGTATTTCGCCAGATACAGCACTGCTAGATTTTACGGTGCGGTCATCCATCTGCTTTCTATCAAAAGTTCCGGGTTTTGGCTGGACAAAAACTATCTCATTCAATGTTTTTTTGTCTGGCCGCCATTTGTGCCAGAACAGGCATCCCGCAGATGCAAACGTAACTACTTTTGGACTCAAATGTGCTAAAAAAAACAACAAGTGTCATGTGCCTAAGGTCTAATGCACACGACCGTTAATTGGGTCTGCATGGGATGCAGACCGTGTATTATCCGCATCCGATGCTCCGTTCCGTGGACCTGCAAAAAAAATAGAACCTGTCCTATTCTTGTCTGTTTTGCAGACAAGAATAGGCTTTTCATTTATGGACGGCCCGCTCGGTTCTGCAAATTGCGGAACGCACGCAGGCGGCATCTGTGTTTTGTGGATCCACAATTTGTAGAACGCAAAACACGGCATGGTTGTGTGCATGTAGCCTTAGTAACAAGACTATTCCGGAAAAGTGGCAAAGATGCAAATGAGCCGTATATGAAACTGACAGATCGGAAGGTAATTAGAAAATTAAAAGAATACAGACACTGGATGTGAATGACTGGTAAGAAAAGGAAATGTGGCAACAAAATGTTATCTGCCAGTTTAAACCAGATAGCCGTACACATCCTTTTTTCTAATCTGGTTTTGTTTTCTGTGTTACATCACAAAAAGTGCAATACCAAGCGATCAAAAAGTCATATGCACCCTAAAATAGTACCAATCAAACTATCATCTTATACCGAAAAAAAATGAGCCCCTACATAAGACAGTCACCCAAAAAATAAAAAAAGGATGGCTTTCTGAATATGGAGACACTAAAAAATATTTTTTTTCAAAAATGCTTTATTATGTAAAACTGAAACAAACAACAAAAAAAAAATAATATATAAAATATCATATTTGGTATTGTTTCGTCCATAACAACCTGCTCTATGAAAATACCACATGATCTAACCTGTCAGATGAACACCATAAATAACAAAAAATAAAAACAGTGCCAAAACAGCAATTTTTTTGTTACCTTGCCTCACAAAAGTGTAATATAGAGCAAATAAAAATCATATGTACCCTAAAATAGTACCAACAAAACTGCCACCTTATACCGTAGTTTCCAAAATGGGTCACTTTTTGGGAGTTTCTACAATAGGGGTACATCAGGGGGGTCTTCAAATGTGACATGGCAACTTAAAACTTTCCCAGTGAAATCTGCCCTCCAAAAATCATATGTACCCTAAAATAGTACCAACAAAACTGCCACCTTATACCGTAGTTTCCAAAATGGGTCACTTTTTGGGAGTTTCTACAATAGGGGTACATCAGGGGGGTCTTCAAATGTGACATGGCAACTTAAAACTTTCCCAGTGAAATCTGCCTTCCAAAAACCATATGGCGTTCCTTTCCTTCTGCGCCCTGCCGTGTCTCCGTACAGCGGTTTACGACCACATTTGGGGTGTTTCTGTAAACTACAGAATCAGGGCAATAAATATTGAGTTTTGTTTGGCTGTTAACCCTTGCTTTGTTACTGGAAAATCTGCCAAAAAAGTGAAATTCTGAAAATTCATCTACATTTTCCTTTAATTCTTGTGGAACACCTAAAGGGTTAAGAAAGTTTGTAAAATCCGTTTTTGTTTTTTTTTTAATTAATAATAAGTTTTTATTTCAATCATCTCAAAAAACACAATTCATCAAGCAAATTATAAAAAAAGACCTCCCCATTCCTCCCACCCCCCAATCCTGCAGGGAAGAAAAAAAAAAAAAAAAAAAAGTTAATATCCTCAACCATCCCAGTCTCTCCACACATTGGCCCATTTCACATAGGACCCTCTTTGTCTGTACATAATTCTCTCATAGATTTTTACCTTATCCACTAAACATAGCCAATTATTGCAGTCTGGAGCAGAGGAGGAAAACCATTCTCTGGCTACAAGAAGTCTGGCCAAAAAAATCACTTTAGTCAACAGACGGCTCTTCATGGGCTGGCAATTAACTTCTGTTAAATCCCCTAGAACCCATACCTTGGGAGATAGAGGAATATCTATTTTAAGTCTCCGAACCAAGGTTGTTTGAATCATTCTCCAATATTTACTCACTATGGGGCAATCCCAGAACAGATGAAGATGGTCTGCCCCGGGCTCCCCACAGCGAAGACAGTCGGAGGAGGCTCTAAAACCCCTCTTATGGAGCCATAAAGGTGTCACATATATTTTGTGTATTATATTG
This sequence comes from Bufotes viridis, assembly GCA_033119425.1. Lineage (NCBI taxonomy): Eukaryota > Metazoa > Chordata > Amphibia > Anura > Bufonidae > Bufotes > Bufotes viridis. The sequence goes on from CM065589.1 coordinate 423,212,502, forward strand.
AACTGTACAACAGTGTGATAAAAATTGTGCGAAACCTGACTAAAATTCTCCCCTATATTTTCCCAATCCAGAGAGCCCACCTCTGACACCTCTGACAATAAAGCAGACCAGGATCTCTGTCCCGGAGAAGAACATTCCAAAAAAAAACTTTTCATCAAGTGCCTATAACAATGTGATAATTTAACTTTCATACCACCTTTCTTACAAATTGGATTGTGCAAAAATTCAGGAGTGTCTACATCAAGTGAATAACTATCAACAGTATTAAGTGCTGACCTCAATTGAAAATATGCATACCAAGCCACCTCACCTAAATTTAAATTCTGTTTTAACTCTATGAGAGACAGGACTTGCCCATTTTTAACCACCTGATTCAGATATTGAATATTTCTCGTCCTCCAATATTGCCGACAATTTGAGTCATCTAATTTCAAAAGCTTTAAGTTATACCATAGTGGGGTACAGATAAGTGCTGCCTTAACTTTAAACCAGCTCTTTATCACCAGCCATGCCTTTGTAGCCATTCTGCAGAAAGATTTATATCCAATCTGTATATTAAGTAAATAATCAGACTCCAATACTGTAAATAGGTCTGAGAAACCTGAGTCTTTCACCAGTTTTCTACAGAGTTGGCTATTTTCCCAGTCATTAAAGAAGCAAAGTTGAGAGGCCATAAAATATCCCCTAAAATAGGGGAGGTTAAGGCCTCCTCAGTTATAGGGCATAGAGAAATAAAGCGACTTTAGTCTCCACCCGCTTCCTCCCCCATAATAAGTCATTGATCATCCGTTCTATCAACCTAAAGTACTTATCTTCAATCCAAACGGGCGAATTACGAAGAACATACAGAACCTGGGGCAACACCACCAATTAACCTCCAAACCGGAGGAATGGGAAAATAGGCTGACCAATTCCATTATTCGAGGGAGTGTTCTTCCTGTTTGATGAATAAAAAACAAGATATCATCTGCATAGAGAGATATACGATCTTGCTTCTCTATTACACCAAAGCCAGGAACTCTCGAATCTTGCCTTATACTAGCTGCAAGAAGTTCAATATAAATATTAAATAAGAGATGTCATGTCATTGATCCTAATTCTGGCCACTGGGCATTTGTATAGCAACTGAACCATCCCTATAAATTTAGGGCCAAAGCCCATTTTTTTCATCACCTCCCAGAGAAACGGCCAATCGACCCTGTCGAACGCCTTAGTAGCATCCAATGACAGGACCGATCGGGCGCTCCCACCGGGAGACTGAATATTAGCAAAGAACCTATGGAGATTATGGTGGGTACCCCTTTTTAACATAAAGCCATTTTGATCTGGATGAATCAGAGGACATTACCTGAGATAGTCTCTTAGCCAAAACCTTTGATAACAACTTAAAGGGTTTCTGTCACCAACTTTTGACATTATAAGCTGTCTGACATTAGCTATGTGCTAATGTCAGACCAGCCTGATAATGTCCTTATTATAAAAATCGGATGTATATATAGTCCGAAAAACTTACATTTATTATATGTAAATTAGCCTCTAGGAGCAGGGGGGGCGTTGCCCTGCTCCTAGCGGCTCCGTCCGGCAACCTGCTGGCACGCCCCTTCACACTTTGATTGACAGTGCAGGGCAGCGATCCTCCTGCACTGTCTCGTTCTGAAATCGCGCGCCCGCGCCGCCGCTCTGTATTCGGCGCAGGCGCGGTGAGCAGAGGACGCTGGTGCCTGCTGTCCTCTGCTCACCGCGCCTGCGCCGAATACAGAGCGGCGGCGCGGGCGCGCGATTTCAGAACGAGACAGTGCAGGAGGATCGCTGCCCTGCACTGTCAATCAAAGTGTGAAGGGGCGTGCCAGCAGGTTGCCGGACGGAGCCGCTAGGAGCAGGGCAACGCCCCCCCTGCTCCTAGAGGCTAATTTACATATAATAAATGTAAGTTTTTCGGACTATATATACATCCGATTTTTATAATAAGGACATTATCAGGCTGGTCTGACATTAGCACATAGCTAATGTCAGACAGCTTATAATGTCAAAAGTTGGTGACAGAAACCCTTTAACGTCCGTATTTAATAGGGAAATTGGTCTATATGAGCTCAGATCCGCCGGGTCTTTATCTTTTTTAGGGATTAGAACTATCACAGCTTCCATCATAGACTGTGGCAGAGCCCCTCCCTGCGATGCTTGAGCAAACACTTCCAGTAAGTGAGGGAGGATGACATCACTGTACTTACGGTAGAATTCATATGGAAAACCATCTGACCCTGGCGATGAGTTCCCGGAGATAGACCTCAAGGCCGCTTGAATCTCTACAAGAGACAACTCTCCTTCCAGAGATTCTTTTTGGGCTTCTGTTAGCATCGGAAGAGAAATTCTCTCCAGGAACTGTCTCGCCGTGTCAGTTGGCAGACCAGAAGAATCTCTCTATATCTGGGAGAAGTATTGCAGAAAGGTGTCTCTAATACCCTCTGGGTCTGATATTGCTACCCCATCTGAATTACAAACTAGAGTAATAGCTTTCTTTTTTTTATCCTGTTGTGATATTATATTAGCTAAGAGCTTACCAGGACGTCCAGATTCTGAAAAATACTTCTGTCCCTTAAAAAGTAACCTATGATTTGCTTTCTCAATTAAATATTCCTTCAAGGAAACAACTAGCCTTCTGCATCTCTTCTTTGCCACATTCAGTAGGTTGATCAATAAACCGTTCGGTTGTAGAAGCCACAGTATCAGTCAGGTCTTTCTCCCTCTTCTGAAATGATCTTTTCACAGCAGTGATGTCACTAATAAGAACCCCCCTCAAATATGCTTTCAGAGCATCCCAAACTGAGTTGATGTTAGCAGAGGGAAGATTCACCTCCCAAAAGGAAGATACATGTGTTTTAATAGACTGATAATTATCCATAATAGTAAGCCAATGCGGGTTCAGTTTAAACCCAAATCCCCTATTGTTTTTATTCTCCCCAATGCGAACCTCAATTAGGACCGGTGAATGGTCTGAAACTGTTCTTACTCCATATCGTATCCTTTTAATATTGTTCAAGTTGTTCTCATTAGTAAGCGCCAAATCGATCCTGGACATGGCTCTACCCCCCCTGCTAACACAGGAGTATACTCTCTTTCCTCCTCCAATATATTCCCATATATCCACCAATCCAGTCTCCAAGCAGAACTGAGGCAATGGAGAATTACCCATACTCCTTCCCCGATCTGCGTCTAAAGTCAGTCTGTCCTTTTTGGGATCCATAACAGCGTTAAAGTCTCCCATCAGAACAAGCCGGCATTCTTGCTTTTTTTCCAAAAAACGCAGTAGTTGGATGAGTGGATACATAGAAAATGGAGGAGGTATATAGAAAAAGGCGAGAATGTAACTATATCCATATAACCTCCCATACAGAAAAATAAATCTACCTTGATTATCTATGTGAGATTCAATTAGGGAAAAATCTATAGAATTATGAATCAGAACCGATACGCCCCTAGAGGCACCACTAAAGGTAGAATGGTAGGATTGGGAATGCCATCCCGTCATCAACCGGGACACGGTCTCTTCGGTAAGGTGAGTTTCAACTATACAGACAATTGCAGGAAGATACCTCTTCACTGCATCCATAATAGCTTGTCTCTTAACCCTCTCCCCAAGTCCTCTAACATTCCAAGAAACAATTCTAACAGACATTAATTAAAAAGGGAAGGAAGAGAGAAAAAAAAAAAAAAACTTCCATGCAGGTTGAGTTCCCTCCCCCATTCCCTCTCCCCCCCCTTTTGGTCCGCCAGATCTAGTCAGCAAACCTCTAACCTCCGGTCGTTCTCCCCCCCCCCCCCACTAATCCCCTCCTCCCTCCATCACTTGAAAAAAAAGTATAAAAAAAAAAAAAAAAAAAAAATATCAAATGCCCATTTGCTCCATCCAGTCCAATGCTTGTTGCGGTTTCTCAAAAAATTGAGTAGTCCCATTATAGATTACTCTTAATTTCGCTGGGTACTGTAAGGAATATTTAATGTCTTTTAGCGCCAAACGTTTCTTTATCTCATTGAAACTTCTTCTTTTTTCCTGGGTCTGTCGAGCAAAGTCAGGGAAAAATAACAGTCTAGTGCCCTGATAGTCAATGGGTGTGCATTCCCTTGCCCTTCTCAGTATCATATCCCTATCCATGGATAGTAATAGTTTCATTAGGATTACTCGCGGCAACCTCCCTGGAGTGGGTTTCCCCCCTGGAATCCGATGGGCTCTTTCTATTTGGAACATGGAGGAAAAATGTTCACTGCCCATATTTTTCAAAATTACATCCTTAAGCTGTTCAGCTAGCTGCCAACCCTCCACTCCCTCTGGAAATCCGACTAGGCGGATATTGTACCGCCTTGATCTATTTTCCATGTCCTCCAATTTATTTTGTAGGAGGTGATTTTCGGAGGAAAGAGACAGAGTCTTAGATTTTATCATGTCCATGTCGGATTGGAGGGAGTCGACCATCTTCTCCATATTAAGTACTCGATCCCGGATTTTGGTCAGATCTTCTCTTATTAGAGATACATCGCTCTGCATTGACCCGAGTTGAATAGACATCCCCTGCACTAACATGCCATTGTTTTCCACAGCGCACAGGATTTTTTCCAGGGCTGAAGGATCATGCTCAATTTCTGTTCGCGCTAAAAGACTTACCTCCCCTCCTTCCTGGTCTGCTAGCCCATCCTCGAATAGTTCTTCAGCTTGGGGGATTTTACCAGTTTTCTTGGAGTTAGTGCTCATTTTCCCTTTAGCTAACCCCTGTTCATTAAGGGAGGGAGATTTCAAAAACTTGTCAATTTTACCCTCTGGTGTCTTAGTCCCCAGTTTTGTTCCTGAGGAATCCACCGACCGCCGCTTTGGAGCCATTAAACGTTAAAGACCCCTTTCAATATATATATATATATATATATATATATATATATATATATATATATATATTTTTTTTTTTTTTGATATTTTTTTATATTTACTAATTTTGGATTTTAAGGAATCCTTAAGTGCTCCCCCTTTTTTTTTTTTTTTGTGGATTTTGTTTCCCCTCTTCCCCTTTATCTTTATCTTTTCTCCTTTCTTTTTAATTTTTCCCTTTTCTGTTTCTCTTTTCTTGTTCCCCTTTTTACTCTCCTTTGCTCTCCTTTATTCTTTCTTCTTAATTGCCGACCACCACAATCTCAAAACAGTCTTAAACAAAGTCCCAAAACTAATGCAAGGCAATCGACAAATAGGAGAGCAAATGGAAGAACCAAAAAAAACAGGTTTTTTTTTCTCACGTGCCCAGCGTCCAGAATCCGAGGTGAACAAGTGAACTGGAAAGACCCAGCAAAACCGGAGCAGGAGGACAGCGATGTGCAGAGGGACAGGGGCAGGTCAAGCCGGGGCAGGTCAAGCCAGCAGTGAAGGAAAACGGGGAGGTGGAAGCACACACTCCCGGTAAGCAGCAACAGACAGCAGTAGTAGCCCGACGCTCTCACAGAAGCGGGGCAGCCAAGGACGACCACGAGGGATTGGAAAAAGCTCACCCCCACCACGAGCAACAGCGGGCAGCAGCCGGAGGCAACCAGGACAGGCAGCGGGCCAAGGGCAGGCGAAGGCACAGGGGGTCCAGCGTTTTCCACAGGGCGGCGGGCGACGGAGGGCTCAGGCATTCAGGACATCAGCGAGGGAGCCAGCGGGCCGGAGAGCGAGGAGGAGGGTAGGAGGTAGAGGAGGAGGAGAGAGCGACGTGCGTGTTCACGTCATCCCACCGCGTTCACCTTGTAAAATCAGTTTTGAATACCTTGAGGGGTGTAGTTTCTAAAATGGGGCCAATTATGGGTGGTTTCTATTACGTAAGCCTCACAAAGTGACTTCAAACCTGAACTGTTCCCTAAAAAAGTGGGTTTTGGAAATTTTCAAGATTTGCTTCTAAACTTCTAACGTCCTAAAAAAAGAAAATGTAATTTACAAAATGATCCAAACATGAAGTAGACATATGGGAAATGTAAAGTACGGTAATAACTATTTTAGGAGGTATCACTATCTGTTTTAAAAGCAGAGAAACAGAAATGTTGAAAATTGCGAATTTTTTCAAATTTTGGGTAAATTTATCTTTTTTTAATAAATAAAAATGAAATATTTTGACTCATGAAGTACAATATGTGACGAGAAAACAATCTCAGGATGGCCGGGATAAGTAAAAGTGTTTTAAAGTTATCACCACATAGTGACACTGGTCAGATTTGCAACTTCCAAGACCACAACTCTTTTTATAGTTTTTGTCCACATAGTCATGAGGGCTTATTTTTTGCAGGACAAGTTGCATTCTTTGGGGTTTTGTGTTTATGTCGTTTGCGCCAATAACAAATTTATATAGTTCCTATTATGTTTTACTAAAAAAATAAAATACCTTTAAAAAATTGTTTGCATCACCTTACTCTGACAACCGTAACTCTTTTTTTTATATTTCCGTCTATAGAGCTGTGCAAGGGCTCATTATTATGCAGGGTGAGATGTAATTTTTACTTGTACCATTTTGGAGTACATACTTTTTGATCACTTTTCATTCAATTTTGCTGATTATGGCATTCACCACATACAATATATATTGTTATAGTTTAATAGTTCTGACATTTTTGGACGCAGTGATACCCGTGTTAGTTGGCACTGGGTGATTGAATGGGTGCTTGCAGTAGGGCTCCCAACCTTAGTACGCCATACAACTGGTGAAGTTTTACTGTTCCTTAGCACTTTATGTGTCTCACATTTCCTTCTTTTTGATCCAACAGCAAAAGTGCTTGAAAAACGTCTTTATGTGTCGGAAATGTTACACATCAATACTTTGCCTGTATCGGAGCACAATGTAGTGCTGAAGTCTATCTTATACTATATCTTATGTTGATGTGTTTCTATAATGTGGGAGGGAGGTGATATGTCATAGCAACCAATTGGAGCCTTGCAATTTTGCACAGAACGGAAGGCAGGGGGAGCCCCCTCCCTCTGTTGAAGCCCACGGATGACGCAGCCTATATTGACAGTGGCGTCTGAGGGTTTAAATGACTGGGATCACAGTCATCTCCAATCCCGGTCACTGCCGATCGGTGTCTCCTGTATTATAAGGACAGCAGCGGGCTCGTTTGACGCTAGCTCGGTACGTGAGCTCGCTCCATACAACCCTTTATGCTTATGACATATGGGTATGTCGTGGTGGCGTAAAGGGGTTAAGTATTCTAAAATGGGAAAATAATGTTGCCATATAATTATCTTTGTAATTCATCACCATTCCCCCACTTTCCAAAAATAGAAAAAGCATTGTGATGTGTTAATTATATGTATACCGGCAAACAGTCACTTATCCACAGTGGCCAACTTCCCTCGAAATATGCATTGAACAGTTTTATGAGTTTTATGAAATTAACATAAAAATAAGTTGTGACCATCAATACACTGATCACAATTGCAGATCCATTTAATTGTGGTGAATTCAATTTTTCTGTACCTATGAATTTGAAATGAGCAGAGCTGAAGATGCACAACCAGTACGATGCAGACTGAGGGTATCCCAAGTCTATGAACATATCTACTCCTCTTCCACAATCCACACCAATCCTCCTGGACTACTGAGAACGGCGATGGCCCATACCTACCTTATTCTGCTGTTCTGCAGCACTGGAGTTTGTACGTGGCCGACCTTCAGATGCAGGGTCTTTGTCTTGGCCTGTTGTCTCAATTCCATTGCACTGTTCCTCCATCTTCAGGAACCAGATGAGATATATAAAGTCTGTAAAAATGACATCAACCTCAATAAAACATTGTGGTAACAATGCACCCTAAAGACATACCCATAAAAAGGAAGAGACAGAAAACCATCCGTGGTGAGTACAGCTTACACTAACCCTGGGTTCACACCTGAGCGTTTTACAGCGCGTTCAAACGCGCTGTAAAACGCTCAACAGATTAAAACCAATGCATCCCTATGGGAGTGGTTCACACTTGAGCGTTTTACAGCGCGTTTGAACACGCTGTAAAACGCCCAACGCATAAACAAGTACTTGAGCTTCTTTTGGGGCGTTTGACGCGCGTTTTGTGATTGACACCACAGTAGTCAATCACAAGAACGCGCGTACGAACGCGCGTTTCCTATTTGCAAAAACGCGCAAAAAACGCGCGTCAAAAACGCGCGTAAAACGCGCGTTTTTGGAACGCTCAGGTCTGAACCCAGGGTAAAACCTACACTCTAGACACCCACGGGTGCATGCATAAATTCACACAAGACTTCAAAGTCCATTTTGGGTAAGCTTACTACCCAGCTGGAGAAGGAAGGAGGGAGTAAGGACAAATGTGACTTTTCCTCCTGTAGCAGACCATTAAGGTGTCCTATGCTCAGGATAGATCAGTATCTGATTGGTGGAGGTCCAACTTCCAACAAACCCACCGATCAGTTGTTGGAAGGAGGCGATACGCCTGCCTATTCCTCAGCCTGTGATGTCACGTCCATTGGTCACATGACCTTTCGGCAGCTTGAATGGGACTGAACTGCAATGCCAAGCACAGCTTTTTTTCGAAGAGGCTGCTGGTGTTGGACCCCCACCGATCTGACACTGATGTTCCATCATGGGGAGATGTCATCAATGTTTACGTCCTGGAAAATCCTGTTAAAGCCATTCTCCAGGATCCCTCTTAGGGCTCATTAGGGAGTTTCATTTTTCCAAAGATGTAATTTTTCATGTGACTTTGCTTATGCTCCGAGTCTCAGTGATGTAAAAGATATATATGCCAAATTTCAAGAAGATTGGATAATATTTAGGGGTTGCACACATTGATCCCTTTTATCCATTAGTACATTATAGTAATTACTAGTTATTACTATTAAAACTATTTTAAAGTTTTATAATATGCTAATTAGCCTCTAGGAGCAACACCCCCCCTCCCCCCTGCTCCTAGATACAAATTAGCATATTATAAATCCTAAAATTGTGCAGTAATGTGGGCATCCAGAAGCATAAGAATAGGCCAGTTTAATAGGGTTAAATCTGGTGACAGAAACCCTTTAAATTTATTAAAAGATTTTAAAAAAAATAAAAAAATTGTGTAATGCAGTTCGCCAACAATCTGTTGGCTTCCTTAGACACATTAGTTCGCGAAACATTTTATGTTCTTTTCTTTATCTTTTAATAAATGTAAATACTGTTTGATAGACTGGCAGCTCCCCATAGTCTGTTTTATATTCTTTGACATTTGTTTTTTGGTTGCTGTATAGAGGGAGCAGCAGCCGTTATCCATCTCCTGTACACGTGGGACGCCAAGGAGTGAATCACTCTCACCCTTATCATCTGGCTTTATGTTATCTTTGATCTGGTGATTTCATATAACACTGGTCCCTTTTGTTAGTGGTGGCTTCCACTACGTAGCGCCGGTCTTTTTGATCTTTTCCATCAATCATGGCATAACCCTGGTAATTTAAAGGGGGTTTCTGTTTTTTTTGTATTAAGTAATTTTTATTAGCATTTTAATAATACAAACATAAATCCCCAACCCCCACATACCCTCCCCCCACAAACCATCTTTATGATGCCCTCCATCTTCCATAACTTCCAACCTTCGGCTACCCCATGACCACCGCATAATAATTACTAAGGCACATGCCCTTTCCCCACAGAACAGTATCATCAGAGCCGTGATCTTATAAAGGAATATACATTTGTTATCGGCCAGAACTTCCCACTGTACAGTACATAGCACAGAAACACTCCATATATCCTGCAGGAGACCGCCAACCACGGAGCCAGATATGTGCAGCAGGCAATAGTACCCTCACACTAATCCCAGACGGTATCTCTGAAGTTCCCTGGACGCCAGCCCGGGGGCATTAATCCAAGGAGTCCAGAGCTTTTCAAGGTTTCTGGGGTTTTAATATTGATGACCTTTCCTCAGGATCCTGTCCTGAGGTTATCCTGTCCTGAGGCTAGGTAATCAATATTAAAATCCTGGAAAACCCCTTTAAGAAGTAGATGTTCTACATTCACAAGGAAAAAGCTCATTGTGCGCTGAAATAAATCCACAAATATGGAAGCTATCATGTCACAGACCATTTACATACTAGGCGATCGGTGTTTTATTAAAAATGCAAGGTGCAAGTGCAAGTGCTAACAGGCGCAGGGTTTGTCCAATGGGTTGGGTTCACAGATAAGACGTGCAGACACAGGTAAGCACTCTTTGTATTTTAGAACTATGCAAATAAGAATTAGTAAAACGACAAAGCAAAAGGAGGTGGTAAAAAAAGCCCTTAATATCAGAAGCACTGGCACAGGAGCCCACAATGTACCAGGTACCAAGAAGCTTCACCTGACACACTGACTACTTCTCTGCTGCCCAGCCCTTGTCTACCTCTTCAGGGTATATTCACACAGCAGGTTTTTTGCAGATATTTCTGCCTCTGAATGGGACGGTTTCTGGATATCCTCAAGCCCTGGTCAATAAATGGTAGAGTAGCAGAAATTTCTGCAAAAAATGTGAACACGCATGTGAACACGGCCTAAGACCTCGTTAACATTTCCGTGTCCATTCGACGTCCGTGAAAAAAATCAGTCCGTTTGATCTGTGAAGATGTCCGTGTGTCCGTTTTTTGCCTTCCATGTGTCATCCGTATTCCATGGACACTGTTCAGCTGAAAATTCATTTCCAGAGCATCTCTTATCAGTGGTCAGTGAAAACAGGACCAAACACAGGCACAAAGCGGATGCCTCTGTGGTTTTTCGCGGACCCATAGACTATAATGTCCGCTTTTGGTCTGCATCACAGACCAAAGCAGTGCACGTCTCCACTGATGTGTGAACAGACACATTAGAATCAATGGGTTCGGGCGCGGTCTGCAGAAAAAGTGAGAAACAGAAATGTGAACGAGGCCTAAGGCGGAGATCAGCAACCTCCAGCACTCCAGATGCTGTCAAACTACAACTCCCAGCATGAACATTTACTCGGCTGTTCTTGTAACTCCTATAAAAGTGATATGAGGATTCTGGGAGTTGTAGTTCCACTTTTATAGGAGTTACAATAACAGCAAGTACGTGTGCATGCTGGGAGTTGTAGTTTCATAGCAGCTGGAGTCCCGAAGGTTGCTGATCGCTGGGATAGAACTTCATTTTCAGCGGATCATTGTTTGTGGAGCATGGATGACACATAGAGGGCAAAAAACGGACACACTGACCAAGCACGGATCCTTCACGGACATCAAACGGAAACGTGAACAAGGCCTGAGGCCGCTTTCACACAGTCAGGGCTCTTGCACACAAACGTTGTGCATCCATTCCATGCACTGGGGACCGCAATTTGCCGCAGAGACATTGCCCAATGCACGGGCAACGTCTGTGAGGCGGCCGGGACAGATCGAGATCCATTCAACGTGAATAGGTCCGTGATCTGTCCGCACCTCAAAAAATAGAACAAGTTCTATTTTTTTAGCGTTCTGGAGGCACAGACAGAAACACCACGGAAACACTCCATAGTGCTTCCAATCCGTGCTTCCGTTCCGCATCTCCGTGATTGCGGACCCATTCAAGTGAATAGGTCCGCATCCATGAGGCGGAGTGCACACGGGCCGGTGCCCGTGTATTGCGGACCCGACGTATGCGCAATACGGCCACGAGAACGTTCGTATGCAAGAGGCCTTAGTGTTTGGTCAGTCAGAGCCATGAGTGGAGCCTCCACAGAAATAAGTTCTAATGGAAAAGGTGGATTTACACGGCCTAATACTTGGGCAGATTATCGGGAAGAAACGCCCGTTCCCGCCAATCTGCCGCCGATCACCTGATCATCGAGTGCCGCTATATAGGGGGGATGGCAATTGCATTATCGCAATTGGAACAGTGGACCCTTTAAAACGTAACCTTTACTCGATATAAACAATAAAATTACACCATAACGTGTACACTAAGTGTGATAAACAATACACCAACAACATGTAGCCTAATATTCAGCAGAGCAGATTTAGGGAACAGAGTCAGGGGTGCAAAGGTACTTGATGACAGGGGATGGATTTACTGGCCCTACTAAATACTGTCTAGGCCTCAGCCCAGGGACAATCCCTGAAGGTGGCTGCCGCATCAATACACTGGCAGAGGGCAGTCAGGCTACAGGTGGAAGCGTATCATGGCTTGTATCTCACCGTATATTTTACTCCACCGCAGCGCTACCTTCATCTTCTCTTTGACTGCCACCAAGTAGGTCATCTTTTACTCTATCTCCTATTTATCCACTGGGAGATTTGTAATTTCTATATACATGTTTTTTCCCCATGCCCGAGTATGTGGCAAGTATAATCCACTTAATGATCAGGATTTATGACAATCTCCTCCTGATGAACCCGTGAAGGGTGAAACGCGTCGGGGATGTTTTTCTGTGGGGATCTGTCAATTATTTTGATCACTTCTGAATCTATGAAGCGACTGTTGTATTTGTGATATCTATTTCTTTATCAGTGACCGATCTAGGGTGAGCCCAGGGTGTGGTAGGCTAGGTACGGGGACAGGGCAATTCCACCTTCAGGGATTGTCCCTGGGCTGAGGCCTAGACAGTATTTACTAGGGCCAGTAAATCCATCCCCTGTCATCAAGTACCTTTGCACCCCTGACTCTGTTCCCTAAATCTGCTCTGCCGAATATTAGGCTACATGTTGTTGGTGTATTGTTTATCACACTTAGTGTACACGTTATGGTGTAATTTTATTGTTTATATCGAGTAAAGGTTACGTTTTAAAGGGTCCACTGTTCCAATTGCGATAATTCAGAAAATTTGGACACCTCTATCAAATTTTTGCAACTAACAGTGTAATTTGGATGGCAATTGCATCCCTCATACTATGAAGGAGATCGTTGGATGTAACTGCAGGGCTTCACCTCCACTGACCGAGCAGCCGACGGGCAGGAAGGAAGGCTTTATCCCCACAATTGCCTGCTCGTCGGTACGTGTAAATGCAGTTAAAGATTTGGGCCTGTTCTCCTGTTCGGTGGTTTTGACTCTCTATCACGGATGGAAATCACTGACCAAACACTGACTGTGCGAAAGCAGCCTAATGCCTCATGCACACGGCCGTATTTTCTTTCCGTGTCTGTTCCGTTGTTTTGTTTTTTTTGCGGACTATATGCGGAACCATTCATTTCAATGGGTCAGCAAAAAAAAAACAAAAAACGGAAGTTACTCCGTGTGCATTCCGTTTCCGTACGTCCGTTCGACAAAAAAACAGAACATGTCCTATTACTGTCCGCATTACAGACAAGGATTGGACGGTTCTATTAGGGGCCCGCTGTTCCGTTCCGCAAAATACAGAATGCAAACGGACGTCATGCGTATTTTTGCAGTTCCGTGTTTTGTGGACTGCAAAATAAATACGGTCTTGTGCATGAGGCAAACGTTTAACGGTTCATCGAAAGTTAGCCCCCCCCCTCCCCATGAGGACAGGAAGTGAAGGCTTCTTACCGATTATCAGGAACGAACATTCAAAAAATGCCGATACATTTCCGGTGTAAACCTGCCGTTCACAGGGTGAACGTATCATTCAGGCGGACGAGAAAATCGCCGTTTCTGGGCAGCAGATCGCCCTGTGCCTCGTAACAACGAGTCTTCCACCTTTACAATGTACGTAATTGGTTAAAGGCTATGTATACCTTCGGAGGCAATTTTTTTGATGATTGCATTTTACAAATTTTTGGCTAAAAATCATATTTCCAATTGGCCTTTATTAAAAATATTGAGCTGGTCTGTCACAAATGGTTAACGGTTTGTCTAGCTGTGTGACCGGTACTTTCACTTTCACTTTGTGTCAGTCATATAATAACCCTTATCTGTAAACTACTAAGAGCTCATAAAACACTGCATTGCTATAGTGAGCGTTTATAAGGTCAGAGAGCAGAGATAAGGAGTCCATCAGCTCCCCAGGTGACGGAAAAGACGGAAAATCCACGAGAGCATGCCAGCTCTGTACAGAAAAAAGGATGCCATATTTTTCATAAAGATCAATTCCAAAAATTATTTTTAGCTCAAAATGAGTAGAATGCAATAAAATAAATGCCCCCAAAGGTGTCCATAGCCTGGGTTTTTCTGACATAGACTCTGCACCTAAAATTCGCGCAGACAATGCTGTCACGGAGAAAACCGCATGGTAATTTATATGGAATTGTTTTAACGCCCACAGGTTTAAAAAAACACGGCATGGAAAATAGAAGCGTGTTCATTCTTGCTGCAGATTCAGAGGCAAATTCACTTTCAAAGTTCCCAGGATCAAAAACCACATTTTGAAGCAGATTCTACATCAGTTTTTTTCAGCACAAAAAAAGAAATAAATCAACAGTGAACACGCAGCCTGAGGTTACATGTAAGAAACCGTATGAAAAACGCCCTCACATCTGTGCCATTTATTGAGATTGATCTACAATATGTCGGCCACGGAGCCAAGACACGCACCGTGTACACGAGGTCTGGAAAATCTCCTACTGGAATAAACTGCACGGAAAAAAACGTGCGCAATGTGCACATACCCTTACCCCCTGCTTACAGATTGGTGATGCTGTACTCACTGGGCATCCTGTCACCGGTGCACAGACCTGGCACTGCCAGCTGCCCACCCTTCTCATACAATGTGAGGGAAGATTACAGAAGTGCACCTCTCATCTGACAGGGCAGAAGCCTGGCATCGCCTTGGTAACCCTCCAGTGCCAGCTGGTGACCACCCAGACAACAGAGGCCGCATGGCAACTGCCTGGTCACAGTAAACAAGAGGCAGCCATGAGAGAGGACATGCCAGCCGTCAGAGACAGCCATGAGAGAGGACATGCCAGCCGTCAGAGACAGTCATGAGAGAGGACATGCCAGCCGGCAGAGGCAGCCATGAGAGAGGACCTGACTGCAGGCAGAGACAGCCATGAGAGAGGACATGCCAGCCGGCAGAGACAGCCATGAGAGAGGACCTGACTGCAGTCAGAGACAGCCATGAGAAGACATGACTCACCACGCGGGCGGCGGCCCCTGACTGTCTCCACATATGACGCCCGGGCAGGAAGCTTCAGTGTGACACGAGAAGGAGCCGCAGGGGATCAGGTCTCCATCATGAGGACTGCCACCTATCTGCTGCTCCCTGTCAGGATTCAGAACCGGATAATGGAGGGGAGGAGCTGGCCGCCAGCTAATATGCACGACCTGCTCCCCCCGCCATGATGTAAGAGGGTCCCGCTCTGTGTGAGGAGGAGCCAGAGGCCACAATGTGTCATTCATAATGGCTCCTCAGTATATTTCCAGCCAGGGCCGGTGATGCACAGAGAGGTGACATAAGGGACAGCTCCAGGACTGAGGAGTAAGGCTGCGCTTTTACAGGACGGGTTTTCCCCTGGTTTTGTTGCATTGTGAAAATCATGGTGACAATGCTTTTAACCTGTTTATATCTTGTCAGTTGACATGCGTTTTTCTGATGCGTTTTTCCAACAGCTTAGGCTACTTTCACACTCGCGGCAGAATGTTCCAGCAAGCAGTTCCGTCGCCGGAGCACTCTCCTGGATACGGCAATCTGGATGTAAACTGAAAGCATTTGGAGATGGATCCGTAGATGTATTATTTTTTCCAGTTTTAAGGGTTTGCGCATACCGGCACTAATACATTCCTATGGAAATAATGCCGGATCCGGCATTCCGGCATGTGCTCCGGAATCTTGGACGGAGATAATACCGCAGCATACTGCGGTATTTACTCCATCCAAAAAAAACACTGTTCAGTGACTGAACGGAAGACATCCTGATCTATACTGAATGGACTGTTCAGTTATAACCCATCAGGATATAACGGAAGCGTTTTTTTTCCGGTATTGAGCCCCGACGGAACTCAATGCCGGAAAAGTTTGCCGCAAGTGTGAAAGTACCCTTAACCACTACAGGACCGCCTAACGCAGGGATGCGTCCTGCAGGCGGTCCTGTAGTTCTGAGACGACGCATCGGCGCGTCATCCCGCAAGAGCCGAGACTTCCTGTGAACGCGCGCGCGCGTTCACAGTGAAGCGCGTCTCGGGAGTTCTGCTACAGCCTGCCAGCGATGATCCATCGCTGGCAGGCTGTAGATGCGAATTAAATCGCATCAAACAGCTATATCAGACGCTGTTTTGTGAACAGCGTCTGATATACCTGCTACCTGGTCCTCTGGTGGTCCCATTTGCTGGGATCGACCCCCAGAGGACCAGGTAACTATGTAAAGTTGCACCAAACACTACACTAACCCCCCCACCTATTAACCCCTTGTTAACCCCTTGATCACCCCATCTAGACCCCCTGATCACCCCCTGTCATTGATCACACCCCTTGTAAGGCTCCATTCAGACGTCCATATGTGTTTTGCAGATCCGTGGATTCACGGATCATCGGATCCGCAGATCCCTAAACACGTACACCGGCAATGTGCTTTCCGCATTTTGCAGATCCGCACATTGCCAGAACTATATAGAAAATGCTTTTTCTTGTCCGCAATTGCGGACAAGAATAGGACATGTTCTATATTCTTGCGGAACGGAAGTGCAGACCCGGAAGCGCGGATCCGTAATTCCCGATCCGAGCGGGACAAAGTCTGTCCCCATAGAAATGAATGGGTCCGTGATTCCGTTCCGCAAACAGAATTGCGGACGTGTGAATGGGGCATAAAGGTCCCTTATCACCGCCAGTTAGTTAGCTACTTGTTAGGTAGCTAGCGCCCAGCCCACCGCACCGCAGTCACTGATTTTGGCAGAGATTTTTTCATCCACATTGATCGATGCGAATGAAGAAATCTGTGCCGTTCATTTTTATTTTTTTTAGCGCAGAGGCTGAACGGAAAAAAAAAATCTCATTACCCGTATGCTCAATATAAGGAGAATAGCAGAAACTCCTAATGCTGGCCATACGTGTAATGATTGCGGAGACCCTCAAATGCCAGGACAGTACAAAAACCCCACATGTGACCCCATTTTAGAAAGAAGACACCCCAAGGTATTCCGTGAGGGGTATGGCGAGTTCATGTAAAATTTTATTTTTTGTCACAAGTTAGTGGAATATGAGACTGTAAAAAAAAAAAAAAAAAAAAACAATTTCCGCTAACTTGTGCCAATTTTTTTTTTTTCTGTGAACTCGCCATACCCCTCACAGAATACCTTGGGGTGTCTTCTTTCCACAATGGGGTCACATGTGGGGTATTTATACTGTCCTGGCATTTTAGGGGTCCTAAAGCGTGAGAATCCAAATGCGTAAAAATGGCCTGTGAAATACTAAAGGTACTCATTGGTTTTAGGGCCCCTTTGCGCATCTTGGCTGCAAAAAAGTGTCACACATGTGGTATCGCCGTACTCAGGAGAAGTAGGGCAATGAGTTTTGGGGTGTATTTTTATATATACCCATACTTTGTGTGAGAAATATTGCTGTAAACGACAACTTTTTAAATTTTTTTATTCAAAGTTGTCAATTTACATATTTTTAGATATTTCTCTCACCCAGCATGGGTATATGTAAAAATACACCCCAAAACACATTGCCCTACTTCTCCTGAGTACGGCGATACCTCATGTGTGCCACTTTTTTGCAGCCAAGATGCGCAAAGGGGCCCAAATTCCAACGAGTAACTTTTAGGAGGGCATTTTTACACATTTTTCTTCTCACGCTTTAGGGCCCCTAAAATGCCAGGGCAGTATAAATACCCCACGTGACCCCATTTTGGAAAGAAGACACCCCAAGGTATTCGCTGAGGGGCATAATGAGTCCATGAAAAATTAAACTTTTGTGACTTTGTGAGAAAAAACAATAAAAAATCAATTTCCACTAACTTGTGCCAAAAAAAAAAATCTTCTATGAACTCGCCATGCCCCTCATGGAATACCTTGGGGTGTCTTCTTTCCAAAATGGGGTCACGTGGGGTATTTATACTGCCCTGGCATTTTAGGGGCCCTAAAGCGTGAGAAGAAAAATGCGTAAAATGCCCTCCTAAAGGTACTCGTTGGAATTTGGGCTCCTTTATGCATCTTGGCTGCAAAAAGTGTCACACATGTGGTATCGCCAGTACTCAGGAGAAGTAGGGCGATGTGTTTTGGGGTGTATTTTTACATATACCCATGTTGAGTGAGAGAAATATCTCTGTAAATTGACAACTTTGAATAAAAAATGTAAAAAGTTGTCGTTTACAGCGATATTTCTCACACAAAGTATGGGTATATATAAAAATACACCCCAAAACACATTGCCCTACTTCTCCTGAGTACGGCGATACCACATGTGTGACAATTTTTGCAGCCAAGATGCTAAAGGGCCCTAATTCCAATGAGTACCTTTAGGATTTCACAGGGCATTTTTACGCATTTGGATTCTCACGCTTAGGACCCTAAAATGCCAGGGCAGTATAAATACCCCACAAGTGACCCCATTTTGGAAAGAAGACACCCCAAGGTATTCCGTGAGGGGCATGGCGAGTTCACAGAATTTTTATTTTTTGGCACAAGTTAGCGGAAATTGATATATTTTTTTTTTTAATTTTGTTTTTTACAAAGTCTCATATTCCACTAACTTGTGACAAAAAATAAAATTTTACATGAACTCACCATACCCCTCACGAAATACCTTGGGGTGTCTTCTTTCTAAAATGGGGTCACATGTGGGGTATTTATACTGTCCTGGCATTTTAGGGGCCCCTAAAGCGTGAGAAGAAGTCTGGAATCCAAATGCGTAAAAATGCCCTGTGAAATCCTAAAGGTACTCATTGGAATTAGGGCCCCTTTGCGCATATTGGCTGCAAAAAAGTGTCACACATGTGGTATCGCCGTACTCAGGAGCAGTAGGGCAATGTGTTTTGGGGTGTATTTTTACATATACCCATACTTTGTGTGAGAAATATCGCTGTAAACGACAACTTTTAAAAAATTTTATACAAAGTTGACAATTTACAGAGATATTTCTCTCACCCAACATGGGTATATGTAAAAATACACCCCAAAACACATTGCCCTACTTCTCCTGAGTACGGCGATACCACATGAGTGACACTTTTTTGCAGCCTGGGTGCGCAAAGGGGCCCAAATTCCAACGAGTACCTTTAGCTTTTACATGGCTGCTCACAATTTAGCCCCGCCCAAAATGCCAGAACAGTAAACACACCCCACAAATGACCCCATTTCGGAAAGTAAACACCCCAAGGTATTCACTGAGGGGCATAGTGAGTCCGTCTGAGATTTTATTTTTTTTGCCAGAAGTTAGCAGAAATTGAAACTTTTTTTTTTTTTTTTTTCTTAGAAAGTGTCATTTTCCGCTAACTTGTGAAAAAAAATGAAATGATACATGAACTTTCCATGCCCCTCCGCGAATACTTTGGGGTGTCTTCTTTCTAAAATGGTGTGATTTGGGGGGTATTTATACTTTCCTGGCATTGTAGCACCTGAAGAAACATGACAGGCGCTCAGAAAGTCAGAGCTGCTTCAAAATGCCGAAATTCACTTTTTTGCACCATAGTTTGTAAACGCTATAACTTTTACCCAAACCAATAAATATACACTTATTGGACTTTTTTTTCATCAAAGACATGTAGAACAATAAATTTAGAGAAAAATTTATATAGAAATGTAGTTTTAAAAAAAAAAAATTTACAACAGAAAGTGAAAAATTTCATTTTTTTGCAAAAATGTCGTTAAATTTGTATTAATGGCAAAAAAAGTAAAAATGTCAGCAACAATGAAATACCACCAAATGAAAGCTCTATTAGTGAGAAGAAAAGGAGGTAAAATTCATTTGGGTGGTAAGTTGTATGACGGAGCAATAAACGGTGAAAGTAGTGTAGTGCGGAATTGTAAAAAGTGGCCTGGTCATTAAGGGTGTTTAAGCTAGGGGGGCTGAAGTGGTTAAAAATGCAGCAAAATGTCCTGGATAAACCCAGCCTTAACCTCTTCGGGACACAGGACATACGGGTACGCCCTGATGCCCTGGTACTTAAGGACACAGGACGTACCCGTACGTCCTGTATATTTCCGATCACCGCTGTGCAGTGTGCAGTGATCGGAACAAGGTACGTGCTGAAATCATTCAGCAGGTACCTTGGGACAATGCCGAGGGGGGTCCTGTGAAAACCCCCCCCCCTCCCGTTTCGGCGATCGCTGCTCAATTTAGACCTGCAGTTTGCAGCGCTTTATGCAGTTTCTGATCGCGGGGATCACAAACTTAAAAATTGCATAATTTTGTTTGTAATTGCCTCCCCAGGCGGTGTGGCGGGTGTACAGTGCGGTATGCGGGATCGCGATCCCCCGCCCGCCTCCTCTCTAATATCATTGGTGGTCTAGTGGTTCTAGCAGAGTGTCAGCACATTGCTGACACTCTGGTATAAACGGCTGATATCTGTGCTGTGATGTCAGCCGTTTAACCCCTTTCATGCCGCTGTATGGAAGGGGTTAACAGGGAGGGAGCTCCCTCCCTCTCCCATCGGGGGCACAGAGGGATGGGGCTCCCCTACCTCCCCATCACCCGCTGCTCTGTTCTGGTAGGGGGTGATGGTTACCATGGCAACAGGACACGTTCAGAGGCGTCCTGCTTGCCATGGTAATAGTAACTCTGATTAGACTTCTGCTAAAAGCAGAAGTCTGATCAGACTGTGTAAAGTAAAAAATACAGTAAGTACACTATATAGTGTACTGTACTGTATTATACAGACATCAGACTCACTGGATCTTCAAGAACCAAATGCGTCTGGGTCAAAAAATGTAAAAAAAAAAGTGAAAAAAAGATAAAAATAAAAAAACACATTTATCACTGAATAAAAATAAAAAATACTACACTTATTATGTATCGCCGTGTCCGTAAAAAGTGTAATACCAAGGGATCAAAAAGGAGTATGCCTCCCAAAATGGTACCAATCAAACCGCCATCTCATCCCGCAAAAAATGAGCCCCAGATTGCATGGGAATATGCCTGATCAGTTCTTTTCCTGCATAGAGCCCTTTTGATGGAACTCTATGCCGGAAAAAAATAACGCAAGTGTGAAAGTACTCTAATCAGTCTGAAAAATGCCAGATCAGTCAGAAAAAATGACATGCGTTTGCATACAGTTTGCCTGATCAGGCTGGCAGTTCAGCCAACGTAACTGCCTGCCGGAATCAAACAACGCAAGTGTGAAAGTACCTTAAGTGCCCCACATTCTCCAAAATTTAGTACAAAGTGAATCATTATTGTCACATCTAGTTTTAGAAAAATCTGCTAACTCATCAAAGTGGGGAGGCTTAGGCTAGTTTCACACTTGCGGCAGAGGATTCCGGCAGGCAGTTCCGTCACCGGATCCGGCAAACTGTATGTAAACGCATGTCATTTTTTCTGACTGATCAGGCATTTTTATGCCTGATCATTAAAAAAATGCATTGCAAAGCCGGATCTGTTTTTCTGGTGTCATCCGGCAAAATGGATCTTTAGTGGCATTTAGTTTTTTCACATTTTTAGAGGTCTGCTGTTGGGAGTACACTGGATTCTCCAGACATGTCCGTCTGTAAAGAACAAGGCCCATTCATATCATTATGGTCCATAGATCAACAGTGTGAGAAACACTCAGAGAGACGCCTAGAGGTCTGTCTTTAGTTGTTTAAAAGTTGTCCAAGTTAATCCTTATCTCTGATTTACGACGACAAGGGTCAAATCATATAATGCAAGAGTACCAAAATTAACTCTTTATAGTATGGTACTAATAGCTTACACAACAGTGCCATCCGGAGACAGATGGATATCATTACACCATCCTACATAGTTGCATTATGGGTAAATATGATCTCATAGGATCATTACCATATGAGCGTATGATTGGAAGATCTTAATCCAGGAGGAGGTGACATGAGATAAGGGGAGAAACAAGAAGAAGACTCACAAGCAAAGAAGAAGAACATTCCAAGATTCCAGGATTCAGCATCGTCATCATCATCAGGGCAGTTTCTAGGGAATGTGGACAACAGGGCGAACAATACAAAAGCGCCCCCCCCCCCTCCCCATTTTTGTTTAAAGTGACTTTACTTTCTAATGAAGAGATTAAAACACATTTTAAAAGAATCAGTTACCAAGGTAAAGTGACTTACAGGCGACGTCTCCACAGATCTCAGTTTGTTCACTTTCCTTTTCTTTAAGTTTGCTTCCAGAAGCTCATGCGCACACGTCTTCAGCCAGGGGTTCGCAGCCCCCTCTACCACATAAAAAGACCCCAATATTAATAAATGGAACAGGGTAGAGGAGGTCTGTTACAGATTTTGCATTATGGACCAGGGAATTCCGCTTATTCCTTTGACTTTGGCTTGTTGTTTCTGAAGTCCACCCCGACCCTCTATAGCAAATAACCCCCCTATGTAGTTGCCCCTTTTAACACTGCCACCCTGTAGTGTCCACCAATACTATGCCCGGTGCTGCCCCATGTGCCTACATTAGTTTACTTTAAAACTGCTGAGAACTTGATAAAATAATAAAAGTAGTGAAACTTTTTTAATCCCACCGCTCACTTCTCAATCACTAGCTGCAGTGGTCTCATATCTCAGTGGAAGGGGACATAGAAGTACATAGACCAGCAAGGACACGGGAAGTAGTGGAAGGAGTGCAGCGGGGAGCAGCGATGTGTCACTACTTTTATTATCACATTCAAGTCAGTTTTAGAAAATGAATTTTACATGGCTGGATAAACCAGATCTCAAAATTAATCCAGATTCCAAATCAGCCCCCAAATTCATACAGACCCCAGATTAGACCCCAAGTCAGCCCCAAATCCATTCAGACCCTAGAACAACCCCCAAATTCATACAGATCATCCCACAAATTTATACAGGCCTCAAATTTATTCAGACCCCTGTTGCCCCCTATAACCTCCACCTCACTCCTTCCTTAGTACATTAAATGCAGCCATCAGACTAGAAAAAAAATATATATGGTGTATACTTCCCTCTCTGCTCCTCCTCCAGGCGCCATCGCTCTTGGTTTAGGGCCGAGTCCTGGCGCCAGTGCTGTACTATGTCCTGACATCACACAGCGCCAGGTCATAGTGAGCTCCTATGTGCAATACTTCCGGGAGCTGTGCGCTGCCAAGACATAGGGCAGCACTAGTGCCGCCACAGTATCTCCCTTCATACACTGAGCACCCCCATCCTCCACAGCATCTCCCCTCATACACTGAACACCCCCATCCTCCTCAGTATCTTCCCTCATACACTGAGCACCCCCATCCTCCACACAGCATCTCCCCTCATACACTGAGCACCCCCATCCTCCACAGCATCTCCCTCATACACTGAGCACCCCCATCCTCCATAGCATCTCCCCTCATACACTGAGCACCCCCATCCTCCACAGTATATCCCCTCATACACTGAGCACCCCCATCCTCCACAGCATCTCCCCTCATACACTGAGCACCCCCATCCTCCACAGTATATCCCCTCATACACTGAGCACCCCCATCCTCCACAGCATCTCCCTCATACACTGAGCACCCCCATCCTCCACAGTATCTCCCCTCATACACTGAGCACCCCCATCCTCCACAGTATCTTCCCTCATACACTAAGCACCCCTATCCTCCACAGTATCTCCCCTCATACACTGAGCACCCCCATCCTCCACAGTATATCCCCTCATACACTGAGCACCCCCATCCTCCACAGCATTTTCCCTTATGTACTGAGCACCTCCATCACCCACAGCATCTCCCCTCATACACTGAGCACCCCCATCCTCCACAGCATTTTCCCTTATGTACTGAGCACCTCCATCACCCACAGCATCTCCCCTCATACACTGAGCACCCCCATCCTCCACAGCATTTTCCCTTATGTACTGAGCACCTCCATCACCCACAGCATCTCCCCTCATACACTGAGCACCCCCATCCTCCACAGTATATCCCCTCATACACTGAGCACCCCCATCCTCCACAGCATTTTCCCTCATACACTAAGCACCCCCATCCTCCACAGCATCTCCCCTCATACACTGAGCACCCCCATCCTCCACAGTATCTCCCCTCATACACTGAGCACCCCCATCCTCCACAGTATCTTCCCTCATACACTAAGCACCCCTATCCTCCACAGTATCTCCCCTCATACACTGAGCACCCCCCAGCATCTCCCCTCATGTACTGAGCCCCCCCCAGCATCTCCCCTCATGTACTGAGCCCCCCCCAGCATCTCCCCTCATGTACTGAGCCCCCAGCATCTCCCTCATGTACTGAGCCCCCAGCATCTCCCCTCATGTACTGAGCCCCCCAGCATCTCCCTCATGTACTGAGCACCCCCAGCATCTCCCCTCATGTACTGAGCCCCCAGCATCTCCCCTCATGTACTGAGCCCCCAGCATCTCCCTCATGTACTGAGCCCCCAGCATCTCCCTCATGTACTGAGCACCCCAGCATCTCCCCTCATGTACTGAGCCCCCAGCATCTCCCCTCATGTACTGAGCCCCCAGCATCTCCCCTCATGTACTGAGCCCCCAGCATCTCCCCTCATGTACTGAGCACCCCCAGCATCTCCCCTCATGTACTGAGCCCCCAGCATCTCCCCTCATGTACTGAGCCCCCCAGCATCTCCCCTCATGTACTGAGCACCCCAGCATCTCCCCTCATGTACTGAGCCCCCAGCATCTCCCCTCATGTACTGAGCCCCCAGCATCTCCCCTCATGTACTGAGCACCCCCAGCATCTCCCCTCATGTACTGAGCCCCCCCAGCATCTCCCCTCATGTACTAAGCACCCCCCTGCCCTCCCCCTCCTTCTCCATCCTCATACACTGATTATCCCTCATGTACAGGCTCTAGCACATTTACATTACAGTTTGTACTCACCATGAAGAAAGTTCCTCACAGGTCAGCTGCCTGACTCCTCCCCAGATAAGCTCCTTCTCCTCCCTCATGCCGCTCCACACAGCCCTCAGTGCCTTGTCCTCTTCTCACACTGGCCCCGCCTCCTTGCCTGACGCGCTCCCACAGGCCCTTCCTCCTCCCTCACACACACTTCACAGGCTGCTCTATCCCCGAAAATACTGCAGCCAAGAGGGCTAATAGTGAGTACAGCTAGTGCTGGGAGCACTGTACTCACTGTTCCTTCAGCCTCCTTTACTAATGAGCGCTTCCACAATGAAAGCGTTCATTAGTTGCGTCCTGGCCCTGCTGCTGATCAGCTGAAAACACCAGTGACCAGCGCCCCCTTTTGCTTGTTGATGTGATGCGCCCCGTGCAGTGGCACCCCTCGCCCGCCTCTAGAAACGGCCCTGATCATCATGATCATAGCCAGAACACCCAAGAGAGAGGGGTCTTTCAATATGAAAGTCACGGTGAGACATGTGATGATGGACCACCCAGCTTTCCTAGGAGCAGAAGTGTGATTCCTGCTAGGACTTGGTAAGAGACATAAAGAATGATATTTCATTTTATTAAGACTAATTGGATAATGTGGGTGAAATCATACCATCTAGATTGGCGAATACATAAACACATTAATTAATTGATCATCTCCATATTGAGATGAAGTCTTAGGATATTGTGAGGCTTCATTCTACCTGCAGAAGAATCAAGACTCATAATCTAGCAAAGTATTAAATGATTGTATATATATACATATATAAATATACTGATAGTAGCATTCTTCGCCAAGCTAGGTGATAAATTCCCACTGGAAAGACTTGTTCCAAGTTCTTCCCATTTCTGTTGTGTGTCTTAATAGTCTTACCAAGTCATACATGTGAAAATAGTCCAGGATGGGGCGGAAGGATACAGTTATCTCTTCTAAGTTATATCCTTGGTTGGATTTGCCCATTCCTGAAGTCATGTGAGGTGTAGTTAGTTAGAGGGCGGCAGAATGTAGTTAGCATTCGATATTGGTGTCTAGGATTAGACATGCCCATCCTGATATCATGAGGTTTCCTCTGAACAGAAGTGATGTATATAATTTAACTTCTTGTTTTGATATCCTAACCAAATAATAGCTTTGTTATAATGTGACAAGTTGCTTCTCCCCACATGTATTGCTTAGCTTATATTGCTTATGTCGATCATATCATTGTGTTTATTTACTTATTTTAACCCCTTTAGGACACATGAGGTACCGGTACGGCATGTTTCCCGGTTCCTTGAGGACCAATGGCGTACAGGTACGTCATGATTAGTTCCGATCACTGCTGCTCAGCCGGCAGTGATCGGAACAAGGTACCTGCTAAAATCATTCAGCAGGTACCTTGTTACAATGCCGAGGGGGGTCCTGTGACCCTGTGGTCCTGTGATCGCGATCCCCCGCCCGCCTCCTCTGTAATATTCCCTGGTGTCTAGTGGACCTATCAGAGTGTCAGCACATTGCTGACACTCTGATAGAAACGGCTGGCATCTGTGCTTGATCAGATGCCAGCCGTTTAACCCCTTCTATACCATGGTCCGTACGGTATGGAAGGGTTAACAGGGAGGGAGGGAGCTCCCTCTCCCATCGAGGGGCTGCTGTGCCTTTGCAGCCCCCCGACAAGATGGGATCGCAGAGGGAGAGAGCCCCACTCCCTCCCCATCCATCACCCGCTGCTCTCTTATGGCAGCAGGTGATGGTTGCGATGGGAGCAGGACTCTTTCAGAAGCGTCCTGCTCGCCATGGTGCTGAAAGTCTGAATAGACTTGCTAAAGGTCTATTCAGAATTTGTAAAGTACAAAATACAGCACAGTGCACTATATAGTGTACTGTACTGTATTATACAGACACCAGATCCACTGGATCTACAAGAACCAAGTGGGTCTGGGTAAAAAAAAAATGTAGAAAAGTGAAAAAATGAAAAAAACACATATCACTGAATAAAAAAATAAAAATAAAATACACTACACATATTAGGTATCGGCGCGTCCGTAAAAACCTGCTCTATAAAAGTATCACGAATTTCCACGACTGAACTTCTCAGGTGAATGCCATAGAAAAAAAAACAAAAAAATGATGTAAATAAGCCATTTTTTGGCACCTTACATCACTAAAAGTGTAATAGCAAACGATCAAAAAGTCATATGACCCCCAAATAGTGCCAATCTAACCGTCACCTCATCCCGCAAAAATTATACCCAACCTGAGACAATTGCCTAAAAACTGAAAAATATATGGCTCTCAGACTATGGAGACACTAAAACATGTTTTTTTTTAATTCAAAAAGGATATTATTGTGTAAAACCAAAAAAAAAAAAAAAAAGGTATACATATTATGTATCGCCGCGTCCGTTAGGACCTGCTCTATAAAAATATAACATGACCTAACCCCTCAGATGAACGCCGTAAACATAAAAAATAAAAACGTTGTCAAAAAAGCCATTTTGTCACAAAAAGTGTAATAGCAAGCGACCAAAATGTAATATGCACCCCAAGATAGTGCCAATCAAACCACCATCTCATCCCGCAAAAAATGAGTCCCTATATAAGACAGTCGCCCAAAAAAAAAAAAAAAAACTATGGCTTTCACAATGTGGAGACACAAAAATAATTTTTTTCAAAAATGCTTTATTATGTAAAACTGAAACAAAAAACCCTAAAAAGTAGTCATATTTGGTATTGTCGCATCCGTTACAACCTGCTCTATAGAAATAGCACACAATCTAACCTGTCAGTTCAACGATGTAACTAACAAAAAATAAAAACGGTCCCAAAACAGCTATTTTTTTTGCAAATTTTCTATTTTAATCTATTTTTCCAGTAATAAAGCAAGGGTTAACAGCCAAACAGAACTCAATATTTATTGCCCTGATTCTCTTGTTTGCACAAACACCCCATATGTGCTCGTAAACTGCTGTATGGCCAAACGGCAGGGCACAGAAGGAAGGGAACGCCATATGGTTTTTGGAAGGCAGATTTTGCTGGACTGGTTTTTTGACACTATGTCCCATTTGAAGCCCCCCTGATGCACCCCTACAGTAGAAACTCCAAAACAATGACCCCATTTTGGAAACTACGGGATAAGGTGTCAGTTTTGTTGGTACTATTTTAGGGTAAATATGATTTTTGGTTGCTCTATATTACACTTTTTTTGAGACAGGGTAACAAAAAATAGAAATTCAGAAATTTCATCTCCATTTGCCAATAACTCCTAAAGGGTTAACAAACACCTAAAGGGTTAACAAAGTTTGTAAAAATGGCTTTGAATACCTTGAGGAGTGTAGTTTCTTAGATGGAGTCACTTTTATGGAGTTTCTACTCTAGGGGTGCATCGGGGGTCTTCAAATGGGACATGGTGTCAAAAAACCAGTCCATCAAAATCTGCCTTCCAAAAACCATATGACGTTCCCTTACTTCTGCGCCCTGCAGTTTGGCCATACAGCAGTTTACGACCACATATTGGGTGTTCATGCAAACTGCAGAATCGGGGGAATAAATATTAAGTTTCGTTTGGCTATTAACCCTTGCTTTGTTACTGGAAAAAATGGATTAAAATGGAAAATTTTCCAAAAAATTCTAAAATTTTATCTCCATTTGCCATTAACTCTTGTGGAAAACCTAAAGGGTTAATGACGTTTGTAAAATCAGTTTTGAATACCTTGAGGGGTGTAGTTTCTAAAATGGGGTCATTTTTGGGTGGTTTTATTATGTAAGCCTCACAAAGTGACTTCAGACCTGAACTGGTCCCTAAAAAGTGGGTTTTTGAAAATTTCTGAAAAATTTCAAGATTTGCTTCTAAATTTCTAAGCCTTGTAACATCCCCAAAAAATGAAATGGCATTCCTAAAATGATCGATACATGAAGTAGACATATGGGGAATGTAAATCAATAACTTTGGCGGTATTTGTATTATAGAAGTAGAGAAATTGAAACTTGGAAAATTGCAAATTTCTCAAAATTTTTGGTAAATTTGGTATTTTTTAATAAATAAAAATGAAATTTTTCGACTTCATTTTACCACTGTCATGAAGTACAATATGTGACGAAAAAACTATCTCAGAATGGCCTGGATAAGAAAAAGCGTTTTAAAGTTATCACCACATAAAGTGACAGTGGTCAGATTTTGAAAAAATGGCCTGGTCCTTAAGGTGAACCTTAAGGGGTTAAGCTTGTACTGCTTTATATCAACTCCACTATGGTGCAAAAAAGTGAATTTCTGCATTTTGAAGCAGCTCTGACTTTCTGAGCACCTGTCATGTTTCTTCAGGTGCTAGAATGTCAGGATAGTATAAATACCCCCCAAATGACACCATTTTAGAAAGAAGACACCCCAAAGTATTCGCGGAGGGGCATGGTGAGTTCATGTAACATTTCATTTTTTTTCACAAGTTAGCGGAAAATGACACTTTCTGAGAAAAAAAAAAAAAAAAAAGTTTCAATTTCTGCTAACTTCTGGCAAAAAAAAAAAAATCTCCCACGGACTCACTATTCCCCTCAGTGAATACCTTGGGGTGTCTACTTTCCGAAATGGGGTCATTTGTGGGGTGTGTTTACTGTTCTGGCATTTTGGGTGGGGCTAAATTGTGAGCAGCCATGTAAAACCTAAAGGTACTCGTTGGAATTTGGGCCCCTTTGCGCACCCAGGCTGCAAAAAAGTGTCACACACGTGGTATCGCCGTACTCAGGAGAAGTAGGGCAATGTATTTTGGGGTGTATTTTCACATATACCCATGCTGGGTGAGAGAAAAATCTCTGTAAATTGACAACTTTGTATAAAAAAATTTAAAAAGTTGTCATTTACAGAGATATTTCTCACACCCAGCAGGGGTATATGTAAAAATACACCCCAAAACACATTGCCCTACTTCTCCTGAGTACGGCGATACCACGTGTGCCACTTTTTTGCAGCCTAGGTGCGCAAAGGGGCCCAAATTCCAATGAGTACCTTTAGGCCTCTTTCACACGGGCGTCATGTTTGACGCCCGGATAAGAGGCGGGTGCGTTGCGGGAATATGCACAATTTTTCCGCGCAGATGCAAACGTTTGTAATGCGTTTTGCACGCGCGTGGGAAAAATCGCCATGTTTGGTACCCAGACCCGAAGCCGGACTTCATCACTTTTCGGGTATTCTGGTGAATTTATTATTTTCCCTTATAACATGGTTATAAGGGGAAATAATAGCATTCTTAATAAAGAATGCATTGTAAAATGAAGTGGAAGGGGTTAAAAATAATAAAAGTTAACTTACCTTAGCCACTTGATCGCGTATTTGCGATCTGTCCTCTCTTTCCCTGCATCATCTAAGATCTACAGGACCTGTGATGACGTCACATCACATGGTCCAATCACATGGTCCATCACGCTTGGATCTACGCGATCAAGTGGCTAAGGTAAGTTAAGTTTTTTATTTTTAACCCCTTCCACTTCATTTTACTATGCGTTCTTTATTAAGAATGCTATTATTTCCCCTTATAACCATGTTATAAGGGAAAATAATAAAGATCTGGTCCCGTTGCTAAGCAACATGCGGGAAAATTGCACTGCATCCGCACTTGCTTGCGGATGCTTGCGATTTTCCCGCAGCTCCATTCACTTCTATGGGGCCTGCGTTGCGTGAAAAACGCACAATATAGAGCATGCTGCGATTTTTACGCAATGCAGAAGTGATGCGTGAAAATCACTGCTCATGTGCACAGCCCCATAGAAATGAATCGGTCGGGATTCAGTGCGGGTGCAATGCGTCCTCCTCACGCATTGCACCCGCGCGGAAAACTCGCCCGTGTGAAAGGGGCCTTAAGGGGGCGGCTGCTGAGGAGGTCACTATTTTAAGGGGATGGGGTGCTGTGGAGGTCACTGTTAAGGGGTGGGGCATTGTGGAGGTCACCGCTAAGGGGGCAGGCCGCTGTTGAGGTCACTGTTAAGGAAGAGACTGCTGTGGAGGTCAAGCTGCAGGAGGGTCATTAGGATTTCACAGGGCATTTTTACGCATTTAGATTCCAGACTTCTTCTCACGCTTTAGAGACCCCTAAAATGCCAGGGCAGTATAAATACCGCACAAGTGACCCCATTTTAGAAAGAAGACACCCCAAGGTATTCCGTGAGGGGTATGGTGAGTTCATGTAAAATTTTATTTTTTGTCACAAGTTAGTGGAATATAAGACTTTGTAAAAAACAAAAATAAAAAAAATAAAAATATCAATTTCCGCTAACTTGTGCCAAAAAAAAAAAAAAAAAAATTCTGTGAACTCGACATGCCCCTCACGGAATACCTTGGGGTGTCTTCTTTCCAAAATAGGGTCACATGTGGGGTATTTATACTGCCCTGGCATTTTAGGGGCCCTAAAGTGTGAGAATCCAAATGCGTAAAAATGCCCTGTGAAATCCTAAAGGTACTCATTGGAATTAGGGTCCCTTTGCGCATCTTGGCTGCAAAAAAGTGTCACTCATGTGGTATCGCCGTACTCAGGAGAAGTAGGGCAATGTGTTTTGGGGTGTATTTTTATATATACCCATACTGTGTGTGAGAAATATCTCTGTAAATGACAACTTTTAAAAAAAAATTTATACAAAGTTGTCAATTTACATAGATATTTCTCTCACCCAGCATGGGTATATGTAAAAATACACCCCAAAACACATTGCCCTACTTCTCCTGAGTACGGCGATACCACATGTGTGCCACTTTTTTGCAGCCAAGATGCGCAAAGGGGCCCAAATTCCGACGAGTACCTTTTAGGATGGCATTTTTACGCATTTTTCTTCTCACGCTTTAGGGCCCCTAAAATGCCAGGTGAGTATAAATACCCCACATGTGACCCCATTTTGGAAAGAAGACACCCCAAGGTATTCCGTGAGGGGCATGGCGAGTTCATAGATTTTTTTTTTTGGCACAAGTTAGCTGAAATTGATTTTTTATTGTTTTTTCTCACAAGTCTCCCTTTCCGCTAACTTTTGACAAAAAGTTAAATTTTTCATGGACTCACTATGCCCGTCAGTGAATACTTTGGGGTGTCTTCTTCCCAAAATGGGGTCATTTGTGGAGTGTTTGTACTGTTCTGGCATTTTGGGTGGGGTGGGGCTAAATTGTGAACAGCCCTGTAAAACCTAAAGGTACTCGTTGGAATTTGGGCCCCTTTGCGCACCCAGGCTGCAAAAAAGTGGCACATGTGGTATCGCCGTACTCAGGAGAAGTAGGGCAATGTGTTTTGGGGTGTATTTTTACATATACCCATGTTGGGTGAGAGAAATATCTCTGTAAATTGACAACTTTGTATAAAAAAATTTAAAAAGTTGTCGTTTACAGCGATATTTCTCACATGCAGCATGGGTATATGTAAAAATACACCCCAAAACACATTGCCCTACTTCTCCTGAGTACGGCGATACCACATGTGTGACACTTTTTTGCAGCCAAGATGCGCAAAGGGGCCCAAATTCCCATGAGTACCTTTAGGATTTCACAGGGCATTTTTACGCATTTGGATTCTCACGCTTTAGGACTCCTAAAATGCCAGGGCAGTATAAATACCCCAGAAGTGACCCCATTTTGGAAAGAAGACATCCCAAGGTATTCCGTGAGGGGCATGGCGAGTTCACAGAAAAAAAAAATAATTGGCACAAGTTAGCGGAAATTGATATTTTTTTTTTTCAAAGTCTCATATTCCACTAACTTGTGACAAAAAATAAAATTTTACATGAACTCACCATACACCTCACGGAATACCTTGGGGTGTCTTCTTTCTAAAATGGGGTCACATGTGAGGTGTTTGTACTGTCCTGGCATTTGAGGGTCTCCGCAATCATTACACGTACTGCCAGCATTAGGAGTTTCTGCGATTCTCCTTATATTGAGCATACGGGTAATGAGATTTTTTTTTTCCGTTCAGCCTCTGGGCTGAAAAAAAAATAAAAATAAACGGCACAGATTTTTTCATTCGCATCGATCAATCTGGATGAAAAAATCTCTGCCAAAATCAGTGGGTGCGGTGCGGTGGGCTGGGCGCTAACTACCTAACAAGTAGCTAACTAACTGGCGGTGATAAGGGACCCTTATGCCCCATTCACACGTCCGCGATTCTGTTTGCGGAATGGAATTGCGGACCCATTCATTTCTATGGGGACAGACTTTGTCCCGCTCGGATCCGTAATTGCGGATCCGCACTTCCGGGGCTGCACTTCCGTTCCGCGAAAATATAGAACATGTCCTATTCTTGTCCGCAATTGCGGACAAGAAAAGGCATTTTCTATATAGTTCTGGCAATGTGCGGATCTGCAAAATGCGGAAAGCACATTGCCGGTGCGCGTGCGCGTTCACAGCAAATCTCGGCTCTCGCGAGATGACGCACGGATGCGTCCAGCCAGAGCAACAGGACCGCCGGCCGGACGCATCCGTGTGTTAGGCGGTCCTGAGGTGGTTAAGGACCAGGCCATTTTTTGCAAATCTGACATCTATCACTTTATGTGGTAATAACTTTAAAACACTTTTACTTATCAAGGCCATTCTGAGATTGTTTTCTCGTCACATATTTTTCTTCATGACAGTGCCAAAATTGAGTCAAACAATTTCATTTTTATTTATAAAAAAAATACCAAATTTGCCAAAAATTTGGAAAAAATTTGCAAATTTCTATTTCTCTACTTTTATAATAGATAATAATAACAACTCCAAAAATAGTTATTACTTTACATTCCCCATATGTCTACTTCATGTTTGGATCATTTTGTGAATGCCATTTTATTTTTTGGGGACATTAGAAGGCTTAGAAGTTTAGAAGCAAATCTTGAAATTTTTCAGAAAATTTCCAAAACCCACTTTTTAAGGACCAGTTCAGGTCTGAAGTCACTTTGTGAGGCTTACATAATAGAAACCACCCAAAAGTGACCCCATTTTAGAAACTACACCCTTCAAGGTATTCAAAACTGATTTTACAAACTTTGTTTCCATTTGAATCCATTTTTTCCAGTAACAAAGCAAGGGTTAACAGCCGAACAAAACTCAATATTTATTGCCCTGATTCTGTAGCTTACAGAAACCCCCCATATGTGGTTGTAAACTGCTGTATGGGCACACGGCAGGGCGCAAAAGGAAAGCAACGCCATGTGGTTTTTAAGAGGAAGTTGGACTGGGATAATTTTAAGTTGTCATGTCACATTTGAAACTACAGTATAAGGTGGCAGTTTTGTTGGTACTATTTTAGGGTACATATGATTTTTGGTTGCTCTATATTACACTTTTTGTGAGGCAAGGTAATAAAAAAAATAGCTGTTTTGGCACCGTTTTTATTTTTGTTATTTACAATGTTCATCTGACAGGTTGGATCGAGTGGTATTTTTATAGAGCAGGTTGTTACGGACGTGACAATACCAAATTTTGGTTGTTTGTTTCAGTTTTACATAATAAAGCATTTTTTTTTTAAATATATTTTTTTGTTTCTACTTATTTTGAAAGCCATAGTTTATTTTTATTTTTTGGCCACTGTCTTATGTAGGGGCTCATTTTTTTCGGTATGATATGACGGTTGGATTGGTACTATTTTAGGGTGCATATGACTTGGTATTACATTTTTTGTGATGTAAGGTGACAAAAAATTGTTTTTTTTTATGTTGTTCACCTGAGGGGTAGGTCATCTGATATTTTTATAGAGCAGGTTCTGACGGACGTGGCGATACATATTAGGTATACTTTTTTTTATTTGTTTCACTTTAGCACAATAATATTAGTTTTGAAGCAAAACAAAATAATCATATTTTAGTGATTCCACTTCATTCTTGAAGATCCAATGGGTCTGATGCCAATATAATACACTACAGTACACTATATAGTGCACTGTAGTGTATTATGACAGGCTGATCAGACTGCTGCTGCCTTTAGCAGAAGTCTGATCTTAGCCTTACCATGGCAAGCCAGAAGCCTGTAAGGTAGAGACAGGTGAGTTGATTTCAGCGGTCTGTCATTTATAATTTAAAAGTAAGTAGTTGCTGAGAACCAACATCACAATCATTGCAGACTGGGCCCGGAAAAGAGTCATGGCCACCTGAGAAGAGTCATGGTTATTCGTGAATTCCTGCTCTCCCTGCCCACCTTCTAATGACTGACAGTCTTCTACCTAGTTTTCTCCCTTTCTGTCTAGGAGAGAACTGCCAATCATCAGCAGATGGGCGGGAGAGCAGGAGATTAGGAATAACCATGAATCTTCTCAGGAAGATTTGACTCTTTTCAAGGCCTTGGCTGCAATGATTATGATGCTGGTTCTCAGCAATCACTTACTTTTAGCTTATGAGTGACACAACGCAGAAATCAACTTGTCTGTCACTATTTTATGTGGCCCTAAGTGAGGTTGGCATAAAGTTGATGGCAGGTTCCCTTTAAAGGACCCCCCTTGTCTAAGTTTACACCATCTATAGGGTTATTAAACCTGTCCCAGTGTTCTTATTCTCATCTCACTACCTGAGCGCTTGACCCTATCCCATCCCACCTCATTCCCAAGCTCCCCACCATGTTTATTCCTGCTCTAACCCATCCCTTCAACCTATTACTAACTATTGGTGTCTTCCCCTCTGGTTTTAAACATG
Source organism: Bufotes viridis (assembly GCA_033119425.1). Classification (NCBI taxonomy): domain Eukaryota; kingdom Metazoa; phylum Chordata; class Amphibia; order Anura; family Bufonidae; genus Bufotes; species Bufotes viridis. Next base: position 423,247,923 of record CM065589.1, read on the forward strand.
CCACCATCACACCCATCCTCAAAAAGCCTTCCCTTGACTCTTCTTCTTTGTCTAGTTATCGCCCCATATCACTTCTCCTATATGTCTCAAAGCTACTTGAACAACATGTCTACCTAGAACTGTCCTCTCACCTCTCCTCCTGCTCCCTCTTTGACCAGCTACAGTCTGGATTCCAACCCCTCCAATCGTCTGAAACTTCCATTGCCAAAATTAAAATACCTAAAATTATAATTAAAATAACGTTTTAATATTTTAATTTTATCTAGTGTCTGCAAAATGCATGCCAAAATTAAAAAGAAAATTCAATTTCCCCATTTGGATGTTCTTTTCCAACTCCAGTGTGGGTCATATGTGTCAAAAATAATTGTAAAAATAAATAGCCTTTTTCATTTTAAATTTCCACTTTGTCAATTACCGTATTTTCCGCTTTATAAGACGCACCTGATGATAAGACGCACCTAGGTTTTTGAGGAGGAAAATAAGAAAAAAAATTTTTGAACCAAAAGGTGTGCTTTTGGTGGGTTTTGAACTAATGGTGGTCTGTGGATGACACTTTTATGGGGGATCTGTGGAGGACACACTGTTATGGGGGGATCTGTGGATGATGCACTGTTATGGGGGATCTGTGGATGACGCACTGTTATGGGGGGATCTGTGGATGACGCACTGTTATGGGGGATCTGTGGATGACACACTGTTATGGGAGATCTGTGGCTGACACTGATGGGGATCTGTGGCTGACACTTTGGGGGATCTGTGGCTGACACTTTGGGGGATCTGTGGCTGACACTTTGGGGGATCTATGGCTGACACTTTGGGGGATCTGTGGCTGACACTTTGGGGGATCTGTGGCTGACACTTTGAGGGATTTGTTGCGTTTGAGGGATTTGTTGCGGACACTTTGGGGGATCTGTGGCTGACACTTTGGGGGATCTGTGGCTGACACTTTGGGGGATCTGTGGCTGACACTTTGGGGGATCTGTGCAGGACACTTTGGGGTATCTGTGGAGGAAACTTATGGGGATCTGTAGATGACACTTATGGGGATCTGTGGATGACACTTATGGGGATCTGTGGATGACATAAGTGTCATCCACAGATCCCCCAAAGTGTCCTCCGCAGATCCCCCGATAGAAGTGTGGAGAGAGGAGGCGGGGAAACTCATGCAGTGCTCCGGTGCAGTGCTTCTACTCTAAAACACCGGGCCCCGCCGCAACTGTTAAATACTATATTGCCAATCACGCTTACCTAACTACTACTATAATCGCATAATCGCACATACATACATCATAGTACTGCACACAGCGCAGACCGGAGCTCCCTCGGTCATGCGCCGCCTGTCCTTCCTGCCGCAGCTCCCTCCTCATGCGCCGCCTGCCTGTTCATTCATAAAGTGAGCGGGGCAGGCGGTGCATGAGGAGGAAGCTGCGGCAGGCGGGACAGGCGGCACATGACCGAGGGAGCTGCGGTCTGCGCCGTGTACAGTGGTATGATGTATGGATGTGCGATTATGCGATTATGGTAGTAGTTAGGTAAGTTAAGTAAGCATGATTGGCAATATAGTATTTAACAGTTGCGGCGGGGCTCGGTGTTTTAGAGTAAAAGCACTGCACCAGGCCCCGCCATGAGTTTCCCCGCCTCCTCCCTCCCTACTGATACTTCGCTGGCTGCGCTGCGCAGCATAGCGGCCAGCGAAGTGTCAGTATTCGTTTTATAAGACGCACTGTCATTTTCCCCCCACTTTGGGGGAAAAAAAGTGCGTCTTATAAAGCGAAAAATATGGTAATTCTCCTCTTCAAATAGTGGGTTCTTCATGTCAAAATCAAAAATTAAATGAAAACACCATGTAGAAGCTGAAAATGGTAGATTGAGATTTCAATTTCATCTCTTGCAGGCATTTTCCCTGCCAAAAGTCAAATGAAAAACAAAGCCCATCTGAATTTTCATTTTAAAGTGGTTGTCCAAGTTATATTTATATAAGGCTATCAGATTGGTGGGAACTGACAGCCGGCACCCCTGCCGATCAGCTGTTTTTAAGAGAAGACGCGCGCCATGTTTGCTGTCTCCTCTTCATTGTTTACCTGCTCGCCGTCGCATCTACAGCAGTGAGCAGGTATAATTACAACCAAGCCATCCCATTCATTTCAATGGGACGGATTGCTCTCAGCAATCAGCACAGTGATGCCAAGGATGCTCCGCATTTCTGCAAGTTATGCACCCTGATTTTTGGTCACACAGACACAATGATGGACATTTACTAATTATCTTATGCCACTATACTGATGTAAAAAAGTCACCGATTATGGCGCATGACATGTGTACCATAATTTGCGACATTTTTAAGCTTCTTGGCACTTTTCTGGAGCAACGTCCACCACGTCCTCACTCAAGTATGGCAGAGCGGATTAACCCCATAGATGCTGCGGGTGATTAGGCACCATGACATCTAAGGGGTTAACAGGGCAGCATAGTTGATGATGTAATCATAATCCTAGTATAATTCACTCCTCAAAAAGAGGGCACCATCTATTAGACTCATAATCTTATCCTGTGCATTCAGCACAGTACTAAGATTTCACTGTCACAGCGCCATCTATTGGAATGATAAACCTGATCCTGTGTTAGCTGTGAAATGTGGAGAAGCACAGCACCCTCTAGTGAACATACAGAGTCACTGTCTGTTCAGTCAGGAATTAAATAACATTTTGCATGCTGCACCACGCCCACTTCTGCTCATTTACATGAATCTGAATGTTAGTACAACGTTAAAATGAAAATTCAGATGGGCTTTCTTTTTAATTTGACTTTTGGCAGGGAAAATTCCTTCAAGAGATAAAATAGAAATCTCCATCTACAATTTTCAGCTTCTACTTGGTGTTTTCATTTGATTTATGATTTTTACAGGAAAAACCCACTATAGGAAGCTTCGTACGCGCTTTCCTGCACTGTTGCAGGCGGCGACAGCTCCATTTGCACCGTGTAGGGGCTGCACGTGTCCTGTTTCTTTAAGAGCCTGTACACGCCGCTGACTCCGCCTCCTCTCCAATCCCTGCCAGGCACCACCTATATAAGGGTTCTTTCATTTCCCTTCCTGTAATGCCTGAGCAATATTGTTGTTTCTACAGTGAAGGTTTCTGCTCACTGTTCCTAAATTGTTTCCGACCATTGCCTGAATCCGGACCTAGTCTCTGTATGATCCTCCTGTACCTCGCTGCTCTCAAGTGTACGATTTGGGCTGTCTACCACGCCTCTGTCTGCTGTTAAGCTCATCACACCCGCTGCATCTGAGCGATTCAGCTCTCCTGTTCTGACAGCCCAAGCTCTGCTTAATCACCAACTCAGCTCTGCTTCATCCGACTGCTGCTGTGCATCCTTCATCCAGCGACAGCTCGCTCCACCTGCCTTTATCCTCGGTGCTTGCATCAGGGCGTTCTGGTCGGCCCTGCCAGCTGCCACTTAACCAGGATCACTCTTGCGGTAGTGACCTGGTGTCTCCCCTGCAGCTAAGACCAGCTTCCGCATCCTGGAGCGGGATAAAGGGTAAAGACCAGGTGGACACTAAGATTCCGCTCCCAAGTTTGTCCCAAAGTCAAACCGGTAAGTGGCACAGCGGGTCCACACCCGTTGAAGCGTTACATTTATCATCTTTCCCCTATCTCACAAACCCCCCCTCAACAGACCTATCTATTGTGGTCAATGGCTGCACACTCTCCCCGGTCAACCGCGTCCGTTGCCTTGGGGTAACCTTTGAGTCTGCCCTCTCATTCAGACCGCACATCCAAGCCTTTTCCACCACCTGCCTCCTCCAACTCAAAAATATTTCTCGAATACACGCATTCCTCAACCAGGAGTCTGCAAAAATGTTTGTACATGCTCTCATCATCTCCCGCCTAGACTACTACAACATTCTCCTCTGTGGCCTCCCATCTAGCACCCTTGCACACGTCCATCCTATCCTCCACTCTGCTGCCCTACTAATTCACTTCTCCCCCTATTACTTTTCTGTCTTTTCTGTGCCAATCCCTTCACTGGCTTCCCATTGCCCAGCGAATTCAGTTTAAAATATTGATAACTACATATAAGGCCGTCTACAATCTGTCCCCTCCTTTATCCCCACACGTAATCTCCAACCTCCTTCTCTCCTTTTCTCTTATCACCTTTTCCCACAATTGCCTCCAAGATTTCTCCTGTGCATCCCCCATACTTTGGAACTCTCCACCCCAACATAAGAGACTCTCACCTGCAGTGTAACCCTTCAAAAAGAAACCTCCTCCATCACGGACCATGTGATTGGACCATGTGATGTGACGTCATCACAGGTCCTTTAGACTGCAGCTAATGCTTGAAGAGAGATCGCCAACGCCGCGATCAAGTGGCTAAGGTGAGTTAAGTTTTTTTTATTTTTAACCCCTTAATCCACATTCTACAAAGCATTCTTTATTGAGAATGCTATTATTTTCCCTTATAACCATGTTATAAGGGAAAAAAATAAAATCTCCAGAATACTCAACCCGAAACCGGACTTCAGTGATGAAGTTCGGGTCTGGGTACCAAACATGGCGATTTTTCCCACGCGCGTGCAAAACGCATTACAAAAGTTTGCACACGCGCGGAAAAATCTCGTATTTTCCCGCAACGCACCTGCATCCTATCCGGGCGTCAAACATGACGCCCGTGTGAACCCAGCCTAAGGTAGTGGGAAAAGATGTGACAGTCCCCTGAGAGCTGTCTTTTGGGGATGCATTTAGATGGAATTGCCAAGAAGACAAATACTTTGATTTAACATCTTTATGCGGCTAGTAAAGTGCATCTTGCAAAAAACGGGAAGAGCTCTGCGGTTGAAATACAAAAAGTGATAGAAAGAATAAACTTCATCAAATGTGGAGAAAGATTAGATGCCATTAGTTTTGATAAAATGTGTAAATTTGAGGCAATATGGGAAAGGTGGGATGTATTTTTAGAATGTAGACGAGGTTTAGTATCGGAAGGACAGAGGAAGTGAGAGTTGTTGTTTTTTACTTTTTGGGGGAGGGATGCACCATTCTTTTAATATATTTGTCTTGAAAATGAAGTGCAGATTTGTTATATTTGATTTGAAAATCATTTTTTTTTTAAATTAAGCACATCCTAATTAGAGATGAGCGAACTTCTATTTTTAGTTCGGCGTCCAAAGTTCGGGTTCGGGTTATCGTAGCATCCCGTTATGGATTCCGCTACCACGGACCATAACGGCATTTGGAATCCATAAGGGGCTGCTTCAATGAACCCGAACCGTGGACAACCCTAAGGACCTGGGGTGACGTCATCGTCATGTGATCAGTGCAGGGGGCGTGGCTCAGCACTGGATTGGATAAGAGGTGATCCAGTGCTGAGCCACGCCCCCTGCACTGATCACATCGGTGAGGTCACCCCAGGTCCTTAGGGTTGTCCACGGTTCGGGTTCAATGAAGCAGCCCCTTATGGATTCCAAATGCCGTTATGGTCCGCGGTAGCGGAATCCATAACGGGATGCTACGATAACCCAAACTTTGGACGGCGAACTAAAAATAGAAGTTCGCTCATCTCTAAATCCTAATGTGGGAAGCCAAGCAGAGTTGAGCCGTGTTCTAGGCTGGATGGAAGACCTATGTCTCCATTCACCAGGTGCTTTGCTTGAGAAAGTAAGATTGCAGTTGCAGTTCTAAGGCTGCATTCACACGAGCGTGATTTCCGCGCGGGTGCAATGCGTGATGTGAACGCATTGCACCCGCACTGAATCCTGACCCATTCATTTCAATGGGTCTGTGTACATGAGCGTTTTTTTTCACGCATCACTTCTGCAACGCGTGTAAATCGCAGCATGCTCTATATTCTGCGTTTTTCACGCATCCGCAGCCCCATAGAAGTGAATGGGGCTGCGTTAAAAACGCATTGCATCCGCAAGCAAGTGCGGGTGCGTTGCGTTTTTCACTGATGGTTGCTAGGAGATGTTGTTTGTAAACCTTCAGTTTTTTATCACGCGCGTGAAAAACGCATCAAAACGCATTGCACCCGCGCGGAAAAAACTGAACAACTGAACGCAATCGCAGGCAAAACTGAATGGCTTTGCCTGTGAAAACGCTCAGTTTTCACTGAACGCATCCGCAACGCATCCGCAACGCATCCGGACACGCTCGTGTGAACCCAGCCTAAAGGGCTAGAAAGTAATCTGATCATTTTTTTTCTGTGCAAGTGTATTCCTCATCAGATCTTTCTTCTGTATAAAATGAATCATCTATTGAGGTGAATGTTCATGCCCTTGTTGTGGAGTGCAAAAATACACAGCTTTCATGCCTGAAATGTACAACTTAGCCTACATGCACACGGCAGTGTTTTTTTTGCGGCCTCCGTTCCGTTTTTTTTGCCGATCCGATGGTTTCCCATTTATTTCTATGGATCCGTTAAAAATGCGGATGCCTCTTCCGTTCACTGTCCGCGTCCGCTGTCCGCATTTCACGTCCGCAAAAAAAATATGGTATGTCCTATTCTTGTCCGCAAAAAACGGTTTGCGGGCCCATAGAAGTCAATGGGTCGGCAAAAAATGCGGATGACCAACGGAAGCCATCCGTTTGTCATCCGAATCCGTTTTTTTTGCGGATGGTTGCTTGTAAACCAGGGCACTTGTACAGGTACTTTAAGAAACTGGTTCAAGCCTTCCGGGTTTTTTTGCGGATCCGCAAAAAAAAACGCAAGACACACGGAAACACAACCTACAAAATTTGCGGACACATGGAAAGGATGTGGATGTGAAAAAAAAAGTAAGACGGATCCGCGATTTGCGGACAGCAAAAAACAACTGTCGTGTGCATGTAGCCTTAGGCTACTTTCACACCAGCGTTTTTCCCGGATCCGTCATGCATCAGCAAAAACGCTTCCGTCATAATAATACAACCGTCTGTATCCATTATGAACGGATCCGGTTGTATTATCTCTAAAATAGTCATGCAAGCAGCGTTGTTCTGTCTGCGATGTGGTGCGGAGTGGAAAGGGAAAGAGCAGGTATATAATTTGCAGAACAGCACATTCGTGTGCTGTCCACATTTTTTGAGGCCGCACAAAAATCAAATGAATGGGTCTCGATGTGATCCGCAGAAAATGCGGATCAGATGATGAGCCAAAATATGGTTATGTGCCGATAAATGTGCTCGCTCTAGTTGTAGAGTGGAAAAAGTACAAAGCATCAGACCGAGTACAAAGCATCAGAACGAGTCAAAGTGATGGCCATTTATTAATATATTGGCTTTTGAACGTTTGTATAATATCTCAATCCACCTAATGAATTTTGGACCGAAGCCAAAGCTCCTCAACACGGCCAGCAGAAATGGCCATTGGATCGAGTCAAAAGCCTTAGCAGTGTCCAGAGAGGCCATAGCCCAGTGTTTACCCTCAGCCGCTCCTATAAGCGCAATCACCTGCGCCCTCCTAATATTGTCGGATGTTGATCTACCCGGTATGAAACCAGATTGATCCCTGTGAACCACCGCAGCGACCACCTTATTCAGGCGATTAGCCAGAATTCTAGTAAGTATTTTATAATCCAGATTTAAGAGAGAAATTGGACGGTATGATCCACATTCCATCGGATCTTTGTCGGCCTTTAGGATCACCACTATCGTGGCGTCATACAAGGAGTCCGGCAAACATCCATGGGAATGAGCGGTCGCATATAGTTTGTGAAGCTGCGGGCCCAGTATGTCAACATATTTGGAGTAGACCTCTATCGGGATGCCGTCCGGGCCTGGTGCTTTCCCAGCTGGGAGGTCCCTGATCGCTTGCTTGATCTCCGCCAGTGTGATATTCTCATCCAAGAGGCCTCTATCCAGGTCCCCCAGCTGAGGATGGGATACCTCGAGGAGGTAATCCTCGAGCTCATGCACGGTGTAGTTCACAACCAAGTCATAGAGATCTGTATAGAAGCTCCCAAAGCACGATAGGATACCATCTACCGACTCCACTACTAGCCTATTAACATAACGTATACGGATCACCGGGGGGGGACATGCTATTACTACGCGCGACGTGTGCAAGCAGCTTGCTAGCTTGATTGCCCATATCGAATGCCTGTTTGAGGAAGAATAATTTGCGCTTGCTTTTTTCTGTCAAGTGTATCATGTATTATCTGCCTCTATTCAGCCATTCTATTCTATTCTTCTCAGTCGGGGCTGTTGTAAAGACCCTCTATGCCTCCTTGCATTTAGTATGGAGCTCTACCTCTCTGCACTGCGTATCTTTCTTGATGTAGGATATAGATGACTTAAGACATCCTCTCAAGTACACTTTCATCGTCTCCCAGAGCAACAGACCATCTGACGTGTCATCGTGCACCTCCAGGAACATTGCCAACTGATCTGGAATCCTGTAATTCACTGTTAGAAGAGATAACCAGAAGGGATGGATGCGCATTGCCTCCCTGTCTGGCAATTTTAGCTCTGCCAGCACCAGAGCATGATCCAAGGGTCCCTGAGGTCCATATCCCACATCAACAAGATCAGTGTACACCGAGGCACTCCCTAAAATATAGTCTATTCTGGATAAAGCCCCTTTAGCCGGAGTAAAGCATGAGTATTCCTGCAACGGGTATCTAATCCACCACATATCCAACCATCCCATTTCCACAGCTATTCTGGAGAAAACCGTGTCAGAAGGGCAACTCCGATTCCCTCCACCATCCCCGCGGAATCTATCCAGCTCGTCATGCATCACCAGATTGAAATCACCCATGCAGAGCAGTCTAACATTAGGATATTGCGCTACAAAGCCTATCACAGTTTGTAGAAGGGAAGTAATGGCTTGGGGTGGGTTATAAACATTAATCACAACATAAGGGACACAATTGATGTATACAAGTAAGAATATATATTGCCCTTCTAAGTCCACCTCTCACCTGAGGCTCCTGTGAACCAATAGAGCAACCCCTTTAGAGTGTGAAATGCCGTATGCATTAACTAGATATTGAACCCAAGGCTTTTTTAGCCTGTTCCCAGTCTCTGGCGTGAGATGGGTTTCCTGCAAGCCTACAATGTGTGGGCTAAAGGAACGGATGTGGGTAAACACAGCTACCCTTTTCTTAGGATCCCCTATGCCTCTCAAGTTCCATAACAAGATCTTCAGTGAGGCCATTTATGCTCTATCGCTATTCCTATAGGATATATTCCTACCCTATCCACATGAGGAGGGCAAGCTAAACTCTGAATCCGATGCCCTAATGCCCCTCCATCTAGCGCTTAAAGGGTTTCTGTCACCAGATTTAACCCAAGTAAGCTAGCTGACATTAGCGATGTGCTAATGTCAGCTAAACCTAACTAGCCTATTCCTACTTTTTTCAGTGCCCCCGTTACGTGGTGAGGAAGCTGGCAGCCGGCGAGCGCCTTTCCCTCACCGCCCCTGCGCTGAATTCAGAACAGCGTGAGATTTCATCCGAGCACAGGGCTGGCAGAAGGATGCGAGCGCTGCCTGGCCCTGTCAATCAGGACATGGAGGGAGGCGACAAAGGTGGGAGAACGGTGCCTCTAGGAGCAGGAACAAAGCTCCCCCTGCTCCTAGAGGCTAATTAGCATATTATAAAAGTTAGATTTTTAGCGTAACGGGGGCACTGAGAAAAGTAGGAATAGGCTAGTTAGGTTTAGCTGACATTCGCACATCGCTAATGTCAGCTAGCTTAATAGGGTTAAATCTGCTGACAGAAACCCTTTAAAAGACATGAGCCCACACCTGAGTAAAACAATAACAAAAATAACACATCATAAAGCAAATAGATAACGAAGTGAGTGAGTAATTGTCGGAATCTGATCCGTCAAACGCGCGTTCGTGAATCTGGAGACCAATAGAAAAAGGCATATCTACACCTTAACGCGCGTTTTACGCGCGTTCCCATTGAAGTCTATGGGAGGAAAAGCGCGACAAACGCCCAAAAAAACGCTCCTGAACGAGCTTATGCGTTTGGCGTTTTACAGCGCGTTTTACGGTCGTGTTCAAGAGGCCTAAGTGTGTATACATAGCTGTCAGTCACTAATAGCTGTGCAAAGGAAGGTGCTACAAGTAATTGATAATATTCTCTGCGTAAGTGTGTATACAGAGATAGCTGTCAGTCACTGATAGCTGTACACAGGGGAGGTGTTATTAGTGATTGATAATATTCTCTGTGTAAGTGTGTATATAGAAATAGCTGTCAGTCACTGATAGTTGTACACAGGGGATGTGTTATCAGTGATTCTCTGTGTAAGGCCTCATGCACATGGCCGTATGTGTTTTGCGGTCCGCAAATTGCGGATCTGCAAAAATAACATGATGTCCGTGTGGCATCAGTTTTTTTGCGGATCTGTTATTTTTGCGGATCCATTGTAATAATGCCTATCCTTGTCCGCAAACTAGAAAAAAATAGGACATGCTCTATTTTTTTTTGCGGGGCTACGGAACGGACATACTGATGCGGATAGCACATGGTGTGCATTTTTTATATTCTCTGTGTAAGTGTGTATACAGAGATATCTAACTCACTGATACACAGGTATACACAGGGGAGGTGTTATCAGAGATTGATAACATTCTCTGTGTAAATGTGTATACATAGATAGCTGTCAGTCACTGATAGTTGTACACAGGGGAGGCATTATCAGTAATTGATAACATTCGCTGTGTAAGTGTGTATACAGAGATAGCTGTCAGTCACTGATACCTGTACACAGGGGAGGTGTTATCAGTGATTGATGGTATTCTCTGTGTAAGTGTGTATACAGAGATAGCTGTCAGTCACTGATAGTTGTACACAGGGGAGGTGTTATCAGTGATTGTATACATAGTGTGTATACATAGATAGCTGTCAGTCACTGATACCTGTACACAGGGGAGGTGTTATCAGTGATTGTATACATAGTGTGTATACAGAGATAGCTGTCAGTCACTGATACCTGTACACAGGGGAGGTGTTATCAGTGACTGATAGTATTCTCTGTGTAAGTGTGTATACAGAGATAGCTGTCAGTCACTGATAGTTGTACACAGGGGAGGTGTTATCAGTGATTGATAGTATTCTCTGTGTAAGTGTGTATACAGAGATAGCTGTCAGTCACTGATAGTTTTACACAGGGGAGGTGTTATCAGTGATTGATAGTATTCTCTGTGTAAGTGTGTATACATAGATAACTGTCAGTCACTGACAACTGTACATGGGGGAGGTGTTATCAGTGATTGATAGTATTCTCTGTGTAAGTGTGTATACAGAGATAGCTGTCAGTCACTGATAGTTGTACACAGGGGAGGTGTTATCAGTGATTGATAGTATTCTCTGTGTAAGTGTGTATACAGAGATAGCGGTCAGTCACTGATAGCTGCGCACAAGGGAGGTGTTATCAGTGAGTGTATACATAGTGTGTATACATAGATAGCTGTCAGTTACTGATAGTTGTATACAGGGGAGGTGTTTTCAGAGACTGATAGCATTTTCTGTTTGTATATAGCCGTCAGTCACCAATAAGGTGTCCCCTGTGTACAACTGCACAAAAAAAAATGTATAAATTATGCATTTTGCTGAATCTTTTCCCAGAAACCTATGTATCAATCTGCTTATCTCCTTCTCTATACCATTGCGAGCGTAATCAGCTCTACCGATGTGATGATGGGGCCAAATTAAGGGTTAAATCGGGTGGCTCAGAAAAGAAATCATCACAGAGACAGGGAGTTGGGTTCTCCATAAAATGAGCTTCAGTTTAATTTTAACATATGTGTGTATGTATATATATATATATATATATATATATATATATATATATATACACACATATATACACCAACAGCATATCATAATGGCTTTAGGCCAAAAAGGAGTGAAAATATTACAAAAGTTCTCACAGAAGTGACGACAAGATATTCGGCCTTCAGTTTAGAACATTCCAATCTAAGCATAATGTAAAAATGTAAACGTCAGCATGAGAATAATTGAAAGTATAAGAAATAAGGAGGAAGGGAAGAGCCCACTGTGAGGAGACAGGAACAAAATGGAATAGGTATGATTTCCTTCACAAAATGCGGCCTGCAGACTATTGTTCTCCTTAAATGCCTCTATATTGCACTCCTGCACACAATTGCATTGTAACCCACATGCGGTTCTTGAACTGTATGGCCCCTTTCACACGGGCGAGTTTTCCGCGCGGGTGCAATGCGTGAGGAGGACGCATTGCACCCGCACTGAATCCTGACCCATTCAGTTCTATGGGGCTGTGCACATGAGCGGTGATTTTCACGCATCACTTTTGCGTTGCGTGAAAATCGCAGCATGTTCTATATTCTGCGATTTTCACGCAACGCAGGCCCCATAGAAGTGAATGGGGATGCGGGAAAATCGCAAGCATCCGCAATCATGTGCGGATGCGTTGCGATTTTCCCGCATGGTTGCTAGGATACGATCGGGATGGGGACCCGATCGTTATTATTTCCTTTATAACATAGTTATAAGGGAAAATAATCGCATTCTAATTACAGAATGCAATGTTCCCGGGCTTGAAAGGGTTAAAAATAATAAAGAGTTAACTTACCTTCTCCCATTGTACGCGCAGAGCCCCAGAGCGTCGTCTCTCTTGATAGTTTGGCTGCTTGAGGACCTGTGGTGGCGTCACAGGGTCACATGGTCAATCATAGAAGCATTTGAGTGGACCATGTGACCCATGTGATCCTGTGACATCACGGCAGGTCCTTCATCGAACAACAGATGTTCGATGAAGGACCTGCCGTGATGTCACAGGATCACATGGGTCACATGGTCCACTCAAATGCTTCTATGATTGGACCATGTGACCCTGTGACGTCACCACAGGTCCTCAAGCAGCCAAACTATCAAGAGAGACGACGTTCTGAGGCTCTGCGCTGCAATGGGAGAAGGTAGTTAACTCTTTATTATTTTTAACCCTTTCAAGCCGGGAACATTGCATTCTGTAATTAGAATGCGATTATTTTCCTTATAACTATGTTATAAAGGAAAATAATTACACATACAGAATACTCATCCCGAAACCAGACTTCAGTGATGAAGTCTGACTTCGGGTCTGGGTACCAAGCATGCGGATTTTTTCACGCGCGTGCTCAACGCACTACAAACGTTAGCACACGCGCGGAAAAATGGCGGCGATTCCCGCAACGCACCCGCATCTTATCCGGGCGTCAAACATGACGCCCGTGTGCAAGAGGCCTATGTGTGCTTATTTGGGATGCTGGTGTTGGTTAATTAGGATCTTACGCAAGCAAAATACAAGTCAGATTTTTGTTCCGCATTTCGCCATCAAGAAGAAGAACAAACACATGGTGAAGGAACAAGGAAAACATTACCAAAAGGAATGTTTGCACATGTTTTTTCCATGTTCCTCCTGTAAGGACCCATATCCTATTAAAAATATGAGATAGAAGGCTCAGCTTATGGAAATGCTTGAAGTGATGCTCTTGGCTAGAACCATCTCCCCAAGTGGAGGTGCCCACCTCTGGCCCAGAGTCTCACCTGATCAGGGAATCCACAGGTGCGTCTTACTATGAGCAGATGTCGGCCAGTGGTTGTAATGAGCCACCTTAGTCTGTATAGGGAATGACTACTAGGGCAGAGTCAATGCCAAACATATGCAAATGAATAGGCAGTTTCATATGCCGTATGTCTGGGACATACTTGCATCTGAACATTTTAAATGCTCCCTCAAAACGTAGTGAAATTTGTTCCATAACAGGCGATACCAAAACGAGTAGCCTGACGGAGAAATCCTTTCATTAGGGTCCTTACACACTTTAATTTGGCACTGGTGTTTCTTAAGAAAAAAATCACAAATATCAATGGTCTTTTTGGCATTTTTTGCAAACAGTGTCTTACCATTAGGGTTTTTTTTAAAGGTGTTTTTTCACTATAGAGAAGGTGATATCAAAATGCCTGGAAAAACGGCAAGAGTTACAGCATGCTGTTTTAATGAAAGGAAGCCAGAAAGACCCCCACGCACGCATGCCTGATCTGCCGCTCCATGAGTTATGGGGTTCCCATTCTTGTGACCAGCGGTTGGACTCCCACCAATCGAATAGTTATCCCCGTCCTGTGGATAGGGGATAACTTTACATAACCGGAATACCTTTTCTTTATTCACACAGTAAAACCGTTTGATTCACATAAAAATATTCTCATCATGTACCAGTTATGGTAGGCCGTGTTCATATCACATTTTTGTCCCCTGTTTAACATATACGTTGGGCAAACAGGATGCAAAAGTATAGCACGATAGACTTTTCACTCTGCAGAATCTAGCAAAAAAGCATATACATTAAAAGGCTTTTTTTAATTTTTTTTTACAATGGAACATGGTGACAAATGCCACTTTATGGCATCTGCCTGAGATATACAATTAACGTATACGTCATGTGTATATGCTAAAACAAAGGTTAGATAGCCCTAATGTAGCCCCCCAAACAACTTTGCAATTTACTTGCATTTTCAATTCTGCCCCGTTCGCTCTCTGTGAATTGTAGTCACGTGAGGGACCAGCCAGCTTCACTCCATAACATCTGCTGCACAGAGTAGTCGGGTCCTAAGATGCACAGTGCTGAGGTTGACGGAACGTCATCAGCACTGCTTCAACGCCCCTCCCCGGACCACTGTTACCTACTGTTCCCCATTCCTCCCGGTCAACCTTCATTCTTTTATGCTCTGCTACTCCCCGTTATCGTGACAATTTGCCTGAAAAGCAACTACGGGCTCTCATCTCCCTGCCCATTTGGCTCGCCGCTACACCCACAGCCTCCCCTGTCTCTGTGATGTCACAACTGCACCCAGCACCAGAATCTCCATATACACTATACGTTCTCTACTGCCTAATCGTATTGGTGAAGCAGGGAGAACCGTCCTCTCTATGCTTCACCATTGCTCTCAGCTGCCTGTACACCCCAGCAGCATGATGTACTGTCACTCATCGCGCTGCTGGTCTGTGTTGGAGGAGCAGCAAAATCAGATGCACGATCCTCCGACACAGACCGACAGCGAGATGTGAGTCACAGCTGTCGGAGAAGATTCATGGTTATTCATGACTTCCAGCTCCCTCTGACCACCTGCAGATGATTGACAGTTATATCCTTAGTTTCATCCCTGTTTGCATAGACACATAGCTGTGGTTCACATGAATGAGCCCTTCTCAACATGCGCTGTACTCTTACAGCGGGAAGTGACTTCCAGTACACCACAGTAATAGTATCGCAAGCTGATCGGGCGGGCGCAGGAGACCCCTGACTAATGTAATATTAACTGTTCAATGCAGCACAAATTGTACTGCATTGAAACAGGGATCTGACCCTCAAAAGTTGAAGTCTCATAGCGAGACAAAAATAAAAAGTAAAAAAAAAGTGTTTTATAAAAATTAATACAAGTTTCAAGTTAAAAAAAAGTGCCCCTTTCAAGCCATTTTCAATAAAAAAAAAAAATAACGTCCGGCTCTAGAAAAATATCACATAATCCAAGACCGGTGTTGATCAGCTGTTTGAGAAGGCACCAGTGCTCCTGTGAGTGCCACTGCCTTCTTCCTGCTCACCAAGCACAATGCCGTATATTGTATAGCAGCTGTGCTTGGTATCGCAGCTTCAAGTACAGCTTTCATTATTGAAGCAGTCATCAGCATGCGGAAGGCACGGGGAGGTGAGGGCAGCGCTGCACTAGCTGTACTCACCCTCCCTGGTCTTCTTCCACATCCTACTGTGCAATGTATCCTGACTGCGCACCGCATCAGGACATAGTGCACGCTGTGCGATGTCAGATCACAGTGCAGCACGGGCCAGAAGAAGCAGTGGGGAAAGCCGTGAGTCCTGGATCTTAAGTGCCGTCCGGTGCAAGCGAGGCAAGTTTATTAATTTATCTCCAACATCTGATCTGAGGCTGATGGGAGCCGATCTGAGGCGGGGGGCTCCAATCTGAGGCTGATTAGGGGTCTGATCTGAGTCTGATGGGGGCTGGAGGGTTTGATCTGAGGATGATGGAGGCTGGGGTCTGATTTGAGGCGAGGGGGGGGGGGTTTATCTGAGACTGATGATGGTTGGAGGGGGGGGGTCTGATCTGATGCTGATGAAGGCTGGGGGAGTCTGATGGAGGTTGGGAGGGGGTCCGATCTGAGGCTGATGGAGGTTGAGGGTCTGATTTGAGGCTGATGGAGCTTGGGTCTTTGCTTTGGGGTCTGATGAAAAATGGGGGTCTGATCTGAGGTCTGAAGAAGAATGGGGATCTGATTTGGGAGTCTGCTCTTTTTTTTCTTCTTATTTTATTCCTCCAAATCCTAGGTACGTCTTATAGTCTGAAAAATAAGGTAATATGGCGTAATATACCCTTTAAATATTATATCTACGGAAACATGATGTTTCAGCGGATATACGTTTCTGGATCCAATCCAAAGTTTTGAAGTCAGGGGAGAAACTTTTATATACAGGTATCAGTGAGCTGGCTGCCTTTTTACCCCTTAAATGTGCAGTGATGGAAGATATCTATGAATCACTGCATGGTCAGGAAAAGCTTGTTGCTCAAGGCACCCAATTACCCTTAGAACCCGAAGTTCAGCATAAGGCCTTATTCACACAGTCAGTGTTTGATCAGTGATTGTGAGCCAAAACCAGAAGAGGCTACACAGAGGTGAGGTATAAGGAAAAAACTGCACCTGTTCTGTGTTTAGATCTGCTTCTGTATCACAATCACTGATGCAAATCACTGACTGAACACTGACTGTGTGAATAAGGACTTACTGTTAGAAAGACAGTCCCCATGCTCTTACCTTTCATCCTCCATCTCCTCCACAGTTTGTCAACGCTGCCCAACCATGTAAAGACATGTACTCATCACACGATCTGCTGCCCAGAAATGATGGTTTATGTGCTGCATGACAGATCATTTCACCTGATGAACAAGCGTTTTAAATGTTCATCGGGTGTTCAGCAGCACATTTACAAGGGCAGATTATCAGGAAACGAGAGTTTGTAGTAACATTGTTCCTGATAATCTGCCCGACGATTGTGCAGTGCCAGACTACCTTACCTGCAGATTACCCGCAATATATAAATATAGATTAGGCAAATCTCATGTAAACTTTGGGGGAGATTTATCAAAACTGGCGCCGAGGAAAACTGGTTTAGTTGCTCATAGCAACCAATCAAACTGATCCTTTGATTTTCCAAAGGAGCACTGGAAAATGAAAGATGGAATCTGATTGGCTGCCATGGGCAACTAAACCAGTTTTCCTTTGTACCAATTTTGATAAAATCCATCTTTGCTTTTTTCTTCTGTGCAGAAATTCGCTTGCTGTGTGGATTTTGAAATTTGTAGCATGTCAATTGTTTGTGCGATTTCTGGTGTGGACTTCATCCCTTGCAATGCAAGGACGATATCTGCAAAACCACATCAAATCCGCAACAAAAGCTGCAAGTAACATGTGGTTTTTAGTGTGGAAACGGACAGAAATCCCCACAAATTTTCAGTTTGTAAACCTGCACTCGTGTGTGGGTAGCCAAAATCCGCCATAAGCAGAGAAAAGGAAGGCAATCAGACATGAAAATAATCATTTTTATTTTTCCAACTAAATGACATGGTCTTGTAAAATGATAGGACTTTGTCATTGGTCTAGTTTTGTTTAAACTGAAGTGAAATCACCCATAGGAACCTGTACTATAAATGAGATATTAGAAGTAATCATTCTGTAAATTAAAAAAGGCACAAAGTCAAAAATGTAGGTCTTTTTATAAAACACAAAAAAAATCTCAATTAATTTCCGATATGCATTTCTTTAAAGGTATTTTCAGCCTTATAGCCTAACCTGTGCCCTTAAACATAAAATCCCCACCCACCTGCCAGTGGTGTCACCATTGCTCCATTACTGGCTGCTTACAGTCCCCGCGGGACCAGGAAACGGCTTGGTCCCGCAACTGCTAAGGCCAGTCACAGGCCTCAGTGGACTCAGTGACTTGATCGCTTTGACACAGCAGTGTTGTGCTATTCACTGCAGCCACAGAGGCCTTTGCCTGGCTGCAGCGGTCACGGAACAGGGAAGTGGACATGCGCGTAAGGTTTTTTATTTTTATGATCAGGGGCATAGGTTAAGACTCCAAGAGTTGTCGGCTCCAAAGCCAGACAACCATTTTAGCAGCTTTCATTTTGTATTCTGCTGTTGAAAAATGAAATCTGTGCTGTGATTGGTTGCCATGGGCAACAAAGAGTTTTTCTTTTAGACAGTTTCATAAATCTGCTTATTGGGTTCATGTATCAAAACTATCTCAGAGAAAAAGTGACATGAACTGTGATTGGTTGTTATGGACATTAAAGCCACTTTTTGTCTTTGGGTTTGATACCAGATCTATGCATGTGTACAGATATGATGAAAGTTTAAGCATTTTCAGGTAAAAATATTGTTCTGTGTGCATTTACATTAGATTTAAACTATGTTCTATTCCTGCTGATTTCTGGTGAAGAGGCTCATCCGTTACCAAATTCATGTCACATGATTTACAGACTCCAGCCGCCGTCAATGATGTGCGCATTACCAGTAACGTAAGCGGACTAAAAAGATAAGAAAAAAAAGAACATTCGTCTTAGAAGTAATACTATGCGAAGAAATATAAGAAAATGCAAAATCTAGGAAATATCAGTCTTTACAGAAACACATAACAATATTAGATGACTAATTCATATGTCTAAAAAAAATCTTTTGGGTCGACCCTTATATGGTCAATAAAGGCTAAGGGTACATTCACACGTTCAGGTTTCCTGATACAGTTTTGGAAGCCAAAAACCAGAAGTGGCCACCTTTGGCCAACCCCCCTACTGGACAGACCTGCAGGGAAGCATACTCGTGGCTAGTCTACTCCCCGGCCTCAGCTGCCTCACTCAAGTGCCCCACTGTCAAAATCCGCTTTGACCAATTGACATGACACAAGGGGAGCAGGTCACCGCTGCAGCCAGGGGAGCGAAGGCATTGGAACCAACCGCCGGATAGCAGGTAAATACAGTTGTGTTCAAAATTATTCAATCCCCACTGAAATTGAGTGTTTCGGCCAGTTTGACATTGATTTTGATCATTTCAGTCATCTTGTTTACAATTAAATCAAAGAGGCACTTGTAAGTCAGACAAATATAACATAACATTTATAATGAAATAACCACAAATGTCTTTTCTGTGCTCACATCATTATCAGTTTTATTCAACCCCAAGTGACATTCAATCTTAGTACTTAGTACAACATCCTTTTCCAGTTATAACAGCTTTTAAACGTGAAGCATAGCTTGACACAAGTGTCTTGCAGCGATCTACGGGTATCTCCGCCCATTCTTCATGGGCAAAAGCCTCCAATTCAGTTACATTCTTAGGCTTGCGCGCTGCAACTGCTTTCTTTAAGTCCCACCAGAGGTTCTCAATCGGATTTAAGTCTGGTGACTGCGATGGCCACTTCAAAATGTTCCAGCCTTTAATCTGCAACCATGCTCTAGTGGACTTGGAGGTATGCTTGGGATCATTGTCCTGTTGAAAGGTCCAACGTCTCCCAAGCCTCAGGTTTGTGACGGACTGTGTCATATTTTCATCCAATATCTCCTGGTACTGAAGAGAATTCATGGTACCTTGCACACGCTGAAGCTTCCCTGTACCTGTAGAAGCAAAACAGCCCCAAAGCATGATTGACCCCCGCCATGCTTCACAGTAGGCAAGGTGTTCTTTTCTTCATAGGCCTTGTTCTTCCTCCTCCAAACATAGCGTTGATCCATGGGCCCAAACAGTTCTAATTTTGTTTCATCAGTCCACAGAACACTATCCCAAAACTTTTGTGGTTTGTCCACATGACTTTTGGCATACTGCAGTCGACTCTTCTTATTCTTTGGAGACAGCAAGGGGGTGCGCCTGGGAGTTCTGGCATGGGGGCCTTCATTACGCAGTGTGCGCCTTATTGTCTGAGCTGAAACTTCAGTACCTGCATCTGACAAATCTTTTTTCAGTTCCTCAGCAGTCACACGGGGACTTTTCTCCACTTTGCGCTTCAGGTAGCGCACAGCAGTCGAAGTCAGCATCTTCTTTCTGCCACGACCAGGTAGCTTTTCAACAGTGCCCTTTGCTTTGAATTTGCGAATGATGCTTCCTATGGTGTCTCTTGGTATGTTTAACATCTTTGCAATCTTCTTATAGCCATTGCCCTTCCTGTGAAGAGAAATCACCTCTTCTCTTGTCTTCCTGGACCATTCTCTTGACTTCACCATGTCTGTAAACACACCAGTAAATGTCTAGAAGGAGCTGAGTATCACAGTCATTTTAAATCTGCCTAATTGGTGCTTATTATGCTTGATTGCTGCTCCTTGACATCCACAGGTGTTAAAACACTTGAATGAACCTCTGTTCTTAAGAGTGGTGGTCTTTAAGGGGTTGAATAATTGTGTCAATGAGGAAATCACAAAAAAACATTTAATACTGCATTACAAAAATAATTGATGTCATTTTAGTTGCATTTGGTTCTTTAAAAAGTCCTTGTAAGATTTCAATCTGAACACAATTACAAATGTACACTAAATTCCCTAAAACAGCATTGGGGGTTGAATAATTTTGAACACAACTGTATGCTTTCCTTTGCAGGTCTGCTCAAGAGGATGACTTGTTAAACACCCCCCCCCCCATATGGGAGGTGAAACCTGCCAAAATTAAAATGAAATTGAAAAAACTAAAATTATAATTAAAATGTTTTAACATTTTAATTTCATCTAGTGTCTGCACAATGCATGCCAAAATTAAAAAGAAAATTCAATTTCTCCATTTGAATTTTCTTTCCCAACTCCACTGTGGGTCATGTGTGCCAAAAATAAATGTAAAAATAAATAGCCTTTTTCATTTTAAATTTCCACTTTGTCAATTAATTTTCCTCTTCCTATAGTGTGTTTTTTTTATGTCAAAATCATAAATCAAATGAAAACACCAAGTAGAAGCTGAAAATGGTAGATTGGGATTTCTATTTTATCTCCTGCAGGCATTTTCCCTGCCAAAAGTCAAATGAAAAAGAAAGCCCATCTGAATTTTCATTTTAACGTTGTACTAACATTCAGATTCATGTAAATGAGCAGAAGTGGGCGTGGTGCAGCATGCAAAATGTTATTTCATTCCTGACTGAACAGACAGTGACTCTGTATGTCCACTAGAGGGCGCTGTGCTTCTCCACATTTCACAGCTAACACAGGATCAGGTTTATCATTCCAATAGATGGCGCTGTGACAGTGAAATCTTAGTACTGTGCTGAATGCATAGGATAAGGTTATGAGTCTAATAGATGGTGCCCTCTTTTTGAGGAGTGAATTATACTAGGATTATGATTATATCATCAACTCTACTGCCCTATTAACCCCCTAGATGCCATGGTGCCAAGAAGCTTAAAAAAAATAATCACAAATTATGGTACACATGTCATGCGCCATAATCGGTGACTTTTTTTTACATCAGTATAGTGGCATAAGACAATTAGTAAATGTCCTCCATTGTGTCTGTGTGACCAAATATCAGGGTGCATAACTTGCAGAAATGCGGAGCATCCTTGGCATCACTGTGCTGATTCCTGGGAGAGTTCAGACCCCCATGATAAGTATTGTTGGCCTACAATAGCACTCAGCAACATTTGGCCAGGAGCGCAGCTTTAGCGTAGCTATGTCCTATGTTTCAGACAAGGAAAGGCATTTTTACAATGGATCCGAAAAAAATAAAAAATGGATGCACTACAGATGTCACACAGACGTCATCCGTATTTTTTGTGCATCCGTGTTTTGTGGACTGTAAAATACATGCATTTGTGTGCATGAGCCATTAGAGTAAGGGCTCATGCACATGACTATGTATTTTGTGGTCCTCAAAAACCGGATCTGCAAAAAATACTGACGTCCGTGTGCATTCCGTATTTTGCGGAACAGAACAGCTTGCCTCTAATAGAACAGTACTATCCTTGCCCATAATGCGGACAATAATAGAACATGTTCTATTTTTTGTCAGAACAGACATACAGAAACGGAATGCACACAGATTAACTTCCGTGTTTTTTTTCCCGGACCCATTGAAATGAATGGTTCAGCAAAAAAAACAAAAAAAAAGAAAAGGAAAGAAAATATGGTTTTGTGTGCATGAACCCCAAGTGTCAGGGTTTGGTCTGTATTAAGGTTAGGGTCAGTTTTATGTTCGTGTGCATGAGCCCTATTTTCTTTCCGTGTCAGTTGTTTTTTTTTTTTGCGGACCATATGTGGAACCATTCATTTTAACGGGTCTGCAAAAAAAAACAAAAAACGAAGTTACTCCGTGTGCATTCTGTTTCCGTATATGTCCGTTCAGACAAGGATAAGTTCTATTAGGGGCCAGCCGTACCGTTCGACAAAATACAGAATGCATACGGATGACATCCGTATTTTTTGCAGATCTGTTTTTGCGGACCGCAAAATACATAAGGTTGTGTGCATGAGCCCCTAAGGTTACGATTAATAATAGGGTAAGTATTCAAGTTACAGTTTTTTTTTTTCATTGAAGACACCTTTATTACAGTCATTCAATATACATACATACTTTTAGTGCTAAAAGTGATACCTCTGCACCTCCTACAGCTATACTCCTGGCTGAAGGTTGCTGAGCGCTATTGTAGGCCATCAATACTGATCATGGGGGTCTGAACTCTCCCAGCAATCAGAACAGTGAAGCCAAGGATGCTCTGCGTTTCTGCAAGTCATGCACCCTGATTTTTGGTCACATGGACACAATGGAGGACATTTACTAATCGTTTTGTGCCACTATACTGATGTAAAAAAGTCACCGATTATGGCGCATGACATATGTGTACCATAATTTGCGACTTTTTAAGCTTCTTGGCACTTTTCTGGAGCAACGTCCACCACGTCCTCACTCAAGTATGGCAGAGCGGATTAACTCCATAGATGCTGCGGCATCTAGGGTGTTAATAGGGTTATGATATAATCATAATCCTAGTATAATTCACTCCTCAAAAAGAGGGCACCATCTATTAGACTCATAATCTTATCACTGTCACAGCGCCATCTATTGGAATGATAAACCTGATCCTTTGTTAGCTGTTGGAAATGTGGAGACGCACGGCGCCCTCTAGTGGACATACACTCACTGTCACTGTCTGTTCAGTCAGGAATTAAATAACAGTTTGCATGCTGCACCACGCCCACTTCTGCTCATTTACATGAATCTGAATGTTAGTACAACATTAAAATGAAAATTCAGATGGGCTTTCTTTTTTATTTGACATTTGGCAGGGAAAACTTCCGCGAGAGGTAAAATAGAAATCTCAGTCTACAATTTCAGCTTCTACATGGTGTTTTCATTTGATTTACGATTGTGACATGAAAAACCCACTATAGGAAGAGGAGAATTTATTGACAAATTGGAAATTTAAAATGAAAAAGGCTATTTATTTTTACAATTATTTTTGACAGTTATTACCCACACTGGAGTTGGAAAAGAAAATTCAAATGGAGAAATTGAATTTTCCTTTTAATTTTGGCATGCATTTTGGAGACACTAGATGAAATTAAAAAGTTAAAACGTTATTTTAAATTATAATTTTAGTTTTTTCAATTTCATTTTAACTTTGGCAGGTTTTAACTCCCAATATGGGTGGGTGTTATCAAGTCACCCTCTTAAGCAGACCTGCAAAGAAAAGCATATTTACCTGCTACCCAGCGGTTGGTCCCAATGCCTTCACTTTGGCTTCAGAGACTGGGTCCATCCGAGCATCCACTGGTACTCTGGTGGGCCAGGCTGACTCTGCCTTCTACCCTCTTTAGGAGCAGAACAATGAAAATAACAGAAGTCCCAGATCCAGCACATAATTGAACCTTACAGCAGACCCCACTGACTATAATAGGATCCATCAAGCTTCCATTTGTGAGTCATTTTACCAAAGTAGTCCTGCATGCATTCGGAGTTATAACAAATTTTCTTGGCAGGAGTCCATACATTTGAATTACATTTGTACAGCATTCAAAGTTCTGAGTGAATTGACTTTGGATCTAGGATCCACAGCTCGATTCGCTCAACACTAATTGAGAGCCTTTACTGTATGCACATTCATACACCGATAGAGCAGAGATTTATGTGAATAAAATTTTTGTCTACAAATCTATATATATCTATTCTGTGCTGCTTCTTCTGCTCTATAACCTGTTGCCTACAGATAGAACTACACGTACAATGCCAACGCTTTAAGGGTCCGACGTACTAGCCCAGCACAAGATGACAGCAAGTAACTCCATAAACATACATTTCTTCACATACAGTATTCTATTTCAAGGTTTCTGGACATTTTCACAGACTTTTCTTATTATGATATTAACCAAAATTATAATGGGCACAAAAAAAAATTCACCTCACACATAGAAAAAAAAAATTCTGTTCACTGGAAACATTTCTAAAAATATTTTACCACATGTTCCAGGTTGTATAGAACAATCAACTCCAAAGTGGCGATATTTAATCATAAGTTCCTTTACAATAACCCATAATAAATTCCAACAAATCATAATTTCTACCCACTTCTCTCTTTATAACCACATGTGATCAAGATATCATAAGGCCCCCACAGAAAACATCATAATGGATGTACTGCACCTTCATTAAAGTTTGGTAAAAAAAGAATAAATGTATACGTTAACGTATACTTTTTTTTTTTCTACAACAGAACTCTATGGTGAACGGATGCCACTGTATGGCATCAATCTAAGGCATCCATTAAAGTTTACTTTTTTTGTATACAACTTATGATAAAATAGGATTTTCTTGCTCGTATCATTGGGGGACACAGGAGACCATGGGAAGGGAATAAAAGACTAGAACAAATCTAAGGCTGCACAGAAGTGTGGGGAAAGGATGCACAGGAACCCTGAATAGGACAGGAAGAGCATGAACCAGGAAGGCCAGCCAGAGAGCGTAGAACGCACGGCGTCTTAGACTGGGCAAGAAGAGGAAAACCCAGTTAAACGAAGCCCAAGGGCTCGAGAGGCTTCAGAAGATGTGGATAGCAGCACATAATATCCACAAGAAGGATAAGCATGTCCGATGACTGAAGATAATGTGCAGAAGGTACTTCCGAAAAATGAGGACCAC
The DNA here is from genome assembly GCA_033119425.1 of Bufotes viridis. Taxonomy (NCBI): domain Eukaryota; kingdom Metazoa; phylum Chordata; class Amphibia; order Anura; family Bufonidae; genus Bufotes; species Bufotes viridis. The sequence goes on from CM065589.1 coordinate 423,273,053, forward strand.
AGAATTGCTGTGGTGACCTGGACTGGAAATCCAGGATGTCTTGCATGGCAACATGGAAAACTGAGCGGTGTCTACTCAACAGAAATGAACCTGTAGAATCTGGGTATGCACGAGACCTGGCAAACGAGCGACAGGAAAACCCAGACACGACCTTAACCAATGTGTAAGATGGGATACTTCAACCCAGGATAAAACTGGGAAAACTGGAAGGAATTACTGGGCAACTGGCAGAGAACTAGTCCCATAGGGATCTCTCAGGTACGTTAGGAGACCCTTGTGAGCCATTTTGTAAAAGAAAATACCGAGTAGCCACTCCCTTGTAAAGAATCCAGCACGAGAAGAGACTAAAAAGTATGGACTATGATCACTCATCAAGACAGATATAAGGGATGGTTAAGGGGTGCAAAAAGCCACAACGGGAGCCAATCAGAGGAAGAAAATGAAAAACCATAGACAAATGGGGAGTAGTCTAAGAGGAAAAGACTGTATCCCCGGGGATAAATAGCACCCCAGCCGCGCAGCAGAGAGCAATGCGGCAGAAGAGTGCAGCCAAAGCAAACTCCGCCACTGGACAAAAGGAGAACTGCGAGTGATGCTGGAACCAGGACCATATCATGACTGGCATTAGACAGCCTGAGGAAACTGAGCAACCGCACTCTTAAAAGAGAGTAGGCTACAATACATATGAAAGAAAGCACATACACTCGCCGGAATACACTCATGGAAGCCGATTCAAAAGGGAAGAATCGCGGCATACATCTCTACTTAAAAAGGAAATGCCCCCTAAGGAGCAGGTATTGTGGAAGACAGATGCCCCCAGAGCCATAGAAGCTTTTCGCGAGACTTCTAACTCAAGAAGCTGCTTGATACTTCACAAACTGCCTGGATCATACAGACCAAACTGCAGGCTGAAGAACAAAAATACTGTAGTGATAGGTAGAAGCAAAGCTGACGCCAAAAATATCAGAGGTGTGTAGATTCGTCAGAGACCATCTGCTGTCACCGTGTAGCGACTCTGCCTGAAGGGGAAAATGCAGTCATCAGCGGAATGCACAGATTGGTCCGAGATAGGAGAAATACTTCTCCAGGAGAAAATGTGATGACTATGTCCGATGTCACAAAAACATCAGAAAAAATCTGGAAAAAATAGTGCAGGCGTTTCAGAACAGTAAGAATCCAACCTCAGGAGTATGGATACTGGCCAGGTAGACAGAAACATAATCTGGGGGGGAGCGCAATCAGTCTTGCGGAGGGGCATAACGTAGAAAGGGTGTTGCGTTTCAGCAACAAAACATCCATTAGCATTGACAACATGCGACAGCAACATAGTCCTGTCCGGTGAGGGGGGAAAAGCAGTTGATGCACAGTATGTGCCCCGATTAGGTGTGTCCCCTACATAAGGACATGTCAAATCTATTACTCATCTCTTAAAAGAGGCGGTGTTGATGGTGTCCCATCATCAACAGTTAGCGCCAATGTCACACTTGAAATAAGAACCTTGTGGTAGACCAATGTCATAGAAACTAGGGGGTAATGCCAACCAGGGAAAACCCCGCTAAATTCGCACCAGAAGTGCTATAGCATGCATACTAATGCAAATACCTGTTTAGAGAATTGAAGTACTGCAGATGACCATGTCATTAAGAATGAGTGGAAGAATCAGCTAAAACTGCAAGCGCCAGCATAAAGACCCCTCCCTATTGGTGCAACGGCATCCATTGGTCACGTAAAATGAACCGGAGATCCACCTGAGAGGGAATGTAGACACAACCACCACACCCAAGACCGGTGTGAGGGTTCCACCTATAGAAGGAGAAAAGCGGTAGAAGCTACAGCATACAGGGCCAATGTCAATACATTGAACGGAACAGAAGGCAATGTGGAAGAAACCACAGAACCTTATCCAGTGCAAATGCAAGGAGAGGGGAAGAAAGCAACACGGATGCCACAATGGCTTGCAGGGGGAACGTAAGCCCCGAGCCTGAGAAGGGAACCACACAGTGGTAGACAAGGCACTTGGGGTAAGGCAAATTCTCCACCTGAGAATGGACCAGACAGGAGTAGCCACAGGAACTAGTGCTGGTGCAATGCTCCACCTGAGGAGGAGGTCATACCGTAGAAGCCATAGTATACGGTGATAGCGCCACCTGATGAGGAGACAATACAGAAGGTACTATGGTATGTAGTACTAACGCAAATACTCCACCCAAGGAGGAGACTGTTCAGTAGGAGCCATGGCATGGAGTGCTAACAAATCCTTCCCCTGAGAAGAAGCCCATACAGATAGATTGAGGAGGAGGTGGATGGAGGATGTTATACTCACCCTGTGTTCACAATACTGAGGTATTGGAAGTATTTGAATGGAGCGAGTAATTAATTTATGCCACGACTGCAAGGGAGGCAGTGTAATGAACAGGAAGCAGCGCTTGCATGGAGCGCCACCTCCTCAAACAGGTCATCAGACCCCCACCGATCAGATATTGATGACCTACCCTGCACAACTCCTTTAAGGGACCTTTGATATGCACTCAGATGCCATGGTAACCCATCTGCGCCCCACAATCATCCCTTCCCTCTGTCAAACTCCTTATATGCTGTGGCTAATAAAGACCAAGGCATCTAAGGGGTTAACAGGTCAGGATCCAAGGTTTCTCTGATCCTAGCCTTTACAGCAGGAGCCTGGCTATCAATTACCATGAGGCTCCTGCTGTTGAACATCATGATGTAACTGTAAGTCATGGTGCCTTGGTGTATGGCAATCCATGATGCACATTTAAGTCATAGTGCGTTAAGAGGTTAAACACAATAACAGCTTAATAAATCTGTATGCAGTTACCACCTCCTCCTTCTTGTGGGTATAGTCCAGTGTCAGGACCCCGCGCATCACAAGCCTCCAAGAAGTTGTGTGCCATGCCTCCATCATAAGTACGGCACAGACAAGGGCATTCTTTATGACCCTAGAAACAGCAAGACCTACAGAATACGACTGAGAAAACTGGCACCAGGATGCCCGCTGCCAGTGACTGCTATTTACCACCTGGCTCCTACTGCCAGGTCAATAATATTATTGAACAGGGTAGAGGAGATGGGGGCCTCCGAATTTAGAGGGTTTCAATGTTTTTTGACTTTCATAATGAGAGGACTATAAGCTGACGGGTCTGATTCCATAGTCCAATCTTCAGGCGTCTCTTGTTAGACAATATGGACCAATAGCTCTAAAAACATGGGAAATCTATGTTCACAACTGTCTAGATCTAGAAACACCAGTTAAAGGGGTATTCCCATCTTGCTATTTCGTCCTCACCTCAGCCAGCTCTACATTTCACTTCCTGGTTTCCTGCTTCTGAGGCTGGGCAGGGCTTAGGCAGTTGAGTGAAGGCCGGCCACGCCTTCTTATGACATCACACAGAGCTCAGTCCTTGCCGTGCTCGTTCATGAGGAATGTATGACTCATCCCTCTGGCAGCCTGCAGTCTCTGGAAAGCAGCTTCTGCTGTTGAATCCTCACTATCCTAGAGCTTTTTTTTTTATACAGTAAGGCCCCTTTCACACGGGCGAGTTTTCTGCGCGGGTGCAATGCGTGAGGAGGACACATTGCACCCGCACTGAATCCGGACCCATTCATTTCTATGGGGCTGTGCACATGAGCGGTGATTTTCACACATCACTTCTGCGTTGCGTGAAAATCGCAGCATGCTCTATATTGTGCGTTTTTCACGCAACGCAGGCCCCATAGAAGTGAATGGGGCTGCGGGAAAATCGCAAGCAAGTGCGGATGCAGTGTGATTTTCCCGCATGGTTGCTTAGCAACGGGACCAGATCTATATTATTTTCCCTTAGAACATGGTTATAAGGGAAAATAATAGCATTCATAATAAAGAATGCTTAGTAAAATGAAGATGAAGGGGTTAAAAATAATAAAACTTAACTTACCTTAGCCACTTGATCGCGTAGTTGCGATCTGTTATCTCTCTTCATGCTTTAACAACTAAAGGACCTGTGATGATGTCACATCCCATGGTCCATCTTACCATGGTGATGGACCATGTGATGTGACGTCATCACAGGTCCTTTAGCTGTTAGCTGAAGCTTGAAGACAAATCGCAACTACGCGATCAAGTGGCTAAGGTAAGTTAACTTTTATTATTTTTAACCCCTTCATCTTCATTTTACAATGCATTCTTTATTAAGAATGCTATTATTTCCCCTATAACCATGTTATTAGGGAAAATAATAAATTCTCCAGAATACTCTACCCGAAACCAGACTTCAGTGATGAAATATGGCGATTTTTCACACGCGCGTGCAAAACACATTACAAATGTTTGCACCCGCGCAGAAAAATCGCGCATATTCCCGCAACTCACCCGCCTCTTATCCGGGCGTCAAACATGACACCCATGTGAAAGAGGCCTAAGGGTCCATTCACATGTCCGTGTGTGTTTTGCGGATCCACGGATACACAAAACACGGACATTGGCGATGTGCGTTCCGCAATTTGCGGACCACACATCGCCAGCACTACATAGAAAATGCCTTTTCTTGTCCGCAATTGCGGACAAGAATAGGACATGTTATTTTTTTCGGGAACGCGATTACGGACCCGGGCGGGACATCGTTTGTCCCCATTTAAATTAATGGGTCCACAATTCCGTTCCGCAAATGCGGAACAGAATTGCGGACGTGTGAATGGACCCTAAAAGGTCACTGTCCTGCAGTCTGGTAGAGCGTTACACACAGAACCTGTCTTATCTTTTACAAACCCATTCTGTGCAGCTAAATAATAATTCACCACTACACATGAGCCCACAAGCAAGTCGAGTAGTATCCATATGATTTGTGCATTTGACTCCCATAAAACATGACCAGCCCCCACTGACCAGCACTGATGAAGATATTTTTCTAATATCGCTCTACTACACTGGTGTATAATCCTTGGATCTTTTATCTGTATTAATGAATATACAGCTCTGCTACATCTGTCTTCTCCTCCCCCACAAGCAAAGGTTTCAGCTCTGCTACATCTGTCTATTCCCCTCCCCCAGACAGCAATATAGCTTTGTACATAGAGTTCTACTGCCCTGCTGTATGTCATAGATTGAAACCTACCCACTGATACTAGTATAGTAAGCTGCTACATCAGCATACACATCACTGCAGCATTTTCACACAGCAGAGCTGTGTATGTCAATGTAGCACTTTTCTTTAGTTATTAGGGTATATTTTGGTTTCTGTCTACTATATACAGCAGGGCAATGTATGTAGCTAGACAGTCACATTGCTGGTGGCGGAGGGGAATAGACCGATGTAGTAGTGCGGTATATCAAGCGGTTCAGTCGCATTGCTGGAGGAGAACCAAACACAGATTTAGTCGATATAGACTACACTGGTGTATAAACCTTATATTTTTTATCTGTATAAATGAATATAGAGCTCTGCTACATCTGTCTATCCCTCCCCCACAATCAAACACTGTGTCTGAACTGCAACACATAGAGCTCTGCTACATCTCTCTCCCCCTCCCCGCCAGCACCATCTGCGAACGGCAACATATACGGCTCTGCTACATCTGTCTTCCCCCCACAAACACTGTGTCTCAACCGCAACAAATAGAGATCTGCTACATCTCTCTTCCCCTCTACCACTAGCATCGTGGATGAGACGCTTCCTATACAGCTCTGCTACATCTGTTAAACGTGTAACTGAACACATAGAATTACATTCTTGTTGTCTAGATCATGAAAGTATGTGTCCCTCCGCAGGACATTATGGATTTAAGGGACACACAGTTTCATGATCTAGACAACAAGAATGAAATTTGACGTATTCAGTTACACCTTAGGGTACTTTCACACTAGCGATATAGCTATCCGGCAGGCTGTTCCGGCCGGTGAACAGCCTGACGGATCTGCCACGCCGCAAGGACCCGTATGCTGCTGCTCCGTCTCCATTGACTATAATGGGGTGGGGCGGAGCTACAGCGCAGCACGGCAGTGCACGGGTACTTGCGGCATGGAACCCGCCGGATAGCTATATCGCTAGTGTGAAAGTACCCTTAGACAGATGTAGTAGAGCTGTATAGGATGGTGTTCTTACACAGTGCTAGTGTGGCAGGGGAAGAAAGATGTAGCAGAGCTGTATATGAAGATCAGCGCATGCTTGGATGCCCGAAGATTTCAGACAGAAGTGGAGAGAGAGGACATGCCGGACAAGTATCGGAGGACTAGGAGAACTTCAAAATAGGCGAGTATCATTTTTATGTGAATAAATGCACCACCAAACTATATTACAATATAGGACAATAAAGGAATTCAGGATGAACCCCATTATGAAATGGAGGGACACAGAGGGGAGGACATTATGGAGTGGAGGGATATAGTCTGTCCCCCCCAGCATCACTCCATTCCATAGAATTGTCCCCAGCATCCCTCCATTCCATACTGTGCCCCCCAGTGTCACTCCATTCCATATAGTTGTCCCCTGTGCCCCTCCACTTTATATAGTTGTCCCCTGTGCCCCTCCACTTTTTATTGTTGTCTCCTGTGCCCCTCCACTTTATATTGTTGTCCCCTGTGCCCCTCCACTTTATATTGTTGTCCCCTGTGCCCCTCCACTTTATATTGTTGTCCCTATGCCCCTCCACTTTATATTGTTGTCCCCTGTGCCCCTCCACTTTATATTGTTGTCCCCTGTGCCCTCCACTTTATATTGTTGTCCCCTGTGCCCCTCCACTTTATATTGTTGTCCCCTGTGCCCCTCCACTTTATATTGTTGTCCCCTGTGCCCCTCCACTTTATATTGTTGTCCCCTGTGCCCCTCCACTTTATATTGTTGTCCCCTGTGCCCCTCCACTTTATATTGTTGTCCCCTGTGCCCCTCCACTTTATATTGTTGTCCCCTGTGCCCCTCCACTTTATATTGTTGTCCCCTGTGCCCCTCCACTTTATATTGTTGTCCCCTGTGCCCCTCCACTTTATATTGTTGTCCCCTGTGCCCCTCCACTTTATATTGTTGTCCCCTGTGCCCCTCCACTTTATATTGTTGTCCCTGTGCCCCTCCACTTTATATTGTTGTCCCCTGTGCCCCTCCACTTTATATTGTTGTCCCCTGTGCCCCTCCACTTTATATTGTTGTCCCCTGTGCCCCTCCACTTTATATTGTTGTCCCCTGTGCCCCTCCACTTTATATTGTTGTCCCCTGTGCCCCTCCACTTTATATTGTTGTCATCTGTGTCCCCCCATTTTAAATTGTCACCTGTGTCCCTCTGTTCCATAAAGGAGTTCCTCCTGAATTCCAGAGGAACTCCATTTATTGTACATTCTTGGTGGAGCATTTAGGCCGAATGCACCCGATTGTGGAACACTGCTGCGAGCAGGAGCGCACGGCGTCACTGGTTGCTATGACGCCGTGCGCTTCCTGCCTCTGCTGCAGTACAGTAATACACTCGATACGAGTGTATTAATGTATTGAAGCAGAGGCAGGAAGCGCACGGCATCATAGCAACCAGTGACGCTGTGCACTCCTGCTCGCAGCAGTGTTCCACAATCGGGTGCATTCTGACTAATACTTACCAAGCTGCCCAGAACACCAGGCCTCTCCAGGCGCGTCCCTCTCTCCACTCTGCGCTGAAAACAGGCTCTGCGCATGTGCGGCTTCCCGGCGTGAGCGCTCATGGACTGAATAAGCGGCCGGCAAGGCAGATAAAGAGGAGCTTGTGCGCAAGCGCGGCCCAGGGAATCGCTCCAGAGACCAAACCAAACACTGGGCTACAATGTAAGTAATTTGAACTAGAAAGGTGGGAATTTAATAATACATCATATTGGCAAAAACGATCATTGGCCAATAATTAATCAATTAACCTATGATCATTGAAATGGGAATACCCCTTTAAGGACTTACTTCATCAGAAGCGAGGTATACGCACAGATGGGCAACTTCCTCTGCTGTGGCCATTCTTCCAGTCTTTTGTCTCGCAAAAAAATCCTTTAAAGCCTGGACGAAAGACAGGAACATGATGAGATAGCATCTACACATATAGCACTGCAGCTAGAAATAACAGACTACTTCATGTTGTTACCTGTTCAGGGTTTGGCCTGGCTTGGATCCTCTCTCTCAAAGAAGGAGTATCCACGGTTCCTAAATATATATGCCTATATATTAATGCCCATGTTTGAAGATTATGATTTCATCATTTTAGGCTCCTTCGGCCTCATTTCTATGCAATAACAGGATTCACGAGATTACAAAGAAAGTAGCAACACTGTTAAAGTCTTAATCCAGCTTTGGTAACAACTTTATAAAGCATCAGCGGACACAGTCCATATTTACCCCGTGAATGAGTAGTTCAAAGACCAAGCTTTTTATTTTAACCTGGTCACATGGACAGGAAGCATCCAGGATGCCCACATAGCACCCTCTCGGCCTGTCATAGACCAGCGATATGTGTATAAAACATTAATGTTGGATGCAATTTTCCAATTTACTTTGTGCTTCAATTCTTCATATTTTCCAATACCTCTGCTTGCTGACAGTGAGCCAAATACGGCAGCAGCCCAAAGGTCTCCCCTGCGCTGAACACTGGGCTGCATAAACTGATAAACCCTAACCTGTGCAATGTCTCAAAATAAATACAATGCCCAATAGTGTAGATCTTCTGAAGAATAAAGAAAGCCGTCAGGAAATTTCTTGAAAGTGGAAACTCTTCCTTAGATTAGATTGGCAGACAGCACCTCTGTGTACAGACAACACAGGATCCTCCATTCACAGTAGGTGATATCACAGCTTATCGGCTCCCTCCTGACCTCTGCACAGGTCACAGGGCATGCCTAGAAAACCCTCTCATAGGAGTCAAAGAGGTCGTCTTCTGACCATTGAGTCTATGGGGCTGCCATAAAGCAATTTTCTTAAAGGGGTCATCCAACGTCTCCAACAGCTGTCCCATGTGCCGGGCCCCTCCCAGGTAATATACTTACCCCGCTTACGGCGCCCCTCCTGGTCCCCGCACCGCCGCTGCTGATTCTCTGAAAACATCTGGTGCCGGGAAGGGGGGGGAGGGGGGTTGGAGAGCTGCCCGGAATTAACTTTAGTATGTTACTTTGTATACTATGTGTCACTGTATGCTGTTGATTTTACTGATGTAGAAGGAAAAAATGTATAACAATGTAAATGTGTGCTTGCTATACGTTTCAATAAAAGAGTTTAAAAAGAACGGACAATGCAAATCTGGCCTCAAACTGTCACAAAGAAGAAAGCTCTTATAGCTAATACATGTCATTAGAGAAGAATGTAAAATTACACAGCAATACACCATTTGTGTATGTATGACATCACTGCAAACCCTATATATTTCATTCTGTACTTCACTTACCTGGACATATGCAGTTACACCGAATCCCTTGCTCAATGAAATCTGCAGCAACAGATTTTGTCAGACCAATGACTGCGGCCTTTGAAGTGCTATATACACATCTGTTTACTACTCCTGGAAGGAAAAGAGTAATACAAATATAGTAACTAAAGGCACGGTGTAAAGTACTGCATACATAAAATACAATACTAGTACATTAGCTCCTCTTCATAAACAGCGTGCATGCAACCACTACACAGATTGTGTGCATCTACTGCTCACTTTTTACTAATATCAGACTTCTGCTGTATTCGGGGATACTAGTTCTCCTTATGGAGAGCACCTAGTAAGGAATCTTATAGGCCAGGCAATGCATTTCTGGGGAGAAAAAGGTATGAAAGTTAGTTATTTTTCTAGAAAAGAAAGTTGTACCTCTAATGCCACCAATGTAAGGTAGCTATCTTATAAGTCATTGCTCGATGACATACTGGCTTAGCTATAATACAAGTTATGTCTTAAGGCCTGTTTAAAGGGTTGAGCAGTGGCTACATCTGGTGGCATTATAGACACAGCTTTCTTTTTGGGAAGAGAGCTAACTTGCATACCTTTTTCTTAGAAGGGCATTGTGTCTGGGCTGTAAGGCTCTTTACACCTACTAGGTACCCCACTCCAAACCTGACAAAGGGCTCTCACCCAGTCAGTTCCCCCTGCACTGCAATAATGAGGGGCAATCATCCTGAAACAGCTGTCTGGAGATTAGATGATGGCTTAGTTGTTTTCCAAGTAACGTCTCAAGCCCTGTTTAAAAGGTCGAACATTGCGTTATAGTATAGCTATATTATATCTGGTGTCAGAGGTTCAGCTTTCTCTTTTGGAGAGCTAATATACATACTTCAAGTACTGCAATGTTCATAGGAGTTTAAGAACCTCATACAGAAAGGTTATCAAAATTAGGGTTATTCACTTTAGAAAAAAGACGACTGAGGGGAGATCTAATAACTATGTATAAATATATCAGGGGTCAGTACAGAGATCTGTCCCATCATCTATTTATCCCCAGGACTCTGACTGTGACAAGGGGACATCCTCTGCGTCTGGATGAAAGAAGGTTTGTACACAAACATAGAAAAGGATTCTTCACTGTAAGAGCAGTGAGACTATGGAACTCTCTGCCTGAGGAGGTGGTGATGGTGAGTACAATAAAGGAATTCAAGAGGGGACTGGATTTATTTCTGGAGTGTAATAATATTACAGGCTATAGCTACTAGAGAGGGGTCGTTGATCCAGGGAGTTATTCTGACTGCCTGATTGGAGTCGGGAAGGAATTTTTTTTTCCCCTTAAGTGAGGAAAATTGGCTTCTGCCTCACAGGGGTTTTTTGCCTTCCTCTGGATCAACTTGTAGGAAACAGGCCGAACTGGATGGACAAATGTCTTTTTTCGGTCTTATATACTATGTTACTATGTTACTATGTTACTATGTTACAGAGAAATACAGAGACTACAGCAGTAGGATGGAATGAGCGATCAATGATTTCAGCACCAAGCTAAGCAAGTTAGTAGCTTCACATTCAGATTATTCACTATATATGATCAGTTTTAGCAGCTCAGCTGTAATCTAAGCTACCGACAATACCCGAGGACACCCACCGTCATATAAATGGCTTGAGCTGCTCTATCCAGCTTTATGTTGCAGCCCTGTATGCTCAGTTTGCTGAATATAAGCACAAGCTCACCAGGATGATAACAGAGATGATTCCTCTTACTAAATTATTGAACAAAACCACCGGTGAGAAATAGGTTATTAAGGCTACTTTCTCACCTTCGGTGTGAAACTCCGGCATGCTGTTCCAACAGACAAACTGAGAATCATCTGGACACAAACCGCAGCATGCAGCGGTCTGGCCGACTCCCCACTTGTCTTCCAGAACAGCGTACTGCGGCTCCGCCGGACCCCATTATACTTTATGAGGCCGGCAGACATTCCGTCCGCATCTGGCAGTGCCGTATCCAGTGAACTCTGGGAGGCTGTTCTCTGCCAGAACAGCCTGCCGGAATTCACACCAGAGGTGTGAAGGTAGCCCAACAGTTCTTTGCCATATAGAAGTAACTTAATCAGAAATGTCACACTGTGTTACTGCACCTATTCATTTCATTAGGTCATACATCTAGGCTACATGTGGCAGCTGATGAAGCAGTTTTGTGGTATTCTAGTCACTGATTTTAAGTACCTCAGCCACATTATGTAGTACAGAGAAATCTTTATATATCTGGAATTTAATTCCCCCCCCCCCCATAAACATCAAATCTACATGTAGAATAAAACAGTTGATGCATCTGGATTTCCTCAGCAACTTACGAGAACACAAAGACACCACAAAAACTCATAGTAAGCAACTAATAAGTAAAACATACATCATCTACAGCATTAACTGTACATTACTCATGTATACCTTTAATACTGGAGGCTACAGAAGACATGTTGATAATATTTCCTGATTTTTGAGCAAGCATCTGGAAAACATTAATAATCACAGTCATGCTAATGTCCAATATAATTGCTTCTAACTGCTATATATTATTGATAGCTATCTTTTAGCTGGGCATATTAAAGGATTCTACAGGATTAGAGAAGGTGTTGGCAAAATGCCTGGGGAAAAAAACAACAACAAGAGCTACAGAATACTGCGTTTTATTTTATTTAAGAGATGCCAGAAAGATAAAAATGCTTGGGAAAAAAAAGGGAAAAACGTTTGTGTGTCCCGTTTTTCACATTTTCTATAAAATCCAGCACTTGGAGTTGGAATTTTTACTGTTAAAAAAAATAAAGAATAAAAAGGCACTGTTGAAAAACAGTGCAGAAAAATGCGAACAAAAGCCTTTGTGTGACAGTACCCTTAGGCCTCTTTCACACGAGCGTGTCCGGATTAGGTCCGGATGCGTTCAGGGAAAACTGTGCGATTTCACAGGCAAAGCCATTCAGTTTTGCCTGCGATTGCGTTCAGTTGTTCAGTTTTTTCCGCACGGGTGCAATGTGTTTTGATGCGTTTTTCACTCGCGTGATAAAAAACTGAAGGTTTACAAACAACATCTTCTAGCAACTATCAGTGAAAACCGCAACGCACCCGCACTTGCTTGCGTGAAAAACGCAGAATATAGAACATGCTGCGATTTTCACGCAACGCACAAGTGATGCGTGAAAAAAAACGCTCATGTACACAGACCCATTGAAATGAATCGGTCAGGATACAGTGCAGATGCTATGCGTTCACGTCACGCATTGCACCCGCGCGGAAAACTCGCTCGTGTGTAAGGGGCCTTAGGGTACCTGCACATGAGTGCAGATTACCAAAGAGGAAATCCGCAGATTTTGCCACAGATCTCACCCTACCACTGAAAAGGGTGAAATCCGCACCAAAGACCTCTGACCTCCGGCTGCAACAGTCAAAGGCTCAGCCGAAACACAACTGCTGCCTAGCAGGGACTGGCAGCAGTGCTGGATCAGCAGAAGCTTAAGGTACCTTTAGATGAGATTAGTACGACTGTGCCGCGAACAAGTGGTTTCTTGGTGCAGTAAATGTTTTAACAATGACCCTTTAGACGCGCCGATTATTGTTCACAAAATCGTAATTTCAATTGCATATTCCATTGTTTGTAAAGCAGACAGTTTCATTTACACAAAGCGATAACTTGAGTGACGTGCTTATACACACCCTACGTGTAATCGTGCACGCAGTGAACAATTTCTCTTTACACGGATGAAATCGTTAACATCCAACAATGATTTTTGTGCCGACACAAATGATTAAACCAATGAGAAATCAACAGATTGTCGGATGGCGCTCTATTATCGGAACAGCATACAATAAAACCAAGTTAAGGGCTCTTTCACACTTGCGTATTTCTTTTCCGGCATAGAGTTCCGTCGTCGGGGCTCTATGCTGGAAAAATCCTGATTAGGATTATCCCAATGCATTCTGAATAGAGAGAAATCCGTTCAGGATGCATCAGGATGTCTTCAGTTCAGGACCGGAAAGTTTTTTGGCCGGAGAAAATACCGCAGCATGCTGCGCCAAAAATCCTGAACACTTGCCGCAAGGCCGGATCCGGAATTAATGCCCATTGAAAGGCATTATTCCGGATCCGGCCTTAAGCTAAACGACGTTTCGGCGCATCGCTGGATCCGACGTTTAGCTTTTTCTGAATGGTTACCATGGCAGCCAGGACGCTAAAGTCCTGGTTGCCATGGTAAAGTGTAGTGGGGAGCGGGGGAGCAGTATACTTACCGCCCGTGCATCTCCTGGGGCGCTCCAGAGAGACGTCAGGGCGCCCCACGCGCATGGATCACGTGATCCATGCACATGGGGCGCTCTGACATCATTCTGGAGCGCCCCGGGAGCCGCACGGGCGGTAAGTATACTGCTCCCCTGCTCCCCACTACTACTATGGCAAACAGGACTTAATAGTGTCCTGGCTGCCATGGTAACACTAAAAGCATTTTGAAGACTGATCCGTCTTCAAATGCTTTCAGTTCACAAGCGTTGTTACGGATCCGGCGGGCACTTCCGGCAACGGAAGTGCACGCCGGATCCTAACAACGCAGGTGTGAAAGAGGCCTAACATAAAAGGCCAATCATCTCCCACAGTGCAAACCAGCCAGATATAACCAATTTAAAGGCATCCTAGGTGTCCCCCTGGGTCTGAACTGTAAAACAGTATTACTATTAAAAATAGAGGGCACAGACTAAAAAAATCAAATGGTTGCAAAGGTGCACAGATTCTTTAATTCACAGCACTGTATGGTCTATTAAGCTTTATTAAAGGGAATGTATTTTTCTCTGTACCCGATTATGGGAGCAGTGTTCTTGCTAGAGCTGCTAACAACATTTGGAGATATGCTTTACAGCAAGATCCATAGGTACAATTGACTTCAGATGTTTATGGTCAACTCAAGTTTACAAGTTTAATCGAAATCCTACCGGTGATGATCTGTACAGAAAAGGAAGTGGCATCCTATTTTTAGGCTTAGTTGCAAACTTGAAAACTACAGGTTTTTTTTGATAGGGGCATGGAAAAATAAGAATATCACCAAAAATTCGTAAAAAATATGTTTAACATAAAACCTTGATTTAAACATTCATTTTAAGACTGGCACACCAAAATCCTTAGGCCAAACACAGATGAATGAGTTCAGTGCGAGAAACTCTGTGTGTGGCAGTGCGAGTTCCCTTGACAGTATCGCACGGCATTACAATGCTTTATAATGCTGTGAGACCACACAATGCGGTCAGTCTAATGTAAAAAGATTCCAGGTCTCTAAGAATCACACAGAATTAAAAATGTATCACACCTACAATCCAGAATTCTCGCTTTATCAAGTCTCAAAATGGTGTTTTTCAAATGTTTTGAGTTTATTTATGCAAAAATGTGCAACTATGCAATATTACACTACTCGATCTGGTTTTGAAACGTGGGTGTGGTTAGCTAAGTGAAGTAGTTTCACTTCAGATTTATCACTGCAACTTTTTTTTAACCCCTTCACTACATACATGTATGGTGCTGGAGCGATGGTCAAACATGGCGCCCTCTAACGCATGCAGCGTGTGCCATGGCCGGCAGGTCTCCACTGTTTCAAACGACGGAGACCCGCAGCTAATGACTACGACTTGCCATAATGACTGGCCATCCAGGCTCCTTATGGGCATCCGCTGCAGCCAATGGAGATACCGGTAATCGATTTCAATATGCTGGGTCTCTCTGAAGAGACCCAGGGTATTGGAGCAGCAATTCTGCTTTTGGCCAGCAGGTGGCAGGCAACATAAGAAATGAGCAAGGTTTAAATCACCCCCTTTCCGTAGAATAAAAAAAAAAAATACATAAATAACAAAATATCATGGGCATCA
This sequence comes from Bufotes viridis, assembly GCA_033119425.1. Classification (NCBI taxonomy): domain Eukaryota; kingdom Metazoa; phylum Chordata; class Amphibia; order Anura; family Bufonidae; genus Bufotes; species Bufotes viridis. The sequence continues at coordinate 423,288,299 of CM065589.1, forward strand.
CCGTTATGCAGGAGAGGACTCCAGCATACTGGAAACGGGACAAATTATTATGCAGCCCATAGACTTCTATTATGACGAAATGAATAACGGAATGACTAAAGGCCATGGTCCGTGGTAACGGAACCCATAACGCAATCCATTAAATACCACAACACGAAGCGAAAACGAATTTCAAAATATGAAATTCGCTCATCCCTAGTTGTAATCATACTGACCCTCAGAATGAAGGGCACAGGTTAGTTTTGCCGCAAAGGGAACGCCATAGGAACAAAACCCGTAAAATGGTTAAGGAATTGCGTTTTTTTTCCCCAATTCCACCCTAATTGGAAATTTTTTCCCACTTTCCACTACACTGTACACCATAATAAATGGTGGCAATAGAAAGTACAACTTGTCCCGCAAAAAATAAGCCTTCATATGGATACGTGAGAGGAAAAATAAAAGTTAGGCTCAAGGAAGATAGGGAAGAAAAATTTGAATGCAAAAAAAAACAAAAAACTCCTGTATCCTAAGGGTTACAAGTGACAAAAAGTGTTTAAAGATTATTGGTATATTTAAAAGGTATTGTTTAGAGTGCTATATATAATGGTAAAGATGTTGTTTTTTGTTTGATTCCGCTACTATAATCATGAGATGTAATTTAATATTATTTTAATATAAGAGGATTATTTTTAAAGGGGAACAGAGTTGTGCTCAGTTATTTAGTTGGTATATGAACTTTTTTTCGATTAGTTCAGTAAGGTCATGGTGTTTCTGTATAGTGGGTATAATATAGTATTGATAATGGAGTGCTACGCAATTTTCTGTACAGGATAAATACATTTATATTTTAATGGTACAGGATGTTTTAGAAAGTGGCAATGACTATCATTTTTTTTTATTATTTACGTATTTATTTTTTTAATATGGGGAAAGGAAAGTGAATTATTTTTAATTCATTATTTTTTTATTTTTATGGAACCCCATTATCAGCCTATGGCAGTTTTATTATGTTCCTATGCAGCCCTGTCACAGGCTCAAGGCTACTACAGCAAAATGAACGGCTCCCTTGATCTCAGAGCGGAGGAGCCGTTGGGGCCCTGGGAGCGCAGTGCTCCAGAGGTTTTGCCCAGATGCAGTGGTCACAATTAACCATGGCGTCTCAGAAGTTAAATGTCCACGATTGCCTTTTTTACCGATCGCAGACAGCTTCTGAGTGGGCACCATCTTTAAAAGACCACAGATGTAGGTGCGAGAAGGGGTTAGTCAGTAAGTTATAAAAGTAACCGCTACAGATCATTAATACAAGTGTGAAACAATACATTGTGCACTGCATGGATGAAAGAGAACAATGTACACTTACTTTTGGCAGGAATGTTTTGATCATGAGATACATGCTTCGTACATTGAGATTCATAGTGAAATCCCAGTCCTTCTCCTCACAATCTAATATACTTCCATGGTGAACAAAGCTTTAACACAAAACAGATTACTTTGCAAAATGAACACCACAAAAAAACAAATGATAAAATAGACTCATTGTACACTATATGGTCTGTCTGCTGTAGGGTCCACTGGATATGGCACTGTACAGGGATTCAAGGAACATCCACAAGAGAATCCCCACACACCATCTCTTGTCCCCCGAATTGGGAATAAAACGGGTATCAGTTTTACCTAAAGTGTTCCTTTAAAGGGGTTGTGCCAAGGATAGGACAGCTGACTGATTGTTGGAAGTCCAACTGGTGGGACCAACACAGATCCTGAAAACGTGGGTTCCTTCTTTCCTCCTTATGAACATGCATCCTACTGCTTCATTAATTTTCTATGGGACTGCAGGAGATAGCTGAGTATATCATACATGAAGACATGTAACGTGTGCCCCGTGTTAGCGCCAATGGATCATAACACATCCCGAATCCTAAGAGAATTAAGTAATGTCATAGCCAGACCCTTATTTCCGATATTTAAGGACTCTATACTGATAGGGAATGTTCCACAGGATTGGCGCATAGCAAATGTGGTGCCAATATTCAAAAAGGGTCCAAAAACAGAGCCCGGAAACTATAGGCCGGTAAATTTAACATCTGTTGTGGATAAACTGTGTGGAGGTTTTCTAACAGATGCTATCTTGGAGTACCTCAATGATAAAAAGCGAATAACACAGTATCAGTATAGCTTCATGAGGGAGCGGGTATATCAAACTAATTTAATCAGTTTCTATGAGGAGGTAAGTTCTAGACTTGACAGCGGCGAATCAATGGATGTTGTATATCTTGACTTCTCCAAAGCATTTGACACCGTACCTCATAAAAGGTTAGTATATAAAATGTGAATTCTTGGACTAGGGGAAAATCTCTGTATGTGGTTAAGTAACTGGCTTAGTGACAGAAAACAGAAGGTGGTTATTAACGGTAGATGCTCAGATTGGGTCACTGTCACTAGTGGGGTACCTCAGGGGTCGGTATTGGGCCCTATTCTCTTCAATATATGTATTAATGATCTTGTAGAAGGCTTGCACAGTAAGAGGACAGTACACTGCTACAGAGGGATCTGGATAGATTGGAGGCTTGGGCAGAGAAGATTTAACACTGACAAATGTAAGGTTATGCACATGGGAAGGAATAATGCAAGTCACCTGTACATACTAAATGGTAAAACACTGGGTAACACTGACATGGAAAAGGACCTAGGAATTTTAGTGAACCGGAAACTAAGTTGTAGAAACCAGTGTCAGGCAGCTGCTGCCAAGGCCAATAGGATAATGGGTTGCATCAAAAGGGGCATAGATGCCCGTGATGAGAACATAGTCCTACCACTTTACAAATTGCTAGTCAGACCACACATGGAGTACTGTGTACAGTTCTGGGATCCTGTAAACAAGGTAGACATAGCAGAGCTGGAGAGGATTTAGAGAAGGGCAACTAAAGTAATAACTGGCATGGGTGGACTACAGTACCCTGAAAGATTATCAAAATTAGGGTTATTCACTTTAGAAAAAAGACGACTGAGGGAGATCTAATAACTTTGTATAAATATATCAGGGGTCAGTACAGATATCTCTCCCATCATCTATTTATCCCCAGGACTGTGACTGTGATGAGGGGACATCCTCTGCGTCTGGAGGAAAGAAGGTTTCTACAGTACATAAACATAGAAGAGGATTCTTTACGGTATGAGCAGTGAGACTATGGAACTCTCTGCCTGAGGAGGTGGTGATGGTGAATTCACTAAAAGAATAAAAGAGAGGCCTGGATGTATTTCTGGAGTGTAATAATATTACAGGATATAGCGACTAGAGATGGGTCGTTGATCCAGGGAGTTCGTCTGATTGCCTGACTGGGGAGTCGGGAAGGAATTTTTTCAACTAAAATGAGGAAAATTGGCTTCTACCTCACAGGGCTTTTTGTTGCCTTCCTCTGGATCAATTTGCAGGATAACAGGCTTAACTGGATGGACAGATGTCTTTTTTCAGCCTTATATACTACTAGCAAAAGGACCTGGCTCGGCACGGGTATATTTTATCCATTTCATTTAATGTTTGTGTGTTGTTAAAAGATATCCACAGTATCCACTATGACAGTGACATCTACAGTACCCTGCCCCTTTAACCAGGGCTGTGGAGTCGGTAGATAAATTGTCCGACTCCGACTCCTCAGATTTTGAAACTTCCGACTCCGACTCCTCGGTATTTAATATGCAAATACGAAGCTGTTCCACCAAGTTCTTCTAATCTTCTCTAGCACAGAGAGGTAGTTGAGCAGAAGCTGCTGCCTTCTCCTTTGTGTGCTGATCTTCTGCTGAAGATAGAGCAGTGGGAGGATCCAGGAAGGGGCAGGGGAAGGGGCATTTATTTTAAAACATGATTTTCCTAGTAGAATCCCATAGTCATGTTTAAAATTTAAGCTAACAATCTGAGTTTACATGTTTTATAGCCTTAGCTGAATGATAGCAGTTTTTCAAATGGTTTACAGCTTCAGTCTTGAACTATTGACTATCCATTCCCTTCACTTATACAAGTGTCTCCAGTCCTTAATCAGTTATCAGTGAGAGGCTAGGAAAACCATGGGTTCCCTGTAACAGCAGACCACAAGACAATGGAAAGTGTAAGTATTGCCGCTCCTTAAAGGGACACTGACAGGCTGATTTTCCAGCTAAAGATATATATATATATACTGGTATTCATCAGAGAATTAGGAATAAAACTATACTAATGTTACCCCCAGTTAAGCTGTACTTGTGTTTAAAAAACATTTTAATCTGTATGCAAATTCACTATCTTTGTGCCCAATGGGGCAGCGTCTCCTGCGGCTTTGTGCCCAGCCGCGCCCGAAGTACAGCTTCCCAGCGCTGTTCCCCTCGTTATTATTTACTGCACTGGCCTTTTTTTTCAGGCTAGCCGAACGCTGAATTCCTGCGCAGGTGCACGTGTAGAGTGCTGGCAGCAGCCTCGTCTGGCTATGCTGAGGCTGTGCCAGCTTTCTCTCTTCCTCCTCGCTACCTAGTCCTGTCTAGTGCTGCCAGTACTCTACATGTGCGCCTGCCCCTTGGGCACAAAGGTAGAGAATTTGCATATTGATTAAAACGTTTTTAAACACAAGTAAACCTCAACTGGGGGTAACAGTCGTCTAGTTGTATTCCTAATCCTCTGATGAATACCAGCAGATATATCTTTAGCCGGTAAATCAGCCTGTCAGTGTCCGTTTAACTGCATAGTAAAGCATATAAAAGCGTGCTTCTTCACGGTCACTTAACGTCTTTGTTTAGCGGTAACGTGACGCACTGCATGCATTGGCCTTTATTCTTACAGTAGAGAAGTAATTAATTATAACTTTATCTGAATTGGGACATTTAAACTTGCTTTTTTTTTTATTCCAATTTTTTTTTATTCCAATTTAAATCTAGTAGGAGTCGGAGTCGGTCCATTTTTTGCCGACTCCGACTCCAGGTACCCAAAATTGCCTCCGACTCCTCGACTCCGACTCCACAGCCCTGCCTTTAACAGTGACTTCCACAGCGGCCGCCCCTTTATTAGTAACCCCCACAGTACCCCGTCTCGTTAACAGTGATTTCCACAATAACCCGCCCCCTTAACAGTGACCTCCAAAAGACCCCGCCCCCTAACAGTGATCTCCACAAAACCCTGCCCCCTTCACAGTGACCTCTACATCACCCTGCCCCCTTAACAGTGACATCCATAGCAGACTGTCCCCTTAACTGTGACCTCCACAGTTCCCTGACCCCTTAACAGACCTCCACAGCAATCCATCCCCTTATCAGTGACTTCCACAGCAGCCCGCCACTTTAACAGTGATCTCGACAGCATCGTGCCCCCTTAACAGTGACCTCTACAGCGGCCGCCCCTTTATTAGTGACCTCCACAGTACCCCATCTCCTTAACAATGATTTTCATACCACCCCGTCCCCTTAACAGTGGCCTCTACAGCAATCTGCCCCTCAACACTGACCTCCATAGTGGACCGTCCACTTAACTGTCTGGTTTTAGGCAGGACAGTCCGGCTTACAGACCCCCTGTCCTCCGTCTGGAGCAGGGCCTGGACGGACACAGGGATGTTCTTTTTGAACAGCTCACTCTCAGACAGCAGCACTGTGCTGTCTGAGCGTGAGCTGCAGGGAGAAAGTCACCCTCCCTCCCACTCGTGCAGCTGACAGAAGTTGATTTTTACCTTAATTTTTTCAATCCCCGTCGGCTGTGGAGTGGGAGGGGGCATGGCGGGGTTTTTAAGTCCGTCTTTTGAGCGTGGCATGAATGGCCACCCTATCTGCCCCTGAACTGTGACCTCCACAGCACTCTTCTCCCTTAACAGTGTCATCCACAGCTCCCTGCCCCTTTAAAGCCGACCTACAGCAGTGAAAAAAAATGGCTGGATTGTTATGGAAACCTGGTGTAAAACTGTGCATATGTGGAGACTAAGGGCCTGCGAGCTTCCATTGACCATGTGTATGGCAGTTGGGATATGAAGAGAAAGCCCTGCAGGCTTTTATTGGCTAATGTAGGTCATGTGATGTGCCATATCTGCATTTTTGGGGAATATCTCAGGAACGGTATGTGCTAGAGAGCTGACATTAGATGTTACTATCCATCGGCGCTCTGTTGCACGAGTCTGAATACACAGGCGGAGTCAAGCTGAATGTGGGAGGAATTATTGCTACCACAGCCATTCCTCCCTAATTCAGTTCTATTGATTATGGCCAGCACATCACTGATTACGCAGGAAGATGTGCTAAGGATACTCGGCACCTTTCATCCTGCTAGTTTATTGGCTGCTCGATTATATGGGCCAATTATCGGGAGCGACCCTTCCTATGAAGTCTAATAGGTGCTTCAGATATTAGTCAATGCAGCGCAGTTCTTGACATGACATGTACATCAGTAGATAAAGCATGTCCGATATATGGAGCTTCCAGTTGACTTACCCAGCCACATTGAAGAGAACATCAATTCTATCGAGCTCCTGGCATAGCTGTTCAATCTGCTCCTTCTTAGTGACATCTAATACTCTTGTCTGAATACCTGGAATATAAATCCCACTTACTGATTCAGGTTACACAGCAGAGCTTCTTATTTCTTATGTTTCTGCTTGGAAAACACCTTGTAAACGCCTCATTCTTAGTATTCTTATTACCGCAGAACTGTTTTTTATCACCATTTATGGATTTGTTGTCCACGGCTGGAATGTCACAAAGGGTGGCAGTGATTGGCTACCACAGTCACATGACATTATAGACAACATGCCATTGAACTAAGATGACAACACTGCACTGGCAGGTATCCACAGAGGCCAATGGTGGAGGAATGGCCTTGTTTGTCATCTTGGCACAGCTTCAAGGGGCTTTCATACTGTTAACCCTATTTGCTCTTGTAGATAACGATGTCTGTCAGGGCCTGGCTACATCCTTAAAGAGCACCTGACAGAACGATAAACCCTATAAGACATTTATTGAGATTGGCGTATCCATACGCCATATTCTGATCCTCATAACTTTTATATAGTTCCATCTACAGACCATTTTTGACTTTGTCAGTTTTTTTGGGAAGTGACGATAAAACATTGAATACGCCATTCTGATTTTTTTTTTCCGTTACAGTGTTCACTGTATGTGATAAATACATTTAGATTTTAATAGTTCAGACGTTTTGGGATGCACTGATGCCTATAAATCTTAATTAGCTTTTTATTATTTATTTAAATGTGGGGAAAGGGGCGATTTCGGTTTTTACTTTATTTTTTTAAGTTAAAAAGTTTTTTTATATCCACCTAAGGGACTTGAACATGCAATTGTCTAATCGCTTCTCCCGTAGACTGCAATGAGTTAAAGGGGTTGTCTCACTTCCGTAAATGGCATTTATCATGTATAGATAGGTAATACAAGGCACTTACTAATGTATTGTTATTATCCCTATTACCCCCTTTGCTGGCTGGATTCATTTTTCCATCACATTATACACTGCTCGTTTCCATGGTTACGACCACCCTGCAATCAATCAGCGGTGGCTGTGCTTGCACATTATAGAAAAAAGTGATGGCCTTTCTGGTGGCCGGGGCCATGCACATTCCAGCAATATTTCCTATAGTGTCTTGTATTAACTTTGTCTACATAATAAATGCCATTTGCTGAAGTGAGAAAACCCCTTTAACATTGCAGCGTGTAGGAGATTCATTTTTTGTAACTAACCATGGCATCTAAGGAGTTAAATGTCCATGATCGTCATCATCACCGACCAGGGACATTGCCTCCGAGTGCTGGGTGAAACAGCAGGCACCTGGTGGCTAAGGTGCCTGCTCAGCTTCAGAGACCGGACTTCTTATGTACATATAAGGAAAAGGTCCGGTAGGGGTTAAAGAAATGCAAAAACTGCAGGACTGAACCAACCAACGTTAGCGCATCCCCCTATATACACTGTAATTATAAATAATACATTTCTAAACCTAATATAATACATTAATGGAGCATTCTGACTGGTTAGAAAGTTATAACTATCAGATTAGTGGGCGTGCCATTACTGGGACCCCCACTAATCACGAGAATGGTGCCCCCGTACCTCCTGCAGCAACCGTAAAAAAGAGTGGGGTGGCTGGTTGCACATGTGCGCAGCAGCTCCATTCATTTCTATGGGAGTTCCAGAGAAAGCCGAGTGCTGTATTTGACTATCTCTGGAACACCCATAGAAATGAATGGACCGGCCGCGTGCAGGTTCTCATGATTGGTGGGGACCCTAGCGGTAGGACCTCCACCAATCTGTTATCCCACATCCTGTGGATAAGGGGATGACGTTAACCAACCGGAATACAACTTTAAATATGGCCACTTTCAGACAGGTACAATGCAGATGCTTTACTACTCCTGTGGGTCATCAGAATTGTAGTTGGAGCACATAATTCCGGTTCTGATGAGCTGCAGGAGGTCAGAGTTGTTGCATCTATAATGTGGGCCCAAAAATGCCTTTAAAATGTTACGCATGTATGAAAATTGGATGAATACCACTAATTTATTTATTCTTTATTAAAAAGTCAGTGACTGACAATGATCATTTATGGCGACAGTGGCCAAAAATGTGTTTTCTGACTAATGAAAATATTTTCTTTTGTCAAAAATAGGAAAATAATTGTTATCACTATTACTTCAGCATGCAACAGGTATCACTAGGGAAGAGTCTGTATAATCAGGGGACAGCAACCTTCGGCACTCCAGCTGTTGCAAAACTACAATTCCCAGCATGCTCCATTCATTTCTAGTTCTTAGAAGAGCAGAGCAAGTATGCATGCTGGGAGTTGTAGTTTCACAACAGCTGGAGTGCCGGAGGTTGCCTAACCCTGCTGTATATCTTACGCTAAAAAAAGGGTATGGACAGGATAGGGCTAGTGTAAAATTTTAACTTCATTGATGTCTATAGTGTGAGTGTTTTGTGTGATCTCAAATTGACATTGATCTGGATGCTGGTAAATGTCTGGGTCATGGTATTAATAAACAGCTTAATTAGGTGGTTCAATAAGTAAGCACTCATCTGCTCATTGCTTTTCAGGGCAAAAAAATAAAAAATACCCCCACATGTGACAGAGAGCAAGTGTGCTCTTTAATTGATAGAGGAGATAATAACATGCAGCCCCGCTCCCTGGGTTAATGTACAGTTAGGCCCCTTTCACACGGGCGTGATTTCAGCGCGGGTGCAATGCGTGAGGTGGACGCATTGCACCCGCACTGAATCCGGACCCATTCATTTCTATGGGGCTGTGCACATGAGCGGTGATTTTCACGCATCACTTCTGCGTTGCGTGAAAATCGCAGCATGCTCTATATTGTGTGTTTTTCACTCAACGCCCCATAGAAGTGAACGGGGCTGCGGGAAAATCGCAAGCATCCGCAAGCAAGTGCGGATGCGTTGCGATTTTCCCACATAGTTGCTTAGCAACGGGACCAGATCTTTATTATTTTCCCTTATAACATGGTTATAAGGGAAAATAATAGCATTCTTAATAAAGAATGCTTAGTAAAATGAAGTGGAAGGGGTTAAAAATAATAAAACTTAACTTACCTTAGCCACTTGATCGCGTAGTCGCGATCTGTCCTCTCTTTCCCTGCATCATCTAAGATCTAAAGGACCTGTGATGACGTCACATCACATGGTCCATCTTACCATGGTGATGGACCATGTGATTGGACCATGTGAGGGTACATCATCACAGGTCCTTTAGTTTAGAGCTATTTTTGACCCCCAGCAATCAGATACTGATTACCTTTCCTGACGATAGGTCATCAGTATCGAAGTCTCAGAAAATCCCTTTTTGTAACTCCCTATTATATTGGTTATTACAGCATGCCTTGAACTACGGGATTTTGCTTAAAACTGATCATACTTTGCCCCACAATGACATAGGCTTTGAAACATTATTTTTTATTTTTTTTTAAATTTAAAATAAAAAAAAATAACCAAAGGGAGGTAACAACCTTTGTACGATTCTAGAGCTTTCAACTTCTCTTCATTGATGTCCGTTGCAATAACCTTTGCTCCTTCTTTAGCAAATGCCTAAAAACACAGAAACAATAACACTGCTAGTGGTGCTTACATAGTAGCAACTACCAAGAATGACCATCAGCAGAAAAAAGAATTCAGTCTTAGGGCTCATGCACACAACCGTATGTACTTTGCGGTCCGCAAAAATTGGATCTGCAAAAAATATGGATTACGTCCATGTGCATTCCGTATTTTGCAGAACAGCTAACCCCTAATTGAACAGTACTATTCTTGTCCGTAATAGGACATATGAAAACGGCATGCACACGGAGTAACTTCAGTTTTTATTGCGAACCCATTAAAATTAATGGTTCTGCATACGATAGGTTTCTCTGTAGGACTTCAAAAAATAGCAGATGTTTGTACTTCCGTTCATGGGGGGGGGGTTGGGGTGGTGGACACGCTTGACCATGGGTATAGCTGCTGCCACTAGGAGTCTGAGTGTGAGCTCTTCCATTCAGCTATACCCTTCCTACCCTTCTAACCGCAGAAAGAAAAATAAAATGGAAAGAGACGAAACTTGCCCTTTGAGAGAACTGACAGTCAGACCCAAGTCCATGACCAACTGCAGGAAGGGCAAGAGTCTCGGCAGTGAAAAACAAACGGGGGACAGCTGAACTCCAGTTTGTAACCCTCTGAGATGACTTCTCTCACCCAGGCATCCGAGACGTGAGCCAGCCAATCATGACATGACGAAACAGATAAAGGCAGCCACCCGCCTGGTTGGGGAGCGTTAAAAAACGCCCTTCAGACCACGGTAGTTTTGGGGGCATAGGATTTGGAGCCCTGTTGGCGGGGCCGCCAGGAAGGGCAAGGTTTGAAGGAGGGCTTACGCATCTGATCCGGGGCAGACTTGTCGATTGGCTGCTTGGGGCTAGAAAAACTCTGAAAGGGGCGAAAAAGTGGTAAACGTCTTTTTGACTTGTTGAAACGCACCCTGTATTGTGGTAAAGGAGTGCTTTTACCACCTGTAGCATCAGAAATGATCTCGTCCAGGCGTTTGCCAAAAAGCCTGCTCCCGGAAAAGGGGAGGGCCGTCAAGGCCCGCTTTGAAGCATTAACTGCTGCCCAGCAGGAGAGCCATAGGGTACAGCGAATAGCCACCAAAAGAGCTGACGAGTGGGCCATTAGCCTGGCCGCGTCCAGAGAGGCTTCACAAATATACGAACTGGCATGGGAGAGCTGCAGGGCAATATAGGGAAGTTCCTCCGAGGAGTCCCCCGAGGAAAGACCATGACGCAGTTTGTTTGCCCCCTCATCCATAGCTTTGCTCACCCATGTAGAGGCAAAAACCATCCGCAGTGCTGTGCCCACTGCTTCAAAGGATGATTTTGCAAAAGATTACAATTTTTTTATCCCTGATATCCGAGAAGGAAGCCTCATCCGCCAAAGGCAAAGTGGCATGTTTTGCCAAGCGGGATACTGGCGGGTCAACTTCAGGAGAGGAGGACCACTTTTTAGTCAAATCCTCCGGAAAAGGATAAAGGACGTCTAAGCGCTTTGGTACGGCAAAATGTCTTGGAAAGAGAGGAATAAAAATCCTGGTGGTTGGGGAAACATTTGGGCAAGCGACAAGACCGCCTGAAGGAAAAATTTGAGCCGGCCGATGAGGGAGCGGGGTCCTCAACCTGTAAGACTGGTCCTCAGGAAAGACAAAGTCCACATCTGAAAACCTTTCCTCGAAACATGCCTCTTCCATAGAGGACAAGTCGGAGTGAGACTACCTGGAAGGTGGCAGAACAAACGGGGGACGCAGGTCTGGCCCGTTTTGAGGGTTGGCCGCGATGGGAATGAGCCCCAGGATCCCCAGAGTCGGACGGGTCAGAGGACGGCCTGGCAGGCAAATGCCCCAGTATTTCCACAATGGCTTTGTTGGTATAGGAGAAGTCCTGTACCATCTTTGACAGGGAGCACGCCCACTCTGGCTCTACCATGGGCTGGGCAGTAGGGGCAACTGGGCCAGAGTCAGAGCAACTTGGCGGTGGGGCAGAGCACGAAGAGCAGAGGGGATCCAACTGACCAGATGGAAATTTGGAGCGACAAGTACCACAGACAAAATGGCGCACAGAAGTGACCGCCTGCTTTGGGGCCTGGGGTCTGGGCTCGGACATGAGTACCCTGTAGTGACAGGAAGGAGGATGAGGGATGGTTAGAGCCTGTAAGAAGGGGAGACAGAGCTTACCAGGCCTGTGTCCCTCAAAGCAGCTGGTCTGGAGAAGCCTTGAGCCAGAGTCCCACAGAGATCCTCTTGGAGCAAAAGGTGGGCGGAGCACAGAAACAATAACAAGGATTCGCGCCAGAACACAGATGGGAGGAGGGAGCGAAGAGAGCTGCAAGCCCCGTACCAATATGGAGTCGGTACCTGGTAAACGCAGGCCCGATCCCTCTGTTCCTCTTAAAGCGGGGCCTCACCCCCAGTGTAGCGGAGCTGCCGCTAGAAGCCCCGGCCGAACGGGGATGCCGGCCGGGTGAGAAGAACCCCCAGGGAGCGGGAATGGGAGTAGGCCGCAGAGAAGCCGGGGCCTCAATTACAAGCGGCCCCGGTGGAGTCCAGAATCAGGTACGCCGTGAAGGAAGGGCCCGGGAATGCCGAAAAGGAGGAAGGGGCCCCGCAGAACAAAGGGGCATAGCGTGCACTCAGAGGCCTCCGCCAAAAGGAGAGAAGAGAGATGCCTGGAGGGGACAAGGCCTCCGTGGGGGACAATCAGCCCAGGTAACCTGAGAAGGGGGAGGGAGGAGGAAGAAGGAGTTGTTTGGGGCCAAAAATACTCACCCGTCCGATGTGTTCTGCCCCCCTGGTCTCAGCCGGATCACCACCTTCGGTGTGTGGCCCCTTGGGGAGGGCTGCTACACAAGAACAGAGGGGACTTAACGTGGGTGGTTGTGGTGACCCGCAGGCTGGCGGGATGCAGAGGATTTGGGAAACTCTTGTCCTCCTTGCCTTCTGGAGATCGGGAAGGAGCAGCAGGCTTGGGAGTCCCCTGGTCTCCTCGGTGGGAAAGCAGGGAGGTGGAGCTGCCTGTAGCCTAAAAGAAAAGAGAAAACAAAAAAAACAGCAGAGCTGCAAAGCAGGGAGGTCTGCCTCCTAAAAAAAATGTTTTAGCTTAGTCCCTGTATGAAGGGTATAGCTGAAGGGAGGAGCTCACACTTAGTGTCGCCTCCTTGTGGCAGTAGCTATACCCATGGTCAAGCCTGTGTCCCCCAATGATACGGATGAGAAAAAACATGTTTAAAATAATGCTTGCTGTTTTTTGCAAGCAAAAAAAAAGTGTGAATGGAGCCTTGTGAAGTTTCTTAAACTATTACTATAGATTTAAAAAAGGTGACCACAAACTTAAAATAATTGTACAGCAGTGATCCTGAAAGGCAGTGATAAGAATCAAAGAGGATGAAAAACTGACCACAGACTGGCAGACTTACAATGGCAGCGGCCTGTCCAATTCCCTGGGCTGCTGCTGACAGCAAAATTACTTTTCCATCTAAGCGACCCATTCTACCTGAAAGAGATCAGAAAAACAGCATGGATCAATAATTACAACATCCACAAGTACATCAAATAAAATCCATAAATGTTCTCCTGCTGTCATGAACCAGCGGGTGTGAACCCACTGTGCCACGTGTCCTACCTCCTCTAAGGGCGTTGTCTAAGTGAACCCCTCGATCTTCACAGTACCCCTGATGGTGGGGATAGACTTTCTCGAGGGGAACACAAGGTCGCTACCTTTTGAGGAGGATAGGCACACGAGGAAGCTGGTCCAGGCAGACAAGGAGGTACCTGAGGTACAGGCGTTGTCAGCAGGCTGAATCGTTACCAGGAGCAACAGTGCAGGACCAAAGGATGAGGCAGAGGCTAAGTCAGACAGGCAATAGGTCAGGGCAGGCGGCACAGGTACAGGTCAGGCAATCCGAGTGGGCAACAGGAGAGTCAAGGCAAGCAGGCAGGGAAACAGGTAGCAGAGTCTAGGAACCTTAGCAGGACACAAGGACCTTGACTCTGAGGCATCTGGGAAGGGGATGAGCCACTTATATATGTGAAGGAGGGCTGAGATTGGTTGGCGAGGTCACATGATCCAACCCATAAAACACAGGAGGTGACGCGCGCAGCCCTTAACCTCTTGCCGCCACGCTAACGCCGATGGGCGTCAGCGCGGCGGCTCTCTCAGGTCTCAGTCACGCCTATCGGCGTCATCTCGTGAGACCTGAGATTTCACATGAACGCGCGCGCGTCGTGCGCGCGCGTTCATGTGATCGGAGCCGGGACAACTGAAACTACAGCCTGCCAGCGCTGATCATGCGCTGGCAGGCTGTAGATGCGGAAAAAACCGCATATCAGACGCTGTTTTTTAAACAGCGTCTGATATGCCTGCTGTCTGCTCGTCTGGTGGTCCCTTTGTTTGGGACCACCAGAGGAAACATAGGAAAAGTGCACCAATCACTACACACACACCCCCCACCCCCATCACTGATTAACCCCTGATCACCCATGTCACCCCCTGATCACCCCCTGTCACCCCCCGTCACTAATCACCCCCCTACAGGCTCATTCAGACGTCCGTAAGTGTTTTGCGGATCCATGGATCTGCGGATCCATGGATCTGCGGATCCGCAAAATTTGGACACCGGCAATGCGCTTTCCACATTTTGCAGATCCGCACAGAACTATATAGAAAATGCTTTTCTTGTCCGCACTGCGGACAAGAATAGGACATGTTCTATATTTTTGCGGAACGGAAGTGCAGACCCGGAAGCGCGGATCCGTAATTCCGGATCCGAGCGGGACAAAGTCTGTCCCCATAGAAATGAATGGGCTCGCAATTCCGTTCCGCAAACAGAATTTCGGACGTGTGAATGGGGCATAAGGGTCCCGTTATCACCGCCAGTTAGTTAGCTACTTGTTAGGTAGCTAGCGCCCAGCCCACCGCACCGCAGTCACTGATTTTGGCAGAGATTTTTTCATCCACATTGATCGATGCGAATGAAGAAATCTGTGCCGTTCATTTTTTTTTTTTTTTTCAGCGCAGCGGCTCGAACGGAAAAAAAAAATCTCATTACCCGTATGCTCAATATAAGGAGAATCGCAGAAACTCCTAATGCTGGCCATACGTGTAATGATTGCGGAGACCCCTAAAATGCCAGGGCAGTATAAATACCCCACATGTGACCCCATTTTAGAAAGAAGACACCCCAAGGTATTCCGTGAGGTGTATGGCGAGTTCATGTAAAATTTTATTTTTTGTCAGAAGTTAGTGGAATATGAGACTTTGTAAAAAAAAAAATATATATATATATCAATTTCCGCTAACTTGTGTCAAAATTTTTTTTTTTCTGTGAACTCGCCATGCCCCTCACGGAATACCTTGGGGTGTCTTCTTTCCAAAATGGGGTCACATGTGGGGTATTTATAATGCCCTGGCATTTTAGGGGTCCTAAAGCGTGAGAATCCAAATACGTAAAAATGCCCTGTGAAATCCTAAAGGTACTCATTGGTTTTAGGGCCCCTTTGCGCACCCAGGCTGCAAAAAAGTGGCACACATGTGGTATCACCGTACTCAGGAGAAGTGGGGCAATGTGTTTTGGGGTGTATTTTTATATATTCCCCTGCTGGGTGTGAGAAATATCACTGTAAACGACAATTTTTAAATTTTTTTATACAAAGTTGTCAGTTTACAGAGATATTTCTCTCACCCAACATGGGTAAATGTAAAAATACACCCCAAAACACATTGCCCTACTTCTCCTGAGTACGGCGATACCACATGAGTGCCACTTTTTTGCAGACTGGGTGCGCAAAGGGGACCTAAAACCAATGAGTAACTTTAGCTTTTACATGGCGGCTCACAATTTAGCCCCGCCCAAAATGCCAGAACAGTAAACACACCCCACAAATGACCCCATTTCGGAAAGTAGACACCCCAAGGTATTCACTGAGGGGCATAATGAGCCAGTATTAAAAAAAAATTTTTTTTTGCCAGAAGTTAGCAGAAATGGAAACTTTATTATTATTTTTTTTTTCCTCAGAAAGTGTCATTTTCCGCTAACTTGTGAAAAAAAATGAAATGATGTATGAACTCACCATGCCCCTCCGCGAATACTTTGGGGTGTCTTCTTTCTAAAATGGTGTGATTTGGGGGGTATTTATACTTTCCTGACATTCTAGCACCTGAAGAAACATGACGGGTGCTCAGAAAGTCAGAGCTGCTTGAAAATGCAGAAATTCACTTTTTTGCACCATAGTTTGTAAACGATATAACTTTTACCCAAACCAATAAATATACACTTATTGGACTTTTTTTTTATCAAAGACATGTAGAACAATACATTTAGAGAAAAATTTATATAGAAATGTAGTTTTTTTTAAAAAAATTTACAACAGAAAGTGAAAAATGTCATTTTTTTGCAAAAATGTCGTTAAATTTTTATTAATAGCAAAAAAAGTAAAAATGTCAGCAAGAATGAAATACCACCAAATGAAAGCTCTATTAGTGAGAAGAAAAGGAGGTAAAATTCATTTGGGTGGTAAGTTGTATGACCGAGCAATAGACGGTGAAAATAGTGTAGTGCGGATTTGTAAAAAAGGGCCTGGTCACTAGGGGGGTATAAACCTGTGGTCTTCAAGTGGTTAAGGAAATGCTGCAGGAAACAAGCAGCAAGCATGCTGTGGCCAGGGCTGAAAGGAAACATTGGCAGCAGATTACCGCTGAACACGGCGGCAGTAAGCAGGGGAACAGCGGCACACAGCAGCCGCTGCCACACCTACTATGGATTTACTACAAATC
The DNA here is from genome assembly GCA_033119425.1 of Bufotes viridis. Classification (NCBI taxonomy): domain Eukaryota; kingdom Metazoa; phylum Chordata; class Amphibia; order Anura; family Bufonidae; genus Bufotes; species Bufotes viridis. The sequence goes on from CM065589.1 coordinate 423,305,090, forward strand.
AGACAAGGTAAATGTCTATTATATGTTTGTAACCTGACAGGGGTTTCCAGGAGGAAAATATTCTGGGTAAAGAAGTGAACAGTGGCACAGCTAGACTCCTATGGGCCCCAAAGCTCTGGATTGGGCCAGCTCTATACACCTAAATACATAATCATATAATCATATATGCATTACATACACAAATATACACATACACCATATATCCACTACACACCTGCATATACATCATATATACCGTACACTGGGTTGTCAAGATACCAAAATTTGGATTTGATTTCGATACCATGAAAAACAAACGCAAAAAAAAATGTGTGCATTCCGCATTTTATGGCACGACTGGCCCATAATAGAATAGTCCTATCCTATGTTTTGGGGGGACAAGGTGACTAAAAAAATGGCGAATCGAGCGGTTTTATTTTTTTTCTGTCACAGCGTTTACTGCATAGAAGATCTTTTTTTCATATTTTAATAGTTTGGACTTTTTCAGACATGGCAATATGTAAAATGTTTATTTTTTTTATTGATTATATATTTTAGGCTACTTTCACACTAGCGTTTTTTGCAGATCCATCATGGATCTGAAAAAAACGCTTCCATTATAATAATACAACCATCTGCATCCATCTTATATAGCCTTATGTCTTATATAGCCATGATCGATCCGTTTTCTATTGTATCCACACCACATCGCAGATACAAAAACGCTTTTATGGGGACGCAACCAAATGGAACAGAATGCATTCTGGTGCACTCCATTTTGTTCGGTGTTTTGTCCCCATTGACAATGAATGGGCACAAAACTGAAGCGTTTTCATCGCTAATGAGATCTTATGACGGATCTCAATAGCGGAATTGAAAACGCTAGTGTGAAAGCAGCCTTATATGTAAAATTGGCAAAGGAAGTGATTTAAACTTAATATTTTGGTGTTTGTTTTTGTAACTTTTTCCCCCACTTTTTATTTAATAACTATTATCCCCTTTTAATCCCTTGTCCTATTCACCCTAATAGAGCTCTATTAGGGTGAATAGGATCTCACACTCTCCTTACTGCCCTGGGCTTTGTGCACACAGCAGCAGGGAGCTTACCATGGCAGCCAAGGCTTCAGTAGTGTCCTGGCTGCCAGGGTAACCGATCGCAGCCCCGCGATTACACTGCTGGGGCTCCGATCGGAAGCTGCCACTGCACCACCAATGGGGAGGATGGGAGGGGACCCTGTGGCCACTGCCGCCATTGAAGATAATACTGGGGGGGTTGGGGGGCACACTGTGCCACCAATGATTATAATTTATAAGTGTAGGATGTGGATGCCGGCGGTAGTTTTACATACCCCGCACCCAAACTCTATGACAGGGCGCTGCAATCTGCGGCAATTAACCCCTAAGGTGCAGCACCTGAGGAGTTAATTGTCGCACATTGCAGTGCCCTGACATAGACGCCGGGTATGTGACCTCACTTACATCCAGCTGCTGCATCCTAAACGTGTATCCACCGGTTAATTATCTTCATTGGTGGCGCACTGCCCCCCCACCCCACCCCACCCCCAGTATTATAATTCATAATCATTGGTGGCACAGTGCACCCCCCCTCCCCAGTATTATCTTCATTGGTGGCAGTGGCCACAGGGTCCCCTTCCTCACTGAGGAAGTATGCTTGCGTCTCTAGCTGCACCACAGACTGAGATATTCCAGGTTAAAGCAGCTGGTTGTGATCTCAGCCAGTGGAGGAGAGGGGCCCGTCGGTGACATGCAGGTAAGCTGCAGGAAGAAAAGTAGAGCCACATCCACTTCACTAACTGTAACTGTACATGACCCCAGGGGAATAACATGGACTGCTTTCCATGTTATGCCTTCTCCCTCATCAATGACAGAGAATACTTGCTTTTTGATTGTCACATATGGGAAGGGGGCATTTTTTTCCAGAAAAGGAGTGAACCACCGCTCTGTGCCTAATAAGGTCATTTATTGACGCCACGACCCAGATGTTTACCAGCGTCTGCATAATGGTAAAAAATAAAAACTTGCACCCCACACACACAAGCATCAATATAGAAAACATTTTACACTGTCCCTTTATTGTTCTTTTTTCCATGAAAAGTGCTATTATTGTACAAAAGTGTAAAACAAAAACTATACATATTTGGTATCACTGTAATCATGCCGACCTAAAGAATAATACATTATTTATGCCACATGATGAGGAGGGGTCCATTAAAAAAAAAAATGTGATATTGGCCCAGGGGTTTCTAGTTACGGCCCGCCCAGGCCTTGCATTACTCACTCCTGATCCAGGCCCTCTGTGCATTATGACATGTGTCTAGTCTCCACAAGTGCATACTGGGACAATACATAAAGAATGCAATGTGAACAGACATGACGTGCAGGAAGGACTACACAACTGATGCCTGCTGGGCTGCTACTGACTCTGGGGGGCTTCACCGAACAGTGGAGAAAGACACGGCACAGAGAAGACAAGCACGGCTGGCAAGCTGCCCTCTTGTAGGATAAGGGCTCATGCACATGGCCGTAAGTGTTCTGCAAATCGTGGATACGCAAAACACGGACCCCGGCCGAATGCATGCCACCCTTTTTTTTTTTACCCCGGCAGAAATGTCCTATCCTTGTCCATCAAGGACTTACGGGTGTGCTGTCCACATCTATTGCGGCGCCATTGAGATGAATGGGTCTGCATCCAATCCGCAAAAAGCGCAGGACGGATGCGGACCAAAACTACAGCTGTGTGTATGAGCCCTAAGGATGGATCCTTCATGATTAATCAGGTGGCTGTCGGCCAAGGCTCCTCAGTGATGTGAGTGACGCACAGACGGCCTTTCTGCCTGATAGCGAAACGTGTTCACTGTTAAAGGCAACACAGTAAACTGCAAAACCGCGCAGCCATCAACACTGAACACCAAAAAAAAAAATTTGTTCTAATAAGTTAATATGATCCTGCCGAGGTTTGTACTGACATGCGGTACTCAGCTACAAGGCGGTACGTCTTGACTGCAGCACAACCACGCCACGTGGCCGTACCGTAACAGAACCTCCGCCTCCCTAGGGCTCTTTCACACTAGCGTTTTTGTTTTCCGGCATAGAGTTCCATCGTCTGGTCTCTATGCCGGAAAAATCTTGATCAGGATTATCCCAATGCATTCTGAATGGAGAGAAATCCGTTCAGGATGCATCAGGATGTCTTCAGTTCAGGACCGGAACGTTGTTTGGCCGGAGAAAATACCGCAGCATGCTACGCTTTTTGCTCCGGACAAAAATCCTGAACACTTGCCACAAGGCCGGATCCGGAATTAACGCCCATTGAAAGGCATTAATCCGGATCCGGCCTTAAGCTAAACGTCGTTTCGGCGCATCGCCGGATCCGACATTTAGCTTTTTCTGACTGGTTACCATGGCAGCCAGGACGCTAAAGTCCTGGTTGCCATGGTAAAGTGTAGTGGGGAGTGGGGGATAGGGTTGGGCGATATCAAAAATATTGCCACGATAACGATATTAAGAAATTTATCGCGATAACGATATATATCACGATAAATGCCCATTTAGAAGAAAAAAACACTTGGAGACATTATACTGTATGCGGGCAGCACAAGGAGACATTATACTGTATGGGGGCAGCGCAAGGAGACGTTATACTGTATGGGGGGCAGCGCAAGGAGACATTATACTGTATGGGGGCAGCGCAAGGAGACGTTATACTGTATGGGGGCAGCCGCAAGGAGCCGTTATACTGTATGGGGGCAGCGCAAGGAGACATTATACTTTATGGGGGCAGCACAAGGAGACATTATACTGTATGGGGGCAGCGCAAGGAGACGTTATACTGTAAGGGGGGCAGCGCAAGGAGACGTTATACTGTATGGGGGCAGCGCAAGGAGACGTTATACTGTATGGGGGCAGCGCAAGGAGACGTTATACTGTATGGGGGCAGCGCAAGGAGGCGTTATACTGTATGGGGGCAGCGCAAGGAGACGTTATACTGTATGGGGGCAGCGCAAGGAGACATTATACTGTATGGGGGCAGCGCAAGGAGACATTATACTGTATGGGGGCAGCACAAGGAGACATTATACTGTATGGGGGCAGCGCAAGGAGACGTTATACTGTATGGGGGCAGCGCAAGGAGACGTTATACTGTATGGGGGCAGCGCAAGGAGATGTTATACTGTATGGGGGCAGCGCAAGGAGACGTTATACTGTATGGGGGCAGCGCAAGGAGACGTTATACTGTATGGGGGCAGCGCAAGGAGACGTTATACTGTATGGGGGCAGCCACAAGGAGACGTTATACTGTATGGGGGCAGCGCAAGGAGGCGTTATACTGTAAGGGGCACAGGGGCAGCCGCAAGGAGACGTTATACTGTATGATGCACTGTTATGGGGGGCACTGTGGCTGACGCACTGTTATGGGGGGGCACTGTGACTGACGCACTGTTATGGGGGGGCACTGTGGCTGACACATATATAGCATCTTATGCTATATATGTGTCATCCACAGATCCCCCATAACAATGTCAGCCACAGACCCCCAACAGTGTAATGTCTTTAGAAGTAGCAGGACCTTAATAACTATTGTGGTGCAGGCTCCCGGGCAGCTCTCTGCTCCTCCATCTGCTCCTTCATTCATAAAGTGGGCGGAGCATGGAGGAACAGAGATTAACTACATAAATACTGGATCAGAGCTGCGGGGCCGGTGCAGTGTTACTCTGCAGTAATACACCGGCCCCGCAGCTCTGATCCAGCATTTATGTAGTTAATCTGTTTAGAAGTAGCAGGACCTTAATAACTATTGTGGTGCAGGCTCCCGGGCAGCTCTCTGCTCCTCCATGCTCCGCCCACTTTATGAATGAAGGGGCAGACGGCGCATGGAGGAACAGAGATTAACTACATAAATACTGGATCAGAGCTGCGGGGCCGGTGCAGTGTTACTCTGCAGTAATACACCGCAGCTCTGATCCAGCATTTATGTAGTTAATCTCTGTTCCTCCATGCTCCGCCCACTTTATGAATGAAGGAGCAGACGGCGGATGGAGGAGCAGAGAGCTGCCCGGGAGCCTGCACCACAATAGTTATTAAGGTCCTGCTACTTCTAAAGAGATTAACTACATAAATACTGGATAAGAGCTGCGGGGCCGGTGCAGTGTTACTCTGCAGTAATACACCGCAGCTCTGATCCAGCATTTATGTAGTTAATCTCTGTTCCTCCATGCTCCGCCCACTTTATGAATGAAGGGGCAGACGGAGCATGGAGGAGCAGAGAGCTGCCCGGGAGCTCTGCACCACAATAGTTATTAGGTCCTGCTATTCTAAAGAGATTAACTACATAAATACTGGATAAGAGCTGCGGGGCCGGTGCAGTGTTACTCTGCAGTAATACACCGGCCCGCAGCTCTGATCCAGTATTTATGTAGTTAATCTCTGTAGAAGTAGTCGGACCTTAATAACTATTGTGGCGCAGGCTCCCGGGCAGCTCTCTGCTCCTCCATGCTCCGCCCACTATATGAATGAAGGGGCAGACGGAGCATGGAGGAACAGAGAGCTGCCCGGGAGCCTGCGTCACGTCACGGAGCTGCACGGACTGTAAGTATACCGCTCCCCAATACTACTATGGCAACCAGGACTTTAATAGCGTCCTGGCTTCCATGGTAACCTCAAAGCATTTCGAAGACTGATCAGGATCCTGATCAGTCTTCTAATGAGTTCAGGCGACTTGCGTTCTGGCGGATGCGGCGGGACGGAAGTGCCTGCCGGATCCTCAGAACGCAAGTGTAAAAGAGGCCTTAGAAATGTGCTGCACACAGGACTCTGGTCTGGCATCATTAGTTAGGTTACGGACTATGTGTGGTTTTTCCATGCAGAAAAAAATGGACCATAAGGGCTCATGCACAGGACTGTAGACGTTTTTGCGGTCTGCAAATCGTGGATCAGCAAAACACGGACACCAGCCTTTTGCATTCCGCATTTTGCGGAACAGAATGGCTGGGCCATAATAGAACAGTCCTATCCTTGTCTGTAATGAGGACAATAATAGGACATGCTCTATATTATTGCAGACTACGCTGTGCTGTCCGCCTCTTTTGCAGCCCCATTAAAGTGAAGGACTCCACATCCAACCCACAAAAAATGAGGATCGGATGCAGACAAGAAATATGTTTGTGTGTATGAGGCCTAAATGAGATTTGATAAATATTATGCACATTTTGTCTTTTTGTGTGGATTTTGTGAAGTGTAGATTTTAAAGTAAGCAGAATGTCAATTGTTTGTGCGATTGTGAACCTTCTGTAGAGAGGTTTTCCCCATAAACTCAATGGTGTTGTTACCATAAAGAGAAAGGCCGCTTTCAGACGAGCGAGTGTCACGCTCTGGACTCGCAGCGCAGCTCCTGTCCTGAACTTCCAGCACTGCTGGGGTCGCATAGCATTACCCTAAGTTCACACCTGAGCGTTTTACAGCGCGTTCAAACGCGCTGTAAAACGCTCAACACATGAAAACCAATGCTTTCCTATGGCCCTGGTTCTCACTTGAGAACGCAAAAACAAGTACTTGAGCTTTTTTGGGGGCGTTTGTCGCACGTTTTGTGATTAACACCACAGTAGTCCATCCTATTTGCAAAAACGCGCTGAAATACGCGCGTAAAACGCGCGTTTCTAGAACGCTCAGGTCTGAACCCAGGGTTATAGTGATGTATGATGCTATGTAACCCTTAGAGGTCTGGAATGTATTAAATGACACTGACATAATGCTGTCAGTGCTATCCAATACATTCCAGAACTGCACGGTTTTGTGTGCGCACTTCTTTTGACTCAAACTCATCCTTTACATTGCAAACGCTGAACTTCGCACACAAAAAAAAAATCGGAACAACTGACACGCTGTGGATTTTTAAATCTACATGGCAGGTCGATTTCCACATGGGAAAAAAGCAGTGTACATGAGATTTGTCAGATCTCATTCACGTTGCTGGTACTGCAGAAAGGGAGCATTCCGTAACGTGTGCAAGTAGCCTAAACCTGGCGCAGGGGAATCGACTGTGATCCTCACCGGGACAGGCAGTGGGACTGATGTTAATGATTACAATGTCTGTTGTACAGCACTGCAGCATATGTGGGTGCTTTAGGAACAGATGCTCATTATCATTGAGTGCAGATAAAAAGTCTCATTCACATGCAGACCCCACTACTGCATTCTCCATGAGGAGAACTCTAGTATTAAAGCACTGCAGGACATTACACACTCCAGTCTCCTTATCTGTACCTGTAAGATACCTATAAGGGACAGTACAGATTATGCTGCTAGGTGACCAGCGATTTCCAGACGTCGTCGGTTTCATGTAGTAAGCAGCTCACTCAGTTATTACTAGCGCTGGGTAACAGTACATACTATAGATTAGAAACGAAAGCACTGACCTGAGTACTCAGACCCCCGGACTACAGACTGCCGACCTCTGAACTGTCAGCAGTCACGTGACACAAAGGAACCAGTCCCCGCTGAATCAGCAAGCTGAGCGTTCTTTACAGGCACTCACCAGGCGGTTGGCCGCCACCTAGTGTTCAGTATATGTTAGTACAAGCAATTGTCGTGTTCATGGCTGAGCTGCTGACGGTGCCATAGTCCACAGTCTCTGTGTGGCGCGCAGACGTAAAAACATACTGTGAAATTCATGTCTCTGGATTGTAAAATCCTTGCCAGAATAAATACTGTTTAAATTTCTGTTTTTGAGTCTTTTTTCTTTTCTGGAATTTTTTTGCACACAGACTTAATGTGTCTGTGCCAAAAAGCTGTTTAAAAGGGGGCCTAAATTAGGCTGTCTAGGGTTTCTACATGGTTTCCTGGCATGCTCCACAAAGGGCAGGGCTTAGAGAAAAGGGGTGGAGGTGAGATGAGCCATTTGTCACCATATTTGTGCCACAATTCTGGCATAAAAATCTGTCTGAAAGTACGCCAATCAATAGATGGCGTAGAGCAGGGATCAGCAACCTCAGGCACTCCAGAAACTACAACTCCCAGAATGCTTCCTTCACTTCTACATACTTAGTAACATAGGGGGTCTTAATAAACCCTATATCTGGAGGCCTCTACATAACTTCAGCGTATCCTGTGCCAGTCTAGATGTAAGGCCTCTTGCACATGACCATATGGCTTTTTCTGTGTTTTGCGGTCCGTTTTTCATGGATCCGTTGTTACTTTTTTTAATTCTGTTGTGTTTCCATTTCTGTTCCGTAGTTCCTCAAAAAATCTCCATATGGTTTCCGTATGCGATCCATTTTTTGCAGATCGCAAACAGAAACAAAATTTGTAATCATTAATGTAATGTACAGTAACATATTTTAACAGTAAACACATGGGCAAAGTGAGCATGGATCCGCAAAAAACGGAAGATATATAGATGTGTTCTGTATGCCACGGATCGTTATTTGTGGGCAATAATAGCACAAGTTCTATTGTTCAGCGGAACGGATATACGGAAACGGAATGCATACGGAGTACATTCCATTTTTTTTTTTTTGCGGAACCATTGAAATGAATGGTTCCGCATACGGACCGCAAACGTAATCCACAAAAATGGAACAAAAAAAAAAAAAGTTTGTGTGCAAGAGGCCTAAGACTGCTTCAGTTCTGAGTTTCTAGTCAAGGAAGCAGAGTTCGGTTTCAAGTTTTAAAGTGGTTTTCCACTTTAAAAATCAACTACTGAAGTTATTCAACGAAGTCACGTACGACTTCGCGAATAACTAACTTCAGCTCATCAGAGCCCATACATTATAATATTGTACAGAGACGAATCTTAACTCGATTTTCAACATTTGTATTTCATATATTTTTTGCAAGTAAGAAAAATGATTCCTGTAAGGCTACTTTCACACTCACATTTTGGCTTTCCGTTTCTGAGCTCCGTCATGGGCTCTCACAAGGGTCCAAAACGGATCAGTTTTGCCCTAACCCTGGGTTCACACCTGAGCGTTTCTGAGACGCGCGTTTTACGCACGTTTTTGTCGCGCGTATTACAGTGCGTTTTTGTAAATAGGAAACGCGCGTCATATGCGCGTTCGTGACTCTGAAGACCAATTGAAAAAGGCATATCTACACTTTAACGCGCGTTCCCATTGAAGTCTATGGGTGCAAACGCGCGCCAAAACGCCCCAAAGAAGCTCAGGAACTTCTGTGAGCGTAGGGCGTTTTACAGCGCGTTCAAACGCGCTGTAAAACGCTCAGGTGAGAACCATGCCCATAGGAAAACATGAGTTTTCTCCTGTTGAGCGTTTTACAGCGCGTTCGAACGCGCTGTAAAACGCGCAAGTGTGAACTGAGGGTAATGCATTCTGAATAGAAATGGATCCGCTCACTTCTGTTCCGTCACTCTGCTCTGGAGGCGGACAAAAATGCTGCCTGCAGAGTTTCGGTGTCCGCCTGAAGAAGCGGAGCCAAATGGATCTGCCATCCAAAAATATGATCGTCAATGGGTGAAGGATTTGCAGATTTAACTTTTTTGCGATCATTTGTTGTAGTACAATTGTGCAGCCTACAGCAGCACTAGCATAAAAAAAATTATTCTATTAACAGCAAATACGTTAATATTCTGTATGATTTTTATTTTTTTTTACAAAAAAACGCATGTACACCACTTCCTGTCCTGGCTTTTTAACTTCCCCTTTGTACTTTTAGCACAGCAAACAGCTTCAATTGATAGTTTTTTCTCTGTGGTCAGAGAGCTCCTTGTATTGAGGCAATAACAGTATCAAATATTAGAGATACAAATGGAAGAAAGCAGCACCATTCCACAGGAGTCTAAGGCCTCTTTCAGACGAACGAGTGTCACGCTGTGAGTCAGCAGCACAGACTTCCAGCACTGCTGGGGCTGCAAAGCAGTATATTGATTTATGATGCTATGTAACCCTTACCCTAGGTACACACCTAAGCGTTTTACAGCGCGTTCAAACGCGCTGTAAAACGCACAACATGTGAAAAGCCATGCTTCCCTATGGGCATGGTTCACATTTGGGCGTTTTACAGCGCGTTTGAACGCGCTGTTAAACGGCCAACGCCCAAACAAGTACATGAGCTTCTTTGGGGCGTATAAACGCGCCTATGGACAATGATGCCATAGGGGAGAATCACTGAATCGCGCGTATGACGTGCGTTTCTTAGTTACAAAATCGCGCATCCAAAAACGCGCGATTCAGAAACGCCTAGGTGTGTTCCCAGCCTTAGGGCTCTTTCACACGAGCAGATCCAGTGCGTGACATCCACTGCGTGAATAAGAGCCAAGGCCCGCTGCGGACAACAGAAGCACGGAGCAGTAACATGATTGATAACGCTCCGTACCTCTCTGTGATCCTTTTTCTACAAATTAACGGTGACAACTTTATCTCACAGTGATTTTATAATAAAACGGTCACAGAGAGGCACGGAGCATTATCAATCATGTTAATGCCCCGTGTCTCTGCTGTCCGGAACGGGGCTTGGCTTTTATTCACGCAGCAAATGTCACGCACGGGATCCGCTCATGTGAAAGAGCCCTTAGAGTTCTAGAATGTATTGGATAATACTAGCATAATGCTGTCCATTTTTATGGACAAGGATAGGACAGTTCTATAGAGGGCAGGACAATCCTTAAAATGCAGAACACACAGGCAACCAGTTTTATCACATACGGTTTAAAGACAAGCAACAGTCAGCAAAAACGGGGAGATTAATTCATATAAAATATGGTGTTCAGGAGTACCTGCTCCCCTTTTTCAGTGTGAATGGGTGAAGATGTGACTTTAAAAAGATTCCTTCACAATTAGAATAAAGTTCCTCAGAAACCTCACTGGGTTTCACTATGGGGCCTTATGGTATATACATATACCCCTGACAGGTGGAGAAGCTATTGGCACCCATTGAGAGCCAAGGTTTCGGAGCCCACTGAGAACCGATGCTGGTCTGTAAATTCATTGAGAAAAGTGACGCAAAGACTGGGAAAGCAATTTTATGTAAAAAAAACTTTGGATATCACCCGTTTACCAGCTAGGGCATTATTGCTTACTTGATCCCTGATATTTAAGTGTAGGTCTATGTAATGTGGAGCTCAGAATAACAAAATTCTACACAAGTTCAAATGGTTTTCTGAGATTTAAATACGGATTTAAATACTGATGGACCTATCCTCAGGATAGGTGAAAAATATCTGATCAGTGGGGGTCCGACACCCAGGAACCCCACCGATCAGCTGTATGAGAAGCCCTTGGCGCACCAGTAAATTCCACAACCATCTCAGCTCATCAAGCACAGTGCCGAACATTGTACAGCGGCTGTGCTTGTATCGCAGCTCAGCCCCATTCACTTCTAAAGGGCTCAGCTGCGCCTTGGCCATGGGACTAATGAACTGCTGATCGGTGGGAGTCCCGTGTGTCATACCGCCACCGATCAGATGCTAATGACCTATCCAGAGGATCAGTATTAACTCAAAAAACCACTTTAACTTGTTAGTATTGGTGGAGTACAAAGTGTCACATATGCATCAAAAAGGGCAAATTAAGGTAAACTCTGGTGTCACGGCTTCAGTTTTTAAAGGGTGCATGACAGCTATGGTGGACTCATTCTGGACTGCGAATGTGCACAGTGACTAATGTGTACAGTGTCTAAGCATTTGTAATCACGTGGCCCTTTTTTTTCAGAAGTTTTCCTTTTAAAAAAAGGAGTTATAGTAACGTAATAAAAGGACAAGAGCCTCGTTCAAAAGGATCAACAAGGTACACTTTAATAAATAAAAATAAAAAACCTACTGTAAATGCGCTAAAATGATTTTTTTCTAGTATCCTTTTTTTTTTTTCATGCGATATAGGTAACTGAAGTTCGGGCCGTACATTGCTGTGTACTGAAGTATGGATTCCCCCGTGGCCGCACTGAGCAACATACAGGCAGACGCTCCATAGCACATTGCTGATCCCATCTGTACCAGTACGGTTTCCCTAAAGACAGGCCATAGATGTGCTAGGCTAGGCTTTAGCAGGCACAGGAGCTATGTGTTTATGCCGATCTCCTGCACCTGCTGTGCTAGACCCATGCAAGGCTTTAGCAGAATGGATCGAGCGGGCGCAGGGCAGAAGCTCAGCATAAGGTCCATTCACACGTCCGCATCCGTTCCGCAATTTTGTGGAACAGGTGCAGACCCATTCATTCTCTATAGGGACAGAAAAGATGTGAACAGCACACAGTGTGCTGTCTGCATCCGCATTTCCGTGCCGCGTCCCCGCAAAAAATTAAACATGTCCTATTCATGTCTGCAATTGCGGACAAGAATAAGCAGTTCGATTGGGGTACCGGCCGGGTGTAAGGACACTGCTCCTCTTCCTCATCTGCTAAAGCCTGGCTTAGGTGTGCTAGGAAAGCGGCGTCGGTACAGACAGGATCAGCGATGTGCGGCCGCATGGAGTTCTATACTCCAGTACATTGTGGTGTAGTACAGATTGCAAAGGGCTACAGGCACCTGAACGCCAGATGCCTATATCACATGGAAAACAAACAAAAGTATATTAGAAAAAGTCATTTTAGGGCTTTTACAGTAGGTTTAAGTACACTTTATAAATTTAAGTACACTTCAAGTGACTGAACAACATGAATATCAGATAAGAATAGACAGAAAGACATAAGTACAATCAAAAAACATTAAAAAGAAAGTGATAAAGCCAGCATTGAAATTTACCAATGCGGAAAATCTATTTACATATACCTATCATTAAGACCTTTAATCCCAGCAATGATTAGTAGTAAGGACTTCGTGTTACATTTCTACGAACTAGTGTTACCAGTGCACAAAGTCATTCTTAGTCTATGCAACATAAGTTCAGGGGTGCAGCACAAGGGTCAGGGTCCTGGAGGCACGGCCCAGTGTGAGGAAGGCTGAAGAGAACATGGTTACTGGTTCCTAATCCAGGTTATAGCCGCATTTCTTCTTGCTCTAGCTCAAGACGTTTTACAATCATTTGGAGTTTCAGTTTTTCCTGCTCGATCCCACCAGTTATTGATGTCATTTGTTTCAGCAGTAGTTCCAGCGTATAAATCTATATCTACACAAGAGAAAGGAGACGTATTAGTCCACCAATATTTTCAGGTTGGCAGGAAAAACATAAAAGATAATGAAAGAAACATCTATCTATTGCAGATAAAGTAATTGCTTACATATAAAAGATAGCAAAAGCTGCTGAAGCCGTAAAACACTGTGTGGAGCACAGGATCTTCTTCGGGGTCCTGTACAGTACACATATGTACCAGAAAAATAAAATGGAGCCACCTTCATATGATGTCCTAAAGGAGGAGCTCATGCTGGCACAGAGGGCAGTACAGGGCATGTAGGACCCCCATAGAGAGGCATTACTAGACAACCAGTACTAGTAAAATGGCCATGGCAACATTGGTTGGATCTTCCAGTTAAAGGGGTATTCCCATCTCAGACAATGGGGGCATATTGCTAGCATGCGCGGCCCATGCTCCCAATCATTCCTATGGGGCCGACGGAAATATTCGCCGGCCCCATAGAAAATGAATGGAGGGCGGCTGCGCATGCGCCCTCCTTCACTTTCGGGCTCCGTTCTCGATATAGGTGCGGGACCAGCCCCTATCAGACAATGGGGGCATATCCTAGCGATATGCCCCCATTGTCTGAGATGGGACAACCCCTTTACTGACACATGCCAAAGATCGGCAGTGTCCGAGGCACTGATGAGTCTGGGTTTCAAGTTATGATGGCTTAGAAAAGAACATTGTATGCTTAAAATATTGTACCCTGAGGCCATGGTAACTAGAACTATAGGCACCTTCATACCAACTGATTATTGAGAAGAAACATTTGTATGATTGCTCGTTCCCGATACTTGGACGGTGTATAGGTGAAAATATGGTTGACGTGGATACCAAAATCAGCACTTCTGGACAGCAGTTTGTATATGGAAGGTATGGGACACATTTATGAAATTAAATACTCCAGAAAAATTGTGGAATGTAAGATGAATAAAACAAGAGCATAATATTTCATATTGTCTATGACTAAAATTTCCATGTGCTTCAAAAGTGTAATAAAACCCACGTCATCTGTATGGTACACCCCAAACGTGTAATGTGATCACGTTCTTTATGTCAAGACCAAATACTTTGAATCCATGCTTTATGTATTGGCCTCAAACAATAGGGCATCGTAATACCCCGATGACAAAACTGTAATGCTACCCCAATGACAAAACCAGGGGTGAGGTGAAATGCTAATACTATAACTACATCTACTTGATATTCACCAATAGAAGGTTTACTGCCTCCTCTTGTTCCATATAAGCCACTTGTAGCATCGCCTTCAATAAAGAACAAGGTTTCCTACTTCCATGGTGCTAATAAAAGCCGTAGAGAAGGTAAGAACGCAGACCCAAACTGCGTTACTCTATCCCAGTGTCCTCCGTGATGTCAGTGGGGACAGGAGGCGACGTACAATGTGTGAGGTCTTGACATAAAGAGCACAGAAAGAAAACATCTGACAACCATTACCTGACTCTACACAAGGATTGCTATCGGAAGGTGAGGTACGTGGATCTGTCAATGATATAGGTAATACATTTTAATATCATCCATACGCTGACCATATTCCTATAGCCATAGCCTTATGCTACAATTGTAATGAAATAAAACGGTAACTAAAGCAGGCAGGATGAATCTATAGCGCTCCATTGAGTTCCCATTCATGGTGCTGATTCTCTGGGGGCCCCGGTGGCATCATCACCAATGAAATATTGGTGGTCTATCCTAAAAGGCATTAAAGTGCTGACATGACATTATGACGTATCAAAAGTTTTGAACAATTGGGGTCTGGAGACCACTGCCAATAGCTGAAATGAGGAGGAAGAGCCATTTTGCAATTGGCAAGGGTCTCGGCACGAAAATTCCCACCGCTTAAGACTTCCGACACATTACTATGACGTGACGATTAACACTTGAGGTCCCAGAAACCCCTGGGTTTAATTGTCCGGATTAACTCATTTGAATTCTGACGTAATCCGTGCCACAATTTGGCGCAGACAGATTTTGGAAGCAAGTGCCTAGCTTGTTAAGAGGGCATGGTTTGGTGGGTGCATGCTGGGCCCGCACTCCCTGGATTTTATGTGGCTGTCATGGCCCATAACAGGTAGGATTTAGCGTTAGGACCACTCACGAGGGGGCCTTGGCGTGGCGAGTGGCTTATTACCTTTTGATCAAAATGTACACTAACTACCTCTTACAGCTTCTGTCATAGAGGCAGGGCAGAGTTCTGGTTGCAGAGTGCTGTTAAAATTTTTTGTTTGTATATATATGTGCCACAGTAACGTGCACCTTCAGACAGGGATGTGCTGACTGACCCCCCATTTGTGTTTCTTGGTGGGTGAGGGGGTCATGGCTTGGCAGGAAAGGGTGTGGCTTAAAGTCAATATGTCAGCTCTGAAAAGCCCCGCCAAACAGAAGCAAGTGTTGTATAGGGTCAATTACGTAATTTTTATTTTCATGCTCACTTCTATTTCAACATTATGCTCCCAGAAAGCAGCAGTGAAATGCATTGAGAGGACTCCCGAGTTCACGCACATAACGGAGAGGACTGCTGGTTTGCCAGGGCACTGTGTCAGAATGCGACTATGAAGATAAAAATCCCATAAAATCGGACTCTACAGCGCACAATACACTGCATGCTCTAGTTTGGGAGGTGTTTTGGAGCCAACAAATGTGGCAACATTTTGGCAAAAAATTCTGCTGTAGAGTCAGCCAACCAATTGGTGGTAAAATGACAGACAAACGCGTTTAGTTTTGCACCACAGTTATCACCCGGTGACGGTCCCAGCATCCGTCAGACAGGCGCTCTAAAGCTGTGCCAAATTTATAAGTTTACACAGTCTACGTTTTAGACAGAACTAAAACTTGCCCCAGTGTGTGTTGCTCTACCCCAGGGATGTCCAGCCTGCGGCCCTCCAGCTGTTGCAAAACTACAACTTCCTGAATGCCCTAATCGCTGTAGGCTGTCCGGCTTGCTGAGAGTTGTAGTTTTGCAACAGCTGGAGGGCCGCAGGTGGGCATTCCTGCTCTACCCTGTTCTGGCTGGATGAGCGCTGCAGCTCTGACGGCATTAAGCACTTTTATATCCAACTAGTATACCAAAAACTGCCCTAAACTTAACTGAACAAAGCATGTTACACCTTTAACCTCTTAAGGACGAAGGGCGTACATGTACGCCCTTCGTCCGCACTTTAAAGATGGCGCCCGAGCTGCGGGTAAACGCTTGATTCATCAAGCTGACACCCGCAGCTCATGTCCGCGACCGGCAGCGATGCCGATCGCGGACATTTAACCCCTCAGATGCCGTGGTCAATCCTGACCACGGCATCTGATCGCGCAAAACCGAAAGTTTCACTTTCGGTTTTGCTCCGGCTCCTGATGGCCACAAGGGGGAGCCGGAGCATGATGTAGTACCCTAGGTCTCTGTGAATGAAACCTAGGGTACTACACAGTATTCCTATGGAGCCTATGACTGTAATAGGCTCCATAGGAAATATGCGATTTTCTCATATATTCCAATGCTATTGCATTGGAATATATGAGAATAGCAATCTGATGATTGCATCTTATAGTTCCCTATGGGAACTATAAGAAAGTGGTAAAAAATAAATAAAAAAGTTTAAAAAATAAAAATTAAATAAAAAAATATAAAAATTCAAATCACCCCCTTTCCCCAAAATGAAAATAAAATAAATAAAAAATAAAAAATTACACATAATGGGTGTCGCAATGTGCGAAAACGCCCATACTATAATAATATTAAAAAATATTCACCATACGGTAAACATAAAACGGAAAGAAAGCGTCCAAATGGCTAATTCGCCATTTTTGGACGCTTCATTTCCTAAAAAAAAATGAATAAAAAGTGATCAAAACATCATACGCACCCCATAATGGTATCAATTAAAAGTTCAGATTGCCCCGCAAAAAATGAGCCCCTACACTGCTCCGTACGCATAATTACAAAAAAGTGATAGGGGTCAAAACATGGCGACAAAAAAATAAAATAAAAAAAATTCCCACTTTTAATTTTTTTTTCACTATCAAAACGCAAGAAAAACTATACATATTAGGTATTGCCGGATTCGTACTGACCTGAAGAATAAAATTAACCAGTCAGTTTTATCGCAAATCGAACGTTGTAATTTAAAAACCCGTAAAACTGTGGTGAAATTGCTTTTTTTTTGCAATTTCACCCCATTTGGAATTTTTTTTCCCGTTTCCCACTACATCACATGCAAAAATAAATGGTAGCGTTAAAAAGTACAACTTGTCCCGCAAAAAATAAGCCGTCATATGGCTATGTGAGCGGAAATATAAAAATGTTATGGCTTTTGGAAGGCAGGGAGCGCAAAACAAAAACGCAAAAATCCCAAAACCCCCGGTCCTTAAGGGGTTAAAAGGTTTAGTGACCTTTCAGCTTCAAAGAGGAGCCGTCACCTCTGTTACTAAATACTTGCATCTTTTCATATAACCGCATGTTGTGTGTTCCTATATTGTTCCATCTAGAACTTTATGAATTCATTGCCAGCAATGTACAATAAAGATCCATCTGAGTGTTACCAGTTGGGGGGGTGTCCCTGCACCGTCAGACATCGGCAGCACTTAGACTGTGCAGGGACACACTCATAACTAGTAACACCCAGATGGACCTTTATTTTAGACATCTAGTAAATCATTCCCATAGGAATAATAAAGGAATGGCATAATCACAAGAAAAGATGCTCCAAAATGGTCGTTACATGGTGAATGGTAGATGAAGCTTTAAGCTGAAGAGCTGCCCGACAGCCTTGCTATGGAAGTACTGCCTGAGGCAGCACAATGTACACGTATTTGACCTCACCGAGGACAGAAGGGGAGAAGAGGCTTAGCAGGACTTTCCCCACAGTTCTTCTACATAAAACTGCTCGTATACAAACACACGTGGCAATAAAGGGCCCATAGGTTAATTACCTGGTAAAGTGCCAAGGGCAAGGGAGGAGTTATCAAAAAACTTGCTTGGGCAGTAAGGTAAAGATCTCGACTTTGCATCAAAAAATTTATCCTTAGGCGAGTCTGCTGTTTTTTCTGGCAAATATTGCTTTTTGCAGGGGGATGTAGTCAAAGTGCTGAACAAGGGTCCGTCTGTCTTGAATGGAGAAACCGCACGCTTTCTATAACGGCCAGTATTTCCCGGAGACATGGCAGGAACACTGTGTCGGTCCATTTTATTCGGGGACATTGGCTGAGGTCTGTGCACCTCAGTCTTACTTGGAGACAATACACGCTTTCTATGTATGCCAGTTTTGCCAGGTGAAGCTGTATGGGGCGTTGGCATTTCTGACTTTCTTGGGGAAACTGGTTTTCCTTGGGAAGGATCAGTGCTACTATGAAACAGGTCATCTTGATGCAATGAACTAAGGAGGGTAGTAGATGTTTCAGAAGGTCGGTCTTTCAGCTTTTTAAGTTCATCTTCACGAGACGAAATGTTCCTGTTAAGGAAAGGAGAAAAAAAATGAGAGGAGTAGTAGCAGCATTTTTGTAAACCACAATAGCGGTTTTCAAGTTCTGATGCAAAGAGGAATGGGTCATGTACCTAATGGGGGACTCCCGTGGAGTGACGCAAATCTTTTGTGGCTGAACACTGAGTGGTCCTGTAGTAAATTCTAGGCAGGGGCCCTAAAGGACCTCAAGACCCCAGCAGGTTCTTCACAGTTGGGTTTTTTACCCAAATGGTTAGCTTTTGCCTGTGCCACTGTGCGTGTCTGGGAGGGTACTTCGCTTTCACGGTGTTGTAGACCCAATACTGGGGCTCCACATTTATTTTGCATATGTCTGGGAGGCTAGCCACATAATACTCTGCTGAACAAACGTATGGTCTCAGGCCAACAGTCTAAGTTCCTGGAAGGAACGGCACCATCAGCTCAACCTGTGGCACAATACGACTTTAGAAACGGATTTGTGTTTCGAGTTACGAGTGTACAGAGTGCAGGCTATCCAGTCCCTGCAATGATAACTGCAATATTAATAAATACGCAGGCTCTCAAGAAAGCAACAAGAGAGAATGGATGATAACCCAAGTATTTCTTACAAATCAGCTGCAGAAGTATTAATAAATACCAATAATCAGAACATGCCAAACAGATGTATATCCTGGGGCTCTTAAAGCGCATCTGTTACATGTGCACACTATAGAAGAAAAAGCACCAGCCTATGTGCGCTCCCATGGTCCCGGCCTCCAGAGAGGCGGACGCTTTTTCCTATAGTATGCAAGTACGACCACCACTGATGGATTTAGGTGGTCATAACCATGGAAACGAGCAGTGTATAAGGTGATGGAAAAATGAATCCAGCCAGCAAAGTAAGCAATATGGACAATAACAGTACATTAGTAAGTGGCTTGCAATATCTTTCTCTACATGATAAATGCTATTTGCTAAAATGAGATCACCTCTTTAAGAGCAGGTACGTTTATTAATTTTACAGGACAACTTTAATATTTTATCAGCAGTTGCAACCATACAAGACAAATTTGCCCATGTAAACTTCAACTTGGTGTCTACTGTCTACTATGGATAGGTCATATACGTCTTTATTGGAAATAAGCCTTTAAACGGTGACGCGTTTGGTTGCTCTGGTCAACCGGGGCAATTTTTCTGGTAGTTTTGATAAATGAGGTTCATCGCACCAGACAGATCCAGAACATATTAATGTTTAGACTTCACTCAAGCAGCGCCAATCTTAGGGCACGACCACATGGCGCGGTTGCGCTGCTATTTAAGTACCGCACAACCATGAGCGACAGCAGGCTCTAATTAAACTAAGGAAGATGGCACTGTTTAGTCAATCTGCCTTGTTAATGGCTGCGTAGCACCCTCATTAGTGCGCGGTTATTGATAATGAGCACCAACGAAGCACCGCGGTACCACAGTCTGCTGGTTCTTTTGTTGGCGATCTTATGGTCTGAGGGATGTAGTTTGCCATTCACAACCAGTGCCCCACTCCTTCCATATTTGTCTACAGCAGTCATACCTTGAGAGCTGATGCAATTTCTTCTTGTACTGTGCAATCTCTCTTTTCAATGCAGCATTTTCTGACTGCAGTATGAGCATAGCCGTGCTTTGCACAATGCCGCTTCCACCCCCGCATGTCAGGGGGTATTGAGAGGAACTGGAATTTTCTGAACAGACTGGAAAAAAAACCTTATTAGTATCATATATATAGTACATTTTTCTATGCAATGCCCCCACCAAGGTTCAAGCCCCGTTCACATACCTGTAGTATCGATGTCTTTTTGTGTTCGCCTAAGCTGTTCTCTTAGTTTCCGTAAGCTCGCCTCTTTGTCTTCTATGCTAGCTTTCAAGGATGCAATCCTAAGGAACGTACACAAGTACATGTTGACGTATTGCTAGTCCCAGACAAACTCGCTCATTTACATTCATGCCTGACGCTTCCAAGAAAAAATATAATTGTACCAATCACAGCAAAACCCGAGATCATGGACTTACTGCTGGTCTGTAGCTTTCGACAACTTCATTCTCTCCATCTCAACCCTTACTACTTGATTTTTGAGGCAGTCAATTTCTTCTTTGAATGGTGCTGCACCTTTGGCTACTTTTTCCTTATTAAAAAAATAAATAAAAATACAATAAAGAAAATCTCCAAAGGCAACACAGTTTTATGACAGATGTGTAAAGACAGTAAAACTGCACTAGCACTGCAATAATTGTGTGAAAAATCGTAACTAATAAGGAAGATTTCAAGCGCAGAACATTATGAGCGAAACTCTCCCCGCCCCCATTCTGGAGATAGATGTGGGTCCAGAGGTTGGACCTGCATCTATCGGACATGACAATGCTGAGAATACCCTGCCGCTTTATATGACATCACTCAAAAAAGCTCCCTAGGCTTCTCAATCCTGCCGTCCTTGAGCGCTCCCATCCTGTCTTCCACTGCGCAGACTCCGCAACAAGCGTGTGGCGTCTGCGATGTAGAATCAATACCTGGCTAGAGAAGCAAGCATGAGCACTTACAAAGCCTGCTGTAGTGGCTGCTTGCATTCTGCTGCTGCGTTTCGAGGTTGGGACACAGGAGGCAGGAACTGATTCTACTGTGCAGCCGCCAATAGCTTGTTGTGGAGTCTGCACATCAGAAGACCGGACAGGAGTGTGATGTTGGCATAATAGGGGAGCCTACAGAACCATTTCGAGAAGTTACATTAAAAGGCCAGAGCTGCAGAAAGGGCCCCATTTATGGCAGCATCAGCCAGTCAAAAAAAACAACAAAAAAACACAAAAATGGATACAGGGGAAAATTGGAGACAACAGCAGCAGCGACATAAATGCGGTGAGTAAAGTCAGTTGAACAAGATAAGGGCAGCTGCCGGATGTAAACAGTTAGTTGTCGGTCTTAATAAATGACCCCTAACAGTTGCGCCTCCATCTGCACCTGAAATACACCTAATATAGGCGTATTTCAGTATAATAAATGACCTCCTTCTGACAGCAAGCAGGGATCTTGAAAACCGGATTGCAACACAAAGAGGGAGATTTATCATTTCCATACAGCAGAAAACTGGAGTTAAAGTCTGTCACCGCTTTTAAAAAAGGGATCATGGCAGGGCCATTGACCCCAGTGAGGACCGAAATATATGCCGGCTACGACCTGGCGTACAATTCATTCTTGGCGCACGGACAGCCAAAGGATGCGCCTTATTTGTTACAAGGTTTGTGTCTCTTCATAAATGAAACACGAGTATACGGAATGGTACGCCAAAGCAGTGTTGAAGGGGAACTTGGGAAAATTGAAAGTGGGAACTTTGGGTCCAATTTCATCTTGAGGTTTCTTTTCTTTAAATTTAAGATTGAGGGGAGAGGAGCTCGAGCAGATATCCTTTGGGGGATTAAAAGGGGTGGGGAGATTGTTCTATCTTATTGATTGTGTCACGTTTTCACTTATTATTTATACATGAAAACAAAATGCAGAGTGTACAAAATCCAATATTTTTTTTTTATTCTGAACAATCATGGATTTTAATCCTGAGTTATTGCTCATTTCTTATGTTGGCCTGCCACCTGGTGGCCAAAATAAGAATTGGAACTTAAACACCCCGAGCCTTTTCAGCGAGGCTGAGCACATTAAAATCAGTTTAACACTCTTAACGCTGGGTTCACACTTGAGCGTATTTGATACGCGCGTTTTAGTCGCGCGTATTACAGCGCGTTTTTGGAAATAGGAAACGCGCGTTGTACACGCATTCGTGTGATTGACCACTCTGGCGTCAATCACAATACGCGCGACAAAACGCCCCAAAGAATCTCCTGTACTTCTTTGGGCGTTTTACAGTGCGTTCGTACGCGCTGTAAAACGCTCAGGTGAGAACCATGCCCATAGGGAAACATGGGTTTTCGCCTGTTTAAACGTTTTTACAGCGCGTAGGAACGTGCTGTAAAACGCTCAGGTGTGAACCTAGCGTTAGATGCCTTACTTGATCAAAGCATTTAAAGGCTTTAATTAGCAGCGTCTTTGCTGTTTGAAACAGCGGAGACCCGCCAGCCATCGCTCCAGCGCCATAGCGAAAGGGTTAACCTCAAGTAATTAATAAAAATGTGGCCCTGCTGGCCACATCCCTGTTACTAACTCCTGGGCCCCTTCCGAGCTCAGGCCCCGAAGCAGTGGTTTCCCTGACAGTTACTCCACTGGTTCCATCCCAGCAATCGCCTTATCGTCAGTGATGACCGCTGCAATCTCCTCCAAGGTATGGGGAGGAGTGATCACCAACGCCATTGCTCGCCCTTAGGCCTCATGCACACAACCGTATGTATTTTGCAGTCCGCAAAAAATACAGATGACGTCTGTGTGCATTCCGTATTTTGCGGAACGGAACAGCTGGCCCCTAATAGAACAGTACTATCCATGTCCGTATTTTTTTGCGGAACAGAAATACGGACATACGGAAACTGAATGCACACAGAGTAACTTCAATTTTTTTGCGGACCCATTAAAATGAATGGTTCCATATATAGTCCGCAAATGGAATGGACACAGAAAGAAAATACGTTTGTGTGCATGAGGCCTTATACAGAATCACTGTTTCCCGCCAGCAGATGCTGTTTAAAGGGCTTGATCTGCTGCCAGCAAACTATGCTTTCGGTGTCTGTACAAACGATCACATTACCCGATGAACAAGCGTTCCTACGATCACTTTTTAGCAATTGTGTGACCAATTCATGGCCAGTATAAAGGGGTTATATATAAGGTGTATATAAGATGGTATGTATATATATCGTAAATATATATACGAGGAAAATGGACAGCACTCCAAAGCGTAAATAAAAATTCTTCCTTTATTCACCCATGTGGTGTACAAGCGACGTTTCGGCCCAGCAATAGCATGAGGCTTGAGAAAGGCTCTATTGCTGGGCCGAAACGTCGCTTGTACACCACATGGGTGAATAAAGGAAGAATTTTTATTTACGCTTTGGAGTGCTGTCCATTTTCCTCGTCTGCATTCAAGGGTTGGCTTTAACCCCTGGACCTAGCACCCACCTGCTTCATAGTTTGGTCTCTCAGTGCTGCCATTTTTTATTTTTCTATGATAGATAGAGATATATATATCTATCTATCTATCTATCTATCTATCTATCTATCTATCTATCTATCTATCTCTCTATATATATATCTCATCTTAATATTGGAGAGCAAACTTACCTGGAGTGTCTGTATTTCCTTCAGTGATGCCTCGAAACGTTTTTGTTTTTCATCCATCTTGACCTTCATCTCATTAAGTTCACCCTCGGCAGTGCCGGAGCGCAGCTTTTCTTCCAGCAGCAATGCTTTTTGCTCCTTTTGTTTGATATCTGCTTTGGCTGAGCTCAATTCCTTTTCTAGACCCCGAATTCGGCATTGCATTTTCTAGAAAACACCATTAATAGAGTCATCTCCAGCACGTTGAAAAAAATGGGACTGGCTGAAACACTGCACTTGGAAAGCTTGCATAGACTACACACTGGGACAGAACAGTGAGAATTGCAGTGCCCTTATTACTGCCACGCAAGGAAGCCAGCCAATCATGGCGGCAGTGCTACATTAAATCAGATCAACTACAAGATAATTAGAATACTGCTGCCTCATTTGAATTATTAGGAACCAATTCAGTTCTGAAGAGGCTTTGAGAAGCCTATACATTAGAAATTCCCCTCAAATCATCCTCTAAAAACCACAGCCTTCAAAGTATTTAAAATGGCATTTAGAAAAGTTTGTTAACCAGAATGAATACAAAATTAATAAAAAAAAAAAAAAAAAAGTTTGTTGCAAATTTTCAATTTTGATCAATATTTTTGGGAACACAGCAGGTGATAAACTAGAAATAAATGTAATATTTATTACCCTAATTTTGCAGTATCCCATATGTACTCCCTAGAATACACCTTGTGGAATTTGGCGGTCTCCATTACTAGGTTGTTTTTCAGTCGCCATTCCATGTTTGAAGAGACCTTGAGGCCAAAACAACCCTCAAATACCCAATTGTGGAAACTACACCCCTCTAGGGTTGTAGTGAGCAGTGACCCCACAAATTTATCACAATTTGTGCGTGAAAAGCAAAAGTTGCATTTTTTCAATAAAATGTAGTTTTAGGTCAAAATGTTTCGCAATAAATAAAAGCAGAAATAGCACTCCACAAATTATTAATTACTTTCTCTCAAATACAGCAATACCCTACAAATGATAATAAAAAGCTGTATGGGCAAACTGCAGGTCTCAGAAGGGAAGGAGCACTCTTTTTTTTTAGCTTTTGAAGCGCTGATTTTGCTGGAAGGAGTTCCAGGCACCATCTGGCCTTTACAGCACCCCTGAAGTACCGGTACAGTCGAGACCCCTAAACAATTAGGCCTCTTTCACACGGGCGTCATGTTTGACGCCCGGATAAGAGGCGGGTGCGTTGCGGGAATATGCGCGGGAATATGTGCGTTGTGAGAAAAATCGCCATGTTTGGTACCCAACCCGAAGACGGACTTCATCACTGAAGTCCGGTTTCGGGTCTTCTGGAAAAACGTATGCCTCGGACTAAGATGTGGAAAAAAAAGCTTGGTCTCCAAGGTCCAATACAAGCCTGGACCTTGGGGGTTAATATACCTCTTTATTAAGTCAGGTGGAAATACAATACCTTTAACTCCCCTTGGACATCTTTCAGAGTCTCACGCAGCTGGGCATTTTCTTCTTCTAAGATGCTAGAATCACCACATGGTGCAATTTGTTGCATCCTTTGCTGCAGTTCCTTGTTTTTTTCTTTCTTCTCTTGCAAGTCCGTTTCCAAACTGCTGAGATACATCATAGTGTCTTGCTTTGTTTTAGACTGAGCAATTATCTGTAACCAAAAAACATACATCAGAAATGTGCACAAGACAGGGAGAGGATTGGGGCCGCAGTTCTGTTAAAAAGTACATATAGTAACACACCTACTACACTGCAGTCCTGCTCTTCTTTGTATCTTCCCAGGACGTGTAGTGCTGGGAATATATGAAGAGGACTGCAGCTGCAGTGCTTAGCACTGATACTATGCATACAGGGACATAACCCACAGCAGTCCTGCTCTTCTTCGTATCTTCCCAGGGTGTTTAGTGTTGGGAATATATAAGGAGGACTGCAGCTGGAGTGCTTAGCACTGATACTATGCATAGAGGGACATAACCCGCAGCAGTCCTGCTCTTCTTTGTATCTTCCCAGGGTGTTTAGTGCTGGGAATATATAAGGAGGACTGCAGCTGCAGTGCTTAGCACTGATACTATGCATATAGGGACATAAACCACAGTAGTCCTGCTCTTCCCAGTATCTTCCCAGGGCGTTTAGTGCTGGGAATATATGAAGAGGACTGTAGCTGCAGTGCTTAGCACTGATACTATGCATATAGGGACATAAACCACAGTAGTCCTGCTCTTCCCAGTATCTTCCCAGGGTGTTTAGCGCTGGGAATATATGAAGAGGACTGCAGCTGGAGTGCTTAGCACTGATACTATGCATAGAGGGACATAACCAGCAGTAGTCCTGCTCTTCTTTGTATCTTCCCAGGGTGTTTAGTGCTGGGAATATATAAGGAGGACTGCAGCTGCAGTGCTTAGCACTGATACTATGCATATAGGGACATAAACCACAGTAGTCCTGCTCTTCCCAGTATCTTCCCAGGGCGTTTAGTGCTGGGAATATATGAAGAGGACTGTAGCTGCAGTGCTTAGCACTGATACTATGCATATAGGGACATAAACCACAGTAGTCCTGCTCTTCCCAGTATCTTCCCAGGGTGTTTAGCGCTGGGAATATATGAAGAGGACTGCAGCTGGAGTGCTTAGCACTGATACTATGCATAAACCCTAGGTACACACCTAAGCGTTTTACAGCGCGTTCAAACGCGCTGTAAAACGCACAACATGTGGAAAGCCATGCTTCCCTATGGGCATGGTTCACATTTGGGCGTTTTAAAGCGCGTTTGAACGCGCTGTAAAACGGCCAACGCCCAAACAAGTACATGAGCTTCTTTGGGGCATTTTAACGCGCCTATGGACAATGATGCCATAGGGGAGAGTCACTCACTCAATCGCGCGTATGACGCGCGTTTGTAAGTTAACAAAACGCGCATCAAAAAACGTGCGTCATACGCGCGATTCAGAAACGCCTAGGTGTGTTCCCAGCCATAGGGACATAACCCGCAGTAGTCCTGCTCTTCCCAGTATCTTCCCAGGACGTGTAGTGTTGGGAATATATGAAGAGGACTGCAGCTGCAGTGCTTAGCACTGATAGTATGCATAGAGGGACATAACCCACAGTACAAACAAATGAATGTAACCAGAGTTCTGCCCAAGATAAAAGCTATAAGAGGACACAGTGTACTAATCCACCATATCGCATGCAAACAGTGGAGACATTAGTTTACATTTTGATCAAAAGGTAGTAAGCCCACTCACCCCGTCACGGTTGTCTCCTAGAGTGGGTACTAACGCTAAATCTGACCTGTTATGGGCCATGACAGCCACATAAAATCCTCCTAACACTAAATACTACGTGTTATGGGCCACGACAGCCACATAAAATCCAGGGAGTGTGGGCCCAGCATGCATGCCGGGATAGACCGTACTTATTAACCCCTTCTGGTGCTGTAACAGCCTCCATTAGATCCAGGTGCAGGTACCAGGATGCAGGTACCAACATGCATGCTGAGCCCACTATGCACTCCTCCTGGAGCCAGATGGCTACTAGCAGGCAATGTGAGTACACATTCAGCTTTATACTCACTCTGATTGAAAACCAGCATCTAGGGCAGAAACACTAGTCAGGTGTGCACGACTGAAGTGGAGGTCGCCACACCTCCAACACATACTAAACAGAAACACAAGGGGGGGGGGTCAGTCAGCACGTCCCTGTCTGCAGGTGCACGTAGCCAATGGCAGGTATACATACAAACAAATGAATGAATGAAACAGCACTCTGTAACCAGAATTCTGCCCAAGATAAAAGCTATAAGAGGACATTGGTGTACTAATCCACCATATCGCATGCAAACAGTGGAGACATTAGTTTACATTTACCCACAGTAGTCCTGATCTTCTCAGTATCTTCCCAAGGCGTTTAGCGCTGGGAATATATGAAGAGGACTGCAGCTGCAGTGCTTAGCACTGATAGTATGCATATAGGGAAATAACCCGCAGTAGTCCTGATCTTCTCAGTATCTTCCCAGGGCGTTTAGTGCTGGGAATATATGAAGAGGACTGCAGCTGCAGTGCTTAGCACTGATACTATGCATATAGGGACATAACCAGCAGTAGTCCTGATCTTCTCAGTATCTTCCCAGGGTGTTTAGTGTTGGGAATATATGAAGAGGACTGCAGCTGCAGTGCTTAGCACTGATACTATGCATACAGGGACATAACCAGCAGTAGTCCTGCTCTTCTCAGTATCTTCCCAGGGTGTTTAGTGCTGGGAATATATAAGGAGGACTGCAGCTGGAGTGCTTAGCACTGATACTATGCATAGAGGGACATAACCAGCAGTAGTCCTGCTCTTCTCAGTATCTTCCCATGGTGTTTAGTGCTGGGAATATATAAGGAGGACTGCAGCTGGAGTGCTTAGCACTGATACTATGCATAGAGGGACATAACCCGCAGTAGTCCTGCTCTTCTCAGTATCTTCCCATGGTGTTTAGCGCTGGGAATATATAAGGAGGACTGCAGCTGGAGTGCTTAGCACTGATACTATGCATAGAGGGACATAACCAGCAGTAGTCCTGCTCTTCTCAGTATCTTGCCAGGGTGTTTAGTGCTGGGAATATATAAGGAGGACTGCAGCTGCAGTGCTTAGCACTGATACTATGCATAGAGGGACATAACCAGCAGTAGTCCTGCTCTTCTCAGTATCTTGCCAAGGCGTTTAGTGCTGGGAAGATAGGGACAGGACCAGAATTGCGGCAGTCAGCACTGGGAGCAAGTCAGATAGGCAGGGGCAGTTAGAAGAGAGGCAGGCTGAGAAGCCTTTGTATGCTGCACAGTTGTCTTCATCACTGAGTAGAACGCTGAAGACAGGCTCTCCATAGTAACTAAGGGGTCCCTTTGCATTGTGTCTTTAGTGCAATACAAATTTTAAAAAATCCCTAATAAAGTATTACATAAGTATTATAAAGTATTGTAACAGTTACAATAAGGGGTTTTCCCCACAGTATGGACACATTTCTGGTGGTCCCATCACACTGTCGCTCACCATGAATATGAGGTAGAGAAACAGCCAAGTGACCATGCTTGTTTCCATATCAATCATCAATCCCTTCAGGACAATTTTCCATTACGTTCAGAGAGTCATTACTTTATTTTTTGCTCAGCATAGTTGTAGAAGGCTTTGTGTTATGTAGTACGAGTTGTACTCTATGTAAGTGCCATCATTTGGTACCTATACATTAGCATTTAATTTGTCCTAATGTTACAGTATACAAAAAAATCTGCACAGTATGCTACACATTTATTGCACAGTTGTGGTGCGTATATAATATTGTTTTAGGACTAATCATTTATAAAGTTTATTATAAAAATGTGTTTTTTTTTAAGGTTGCTTTCAACTTTCCATCGGAGGTTCTGTTTGGGACTCCATTATAAATTTGATTACAAATAGAAGAGCTAAAAGTCCTGTATGCAGGACTTTTTTTTTTTCTTAGCTATTAAAATGTTTACCCCAACGGAAACCAAGGGGATCCAATCATAGTCAATGGAATCTGTTATGTTCCATTTGTGTCAGATATGTGCCAAATCCAGCACTTGCGTTATTTTCGTTCCTCTGCTTCTATATAAATATATATGGGATGTAATCAAAGGGAGGTTTCTCCTTTTGGAAGCCATGATCAGGTTTGATCGCGACATTCAAAGGCGGCAGTGATCAGAGGCACACTAGTTGCTGCTTCACTTCTCAAAGAAGGCATACACAAGCACACTTGTCATTGAAAACCAGTTAACGTTGCTGGAGACTGACTAAAGTTCACACTTCAGTTATTTGGTCAGTTATTTCCATCAGTTATTGTGAGCCAAAGCCAGGCGTGGGCCAAAACCACAGAAAAAGGTACAAATCTATCCATTATACCTTATCTCTGAGTAGGCTTAACTACTGGCTTTGGCCTCTTTCACACTAGCGTTTTAGCTTTCCGTCCTAGAGATCCGTCCTCTGGTCTCTAGGACGGAAAGCTACTGATCAGGATTATCCCCATGCATCCTGAATGGAGAGAAATCCGTTCAGGATGCATCAGGATGTCTTCCGTTCAGTATGTCAACGTTTTTTGGACGTTGACAAAAGCGCAGCATGCTGCGGATTTGTCTCCGTCCAAAAATCCGGAAGACATGCCGCAACGCCGGATCCGGAATTAATGCCCATTGAAGGGCATTAGTCTGGATCCGGCCTTTAGCTAAACGTCGTTTCCGCGCATTGCCGGAACCGACGTTTAGCTTTGTCAATGGTTACTATGGCAGCCAGGACGCTAAAGTCCTGGTTGCCATAGTAAAGAGTAGGGGAGCAGCATACTTACATTCCGTGCGGCTCCCAGGGCGCTCTAGGATGACGTCAGGGCGCCCCAGTGCATAGATCACGTGATCGCACGGATCACGTGATCCATGCGCGCGGGGCGCTCTAACGTCATTCAGGAGCGCCCGGGGAGCCGCACGGAATGTAAGTATGCCGCTCCCCCGCTCCCCACTGCTACTATGGCAACCAGGACGCTAGTAGCGTCCTGGCTGCCATAGTAACACTGAAAGCATTTTGAAGACTGATCAGTCTTCAAAAGCTTTCAGTTCACTTGCGTTGTGCAGGATCCGGCGTGCATTCCGGCGACGGAAGTGCACGCCGGATCCTAACAACGCTAGTGTGAAAGAAGCCTTTGGCTCATATTAACTGATGGAAATAATTGAAGTGTGAACTTGACTCAAATATGCACTGCCAATTGACTGCTGCGAATGGTGAATAGGCAGCTCTGTCCTTGCTAACAGTGAGTCTGGGGTGGTCTACAACCAAGCAGACTTAGGCCTTATTCACACGTCCGCAAATATGTCCGCATGTATTCCGCGGAATACATGCGGACCCATTGACTGTAAATGGGGCACGGAACGATGCGGAGAGCACACACTGTGCTCTCCGCATCAGTTTGTGCGGAGCGTGCCGCCGATCTTATGGCCGCAGCTCCGCAAAAAAGTAGAGCATGTCCTATTCTTGCCCGCAATTGCGGACAAGAATAGACATTTCTATGAGGCTGCCGGCCGGGTGTGTTTATGGATCCGCAATTTGCGGATCCATAAACACTATGGACGTGTGAATAAGGCCTTAAGGAATATCTATTCAAATTGTTGTAATACACACAACAAACAAGTGAATATTGCATACTAACATACAAGCTCCCCAAATGACGAAAAAGACAAAATCCAAAAGGCCGCTACTAGAGCATGCCTGCTCTGTACAGAAAAAGGACGCCATATTATTAATAAAGACCAATTGAAAAAAATATTTTTTAGCTCAAAATGAGTACAATGCAAAAATTAAAAAAATTGCCCCAAAGCAATACATAGCCTTTAACGTCCAATTTAGCTAATAAGCTCTCCCCCCCCCCCCACCCATAAAAAACTGATTTGCCAAACCATATAATGAAGACAATTACGTACCTTCAGTTTCTTTGTTAGATGTTGAATTGCTCCAGCAAGCCGTCTGTTCTCCTGAAGCACTCCATCACTGAGCTTTTCCGTGTCCAAGTGTAAGCCTTTAAACCCTTCTAGCCACCCCATGAATTCTTGTTTGCATTTCATTTCTTCTTGAAGGTCTGTTTCTATACTCTTTAAAGCAACCTGAACCTCAGAAAAGCCATCTTCAACTTGCTAAACATGAAAAAATAAATAAAAAAAAGTAAAATAAAAAATAAAACCCTTAAGTGGCAAATCTTATCAGGGTGTTATTACATGTTTGCAGCAGGGCGGCAGTAACGGCATGTGGATTCCGGCCAATTGCGCTGGTTAGACACTGCAGTTGCAGAAGGGCAATTACCAGTAATAAATGTATGTGCATCGCAGCACAAGTTCGTGTGGATCTAGCCCAATTTAGTAATAAGATGCAGTCTGGTGGCATACATACCTTCATCACCTCCATTTTTTTAAATATCAGCTGGTTCATGAATTCAAGTTCACAAAACTTAAGGTCCTCTGCTGCACATTTACACCATTTTGTACCACGCTGTTCAAGAGACTGACATCGAAGCAGCAGCTCGTCGTTTTTCTTTTGCACTGCACACAGTTCAGTCTCATAGTCCTGGACAAAACTGTAATGTTCCTTTTTGACTGCTGCGTTCCTGTATATAACCTATAAAACAAAGCAATAATTAACAGTTCTAAAACTATTCTTAGAGTGCACACAAATGTTCGATGGCGTTTTCCTGCACTTTGCCTCCGGCGACAGCCTTCCCACAGGGACTAAGCTAAATTGGCTTTAGTTTAGGGTCTCAGACACGTCTGTCTGGCAGGTCTGCAAAATGTATATATTTTTATTATTTTGGAACCTGTTTTGCAGACAGCACAGCTCCCTGTTTTTTTGAGGGGGAAACCAGAGGGCCACAAAACCAGTTCCTTTCCCACCTCACATCAATAAAACTGTCTCCTGCCAGCCCAGGGTTCACACTTTGGTACCCAAACCCTACCAGTGTAACTCTCACAAGAGGCAGTACACTGATGGAGGAAATCGAAGTGGAGGACCACCGTTGCCGAAAACAGGTAACTATCTGGAGCAGAGGGCCAACCCCTCCCTAGCCCCTACAATCCCTTTGGATTCCAGCTCATCATTCCCTTATATGTTCCCTCCCCTTTAACTTCTGCCCTGGTCCACCAGAAAAATTCGGACTGAGGGTCTGCTCATCATCCTAGACGCTCCATACAGAGCTTGGCAGATGTGGTACGCGTCTCTGGTCCCCGGTCCCCTCCTGGCAGACCAACTTCTTCCTCTGCAGGGGGCTCCTCTCTCCCAAAGGTCTTTGCCGAGTTTAACGGCATGTCTGTTGAGAGCCAGAGGCTTCCCAACTAGGATCAAGGCCAGGAACCTGCATCCTGCCCGACCAGCTGCTTAGTTCATTTTGTGGTCGCTCCATGGGCAATGTGGCACCCCTTATTGTAATCAGTAAGGATCCCGATGACAATATAGAGAAGGGGGCTCCTGACAGTCATCAGCAAGTGAACGCGATTTTAGGTGAGCTCCGATCACACTTTTTATGGGGGCCTTACATGCCTAGTGAATGGAGCCTTTAAAGTAAATTCCATGCCATCCCGTGCACACAAGCAATATATTATGTCTCTAGTCGCAATGCGTTTATATGGGGAACCCTCTATATAATGCGGTGCCATCAGAGCCATAAGAACATAAGAGTATATGTGCAGGTAATAAGTACTGGAAGTGCTCTAATGATGCTGCTCATAGTATACTGTAAAATCTGTGCAATCGGAGCTCAGAGTACTTATCACTCCCAGCACACAAGCTTAATATTCTCATGGTTACAACTGCACTGCTTTATAGGGGACATGCTATGTAAGAATATAGTAAGACGCAAGAGTCTTACATTTCATTCTCCTGTCCAATGATGTCCTCCAGAAGTGGTAGGGCATACATGAACAGTATTCATAGTGGAGGTGTGGAGCAGTTATGAATTCGCCCTCCTAAACGACTCCCCTGGTCGATTTGCAAAGTCGATACAGGCAGACAGGGAGGACGTTAAAGGCCAGTACAGAAAATACATGCAGTAACATGCCCGATCATATACAGAAATAATGAAAGTGTCCCTTTAATTGCATGGTGCAGAGCGGCAGTACTATTGGAAACTAGGAAGGGGCTTACAGCTTCCTCACTATGCTTATCAGGGGGTAAAAGCTGCATATCAGTGACCTTTACAGGTCATAGCAACCGTGTATTCCCTGCTACTGAACAAGAACCAAATATATGAAGTGCCAGGGAAGAGTGTTTTATCCCAGACAGCACTGTCCTAAGCGCTCTACCAGCTGGATGTTCAAAATCCGAATATGCATGACATACCCCTAAGAGCTTAAATCATTATAGACTACAACTATACCTTAAACTTGTTGAGAAGAGTTTGCATTTGAGAATTTAGCTTGATGTGTTCACTTTGCAGATTTCCAAAGGCCCTAGAGAGCGTTGAGGAGAGAGATTCTTTTATAACGCCAATTGACTGTTTTTGAGCTTCGGTTTCACTTTGAAGATCACTGGAGAGGTTGGTGAGCAGACTGTGATGATTTGAGTATACAGTGGAAATGTTCACCATAAGATCCTGTATATAAGAAGAATAATTGCAATAAATAATTAAGCCAGCCACAAGTAATTCCTGCCGTACAACCTGTAAACAGACAGTTACCTGCCATTCTTGAGTCTTTCTTTCCAGAATCTCCGTACGTTCCCCTAGTTCATCTTCTTGTGTAGGTTCGCTCTGTATTAAACGCAAAACTCTAATTTCTTTCTCCAGGAGATCTACTTTTTCACACAGATCAAGGTTCTTCATCTTTTCATCTGTCAACTCCTGGAATAAATTAATTAACAAATCAGGTTCAGCACAAGACAAACAATCCAATATATTTAAAGGCTATGGACACCTTTTGGGGCAAATGTTTTATGATTGCATTTTACTATGTTTGGGCTAAATACATTTTTTTCAATTGGTCTTCATTAAAAATAGTTTTAAACAACGGTTAAGAATCTGTCAGGGTACAGAGTATCCTCTCTCAGTCCCGTCAGCTGACGGCTCATGTTAAGCCTCATCTCTGATCTTCTGACCTCAAACACAAACAGATATAAATATGCCTTCAATGAGTGTTTAGGAGGTCAAGAGATCAGAGATAAGGCTTCACATGAACAGTCAGGTGATGGGATTGAGAAATGATACTCTTTACACAGACAGATCTTTAACCCCTTAAGGACCGGGCTCATTTTCACCTTAGGACCAGGCCATTTTTTGCAAATCTGACCAGTGTCACTTTATGTGGTGATAACTTTAAAACGCTTTTTCTTATCCAGGCCATTCTGAGATTGTTTTTTCGTCACATATTGTACTTCATGACACTGGTAAAATTAAGTCGAAAAATTTCATTTTTATTTATAAAAAAAAAAAAAAAAAAAAAAATTTACCAAAAATTTGGAAAAATTAGCAATTTTTCAAGTTTCAATTTCTCTACTTCTATAATACATAGTAATACCGCCCAAAAAAGTTATTGATTTACATTCCCCATATGTCTACTTCATGAATCGATCATTTTGGGAATGCCATTTTATTTTTTGGGGACGTTACAAGGCTTAGAAGTTTAGAAGCAAATCTTGAAATTTTTCAGAAATTTTCAAAAACCCACTTTTTAGGGACCAGTTCAGGTCTGAAGTCACTTTGTGAGGCTTACATAATAAAAACCATCCAAAAATGACCCCATTCTAGAAACTACACCCCTCAAGGTATTCAAAACTGATTTTACAAACGTCATTAACCCTTTAGGTTTTCCACAAGAGTTAATGGCATATGGAGATAAAATTTTCCGTTTGAATCCATTTTTTCCAGTAACAAAGCAAGGGTTAACAGCCAAACAAAACTCAATTTTTATTGCCCCCGATTCTGTAGTTTTCAGAAACACCCCATATTTGGCCGTAAACTGCTGTATGGCCAAACGGCAGGGCGCAGAAGTAAGGGAACGCCATATGGTTTTTGGAAGGCGGATTTTGCTGGTCTGGATTTTTGACACCATGTCCCATTTGAAGCCCCCCGATGCACCCCTAGAGTAGAAACTCCAAAAAAGTGACTCCATCTAAGAAACTACACCCCTCAAGGTATTCAAAACCAGTTTTACAAACTTTGTTAACCCTTTAGGTGTTCCACAAGAGTTATTGGCAAATGGAGATGAAATTTCGGAATTTCTATTTTTGTTACCTTGCCTCAAAAAAAGTGTAATATAGAGCAACCAAAAATCATATTTACCCTAAAATAATACAAACAAAACTGCCACTTTTTTTGACCCAGACCCACTTGGTTCTTGTAGATCCAGTGGATCTGGTGTTTATATAATACAGAACAGTACACTATATAGTGTACTGCACTGTATTTTTTTACTTTTCACAGTCTGGTCAGACTTCTGCCTTTAGCAGAAGTCTGACCAGAGTTACTATACCATGGCAAGCAGGACGCTTCTGAAAGCGTCCTGCTGCCATGGTAACCATCACCCGCTGCCATTACAGAGCAGCGGGTGATGGAAGAGAGGTGAGCTCTCTCCTCTACTTTCCTCTCCTGTCGGGGGCTGCAAGGTACGGCAGCCCCCGAAGGGAGAGGAGGAAGCTCCTCCATGTTAACACCTTTTATACCGCGGTCCGTACGGACTGCGGTATAGAGGGTTAAACTGCTGACATCTGCAGCACAGATGTCAGCAGTTTATAGCAGGGGGTCAGCAATGTGCTGACCCCTGCTATTACCCACTAGACACCAGGGGGACACTAATATGGCGGGGTGCAGGAGGGGGTTAAAATTTAACCTTTGGGGCATATTTTAGTCTCTGATCCCCGCGGTCAGAGATCGCACATAGCGCAGCAAACCGCAGGTCTGAATTGACCTGCGGTTTGCTGCGATCGCTGACATGGGGGTCACAGGACCCCCTGGGCATTGTGCCAAGATGCCTGCTGATTGATTTCAGCAGGCATCTTGTTCCGATCACCGCCACGTGCGCAGCGGTGATCGGAACTTCTCAGGGCGTACATGTACGCCCTTGTTCCTTAAGTACCAGGACACAAGGGTGTACATGTACGACCAACTGAAAAAATGATTTGTAGCCCAAAATGAATAAAATGCAACCATAAAAAATGTCCCTGAATGTATCTATAGCCTTTAATTTTATCAAAATAAAGAACCCATTAACTCAGGAATATATATATATATATATATATATATATATATATATATATATATTAGTTGACAATTTGAGTATTTGCTGGGCATCCCCCATGATCACGAGAACAGGGATCCCGTGTTCCCCATTTAAAAGAAGCGCGCTAGTGCTCCATTCAAAGTCTATTAGCCGGCCAAAAAGGGGTCAAGCACAACCCTGTTATTTCCAGCACTTTGAAAAGTTTAAAAGCAGCAGTACACACGCTCGACTACCATTTAATTCAAATGAGGGACACGGGACCCCCTGTCAAGTATTAACCAAATCTGCAATGGCAGCAAACTTACCTGCTGCAACTGCTGCATTTGCTCTTCCAGAGAAGAAATTTTCTGTAACATTTCATTTTCTTCATTAACTTTCTCAACTAGATGCGCCTTGTTCTCATCACGCTCCATCTTCACAGCCCGAAGTTCTGTTTGCAAAGACCGCAGCTCTTCTTGTAGCTGTGCAAATAAACCCATCAGACCATTTACTGTACAGCTGCTAGAGAACAGGTAAGTTACCGTTCATACGCAGCAGTCACAGTTTACAAAACTTATCTTTTCCCCCAGCATTCCAGTGTGTATAACAGCTTTGCGACAACACTGCCGTATGATTTTTCATACTTTAGGAAACATACTACGGTATTTTAGGGTACAAATGCATTAAAGTTAAATTTTCATGAATTTAATTTAAGGTTAAGTACTGAGGAAAGAAAGAAAAAATGACATTTTTAACTAATAAAATAAGTGAGTGAAAGAATTAAGCACAAACAAATAATAGGGTAGAAATAATCGTGCCAATTGTGGGGTAAAACAATAGTACTTGTTTTCACATAGATTTTAAGTGTGGAATTTTGGAAATTGTTGTAAAAAAATACTTTAGTTATTTTGTATCAATCTAAAGTTAAATTTTACATTATGTCAATCTAGTTTCAGAATTTTGCTGGTTTCTTACTATCAGAGGGCAATGCAATACGAGAGCTCATACCCAGATTAGTTATCTGGTCGCACATCTGACAGCAGTTTAGCTCCACTTTACATTCCATTTCAAATTGTGAACCAGAGGGAATTTTAAAACTGTTACATATTCATATATAGGAAGAAAGGGATGCAAATGAGCTCTTAACAAGCTCTAATGCTACGAGATCTAGGGCAGCTATCCTATAAGACGACGTTCAACCCTTTAAATAGGCCTTGAGACATGACTCGGATATTAAATAAGCCAGCACCTCATCTGCAGACAGCAGAATTTCAGAGGAGCATGTATGGCCTATAAAAGTCTCCTCACGCCGCTTAAGGTGCTCTATCTCCCCAAAGAGAGATAGTACCCCCTAAATTGTGACTTGGCCTCTCACCCAGTACTCTGCACTGATGAGGGGCAATCACCCCGAAACAGCTGTCTGCAGATGAGAGGCTGGCTTACTTAATATCCAAGTCATGTTTCAAAGCCTATTTAAAGGATTGAAAATTGACTTCTAGGATAGTTGCCTTACATCTGGTGGCATTTAGAGGCAAAACTAATATGCATACCTTTCTTTTTATATATACTATTGCACATAGAGAAAATAAATTATGCAGACTGACAGCAATTTTGGAATAAAAATTATACATCAGAAATACAAGCATTGCGATCACGAACCTGCCAATGTGAACCTATTCATTTTATTCCGTGAGGCAGCAACATGGATTTTTTGCATACTTACTGCTTTCTCTTGATCTTGCAAACTGGCATATACGTTCTCTTTTTCACTACGTGCCCTTTGAAGGAGCTGCTGGAACTGCTCCTGTTCTTGTCGAAGAGATGCCACCTCCAGCTCATACTGCTGCGACTGCTTCTGTAGTGAAACCTTATCCTCCTCCAGCTGTTTGATGGAAGCCTCACTGAGGTGCAGCTTCTCTTGTAGCTGTTGGATCTCGGTTTCCAGCTCATCTAATTGGCTACTCTTCCGGCTCTGCTCATTGGCCAAGACGGTATACTCATGTTGTAGTTGCTGTATTTCATCCCTTAATTTCATAGCCTAATTCAAAAACAGGAAAAAGAATTTGGACAGGTTTCAGAGAAAGCTGCAAGGAAAGCCCAACAGTTGGTTGCTAGCGTATTACTGTAGTCCAGTGGCGGCATGAAGCGCACGCGTCATAGCAACCAATGACGCCGTGCGCTCCTGCTAGCCCCGTGTCCCTTAGAACTTCTAAAGGCGCCCCATATATATTAAATGTATGTCAACATAACTAGTCAATTTCAGCTGGACCAGCTAATGTATATGGTGGTGTGCCAAAGCTCCCCTGAAGTCATGAGAGGGTTGGGCATACCGAATTTTCATCAGTAGATAAGCCATTGCCAGTCACCAATGTATTCCAAACTGAGAACATATGCAATAGCTAGTTTGGTCAACCGCTATCTAAAGCGGTCTTCCGATATTTTGTGCTCAGTGCTGACCCCATTAGGAAGGCCAACAGCATACAGTGCACAAAATAATGGCATCAAGGGTTTTGGTAAAGAGGGGTGTTAGGTTTTTTTTCTATCCAAAAATAAAAAGAATGTACCTCTTCTTCTAGGTTTTCTTTAGAATGCTGCAGGTCATCCCTTTCTTGTGTAATACTTAGCATTTTGTTGGAGAGTTCTAATATTTTCTGAGAAGCTGCTTCTTTTTCCTTCTCAGCTTGTTTCAAGTCGAGCTCCCTGTTCTTTAAGGCCTCCAAAACCTGCTCCAATTCAGAAGTCAGATCTTGTTTAGACCGGTCAAAGACTTGTCGGTCTTCTAGAGATTTGTTCAGTACATGAATCTTTTCTTCCAACTCTCTCTCTAGTGAAGATGACTTTTTGGAAAGAAGAGGGGAAAAACAAAACACACAACATTGAGTATGCCTCTGGAAAGGTTTAGCCATGAGCAATGTAGGCGATATCAGGTTATGAAGATTACTACTATATATACCTTTTCTTCTAGTAAAGAAATATCATTTGCAAGCTTTTCTACCCTCTGCTTCTGCTGCTCAAGTTCTTCTTGAGTCTTTTTAAGCTCATCTTGAGTTTCAGTACACTGTAATGAGATAAACACAAAGTAGACATATGGTGAATGTTGAGTGATACCTCAAAATAATTTTTGATTACCCGTCTTAAAAGCAGAATAATTAACATTTTGCTAAATTTCACTTTTTTCTATAAATTTAGGATTTTTTTTAAAATAAAAGGTAAAGAATAACAAATTTACTACTAACATGTAGTATGATGAGTCACGTGAAATTCTCAGAATGGCTTAGGTAAGTCAAGGCATTCCAAATGTATTACCACAAAGTGACACATCAGATTTTCAAAAATAGACTCGTCCTCCATTGGATAGCAGCTGTGCTTGGTATTGCAGCTTAGGGCCTTTCACTTGAAATGGGACTGAGCTTCACCTAGACCATGGGATTGATGAACATGAGGTCACAGGCCCAAAAGGCCGCAGCATTCACTAGTCGCGCGTCTTTAAAGACCTGATTGGCAGGGGTGCTAGGAATCAGACCTCTACTGATTAGATATCGATGATGCATACTGAGGACAGGCCATCAATATCACAATCTCAGACAACCCCTTTAAAGCGGCTCTGTCACCAGGATCAACCTTATTAAACCAGACATACTGCCTGGTAGCGCTCATCATGAATGAAAGGTTCGAGCACCAGGAGGCAGGGCTGAATCATTTGAGCACTGCTTTGTAACACCACCTGTGCTCTGCACACTCCTCCTCCTCTTGATTGACAGGGGCTAGATATCAGCATGCTAAGGGGTTGAGCTGTGTCCTGCTTTATTCACATGCAGAATATATGACTATAAAGACAATAGTAATAAGTGTATCCTGGGGACAGAGCCGCTTTAAAGAGGACCTTTTACAGTTAAACTAAGTACCTTTACAAGGAGGAGGTTTCTACACTCTGCTGATGCTGCTATAACTTTTTTTTCCCCAAACGCCCCTTTGCTTCCCCGCTGGGCCCCCTTTCTGTTTTTGTGCCCTGTATGGAAAAAGATAGCATCGGTACAGGGAGGAGGAGACCCTCAGTGGGTGCCACAGCCAGGGAGAAGGAGATGCCCACTGAGAAGGGCTGGGGTCTCCTCATCCCTGTACCGACGCTATCTATTAGCATACAGGGAGTGAAAACAGAATGGGAGCACATCTGGCGGTTAAAAAAAAAAAAAAAAAAAAAGAAGTTATAGCAGCATTGGCAGAGCGTACCCTGCTTGTAAAGTCACCGGTACTTTGTTTAATGTAATAAACTTTGTTTAATGTAATTAAAAAAAATAAAATGATCAAAAGGTCCCCTTTAAGCAATTGCATGTTGGTGTGCTACTGTCTTACTGAAACTACCGGAAATTACTCTGATTCACTACTTCTAGCCTATATGTAGTGCTAGAATCTAAAGATGTCCCTGTGCAACCCAAAATCAAAAAAATCTAAGATTCTGTCCTTAAAAAAACAAACAACGAAGCCCTTTGCCCCCTAACACTTAAAGGTGGTCATTTACGTTAGATGAATATTGACAGAATCTGTCTATTTCAGCTGGACTGGCAGACCATATAATGTATAAGATGGTG
Source organism: Bufotes viridis (assembly GCA_033119425.1). Lineage (NCBI taxonomy): Eukaryota > Metazoa > Chordata > Amphibia > Anura > Bufonidae > Bufotes > Bufotes viridis. The sequence continues at coordinate 423,346,131 of CM065589.1, forward strand.
CCCCAATGCTCCCTCCAAAGTCAGAGGAAAGGGTTGGGCATATGGAATTTTCAAAAAGGCAGATAAGCCGTTGCCAGTCACCAGCGCATTGCCCTCTTTCTATGGAGAACATATGCACACTGCATGAAACACTAGCTAGTTTGATTAACCACTATCTAAAGCGGTCCTCAAATGTTTTGTGCTCGGTGCTGACCTCGTTAAGGAGATAGAATACAGTGCTCAAGGAAATGGCATAAACAGGATCATTTTGGTAAAGGGGTTCATTTTTCTTCTATTAAAAAAAAAAAAAAAAAACACATAATACAAAATGTACCTTCTCTTCTAGGTTTTCCTTGGAGTGCTGCAGGTCATCCCTTTCTTGTGTAATACTTTGCACTTTGTTGGTGAGGTCTAGTATCTTCAGAGAAGCTGCTTCTCTTTCCTCCTGGGCTTGTTTAAATTCAAGCTCCTTGGTCTTTAAGACCTCCATAACCTGTTCCATTTCAGACGCCAGATCTTGTTTAGACTGGGCAGTAATCTGTCCGTCTTCTAGAGTTTTGTTCAGGGTATGATTCTTTTCTTCTAATTCTCTCTCCAGTGAAGAGGACTTTTTGGAGAGGAGAGAAAACAGTGAGTACATCTCTGGGGTTGTATCATCTCACCATTACTAAGGTGAGATGAGACTAAACCCCCACCACCAGGCGGTCAAGAAACAGCACAGCAGACCAGCGCTTGTCCCATCAAGAAAAGTAACACAGGAAGCTATGCCGTTTCTGTACCTCTGATGCACAGCAATGGAAGTTACTGAAACCCTGAAGTGGCGGTCTGCTGCGCTGTTTCTAGGCCGCCTGGTGGCGGGAGTTTAGTCTCATCTGGTCATAGTAAGTGCAAGATGAAATGAGCAATGTAGGCGATACCAGAATATGAAGATTACTACAATATACCTTTTCTTCTAGCAAAGAAATATCATTTGCCAACTTTTCTACCCTCTGCTTCTGCTGCTCAAGTTCTTCTTGAGTCCTTCTAAGCCCATCTTGCGTTTCAGTACACTGTAATGAGATGACAGTCATTAAACAGCATCCTCAAATATACTCTTGAAAACACATTGGCAAACTCTTTGAAGAGGTTGTCTGGTCTCATGGCATGGATGACCTATCTTGAGTATAGGTATTATCATCCAATTGGTGGCGGTCAGACTCCTGGCAGTTCTGCCAATGAGCTGTTGGAAGGGGCCACAGTGTTCATCTGAGTGCTGCATCCTCTAAGTACCGTCCCTCTATTTTGTATTGGTGGCGCTGTGTTTGGTCATATTGAATTTCAAGATGGCAAACAGTTTTTTTTTTTCTCACGGGAGATGAGCTGTGGCCAGTCGCCTGTCAGCGGTGTATTTCTCTCTTCTTAGTAAGGACATATGAATGGTCAGCATAACCGAGTGTGCATGGGTATGGAAGAGTCGAGAGGAATAGCTGGTTTGGTCAACTGCTATCTAAAACAGTCCTCTGATTTACTGAGCTCAATGCTGATGTCATCGGTAAAGGGGACAATCTTAGTAAATAATGTTTTGGTTTTTACTTCTATCCAAAATCATAATATAAAATGTACCTCTTCTTCTAGGTTTTTCTTGGAGTGCTGCAGGTCATCCCTTTCTTGTGTAATACTTTGCACTTTGTTGGTGAGTTCTAGAATTTTCTGAGATGCTGCTTCTCTTTCCTCCTGGGCTTGTTTCAGTTCAAGCTCCTTGGTCTTTAAGACCTCCATAACCTGTTCCATTTCAGACGCCAGATCTTGTTTAGACTGGGCAGTAATCTGTCCGTCTTCTAGAGTTTTGTTCAGGGTATGATTCTTTTCTTCTAATTCTTTCTCCAGTGAAGAGGACTTTTTGGAGAGAAGAGAAAACCATGAGTACATCTCTGGGGTTGTATCATCTCACCGTTACCAAGGTGAGATAAGACTAAACCCCCACCACCAGGCGGTCAAGAAACAGCACAGCAGACCAGCGCTTGTCCCATCAAGAAAAGTAACACAGGAAGCTATGCCGTTTCTGTACCTCTGATGCAAAGCAATGGGAGTTACCGAAACCCTGAAGTGGCGGTCTGCTGCGCGGTTTCTAGGCCACCTGGTGGCGGAAGTTTAGTCTCATCTTGTCATAGTAAGTGCAAGATGAAATGAGCAATGTAGGCGATACCAGAATATGAAGATTACTACAATATACCTTTTCTTCTAGCAAAGAAATATCATTCGCCAACTTTTCCACCCTCTGCTTCTGCTGATCAAGTTCTTCTTGAGTCCTTCTAAGCCCATCTTGCGTTTCAGTACACTGTAATGAGATGACAGTCATTAAACAGCGCCTATCTTCAGTATAGGTATTATCATCCAATTGGTGGCGGTCAGACTCCTGGCAGTTCTGCCAATGAGCTGTTGGAAGGGGCCACAGCGTTCATCTGAGTGCCGCTTCCTCAATTTTGTAGTGGTGGGGCTGTGGTTGGTCATATTAAATTTCAACAAGGCAAACAGTTTTTTTTTTTTTTCCTCAAGAGAGATAAGCTGTGGCCAGTCGTCTGTCAGCGGTGTATTTCTCTCTTCTTAGTAAGGACATATGAATGGTCAGCATAGCCGAGTGTGCATGGGTATGGAAGAGTCGAGAGGAATAGCTGGTTTGGTCAACTGCTATCTAAAACAGTCCTCTGATTTACTGAGCTCAATGCTGATGTCATCAGTAGAGGGGACAATCTTAGTAAAGAAGGTTTTGGTTTATCATAATATAAAAATGTACCTCTGCTTCTAGGTTTTCCTTGGAGTGCTGCAGGTCATCCCTTTCTTGTGTAATACTTTGCACTCTGTTGGTGAGTTCTAGTATCTTCAGAGAAGCTGCTTCTTTTTCCTCCTGAGCGTGTTTCAATTCAAGCTCCTTGCTCTTTAAGACCTCCATAACCGGCTCTATTTCAGAAGTCAGATTTTTAGGCTGGTCAGTAATCTGTCCGTCTTCTAGAGCTTTGTTCAGGGTATGAGTCTTTTCTTCTAATTCTCTCTCCAGTGAAGAGGACTTTTTGGAGAGAAGAGAAAACCATGAGTACATCTCTGGGGTTGTATCATCTCACCGTTACTAAGGCGAGATGAGACTAAACCCCCACCACCAGGCGGTCAAAAAACAGCACAGCAGACCAGCGCTTGTTCCATCAAGAAAAGTAACACAGGAAGCTATGCCGTTTCTGTACCTCTGATGCACAGCAATGGGAGTTACTGAAACCCTGAAGTGGCGGTCTGCTGCGCTGTTTCTAGGCCGCCTGGTGGCGGGAGTTTAGTCTCATCTTGTCATAGTAAGTGCAAGATGAAATGAGCAATGTAGGCGATACCAGAATATGAAGATTACTACAATATACCTTTTCTTCTAGCAAAGAAATATCATTTGCCAACTTTTCCACCCTCTGCTTCTGCTGATCAAGTTCTTCTTGAGTCCTTCTAAGCCCATCTTGCGTTTCAGTACACTGTAATGAGATGACAGTCATTAAACAGCATCCTCAAATATACTCTTGAAAACACATTGGCAAACTCTTTAAAGAGGTTGTCTGGTCTCATGGCATGGATGACCTATCTTCAGTATAGGTATTATCATCCAATTGTTGGCGGTCAGACTCCTGGCAGTTCTGCCAATGAGCTGTTGGAAGGGGCCACAGCGTTCATCTGAGTGCTGCATCCTCTAAGTGCCGTCCCTCTATTTTGTATTGGTGGCGCTGTGTTTGGTCATATTGAATTTCAAGATGGCAAACAGTTTTATTTTTCTCACGGGTTTTTACTTCTATCCAAAATCATAAAATATAAAATGTACCTCTGCTTCTAGGTTTTCCTTGGAGTGCTGCAGGTCATCCCTTTCTTGTGTAATACTTTGCACTCTGTTGGTGAGTTCTAGTATCTTCTGAGAAGCTGCTTCTCTTTCCTCCTGGGCTTGTTTCAGTGCAAGCTCCTTGGTCTTTAAGACCTCCATAACCTGTTCCATTTCAGACGCCAGATCTTTAGGCTGGTCAGTAATGTGTCCGTCTTCTAGATCTTTGTTCAGGGTATGAGTCTTTTCTTCCATTTCTCTCTCCAGTGAAGAGGACTTTTTGGAGAAGGGGGGAAAAAAAAACTGAGTACAACCCTGAAAAGGGTTAACTATGAGCAAAGTATGTGATTTTACCTTTTCTTCTAGTAACGAAATATCATTTTCCAGCTTTTCTACCCTCTGCTTCTGCTGCTCAAGTTCTTCTCGAGTCTTTTTCAGCTCATCTCCAGTTTCAGTATACTATAATGAGAGAACAGTCATTAAAAAGCCTTCTAAAATGTACTCATGGAAACACATTGGCAAACTCTTTAAAAAAAATGTTTTCGGTTCATATGGATCCTCAGGTTCGGTCATTAGGTCACCTTTAGCAGTCCAGCTATTTTGAAGCTGCAATTGCCAGTGTGCTCCATTTACTTCTATGGGAGTTACAAGAGCAGCTGAGAAGGGTTGAGCGAACTTGTGTTTTAAGTTCTGCGTCCAGAGTTTGGGTTCTTGAAGAATCCCGTTAGGGATTCCTAATTCCGTTACGGTCCGTGGTAGCGGAATCCATAACGGGATTCTTCAAGAACCTTGGACGCAGAACTTAAAAAAAACAAGTTCGCTCAACACTACAGCTGAGCAAATGAACATGCTTGAAGTCGTAGTTTCACAACTGCAGGAGTGCCAGAGGTTGCCAATCTCTGGGATAGGTCAGCAATAGCCGATCGAGGGGGCCTGACGCCCCTGCCAATCAGCGGTTTGAATAGTATGCAGTGCTCCAGTGAGAGCTGTGTCCCAATGCATACTTGCTGACATAAGTGCCGCAGCCGCTTGAAACAGATGAGCAGCAGAGGTGCCAGGAGTTGGACCCCACTGATATGATACTGATGACCTATCCTTAAACCCATTTAAATCAACCTAGCTATAGCGATTACCTCTTGGAGAAAAAAACTGAAAACTAAAATTATTTCCTGTCTAAGTCAATTTTTTTTAAACTTTCTGTTCATATATCTGTATGAGGGCTTTTTTTCTAATGAAAACGTATTCTAATTGTACGTTTTAAATGGCACTATTTAATTTACCATATCATATGGGAAAAGATTTCTTGTAAAACTGAAAAAAAAAAAAAATTATATTCTATAAAATTCTTTTGCCTTTCGTTTTCATACAATTCACTGTGCACTTAAAATTGTTATCTTTATTGGGCGAGTCAAAAAAAAAAACATTCAATAACTCAAAATTACTTTTGCCGCTTTGAACTTAATTCCTTTCATCTGCAGTCAGTGACCATGTCAGAATGGCATCAGAATCTGATGTTATCCCATGTTATTTCTAACCAATAAAATCTAAACTTATAAAACAAAAGTAATTACTTTGGTAGTCTGAAGCACTGTATAATTACTATGGGAAATCTGAAGTTTCCCTTTGAAGTAGAACCATTCATACGCCTACTGCTTATAAACCCGTTTGACTTTGGGCTAAAACTGAGGGGCATATTCACTCTTTAAGGGTCCATTCACACGTCCGTGTGCGTTTTGCGGATCCACAAAACACAGACATCGCCGGCACTATATAGAAAATGCCTTTTCTTGTCCGCAATTGCGGACAAGAATAGGACATGTTCTATTTTTTTCGGGAACGCGATTGTGGAACGGGAAATACGGATCCGCAATTGCGGACCCGGCCGGGACATCGTCTGTCCCCATTGAAATTAATGGGTCCGCAATTCCGTTCCGCAAAATGCGGAACAGAATTGCGGACGTGTGAATGGACCCTAAGCGGTGTACAGGCGTCTGGAATTTCGATACAGGGAACTAACCAGGCTGCTACCTCCTGCAGTAGATGGCTGCTCAACTACGCGGGGGGTGGGGTGGTTTTCTGATATTTGGAGCAGAATTTGTAGTCGGGCTAGGTATGGTACACGGGTAGTCAGACAACAGATCACACCCTTGTTGGTTACCAGACACTAGAAAACCCAAAGCTGTTGTATCATCTACTTGCATTCCGCATGTAATAATTCTGGAGCATCTAATTCCTATGTCTGTACGTTGTGCCGTTCCTCTGAAGTTATGAATGAATTACCAGCAGCTTGCAGTAAAGGTAAAGATGGGTGTTACTAGTCGTGGTTGTGTTCCTGCACAGTCTGACACCAGCAGCACTGATTGGACAGAGTCAGACGCATCTGCTACTGGTAACACCCAGCAGTACCCTTTATTTGTAAACTTCTAGCAGGAATAATACAGGAATGCAACAACAGAGCCCTAAGAATAGGTGTTCCAGAATTGTTATTACATGGGGAATGCAGGTCGTTAGTAAAACTGACATTTCAGGAGAGGCAACAGGTCCTCTTTAACTCCAGCAGCGCTGTAAGGAAATTCACTGAGCATCAGTTCCCCTTTCTTACACCAGAGAAGGTCCAAATGTTGGAAGCTCCTCTGATGTTAAAGGAGATAACACATAGCATATCTTCTACAGCCTATGGTGAGGCTTCTGGCCCGGATGGACTCCTTTTAGAGGTATACTTACAGTATTTGGATATACTAGCACAAGAACTGTTATCACTTTACAATGATGTCTATGAGCAGGGGTCACTGCCCAAGTCAATGTCTGAGGTGACCATTCTATGGAAACCAGGGAAAAACCCTGAAGAGTGTGGCTCCTATAGACCCATTTCATTGATAAATGTGGCTTATAAGATATTAAAGATACTGGCTAATGGGTAATGTTCAGGTATTCAAGATATTGTTCACTCTGATTAACCCGGCGTTATTCCAGGTAAATCCACTACAGACAATATAGGCCATCCATATACCATATGGATGGTAGGAACAGCAGGACTGGGCTCTGGCATCGCTTGATGATGGCCTTTGATTCAACAGAATGGCAATATCCTCTGCCTGTTCTGAAATGCTTTGGGTTTGGTGATAAAAGTTTAGGACAATGTATAAGTCCCCTTGTACCTAGGTGATGGTAAATAGTTTACGGTCCTCCTCTGGATTATACCGACACTCCTCTGTGGTGTAAACCAGGTCTACAACATCTAATTAAGATAGAAGACTCAAGTTTTTGGACATCTCTAGAACTGCATACAGCTAATCTAGTATTTAACGCTGACGGTTCTCTTAAGAATTAACAAGAAACAGCATTTTATTTGAGTCCCTGACAGCGAGGTCTTTTGGTTTTTGCAGCTTCACCATGCTCTTTTCCCACTTCCACCCACCATTTCGAGATTTCTTCTTATCCTCTTACCCTGGGTCCAGACCTGAGCGTTCTTGAAACGCGCGTTTTAGTTGCGCTCTTGTGATTGACTACTGTGGTGTCAATCACAAAACGCGCGACAAACGCCCCAAAAAAAAGCTCAAGTACTTGTTTATGCGTCGGGCGTTTTACAGCACGTTCAAACGCGCTGTAAAACGCTCAAGTGAGAACCAGGGCCATAGGAAAGCATTGGTTTTCATGTGTTGAGCGTTTTACAGCGCGTTTGAACGTGCTGTAAAACGCTCAGGTGTGAACTTAGGGTAATAGAAAGACATCGCTCCCAAGGTCCGAGGGGATTGCCATCATTCATATACACCCACCTGCTGTGAGCTAAATGGCTACAAGAACCTAGCGCTGCTGAAGCCACATGGAGGAGCCAGATTCCTACTCGCTCCCGAGAAGGCAGGTAAATAGCATAAAAATCTCATTTGGTGGCTTCTCCAGCTTCTACTAACAAGATGATCCAACTGTGTATCATCCACCAGTGTCACCTGCCACTCTCTGCCCAGGTCATACGAGTAAAACTGCTTCTACTGATCGCCATAGATGTTCTGCTACACGAGCAGACTTTGTCCATTTTATATGGCTATGTCCATATATTTCCTGCATCTAGACAGAGGTAATTAAAGTGTTAACTGATGATTTGAAAAGACCAGTTACTCAAACCGCAGAGATCTGCTTTAGGGGTATTATACCAGAAGATAGATGGCACTTTATTTTTGCTAGGAAAGCTATTGCTATGAGACGGAGAGCTGAAAGACCTCCCTGCTTCTCTCATATAGGAGTAGGCTATTCACCAAATTCTACAAAAAACGGACAAATTCCAGTGGGTGTGCACCTCCCCTCTTTAACAAAAAGAAATTTAGGTATCTTATGTCGAATGTAACAAGCCACTTTCTGTATTACGTTATTCTGAATAACTGATGGTTCCATTTTGTATCTTGGGGTTAGGTTTTTCTTAAATAAGTTGTTCGTAGGTTTCATTTTAGTTTTCAAAACAGCTTTAAAAAATCTGAATGATATCTCTAGCCTACGCAGACTGACATCCAAGCATCAGTTGCAAAGCCCTTCGCTACTAAATTGCCAGCCTGCAAGGAGGTATGTAAAACATCCTTAGCGGGGAAAGGGTTAAATAAGCTACTTAAAAAACACTAACTATGCAGGTTAAATCCCAATAAAGCCAGACAGGAACATCTTGCATATTTTAAGGTCATCACTGAATCTATGAAGTTCGTCATCTCGATCCTGGATACGGGAAGCCTATTTATACAACTTTTCAGTGGAAAAGGCGACAACCTTCCAATTGAAGCATGAGATCGAGCTATTGTGAGTGACTACAGCATTACATAATGAGGTCTTTTCTAGTTGCATACATTGAACGCATGTAGATACAGAGTTGAAAGGGTTGTTCTAGTTTTTAATATTGGTGACCAATATCAGATCTGTGGGGGTCCAATTCTGGCACCCAAGCTGATGAGCTGTTTGACGAGGCCGTGGTGCGCCAGGGAGCGCGTTACCCTCCTAATAGCTATCTTACCAAGCACAGCCCGGTCCATTGGATAGTGGCCGTGCTTTGTATTGATGCTCAGGCCCATTCACTTGAGAGGGACAGAGCTGTACCTAGGCCATGTGACTGATGAATGTGACGTCACAGGCCTAGGATGAGCCTGCAGCACTCACTGGAGTGACAAGTCTTCACACGCCGATAAGGTGTCGGGAGTCAGACCCCCGCACTGATCTGATATTTATGACCTATCCTGGAGGATCAATATCAAAATATTGGAAACCCCTTTAAGCTAGTGCACTTTGGTGTGCTTCTGTGTTACTGAAACTACACCAACACACTCTAAATCATTACTTTTAGTCTATATACGGTGCCTATAAAATCTAAGATGTCCTTAAAAAGAAAAAATATCAAAGCTAATCCTGTGTCCCCTAGCACTCCTAAAGGTTTGCCCGTACACAGACCAGCTAATGTATATAGTGGTGCCCCAATGCTCCCGGGGAAAGGGTTGGGCATATCAAGGGAAACAAGTTATTGCCGGTCACCAGCATATTCCTCTCTTCCTATTGAGAACATAGCTGTACTCCGATGTTTTGTGCTCAGCACTGACATTGTCAGGGAGATAGACAGGATATAGTGCTCAAGGTAATGGCAAAAAAAGGTAAAGGTGTTGTTTTTTTCTGTCCAAAAATCACATAATATAAAATGTACCTTCTCTTCTAGGTTTTCCTTGGAGTGCTGCAGGTCATCCCTTTCTTGTGTAATACTTTGCACTCTGTTGGTGAGTTCTAGTATCTTCAGAGAAGCTGCTTCTCTTTCCTCCTGGGCTTGTTTCAGTTCAAGCTCCTTGGTCTTTAAGACCTCCATAACCTGTTCCATTTCAGAAGTCAGATCTTTAGGCTGCTCAGTAATCTGTCCGTCTTCTAGAGCTTTGTTCAGGGTATGAGTCTTTTCTTCTAATTCTCTCTCCAGTGAAGAGGACTTTGTTGGAGAGAAGGGAACAAAAAACAAACACAAAAACAACAGTGAGTACATCTCTCGGGTTGTCTCATTTCGCTGTTTCTATTGAGAGAGGAGACTAAACACCCAACACTTGGCGGCCGAGAAACAGCAGAGTGGGCTGACGCTGCTCTGTTTCGGTAGCCCTCATTGACTCCGATACATTGGAGCTACTGAAATAGCTAGTTAGGGAGAAACATAGCTTGCCATTTCCATATGTCTCATGCACTGTAATGAGAGCTACTGAAACAGTGCAGCACCATTCCACTGGCGCCTGGTGGCAGGGGTTTAGTCTCCTCTCGCCTTAGTAACGGTGAGATGAGGCAACCTCCTTAATTATAAGATATGTACAGTAGGTGATACCAGGATATGAAGATTACTACAACATACCTTTTCTTCTAGAAAAGAAATATTATTTGTCAGCTTTTCTACCCTCTGCTTCTGCTGCTCAAGTTCTTCTCGAGTCCTTTTAAGCTCATCTTCAGGTTCAATACACTGTAATGAGATAATAGTCATTAAACAGGGTCCTCAAATATACTTATGGAAACACATTGTCAAACTCTGGATTGTCTGGTTTCAAGGCACTGATGACCAATTATCAGGATAGATCATTATTATCCAATTGGTGGCAGTCATAATCTTGGCAGCTCTGCCAATGAAAAGTCTGAAGGCGCTGCAGTGATCATGCGAGGGCTGCATTTTCTTAAGTGTTTACCTGCAGTCCCTTATTTTGTAGTGGTAGCGCAGTGTAATTACAGATTATTTTTGCAATGGGGAGAAGGAAAGAAAGGTTGGGCATATTGAATTTTAAAGAGGACCTTTCACCTCTTTTAACACTAAAATCTACCTATACCTGCGGGCAGAGCGGCGCCCAGGGGTCCCCCTGCACTTACTAGTATGCCTGGGCGCCGCTCCGTTCGCCCGGTATAGGCTCCGGTGTCCAAGCTCCCTTGGTTGTATGGGGCGGGCACTTTGTATGAGGCGTGCCCCTTGCTGCTGAGCTGGCCAATCACAGCGCACAGCTCATAGCCTGGCTATGAGCTGTGCGCTGTGATTGGCCAGCTCTGCAGCAAGGGACACGCCTGATACAAAGTCCCCGCCCCATACAACAGAGGGAGCTCGGACACCGGAGCCTATACCGGGTGAACGGAGCGGCGCCCAGACATACAAGTAAGTGCAGGGGGACCCCTGGGCGCCGCTCTGCCCACAGGTATAGTTAGTTTTTAGTTTTTAAATCGGTGAAAGGTCCTCTTTAAGTGTACGGAGGAGACAGAAGGAATAGCTGGTTGGGTCAACTATCATCTAAAGCGGTCCTCTGATTTACTGAGCTCAACGGTGACATCAGTAAAGGGGACAGTCTTGGTAAAGAAGGTTTTGTTTATTCTTATATCCAAAAATGACAATATAAAATGTACCTCTTCTTCTAGGTTTTCCTTGGAGTGCTGCAGGTCATCCCTTTCTTGTGTAATACTTTGCACTCTGTTGGTGAGTTCTAGTATCTTCTGAGAAGCTGCTTCTCTTTCCTCCTGGGCTTGTTTCAGTTCAAGCTCCTTGGTCTTTAAGACCTCCATAACCTGTTCCATTTCAGAAGTCAGATCTTTGGGCTGGTCAGTAATCTGTCCGTCTTCTAGAGCTTTGTTCAGGATATGATTCTTTTCTTCCAATTCTCTCTGTAGTGAGGAGGACTTTTTGGAAAGAAGGGAACAAAAAACAAGCAGTGAGTACATTTCTGGAAAGGTTTAACTATGAGCAATGTAGGCGATATCAGGATATGAAGATTACTACAATTATACCTTGTCTTCTAGTAAAGAATTGTCATTTGTCAGCTTTTCTACCCTCTGCTTCTGCTGATCAAGTTCTTCTTGAGTTCTTTTAAGCTCATCTCGAGATTCTCTATACTGTAAGGAGATAAGAGTCATTAAGCGGCATTTCTAATATACTCAATGAAACAATCAAACTAAAATCAAGCTAGCTATAGCCCTTAACCCCTTTTAACCCCTAAACAACTTTCATTCTTTTAGTTTTTGTTCTCCTCATTGTCTGAGATCAATACTTTTTTTTCCTAGTCACATAGCTATGAGTGCTTGTTTTTGTGTGGAACAAGTTATACTTTAAAGAAAATCTGTCACCTACGTCATTGCTGTTTAAGTAAAGGAATTGTATAGTAGCACACCACCCCTTATTCACAAATGTACCATTCTTTTAGCCATTGGTGGTTCCAATCTTCGGGAAATGAACTTTGTCGGAGATGCAAATGAGCCTGAAAAGTGCCCAGCGGGGCAATACACTCGACAGAAGGATCCCAGGCATGCCTCTTACCAGTACCCAACCTTGCCTCCTCTCGGCTTTGACATAACTGCCCCCGATTCAATATGTACGCCCCCCTCCTCGTCACATCACATTCCAGCCTTAACCTCACCCACATGTTCTGCACTGGACATGCTTGAGATTTCGATGGGATGCGGCAAAAAACAGGCAGTTAGAGTTGGGGGCTGGAATGTGACGTGGCGTACATAATGAATCATTGATCCTTCTGCCGAGTGTTACGCCCCTCTGGGCACTTTGCAGGCTCTTTTGCATTTTAAACAAGGTTAGTTTTTTGAAGATTGGAACCACCAATGGCTAAAAGAAAGGTACATTTGTGAATAAGGCGACGTACTACTAGGCCTGCAACGATTACTCAATGTAATCAATACAAAAAAATCCTCGATGCAATTTCCCTGCATCGAGGATTCGTTTTAATCATGTGACCATGGAGCATGAGTGAAGTAAAGCCGGCTATCACTCACAGCTCCGTGGTCTGCGGTCACCAGGGCCTTTCGTGCAGACATAGTCAGTGCGCTGCCTGACGCTGAGTGTGACGTCCGGTCCATCCCAGTGCATGCTGGGAAGAAGACGTGGTCCTTCTCCTGCAGACTCCATGTCAGCCAGCCACGCACGCCAGAAAAGGTAAGTATTCTCATTAGCAGCAGCCCAAAGGCCCAAATCTCCTGGTGGAGCGGGGTTGGGGGGCACCGGTGATTTGAAGAGGCTGATGGTGATGGGGGATATACAGATGGCAATGGCATGGAGGGGCCGATGGTCCTGGGCCAGTGGGGGACATGATGGCATTAGGGAATTGATGTCAGTGGGGGACATGATGGCATGGAGGGGCTGATGGCAGAGGACTGTTGGCACTGGGGGGAGCTGAGGCACTTTGTGCCCAAACTGGCATGTTTCCTTTATCATGTGGGTTAATAAAATTACAAATAAACCAAATTTATATAGTTCTTTTCAGACATCTCAGAAGTATAAAAACTCAAAAAGGTATCTTACACTACTTTTACATCTGCGATTTTGCGGTCCGGTTTTGAGATCGGAATGGCATCTCAAACCACAGCAATACGCTTCGGTTGTAATAATACAAAAGCATTTGTTTAGAACGGATCCGGTTGTATTAATCAAAAATGAATAAACAGAATCCGGCACTAAAACCATTCTAAGTCCGTTTTTTGCGTGTCCAGCATGTTTAGTTTCCCATGCCGCACACAAAAACGCTGCTTGCAGTCCGGCATGGGAATGCAACGAACTAGAACGGAATGCGTTCTGGTGCACTCCGTTCCGTTTTGTTCAGTTTTGTCACCATTGACGATGAATGGGGACAAAACTGAAGTGTTGTTTTATAGTTTCTGAGACCCTTTGCCAGATCTCAAAACCGGACAGCACAACGCAGATGGGAAAGTAGCCTTAGAAGTTAACTGTTGCACCTCTGCACTCAACTTAATCAGGGACAAAGTCAGACCAGTACAAGAATCTGATGTTATTCCTAATCAATGTCCCAAGTACAGAGGTCTGAAACAATCAATGAAAAGTTACAATGGAAACTTTTTTTCCCCCTGAAGTTTTTCTTTGAGGTATGACCAACTATTCAGATACATACTGCTTAAAATATATAAAATTACAAACGTCCCATAAAAATACACCTTTACAGTATCTGGAATAAACTCCATTTTATAATCAAAATAAATCAGCCATCTAACAACCTAACATTGTGTAGGTCTCCCTACTGCCACCAAAAGAGCGTTCGGCACCAAGACATGCCATCCATGCAAAAGAAACCGCAAAACCTAAAATCAGACCACCCTCTTGCACTGCTCTGTGCTCTAGTTCTGATACTCACAAGCCCATTCTACGGTGGTGGACAGGCATCAGATTGGGCACTCTGGCTGCAATGCTCTGTGTTCTGACACCTTGCTATGAGATCCAGCATTAAATGGGGTGACGAGAATTACAAAAAAAAAAAAAAAAGTTTAGCCCCAAATAGGTATAAATGAATTTGGTTCTGCCATCACAAACAGCAGCTTTCAGAATGAAGCCATGGGTGCATCTCCCTGCACATCGGAAGCTGCTGGCCCTCCAGTATACCAGGGCTGACCATGAAATATGTGAATGGCTCAAGTCTGCCCAAGCAGGATCCACTCTCACTGCAGGTCCCTTTTCTGGGTCGTGATTGGAAAGGGGAAGGGGTAACCCTCTATGACATTCATATACCCGCAAGGAACATATGGACAGACAGTCTTCAAAAAGACACTCCTCAACTGCCTAGAACCCATAGTTGAGGAGATGCAAAGATAGTTTACCTTTTCAATATTCTTCTCAAGCTCTTCTTTGAGTTGTGCCATCTCTGATTCAAGACACTGTCGTGCCACCTTCATGTTTTTCAGTTCTTCAGTGGTAAGTTCCACTTGGTTCTGAAGATTATTTATCTTTTGCTCATTATAATATTTCTCACTTTTTAACATTTCCAGTTCTTCTTCACGGTTCTTCAAATTCATTTTCAGAAGTTCCAAATCGTTATTTATGGTGGGGTTGGATTGTTCAAGGTCCTTTTGAAAACATTGAGTGGTTCTATACTCCACATCATTTTCAAAGTGGGAAGCCTATGTGATGAATAATAAAAGGTCATCATTAGATACACACTGGAAGGAATGTCATTTTTGGGGAATTACAGTCATCTTATTAGAGGGAGCATTAAAAGACCATTAATCTGTGGGGGGGAAAGCATAATCTGCCAAAGAAAGCTGGTCTTTTACTCTTTCTGCTTGGACATCTTGAAACTGCAACAGAAAGAAGTTCTAAGAGATGTCCTGCAGTAGTCCGGATGCATTCAGTGAAACTTGCACCATTTTGCAAGCAAGTTCAGTCAGTTTTGTCTGCCATTGTGTTCAGTTGCTCAGGTTTTTCTCTGCGAGTACAATGCGTTTTTCACACGCGTGATAAACTGAAGGTTTACAAACAACATCTCTTAGCAAGCATCAGTAAAAAACACAATGCGTTTTTCACTGAAGCCCATTCACTTTTATGGGGCCAGGGCTGCGTGAAAACAACATGCTGCGATTCCCACGCTACGCAGAAATGATGCGTGAAAAAAAACGCTCATGTGCACAGACATATTGAAATGAATAGGTCAGGATTCAGTGCGGGTGCTATGTGTTCACGTCACGCATTGCACCCGCACGGAAAACTCGCTCGTGTGAAAGGGGGCTTACAGTTCTACATGAGAAAAACCCAGCTTTCCCAGGATCCAGAAAGACTTGGGATCTATATATGCAGTTTGATTTCCGGCATGCATCTCAGCTTTCAAAGCTGCTGAAAGGCTGATCTGCACAAGTGTGAACGGAGGAATTATAACTGCATAACCGTATGTACTATGGCTGGTACCATGTATGTACTACAGCAGATCGTATCGATAGTAGTGTCTGGCACGGTTATATTTTGTACTATTACCAGCTAGGAGATTCCTTCCAACAAAATGGCCATGCTCATCATGTTGAAAAGATTATCCAGACTAAATCCAGCCCTCTACTCATGTTTAATACCATCACAGGAGGAGAGGGAGGGGGTAGAAGACATGGCTGCAGGCTAAAAGTATACAATGTTTCTCTATTGCATTTTATGGTCTGTAATTATGATATATGATGAAATCAGAGCAAATAAAGACTGACAAGGAGATGATGTTTTTGTGTGTTTAGATTCGGGGCTTAGTTCCCCTTGAAGATTGTGTACTTTTGCAGTTATTTATTTTCTTGTTGCTTCATGCTTATTAAGAAATCAAACAACTTTGGATTAAAATCATCCTACTGTCTTGGGTCACCTGGTTCTATGACAATCTATTTGTTTCCTTGGTAACAGACTACAAACTTTACTAAACGTAGTCAGATCCTGAAGTCCCGTGTTACCCTTTCGCTCTGTCCCTCTCTAACTAGGTTAGAAAAAGGAGACAGATAGAAGAAGGTACCTCAAGCACGATATATTTGTAGTTTAATCATACATACGCATAGCCCTGTACAGGAGCTGAATTCACTAAATGATAGGATATTTTTAACCAAGACCATTTATATAGTTGATTGATTCGTATTTCAGTCGCACTGGAGCAAAAGAATAAAACTGCAAGGGCACGGCCTTCACTAGCTAAAGGATACATTTGTTACCAATATTCAATGCTGGAAGTCAAAGATAAAGATCAAATACCTGGTCAGTATCTTTTGTCTGACTTTCTTGGTCCACTTCAGAGGCGTATTTTTGCTGTGCATGTTTCAGGTGATCCCGCTCCTGAACAATTACTTCCATTTGCTGCCCAAGATCAAGAAGTTTCATTTCGGCTTCAAGTTTTTCATTTTGTAAAGACTGAAGTGTTGACTGTTTTTCCGTCATATCCCTCAGAAGACCTTCAACCTGAGTGCTCAAAATGCTCTTGTCCTGCCCGAGCTTTTCTATGTTCTGAATAAGTTGTTGATATTCATTGTTCTTCTGCAGCAGCTTTTCTTGTAAGCCAAGAACCTGCAAGATCAAGTAGAGTTCAAAACCCAAAACCATTAAATTGAAATGCTCAAAAAAATACAATAAAAGCACTACTTGATTGCATCAAGTGACATTCCTTCAAATGACCAGAGACAAAGGGACTACCTCCAATTCCAAGGGTGGCATCAGGTCAGTTTCTGTTCCCTTTTCATCTACAGAGGTACTGTTAGTAATTTGAGAATGGAAGTTTCCAACAAAGCTGATTTGCTGTTTTAACTCCTCTTGGCATCTCTGTAGCTCTTCCTGTGATCTCATGTACTAGATTTAAGAAAAAAAAAAAAAAATAATATATATATATATATATATATATATATATATATATATATATATATATATATATATATATATATAGAGAGACAGGTATAACTACAACTATATCTGATTTATTTTCAGTGGACATTGAAGCCCCAAAGCAGAACTGATTGGAAAAGTAAGGAGGTGAAGAGAGTGACCGACTAACTGCAAAGGTTGTAACGCAGGGTGTATCAGTCGAAACCAGAATGTCTCACGTGACTTAAAGAGGCTGTCCGGAGTCCGGTGAGAGTTGTGGTAAATCTAGTTCAATAGGACGTATAGGTTCTATAGGGCCATCAATATTTCCGAGTGTGTGTTGGAAGGTGTTTAGGGTCTGTGGTGGTTCATTGCAAGCAAAGCAGCTCCTCCTTAAAAGTGGTAGCGGCTGGTACTGCCACTCATATCACCCTATCAAAGCATACATTTAGGTGGGAAAAACACAATATATTCAGCTTCTAGAGAGCTACCTTAGTTACCAAGGCACAGAATCAGAGATCACAGAGGGAAAATGGAATAATAGAAAGATTGGGGACCTCACTAATCCACACATACAACAGAGTGAGGGCAGAACATGGGCGAGTCTAGATGTTTTACATTAGTTGCATAAAGAATTTTTTTTAAAAAGTTGCACAAAGTCGATTTGATTTATCTGTCACCAGCTACTAAATCATCACTTACATTCTCTGTATGTCTCTGAAGATCAGTCAGCAGTTCACATCTTTCTTTCTTAAGATTATCGATGGTCTGCTGAAGTTCGACTTTCTCTTGAGAAAGCAACGGGACTTGCTGCTGCAATTGACTGAGGATTTCCATCAACTGATCCCTCTCCATTTCAATCTCTTCTTCTCTGGCTGCAGTATCAAACTGATGAACGTTTGTGGGTATTTCATCAGAGACCTGTAAACTCTGGTCTTTTGTCGGATTGTCCTTAAATGTAGATAACAAATTTGATACATATAAAAAAACATCTGCGATAAAAAATAAAAACAAAAAACACATAGAATAACTAAAACTTACCTGTTTATAAGATGTCCTTTCATTAAGGAGATTGCTGTTAGTGACCACTAAGGAGGATATTAAATCGTCCTTTTCCTTTGTGACCAGTTCAAGATTTTCTGCCACCTTATTATATTTTGACTCTAGATCAATAGAAACAGAGCAAAAGTGAGTGATTTCTATATTAATTGGAATTACTGGTTTACATGAAGTTTGTGTTACTGGAAATACCCGTTTCTTCAAGGTTTCCGAGAATATGTTCCAGTTTAGTTTCAAGCTCCTCAATCCTCTTGTGCTTTTCTTCAACCTCACATTGGAGCTCGGTTCTGCTGGACTTCTCCACTTCAAGTTGGGCTAAATATTTCTCACAGTCTTGTTTCAAGTGTTCACACAAGATATTCAAGTCTTCCTAAGGATAAATTAATAGGCACAACTCAGTTTTCCGTATCAAACAGGTTTTTCCAAAAGAAACCATATTATTTAAAGGAAATGTGTCAGCAAAAATGTTATCTGACAGTCAAATCCAGATAGTGACAAATATCTTTTTTTTTTCAAATCGGTTTTTATTTTCTGATTGTACATTTTTTAATTCTATTTCCTAAACATGATAATGTTGGTGGCCATCTTACTTGAGCTATTCTTAAAGGGGTTGTCCGCTGTATTTATATTGATGACCTATCCTCAGGATAGGTCATCATTATCAGATCGACACCCAGGCACCCCCGCCGATCAGCTGTTTGAAGAGAAGGCTGCGCTCGCCCGAGCTCTGCCTCCTCTTGGCATCCGCAGTGGCGAGCAGGTGTAGTTACACCTAAGCCGTCCCATTCACGTCTATACACTTGAATGGGAAGGAGTCATCCTATAGAAGTGAATGGTATGGCTTAGATTTAATTACACCTGCTCACTGCTGCGGTTGCAACGGCGAGCAGGTAAGCAATGAAGAGAAAGCAGTGCTCGCATGAGCGTGGCCTGCTCTTTAAACAGCACATCGGCGGAGGTGTCAGGAGTCAGATCCCCACCGATCTGATATTGATGACCTATCCTGAGAACACGTGGCCTGACCACAAAGTTATGTTCTGGCCTGAATGACCCTGCATAGTAAAGCAGCATTTACATATCATGAGTTTTGGCACAAACAAGCACCAATTAAGACGAGGCCATGAAAGCAAAGAGCACCTTTTCCCAATATTTCATGGGGGCTGCCGTTTAGACACGGTGTGAGGTGAACAGCAAAAGCACCGGCAATTGTAGTTTAACATACTTTAACAAGCCAACTTAGAGGTTTTCCGCTTTTGCCAATCCCCACTTATCAGTATGTCCTTTCATAATAAGATCATTATAAGGTGTCCCCTAGGTGGGATCTGAGTGATCGCCTGTAATCTTAAAGGGTATGTTTAAAATTGAGGTATGTAGTGACAGATTCCTTACAACGCTTTGAAGCTACATCACAACCCTGTTTTATGTACATTCGATAATGTATGCCAACACTCGATAAGATCAGCATTTACATATAAAAATTTGAAGACGGTAAAATCACTATACCTTTGTTTACCCAAATTAAAATCCTGAGGTTGCAGTAATGACCCATTTATAAAACACGACTTGAACGTAGCCCTAGCTTCAAAGGGAATTTACCAGAAAATAACCTTTTAAGATTTTTTGCAATGTTCACATTTATCGCTAACCCCAATAGGCTGACAATTCCTGTTCTGTGGAGATCAGAATTAATTTAAAATCATGACAGGATTACAATTACAGGAGAACACCAAACAAAGTAGGTGATGGTCACAGCCGATCTACTCCCCCTCCCTGCACAAGCCACGGGAACATGTCAAGAAAACTTTCCCACAGAAATCAATGAACATCTCCTGTCCGGTGCGTCTATGATGCACGTGGCTGATGTAAGGCCTCTTTCACATGGGCGTCATGTTTGACGACAGTGCTACAATATTGATGGCCTCTCCTCAGGATAGGTCAACAATATCAGATCGGCAGGAGTCGGACTCACGACATTCAGTGATATGCAGAGGTAACAATTTGAGCGGTGCGTCATCTTCACTATGTAGAACTGTAACACGAGACTTACATTTTCGCCCACCTTGATTTCATTTATTTCAGTGCTGAGAGATTCCAGTAACTCAGTTTTAACCTTTAGTTCATCCAGGGCACATCTTAACTCCTCCTGTGTGTCTATGGACTGTAACAAACAAAAGTACACATAAATTACAGACAATAGCGGAACGTACAGAGTCCTGCAGGACGACGTTTATTGGCATTGCTTACCATTTCTATGTTCTCCTTTAAGTCCAGCTTCAGTTGGTCTCTTTCAGCTGTTATGTTTTTCAGAGTTTCATGTAACACATCTTTGTCTTGAAGCAAGGCCAGCATCTGTTCGCGTAGCTGGAGACCTTTTTCATCATCTTCCTGTAACAGAAATCACAAATAATGGTTCCATCCATTTACTTAGATGCCGGGTCAACTAAAATGATTGAATGGCATGTCTGTTTCAGTATTATGCCCTCCATGCTCAGATTTCTTCATGGCAAATCAGTACCAACCTGGTCTTTGGACTGAAAGCATCTAGCAAGTTATGTTGTATGTTACAAACCTGTTGCAACTGTCCAGTTAGATCCTTTTCCAGAACTCTGCTTTCTTGGAGATTTGTACTGCTGTTCATTAGCTCATCCACATCCCCAGATTTCAGCTGCTCTTCAAGCTTTTTCTTGAGCTCATTATTTTCTTCCTCCACCTTAGACAAAGACATCTCTGCAGATTGCATACGTTCCTGGAGAAGCTTCATCTCAGAAATCAGGCTTTGATGGACTCTTTCAAGTTCTGTTTTCTCATTAGTAAGCGTTTCACACCTTGCTTCATTTTCTTGTAGTTTTTCAGTCATTGTGGATAGCTGCAAGTATAAAATAATTTTTTAAAAGGAGTCTGACCCCTCAAAACTGCTGACAGCACTATACATGTGTACGTGACCCTCCGGACCAAGCGCTGCTCCCACACAAGTGAATGGGAGCGCCCTGCGCAGGCGCAGCCCCTACTCCTATTAATTTCTATGGGGCAGACGGCGGCCAGATTGAAATGAATGGAAGGCGGCTGCGCATGCGCCCTCCATTAATTTCCCCGCTCCATCCTCGTCGTAGGTATGGGTCCCAGAGGTGGGACCCACACCATCAGACAATGCGGGCATATCCTAGCGATATGCCCCTATTGTATGTGATGGCAAAACCCCTTTAAGGAAAAGTGGGCAGACAAATATGGTGTAATTAAACAAGCTTTGATTTTGGAAGGATTATAAGCTTAAAGCGAACCTGTCACCTGCTTTTTACCTCTTAAGCTGTTAACTGTACCTTATAGATCATTGTAACCTTGTTTCCAAACAGGTGTTTTCCGTTTTTCTGGGGTTTATATTCCTGAAAAAATCACTTTATAATCTCCTGCTCTGCTGCGTCTGAAGTCACCAGACAAGTCAAGGAGGCAGACCCTCCTTGACTGCTGGATGCGACTCCCCCGCCCTAACCCCGCCTCTCATCCCTATGATTGACACTAGCTCTTCTGCCCGGGACCGCGCTTGTCTCGGCGGCGCATGCGCCGTCTGCCTTCATAGCAGCGCGATACCGAGCCTCACGCTGAGTGATCTGCATTTCACCAGCGGCCCGGCTATAGAGGAGAGAAGTGCGCAAGCGCGATCTAGCAAGGGGATCGCGCTGCTATGAAGGCAGACGGCGCATGCGCCGCCGAGACCAGCGCGGTCCCGGGCAGAAGAGCTAGTGTCAATCATAGGGATGAGAGGCGGGGTTAGGGCGGGGGAGTCACATCCAGCAGTCAAGGAGGGTCTGCCTCCTTGACTTGTCTGGTGACTTCAGACGCAGCAGAGCAGGAGATTATAAAGTGATTTTTTCAGGAATATAAACCCCAGAAAAACGGAAAACACCTGTTTGGAAACAAGGTTACAATGATCTATAAGGTACAGTTAACAGCTTAAGAGGTAAAAAGCAGGTGACAGGTTCGCTTTAAGAGAAAAACACAGCAAATTTGGCTTTCTTTAATTGTTTTCCCACTAATACTACTTAGGCTATGTTCACATCTGTGGCAGGCAACTTTAGTAGTCTGTTCCGGCAGAGACCAACTACTGGAGTTACCGTATCTGGATCCCGATTGACCATACCACTTTATGTTGAGGTATTTGTCTAACGGGACTTGCACCATTCATGCCAGAATCCAGCCAGATCCAAATACAGTCAGTGGGTATCCGGTGGTGCCAGATCGGTACCTCAGTAGTGTGGTACTCTGCTGGAACAGACTACTGGAGTTAAATGTTGCAGATGTGAACCTACCCATATAGCCTATCCACAAGATAGGCGATAAGTATCTGGTCAGTGTGGGTTCCATGCCGAGACCCTCCGTGATCAGAAGAATTTACTCAGCAGTCTGAATAGGTATGAAAAGAGCAGGAGTGACATGTACACCACCTCTTAATTCTCACGGGGCATTTTGGGACCTCCATTTTCATAACCGCTAAGGGATTTTTGCTATCCTGTGGATGGGGGATAAGTATTCTTACAGGGAAAACCCCTTCAAGAGTCTTCAAGAAAAGTTGGATGGAAGGAAGGGCTGGTATGTTGTTCTTACTAATGTTTTTTTCTCATTCATACTAGGCTCTGAAATACTGTGGAGATGTGGACATTCAGTGCTCATCACTATGCACATGACATCCTTCAGAGTAATAGATATAGATGTGGAATGGGATCCTGGGTGTGGTAATGAACAGGATGGATGGCTATTGGCAAACCATTTTAGGACTAATTGTTCATTTGCAGGTAGTGTGAAGAAACATTCACTACTAAGGTCATCATAGAAACAGCTGAAATCTGGGTGCTTTGACTAACCTTCTCTAGAATGTTCCCTTGGCTTTCTGCTCGGGACGAGACATCTCCAGCACAGTCAGTAAGTCGTTTTGTCAGGTCAGTAACTAGTTGCTTCTGCTGTTTGAGTTCCTCCTGTGTTATCCTCAGTTCATCCTGAGTTTCAATGGACTGTTCATTGCACAAAAAAGATTTAGCACAGATATTACATTATGTGGGACGGCAAATTATCAAATTTTTTTTTTTACGAAAACGAATTTATTAAGTACTGTAAACGGATTTTAAAAACTAAACGGCGGTTTCCTGACAACTGTCATTGTGTTACATGTCCATTTCATATGAGTCAACAGAAGGAAACCGTGCAGTATAGTTAATGGGTCAGCCACAAAGCTTCCAAAAAAGCCCAGTGAAGGCCTCATTCTAGTTTTTGTCAGGGGTGAAAGCAGTCAGACCAATCACAGATATGCAATCAATGTCTGCCATGAGACAGCCCCTTTAAGACGTTTCATAACATCCTGACACTGTACTCATTTGTTAACATGTGGGGTGGAAAACTGAATCAAAGTGCCGATATATGATATCCCTAAAATTTCTGTAATGTAAAACACGCTCAAACTCCCCTGCTCCTTGCTTATTCTTTCCAGCTCATCTCTGGTCTTCCAATCAGTCTTCTGGCCAGATAGGGTCACTGCAACCAATGATTGGACATCACTGCAACCAATGACTGGGTGACTAGGGACACCATTCCCGGTTCATCTGCTGCTTGGAGACATCACCGCTGAGGCCAGTCATTGTCTAAAGTGGTAACTCTATCCATCCAAAGGTTTACAGACAGGGACTAAGACCAGTGAAGGGAGCGAGAAAGGAATGGCAGGGGACAGGAAAGAGTTTTTTCCCCATAGACAACTCATTTAAGGGTGTTCTGTCAGTTATTTAAAGGTGTATCCATTTCTTGAGCATGTTTGGCCTACTGTTAGGATATTACATTGGTGGGGTCCGACCCTCTAGATCAGCTGTTTGAAGGAGATGCGTCCCCTTCATCACAACTTCATCCCCAAGCGAATGGAACGGAACTGCAATAACAGGAGCAGCTGCTACTAAAAAAGTACGGAGCAGTGTAAACAGTGGATGGGATGCAGTGCTGCAATAGTCGGATCCCCAGTCTAATGTTCATGGCCTATCCTAAGAAAGGGCCATCAACTTTAAAGAAACAGAAAACCACCTTTAAAAGGTTAGGGAACACTTCAAGATCCAGTCTACTGGTTGGTCTCCAATGCTTTAGGGTCCATTCACACGTCCGCAATTCCGTTCCGCATTTTGCGGAACGGAATTGTGGACCCATTAGTTTCAATGGGGACAGACGATGTCCCGGCCGGGTCCGCAATTGCGGATCCGCACTTCCAGGTCCGCAATCGCGTTCCCGAAAAAAAAAAAACAGAACATGTCCTATTCTTGTCCGCAATTGCGGACTAGAAAAGGCATTTTCTATGAGAGTGCTGGCGATGTGCGGTCCGCAAAATGCGGAACACACATTGCCGGTTTCCGTGTTTTGCGGATCCGCAAAACACACACGAACGTGTGAATGGACCCTTAGAGAGATCTACATGTGTCATTCACTGCAATTCCTGGCGTTGCATTCAAAGGAGCAGAGACAGCCAGAAGGACGCTGCTCCCCACCACTGGAGTAATTATGGAAGCTCATTTATAAAGGACTTTATGTGTAAAGGTGGATAAATAGTAAATCTTTACCAGTTCAATGTTTTCATTTAAATCCAGTCTTAAGCTGTTCTTCTCAGCTTCAAGGTCTTCCACCTTAACAAGAAGTTCATCTCGAAGCTGAACAGTGAGTTTTAGAGCTTCTTGGAGCTCTTCCAGTTTACTAGAAGCTTCAGCATTCTCCGGCTGCATTACATTCAAGGAAGAGACACGCATCTGCTCCTCAAGTTGCTCCTTTTCAGATAACAATGCTGTATATTTCTCCTCCAATTCTTGGCTTTCTTTGCACATCTCAGACTGCTTTTCTACATGCTGCTTAAGAGTGGTAACTTCAGAAGACAGCTACATGGAAAATAAACCATATTTCATTAAAAAGTAAGAGTAAAATTATTAGCAGGAATCCAATTAACAAAAACCTGCTGACCCCGCTAACCCATGATCATTCAAAATGTGTATATGTCGATTATCTGGGGTAAAAGTTTTAGTCCATGTTTTAAGGGAGTCTTTCACCTAATCTGAGTGTTTTAGACCGCTCAGATCAGGTTATAGACTCTATGACCCTCATTACTAACAGTACCTTTCATTTATGTGTCCCTCGTCCAGATGATGAAAAAGACTCTTATAAAATGTATGTAAATGAGCTTCTGAAGGTGCCCAGGGGCAGCGTTACTGGGCGATGTGCCCAGTAAAACCGTCCTCCTTCAGCCCTCCGGCCCGTCCTCCTTCAGCCCTCCGGCCCGTCCTCCTTCAGCCCTCCGGCCCGTCCTCCTTCAGCCCTCCGGCCCGTCCTCCTTCAGCCCTCCGGCCCGTCCTCCTTCAGCCCTCCGGCCCGTCCTCCTTCAGCCCTCCGGCCCGTCCTCCTTCAGCCCTCCGGCCCGTCCTCCTTCAGCCCTCCGGCCCGTCCTCCTTCAGCCCTCCGGCCCGTCCTCCTTCAGCCCTCCGGCCCGTCCTCCTTCAGCCCGTCCTCCTTCAGCCCTCCGGCCCGAGGCCGCCCAACTAAAGACATCCGGCCCGCCGTCTTCTGGTCGCTCAGTAACACCGCCCCTGGGCACCTTCAGAAGCTCATTTACATACGTTCTAAAAGGGTCTTTTTCATCATCTGGACGAGGAAAATGAAAGGTACTGTAGTAATGAGGGGCAAAGAGTCTATAACCTGATCTGAGCGGTCTAAAACGACTGCCTTTAATTACAAGTTAAAGGGAACCTGTCACCAGGATTTAGTGTATAGAGCTGGGGACATGGGCTGCTAGATGGTCGCTAGCACATCCGCAGTACCCAGTCCCCTTAGCTCTATGTGCCTTCATTGCGTCAAAAAAAGGATTTTTGTGATATGTAAATTACCCTGATATGAGTCCTGTGTCCGGAGATGAGTCAAACTTCCTTAGCGCAGCACCTCCCCGCGTCCTCGGAATCTCCTCCTTACTGGCCGACGTCACAAAGCTGGAGCGCCGAAATCTCGCGATGCGCGAGCTGGCGCATGCGTAGTTTGTTCCCTGTGCTGATGCCAGCACAGGATAGGAACATGATGCCGACACTGCGCATGCGCTAGCTCGCGCATCGCGAGATTTCGGCACTCCAGCTATGTGACGTCGGCCAGTAAGGAGGAGATTCCGAGGACGCGGGGCGGTGCTGCGCTAAGGAAGTTTGACTCATCTCCGGACACAGGACTCATATCAGGGTAATTTACATATCACAAAAATCCTTTTTTTGACGCAATGAAGGCACATAGAGCTAAGGGGACTGGGTACTGCGGATGTGCTAGCGACCATCTAGCAGCCCATGTCCCCAGCTCTATACACTAAATCCTGGTGACAGGTTCCCTTTAAAGGAGTTGTCCAAGAATACTGAGACAGATCACTGGGGTCCAAGAGGCTATCATGCAAGTGCTGTAGTATCTTCAATGTTTACTTTTGGCCATACACCAGAACTTCATATACCTAATAGTTGCTATTCGGTGTACTGCACCCATGTCTCCTTTACTAGAACAGTGTACATAGTGTTCTTGTGTACGGACTGAAAAAACACTCAGAGGCTGCATCGGTCATGGCCCCGTCAAATAACAGAAAGGTGTGGGTGCCGAGAGTTATACCTCAATAATAACATTTCCTAGAGCTAGGATATAGTGATCTCAAACTAACCTGTATAAAATCTATTAAACTTACATTATTCATTTGACCTTGGAGATCATCATTCTCCAAACTAGAAGATTTAAGCAATTCTTCCAATTCTTTAATGTGAGTTTCCAGTTCCTGTAAAGAACACCAAGAATAAAGTTGAAACATGCATTGCATGGAGTATTTCTGCCAAATGCTCTCAAAGAATATTACCTGTTTAGCCTGAAGCAGCCCATCTTTCTCCTCCAGAGAGGCGGAGAGCTATAAATGGCGGATTAAACGGGAAATTATTACAAACAGTCAAGGTGGAAAATACACAAAATGGGGCAGGCATACTAAGACCGGTGTTTCATATTCTAGTCTTAGTCTTAAGTCTGCAGGTACAAAATGTGTCAAATGTGTCAAGCGGCACAGGCCTCTTAAAACTTGGCACATCATCCAGCAGTTTGATTGCAGAAATTCAAATATATGCCAACTATGAGCTGGTGTAGATTTGAACTATAATTTACACCAGTTTCTCATATAAATGATAGAAAGCTGTTGCATTTCGGCTGGCTCCACCCCCTCTCATTAAGTCCCACCCCTTTTACTGGCATGTTTGAAAAGTGAGAAGTGAAAAAAGTTACAAATTAGACTGCAAATAGGTTATGATCCATAATTTGTGACTTTATCCCACAAAAGTGGCACAAATGCTTTAGTAAATCTGCCCTAATATATGTAGATCTTACTTCTTGTTCAAGATGTTCCATAGAGTGCTTGAGTTTATCCATTTCTTCCAGCAAGCAGTCGGCTTCACTGTTCTTTTGGTTCAGCTCTTCTGCTGTAAGTGCGGATCGTTCTTCTAAGCTTTCATGCAGCATCTTCAGATCCGAATACTGCTCTTCAGCTTCTCGACATTTTGCCTGTACATGCGTTACCTCTTCTGTCAGTTTGTCAATCTGGTCAGTTTGTTCTAGAAGCTTTTGCTTTTGGTCGTTTATTATAGAGGCAGACTGTTCTTTTTCATTCTTCAGTATGAAGAGTTCCTCTGAGGTTCTGTGTACCTGACAAGCAAAATATCAATGAGGATTCAATCTATGCAAGTGTCCTACAACTTAAACACTTCACTTTAGAAAACTTGCCATGTTAGTTTTAACTGGTGGGGGTCCAAAGGGATATTTTACTTACTGGAAAATACTTACCCAATGGTGGGGGAGGAGGAGCAGTCAGCAAACCGCCACCTGCAGAATCCTGCAGGGGATGCGAATGCAATGGTCTGCTCCCTATAACATTTTGCAAAAACATGGAGGGGACAATGTAGCTACCTTATAAACTTGTAGGGCCAAGCCCCTGTGATGAACCACCCAAGAAGCCCCTACAGCCCGGGTAGACCAGCTATGACAAATGGGAGACCCTCTGCCTTTGGCTCTGTACTCCTTAGAGAAAGCCAATTGAATCCAGGATGCAATATATTTGGGTTTGTTAGAATCCATATTTATTTTTCTTAAATTCAGGATCAATTCCAAATTAAAAGAATTGATTTGCTCATCTCTAGTATTTATAGATTTCTCCTTGTGCTTCATAGACCCCCCCCCCCCCCCCCTCTTCCAAGATTTTTTTGGAAGTCTCAAACTGTTCAGTGATTTTTCATCATGAGATTTTATTTTTTATTTTTATATCTATTGCTGTGGTTGTATCTCCACATAATGCTTCTCTGGAAAAAGATATGTAAGCTAGTCCCTTTTCTGAAAGGAAAAAAAACGGTCTCACACCAGGAATTTAGCTCAGGTAACCTTTAACAGAGCTGAGCAAAGAAACTTTGCTTGGCTGCCTGAGAGGCCTTGGTTGGGGTACCATTTCTTCATATGGAGGGTGCCGAGTATGCATGAGTCAACGCTCCCCTGAGTTTCTGGGAAGACTATATGAAAATGATTATGTCTTACATCTGCTGGCATCAGATAGGCTTAGGAATGCTAATTTGAATATGTGTCCCAGAGGATGTAATGAGAAATAGTACCCCCACACCCAATGCATATATTGAAGGTCACCTCTGCAGCAGGGCCATTGGCTGCAGGGATCATGTGTTCCCCCATAAAACGGGTGATTGATTTTAACGAAAAAGTGATATGAATAGCCAGCCATGGAGCGATCAAGACCGAACACAGTGGTGGGGACCAGGTATTATCACCAGAGGGTTGGCCACTCTTGGAAGTCTTGAAACTCCCCTTTAGAGAAAAAGGGATACAGTACTGTGACAGGGCTATAAGTAGGCTGTACAGAATCTTGACCCTTTAATTGAATTATGAATACTTGGTTTCAATAAATAAATAAATAATCTTCCACAAACTACCATATTTTTAGTCACCTGGTCTTTTAGGTGTTCAACTTCGCTAGGTAAAGATTTGTACTCAGACAAGCTTGCAACTTCCTGCTCCAAAGCCTTCTTTTCCTCCAAAAGACTGGCCAGCTGCTTTGAATAGTCTGCAACCTGCTTATCTAGCTCAACACGAGACAGGAGATCTGCAAGCAATACAAAGGACTATGACGTGCAATAATGGATGTAATCAGAATATGAGTTCTATGCAGTTTAAAAACATGACTGCTTTCTTTTTGAAACAGCACCACGTTTGTGCACGGTTTATTAGCGGTGATGTAGCTTCAAGCTTCACTTACTGTGACTGCACAGCAACACCGCACACGGACCATAGACAAAATGTGCTAATATTTCATGAAGAAAGTGGCCAAGTGTTCCTACCACTCTTTTCAGCTCTATGGGACTGCTGGAGAGAGTACAAGCGCTCGGTAGTCTCGGGCAGTCCCATAGAGTTGAAGGAAGCAATAGTGCACATGGAAAAAGGAAAACACAGAGCCCCCATTATAATTATTGGTAGGGGCCCCAGTGGTTGGACCCCCACTAGACACTAATCCCATAAATTGTGTCTATATTGAGAAAACATCTTTCATTTCACACATGGTTACTGTTAATCAGAATACTCATCATAGACTTTAATACCATATTCAAAACAAACCTTTTTATGTAAAGGCTTATTTTTAAATTTCCGCCAATATAAAAAACGGAAATGGAGATGTATATGAACAATGACTTTACCAACCTTTGGGTACTTTCCCGACCAGGAGGCCGTTGAGCTGGTTAATCTCATTAAAGGTGTACTGCAATTCCTTCTGTAAGTCAACCTGCATCCTTTTGTGATTAGACTTCTCAATCTCCAGCTGCTTTTCATAATCAGAGGCGTCTTTCTCCCTTTTCTCACAGCGAATTGAGAGCTCATCCTATGCAAGATACATACACCGACACCACAGTCAGCAAACTTTGTAATGTCATGAAAGTGCTTGCTCCAATACAAATACCACGTAAAAGCATGGGTTTCATTTGTTGGGATGGATCTGCATGCATCAGGTCTTTCAGACCTCAGTAAAGTGGGCAGTCTAATCGGTGATGGAGAGCTCTCTCTGTATAACATGCTTATACAGTCACTGATGAGACTGTCCACTTTGCTTCTGAACTCAGAAAGACCCAGGATTTTAATGAATACATGACCAGTTCAGCAGAGGGTGGGGGAATTTAATGAATGATAACAGCTATATACTAATGCTGGAGGCCTAGATATTCCAGGGTGGCAACAGTACACACACAGATTGGGCTCTGAATGCAAGTATCCTGCCAGTCCCCGGTGTCTGGAGAAAGGACGCTCTACTCACTTCTTGGAGACAGTTTACAGTAGGAATGAGCAAACTGATTGATCTCATCAACCAGAGTTCTTCACCTGTGAGGGGCTATCGCTGCTCGTGAAGACTTTCCCTCTATCACTTGACCGACATAGCCGGACATCTAACCCGACCCTCACAATCCTGCGCAGCTGCTCTCAGTAACGGCACAAGCGCAGAGGCTCTGCTGTCTGTCGCCCTACACAGAAGTGTGGTGGCACTGCTTCAGTAGTGGAAGTAGGACCTCTGAGCTTGTGGAGACAGGTGCTGGATTGTCAGGTTGGGTGGGATGTCCACGTCTGTTGATCAAGTGGCCGGGGGAAATTCTTGACCAGCAGGGACAGCCGCTTGGAGATGAACTCTTGTTGATGAGACAAGTCGGTGTGCTCATCCATAGCCTACAGACATATATATATATATATATATATATATATATATATATATATATATTACAACATTAACAAAACAGCTAATAAGCCTCAATATATAAAAGCAATGATCCCCCTTACCAACTTCTCTTTCAGCTCCAGATTCTCACTCCTTAGAAAGGCAGCTTCCCTCTGAGCATCACGGGTCACTGTTTCAGCATCACTAAGAGACTGTCTCATTTGAAACACTTCTTCACAAAGCTTTTCTCCGTCACCCTGAAGAGAACATCATGTATTATGCAGACATGTACAGATACATCATCTGTTTTTTTTATGGGTACAATTCTAAAACATAATACCAAGGATGCGGAAAGATCTGAATATCTGACTTTCTTCTGTAGTATTTCGGACTCTTTCTTCAGTTCTGCCATTTGTTTTTCTTGCTCTCCAAGTAGTATGGATTTGTTCTCCAGAACATTCTGAAACATCGAAAATAAGAACGTAACATCATGCTAGCAACACAATGGGGCACATTTTATTAAGACCGGCGTTTTAGACACCGTTCTTAATAAACCCATAAGCTAGCGATGGATCCCCTTCATAACTTCAGCAGATCCTCCGCCACTTCCAAATGTCTTTATAGCTTTCTTACATTTAGACCTTTTCCTAAAACAGGCATAGAAAATGGTAAATGAGAGGGGCCTGCCGAACCGCCCCCTTCCCTGCCCACGGTTTTAGAGCTGGCATGAGCGGCGAGAAGTGGCAGATTGCAGTGCAACCAGTTGTTGAGCCGCAACCTGCGCCTAATGTCTTTTGCGGAGAATTTTTAACACTCACTGTAGAGACTCATCAAGTTGTTGGGCGAAGACAAGAGATGAGCGAATTTCATATTTTGAAATTCATTCACACTTCGTTTGGTGGTAAAAAGTGAATTGTGTTATGGATTCTGTTACCACGGACCATAACGCAATTCTATGACGGAATGCCTTTAGAGGCATTCAGTTATTCATTCCATCATAATAGAAGTCTATGGGCTGCAAAACGGATCCGTCCCGCTTCTGTTATGCAGGGGAGTCTTCCCCTGCATAACGGAAACGGGACTGATCCGTTTTGCAGCCCATAGACTTCTATTATGATTGCATGCTTCCAAAGGCATTCCATTATGCATTAAGTCATAGAATTGTGTTCTGGTCCGCGGTAACAGAATCTATAACGCAATTCACCTTTTACCACCAAACGAAGTGTGAATGAATTTCATAAGCGGAAATTCGCTCATCTCTACTAAAGACGTAAGCACGCCACCACATCGTTTATATGTATTTTAGTGGAAGATAATAAAGGCTTCAACTTTTTCTCCATACTGGCTTTATGGAATTATCAGCTTTTTTTGTACTTCCTCGTGCCACAGAATGATACAAGCATGAGCACAGCGGTATAAATACAGAATGTATTACATCATGATTTGTGTAAAAATATAGAAAAGCATTTTAGGGACAAAAAAAATAAAAAAAAAAAAACACTAAAAAACTAAAAAGCCTATGCAGCATGCATTAAAACCACAACAGTAAGGCCCCTTTCACACGGGCGAGTTTTCCGTGCGGGTGCAATGCGTGAGGTGGACGCATTGCACCCGCACTGAATCCGGACCCATTCATTTCTATGGGGCTGTGCACATGAGCGGTGATTTTCACGCATCACTTCTGCGTTTTTCACGCAACTCAGGCCCCATAGAAGTGAATAGGGCTGCGGGAAAATCGTAAGCATCCGCAAGCAAGTGTGGATGCGTTGCGATTTTCCCGCATGGTTGCTTAGCAACGAGACCAGATCTTTATTATTTTCCCTTATAACATGGTTATAAGGGAAAATATTAGCATTCTTAATAAAGAATGCTTAGTAAAATGAAGATGAAGGGGTTAAAAATAATAAAACTTAACTTACCTTAGCCACTTGATCGCTGAGTTGCGATCTGTCTCAAGCTTCAGCTAACAGCTAAGTGACTGTGATGACGCCACATCACATGGTCCATCTTACCATGGTGATGGACCATGTGATGTGACGTCATCACAGGTCCTTTAGCTGTTAGCTGAAGCTTGAAGACAGGACAGATCGCAACTACGCGATCAAGTGGCTAAGGTAGCTTTTATTATTTTTAACCCCTTCATCCTCATTTTACACAGCATTCTTTATTAAGAATGCTAATATTTTCCCTTATAACCACGTTATAAGGGAAAATAATAAATTCTCCAGAAGACCCGAAACCGGACTTCAGTGATGAAACGCATTACAAACATTTGCACCCGCGCGGAAAAATCGCGCATATTCCTGCAACGCACCCGCCTCTTATCCGGGCGTCAAACATGACGCCCGTGTGAAAGAGGCCTAAATGCAGTGTAAAACATGAATCCCATTAGTTAAAACGACATGTTTGACTAATAACCAAGTTTTGTGCAAATTAAGACAACAGGATAGAAAGTAGGCCATAACGGAGCAGGACTATCTTTCAAAAAGAAGCCCTAGAAATCTGCACCAAAAATAAAAAAAATTAACATTCATTTGTAAAGTAAAAATGGAACCACACCGAATAAGGAGATTTAATAAAAACGCCAAAGAACAAGCAGAATGCATGGTCTCTGAAAGGATCCAGATGTTTGTAGAGAGCAACAAAACCCTAAAATCGTATTTTACACCACTACGTATGTATACAGAGTCTGTAGTGATGGAAATAAATGGGATTTTGCCTTTAGTTGCCAAATTCGACAGGTTTTTCGATACGAGAAAATCTCACCTCAAGTTCTTGATTGTACACTTCAGCATTCTCAATTAACTTCTTTAAACTGGAAATTTCATGGATTAGTTGTGCCTGGAAAGCAATGAAGCAATAGGGCAGGAAACATTAGCAAGCATTTTGTTGATTAGACAGCCATCACCGCAGAGGAAAGAGAAGAAAAAAAAAAAAAAATCACACGTTTAGGTGAAATAAAGGGAAATGAATCCCCATCCCAGTAATTCAGCCACCAGTCTAAATACTATCCACTTTCTTCATGACACTAAAATGGCTTAATGTGTTTTAGGGCCCAGGCGAGTACTGTGGAATAGTATTAAAACTTACTGCTTCTGTCTTACCACACCGGATTGTGTTCGAGAAGCTTGCCGTGTATAAGTATGGAGAAAGTGAACAGTTTTTTTTTTTTTTTATCATTGAAAGACATGCAAGAGAAAATCTGGTAGCCCCTCAAATGTGACATAGCCCAATTAGTGGGGCAAGAATGCTGGGATCTCAAGAACTGGATGCAGTCCTCATCAGCAGAGGTAGCTGTGCACCCATAGTCCTAATCAATTAGCGTCTATGGGAGAAATGGACACAAAACACCACACGCCAATATAAAGATTAACCCCTTCCAGCAGCAGCCATTTGGACCAAAAGTCCCTTGATCCAAAGTGTTACTTCATGCGGTAATCTTTGGAATGCTTTTATTTATACAAGCGATTCGGAAATGGTTTTATGATGACACATTGTACTTTATTCTAGTGGTAAACTTTAAAGGGGTTCTCTGGGAATGGTTTAAATTGGCCTCCAGCAACCTGTCCTTTAAAGTGAACAGGACGGGTTGCCTCCATTGGTACAGGAGCCTCCCTGCTCTACAATAGATGGTAATGATGTGATCCTGCCTACAATATGCCATCATGGCTGAGCAGCCTGACAGGAGAGTTCACCAATATGTAGTATATGCAAGTGCCTGAGCATAGTGTGGCCTCATGCTCCTAGGCATCTCTCCAAAGTGCTGGCAACCAGTACCACTCACATTTTGGCAGATAAATCATTCTCAGAGAACCCTTTAACCAATATATTGTTGTATTATTATTTCAAAATCCATCTGCTCTTAAAGGGGTTGTGCTACAATTAACGTTATTTTAATATAATTCACAAAATTTAGTTTGTGCTAAAAAGGCTCCATTTGTGAGATACTTTCTTTACTTCATTATAATGGTGCCACCTAGTGTTTAACCTGTATAGTAATGTGCATGTCTACATACTGAGGTGGTTGCACATGCTCAGTTCCATTCCTCAACCACCACCATTCATACTTACCGATAGAAGCTGACAGTTACAGGGAGAGAGCTGTAGTAGAAAGGACACACCCCCCTGAGAAAGAACACCCGCCCTGAGCCACCAGCTTGAAGAGAATGTAGCAGAGCAATTGGAGCGACTGCACAAAGGCTAGAGCTTTTTCCTATAGTGTGCAAACACGACCACCACTGATGGATTGCAGGGTGGTCGTAACCCTGGAAACGTGTAGTAGTGAATTATGTGATGGGAAAAATGAATCGAGCCAACAAAGGAGGCAATATGGATAACAATACATTAGTAAGTGCCTTGTATTAACTTCCTCTACATGATAAATGCCATTTGCTGAAATGGGACAACCCCTTTAAACATGGAGAAAACAGAATTTATCTTTCCCCCATGTCACTCAGTGCCCCGCAAACCTATCAACTACTTAACGGCTCCACACATTCTCCAGTCATAAAGGACAGGGAAGAATCAAATGTTGTCACACATGTAAGCCCTACCACCTCCAACTCAAAAACATTTCTTGTATCCGTTCCTTCACTTTTGAGTCAACTAAAATGCTAGTCCATGCACTCATCTCCCATCTGGACCACTGAATCATCCTCCTCTGTAGCCTCCCATGTAACACACTTTCACCTCACCAACCCATCCTTAACCGTGCCATACCACTAATTAACCTCTACCCTGTTTTGTTTCCCCTTCCCAGCAAGCGCCTCCTTGTCAGTGGAGGTGATCACTGCATTTACATACAGCGATCTCCTCCACCGTATGGGGAGGAGCAGTTGGATTAACAATTGTTCATCCCCATACATGATCATTTTTTCCCAGCAGCAGAGGCTGTTTAGAACAGAACGACTGCGTTTTGTTCATCGGGTAATTGGCACCTTTAGGCTGCATTCACACGGGCGAGTTTTCCACGCAGGTGCAATGCGTGATGTGGACGCATTGCACCCGCACTGAATCCTGACCCATTCATTTCAATGGGTCTGTGTACATGAGTGTTTTTTTTCACGCATCACTTGTGCGTTGCTTTAAAATCGCAGCATGTTCTATATTCTGCATTTTTCACGCAGCCCTAGCCCCATAGAAGTGAATGGGGCTGCGTTCAAAACGCATTGCATCCGCAAGCAAGTGCGGGTGCGTTGCGTTTTTCACTGATGGTTGCTAGAAGATGTTGTTTGTAAACCTTCAGTTTTTTATCACGCGCGTGAAAAACGCATCAAAACGCATTGCACATGCGCGGAAAAAACTGAACAACTGAACACAATCGCAGGCAAACTGAATTGCTTTGCCTGTGAAATTGCACAGTTTTCACTGAATGCATCCGCAACGCATCCGGACCTAATCCGGACACGCTCGTGTGAACCCAGCCTTATACTGCCATATAACTGCTAATGAGCATTCCTATGACCGCTCGTTAGCGATAACCTGCCCGATTCTCAACCTGTGTAAAGGCCCTTTACTCTCTCCAAACAGGTCATCTCTGATCTTCTCAAAACGTCCTTCTTTGGTCTCACACAATCTTCAAGATTTCTCATGTACATCTCGCGTACTCTGGAACTCATTACCCCAGAAGGGATTGTCCCCCAAAAGAACTTTCAAATGAAACCTGAAAACTCAACTCTCCAGGAAAGCCTGTAATAACCCTGCTGCCACTACACAGGCAGATGAGCAGCTTCTACCACCAATTACAGTCCACTTGCTCTGCTGGACTTGCAGAGTCCGCCTCTTCTTGTCCGTACCAGTTTTCAATAAGTTTGTGCTTATTGTACTTGATTTGTTTTATATTATGCATGTATATCCCTTTTTATATGTACAGAGTCTGGCATTAACGACGCTTTAAAAAAAATAGTAATAACATTAGAGTCAAGATATATGACAAAACAATTTATTTCGCAACTAGTAAGGGATGTGTATTTAAAATCTATATATATATATATATATATAGTGAAGGAATGATGCTGGCAGCACTACCGAGACCAGGCGGGTGCTAAGCCTCAGGACTAGCGTGGGTCCCAAATATACAAAAGAGGAAAAGAGGCTGCCTCTTTTCCTCTTTTGTATATATATATATATATATATATTACACACACCTCATATTGCACTGACTCTAGAGACGCGACCGTTGGGCTGTCAGCAATCATTTGACTCACCTCATGCTCTTTTTGCATTTCTTTCTCCAGCCTTTCAAATTCATTGGTTTCATGCTTCTCCTGAAGACATTTTTCCAAGTCAGCAATTTCTGTTTTCAGGCTTTCATTCTCCGCTACTAGATGTTCGAAGTTACTCTGCATAATGGCAAGTTCCTCAGAAGCACTTTGCTAAGTACAAAACAAAAAAGGGATAAAATTCATATCAATTTCAAAAAGTAGCGCATGGTATGCTCAAACAGATGCGGAATGATAACTTACTTTCTCCGCCAATAGAGCTTCACATATTTGAACGCTTTCCATAAAGTAAGTTTGCTCGTTCTGGAAATAAATCATTTATAGTTATTACATTTTAAGGTTTCAGTAGAAAAAACATAATAATAAAAATCAATTAAAGACCATTACCATACTTTACAAGACTGAACACCCCCATTATGGGAATGATTGGGCTTGCTAAAGTATATTAGATTGTCAAATGTACAGCATGCTATAACACAAGAGTAGACAAACAGGAAAAGCATAAGCGTGCATTCACATGACCGCATATATTTAGTGGTGCAAAAAACGAGATTTTGTGAGAACTCACCTGTAAAATCTGTTTCTCGCTGTAGTCATTGGGGGACACCGACCGTGGGTATAGCTGCTTGCTGCCACTAGGAGGCGACACTAGGCTCAAAGCTGTTGGCTCCTCCTCCGCCTGCTATACCCCCTCCAGCAGGAGAGAACCTTCAGTTTGTGCCAAAAGCAGTAGGAGAAGCAAAACATCAGAAAACAAAACCAATACACACAATCACCGGACCCAAGCGGAACTCAACTGTCCAACAAGAACGGAACTCAATTGTGCCTTGACACAACCTAGGGTGGGTGCTGTGTCCCCCAATGACTACAGCGAGAAACAGATTTTACAGGTGAGTTCTCACAAAATCTCGTTTTCTCGCTTACATCATTGGGGGACACAGACCGTGGGACGTCCCAAAGCAGTCCCTAGGGAGGGAACAAAACTTGGAACGCTGCACAGCTCACAGAGCGGCCTGTAGCACCAGCCTACCCAGAGCCGCATCCGCAGAAGCCAGAGAATGAACCCTGTAGAACTTTGTAAACGTATGAAGGGAAGACCATGTTGCAGCTTTACACAACTGAGCCGCTGAGGCCTGGTGAAAATGAGCCCATGAAGCGCCAAGCGCCCTCGTAGAATGGGCCGTAATCCCCGGAGGGGTGTCTTATCCCGAAGACGGTAACATTCCAAAATCGTGGAACGGATCCATTTAGAAAGCGTCACTTTCGAGGCTGCCATTCCTTTCCTGGCGCCTTCCGGGAGAACGAACAAGGCGTCCGTACGTCTAAAGGGGGCCACCGCCGCCAGATAAATGCGCAGTGCCCGAACCACATCCAACCTGTGCAATAAGACCTCACGCGGGTGAGAAGGCTGAGGACAAAGAGATGGTAACACGATGTCCTCATTGATATGAAACGCTGAGACCACCTTGGGCAAAAAGGACGGAACAGGACGGAGCACTACTTTGTCCTGGTGAAAAATCAAAAATGGTTCACGGCAGGAAAGGGCCGCCAGCTCCGAGACTCTACGGATCGAAGTGATGGCTACCAGAAACGTCACCTTCCATGACAACAGACGGAGAGAAGCCTCCCGCATAGGCTCAAACGGGGGCTGCTGAAGAACCCCTAAAACCAAATTGAGGTCCCAAGGGTGTAGAGGGGTCGGTAGGGGGAACAGTATGTGCCACGCCCTGGAGAAAAGTTTTCACCGGA
Source organism: Bufotes viridis (assembly GCA_033119425.1). Classification (NCBI taxonomy): domain Eukaryota; kingdom Metazoa; phylum Chordata; class Amphibia; order Anura; family Bufonidae; genus Bufotes; species Bufotes viridis. Next base: position 423,384,782 of record CM065589.1, read on the forward strand.
CCCATGCTCGCCAAGGACCGCTGGAAGAGAATGGAAAGCGCCGAAATCTGGCTCTTCAATGAACTGAGCGCCAATCCCAGTTCAAGTCCCGACTGGAGGAAGGCCAAGATGATTGGCAAGGAAAAAGACCTAGGAGAAAGATTCCGCTCCTCACAAAAATGCAGGAAAGACTTCCACGTCCTGTAATAAATTCTAGAGGAAGCCGGCTTCCTTGCCCTGATGAGAGTCCGGACAACTGCATCCGAGAACCCTCTCCGCTTCAGAATGAAGGTTTCAAGAGCCACGCCGTCAAACGCAGAGTATGTAAACTCTGGTGGAAGACGGGCCCTTGAGACAACAGGTCGTGTCTGAGAGGAAGCGGATACGGCACGTCCCCTAGAAGGAGGATCAGATCCGAGTACCAAGCCCTGCGAGGCCAATCCGGGGCAATCAGCAGAGTCTGAATCCCTTCCCACTTGATCCTGCGAAGGACCCGAGGCAGAAGGGACAACGGGGGAAACACGTACAGGAACTGGAATCCGTCCCACGGAGCCACCAGAGCGTCTATGCCGCATGCGGCGGGATCGCTTGCGCGGGCAAAGTAAGCCGGAAGCTTCCGGTTGAGGCATGAGGCCATCAGATCCACCTCCGGCCGTCCCCAACGTTGACATAGGTCGTCGAACACCTCCGGATGGAGAGACCATTCCCCCGGGTCTATTGACGTCCGGCTCAAGAAGTCGGCTGTCCAGTTGGCAACCCCGGGATGTGCACCGCCGACAACGCCGGGACATGGGCTTCCGCCCATCTCAGAATCTTCGCTGCCTCGGCCATGGCCGCCGAGCTGCGAGTCCCCCTTGATGGTTGACATATGCCACCGCCGTGGCATTGTCCGTCTGAACCCGAACGTGCAGACCTCTCAGGAGAAGTGACCAATGGCGTAGGGAAAGGAAGATTGCTCTGGAGTTCCAGAACATTTATGGTCAGTTTGGACTCCGACGGAGACCAGATCCCTTGAACCGTGCGGGTACCCAGGACCCCTCCCCAGCCGTGTAAGCTGGCGTCGGTCGTGACGACTGTCCACCTGACCGGAAGGAAAGACTTCCCCACCTCCAGGTGGGCGGGGTTGAGCCACCACCGAAGATCGGAGCGAACTTGCTGTGGAAGGGAAATGCACTGATCCAGAGAATCCTGGGACTTGTCCCAACGAGACAGAATCGCCCCCTGAAAAGTTCTGGTATGAAATAGGGCGTACGGAACGGCTTCGAAGGAGGCCACCATGAGCCCCAGGACTCGCATACAAGTCCGTATGGAAATGGATCGATGCCGAAGCAATCGGCGGATTGCTGAGCGAAGAGTCCGCACCTTGTCCCCTGGAAGGCACACACATGCCCGCCGGTATCAAATATCATCCAGAGGAATCTTATCCGAGTAGATGGACAGAGAACGGACTTCCGATGATTCACCAGCCACCCAAAGCGGGCGAGGGTGTCCAAGGTGATCTGTAGGCTCTCCTCGCACTGTCTGAACACAGGCGCCTTGACGAGGATATCGTCGAGGTACGGGATCACCGTGATCCCCCTTGAGCGCAGAAGACCCATCAGAGGGGCGAGAATTTTGGTAAAGACTCGCGGTGCAGTCGCCAAGCCGAAAGGCAAGGCGACGAATTGGTAGTGATCGGAAAACACCGCGAAACGCAGAAAACGCTGGTGAGCGGGAGAGATGGGAACGTGCAAGTAGGCGTCCTGGATATCTACGGAAGCCAGATACTCCCCCTGAGACAAGGAAGCGATGACTGAGCGTAGCGATTCCATGCGAAAGCGACTGACTCGAAGGTAACGGTTTACCCTCTTGAGGTCCAACACCGGGCGGACCGCGCCCTCCTTCTTGGGAACAATGAAGAGATTGGAATAGAAGCCGGAAAACCGCTCCGCTCCGGAACTGGTGCAATAACTTCCCTGACCCGCAGGTCGCGTACTGCCTGAAGGAACGCCTGAGCCCGAGCCGGTTCCTTGGGGGCGGGACGGAAAGAACCGATTTGGCGGCATGGACTTGAACTCCAGTTTGTAACCCGAGGAGACCACTTCTAACGCCCAGGCGTCTGAAATGTGGGCCTGCCAAACCTCCTGAAAATGAAGAAGCCGTCCCCCACCCCGGAAGGTGGGGCGCACCTTCATGCTGTGGGCTGTTTCTCCGAGGAGGAACGTTTGGGCTGAGCACGTGAGCGCCAGGCGGGCTGAGGTTTGAAGGACGGCTTACGCCTATTGTCCTGTGCTGAGCGTCCCGAGGAAGATGACGCCGCGGGACGAGTGCCTGAGAAGCGGCGAAAGGAATGACGCTGGGAAGAAGGACGCGGACGAAAAGAACGCTTCGGCTTAGGTTGGGAAGGTGGGTGCTCTTTCCACCCGTGGCTTCCGATATAATGTCGTCCAATCTGGAGCCAAAGAGCCGAGAACCTTCAAACGGAAGTGACAGAAGGGAACGTTTTGAGGAAGAGTCGGCCTGCCAGGCCTTGAGCCAAAGCTCCCTTCGGATGGAGACCGCAAAGGCGGAAGACCGCGCAGTCAGGGAACCCGCATCCAGAGCTGCCTCACAGAGATATTTCCCTGCCTGAGATATCTGAAGAGCCAGATCTTGCAATTCAGATTGAGAAATGTCAGAGTCTAAATCTTGGCGGAGCCTAAGAGCCCACTCCGACACAGCCTTGGCTACCCATGCCGAGGAGAAAATTGGCCAAAGGGCCGAACCAGAGGCCGAAAAAACCGATTTCGCCAGGGAGTCGATTCGGCGATCCACCGGATCCTGAAGGGATGAGCCATCCGCAACCGGAATGGCCGTATTCTTGGCCAAACGAGCAACCGGCGGATCCACCTTCGGGGGCGTAGACCACTTAGCCACGCTGTCCTGAGGAAAAGGGTAAAGCAGGTCAAGGCGCTTAGGAGTTAGGAAACGCGAGCCTGGCTGTTCCCATGCCTTAGTGGTGAGAACTGAAAAATCCTCATGGACCGGAAAGGATTTAGGAGACTGCTTAGTCCGCAAAAAAGAGACGCTCTGAGGGTTTGAGGACGAGTCCCCTTCCTGGAGCTGGAAGGTCTCTCTGACCGCCACGACTAAACTATCCACCAGAGCCGCCATTTGTGAGGAACGGTCTGGGTCCGGGTCCTCATTAGAGTCAGCGACTTCCCCTTCGGACGAGGGGTCCCCAATTAACGAAGACGCCTTGGACCTAATTCCTGGAGGCGAAGGGGATGCATCTGGAGAGGATGAGCATTCCTGTCTAGGACGCTTACTAGGATTCCTGCCCCTAGGGGATACATCCTGAGTAAAAATAACATGCCAAGAGCATGCTTGATGTCAGGATTCAAACCCGTGACCAGCCACATCCCCGTCAACCCCGGCACCGCCGGAGCATAATGTCACTGCGCTCCGTTGCCGCCGACCCCCGGTGCTGCACCAGCGCCGCTGAGAATCCCGATGTAAGGGAAGCAGGGTGTTAACTGTCGCAATGCCGGCTCTGCAGAGAGACAGAGCCGGCCCTATATATGCCCAAAAGGGGAAATTAACCCCTGTGCTGCCGACTGTAAACAGTGCACCGCCGCGGCCACTGGGAAACAGACATACTCACCTGTCTTCATCTGTAGTCTTCACCCTCAAATACCAGCAGTGCCACCTCTTCAGTCCCTGGCACAAGTGACAGGGACTGGACTGGAGGGTAAGAACAGGTGGTCCTATGGCTGGGGGGAGCAGGAAGGTCAAGCCCTCCTGGTCCACTTTGTCTTCTTGTGGGGAGCAAGCGGTGGAATAGACATCACCGGTCAGCCCCCCAGGGGATGCAGGGCCCTGTATCAGCCCTGGATCCCCACCTGAAAGAAAAAAGGAAAACCAAAGTAAAATAAAAAGAAAAAGCTACCCTGTACAACAGGGTGTCTGCCTCCTACGACACTAAGCTTAAAACTGAAGGCTCTCTCCTGCTGGAGGGGGTATAGCAGGCGGAGGAGGAGCCAACAGCTTTGAGCTTAGTGTCGCCTCCTAGTGGCAGCAAGCAGCTATACCCACGGTCTGTGTCCCCCAATGATGTAAGCGAGAAAACACAGCGGAGGAGCATCATAGCCTGGAAGAAGAAAAGAAAAAGCTCACATTCTTCCTGGCTGCAAGTGTCACAGGCAGGGAGAAGGAGACGCCCCTTGAGAAACACGGCCGTCTCCTCCTCTCTTTAGCCATGTTGATATTGTAATTGAGGATAAGTAAATCGACTTAGGATGATGCATCCAAAGTCTATTCACTAAAAACTCAGTTGTAATACTGTACCGAGTTCCCGCTTCGTACAGTATTAGAATGTATTGACTCCAATGAGCTGAAGTTATTACTACGTGAAGTCACGCGAGACCATGTAATAACGTCGTAAAAACCTTGTATCTGAGCTCAGGTTCGGTTCCGAGTGGTCCCTTGGAAATGAGCCAGAGTTCGGTACCAAGATTTTTTATAGTAATAATTAATTCCCGAAGTTATTACACAAAGTCTCGCAAGACTTTGTGAAGTAATAAGTTCGGCTCATCGGAGCCAATACATTCTAATACTGTATGGAGCGGGAACTCTGTACAGTATTAAAACTAGAGATGAGCGAATTTCATGTTTTGAAATTCGTTCACACCTAGTTTGTTGGTAAAAGGTGAATTGCGGAAATTCGCTCATCTCTAATTACAACAAAGGTTTTAGCAAATCGCTCATCTCTAATTGTAATGTCAGGACCAGTGAAAGGTTCTCTTTAAATGGTTTCTCCTGGAATTATTTAAAATGACCGCCAGAAAACTGCCCCAGTATTTGAGCAGGATTGGTTGCCTAGGGGGCAGGCTTTAACTTACACAGCTCCACAATAGATAGTAATGATGTGATCCTGCCTAGGATATGCCATCATGGCTGAGCAGTCAGACAGGAACGCTTGCTAGTGTGTAGTATATGTAAATGCCAGAGCGTAATGTGTAGTGAAGCCCCACCCTCTCAACCCGGCGTAGCTCTACAAGTGGTGGCAACCAGCCCTGCGCGTATTTTAGGACAGACTGTTGGTGGCCATTTTAAATCATTCCTGGAGAACCCTTTTAAATGAATAAATAAACCTGCTGTTTCTCACATTTTTAGGATTTGAATTTTCTTCCAGATCTGCTATCTTTTGCTCAAGCATTTGTATTTGTTCTTGGCAAAGATCATGAATATGGCTTGAAAGTTGTTCCTGAGCAGGTTCCTGGCAGGCTACATCCAACTGGGCACAGAGGTGCGATTCATTTAGTTTCTGCGGTCCTTGTTCCTCGTCAGTTTTTAGCGCCGTCAGCCCTTCAGGTATGTCCACGTTGTCTCCAGGCAGAGGACTTTGTATGCTGTATTCATCTCCATTTCTGATCTGGTCCTTCAAGCTAGTTATTTCCAGCTCTAGGGTCTGCACAAGCTCATCGCGCTCATTTTTTGATTGAAGTTGCTGCTGTTGTAACTCTGCAGTCTCTTTTTCAAGAGATTCTCTTTTCCTGGATTCCACCTCATAATCTTTACTCAGTTTGCTCAGCTGGTTTTGTAACTCAGCAACTTTCAGCTCCAGCTCTTTACATTTTTGAAGGGAAGAGTCTTTTGTCAGGGCACTGGATGAGGACAATGAAATATATATTATATTGGAGGGGGAAAAAAAATAAAAAAATTTGTGGACAATTTTACACTGTAAAATAAATATAAAAAAGTAAAAAAGGACCAACCTTGAGCTGTCTGATGAAAAATCTATCAGAGAATGAGACAGAGCTGTTGTCTTCTCCCTGTGAGTGACTCTGCTTCCGAAAGTCCAGTCGGCATCTTGGCTGAAGTCATCAAGTACACGGCTTGCATCATCAAAATCAGAAAATTCTGTACAAACAGCTGAATTTAAAAAGGAAAAAAATAAATAAAAATACACTTAATAAATATCTCTCACGGAGAATGAAGACCTGACTACTAGCATACAACACACACTTACAGTCATCAATCTCTGGTATTGGTAAAATGTCGGTAACCTTTGGTCGCTTGGCAAGGTTAGAAGTTAATGTAGATCCAATTTCAAAGGGTGAAATTCCAGAAGCACGCAAGCTATTTTGGAGTTTTCCGGGTGCCCACGTGACCCTTCTTTTTCGATTAAGCTGCAAAAAATATAAAGCAAAGAAATTGTGCTATGTGGCAAATATACAGCAGTATAAAGAAGCCTTGAAACCAAATGCTGCAATCATACAGTTTGGGATAAAAAGAAAAACCGTACCCTTTGCTCTTCGTGGGAATGTTGGGAAGACGCAACAACTATGTTTGTTAAATTCCATATTCGTTCTTCCCTTTCTTTTCGAAGTTGCTTTATTTCTGCCAGCAACTGGGAATGTTGTTCTTTAGCCATTGCATGGGTTTTTATCTCAGAGGAGGCCTTCATAAAGTAGGGAGAAAGAAAAAAAAAAAAATAACACAGTATTAGGCTTTTTACATTATATTTGCCAATTTTGTAAAGCTTTACCTATATAGTTTGCAGTTTTTCAACTTCTAAAGAGAAAAAATAAAAAAACATACCTAGAGAAAATAAATAAAACAAAAAATAAAATAAAAACGTAGTAGTTCATTACAAAATCAACTATAGATTATAAACTCTCAGTACGTATACCAATGGTTGGACAAAAATCTGAAACCTCTATATACTACTACTTGGGAAAGCAGTTTAGGGAAATACCTCCAGTTCTTCGAGCTGTTTCTTCAAATCAAGGATTTCCTTCCTGTATCTCTTAAGCAAAGCTTGGTCATCCAACACCTCATTAACATGTGGAGTATTTCTTACATGTTTGGCTGTACTTGCAAACTGCAAAAACAGAAAACCGTGAATAGATCCATATACAATATACAGAATTTTGTATACAAGGGAAATATGATCAACATCAAGCTACAAGAGGACTCATATGGCTTGTCTGGCCAAGCAACTCTAAAGCCTCTTTCACACAAGCGATATGGATTGTGTCAGGATCTGTTCAGGAAAAAAAAAAACTGATGGTTTTGCACGCAAGTTCCATCAGTTTTGTCTGCAATTGCGTTTAGTGTTTCAGTCTTTTTCGCGCACATGCAGTTTTGATCCGTTTAATGTTCGTGAGAAAAAATAAAATAAAAAAACAGAACAATCCACATCAATAATAAACACGTTGCATCGGAATGCCTTCAGCTTTTCACACAAGCCCCTTTCACTTAGGCCCCATTCACACGTCCGTGGTGTGCTGCGGATCCGCAACACACCATGCCGGCACACCCCATGGAGATTCCTATTCTTGTCCGCAGGCTGCGGACAAAAATAGGACATGCTCTATCTTTTGCGGAGCCGCGGCCGGATGTTTCGAGGGCCAAAAACTCGCAAGTTTGGGGCCGCGGCTCCGCAAATGCGAAGCGGAGAGCACATAGTGTGCTCTCCCCATCACGTCCAGCCCCATTCAAAATGAATGAGTCGGCATCTATTCCGCAGAATTGCGGACGTGTGAATAGGGCCTTATATTGAGCCAGGGCTGCGTGAAAAATGCAGAATATAGAACATGCTTTGATTTTTCCTGAATGCAGAAGTGATGCGTGAAAAACAACGCTCATGTGCACAGACTCATTGAAAGGAATGGGTCAGGATTCAGTGCGGGTGCTATGCGTTCATTTCACGCATTGTACCCATGCGGGAAAACTCACTCAGGTGGAAGAGGCCTAAGGCCGCACGCAGGGCTGTGGAGTCGGTAGATAAATTGTCCGACTCCGACTCCTCAGATTTTGAAACTTCCGACTCCGACTCCGACTCCTCGACTCCGACTCCTCTGTATTTAATATGCAAATACGAAGCTGTTCCACCAAGTTCTTCTAATCTCCTCTAGCACAGAGAGGTAGTTGAGCAGAAGCTGCTGCCTTCTCCTTTGTGTGCTGATCTTCTGCTGAAGATAGAGCAGTGGGAGGATCCACGACGGGGCAGGGGTAGGGGCATTTATTTTAAAACATGATTTTCCTAGTAGAATCCCATAATCATGTTTAAAATTTAAGCTAACAATCTGAGTTTACATGTTTTATAGCCTTAGCTGAATGATAGCAGTTTTTCAAATGGTTTACAGCTTCAGTCTTGAACTATTGACTATCCATTCCCTTCACTTATACAAGTGTCTCCAGTCCTTAATCAGTTATCAGTGAGAGGCGAGGATAACCATGGGTTCCCTGTAACAGCAGACCACAAGACGATGGAAAGTGTAAGTATTGCCGCTCCTTAAAGGGACACTGACAGGCTGATTTTCCAGCTAAAGATATATATATATATACTGGTATTCATCAGAGAATTAGGAATAAAACTATACTAATGTTACCCCCAGTTAAGCTGTACTTGTGTTTAAAAAACATTTTAATCTGTATGCAAATTCACTATCTTTGTGCCCAATGGGGCAGCGTCTCCTGCGGCTTTGTGCCCAGCCGCGCCCGAGTACAGCTTCCCAGTGCTGTTCCCCTCGTTATTATTCACTGCACTGGCCTTTTTTTCAGGCTAGCCGAACGCTGAATTCCTGCGCAGGCGCACGTGTAGAGTGCTGGCAGCAGCCTCGTCTGGCTATGCTGAGGCTGTGCCAGCTTTCTCTCTTCCTCCTCGCTACCTAGTCCTGTCTAGTGCTGCCAGTACTCTACATGTGCGCCTGCCCCTTGGGCACAAAGGTAGAGAATTTGCATATTGATTAAAACGTTTTTAAACACAAGTAAACATCAACTGGGGGTAACAGTCGTCTAGTTGTATTCCTAATCCTCTGATGAATACCAGCAGATATATCAGCCTGTCAGTGTCCCTTTAACTGCATAGTAAAGCATATGAAAAGCGTGCTTCTTTACGGTCACTTAACGTCTTTGTTTAGCGGTAACGTGACGCACTGCATGCATTGGCCTTTATTCTTACAGTAGAGAAGTAATTAATTATAACTTTATCTGAATTGGGACATTTAAACTTGCTTTTTTTTATTCCAATTTTTTTTTATTCCAATTTAAATCTAGTAGGAGTCGGACTCCAGGTACCCAAAATTGCCTCCGACTCCGACTCCTCGACTCCGACTCCACAGCCCTGGCCGCACGCACACAACTGTTTGTATTTTGTGGTCTGGAAAACACTAATAAGAGCTGTGTGCATTTCAACCTCCTGTAGCAACATCCAATTCTTGTCCACCTTTTTCCTGAGTGGCCGCGGAACAGACATATGGATGTGGGCATTTTTTTTTTGTGGGCCCCATTGAACTCAACGGGCCTGCACCGGAGTCACAAAAAAAAAACAAAAAACTGGATGGGGACAGAAAATAATGTTGTGTACATAGGGCCTTAGAATGTTGATTTCTGGCTGAAAGACGGGAATCCCAAGCAGGGAAGTCCATATGTCTGGCAAAGACAAACTGAAAACCCACAAATCTAATTTATTAGGAGAAACCAAAGATTTGTATGAATACATTCAAATAGCATTTTGCTGGGGGACGGCTCTCCATACACCAAGAGATACAAATTAAACATTGCTAGAGGGATTTAGTCACTTGAATCCTGGATATGATTATGGGAAAGTCAGAAGATAAGACATAAGAAAATAAATATATATATATATATATATATATATATATATATATATATATATATATATAGCGCTGTAAAACTTATTGACAGCATGACTGGCAAGTGTGAATGCTACCTGTAGCTACCTAGAGCACAGCTATTGCCATATAACAATGATGCTCCTCATCCGATGGCCAGGATTGTTTACTGTTCACTTGGAAAGAAAGCCGGTATACTGAAAGTGGAGCACGACCTAGGCCTATTCACATGACTCTGATGTGTGCTGTCCATGTTCTTAATGGACAGCTCGCTTAACCACTTATTTCAGGGTGTGTATTCATATTTCCATTTTTTTTACCACCGACATACGAGAAAAAAAGACATGCACTACTTTGGTCCATGTTGTGGACCAAACACACCAACTGAGTTCAGAGTTTGTGAAAATCACTTACAGTCAGTGGTTTTCACGGACCATTGGTAGGACACGCTCTGGAAATCCACTTTTTAGCCTAGTAGTGCAGGTGACATGGATGCAACATGGAACACACACACACACACAAAAAACAAACAAAAAACGCCCCCCTTCATGGATGAAAAATTGATCGTATTTCATAGAAATCAAATGGACATGTGAATAAGGTCTTAGCCTAGAGGGCAGTAAACAGTAGAGGGTAAAGAGAAGAGACTAGTTACCTGCAGAGTGCTCAGGGTCTCGTCAAGTGAAACTGGTGTAATAGTACAAATGATTACAGTCTTCGTATTTCCACCCAATGAATTCTGAAGAATTCGTGTGAGCTTGCTATCTCGGTAATTTATGAATCCACTGTTTATACAGAAGAAGAAAAAATATAGGTTAACTGCTAAAATCTAAAATTCAAGACTACTGGAATATTGGATGATCGAACTCTGTGCTCACAGCTTTTTGTAAAAAATGATATATCACAGAGATAAAATGTAAGTTTAAAAAAACAAAAAACTAAAAAAATACAAAAACACACACACACAATTCAAAAGCCAAAATGGCAAAATCGCCAATATACACTTACCCAACTTGACCGTCACTCAGCTTTTTAATAACTTGTCCAAGAATAAACAAACTGCGGTTGATATTGCACCCTTCTTTAAGTCGAACACCTTCTGCACCAGTCTGGCTTGCCCTTTCACTTCCAGCCAAGTCAACAAGATTCTGAAGAATAAAACTTCAGTAATGAATAACAAGGGTGGGAACACAGGTCTCATTAAACATGGGGTAAGCTACAAGGCGCAGATTTTTTTTTAGATCTTCCAAAATCTTCGCAGATGCTCATCTTCAAAACATTACTTACCAAATGAGACACCATTACTGCTCCATCACAGTTCTCCTGGTTTCCTGGGTCATTTCTCTCACGGCTTTCAACAATCTAGTAAAATAATATTTTTGTTAAAAAAAAAAAAAAATGATAAAAAAATAAATAAATTAAAATGAAAAAGAAAAATACAAAAAAACCTTACCATTCTAAATATGGTATGAGAGCGGCTGCTGTGGTCATTCATTTTTGTCTCGCCATAGTGTCTGTTTTCTGAGTGATAGAAAATAGAACGCAACAGTGAAACAGTCAGAACGGCTTGTAAAGCGATACATGAAGGTGGCATGTAAAAGTGTGTACAATGTTATAAGTGGCCATCTTTGGAAATAAAACCCTTCTGGCCAGACATGCCAAATGGAAGCATATTTATCTGCTCCACCACCACCAGGTCCCAGGTCCTTCACTCGGGTCCTCTGCCGTCAATGACAAGATGCGGCGATGACCTGGCCCCCTTGGGACATAACGCAAGGGGAGCAGGGAAGTGCTGTGGTCAGTCATTGGCTGCAACGGCATCAGCCGGGGACCTGGTAAGTGTACCTCTCTTTGCAAGTCTGGACAACCCCTGTGAACCTGGTCTAGTGGGGTCTCACCTGATGCCGGCAGCTCACATAGTTGTAGTCTGCACAAACATTTCAAAAAAATTAAAAATAATCTGTCTTTCGTTTTCCTGCTGAACCAAAAATCAAGCCGTTTTTTTGCTTTCCGTATATGGGCCGTTTTTTGAGTTCCGTATACGGAAGCATTCATTTCAATGGGTCCACAAAAAAAAAAAAATAAATAAATAATGGAATGTACGCCATATGCATACGGAACACATGTTCGTATGTCATCCATTTTTTTGCGGATCCATGCTGTAAAAATGCTATGTCCAGCGCATTTTGCACACGTGTTTGTAATGATTACAAAGTTCATGTCTTTGCGGAAAAACAACGGATTAAAAAAACGGAACGGATCCGTGAAAAACGCACCACAAAACCATACGGTTGTGTGAAAAAGCCCTAAGAGGCACTGTGTCCCCCAATGATATTAGGAAATAATTAAAGATTCTTACTTTCTCCCTTTTTGATCCACTGCAAAACATGATCAGGTTCCATTACAAGCTCTTCTGTTAGGTCAGCAACGTATACATTACGCTGCAAAGAAGCACAAGATTGTCAACGTGGTCACTGCAAGGCCGGGTTAGCAACACCATTTAGCTTTCCATTCAAAGAAACAGAGATTATATATATATATATAAAATTTAAAAATGGATCCGTCATGCAGGACTCGGCGCCCCCCCCCCCCCCCATCAAAAATAACTGATGTCTGACAGAAATGACAAAAACTGATGCAAACTGAGCACCACTGATGCTTAAAACAGATACATGTTTGTTAACTCTGCCTAAGAAAGCAAAACTAAATTGCTTTCGTTAAAGCTACTTTCACATTAGCGTTAATATTTTCCGAATTTGAGATTCCTCATAGGGTCTCCATACCAGAAAAAAACGCTTCCGATTTGTCCCCATTCATTGTCAAATCGGGAGAAAGGTAACTGAACAGAAGGGAATGCTCCAAAATGCATTCCGTTCCGTTCTCATACCGGAGAGCAAACCACAGCATTCTGCAGTTTTCTTTCCGTCCTGGGATGCGGAGCAAAACGGATCCGTGAGGACCCACAATGCAAGTCAATGGGGACAGATCTATTTTCTATGACACAATAGAAAACGGATACGACCCCCTATGTTTTTAGGTTCTAGAAGATCTGGTTAAAAAAAAAAAAATGCTTCCACTTACATGGATATCTTCTCGTATTTCCAAAGGTTTCTTTTTTCTGTCATCGCAAAGAAGATCTGTGACTGTTTCATTATAAATTTCCATATAAGAAACACGCAATAAAAACTCTCTGCTTGGTATCTAAATGAAAAAGCAACAAATTGTTTATTTCTCATCTGGTCAAAAATCTGAAGTTTGTTAAAGAGGGGAGCGAGGGGCTGGAGACAGGCAGAGTGAAGGATTTATCACAGAATGGCATTTTGCAGCTGCTATGTACTGTAAAACACAGAAGATGCAGAACCCAAACAAAGCAAAATTGTATATTAAAACATGCCGGTAATTGGCTTTCTAGAAAGTCTCCATCACAGAACCCCTGAGATTGCCCTGCCCTGTAGGGACAGGAAAAACACCCCCGCAGAGGGGTTAAAAGGTCCTCCCTTCAGTGATTTACCAAGACCTTCTGAAACAGAAATAATAATCAAGCCAAGGCAAAATATGAACGGGGAAGGGAAATATGGGTGCCGCTGTGGAGACTTCCTAGAAAGCCAGTTACCGGAAAGTGTAATTGCACGTTTCTCCAGTCTGCTCCATGACAACACCCCTGAGATATACCAAAAATTTAAATTCAGGAAAGGACCTAACGCTCAAAAGAGACTAGCTAAAAAAATAATAAAAAAAATAATAAAAAAAAAACATTTCTTATTTGCTAGAACTGATTTTTTTGGGGGGAAATTTTATAGAAATGTTCTCTTCTACTGAGGCAGCTCAGAATGTGTGAATGGACCCATAAGCTCAGAACAAACCTTCACAGAATCAGAAAATTCCAGGCATCTCACAACAAGCCTAAACCTACAGGGAAGGAAAACTCAAGGCTGTGTTCCCCAGAACTAACCACACCAAACACCCGCTGATGTTTGGGATTAAGGCCCAGAAACAAGTGGGCCCTGAGCCGGACTGGATAAACTCAGCGCTGCAGCAGGATCGGTGGGGTAAGGAAGGAGTACTCCACAGCACTTTTCAGACATCATGGCGCTCACAATCTACGTTAGTCTTTGGCGGGTGGGAGGAAGCCCATACAAATGCGGGGAGAACATACAAACTCAAGACAGAAGTTGTCTTTGGTTAGATTGAAACCTAGGACCCCAGCACTGCAAGGCACCAGTGCTAACCACGGACGCACCCTGCTGTCTCAGGGGTGCTGTTGTGGAGACAACTGGAGAAAAACGGTTAGTCCAAAATACACTTAAATCAACAAAAAGGACCGCTTTAAAGGGGTATTCTGGGAATTAAATACTGATGACCCATTCTCAGCATTTGCAATCAGTAGAGACTTCCGATCAGCAGTTTAAGGTCACCTGCATGAATTTCTGCAGCATAGCCACACCAAAATCTGCAATGTCTAATTGCGGTTTTTGACACAGATTTGCTAAAGATCTTAGCCTTCCAGGGTGGATAAGAATCAATGATTTAAAAAAAAAAAAAAAAAAATTATTTTTATATAAAATGCTTTTTGAGGAAAATATATTACCATCATGAAATAAAGATTAGTTTTTTAATTATGTAGAATAGGGCTGTATATATTTAATTTTTTTAGTAAATAAATTCCATTAATCCATTCACAATGTCCTGCTCTTCCAGAGGTTTTTGTAAGATTATTAGGCAGTTTCTCTGCCTACAAGATATTATCACAGATGCTTGGGTTACTTTTGCAGTTCTCAGCAGAGATCACAGCTTCTTCTTCACAGCAAAAATGTTCTAACATGAACAGAGTTGAGAGAAAGACCTTAATCCTGACTTCTACAAACCTATGTGTACAGAATTAACCCCTTCAGTGCTAAGTGTAAAGAAGTTCAGTGAATAGAATCTATATTTTTTCTCCTTCCTAAGTACAACAGAAAAGTTGTCCAAATATGAATGATTAACCCAGTAAACTGGGGATAAAAAAAATATATGAAAAGTTGTTATTCTAAAAATCTTCATCTACTTGCATATTATAAGTTATACCAGCAAGAATTATTCTTTATGTAGAAAACTAGGATTTAAATCAAGCCTTACTGACTAGTCATTCAGGCCTCATACACACGACCGTTGTTTTGGTCCGCATCCGAGCCGCATATTTTGCGGCTCGGGCGCGGACCCATTAACTTCAATGGGGCCGCAAAAGATGCGGACAGCACTCCGTGTGCTGTCCGCATCCGTTGCCTCGCAAAAAAAATATATAGCATGTCCTATTCTTGTCCGTTTTGCGGGCAAGAATAGGCATTTTTGAAAATTGCGGAAAGGAACGCGGAGCAGCTTCCGTGTTTTGCGGACCGCAAAACACATACGGTCGTGTACATGTAGCCTTAAATCATGATTTAAATCAGTTTGATTTAAATGAAATCCACCCTGCACCCTTCTACTGAAAAAGGTGAAATCCACAGCTACAACCGCAAACATAATGGACATATTATTTAAATTGAAATCCTCAGGGAATGTCTATTTCTGCACCAGGGGTCGACCGATTATCGGTTTGGCCGATATTATCGGCCGATATTGATGATTTGCACAGTTATCGGTATCGGCCCCTAACCAGGCCGATATACCGATAACTGTGCTATCACAGAACATGGCCGCGCTGCTCTCAGCGCGGCCATGTTCCCTCAGCAGCACAGGGGAGAAGGAGGCAGTCCCTCCTTCCCCCTGTGCCGCGCTGCCAGTGGAGACTAGAGAAGAGGAGGAGGAGGGGCTGAGGGCGCACTGGCCACCAATGAGAGCAGAGGAGGCGGGGCTGAGGAAGCACTGGCGGATCGCAGCCATCTATCAGAGGCAGGGTCTGGGCAATGTGCTTGTAATATCTTAAACCTTATCATTGGTGGCCAGTGCTTCCTCCCCCATCCCCCCTCCCCCCCCCCCCATCCCTTCAGTATTGATATCATTGGTGGCAGTGGCCACAGGGTCCCCCACCATCTCTCTTCTGATCGGAGCCCCAGCAGTGTAATGCTGGGGCTCCGATCGGTTACCATGGCAGCCAGGACGCTCCTGAAGCCCTGGCTGCCATGGTTCCTGCTGCTGTGTGCCCATAGCACAGGGCAGCAGGGGCAGTGTCAGGTCCTATTCACCCTGATAGATTTCTATTAGGGTGAATAGGACAAGGGATGTAAAGAGCCCAGGTTCTACCCCTAGGGGGGGAAATAGTAATAAAATAAAAAGTAAAAAAAAATTTAAATCGTAAAAAAACACCAAAATATTAAGTATAAATTAACCCTTTTCCAATTTTACATATAAAATATATAAATAAATAAAAAAACATATCGCCGTGACCAAAAAGTCCAAACTATTAAAATATATTTTTTTTAAAAAGCGTCGGACGCCGTAACAGAAAAAAAAAATCCAAAAATTAAAATGCGCAAAATATCGGTATAAAATATCGGCTATCGGCCTGAAAGTTCACAGAATATCGGTATCGGTATCGGCTCTAAAAAATCAATATCGGTCGACCCCTATTCTGCACGAAAAAAAACAAACGCAAAGTGTACTTGAGATTTGTGTAATCTCATACACTTTACAGGTACTGTAATATGCTGCAGTTTTACAGCGCGGGGACGGGAATCTGCGCGAAAAAACCCCACATGTGTTCCACAACACCAGACCTCCCGGACTGCTTCCTTAATGATCACGCAGAGTGCTCACACAGTGCTCTGCTGGATCAATGAGAGGTATGCATCTGCACACTTCTCTCTCCCTGCCTGACATAGATCTGTGTGAAATCCGTGCAGGCAGGAATGGAGGCTGAACCATGGTTCAGTAAGTGCAGCAGAGGACTGCGTAAAAAAACAAAAAACCTCGGGCTGAAGGTCTCTATGCTGCTCTCAACTACGGCTTAAACACCTTTGTTGATGACACCAGTGGGTGAGGCCAGACGGGAAGTGCAGAAAATAGAGTTTTTACTAAAAATGCACCATGTCTATGTGTGTTGCAGAGCTCTGTGTGTGAGAGCATGTAGCAGGACTGTGTTTGTAGCAGAGAAATTAGTTTATATATAATTATTAAAGGGAACCGGTCATCAACTTTATGCTGCCCATACTAACGGCATCATGAAGTAGAGACAGGTGAGATGATTTCAGCGGTCTGTCAGTTAAAAGTAAGTGGTTGCTGAGAACCAACATCACAATCATTGCAGACTGGGCCTGGAAAAGAGTCACAGCCACCTGAGAAGAGTCATGGTTATTCATGAATTCCTGCTCTCCCTGCCCACCTTCTAATGACTGACAGTCTTCTACCTAGTTTTCTCCCTTTCTCTCTAGGAGAGAACTTCCAATCATCAGCAGATGGGTGAGAGTGCAGGAGATTATGAATAACCATGACTCTTCTAAGGTAGATTTGACTCTTCTCAAGGCCTGGGCTGCAATGATTATGATGCTGGTTCTCAGCAACCACTTACTTTTAGCTCATGAGTGACACACCGCTGAGATCAGCATTTCTGTCACTAATTTATGCTGCCCTCAGTGACATCAGCATAAAGTTGACGACAGGTTCCCTTTAACTGTAAAAAAAAAAAAAAAAAAAAAAAAGATAATTTGTGGAATGCAGAAAAAAAACACAGCCTTTGCTTTTTGGGTTTTGTTTTTACGCTGTTTTGTGGTTACTAGCAAAAATATTAATTTAAAATTGGTTTGTGTTGCCATATTCTGACCCTGCCCCTTTTCTATTATTTGATATCTTTCTATTTTTTTAGGAGGTGAAGTGACAAAAATAACTATGGTATGGGAATACCATGTAAAAAAATGATCTTTTAATATTTTTCAGAAGTGGTGATATCAATAATGTTTATTTTATATGAGAAATAGGGTTTCTAAATGCAAAAGTTACAATTATTTAGCTTACTTTTACTTTTTTTTCTTTAATTAGTTGCCATAGGAGATTTGAACCTCTGATCACTTAAACAGTACTTCTGTATTGCTATCAATATCAATTTGTGGGAGTGAAGGTGTGCTCCCTCTAACCACTTGAATCAATAGTGATGACACCAACTGAGCGATTGGACAAATGGCCTGGATCAGAGCAAGCTCAGAGTCCTGCAGCTGCCAGCAGTGTAAAAACAGCCAGCAACAGCAGGGCATGGGGAAGGCTCAGCTTGTGAGCTGCTCCATACATTGAAGTAACTCTATACATTACTTAAGGGGTTGTGCACTCATTTCCAGACCTTTCCGGCTAGAGGGACCTGCGTTGGTTATCATACTTACCTGATCTCCGGCGCTGGCTCCTGGCCTGTTTTCATTTGTTGCATGTCTTGGGCCCCTACATGTAAACTTCCAATTCAAAGCTGCTGCAGCAGTGATCTGCAGAGGCCAGTGATCGGCTACAGCCGTGTCAAGCCGGAAGTTCACATGGAGGGATCCAAGACAAGCAGTCGAGGCCATGGAGCAAATGAGCTGAACGCAGTGCGGGGGATAAGGCAAGTAATCACCAAAGCAGTCCCCTTCAGTCTAAGAGGTCTAAAAGTTAGCGCACATCCCCTTTAACAACTAACGACATACATATCAGCTCTTGGGTTGCTAAGAGGTTAAAGTCCCAGAAAGCTCCATAAGGAATATATTAGCCACAGCAGCTAAAATTGATCTCGTGATGCAAAGTGTGATCAAGGAAATAATCATACCTCCTGAATGATTTTGAAAACCTCTTTAATGGCTTGAGGGATTATGCCCAGATTATTTGGTGTACCCATCATTGTGTACGTCTTTCCAGAAGAAGTCTGTCCATAGGCAAAAATTGTGCCTAATAGCAAAAATAAACAACACGTCGTCAAACATCTCAAAGTTTCCTCATTACATAGAGCAGGGGTAGGCAACCTTTGGCTCTCAGCTGTTGTGAAACTACAACTCCCAGCATGCATAGTTGCTCTGCTCTTCTAAGAACTTACATAGAAATGAATGGAGCATGCTGGGAATTGTAGTTTCACAACAGCTGGGAGCCGAAGGTTGCTGATGCCTGACATAGAGTCATGTATAAGAGGGATACTCACCATTGTAACCCTGCAGAGCAGAACGGATTATAGGAACTGCTACCTCCTGGTAAACCTGATCTGTCGTTTCAAGGGAATGGAAGACACGATCTAGAACACAGGTAAAAAAGAAAAAAAACTTCTCATCGTGCTTGGTGGAAAATGGTCATACAGGATGAGAAATATATGGTTTTCTTCTTCCAACCGTAGCGGCACACGTGTCTATGGGTCACATCTGGGGATGAGCTGCAATGGTGCATACATGTGGGCAGGCGTGGCCCAAGCAGCCACGTTTTCTTAATCCTGCACTACCTCTTTATGCTCAATGTTAAAAGGGGTGGTCTCCTGAGCCACTTTCTACACACCCCAATCTGGGCATTAGGAGATATAGATTAGGGCTTCCCCACTCCGGATACCCTTGATAAGCCAGAGTGGGTTTATTAGTTCCATTATATCTAGTATCGATCACACACAGCCTGATTTATGAACAGCCTTAGGCCTCATTCACATAACTGTATTTTATTTCCACATCCAATCTGCATTATTAGACAGGGCTCCAGACTAAAAAAAATTACCTAGGAGCCATCGGCTCCTAAACAGAAAAATTTAGGAGCCAAATAAAATTTTTAGTCACCAAATTTAAATAGATATGTAATCATGATAGAAAAAATTGCCTCATTCACACGTCAGTGTTTGGTCAGTGATTTCCATCAGTGATTGTGAGCCAAAACCAGGATTGGAGCCTCCACAGAAATTAGGTATGAGGGAAAGATCTGCACCTGTTCTGTGTTTACAGCCGCAACTGGTTTTGGCTCAAAAATCACTGATGGAAATCACTGACCGAACACTGATGCCACAGTCACACACGGGTTCACATTATGTTTCGGTCATATGTTATATTGTACTATGACAGAAACCTAACGGACGCCTCAGACAGATGCCATACTGCGGCATCCCTCACCATAGAGTTCCATTGTACAAAAAATGTATATATTTTTTTCTGGACTTTACAGGATGGGAAGACGTGGTACACTACGATCTCCCATTCTGCAAAATTTTTTTATAAATTAGCATATATGGTTTTTTGTACAATAGAACTCTATTGGATGGATGCCACAGTATGACATCTTAGTAGAAACAGGGGTTAACCAGTCTTAATATTCCCGACGGACACGGATCTAATCGCGCTGCTGGTATCTTAATAGTGTGTTGGACCTTCACACTTCAAACATGTAGACAAATAAAAGAACCGCGACTGCTTGAACACCGACTTTTCCAATAAGCAGTGATACCAAATTGTGCTGCCCAGCTTCCAAGATGTTAAATGGATCCACCGATCTCCTGAAAGGTCAATGCAGTGTGTATGCACAAATAGTGAAGGACCCTCTCACACAATTATAAGTATAATAAGTGTTTGATCAGTACTGCACAAAAGTAGATAAATATATCATGCATGTAATCAGTACGTATTTCAGTTAATCAGTGCACCGCCTGCGTGACTGATTAGACTGGAGTACATGTGCATGATGATGTACTGAAGTGCGTGATGTATACATGTGTATGATGTATGTAGTGCAGTATGTGATGTGTGATGTATACATGTGTACTGTATGATGTATGTAGTGCAGTATATGATGATCACACACTCCACTACATACATAACACCCTGCGCTGTCACCTTCTTCTGCAGCTCCCTCTTGATGCTTGGCTTCAGCTCCTCAGCGCGCCCGGCACTCCGTGCTTCAGCCACCCCCAGAGCCAGCCCCTCCTCCTTTCATCTCCAGCCGGCTTTCTCTGCTGCAGGGCGCTGTATGGCTCCGGCGCCCGCCCAAACTAACCAATAGCAAAGCTACTTACTGTATGGAGCTTTGCTATTGGTTATTTGCAGGCTGCGCTGCCTGTGCCGTTCGCTGCGTGGTGCGTCTCCTGAAGAAGTTTTTTTTTTTCTTAAAGCTGCAGCGGTGTGGGATAAGTCGCAAATGGCGATAAGACTTAAACTCTTATCGCCATTTGCAAATTCAAAGTCGCATTGACGACCATTTTGGTCGCCATCTGGAGCCCTGTTAGTGGATCATATGTGAACCCATTCATTTCTATGGGGCCACAACAAATGCAGACAGCACACTGACTTCATCTGAGCGCCGTCCCGCAAATTAAAGAACATGTCCTATGAGGGTCCATTTTGCTGACAAGAATAGGCATTTTACTATTTGGTCCATAAAATGCAGCATGTCCATGACTATCTGTATTTAGCGTAAAAAAAAAGAAAAGCCATAATGCAAGCAGAAATAGTGTATCGCGTACATCCGTTACGTAGTGCTTTACTGCTTAATCCCCCCCTTCCCCATCCCAAAATCCAGAAGAGCATGGGCTAAGCTTCCCGGTACTTTGCAAAGACGGATGTCCATCACATATGTTCTTTTTCTATTTAAAGGCTATGGACACCATTGCAATTCCCCCCCGCCCCCATATGGGAAGAAAATTATTTCTCCAATTGGTTATGTTTAAAAGTGTATTTTTGTACTTGTTCTACAGCCTGCATGTACTTCCTATGCACAGCAGGCGGCTCTGTCAGGTTTTGATGAAAATCCGCCAGCCCACGGGCCGCCTGTAAGCTCCTCCCGCCATCTGAGGGGCCGCCTGTAAGCTCCTCCCGCCATCTGAGGGGCCGCCTGTAAGCTCCTCCCGCCAGCCTGACGGGCCGCCTGTAAGCTCCTCCCGCCAGCCCACGGGCCGCCTGTAAGCTCCTCCCGCCAGCCCACGGGCCGCCTGTAAGCTCCTCCCGCCAGCCCACGGGCCGCCTGTAAGCTCCTCCCGCCAGCCCACGGGCCGCCTGTAAGCTCCTCCCGCCAGCCCACGGGCTGTCTGTAAACTTCTCCCGCCAGCACACGGGAGCTCCATCACTATGTAACTGGGATTGTATAGTCCCAGTTCTATTTTCAAGCTTGTGCTCGCCTCAGACCCTGCAATCTTGCACTCAGCGGTGGACTGTCCCTCCTATGTCAGTACTGCCCACCTGTTGCCTATTTGCAGCGCAGTGAGGGAAGCGCTACTTACTTATAATGCCCCCATATAGTGCCGTAACGGACCGCCTGTAAGCTCCTCCCGCCAGCACACGGGCCGCCTGTAAGCTCCCCCCGCCATCTGACGGGCCGCCTGTAAGCTCCCCCCGCCATCTGACGGGCCGCCTGTAAGCTCCCCCCGCCATCTGACGGGCCGCCTGTAAGCTCCCCCCGCCATCTGACGGGCCGCCTGTAAGCTCCCCCCGCCATCTGACGGGCGCCTGTAAGCTCCTCCCGCCATCTGACGGGCCGCCTGTAAGCTCCTCCCGCCATCTGACGGGCCGCCTGTAAGCTCCTCCGCCATCTGACGGGCCGCCTGTAAGCTCCTCCCGCCATCTGACGGGCCGCCTGTAAGCTCCTCCCGCCATCTGACGGGCCGCCTGTAAGCTCCTCCCGCCATCTGACGGGCCGCCTGTAAGCTCCTCCCGCCATCTGACGGGCCGCCTGTAAGCTCCTCCCGCCATCTGACGGGCCGCCTGTAGCTCCTCCCGCCATCTGACGGGCCGCCTGTAAGCTCCTCCCGCCATCTGACGGGCCGCCTGTAAGCTCCTCCCGCCATCTGACGGGCCGCCTGTAAGCTCCTCCCGCCATCTGACGGGCCGCCTGTAAGCTCCTCCCGCCATCTGACGGGCCGCCTGTAAGCTCCTCCCGCCATCTGGCGGGCCGCCTGTAAGCTCCTCCCGCCATCTGACGGGCCGCCTGTAAGCTCCCCCCGCCATCTGACGGGCCGCCTGTAAGCTCCCCCCGCCATCTGACGGGCCGCCTGTAAACTCCTCCCGCCATCTGACGGGCCGCCTGTAAACTCCTCCCGCCATCTGACGGGCCGCCTGTAAACTCCTCCCGCCATCTGACGGGCCGTCTGTAAACTCCTCCCGCCATCTGACGGGCCGTCTGTAAGCTCCTCCCGCCATCTGACGGGCCGCCTGTAAGCTCCTCCCGCCATCTGACGGGCCGTCTGTAAGCTCCTCCCGCCATCTGACGGGCCGTCTGTAAGCTCCTCCCGCCATCTGACGGGCCGTCTGTAAGCTCCTCCCGCCATCTGACGGGCCGTCTGTAAGCTCCTCCCGCCATCTGACGGGCCGTCTGTAGCTCCTCCCGCCATCTGACGGGCCGCCTGTAAACTCCTCCCGCCATCTGACGGGCCGTCTGTAAGCTCCTCCCGCCATCTGACGGGCTGTCTGTAAGCTCCTCCCGCCATCTGACGGGCTGTCTGTAAACTCCTCCCGCCAGCACACGGGAGCTCCATCACTATGTAACTGGGATCGTATAGTCCCAGTTCTATTTTCAAGCTTGTGCTCGCCTCAGACCCTGCAATCTTGCACTCAGCGGTGGACTGTCCCTCCTATGTCAGTACTGCCCACCTGTTGCCTATTTGCGGGAAGCGCTACTTACTTATAATGCCCCCATATAGTGCCGTAACCTTACTGCTCTGCCTGCTGTGAGGGTAGCACTGCTGGTCACTGAGAAGTGAAGCCGCTCTGTGCTCCATGATGTAACGCTGGGCTATCCTAGTTGACTACTGTGCATTCAAAGAACATAGCACTTCAGAGCTCTTTGAATGTACTGCAGTCAACTAGGATACTATACTGGGGACACTATAGCGGCTTTATTATTACTGTGGGCTCTATTGGGGTGCCTTACAGATTGGCCCTATTACTACTGGGGCACTATGGTGGCATAATTACTACCGTGGTACACTGGGGGCATTATTGTGCACATTATGGAGGGCAATGCTATTAATGGGAGCACTCTTGGGCAGCACTATTACTATTGGGGGTACTGAAGAGGGCAGTCTGTGGGCACTATTACCAGGAGGGGTAGGGTGAAGGAAAAGTGCGGAACCCAAGTGTGACAAACTCTGCACAGATGAGACGTGGCTGAAAGAAGTTGTCAAGGTTGTCTGATCCGAATAGAGGAAAGAGAACATCTACATCAGTGGGACGTCCCTGGATGTAAGAGGTAAGCGATGCTATATTCTATCACCAAATTTTGTATTGTATTTGAAATGAACTTGGGGCATGAACTGGAAATTTTTTCTATCTGCAACCCATCTATCCGGTTGAGTCTGAGAACCATGGAGTAGTGCAGGGAGCTGGTTATTGCAGCACTCCAGTTACCGGCTCAGTCCACTACACGATGGACTGAGCGGGGCAGTGCCCGAGCTACTGACGAATGGCGGATAAGGTGGTGGAAGGGAGGATAGGCCTGCAATTAAAAAATAACACTTCAGAACCAAAGCTTACCAAAGCTGAAAGACCTGGTCCCATCCACTTGAGATATGGTGTTGTTGTCCGTTTTCCATAACAGATTCACTTGTTCTCCTTGTTCTCTGTAAATGAGAGAAGAGGATAGAAATACATATTTTACTTAAAAATGTATGAAAAGGAGTTAAATAGCGTTAAACTTTTCCGGCAAAAAAACGCTTCAGTTATATCCCAATGTGTTCTAAATGGAGAGCAGTCCATTCAGTATGCATCAGGATTTCTTCAGTTCAGTCACTGAACGCCGTTTTGGCCGGAGATAATACTGTCAGCATGCTGCGGTATTATCTCCGTCCAAAATTCCGGAACACTTGCCAGAATGCCGGATCCGGCATTCATTTTCATTGCAATGCATTAGTGCCGGATCCGGCATTAAAAATACCGCAATGGCAGATCCGGCATTCTGGTGTGCGCATGCGCAGACCTTTAAAAATGTGAAAAAATAAAATAAAATACCGGATCCGTTTTTTCGGATGACATCGGAAAAATGTATCTGGTATTGCAATGCATTTTTCTGACTCAGGCATTTTTCAGACCTGAACATGCGTTTGCATACAGTTTGCCAGATTAGGCAGGCAGTTCAGGCAACGGAACTGCCTGACGGAATCAAACAACGCAAGTGTGAAAGTACCCTTAAATGGGTAAGGTATGTTCACACAACAGATTTTGAAAACGCGCTGAACATTTTCTGCATTACCATTCATTTCAAAGGGAGAATTAATGTACATTCCACTCCAAGATAGAGCATGCTGCTCCGTCTTCCCATGCCGTTTTTTCAGCATGGGATAAAAAAAAAAAAAAATAAAAAAAAAAAAGTTCTGCCTCCAACTGAAATGAATGGGAGGCTTTTTAGACAAATTTTTGTCGAGGATTCTGTGAGGGAAACGTGTGACAAACAGCACCAAAAACGTTGCGCAAACGGGCCCTTAAAGGGGTTTTCTGATGACCTTTCCTCTGGTACGACACCCCCACCAATCAGCTGTTTGAGAAGGCAGTGGCGCTGGTGCAGCAGCCTTCTCTGATGTTCCTAGGCCGAGTGATGACATGTTCATGTGGCCTAGGAGCAGCTCAGCCCCATTCAAGTGAGGTGAGCAAACGCTCGTTCACTGGGCAATCCAGCATGCTTAAAAATCATCGTTTGCCAGGGGCAGATCATCCTGTCTAATGCCGATCTGATGCTAGTCATGGAGGAGATCGCTGCATGTAATAGCAGCAGTCTCCTCCACTAACGAGCAGGCGATTGCTGGTAAGGAACACTTCCCTTCCGACAATCGCCCTTCAAAATCGTCAAATGTAATACATCCCTTAGATCTAGACGGACAATTAGGCCGATTATCTCCCTCCTCTAGTGTTAATCAAGAGAGATAAAAGACAAACCTCATAGAATCAGCCATAATATAGAGATATAATAGATAATGGTGCTGCATCATTATGGGTCTTGTACCAGAACTCTGTTTTGTGCACAGCACTGCATGATTTGAGCTATGCTCCTGTACACACATGGGTTTGGGAGCCTGGCTGGTGGGCCCACGTACTGGGACGAGGCTGCTGTCGCCATTGTGGATCCCGGTGAAGATCAGGACATCCATCTTTTCTCTGTTACTCTCCTACTTTCAATGTTAGTCCCAGCAAAGTTTTGGGGAGGATTCCAGATTTTTCTTTAACCCCTTAATGCAAAGATCACATACATGTACATCATCTGCGCTAGGGTATGTTTGCAGTGGGCACATGAGATTAGCCTGTTGGCAATGACTGGGCTTACAGATGACTCTAATCCCGGTCATTTAACCAAACAGATGTCACAGTCAATGGCAACTAAAGGAGACTAAAAAAACACACAAATATTAAAGGGGACCTGTCACCAATCCAAAAAGAGTGAAATATTTACTTATTTTAGTGGGTCATGCTTTCCTGATGGCATATTTTCACTTACAAAACACATCCTCCCCCCATTGTGCAGTAATGTCCCCCGAGATTTCTGGCACCACACGTCAATCTGAAGTGACTAGGTGAGGTGTCTCCCTGATGGGATCACACAGCGTGACCTTGTGACAACGGGAATGTCTCACGAGACCATCCTGTACCATAGCTTGTGACGGACGAGACAGCGTGTCACTGAGACCAGACACCGGAGAGCCCAGCCACCACAGAGGGGGCTCTTCTCTCCAGTGTGCGTGACATGCTGTCCCATTATGGTACAGGGTGGTCTCGCTAGAAGTCCAGTGGTCACAAGATCAAGCTGCATCATGTCACCCAAATCAGTGTTTGCTGACAGCAGATAGTGCCGTCTAAACAGCCTCTGCTGCCAGCATCAATGATTCTGTATGGGGACGAGCCATGGCATTAGCGATCACTCCTTCCCATACTGTGGAGGAGATCGCTGCATGTAAATGAGCAGTCACCTCCATTGATGAGCAGTCAAATGTTGAGAAGAGCAGTGGAAAACGGGCTGTTAAAGGGGTTGTCCGGGTTCAGAGCTGAACCCGGACATACCCATATTGTCAGCCAGGCAGCCCACCTGATGTTGGCATCGGAGCATCTCATGCTTCTGATGCGCACCCTTGCCCTGCACTACATTGTGCAGGGCAAGAGCTCTGTTGTTTACAATAACGCTCTGCCAGGCGGAAACTTCTGCCCGGCAGTGTGTTCGGTGATGGTACCGGCTCTGATGTGCGTGCTTTAGCGCTGCCCTAGCCGTTTTACAGGCTAGGACAGCACTAAAGTCCACCCATCAGTGCCGGTGATGTCACCGGGCTTCCTGGCAGCCCCATGGAGAGCACGGTTCGTCACCGGATCTCCAGAAAATGCCTTTGCCCTGTGCGATTTAGCGCAGGGCAAAGCAGAGCATTCGAGCATGAACTACTCCGATGGGTGAAAATGGAGGAATGTCCGGGTTCAGCTCTGAACCCAGACAACCCCTTTAAATGAGGTTGTCTAATTTTTCGGGGGGGACTTTGTGCCAGACAACTCACCCCCACCAGCATCTCTGGACCCGGCTCACCAGCCACCTTTCTCCACACATCAGCATACTGGGGCCCACCACCCCAAATTAAAGGGGTTGATCAGCACTGCATGACCTATGGGTCATACAGTGCTGATCAACCCCTTTAATTTGGGGTGGTGGCCCCTGTGTTTTACTATACAGGTATACATAGGGATCCTGAACAGTGTGACAGATAAGGGGGAGCAGTTCTGTACATATACAGACTGCAGGTGCTGGCCAGGAAGGCAGGAGCACTGGGCATACGGGAGACGATTACCTGTGGATGAGAGGCCGGACCCTCAAACACACTTTCACTGCGTCCCCCTCCGACATGTTGCGGCCGAGCCCCGGTCCTCCCTGCCCTATGAAAGCTGCCAGCGACTGCTCCAACTACAGATTTGAATTTCCCTCGCTCTAAACGCCTATAGGTCGCCCTCCCGGTGACGTCATGACGAATTCCTTCCCGGCCGGACCATACCATTGCGCGTTATTATTATTAGCTGACTCATATAAACAATAATAGATTTATAGCTGTGGTGGAACTGGAAAACACGACACGTCTAGATAAGTAAGTGACACAAGTCAATGTCGCTGACATCCAGCCCGGATTACTGTGTCTCTCCTGATACATTGAAAGTGGTACGTTCTGTTGTGCTCAGCTACGGGAGGCGGCGTGGGGCAAACCGCTTTGGTGTTTTGACTATTTCTACTTGGTCACGTGGTTCGGAAATGTTTCCTTTCATACCAAGCTGAATTTGGTTTCATTTATTCAGCAATTTCTTATTCGTATCACTTGTATTTATAATTTTGATACTGAATTATGAGAACTTTCCCCCAGTAAAAAATTTGTTGCACTGAGTGGCCCTGAAGTAAAGTGGCAAGAACACAGAAATGACTGGCACACAAGTGGGCTTCAAAATAGGCATAAAAGAGTGACAAAGGGTTAAGTGAATTTGGGACACTGATCTCACACTGCCAACATACAGAGGGTGATACCCGAACCCACCCTGGTGCCATTAATTTGCATCAAAGTGGGCACACAGACACTTTTCACTGTATAGATTTGGCTGGTTTCATATTTCTGTTGGTATTAACGTTGTTCCTATGCAGCAGGGGCACTCAAGTACCTTTAGTAAAAGTTCACATACCTGGGTCTGGCATCAGGTGAAGGTGCGAGCTGCCAAAAATGTAAGGAAGGACAACACCAGTGGCAACTTGCGCTGCTGCATTTTTTTTTAATGTTTTTGTAGGCTAATTAGTCTCCCAATGTTTTCATTCGTACACGAGAAGCAGCGGCGGCTGTGCTGGGACCAGGAGCGGCGCGGGAGCGAGGTAAGTAGAATCAGTGTGAGGGGCCCGGGCATATGGGGGGCCATTTTCAGCCTCGGATAACCCCAATAAAAGGAATATGTCATCCCCAAATCACCCCCAAACTAGAGTAAGCGGTGTACAGTGTAAGTAGTGCTCAGTGGTGCATTCTGACATTGTGCTCTGACACACCAGCAGTAAAATGCATTGAGAGGACTCCTGAGATCACATACATAATAGAGAGGACTCAAAGAGGAGACCTATCAATGGCTTTTACTGCATACATCAGAATGCCAATGAGTATGAAGATACATAATCAGAATATGCATTACTTAAACTATACACCACTTACTATAGTTTGGGGGGAGTGTTAGACGTGACAGATAAAGTGGTTTTCCCACAAGAAATATTCAGCAGTTTTCGAACCAACACCTGGATCTGAATACTTTTGCATGTAATTAAAAATTTTGTATAGCCACTGAGTTATTCAATACAATGTATCTGTATAGTGTCACCTGCTGTTTTTTTTAATTTCTTTTTTTGGCTTAGTGAGGCAACATTCACATATGCATTATTGCTGTCCAGTTTTGTGATCCGGCTTGGGATCTCAAAACCACAGAAAAACGCTTCCGTTATATTAATGCAACCTGCTGCATCCGTTCAGAACAGATCCAGTTGTATTATATTGAAAATGAAGAAACAGGATCTTGCACTAAAACTTTTGTAGTCATCGGGCGCCGTGTCAGAAAAAAACAATCCGGCAGCATTGACTTACATTTCTTCAGTTTCCTATGCCGCACACAAAACCGCTGCTTGTAGCTGTTTTGTGGGCGGCATGGGAACACAACAAACCAGTACAGAATGGATTCTGGTGCACTCTGTTCCTGTTTGTTAACTTTGGTCCCCATTGGCAATGAATGGGGACAAAACTGAAGCTGTGCCGGATCTCAAAACCGGACAGCACAACTCAGGTGTGAAAGTAGCCTAAGAAGGCTCCACATGCTCACTCTAATCTTTCAACAGTCTCCTGAACTGTGATAGGTAGAGAGCTGCAGCAGAACAGACATGGCATCTGAGCTGCCGCGGAAAGGACACTGCCCTTGAGTTGCCAGCTTGATATAAATCTAGCAGAGCAATGATTGGGGAGATCTCTGGATCTATGTGAGGCACAGGGCTGGTTCTAGCTTCATTAGAAAGAGGTTATCATGTACTGTATGATGTCTGATTTTAATGTTTTCCATTAATCATGGGATAACCCCTTTAACCACCTCAGCCCCCCTAGCTTAAACACCCTTAATGACCAGGCCACTTTTTACAATTCTGCACTACGCTACTTTCACCGTTTATTGCTCCGTCATGCAACTTACCACCCAAATGAATTTTACCTCCTTTTCTTCTCACTAATAGAGAGAAGTTGTTCTCATTTGGTTCTATTTGATTGCTGCTGACATTTTTACTTTTTTTGCTATTAATAAAAATTTAACGACATTTTTTCAAAAAAATGACATTTTTCGCTTTCTCTATAAATTTGTTTCTAAATTTATTGTTCTACATGTCTTTGATAATAAGTGTATAAGTGTATATTTATTGGTTTGGGTAAAAGTTATAGCGTTTACAAACTATGGTGCAAAAAAGTGAATTTCCGCATTTTGAAGCAGCTCTGACTTTCTGAGCGCCTGTCATGTTTCTTCAGGTGCTAGAATGTCAGGATAGTATAAATACTCCCCAAATCACACCATTTTAGAAAGAAGACACCCCAAAGTATTCGCGGAGGGGCATGGTGAGTTCATGTATCATTTCATTTTTTTTCACAAGTTAGCGGAAAATGACACTTTCTGAGAAAAAAAAAAAGTTTCAATTTCTGCTAACTTCTGGCAAAAAAAAAAAAATCTCCCACGGACTCACTATGCCCCTCAGTGAATACCTTGGGGTGTCTACTGTCCGAAATGGGGTCATTTATGGGGTGTGTTTACTGTTCTGGCATTTTGGGCGGGGCTAAATTGTGAGCAGCCCTGTAAAGCCTAAAGGTACTCGTTGGACTTTACGCCTCTTTTACGCACCTAGGCTGCAAAAAAGTGGCACACATGTGGTATCGTCGTACTGAGAAGAAGAAGGGCAATGTGTTTTGGGGTGTATTTTTACATATACCCATGCTGGGTGAGAGAAATATCTCTGTAAACTGACAACTTTGTATAAAAAAATTTAAAAAGTTGTCATTTACAGAGATATTTCTCACACCCAGCATGGTTATATGTGAAAATACACCCCAAACCACATTGCCCTACTTCTCCTGAGTACGGCGATACCACATGAGTGACACTTTTTTGCAGCCTGGGTGCGCAAAGGGGCCCAAATTCCCATGAGTACCTTTAGGATTTCACAGGGCATTTTTACGCATTTAGATTCTCACGCTTTAGGGCCCCTAAAATGCCAGGGCAGTATAAATACCCCACATGCAGGGCCGGCGCGTCCTATAGGCTGACTAGGCAGCCGCGTAGAGCGCCCCTTGGGAAGGGGCGCTGCTAGGAGTGCCGGCCCCTTTCATGCTGCAGCCGCCCGAGCGCTCTATAGAGAGCCTCTGGCAGCTGCAGCACTGCCCGGGCTGGCGCGTCCATGAGGGCACACCTCCCGGGCGCAGCATGAAGAAAGGGACTGACAGGAAGGAAACGCTCAGCGCTCCCTCCTGTCAGTCCCTCATTGTAGCGTGGCCGAACCCTTTATGGTCCGCCAGTACAGGGAGCATCTGTCTCCTGTACCCGGCCGGACTGACATTAAGTGCGCACACAGTGTGCGCTTCCTATCAGTCCGCCCGGGTACAGGAAACTAAAGCTCCTGTACCCGTGAAGCATACAGCGCTCGGCCACGCTACACTAGAGGTAGGGAGGGGTGGCGGGTCGAGAAAGAGGATGACAAGGGGGGAATTGAGAAAGAGGATGACAAGGGAGGGAGGGAGGGGGGGAGATTGAGAAAGAGGATGACAAGGGGGGATTGAGAAAGAGGATGACAAGGGGAGGGTAGGGAGATTGAGAAAGAGGATGACAAAGGGGGAGATTGAGAAAAAGGATGACAAAGGAAGGGGGTTGAGAAAGAGGATGACAAGGGGGGAGATTGAGAAAGAGGATGACAAAGGGAGGGGGATTGAGAAAGAGGATGACAAAGGGAGGGGGGTGAGAAAGAGGATGACAAGGGGGGATTGAGAAAGAGAAAGAGGATGACAAGGGGGAGATTGAGAAAGAGGATGACAAGAGGGGGTGGGGGGGTTGAGAAAGAGGATAACAAGGGGGGGGGGGAATGAAAAGGGGGGAAAGAGAATGACAAGAAAAGGAGAGAGAATGACAAGAGGGGGAAGAGAACTACATGGGGGGAGGAATGACAAGAAAAGGAGAGAGAATTACATGGGGGGGGGGGGAGAATGACAAGAAAAGGAGAGAGAATTACATGGGGGGGGGGGAGAGAGATGGGGGGAGAGAATGACATGGGGGGGAGAGAAAACTGACGTTAGTTAAAGGGGTTCTGCAGTTTATTTAAACTGATCGGCAGGGGTCCGACACTGGCAGTAGCGCCTCGGCCTTCTCGCTGTTTACCGCAGGCGCAGTGACGCCACGACTAGTATCAGTGGCCTTGGCGGGGTTAAGCTCTGTTCACTTGAATGAAGCTTAGCCCCACCCAGGCCAATGATACTAATCGTGACGTCACTGCGAGAAGGCTGAGGCTCTACTGCCAGCGCCGCTGCCTTCTAAAACAGCTAATTGGCGGGGGTCCCGGGTATCGGACCCCTGTCGATCAGTTTAAATAAACTGCAGAACCCCTTTAATTTGGCAGCTCATATGGGTGGGGCATTGTGATGTCACATGGGGGGGGGGCGGCAAACTTTTCTTTTGCCTAGGGCGGCAAAAATCCTTGCACCGGCCCTGCCCACATGTGACCCGATTTTGGAAAGAAGACACCCCAAGGTATTCCGTGAGGGGCATGGTGAGTTGACAGAATTCTTTTTTTTTGGCACAAGTTAGTGGAAATTTATTTATTTATTTTTTTCTTACAAAGTCTCATATTCCACTAACTTGTGACAAAAAATAAAATTTTACATGAACTCACCATACCCCTCACGGAATACCTTGGGGTGTCTTCTTTCTAAAATGGGGTCACATGTGAGGTTTTTGTACTGCTCTGGCATTTTAGGGGTCTCCGCAATCATTACATGTATGGGCAGCATTAGGAGTTTCTGCGATTCTCCGTATATTGAGCATACGGGTAATGAGATTTTTTTTTTCCGTTTAGCCTCTGGGCTGAAAAAAATAATAAAAATGAACGACACAGATTTCTTCATTCGCATCGATCAATGTGGATGAAAAAATCTCTGCCAAAATCAGTGGGTGCGGTGCGGTGGGCTGGGCGCTAACTACCTAACAAGTAGCTAACTAACTGGTGGTGATAAGGGACCCTTATGCCCCATTCACACGTCCGAAATTCTGTTTGCGGAACGGAATTGCGGACCCATTCATTTCTATGGGGACAGACTTTGTCCCGCTCGGATCCGGAATTGCGGATCCACACTTCCGGGTCTGCACTTCCGTTCCGCAAAAATATAGAACATGTCCTATTCTTGTCCGCAATTGCGGACAAGAAAAAGCATTTTCTATATAGTTCTGGCAATGTGCGGATCTGCAAAATGCGGAAAGCACATTACCGGTGTCCGTGTTTTGCGGATCCATGGATCTTCAGATCCGTGGATCCACAAAACACATATGGACATGTGAATGGAACCTTACAGGGTGGTGATCAGTGACAGGAGGGTGATCAGGGAGTCTATATGGGGTGATCAGGGGTTAACAAGGGGTTAATAAGTGACAGGGGGGGGGGGGTGTAGTGTGGTGCTTGGTGCTACTTTACATAGCTACCTGGTCCTCTGGTGGTCCATCCCAGCAAATGGGACCACCAGAGGACCAGGTAGCAGGTATATCAGACGCTGTTAACAAAACAGCGTCTGATATACCTCTGTTTGATTTCATTTATTTAACTTCTACAGCCTGCCAGCGATTGATCATCGCTGGCAGGCTGCAGTATAACTCCAGAGCCGCGCACTGCTGGGAACGCGCACGCGTTCACAGCAAATCTCGCGTCTCGCCAGATGACGCACGGATGCATCCGGCCAGAACAACAGGACCGGACGCATCCGTGCGTTAGGTAGTCCTGTACTGGTTAACATAAAAGCTTTTCTCTCCAGACACACACAGCCATCTCATGCCCTCTATCATCTCACCTACTAACACTTTTTCAGGGTCGGGATGACGGGTAGGCACCCACCTAGGGCGCCGTTTCCTACCTGTAAGGGTTGGGGGCAATCAGGGCAAGTTCTTCGGCCGTTCACTCTTATAGCCCTCAGGCCGCTAGCCTATGAAGCAGTAGGATGCCGCAAGAGGTTACAATTTGCCTGTATGGCCTAGGACACCGAGATGCCTTGTCCTAGTCGTGTTGCTGGCAATATCTCTCCAAATCCTCGCCCTCCTCAACAGATCCCCATAATTATGTCTACCTCCCACAATCGATCCCCTTGTACAAATTTCTGCAACCTTTTAAATCTTAAAAACATTTCCCTGGCCCCTGCTCTACCTCTCCCTCTTGCAGGAGCAGATATAGCCTCCTTACTATCCAAAATCCTGCAATGCCTATCTGCCTTAACATGGACAAAACAGAATTTATCATCTTTTCCCCATCTCACTCAACACTCCCCCTCCCCACCTATCCATCATAGTTAATGGCTGCACATTCTCCCGGGTCAACTAAGTTTGCTGCCTTGGGGTGACCTTTGATTCTGCTCTGCCATTCAAACCATACATGCAAACTCTTTCCACCTCCTGCTGCCTCCAATTCAAAAATATCTATTGGATCCACACATTCATGCTTGTACATGCCCTCATCATCTCCCATCTAGACTACTGTAGTATCCTCCTCTGTGGCCTCCCATCTAGCGCCCTCGCTACGCACCAATCTATAGTCAACTCTGCTACCCGACTAATCTACCTTTCCCCATGTTACTATTTTGTCTCTTCTCTCTGCCAATCCCTTCACTGGCTCCCCAATGCCCAGAAAATCCAGTACAAAACACTAACTATGACAACTTGTTCTGTGCATATACCTGTGACCTGATCTCCCTGTACCTTCCCAAACGTAATCTCTGATCCTCCTTCTCTACTCTCCTCTTATCACCTTTTCCCACAATTGCCTCCAAGATTTCTCCTGTGCATCCCCCATACTCTAGAACTCTCTACTCCAACATAAGAGACTCTCACCTGCCATGGAACCCTTCAAAAGAAACCTGAAAACCCACCTCTTCAGACAAGCTAATGTTGATGCTAATGTCTGTAAAGCGCTGTGGAATATGTCAGTGCTATATACCGTATTTTTCACCCCATAAAAGATATTTTCCCCCCCAAAAGTAGGGTATAAATATCCCTGCGTCTTATGGGGTGAATACTAATGAGCGCTTCCATTATGAAAGCGCTCATTAGTACTGGAGGACCAGGAAGTGGCTCTGTACTCACCGCTTCCTGGTCCTCTGCAGTCAGCTGTGCAGTGGCTGCGCACAGTGTCAGGGCGCTGTGTGACCTTACACTGTGTGCGCCAGTTTACAGCACAGCCGGAGGAAGGACGATGACAGAACGCGAGCGGTGAGGAGCGGCGACGTCCACGAACAGGAAAGGTAAGTGGCTTATTAATTTTATCTGGCATGAGGCTGGGGGCTGATGAGAGACATAAGGGCTAATTATGGGGGCTGATGAGAGGCATAAGGGCTGATTATAGAAACATAGAAACATAGAAACATAGAATGTGTCGGCAGATAAGAACCATTTGGCCCATCTAGTCTGCCCAATATACTGAATACTATGGATAGCCCCAGGCCCTATCTTATATGAAGGATGGCCTTATGCCTATCCCATGCATGCTTAACTTTATAGGACCCATGACGTATGGGTACGCCATGGGTCCGATCCCTAAGCATGGCGCCCGCTCCTGCCCTCTGTGGGCGCGATCGCTGCGGGGTCCGGCTGTTTCCTGTAGCTGACCTCGCGGCTAATGATCGCGGCCGGCAGCGATGCCGATCGCAATCATGTAACCTCGCAGATGCCGTGGTCAATCCTGACCACGGCATCTGCGCTGCGCTAAAACCGAAAGTAAATCTCGGCAGCTCTCCGGCTCCCTAGTGGTGATCGGGAGAATCGGAGCGCTGTAAGGGATAGCCTCAAGCCTTTCATTCAGCATGAGGCTATCACTTACTATTTCCTATGGAGCCCTTGTTAGCAATAGGGCTTCATAGGAAAGTAGTAAAGTCTCATAAACTCCAATACAAGTGTATTGGAGTTTATGTTAGAAGCAATCAGATGACTGATTTATATAGGTCCCTATGGGACCTATATAACAGTGTAAAAGAAAAATAAAAGAAATAAAAAATAAAAAATAAATAAAAACCTAAAAATTCAAATCACCCCCTTTCCCCAAAATTAAAATAAAATAATAATTTTTTTAAAAATACACATCATGGGTGTCATAATGTGCGAAAACGCCCGTGGTATAAAAATATAAAAATATATTCCCCATACGGTAAACAGAAAACGGAAAAGCGCCCAAATGGCGGATTCGCCATTTTTGAACGCTTCATTTCCTCAAAAAATTAAATAAAAAGTGATCAAAAAGTCCTACACACCCCATAATGGTATCAACTAAAAGTTCAGATCGCCCCGCAAAAATAAGCCCCCATACAATGCCATACACTTAATTACAAAAAGTTATAGGGGTCAAAATATGGCGACAAAAATAAAAAATAAAAATTTCCCACTTTTGAATTTTTTTCACTATCAAAACGCAAGAAAATCTATACATATTGGGTATCGCTGATTCGTACTGACCTGTAGAATAAAACTAAATGGTCAGTTTTATCACACATCAAACGTCGTAATTTAAAAACCCGTAAAATTGTGGTAGAATTGTTTTTTTTTTGCAATTTCACCCCATTTGGAATTTTTTTCCCGCTTCCCACTACATCGTATGCAATATTAAATGGTGGCGTTGGAAAGTACAACTTGTCCCGCAAAAATAAAGCCCTCATATGGCCATGTGAACGTAAAAATAAAAAAGTTATGGCTCTCGGAAGGCATGGAGCGCAAAACGAAAATGCAAAAATGAAAAAACCCCGAGTCCTTAAAGGGTTAAACTCCTTCACTGTATTTGCAGCTACCACTTCTGCAGGAAGGCTATTCCATGCATCCACTACTCTCTCAGTAAAGTAATTCTTCCTGATGTTACTTTTAAACCTTTGCCCCTCTAATTTAAAACTATGTCCTGTTGTAGCAGTTTTTCTTCTTTTAAATATTTTCTCCTCTTTTACCGTGATGCTTCCCTTTATGTATTTAAAAGTTTCTATCATATCCCCTCTGTCTCTTCTTACTTCCAAGCTATACATGTTAAGGTCCTTTAACCTTTCCTGGTAAGTTTTGTCCTGCAATCCATGTACTAGTTTAGTAGCTCTTCTCTGAACTCTCTCCAAAGTTTCAATATCCTTCTGCAGATATGGTCTCCAGTACTGCACACAATACTCCAAATGAGGTCTCACTAGTGCTCTGTAGAGCGGCACGAGCACCTCCCTCTTTCTACTGTTAATGCCTCTCCCTATACACCCAAGCATTCTGCTGGCATTACCTGCTGCTCTATGACATTGTCTGCCCACCTTTAGGTCGTCTGATATAATGACCCCTAAATCCCTTTCCTCAGATACTGAGGTTAGTACTGTATCACTGATTTTATATTCTGC
Organism: Bufotes viridis; assembly: GCA_033119425.1. Lineage (NCBI taxonomy): Eukaryota > Metazoa > Chordata > Amphibia > Anura > Bufonidae > Bufotes > Bufotes viridis. Next base: position 423,421,826 of record CM065589.1, read on the forward strand.
TCTTGGGTTTTACGCCCCAGGTGCATTATCTTGCACTTATCAACATTAAATTTTAGTTGCCAGATTTTTGACCATTCCTCTAGTTTTCCTAAATCCTTTTCCATTTGGTGTATCCTCCAGGAACATCAACCCTGTTACAAATCTTTGTGTCATCAGCAAAAGACACACCTTACCATTGAGGCCTTCTGCAATTTCGCTGATAAAGATATTAAACAATATGGGTCCCAGAACAGATCCCTGAGGTACCCCACTGGTAACAATACCATGGTCTGAATATACTCCATTGACTACAACCCTCTGTTTTCTGTCCTTCAGCCACTGCCTAATCCATTCAACAATATGTGAGCCCAAGCTCAAAGACTGCAGTTTATTGATAAGCCTTCTATGTGGGACAGTATCAAAAGCCTTACTAAAGTCCAGATAAGCGATGTCTACTGCACCTCCGCCATCTATTATTTTAGTCACCCAATCAAAAAAGTCAATAAGATTAGTTTGACATGATCTCCTGAAGTAAACCCATGCTGTTTTTTATCAATCAACCCATGGGTTTTTAGATGTTCCACAATCCTCTCCTTGAGTATGGTTTCCATTAATTTCCCCACTATTGATGTCAGGCTTACTGGCCTATAGTTGCCCGATTCCTCTCTACTACCTTTCTTGTGAATTGGCACAACGTTTGCTAATTTCCAATCTTCTGGGATGACACCTGTTACCAGTGATTGGTTAAATAAATCTGTTAATGGTTCTGCTAGTACACCTCTAAGCTCTTTTAATAGCTTTGGGTGTATCCCATCAGGCCCCTGTGATTTATTTGTATTAATTTTAGACAGCTGACTTAGAACCTCTTCCTCTGTAAAGACACATGCATCAAAGGATTCATTAGTCTTCCTCCCTAACTGAGGTCCTTCTCCTTCATTTTCCTTTGTAAAACTGAACAGAAGTATTCATTGAGGCAGTCAGCTAGTTCTTTATCCTCTTCCATATACCTTCCTTCTTTGTTTTTAATTTGGTAATTCCTTTTTTAATTTCCTTTTTCATTTATGTATCTGAAGAATGTCTTATCACCTTTTTTCACTGACTGAGCTAATTTCTCTTCTGCCTGAGCTTTAGAAGCTCTTATAACTTGCTTGGCCTCTCTGCCTCATCTTATAGATTTCCGGTCATCCTCGTTTTGGGTGTTTTTATACTTACTAAATGCCATCTTTTTGTTTTTAATGATTTTGGCCACTTCTGCTGAGTACCACAGTGGTCTCTTCCTTTTTTGCCTTTACTGACAAGCCTAATGCACTTTTCTGTTGCCTTCAGTAGTGCCAATTTTAAGTAGTCCCATTTCTCTTGGACTCCATTGAAATTGTTCCAGTCTGATAGGGACTCGTATACCACTGATCTCATTTTAGAAAAGTCTGTTTTCCGAAAATCTAAAACTTTTGTTTTTGTGTGGAGTGACTCAGTCACTGTACTTATAGTAAACCTCACTGACTGGTGATCACTGGATCCTAAGCTTTCCCTACAGTGATATCAGATACCAAATTGCCATTTGTGAATACCAAATCTAAAATGGCCTCCTTCCGGGTTGGCTCCTCAACTACTTGCTGTAGAGATAATCCCAGTAGGGAATTTAGAATGTCTGTACTCCTGGCAGAACTAGCTATTTTGGTTTTCCAGTTTATATCAGGAAGATTAAAGTCTCCCATTATGACAACTTCCCTTTCAATGTCATTTTAGCCATTTCCTCAACTAGTAGATCATCCAATTCTTTGACTTGGCTTGGTGGTCTGTATATGACACCTACACGAGTTACCTTATGATTACCAAGCTGCAACGTAACCCAAACTGACTCTAAATTGGTTTCGCTGACTTGTATTAGATTAGATTTTATGCTATCTTTCACATATAGGGCCACTCCACCCCTTTCTTGCCTTCTCTGTCTTTCCTATATAGAGAGAACCCAGGTATCGTTATGTCCCAGTCATTACTCTCATTGAACCATGTCTCAGTAACAGCCACTAAATCTATATTCTCAGATGCCATTACAGACTCAAGTTCGTTGATCTTATTCCCTAAACTGCGAGCATTTGTAGACAAGACTCTCAGCTTGTCATTTCTTATCCTATCAGCTCCTGGCATCTTCTGGCATTGTTTTTCTGGGGCAGCCGAACTGATGGATTGTCTCTTTTGTGCCCCCTTTCCTAGTTTAAATGTTCCTTTGCAAAAACTTTGAACTGTTCACTGAGGACATTCGTTCCCTTGGGAGAAAGATGCAAACCATCTTTCTTGTACAGTTCTTTTCCATTCCAGGTAGAGCCAACATGAGCCACAAAGCCAAATCCCTGGTTCAAACACCATTCACCAAGCCATGCATTGAATTCCTTAATACGCAACTGCTTGTCATGCTGACGGTTATGCACAGGCAGAACTGCAGAGAATGAGACAGTCGATGCAATCTCCCGTATATCATTACCAAGTGTGTGAAAAGCTTCCTTCACCTTTGAAACTTCATTGCAAGCCAGATCATTTGTCCCAAGATGGATAATAACATCCAGCTTCTTTTCCATTTTTGCTTGCTTAATAATGTTAAGGATATGTCGTCTGTCCCTGCTAGCAGTAGCACCAGGGAGACATCTCACAGAACCCTCTTCTTCAAACTTCACACCTCTTATGATAGAATCGCCCACCAATAGCTGCTTACTATTAGTACTCACTATATCCTTTTTGTCTTTGTCAGTAGTCTTGCATACCTTAAGCATAGGAGATGATTGTTCCTCACCCACTGTGCCTGGGCCATCCTCCATGTTGCTCTTGCATTCTGAAAATGCTGCAAATGAATTACAGAGAGCCACAGACTGTGGGACATGTCTTCTATCAACAGCTCTAAGTCTACCAGAACCTACAGTAACCCATCTTCCATTTCTGGGGGGCCTTTGGGGCAGTGGCATTGCAACATGCCAATCCTGAGTTTGTCTAACAGTTACTTTACATATCTCAGATTTCAAAAATGCAATTTCCTGCTGCATTATGTAGAACTGTCTGCAGATCAGACAGCATCCAAACCTGCGAAGAGTGAAACATGAAATGAAAGCACAACAATTCCTGCACTGAATCAGGTCTGCCATTTTAATGCAAGAAAATATGTTAAACAAAACTTATTAGATTGTACTCACCTCCAGATTACCTCCTGAGTATCTCCTGTATATCTCTAGTGCACTTAGAAATGCTGCACTTTGAGAATGATGCAAGCTAGAATTAGGCAAGCTAATATTATGTGGCTATATATAAACACACTCCTACAAAAGCCCCTCCTACAACAACACAATTAACACCTTAATGGCCCTATGCTCATTAGCAATCAGACAATAGCAACACCAGTCTAACAAATTCCTTACCTGTTCTGAGCACACCAAAACACAGCTGAAGTTCTACTACAGTGGAAAGTTCAGCTGAAGTTCTGCTGTTCTGAATACACCAAAACACAGCTGAAGTTCTGCTACAGTGGAAAGTTCAGCTGAAGTTCTGCTACAGTGGGGGCTGATGGGGGCTGATGAGAGGCGTAAGGGCTAATTATGGGGGCTGGTGAGAGGCTTAAGGGCTGATTATGGGGGCTGATGAGAGGCATAAGGGCTGATTATGGGGGCTGAAGAGAGGCATAAGGGCTAATTATGGGGGCTGATAAGAGGCATAAGAGCTGATTATGGGGGCTAATAGGAGGCATAAGGGCTGATTATGGGGGCTAATAAGAGGCATAAGAGCTGATTATGGGGGCTAATAGGAGGCATAAGGGCTGATTATGGGGGCTAATAAGAGGCATAAGGGCTGATTATGGGGGCTAATAAAAGGCATAAGGGATGATTATGGGGGCTGATGAGAGGCATAAGGGATGATTATGGGGGCTGATGAGAGGCATAAGGGATGATAATGGGGGCTGGTGAGAGGTATAAGGGCTGATAATGGGGGCTGATAAGAGGCATAAGGGCTGATAATGGGGGCTGGTGAGAGGCATAAGGGCTGATATGGGGGCTGATGAGAGGCATACGGGCTGATTATGGGGGCTGTGAGAGGCATAAGGGCTGATATGGGGGCTGATGAGAGGCATAAGGGCTGATATGGGGCTCTTATCTGAGGTCTGATTGGGGGTCTGATCTGATGTCTTATTGGGGTCTTATTAACATTGGGGGTCTGATTGGGGCTGTCAGCTGAGGTCTGATTAACATTGGGGGTCAGATTGGTGGCCTGACCTGAGGTGTAATGAAAAATATTTGTTTCTTATTGTCCTCCTCTAAAACCTAGGTGCGTCTTATAGGGCGAAGTAAGTGTGTAAAATAATATAATAATAACCTACATTAACCCTGCTGCCAGTATACTGCCATATGTCCAGCTTTACCCTTATCTGCTGTATCCTTCTCCCATGCAGCATCCATCCTTCTCCCATCCCTTGTAGATTATAAGCCCCCGCAGGCAGGGTTCTCTCTCCTTCTGTACCAGTTTGTAACTCGTCTTGTTCATGCTTATTGCGGTTGTTTTGTATTATGTATGTAAACCTCTTTTCATATGTACAGCGCCATGGAATGAATGGCGCTTTAATAATAAATAATAATAATAGTGTCCTCCCTCATATTTATGCCCCTTTAGACAGAACCCCACCCAATAATACCCTCATCATAGCCTCCAGTGTAAATTTTCACCTACCCCACATTCCCCGACGCTCTTCTCCGCTCTGTGCTCTGCTGTATGATGCTTAGTGTAGCAGGCATGATGATGTCACTACATTGCATTTGCTTGTGCTGAACTACGGACAGCAGGGAAACTGTGAAGCAGGGAGCTGACAGCTCCCTGCTTCACCACTGTAGTCAACTGTATCTGCATCCTCAGGACACAGATACAGTTGAATATGGGACATGCAGGATTCCGGACAGCAGGCAACTGGACAGCTGGCCAGTTCGTGTTCCCAGAGCCTATTCAGAACCGGCTGAACTCAACTGAATATGATGCGGGGTAGCACCCTCTGTATGTTGGCAGTGTGAGATCAGTGGCTGTATTCGTTTAACCCTTTAAAACACCAGTTTCTTATTCAGTGAAAAATGTTTGTGTGCCTATTTCTTGTGCCAAGAACCTTTTTGGGCCAGGCTAACCTCAACAGAATATGATGCAGGGAATCACCCTCTGTATATTGGTAGTGTGAGATCAGTGGGCTGAATTCATTTAACTCTTTAAATCACACTCCTGTGCTCACTTTGATGCCCATTTGTATGCCAGTCATTTCTGTGTTCATGCTGCTTTCAACTGATTTTACCTTAGGACCACTCAATGCAACATATTTTATTACTGGTGAAAAGTTCTCCTCATATGAAAAATACAAGTTATGTGAATAAGAAACTGATAATAAACCACTTCCAGCTTCGTTCCGTTCATTGCAGTGTGATTCAGGAATATTTATGTGAAATTCGTCTGTCGTCACTCTCTGTTTTTACCAGCAGGGGACGCTGCAGCATAACTTTTTTTTTTATATAAAAGGAAATGTGCAGTTATAGACTTTGTATATAATTGGGGGCCCAGGCCAGCTCTGTTGGTTACAATGAGGGATATAAAAAAAAAATCGATATGCCACCAGAGCAGTGTATTGTGCACAGTTTCATCCGGCTTCAGGCTATTAACCCATACTTGACAACTTTTAAAAGTTAGCCTCAGGGAAATGAGTGAGTGCGCGGAGCTGAAATTTTTCATGGCATGGACATGCCTCTTTTGACACATCACATTCCTTTGGGTCAAGTATGGTTGCAGCATCCTAGCGCCACGGAAGGCTGCACTATGTAAAGTGCTGCAGAATACAGTTGTGTTCAAAATTATTCAACCCCCACTGAAATTGAGTGTTTTGGCCAGTTTGACATTGATTTTGATCATTTCAGTCATCTTGTTTACAATTAAATCAAAGAGGCACTTGTAAGTCAGACAAATATAACATAACATTTATAATGAAATAACCACAAATGTCTTTTCTGTGCTCACATCATTATCAGTTTTATTCAACCCCCAAGTGACATTCAATCTTAGTACTTAGTACAACATCCTTTTCCAGTTATAAACGCTTTAAAACGTGAAGCATAGCTTGACACAAGTGTCTTGCAGTGATCTACAGGTATCTTCGCCCATTCTTCATGGGCAAAAGCCTCCAGTTCAGTCACATTCTTAGGCTTGCGCGCTGCAACTTCTTTCTTTAAGTCCCACCAGAGGTTCTCAATCGGATTTAAGTCTGGTGACTGCGATGGCCACTTCAAAATGTTCCAGCCTTTAATCTGCAACCATGCTGTAGTGGACTTGGAGGTATGCTTGGGATCATTGTCCTGTTGAAAGGTCCAACGTCTCCCAAGCCTCAGGTTTGTGACGGTCTGTGTCACATTTTCATCCAATATCTCCTGGTACTGAAGAGAATTCATGGTACCTTGCACACACTGAGCTTCCCTGTACCTGTAGAAGCAAAACAGCCCCAAAGCATGATTGACCCCCCGCCATGCTTCACAGTAGGCAAGGTGTTCTTTTCTTCATAGGCCTTGTTCTTCCTCCTCCAAACATAGTGTTGATCCATGGGCCCAAACAGTTCTGATTTTGTTTCATCAGTCCACAGGACACTATCCCAAAACTTTTGTCCACATGACTTTTGGCATACTGCAGTCAACTCTTCTTATTCTTTGGAGACAGCAAGGGGGTGCGCCTAGGAGTTCTGGCATGGAGGCCTTCATTACGCAGTGTGCGCCTTATTGTCTGAGCTGAAACTTCAGTACCCGCATCTGACAAATCTTTTTTCAGTTCCTCAGCAGTCACACGGGGACTTTTCTCCACTTTGCGCTTCAGGTAGCGCTCAGCAGTCAAAGTCAGCAGCTTCTTTCTGCCACGACCAGGTAGCGTTTCAACAGTGCCCTTTGCCTTGAATTTGCGAATGATGCTTCCTATGGTGTCTCTTGGTATGTTTACATCTTTGCAATCTTCTTATAGCCATTGCCCTTCCTGTGAAGAGAAATCACCTCTTCTGTTGTCTTCCTGGACCATTCTCTTGACTTCACCATGTTTGTAAACACACCAGTAAATGTCTAGAAGGAGCTAAGTATCACAGTCATTTTACATCTGCCTAATTGGTGCTTATTATGATTGATTGCTGCTCCTTGACATCCACAGGTGTTTTCAATACCTGATCGAAAACACTTGAATGAACCTCTGTTCTTAAGAGTGGTGGTCTTTAAGGGGTTGAATAATTGTGTCAATGAAGAAATCACAAAAAAACCATTTAATACTGTATTACAAAAACAATTGATGTAATTTTAGTTGCATTTGGTTCTTTAAAAAGTCCTTGTAAGATTTCATTCTGAACACAATTACAAATGTACACTAAATTCCCTAAAACCCTTTACAGCATTGGGGGTTGAATAATTTTGAACACAACTGTATGTTGGCGCTATGTAAGTAAAATAAAGTGTACAACACCCAGTGGAACTCTCCCTCTAGATATTGCCTTAAGGTGACATGTATTCATATGTACACAGAAGTACATCTTACTGGCAGGATATTATAGTTTATCTACTGTACACTTTGTATACATACTGAGGTTATTACACCTACATAGAAAAAGCTGAGTCTGAACAGGCTTCAAGTAATCAGTAATCTTTATTGAATCTACATATAAAAACATAATTAAAATAGAGACCAAATACAAAAAGCGCAGCATACACCCGGGAAATTTTTACATAGTACTCATATGGGGGGAGGAGGAGAGATGGTAACAGAACATCACTCAACTGTAGATAGGAAGCAGAGTCAAACATATACTGTATAGTAAGTACTAGTGCACTGTGATACATATAGTCTGCATTCAAATAAGCCCCACATAAGTGGTAACAACAGTCTTTCACATACCCAAAAAGAGGGAGAATCACCTCAGGAGAACCGCACACCCTGACGCGTGTTTCGGCAACACCTTTATACTGAGCTTATTCGTCAACAAGGCTGTACCTCTGTGGAGAGCTGTAGATGGCAATCCTACTGTTGCTAGTCAAAGATACCTCTGACTCAGTATTTTAAGTACACCTTTTTTACGGTATATACCTTACTCAGTGGCGGTTTTGACCACTATGCAAATCACGCAATTGTTTGGGGCGCAAGGGATCAGTGGGCCCCTGCTGCTGCTATCAAATGGGGGTCCCTGGCAGTGGTTCCTGTTTCAACTGCATCCATATGCATGGGACTAGGATACAGTTGAATACAATGGTGAAGCAGAGAGCCGTCAACTCCTTGCCCCACCCTTCACTAAGACTAGTGGTTTGAAGGCAGGTGCGATGAAGTGACAACATTGTGCCTACTACATCTAGCTTGTGCCATTTACATCTTCTTGATCTCAGGCCCGAGCTCCTCTGGACCTCACTCGCTTATAGGATGCAGGGAAGGGAAGATATGGAGACCTGACAGTAGGTGAGCCAAGTAGCAACGCCATATTTGGTCTCCAATTGTATCAGGGACCTGGGCGGATCCATTGGCACCAGAGCCATCTCCCTATGATCTTCCAATGAGGACTTATAATCCATATTGGGTTTTTGGATTTTTAGCTACTATAACCAAAGGGAGGGAGAGTGGGATCCTCCCAGAGGGTGGGAGAGGTGTGACCGACCAAGGGTAAATTGCCCATGCGAGGTAGTGGGCATTGTCTTTCTCTGAAGGGAGATCACGCTGTGTATCGTGTTTAGAGAGACCTGGAAACCCCGCTGACCTCACTGCCTCTCATGTGACTGCAGCATCAAGGAATATACATATATCCGGTACCTGACTTTCATATTATCTGTTAACTCTGACTGCTATCACCTGTACCTCTGACCATTTTATATATATCCTTTGTGTAACATAGTAACATAGTATATAAGGCCGAAAAAAGACATCTGTCCATCCAGTTCGGCCTGTCATCCTGCTAGTTGATCCAGAGGAAGGCAAAAAACCCTTTGTGTTGATGTCTAGTGTGCCCTTAAGGAGATTAAATATATAATTTATTCTTGTGCTGTTCTTCTATCTCGATCCACGAGTACCCACGGTATAACGTTACATGTTACCTGGGCTGGTTTCTGGCCTGATATAATCCCATTAACAGACCGGTCTTATATCGTACGAGGAACTGGTGGCAGTCTACCGGGTTGGCCGGGCTCGGTTTCACTGGGGCAGTGAAAGGGCTCTCTCAGCCTGTCAAGGTTGTGAGCGAGTGTTGTGCCGGGCCGGAGGTCGCGTGGGCCACCCTCTCTCACTCCCTGTGCCTTCCTGTGCCCGTGTCGACAGGGTGTGTAAAACTATGGCATTCTGACATTGTGTACTACCAGGGAGTGCTGAATGTCACATCTTGGTCAAGTAGCGAGACTGTACTGCGTGATCCCGGCGTGGTAGTGATGTCAGGCGAGGCTCTGAGGTGTGGTTTGTCATATAGGGGACAATATAATAATATAGGGACACATGTATGGGGCAATATACAGTACAAAGGGCCTATCATGGGGCAATATACTGCACATCAGGCAGAATCATACTGGAAGGGGACACTTCAAGGAGCATCAAATTGTATTTGGGTCACATCAGGTGGTCACCATATTAACGTTGTGATGGGGCGTTTAGCAGTGATATGGGGTGGGCTTACAGGTGCGACAGAGGCCCCTAGTATTAACTTTGCTTGGAGCATCAGAAATACCAAATCTGCCCCTGATCTTACTCAATCCTAATAACGCCATTAGGGTCCATTCACACGTCCGTTGTTTTTCTATAATGCGAAAATAGGACCGTTTTTTGCGGATCCTATTTTCCAAGAATTCTTTCCATTTGTCATCCGTTTTTTGCGGATCCGCAAAAAACGGATAGAAGAATAAAATTGCATTGCACAATGTCCCGCAATTTTCAGATTAGAATAGGACATGTTTTATTCTTTTTACGGACACTATGTACTGAGAAAATGAATCAGACAGCACTCTTTGTGCTGTCCGCATATTTTATAGATCCATTGAAAATCAATGGGTCCGAATTCTGTCCGCAACTATTCTGTGACTAGTCCGAAAAATAGGGATCAGATGCAGAACTAAACAACGGACGTGTGAATGGACCCTTAAGGTTGTCTATCAGTTCCTTATATCTTAGGGAATTACATTCCAGCCTCTTAGACACTATACAACTTTACTGATTTAATAAAGAATTTGTTGAACAGCTAATCTTTTGTCCTCAAATAAAGGAAGATCAGCCACTGTGAGGGATCTTAGTGGGTTAAAATGGAAAAGCATAGTGATAAGATGAAAGACCATATCCCAAAACCTCTGAAGGGTAATGCAGTGCCACATCACATGTAGCAAGTCTGCATGCACCTCTGCACATCAGTGACACTGTGCACAGGGGTGCACCTAGCCTTTCTGCTGTCTGAGGTGAAAATTGAAACAGCGCCACCCCCCCTACCCCAGTACCAAATTCTCAACCTAACGGTACGTTCACACTTGCGTTAAACTTTTCCGGTATTGAGTTCCTTCCTAGGGGCTCAATACTGGAAAAAAACTGATCAGTTATATCCTAATGCATTCTAAATGGAGAGAAATCCGTTCAGTATGCCTCAGGATGTCTTCAGTTCAGTCACTGTACGGTTTTTGGACGGAGAAAATACCGCAGCATGCTGCAGTTTTGTCTCCTACAAAATTCTGGAACACTTACTGTAATGCCGGCATTAAAATTACCGTATTGACAGATCCGGTCTTCCGGTCTGCGCATGCGCAGACCTTTAAAAATGTCAAAAAAATGAATACCGGATCTGTTCTCCGGATGACAACCAGAGAGATGGATCCGGTATTGCAATGCATTTGTGAGACGGATCCGCATCCGGATCCGTCTACAAAAGCTGTCCGTTTGCATACAGATTGTCGGACCCAGCAGGCAGTTCCGGCGACTGAATTGCCTGCCGGATCCTCACAACGCAAGTGTGAAAGTACCCTAAACCCTTCCCTCCTAACATTACATATGTGTGGAGGTGGCCACACCTTAAATTATGGCCATATACATCTGCGTATATATTTATCATATTGTGCAGGATATGTTTATAATTTGTGTGTCTTTTTCGTTTTTGGACTCATGAACAATAGCATTAGCTATGTGAAAACTGGTTCCTTAGTTGCTTAGAGGTTACCATGGGTTCCTTTCTGACCATGCAGACTATTACATGCCTTACTTTTGGCCTGATCTTTGTTAGTCAACCACTCTTGTGGAAAAGTAATAATGATTTTGTACACAACATCACTGTTAATTGGTTGAGTAGAAGCTCTTTAGAGATTTTTTTTAACCTTTTACAGTCTGATGAGCATGGACAACTCTTGTTCTGAAGTCCTCAGAAATCTCCTTTGTTTATGCCATGATACACTTCCACTAATGTGTTGGGAAGTTCAAACTTTAATGAATCCCTGTTCTTTAAATAAAACAGGTCACCTACTCACATCTTATTGTTATCCCATTGATTGGAAACATCAAATTATCTGCTAATCCTAAATATTTCTCCTTAAGGAGAAATTACCTAATTTAGGAAGCAATCTAGGGATCTAGAACAGTGGTTTCAAAGACGAGGTTATCCGAAACAGGTCCTTCACAGCTCTTACCGATTTGCGCTCCAACAAAATCATGCTGATCTATTAACTCCAAAGATACACAATAAACATGAATGGAGGATTAACATGAGGGTGATTGGCAGATACAATAATTTGTCACGGGAGATCAGGAGATTTTCTCTAAATATTGGAGGATACTTTTATGTGATAAAGAGGATGACAACCCTGTGGCTGGACACGTGAAAGAGGCGCATAATAGGAACTGGGGGTTATTTATAGGCTATGTACACCACAACTTTTTTGCTTTATTATTGCATTGTACTTGTTTTGGGCTAAAAATAATTTCTTTATAAAAAATATGGTGTCTTTTTTTTTTCTATACAGAGCTGACATGATCTAGTAGCACCCTTTGGATTTTCTGTCTTTTCCGTCAGACCAGGAGTAGATGGACTCCTTATCTCTGCTCTCTGACATTATAGACACTAATTATAGCTCAGCTCTTATCTTACTCATAAGAATGTGGCTTAAATAAGTGTTTATGACCTCTTAGTAGTTTAGAGATAAATGAAATTAGATGACTGGCACAAAGTGAAAGTACCATTTATACAGTTAGAATAACAGTTAACCCTTTGTGACAGAATGCCTCAATATTTTTAATAAAGGCCAAAGAAAAGATGATTTTTAGTCAAAAGTGACATGCAATCATAAAAAAATTGCCTTTTTCAATTAAGTTCCGCAGGATTGGGCTGTATAATTCTACAAATAGAGGCCAAGTGATAGATTCCGCCAGACCTAAAAACCTAAATAAAAAACCTAAATTATCACCAGCCTTAAAACTTTGATTAGATGTTAATAATTGTGTTAATACTATCCCTAATAAACAACTAAGGTTTGTAGTGTGGGCAGTATACAGTCAGGAACACCAGATGGAGGTAGGAGTGGGTTAATTAGCGGGGTGTACCCACAACGTGCACCATGGGTAAGGAGTGTGAGGAGCCTATGCAGTGGGCAGGTCCTGCACCAGGGGTCTCTTCTAAGATGTCATGTGCGTTTTTCTTGTGACACCAGTTGCATTTCAGCAACGAGGGACTAAGTCCCCCTATTTAGAAGGTGATGGTGGCACCCAGGTGTAGGAATGCCAGAGTGGTATGAGGGTGGCCTATAATGTCCCTCTAGGTGCGGCTGTGCATGTGTCACGGTGCTCCTACCTGGATATCCTGGAACTCCAAGCGTAGTCGTCCGCAGCAGTGCAAATAGGGTGAACAGTTGAGGGATTGGTAGAATGAATTGAGTCCAGACTTGGGTTGAAGTTGAAACAGCTTTACTTGAATAAACTTGCATCAGGGAACAATCTTTCAACTTTATCTTGGTTACCAGCAGGTTTTGGCATACATTTCTGGCAGGCAAATACGTTCAGCACTGCTACATCTGTACTCGTTCAGCTCTGCTATGCTGACTGGACCAAATAGGAACTTTTCCTCTTCTGCTGTAACTTAGCTTTCTGTAGTCTGACTCCGTCTTTATCTGAATCTGTATCTTTAGCTTTTATCTTTCTCCTTGTCTTTATCCAGGGAACCTTTCTTCCTGGCTTTGAAACGCTTTCATCTTTTTATTTGGCCTAGCAGAGCAGACAGTGCTCTGCTGGCTGACACACAGCCTTCCACTTGCAGAAGATAAACTAGACTGACTCTAACTAACTAAAACCTTCCTCTCTAAAGAGGGCTAGAATGGATAGAAGTCTCCACTCTAGGAAAACTAGCACTGCCATGACCTCCGCCATCTGCTGGTGAACCAGGCACATTACACTTAAAGAGTTGCAAAATCATAAATGCAGATACACATTGTGCAGGACCTAGGAATAAATACACATGATGATTCAGGATGCACCGTTAAAGATAGTGATGGGGTGAAAACAGTGGTAATGCCCCTCAGCAGGAAGTTACACTTAGGGTCCATTCACACGTCCGTGGTGTGTTTCGGATCCACAAATTGCGGATCCGCAACTCACCCGGCCGGCACCCCCCATAGAACTGCCTATTCTTGTCATGTTCTATTCTTTGCGGAGCCGCGGACCGGAAGTTCAGGGGCGAAGACTGGAAGTTCGGGGCCGCGCTCCAAAAATACAGAAGCGGAGAGCACACAGTGTGCTCTCCGCATCACATCCGACCCCATAGAGAACGAATGGGTCCGTACCCGTTCCGCAGAATAGCAGAACAGTTGCACACAATAGGTGACTCTCCTAAATAGTGGGCAGAGCTATTATAATGTGTAATCTTAACACATGCAAATTAGTCAAGCTTAGCCAGACTCTGATGAGGTGCCCAAATTTGTGCACCTGATAATGGATATTTATCCTCAGTGGACACATATCCACAGCATGACCGCTATTCAATATATTTTTGAGCCCACTGAAAAAGTTTGGTGCGGTCCCAGCAGAAATGTGTTTGGGCAATACATGAGATAAGAATAGGTCCATCTATAACTGAGTGGGGTCTTCCTTGGCAGAGCTGGTGCTCTGCCTAGGGAAAGCGTAGGCGCCCTTAATCAATGTTGTTATCCCTACTTAAAAAAAGGAACTTTCCAAGCACCTATCTTGCTTACATTGCTTCCAGGCTACTGATGATTAGTGTTGAGCGCGAATATTCGAATAGCGAATTTTTATCGCGAATATGGGCACTTCGCTAATTCGCGAATATTTCAAATATGGCACTATAAATTCGCTATTTCGAATATTCGTTTTTTTTTTTTTAGTTATATTTTTTTCTTTCCCATTTCCCAAAAGTAGTTCTTACCTGTCCTGAGGATTCCTGGCTTCCTGGCTGCTCCAGTCAGTGCCCGTTGCCGCTTCTGCCGACCTCCGTGCTCATTGAGCGTCCCCATCACCATGGGAATGTCTCCATATACTAAAATGTACTGTCGGATTTGAGAATTACGTTGAAATCGCAATGCGATTAATTCAAGTTATATTTGTGGTGTGAACCTGGGAGCCTGAAGGAATGAAACATCAGAAATACATGATCATACTGAATATAAGACCTTATTATTGTAGCATACAACCAACAGCCTGACATAAGCTTACAGAAAGGCCAGAGAACAGGTGAGCCCAGTGCGACCCTGTACACCACAATATTCAAGCCTGGGTATGAAAATCCGAGGAGCCCCTGTGAAGCTAATAAAATAACCATTAGGATACACCGCAAACCAACTAGACATATATCCCAGAGTAACCCCTGGCAATGAGAACAGTATCTAGCTGTGCCTGTTAATATCACAGTGTCCAACAACCTCAGCTTATACTTGACCCTCATATAGCAGTTGCTGGTACAATACATGATAATCTGCCCTCTGCACAAACAAGACCCCCCCCCCCCGGGTGACCGCGGCAATAAGCCAGGCTGACCGGAGGTGCCCATGAGACTGCATGTCGCGCAGTACCGATGCTGATAGCAGTATGCAGCCGTAAATGAGATGATACAGGGAGCCCAGCAATTAACATGTGCGGGAGAAACTGCCCGCGTACCGCTAAGAGCACGTGCCCGCGCAGGGCAGTATACGATACCGGTCCTGTAGACTGTACCAGTGGGGGCTACAACCGGCTCGGGAGAGCGGGAGCCGCCGCACCAATCGTCGGACTTCCGAGACGCCGAGATAAGCAGCCAGGAAGCGCGCCCTGTGACCCAACTGGAAGTCCCGCCCTCGACAGAAACAAGCAGGTGACGTGGAGAGGGGAGCGCTACCCAGCGTATTTATGCAGGCCACGAGTCTCCCCTCCCACAAACACGGCAACTGTAGTTGCCTACACTAATCGCATTGCGATTACAACTTCGCAGTGCACTGCTATCTTACATATTAGGCTAGAATTAACGAATATGGAATATAGCAGCAGTGCTAAGTAGAAATCGCAATGCGATTACTCCAAGTTACATTAATCGCATTGCGATTTCAATTAGCACTGCTATAATATATTCCATATTCGTTAACTTCGTTAATTCTAGCAAGCTGACCCATTATAAACCCAGCTCTAAGTTGAAATCGCAATGCGATTAATATAACTTGAAGTAATCGCATTGCGATTTCTACTTAGCACTGCTGCTATACTCCATATTCATTAATTCTAGCCTAATATGTAAGATAGCAGTGCTAAGTTGTAATCGCAATGCGATTAATATAACTTGAATTAATCGCATTGCGATTTCAACAGACACGGTTTACTATGGTTGCTAAAACGAAGATGGAGAATTCTTCGTTATCTTCGTTTTGAGGAATATGACGAATTCATTGGTCATATTCGCTAATTCTACCAAGCCAACCATAGTAAACCAGGTCTACTGTAAGTAGAAATCGCAATGCGATTAATTCAACTTATATTAATCGCATTGCGATTTCAACATAATTCTCAAATCCGACAGTACATTTTAGTATGGAGACGTTCTTGGCTTGGTAGAATTAGCGAATATGATGAATGTATTCCTCAAAACGAAGATAACGAAGTATTCTACATCTTCGTTTTAGCTACCTATTCTTCAACTTCGCTAATTCTAGCAATCAAATAGGAAGGTTGACTATAGAGACAGCTGTGTTTAATTCGCTATGCGATTATATAATTTTTTTTTTTTAATAAATAGAATAATTATATTAATTATCAAGTAATATAATTATTTTATAAAAAAAAGCAAAGTAATATAATCGCATAGCGAATTAAACACAGTTGTCTCTATAGTCAACCTTCCTATTTGATTGCTAAAATTAGCGAAGTTGACGAATAGGTTGCTAAAACGAAGATGGAGAATACTTCGTTATCTTCATTTTGAGGAATATGACGAATACATTCGTCATATCCGTCATCTTCGCTATAATTCTAGATATGAAACCAATAGGAAAGTATATTAATCGCGATAACTAGAATAATGTATTCCCTATCACCATCCCTACACATTAGAAGAAAAAATAAATAAATGGCAGTTACACTCTAAGTCCAGGCTTCAAAAAGAAACCACAGAAAAGAATAAGAGGTAGGGCTCAGTTTTCAGACGTTTCAGTCCTTACACCTTCATCAGTGAGTGGCAAGTAGTGAAGTAGGAACAGGGCCGGTGCAAGGATTTTTGACGCCCTAGGCAAAAGAAAAGTTTGCCGCCCCCGCATGTGACATCACAATGCCCCACCCATATGATCTGCCATATTAAAGGTGTTCTGCAGTTTATTTAAACTGATCGGCAGGGGTCTGACACCCGGGACCCCCGCCAATTAGCTGTTTGAGAAGGCAGCGGCACTTGCAGTAGCGCCTCAGCCTTCTCGCAGTGACACCACGATTAGTATCACTGGCCTGGGCGGGGCAAAGCTTCATTCAAGTGAACAGAGCTTAACCCCGCCAAGGCCAGTGATACTAGTCGTGACGTCACTGCGCCTGCGGTAAACAGCGAGAAGGCCGAGACTCTACTGCCAGCGCCGCTGCCTTCTCAAACAGCTGATCGGCGAGGATCCCGGGTGTCGGACCCCACCGATCAGTTTAAATAAACTGCAGAACCCCTTTAACTAACACCAGTTTCCCCCCATGTCATTCCCCCCTGACCCCCCCCCCATGTCATTCTCTCCCCCCCCATGTCATTCTCCCCCCCCCCATGTCATTCTCTTCCCCCTCTTGTCATTCTCTCTCCTTTTCTTGTCATTCTCCCCCATGTCATTCTCTTCCCCTTCCCCATGTCATTCTCTTCCCCTTCCCCATGTCATTCTCTTCCCCATGTCATTCTCTCCCCCCATGTCATTCTCTTTCCCACTCCCCCCCCTACCTCTGGTGTAGCGTGGCCGAGCTCTGTATGGTCCACGGGTACAGGAGCTTTAGTTTCCTGTACCCAGGTGGACTGACAGGAAGCGCACACTGTGGGCGGCTGCAGCATACGGCGGGGCCGGCGCTCCTAGCAGCGACCTTTCCCAAGGGGCGCTCTACGCGGCTGACTAGTCAGCCTATAGGATGCGCCGGCCCTGGGTAGGAATGTATATATTCTAGCCTGTTGAAAGATACAGCCAGTGATTGAACATCCAATACTATTAAGAGAGAGCTGTGGATTATTCTTTGGAGTAATTGGGACTTTGGCACGTACTCGTACCCTTAGTTTGCATGGTGTGCAGGGATCAAATATTTATGTTGGACATACACAGTTGAGTCACATTATTATGACCACCAGCTAAGGCTAGACTACTGTTAGTGAGATTGGGCAGGCTGTTCTGGCAGGAAAAAGCCTGCCAGGTCTCTCTGGATCCAGCATTGCGGGAAACTACATGATTGCTGTCCAGCCCCATTAACTATAATGGGGACCTGCAGAGATGGGACCGGCAGAGATCTGTCCGCAAACCAGCTAATATGCTGATATTCAGCCGGACTAAAACTGCTGTGCGGTCATACCACCTAAATTGAACTATGTAACAGCTGAGGACAGAGCTATGTTTATTATATACTTTTTTATTGCCCCCCCCCCCCCTTAAGCACGCCAAGTAAATAGCACCATGTATTATGTGCCATGTGATTTAACATCTTATGTGCGATTAGGTCTCTCTCAGACACCAATAAGAATGTGGTAAGTGTGAGTGCACAATTGTAGGTGAGGAGCCCTATGCAGTGGGACCATGGTAGAGATGTGTTTGGCTGTGTGCTGATCTCACAGGTGTCCAGGACACATAGTCAATGGCCACTTCATACCAGAGGGATGTAACCCACACTTTATATTGAGGAATGTACTGTGTCTTAATATGTATTGCACTGTACATGTGGCAGTGGAGGGTTAACTGCCTTAGACTCAGCAAGAGCTAAGCTTAGTCAATGGTCAATAGAGAAGTCACACTTGGAGTATCCTTATGTTGGCAGCAAGATCTTGAGAATCCTTACTTGGAAATTTGTAGTGCATGCTGGGAGAACACTGCTACTGGAGACAGAGCTAGCAAAACTCCTCCTTAGACCTCTGTGAGATGAGGGAAAGAGCTCTCGTTGTTTGAAAACAGTTTGTGTAAATTAGGTTGAATGATCTGGACTGCCATTCTGCTGTTTGGCCACAAGATGCTGCTGTTTTCTAAAAAAACAGACTGCATATTTCCATATTCATGAGAGATGGAGTTACAGAGCCTGGAAAGGAAGTAAAGGATCCTCCATCTTAGAGAGAAGCTGGGAGAGACACTGAGGAGAGAATCCATTGACATCCAGGTGTGGGGGCACCCTTCTATGACCAGAGCTGCCATGTCCCAGACCCTGATCCTGTCCAGAGAAAGGAGGATTGCTGCCAGGAACGCTGATGAGAGCTGAGGAGCAAAGCAACATACACTGCAGTACTGAACAATTTTTGGAGGAGCCTTTGCTCGGTTCACAGTCACCAGCTAATGCAGAGCAGACCCGGGTCGGTAAGCCTGAGTGTGCATGCACCTCATTACAGTGTTGGTGCCTAGGATCCTATAAACTGAGATTAGGCCTGTAGTCAGTTAGGGTTTCTTCAGTAACAAATTTTCAATAGGTCCAGCGCCTTGGAATTTAAAAAAAAACAACTTTTTTTTACACAGAGCGTTTCGCACAGATCGCGCTTCATCAAGCCCTAGTGAGGACATTCTCCAGATAAGTAAACTCGATAAATCACCGCCCCTCTCCTGCAACTGTCCGCATGGCTAGATAATTAGACACAATCTCAGATTGGGAAAACTTTTCATGTTAGTGTGCTAGTGCAAATATTTAGAAACAAATACTGGTCATATTAGGTGTACATCCACTAGCATAAGCAATAAAAATAGTAGTAATAACCAGATTAGGCAAAGTATCACAAAATAAAAATTATCCACACGTGCCAAGATGAAAACCACAGCATATGACTAGATTGTTATAAAAATGAAGGATCCCAGCGAGTGCTATTCAATTCTTCAGGCTTTATTATCGCATATCAAATGTAGTAAATGGACGCGTTTCGGCCCGTCCAGCCTTCATCAGCAAGCCTGAAGAATTGAATAGCACTCGCTGGGATCCTTCATTTTTATACCAGTATTCATCTATCCACATGCGGGTGCGCTATTTTGTCGAGTGCCGGCTACCATTGACTATGACTAGATTGTGGCCGATTTAACGGCGTATATGTGAAAAAGCCTAATGAAACTCTTCTAAGTTAAAAACACACTATTGTGTGTCAGGCAAAATGTAAACATAAATTGTGTAATAATTATATTTGAAGCCTGTGCTTGTAATGGTATGAATAAAAAATATAAAACCAAATATATTTTATTTTATATTATGTAAAAATAAATTGCATGTGGTACAACTATATATAGGTGGATTGTAACTGATTTAAGGGCGTGTAAGTGAAAAACACCAATGAAACTCTCCTAAGTTAAACACACACCATAAAGACACACAATGATTGTGTGTCAGGCAGAATGTAAACATAAAATATGTAAGTCTATTTTCACACTGGCGGCAGGGGAGTCCGTCAGGCTGTTCCGGTGGGTGAACAGCCTTTTGGATCCGTCCTGCCACTAGTTCCTGTGTGCACCTGGACTGCCGCTCCGTCCCCATTGACTATAATGGGGGTGGGGGCGGAGTTCCGGTGGCAGCACGCGGCGAGAGGTCGCCGGACTAAAAGTACTGCATGTCGTAGTGTCTGCAGTCCGGGAGCACATGTGAACTAGTGGCGGGACGGATCCAACAGGCTGTTCACCCTCCGGAACAGCCTGACGGACTCCCTTGCCGCTAATGTGAAAGTACACTAATAATATAATTAAAACTGTACTTGCAATGGTATGTAATCAAAATGAATAAATATAAGTCCACTTATATATTTATAAAAATAAAATGTATGGAGTGCGACTATTTGGGATTACATTCGGATCTGTGTGTGAACATGTACTGAGATGGAAGCCATAGCATATGCATGCAATACATCTATTTGGAGTCAAATGTGTATGCAGTGTGAGCGCATAAGAGCCATACCATTTGGATGGATCATAACTGATTTAGGGGCATGTGTGTAAAAAAGCCCAGAAAGCTCTCCTAAGTTGAACACATGCAATGAAGACACACAATAAGGTCTCTGCACACTAACATTTTTTTCCCCCGTTTACGTTCCGTTTTTTGCGTTCCGTATACGGACCATATATGGAACCATTAATTTCAATGGATCCGGGGAAAAAAACGGAAGGTACTCCGTATGCCTTCTGTTTTCATATTTCCGTTTTTCAGTTCCGTTCAAAAATAAAACATGTCCTATTAGGCCTCCTGCACACGACCGTATGGTTTTGTGGACCGTTTTAAACGGATCAGTTTTTCCGTTTTTGGTTTCAGTAGTGTTTCCGTTCTGCTTCCGTTCCGTTTCCATATGGTTTCCGTTTGTGATCCGTTTTGTGTGGATCGCAAACGAAAAGGTAAGCATACAATAATGTATTAACCCCTTAAGGACGAAGGGCGTACATGTACGCCCTTCGTCCGGACTTTAAAGATGGCGCCCGCTCCCGCACGGAGCGGGCGCATGAGCTGCGGGTAAACGTTTGATTTATCAAGCTGACACCCGCAGCTCATGTCCGCGACCGGCAGCGATGCCGATCGCGGACATTTAACCCTCAGATGCCGTGGTCAATCCTGACCACGGCATCTGATCGCGCAAAACCGAAAGTTTCACTTTCGGTTTTGCTCCGGCTCCCTGATGGCCACAAGGGGAGCCGAGCATGCATTTAGTACCCTAGGTTTCTGTGAATGAAACCTAGGTTACTACATAGTATTCCTATGGAGCCTATGACTGTAATAGGCTCCATAGGAAATATGTGATTTTCTCATATATTCCAATGCTATTGCATTGGAATATATGAGAATAGCAATCTGATGATTGCATCTTATAGTTCCCTATGGGAACTATAAGAAAGTGGTAAAAAAAAAAAAAAAAGTTAAAAATAAAAAAATAAAAAAATATAAAAATTCAAATCACCCCCTTTCCCCAAAATGAAAATAAAATAAATAAAAAAATAAAAATTACACATAATGGGTGTCGCAATGTGCGAAAACGCCCATACTATAATAATATTAAAAATATTCACCATACGGTAAACATAAAAACGGAAAGAAAGCGTCCAAATGGCTAATTCGCCATTTTGGACGCTTCATTTCCTAAAAAATGAATAAAAAGTGATCAAAACATCATACGCACCCCATAATGGTATCAATTAAAAGTTCAGATTGCCCCGCAAAAATGAGCCCCTACACTGCTCCGTACGCATAATTACAAAAAAGTTATAGGGGTCAAAACATGGCGACAAAAAATGAAATAAAAAAATTCCCACATTTAATTTTTTTTTTCACTATCAAAACGCAAGAAAAACTATACATATTAGGTATTGCCGGATTCGTACTGACCTGAAGAATAAAATTAACCAGTCAGTTTTATCGCAAATCGAACGTTGTAATTTAAAAACCCGTAAAACTGTGGTGAAATTGCTTTTTTTTTGCAATTTCACCCCATTTGGAATTTTTTTCCCGTTTCCCACTACATCACATGCAAAAATAAATGGTAGCGTTAAAAAGTACAACTTGTCCCGCAAAAAACAAGCCGTCATATGGCTATGTGAGCGGAAATATAAAAATGTTATGGCTTTTGGAAGGCAGGGAGCGCAAAACAAAAACGCAAAAATCCCAAAACCCCCGGTCCTTAAGGGGTTAACAGTAAGTACATTGAAAAATTGGGCTGGGCATAAAATTTGCAATAGATGCTCCCGCAAAAATGGAACGGGTACGGAAGACATACGGATGCATTCCATATGCGTTCCGTTTTATTTGCATCCCCATTAACTTGAATGGTGCCACAGAACATGATTTGCGGGAAATAATAGGACATGTTCTATCTTTGAACGGAACGGAAATATGAAAACGGAATGCATACGGAGTACATTCATTTTTTTTTGTGGACCCATTGAAATGAATTGTTTTGTGTACAGAACGAAAAAAACGGAATGTAAAAGGAAAAAAAAAACGTTTGTGTGCAGGAGGCCTTTTTGTCCACAAAACGGACAAGGATAGTACTGTTCTATCAGGGGCCAGCTGTTCTGTTCTGCAAAAAACGGAATGCACACTGACTTCATCCGTACTTTTTGTGGATCTGTTTTTTGCGGACACACTGAAAAAGCCATACGGTCGTGTGCAATAGGCCTAATTGTGTATCAGGCAAAATATCTCATAGCGCTATATAGACATAAGGTGCATAAAAGGTATACTTAAAACTCATATTAATAATGATATGTATACAAAAAAAAAATTTGATGTAGAACCAATTGTGTTTATAGACATGAGAATAAGGCCTCATACACATGGCCGTTGCCCAGCCGTGGCCGTATTGGGGCCCGCAAACAGCAGGTCCGCAATATGTGGGCACCGGCGGTGTGCTCCCCGTATCACGGATGCGGACCTATTCACTTAAATGGGTCCACAATCTGGAGCTGCGGTGCGGAACGGAGGCACGGAACCCCACAGAACCACTACGTGTTTTTTTTTCATGTTGAATGGGTCTTGATCCGTCCCGGCCGCTGCACGGGTGTTGCCCGTGCATTGGGAACCGCAAATTGCGGTCCCCAATGCACGGAACGGCCGCACAACAGCCGTGTGCATGAGGCCTAAGAATGAGTTCCAAAGTACACACATCAGATTTATAATTGAGGCCCGGGGAAATCTCGTGTCTAATTAACATATCCAAAAAGCTTCCCGGTGCAATAGTTTTTTTTCTCCAGTTCCCCCCCTCTTACAGATTTAGCGACCTTTTCGATTCCATAGCATCTGAACGATGAAATATCACTGTTGTGTTAAGAAATAAAGTGTTTGCTTGTACCTGACACGGAACTCGTGGACATAGATGACGCTTTGGATAAATGTTCCGCTATCCTCTTTTTGAGTTTTCTAGTTGTACGTCCTACATATTTTAGGTGACAGCAGATATCATATCTATCGTTTGTTACTGATTTTCTTAAGGTAATAACAGGTAAAGCGGAGCTGTTTTAGCTGAGCCCGCCAGTAGGTAAATTACCTCTTTTACCTTCAGCATCCACCGGAGGGTGCCGCGCTGTGCAGCACAAGGGTCTCAGCCATCTGGCTAGGTGTATGTAAATTTTAATTGTGTGTTACCCACATTTGTGCTTCCCAATAAATTAGCTGCATTTACCACAGCATAAGGCCTCATGCACACAAACGTATTTTCTTTCCGTGTCCGTTCAATTTTTTTTTGCGGACCATATGCGGAACCATTTATTTCAATGGGTCCGCAAAAAAAACGGAAGGTACTCCGTGTGCATTCTGTTTCCGTATGTCCATTTTTCCATTCCGCAAAAAAAGAGCATGTCCTATTTTTTTCTAGTTTGCGGACAAGGATAGGCATTATTACAATGGATCCACAAAAATAACGGATCCGCAAAAAAAAACAGATGCCATACGAAACGTCATCCGTTTTTTTTTTGCGGATCTGCAATTTGCGGACTGCAAAACACATACGGTCGTGTGCATGAGGCCTAATTATGACACTGCAAAGTGTGTGAATTGAGATGCAAAGAGATACTGCAACCTGGGGGCACCTGATTATTATCATAAGGAGAAAGTGGTGTGGCCTGTAAGGCCTCTTGCACACGACCGTATGGCTTTTTCAGTATTTTGCAGTCCGTTTTTCTGTTTTTTGTTTCCGTTTTTCCGTTCCGTTTTTCTGTATGGCATATACAGTATACAGTAATTCCATAATTAAAATTGGGCTGGGATTTACATTTTCAATAGATTGTTCAACAAAAACGGAACGGATACGGATGTCTTTCCGTATGCTTTCCGTTTTTTTTGCGGACCCATTGACTTGAATTGAGCCACTGAAAGTGATTTGCTGATAAGAATAGGACATGTGTGTGTTTTGTGGATCCATGGATCCGCGGATCTGCAAAACACGGACATCGGCGATGTGCGTTCCGCAATTTGCGGACCACACATCGCCGGCACTACATAGAAAATGCCTTTTCTTGTCCGCAATTGCGGACAAAAATAGGACATGTTCTATTTTTTTCGGGAATGCGATTGTGGACCCGGAAGTGCAGATCCGCAATTGCGGACCCGGGCGGGACATGGTCTGTCCCCATTGAAATTAATGGGTCCGCAATTCCATTCCTCAAAATGCGGAACAGA
The DNA here is from genome assembly GCA_033119425.1 of Bufotes viridis. NCBI lineage: Eukaryota > Metazoa > Chordata > Amphibia > Anura > Bufonidae > Bufotes > Bufotes viridis. The sequence continues at coordinate 423,446,558 of CM065589.1, forward strand.
ATTGCGGACGTGTGAATGGACCCTAAATGGAACGGAAAAAAAAGGGAAACGGAAGGCATACGGAGACACTTCTGTATTTTTTGCAGACCCATTGAAGTGAATGGTTCAGTATACTGTCAGTATACTGAACTGAAAAACTGTATGGTCCGCAAAATACTGTCGTGTGCAAGAGGCCTTACCCTAAGTTCACACCTGCTCAACACATGAAAACCAATGCTTTCCTATGGCCCTGGTTCTCACTTGAGCGTTTTACAGCGCGTTTGAATGCGCTGTAAAACGCCCGACGCATAAACAAGTACTTGAGCTTTTTTTGGGGCATTTGTCGCGCGTTTTGTGATTGACACCACAGTAGTCAATCACAAGAACGCGCGTACGAACGCGCGTTTCCTATTTGCAAAGACAGTAATGCCAACGCTACACACACATAATATGATGCGTGACTACAATAATGTTAACCAAATGACCATAAAGGGACACGCATTTACAATTTCACAAACTTTATTAGTTGATAAAAGACCAACGACATACACAATATAAATATAAAAATAATTATATATAGCAGCAATACAGGTAGTAGCCAAGACATGTGGCTCCCCTCCCACACCTAGAAAACACCGATAGTTCACCTATATGAAGTAAAGACCTTTTACAAAGGTACTGGCATAGATAAACACATCCCCAATATAACAATTATATGATAGAACCAAGCCCCACTAAAAATAGTATAGTGGATAAACCACACAAACACTACAGCAAGGAGGCATATATATTCCATAAATGTATACCTGAGGGACACTTAGAGAGGAGAACACGGGTTTTCAATTGCAGAGAGGAGAGCCCACCCCGACGTACGTTTCGCTCCGCTTTCTCAAGGGCGTGTTTGAATCAATCTCTCTAACCTCTATATATATCCATGTTCATCAGGTATAATGTAAAATACATGTGTGTGCTGATAATTATAAACTGACCTCCCCATCGCAAAACACGCTGGGAGCGCGTCACATCTCCGCGCCGTCGCGCCGCCTCTGACATCACAAACTCGCGAGACAGTGCATAGCAGGTAACCGGTCAGCCGCATGATCTCGCGGCATCATGACGCAAACGGGAGTCACAAAAACAACGCCCACCAGACATCCATCAAGCCGCGGGATCATGCGAAAAGACAGCAACACTAGAGCACGTATCTGGAGATAAGTCACGTGGTGCGGCATTACGCCGCATTCGCGACATACAAGGACAGTATCCCTTCCTCAAAATAATGTATGGTCGCAAGACTTTATCAGTACACAAGTATATGGGACAGATAATACTCGCAAGAATGCTATCTACAATCATGTAGGACACACAGCAAGAAATGAAAAACAGAAAAGGATTAGGACAAAAGGAGTTTAACAATAATAAAACTAATGAATACTCCATTACCTAAAATGGGGTACGGTCACCAAAAAGCGGATACAAGATGTAAGATACATGTATATATATTATTGTGAAAACTCTGTGTTACACGGTCATCCGATCCTATCTTGATCGAGTGACCTACATATAATGTGATAATAACCTCTTATAAATAACAAACATAAAGTGATGGTGACTAAAGTGCTCAGTGCAATGTGAACATGCAGGTGCCAAAAATAAATAATAAATTATATATATATATAAAAATATATAAAGTTGTTACAGAAGTACCCTGATAAAAGTGATAATTCATTTTCAATACAGTTATAAATAGCCAACTGGCTAGTACATAATAAATAGATACAAAAATATAAAATTTAAAATTTGTGCATAATTCATGTATCCATTCATATATCATGTAACCCCATCTACATATCCAAAGCTACCCCACATTAGCTAAGAATATATCCAAAATTCCTCCTTCTCTCATATAATAGGATAAATTAAATAAAATAATTAAATAAATGATAAATGACAATTTTGCCCGACTGCATAGTCCAAAAAGAAAGAGTCCATAAGAAAAAAGTCCATCACATGTCCAAAACGAATCTCCAGCCTGCCATTTCATCTATACCCAACATGATCTAAAAAACGCATAATTTCTTTATGTTTGGGGGGTCCTTCTACCTACAGCTCCGGGGCACAGCAATGGGGGCGGCCTGTGCGCCCTCGTATGCTAATTTGTTCCTGGGGCTGTGGGAGAGGAGGATCCTCCAGACGGATCCCCTGCCGGAGGCCAATGGCGTCCAGTATTGGGGACGCTATATTGATGACGTCGTTGTGATCTGGCAGGGGACACCAGAAACTTTTGCTAATTTTGTGGCACAGTTGAATACCAACGCACTCAATATTAAACTTACCTTCAAGGTGGCTCGTACAAGGATGGAGTTTTTGGATGTCATGTTCCATGTGGATTCAGAGGGTCGGATGACAACTGACCTATATAGGAAAGAAACATCGGTGAATGCAGTATTACATGCCAGTTCTTCACATCCCGGTAATTTGATTAAAAACATACCCGTGGGGCAGTTCCTAAGGGCGCGTCGAGTGTGTTCATCGGATTTTGCTTTTGAGTTGCAGGCGGACGACTTGAGAGGGCGCTTTCAAGACAGAGGCTATGGAAAAAGATGTATTGAGAGAGCATACAATAGAGCAAAATCCACTAGTAGAAGAGATTTACTCCATAAAAAGGTGAGACGTGAGGACAAACCAGTGGTCAGATTTATTACAAACTTTAATCCTAAGTGGAAGGCGGTCAATGCAGCCCTGACCAAATACTGGAACATCCTCACACAGGACCCACAACTACAGGATGTCATACCAGACCGTCCATCTATCACATACCGTAGGGCAAAGAACTTACGAGACCATCTAACTCGGAGCTTATATACTCGCAAGCCCCTAACCCCTTTGGTACAAAGGGAACTCCATGGGGAGTAGTGCTTGTGGGAAGTGTGTAGCGTGTAAAAATATGGAAAAAGCTTCCCATTTTCACAATTTTGATCATGGGAGGACTTTTAAAATCACACACACCATTAATTGCGCTACAGTGGGTGTCATTTACTGGGCCATTTGCCCGTGTGATCTTATATATGTGGGGATGACGTCGCGGCAGCTGAAAAGAAGGGTGAGAGAACATGTCCTATCTATAGAGGCAGCTAAAGACGAAGAAGATCTAACATCATTGAAAACACTCCCCCGCCATTTTAAAGAAAGGCATGGATCAGATGGATCCCTGTTGCACTTTAGAGGAATTGATAGGGTCATTATGTCACCAAGAGGAGGTAATCTTAAGAAGACCCTCGCGCAGCGAGAAACAAAGTGGATTTTCCTTCTTAATACAGTATCACCTCATGGTCTTAATGAGGGAATCACTTATGCTCCATTCTTATAAAGAATATACATGTACGTTGTGAAATCTGTCGGATAAGCAGTTCCATATAGATTTCTGCTTTCCTCTCTTTCTCTCTCGTGCTCCTGTGGCCTGGTAATTCACTGATGCTTACGGATTATTGTTTTTAATTGAAAATTTTTTTTAAATTATTATATAATATATATTGCATTGCTCTAACTTTTTATATTCATGTTTTTTAGATCATGTTGGGTATAGATGAAATGGCAGGCTGGAGATTCGTTTTGGACATGTGATGGACTTTTTTCTTATGGACTCTTTCTTTTTGGACTATGCAGTCGGGCAAAATTGTCATTTATCATTTATTTAATTATTTTATTTAATTTATCCTATTATATGAGAGAAGGAGGAATTTTGGATATATTCTTAGCTAATGTGGGGTAGCTTTGGATATGTAGATGGGGTTACATGATATATGAATGGATACATGAATTATGCACAAATTTTAAATTTTATATTTTTGTATCTATTTATTATGTACTAGCCAGTTGGCTATTTATAACTGTATTGAAAATGAATTATCACTTTTATCAGGGTACTTCTGTAACAACTTTATATATTTTATATATATATATATAATTTATTATTTATTTTTGGCACCTGCATGTTCACATTGCACTGAGCACTTTAGTCACCATCACTTTATGTTTGTTATTTATAAGAGGTTATTATCACATTATATGTAGGTCACTCGATCAAGATAGGATCGGATGACCGTGTAACACAGGTTTTCACAATAATATATATACATGTATCTTACATCTTGTATCCGCTTTTTGGTGACCGTACTCCATTTTAGGTAACGGAGTACTCATTAGTTTCATTATTGTTAAACTCCTGTCCTAATCCTTCTTCTGTTTTTTCACTTCTTACTGTGTGTCCTACATGATTGTAGGTAGCATTCTTGCGAGTATTATCTGTCCCATATACTTGTGTACTGATAAAGTCTTGCGACCATACATTATTTTGAGGAAGGGATACTGTCCTTGTATGTCGCGAATGCGACGTAATGCCGCACCACGTGACTTATCTCCAGATACGTGCTCTAGTGTTGCTGTCTTTTCGCATGATCCCGCGGCTTGATGGATGTCTGGTGGGCGTTGTTTTTTGTGAATCCCGTTGCGTCATGATGCCGCGAGATCATGCGGCTGACCGGTTACCTGCTATGCACTGTCTCGCGAGTTTGTGATGTCAGAGGCGGCGCGACGGCGCGGAGATGTGACGCGCTCCCAGCGTGTTTTGCGATGGGGAGGTCAGTTTATATTTATCAGCACACACATGTATTTTACATTATACCTGATGAACATGGATATATATAGAGGTTAGAGAGATTGATTCAAACACGCCCCTTGAGAAAGCGGAGCGAAACGTACGTCGGGGTGGGCTCTCCTCTCTACAATTGAAAACCCGTGTTCTCCTCTCTAAGTGTCCCTCAGGTATACATTTATGGAATATATATGCCTCCTTGCTGTAGTGTTTGTGTGGTTTATCCACTATACTATTTTTAGTGGGGCTTGGTTCTATCATATAATTGTTATATTGGGGATGTGTTTATCTATGCCAGTACCTTTGTAAAAGGTCTTTACTTCATATAGGTGAACTATCGGTGTTTTCTAGGTGTGGGAGGGGAGCCACATGTCTTGGCTACTACCTGTATTGCTGCTATATATAATTATTTTTATATTTATATTGTGTATGTCGTTGGTCTTTTATCAACTAATAAAGTTTGTGAAATTGTAAATGCGTGTCCCTTTATGGTCATTTGGTTAACTATTTGCAAAGACGTGCTGAAATACGTGCAACAAAAACGCGCGTTTCCAGAACGCTCAGGTCTGAACCCAGGGTAAAGCAGCTACAGTGCAATGTACGCAGAGTGGGAGGAAGCTGATACCTGTTAAGTAGAGTTGAGCAAACTTCTATTTTTAGTTCGGCGTCTAAAGTATCCAATCCAGTGCTGAGCCACGCCCCCTGCACTGATCACATGACGATGACGTCACCCCAGGTGCTTAGGGTTGTCCAAGGTTCGGGTTCATTGAAGCAGCCCCTTATGGATTCCAAATACCGTTATGGTCCGCGGACGCCGAACTAAAAATAGAAGTTCGCTCAACTCTACTGTTAACGAGACAGTGTCTATGTCCGTTAACTTGTAGCACTAAGCCTATGCCTTCTATGACAAGCTCTTGTAACCATGAGATTCTTAGACCACATGAAACTATAACCATTAAGCATTTTGCCTTCTGTAAGATTGTTGTAACTGTCAAGCTTGTTGCCCCATGTCAGCTCTGTAAAAGCATCTGCTCAACATTACATCTGTGTCCGTCTGTTTTCTTCCACCATCCTTGAGTGGAGAACCATGCATACCTGACCAAAAAGATTCTTACGTAAGGTTCTTATCTAAGGGTACTTTCACACTTGCGTTGAAGGATTCCGTCAGGCAGTTCCATCAACGGAACTGCCCGACGGATCCGTTAAAACATTTGAAAACTAATTTCATTTGCAAACGGATTGTATTGAAATAACGGATCCGTCTTTCCGTTGTCATCCGTAAAAACGGATCTGTTATTTATTATTTTACAATTTTTAAAGGTCTGCGCATGCGCAGAGTGGAAGAACGGATCCGTTAATGTGTCAATTTTCAATGCCGGATCCACCCTTAATACATTTCAATGGAAATTAATGGCGGATCCGTCATTCCGTCAAGTGTTTCCGCATTTTTGGACAGAGATAAAAATACAACATGCTGCGCTTTTATCTGCGTCCATAAAACGTGAAAGGACTGAACTGAAGACAAACTGATGCAAACTGAACAGATTGCTTTCCATTCAGAATGCATTAGGATAAAACTGATCAGTTTTTTTCCGTTATTAAGGCCTCTTTCACACTTGCGTTCTGAGGATCCGGCAGGCACTTCCGTCCCGCCGGATCCGTCAGAACGCAAGTCGCCTGAAAGCATTAGAAGACTGATTAGGATCCTGATCAGTCTTCGAAATGCTTTGAGGTTACTATGGCAGCCAGGACGCTATTAAAGTCCTGATTGCCATAGTAGTAGCGGGGAGCGGGGGAGCGGTATACTTACAGCCCGTGCGGCTCCCGGGACGCTCCAGAATGACGTCAGAGTGCCCCATGCGCAGGGATCACGTGATCCATGTGATCACGTGATCCATGCGTGTAGGGCGCCCTGACGTCACTCTGGAGCGCCCCGGGAGCCGCACGGATGGTAAGTATACTGCTCCCCCGCTCCCCACTACATTTACCATGACAACCAGGACTTTAGCGTCCTGGCTGCCATGGTAACAATTGAGAAAAAGCTAAACGTCGGATCCGGCGATGCGCCGAAACGACATTTAGCTTAAGGCCGGATCCGGATTAATGCCTTTCAATGGGCATTAATTCCGGATCCGGCCTTGCGGCAAGTGTTCCGAATTTTTGGACGGATTTCTCTCCATTCAGAATGCATGGGGATGATCCCCCTTGCATACACAGTATTTTGTTTATGGCTTTTTTTTTTTTGGCTAAGTGGTGTTTTATCAAATTTCTGCTTGCTCTAGGTATGGCATTTATTCAAGTTTTTTTTTACCATAGTTTTCTCTATAGGACTTCTAAAATGGCAGGCAAATTCCTGTACAAATTGTCACAAAATAAAACAAAACAGCAAAAACTTGTTTAAAAAATGTTATTAAAATGGTTGAAATGCTTGAAGTTTTTTTTTTTATACTAGTTTTAAAACACGGAAAGGGGCCAAGCCAGGAAGTGCTACCAGATGGAAGATTTGTAATACTTGATCAATGAAAAGCAATAACATATAAAAAAAAAAAATGAGTCGTCATGTAAAAAATAATATTCCTTTCAATAGCAAAGACAATTCTTCGGCTCTGTTTACACAGGCCTCAGGGATTAAACTTGTACCGGTTCCACAGCCGATCTGCTTTGTTACTTATAATAATGGAGTGTACTATTGGCATATAGATTTTGTTTTTACCAGGCAGAATAACTGAATTATTTTACGAAAAAATATCTGCATATGTAAATATAGCATTACTAGCACTAGGGTAGTTTCTGTTACGCTAGACCCTTTATTTTTTATCTCCTGAACGCAAGCAGGTGGTGTCAGTAAAGTGTCTTTCAGCAATCTGTACTGTAGGGAGCTCTACACAGCATTACCATGTCAGCAGGCTATTCACTGCTGGAAGCGTTTTACCTAGTATGTCAGCTGTTTTGTTGCTCATTTTATACATTTGGAAGGCACATAACATAATGTTCAGTGGAATACTTTTCCATCTGAGCTGCCAGACTAGTGCACTGTTGGTGTCTTAACAGCCCTCTGGAAGGAAATTTGCTTTCTGTCACGCATTCTAGGCAAATCCCATTCATATCATTTACTTTCCAATATATTCCAAGAGAGAAACTTTTTAAATGCATCTTGTCGCAATACAAACTGCTATCACAACTGGATACCTGTATTTCAGAGTCCCCAGGTATTCTTCCATTTAAAGAGAACCTTACATAATGTCCCCCAGCAGCCCTCAGTACCTTAAAAGGGTTATCTCATTGTTAATCAGACAAGATATAGTACATGACAACCTCTTTCTAACAAAGTTTGAACCAGCCCTGTACCTCACATGGATACAGAAATCTCGCCATTCATTACGCCAATCGCTCTACTAGATTTATCCCAAGCTGGCAGCTCAGGGGCTTGCCCTTTCTCAGGAGATGTGTCCTGTCTGCTGTAACTGGTTGCAGTTGTAGGAGGGAACTGAGCATGTGCGGCCTACTTAGTGAGCAGGACAGAGAAATAGGAAAAGAGCAGATAGATTTCATTGAATAGCTCAGTGATTATAATTTTTTTAACTACATGCAATACAAAAATATTAAGATCCAGGTGCTGGTTCGAAAACTGTAGAATATTTTTTTCGTGGGACAACTGTTTTATCTTTTCTCCAATGCTTTTGTTGTCGTTTCTGATGGCCGGGAGCAAGCGTACCTGGGAGTTTGGGCCTGAAGAAAGAAAAAGGAGCTTTCCATCAAAAGCGAAGGGAGGTTGGAAGGAGGCACGGCAAACTTTTCTTGAAGGGTGAAAGCTGCTCCCCCCTTGACTTCAAGCTACTCATTTACGTACACGGAGCCAGAGGAATAGTTGTTTTGCTGTGAATTTGGCCATCAGATCTGACAAAAAAAAAAAAACAGCATTGGAGACAAGATAATGAGCATTAGAAGGGTTGTATGGGATTAGAAAAACATAGCTGCTTTCTTCCACAAACAGCTCCACCCCTGTCCACAGTCTGTGTGCAGTGCTGCGGTTCTGCCCCATTGACTCCAGTGGCGCCAATCTGCAACACTAGACACAGCCCATGGGCAGGGGCGGTGCTGTTTTCGTTAGACAATAGCCATGTTTTTCCAATTTTGGACAACCCCTTTACGTTACTGCGGGTGGTTGGGGGGCATTATTGAGATGTCAGGTTCCCTTTAAGGGTAAAGCATTGATATTATTAGCCTAAAGGTTATTATAGTCACTAGAAAAATAGTTAATTTTATAGTATAGCGTATATAGATCCTCTACAGTGTAATGTCATTGTGTATGGAAAACTTCTAGAAAATGAAAAAAGAAGCCTAGAAGGAGTTAAGATAAAAAGCCTTTTTCACAATACGGCAATGCTGAAGGGTGTTACATGTGTTGATCAAAGTTCCACGATTCTTTCTTCACATAAAGATGCTCCACAGTTGTTGTTTTTTACTCTGGAATCTCTGTTGTTTTTTTGCCAGCACTGATTTACAGGACTCACTATATCTGCTAGACCAGGCATGCTCAACCTGCGGCCCTCCAGCTGTTGCAAAACTACAACTCCCATCATTCCCTGACAGCCTACAGCTATCATTCTACAGTGCATCGTAGGAGTTGTAGTTTTACAACAGCTGGAGGGCCGCAGGTTGAGCATCCCTGTGCCCAGACAAAAGCATGCACCATTTGTGCAATTAACAAACTCTTAAATGGCCTGAATAGTGGGATTTTGAGAAGCTGGATGATCCAGTCATCAAATCTTGGAAAGAGTTGGACCGAGCAGTTTCTGTAGTGCATCAGCGGTGTTTGACAGTGGTCAGAGGAGGACACTCACACATGTAGAGAAGGGTCTGGATGGTCAAGGCAGACAGATACACGCCAAGCTTGCTATATAAGAAGAGCTGCTGTATCTCAAAGGACAACCACAGCATCACAGATGGGTTCTGCAGTAGTCCCAGCCATGAGAAACCATCTACTTGAAGCAAGACTGCATTCACAAATTCCACTAGGTCCACTTTGCCACTGACCATGCAATATTGCCAAGAGCACCTGCACTGGTGCCACGTGAGAGCCTACTGGAGGCATGAATGTTCAGTGATGAAAGCAGGTTCTGACTTGGTACTAATGATGGCCGCATCAGAGTTCACAGGAGCATACGCTTTCTCTTTTACTGACACTCAATTGTACACCCGTCATTGACTGTATGATTAAATGATTACTTTTATTTTCCTTCTTATGTTGACAGTATGATATACATATACTATCTCTTCCCACCCTGCACCGTACTATCAACTGTTTCCTGACAGAGCAATTTTCTGTTTTTGTTTTTTACTGACTGTCTTCCCAGAGCCATAACTTTTTTATTTTTCCATTCACAGAGACGTATCAAGTGTTTATAATGTGTGAAATTAGGAAACCCATTGTTTAGGCCAAAGTCTGTTGGAAATATGAAACGCAGGACACACAAATGTTTTTGGCTATTGCCGTTTTTTGGTCGCAGTCATTTTTTTAAAAAAAACGCCCCATGTTGACGCTTGTGGTCTTTTTGTTGTGACATTTTGACATCTTCTCTATATTGGAAAAACAGCAAGAAAAATGTGGTTTACACAGTTGTGTAGAAAAAGAGGTGCTAAAAAAAATCGTAAAAAAATGCATGCAGTATGGAAAAGACATATGCAGCTGGTATGGCGTTTTCTTTGCTAAGCAAAAGTTTCTGAACAAATTTGTGTGTGAAGGGGGTCTAATGGTTTAACTTCTGACTAGAGATGAGCGAACTTCTATTTTTAGTTCGGTGTCCAAAGTTCGGGTTCGGGTTATCGTAGCATCCCGTTATGGATTCCGCTACCGCGGACCATAACGGCATTTGGAATCCATAAGGGGCTGCTTCATTGAACCCAAACCTTGGACAACCCTAAGGACCTGGGGTGACCTCACCGTCATGTGATCAGTGCAGGGGCGTGGCTCAGTACTGAATCACCTCTTATCCAATCCAGTGCTGAGCCACGCCCCCTGCACTGATCACATGACGATGACGTCATCCCAGGTCCTTAGGGTTGTCCAAGGTTCGGGTTCAATGAAGCAGCCCCTTATGGATTCCAAATGCCGTTATGGTCCACGGTAGCGGAAACCATAACGGGATGCTACGATAACCCGAACCCGAACTTTGGACGCCGAACTAAAAATAGAAGTTCGCTCAACTCTACTTCTGACTAAGTTGCATGTCAGAAGTTTGGTGGGCTTCCAGGAGCCAAGAGCCTTACCAAGTTCAGAAAGGAAGGGGCAGAAATACTCAGCTGATTTCTGTGCCCCTTTGGCCATGATGTTAGGCTCTCCTCAGAGACCAAGCAGAGCATATGATTCTGTACATCACTAACCCAGCCTCCCCAAGGGGAGATGAACATAGCCGGTCACAGGCGAAGGCGTACCAGGCCCAACTGAGCTCTTCTACCTTTACAGTTCATCAAACAGTGGGGGTCCGACACTGATAAAACTTCTGAACTGTCACTATGACATATGAGATGTTATTTGAAATGACAATTGCACTAACATTGGAAGCTAAAATATTAGTGGGAGCAGCATTATTGTGTCTCTCGATGCAATGCAGTAAGAATACAGTATGGACAGCTTTACATTATATATTATATACACTGTAGATGACTGCAAGTCTTTTCCTTCTGCAGAAATAAAGGTATCACCTCTATTAATGTTTAATGAGAACTCCCTGACTGCTTACAATGCTCAGTAGGAAAAAGTAATAAAATTCTTATAGTAACATAAAGAATCTCTTTACTTATAGTCTAGGGCAATGGTAACTCTTAAAGGTGACCAGAAGTAGCAAGTAAATATTTATGGAGCAAATATTGCTGCATATGTGATGAATCCACATAATAAACTCGCCTAGCAATTTTAAGAAGTTTAGGAACTTTTGGTGCCTGTGTAAGTACAGAGTTCAATATCCTGTACTTATTTGATGTAATAAAGAATGTTCTGTGTTCCCGAATGTTTACTGAAGGGCATCCAGGACACCAGGACAGACAAGATAGACCTTCTCTGTTCACTGCTGTGACCACTGTGATTACATCCCATGGCAGTGGAGCATTACAAGAGTATGGCCAGCATATAAAATACCCTTTTAAAGGAGACTTCGGGAGACACGTATTTCTATAAATAACTATGGATAATGCAGTAAATTGTTGGCTCCTGTTTGTTCAAATGTAACAAACCCTCTATTAAGTGGGGCCTTCCAAATGAGAACTGTGAAAGAGGACATGAGTAATGGTCCATGATCTAAGAAACATAGTGATGACTCAAATACAGGTTTGGGTGCATTAGAATAATACATTTATGTTAGACTAGGACTACTTTCACACTAGCATTTTTGCTGGACCTGGCAGGGTTCAGCAAAAACGCTTCCGTTACTGATAATGCAACCATCTGCATCCGTTATGAACGGATCCTGTTGTATTATCGTTAACATAGACAAGACCGATCCGCCATGAACTCCATTGAAAGTCAATGGGGAACGGATCCGTTTTCTATTGTGTCAGATTGTGTCAGAGAAAACGGATCCGTCCCCATTGACTTGCATTGTGGGTCAAGACGGACCGAAGCATGCTGCGGTTTTCTCTCCGGTATGAGAACGGAACGGAATTCATTTTGGAGCACTCCGTTCTGTTCAGTTATGTTTTGTCCCCATTGACAATGAATGGCGTTTTTTTCTCGTATTGAGACCCTATGACGAATCTTAATACCGAACAATATTACCGCTAGTGTGAAAGTAGCCTAACCTGTTTAATGACAGGAAAAGCAGAATTCCATTCTTTACAACTTATAGTATTTTTGTGTGTTATTCCAGTGGGAAAACCAAAAAAATCCAACAATTTATTCAGTAATGTATAGAGATTAAAGCCCTTTCTAGCATCATAAAAAGGTTAAAGGGGTTATCTGAGTGTTTTATACTGATGACCTATCAGCAGAATAGGTCATCAGTATCTGATCTGTGGGGGTCCGACTCCAGGAATCTCTGCCAATCAGCTGTTTAAAGAGACTACAACGCTCTGGTGAGGGATGTGGCCTCGTCCTAGAGCAGTGATGTCATGGTTATCGGTCATTCAAGTGAATGGGGCCGAGCTGTGGAACCAAGTGCAGCCACTATCCTATGGACGGTGCTGTGCTTGGTAAGTTGTAGGAGGCCGTGGCACTCACCGTGGCCTCTTCAAACAGCTGATCAGCAAGGGTGCCGGGAGTTGGACCCCCAACTATCAGATAGTAAATGTTTTTAAAAATGGTGGATGTTTTCGTTTCCTCTCTAATTGGGCCAGAGACAACAATGAGTATTTCTAGGTGAGAAATAGCATTAGGAAATATCTAACACATTGTGGTTGTCGGTGTGAATTTGATGCAATTTTGCATTGAAAAGGGGTAAAATTAGGACAAAAGAACCGCACACAGAATTGATATTCTGCGGATTTCAGAATCCACAAGGCAGTTCATTTTCTGCATGGAATGAAAAAGCAAAGTGTACATGAGATTTGTGTAATGTCATACACTTTGCTGGTATTGTATTGCGCACGAGAATCTGTGTGGAAAAACTGCTCGTAATCTGTAACGTGTGCAGGTCGCCTAAGGGTACGGTCCCATATGGATGTTTGATTATGGTAAGCAAACTACGGTCTCATGCATTGGGCAGGGATTTGATATTGATTGTTAAAGGCGGCACAATTTTGCAGATAATACCGCAGCTCTACGTACAAAACCACACAGCTGTTAACATGATTGTTAAAGGGGTTGTCTAACTTCAGCAAATAGCATTTATCATGTAGAGAAAGTTAATACAAGGCTCTTACTAATGTATTGTGATTATCCATATTGCCTCCTTTGCTGGCTGGATACATTTTTCCATCACATTATACACTGCTTGTTTCCATGGTTACAACCACACTGCAATCCATCAGTGGTTTTTCGTGCTTGCACACTATAGGAAAAGCACCAACTTCTCTGGTGATCAGGACCGTGGGACCGCACATAGACTAGCTCTTTCTACTATAGTGTGCAGGTACGGCCGCCGCTGATGGATTGCAGAGTGGCTGTAACCATGGAAACGAGCAGTGTATAATGTGATAAAAAAATGAATCCAACCAGCAAAGGAGGCAATCACAATATACTAGTAAGTGGCTTCTATTAATTTTCTCTACATGATAAATGCTATTTTCTGAAGTGAAACAATCTCTAATGGCTGCATGGTGTGCGTGCAACGGTGGTATTACCGCAGAATTGTGTAGCCAATTAACTACCTGTTTGGCATACACACTAAAAGTGCTATGTTTAGGAAAAAAATCCTTGTAAAAAATCATTAAGAAAAGAAGACTCCTGTATTCCAGTAGGTTGCTTTTATATGCTGTGATAATTTATTAGGTCGGTATCCAGAAGATTAAATTACAACTGAACGTTTTCGTCCCTAAGGCCTTCCTCAGAGTATTATAACATACATAAACAAAGGAAAGTCAATGAAAAGCAATCAAGAGGAGAGCAATGTACAAAATGACAAAATAGACAATCATAATGCAATAGCGAGGTTAAACATCCTGCTCCAGGGTATATGCAATGGATAGTGTGCCACTGGTGACTGGGTAGGAGCGACCATAACCTAGATATATGGTATGATCTAAATACACCCGTATATACTGCATATATTATCACACAGAACCTGCTCCAGGGTATATGCAATGGATAGTGTGCCACTGGTGCCTGGGTAGGAGCGACCATAACCTAGATATATGGTATGATCTAAATACACCCGTATATACTGCATATATTATCACACAGAACCTGCTCCAGGGTATATGCAATGGATAGTGTGCCACTGGTGACTGGGTAGGAGCGACCATAACCTAGATATATGGTATGATCTAAATACACCCGTATATACTGCATATATTATCACACAGAACCTGCTCCAGGGTATATGCAATGGATAGTGTGCCACTGGTGACTGGGTAGGAGCGACCATAACCTAGATATATGGTATGATCTAAATACACCCGTATATACTGCATATATTATCACACAGAACCTGCTCCAGGGTATATGCAATGGATAGTGTGCCACTGGTGACTGGGTAGGAGCGACCATAACCTAGATATATGGTATGATCTAAATACACCCGTATATACTGCATATATTATCACACAGAACCTGCTCCAGGGTATATGCAATGGATAGTGTGCCACTGGTGACTGGGTAGGAGCGACCATAACCTAGATATATGGTATGATCTAAATACACCCGTATATACTGCATATATTATCACACAGAACCTGCTCCAGGGTATATGCAATGGATAGTGTGCCACTGGTGACTGGGTAGGAGCGACCATAACCTAGATATATGGTATGATCTAAATACACCCGTATATACTGCATATATTATCACACAGAACCTGCTCCAGGGTATATGCAATGGATAGTGTGCCACTGGTGACTGGGTAGGAGCGACCATAACCTAGATATATGGTATGATCTAAATACACCCGTATATACTGCATATATTATCACACAGAACCTGCTCCAGGGTATATGCAATGGATAGTGTGCCACTGGTGACTGGGTAGGAGCGACCATAACCTAGATATATGGTATGATCTAAATACACCCGTATATACTGCATATATTATCACACAGAACCTGCTCCAGGGTATATGCAATGGATAGTGTGCCACTGGTGACTGGGTAGGAGCGACCATAACCTAGATATATGGTATGATCTAAATACACCCGTATATACTGCATATATTATCACACAGAACCTGCTCCAGGGTATATGCAATGGATAGTGTGCCACTGGTGACTGGGTAGGAGCGACCATAACCTAGATATATGGTATGATCTAAATACACCCGTATATACTGCATATATTATCACACAGAACCTGCTCCAGGGTATATGCAATGGATAGTGTGCCACTGGTGACTGGGTAGGAGCGACCATAACCTAGATATATGGTATGATCTAAATACACCCGTATATACTGCATATATTATCACACAGAACCTGCTCCAGGGTATATGCAATGGATAGTGTGCCACTGGTGCCTGGGTAGGAGCGACCATAACCTAGATATATGGTATGATCTAAATACACCCGTATATACTGCATATATTATCACACAGAACCTGCTCCAGGGTATATGCAATGGATAGTGTGCCACTGGTGACTGGGTAGGAGCGACCATAACCTAGATATATGGTATGATCTAAATACACCCGTATATACTGCATATATTATCACACAGAACCTGCTCCAGGGTATATGCAATGGATAGTGTGCCACTGGTGACTGGGTAGGAGCGACCATAACCTAGATATATGGTATGATCTAAATACACCCGTATATACTGCATATATTATCACACAGAACCTGCTCCAGGGTATATGCAATGGATAGTGTGCCACTGGTGACTGGGTAGGAGCGACCATAACCTAGATATATGGTATGATCTAAATACACCCGTATATACTGCATATATTATCACACAGAACCTGCTCCAGGGTATATGCAATGGATAGTGTGCCACTGGTGCCTGGGTAGGAGCGACCATAACCTAGATATATGGTATGATCTAAATACACCCGTATATACTGCATATATTATCACACAGAACCTGCTCCAGGGTATATGCAATGGATAGTGTGCCACTGGTGACTGGGTAGGAGCGACCATAACCTAGATATATGGTATGATCTAAATACACCCGTATATACTGCATATATTATCACACAGAACCTGCTCCAGGGTATATGCAATGGATAGTGTGCCACTGGTGACTGGGTAGGAGCGACCATAACCTAGATATATGGTATGATCTAAATACACCCGTATATACTGCATATATTATCACACAGAACCAAAGAGGTCTTCATCAAGTAACACAACGAATATGAAAATCATATAATAATTATAAATACTGTTGATGAATGTATGGGCTCTTCCACTGGTATATGATTATATTGTCTATACATATTATATGATGTATATGGTGGTCTTTTCAGATGGTATAGTAAAGGAGCATAGTTGATAAACCCTACAGGGAAATTTCCCGGTGGGCCGATGCCAGGGTGGCCACTTAAGCCCTCTTAATGGCCCCAGACCAGGTACATAATGATCTCAACGGCAGCAGGTGCCAACTGTATAACCGTCCTCATGAGAGCGATACAGTTGAATACTGTGGTGAGGGTGTCAGTATTTTGTGCTGTCCTATGGTATTTGGTTCTGCTGGGGTGGTATTCTGCGCTACACTACAGTATTGCAGGCCAACACCTACAACTTTAGGCCACTTTTAGTTTTTTTCCAGGGCCGCTTTGAAGTTCCCAATCTGCCCCTGGGTATGGCGAATACAGTTCAAAGGTTGACATAGATATGAACAATATAACAGGAAATCAAACTTTCATGTATGCTAGTGAAGATAAAGTAGATATGGCAGACCAAGAGGTGTATGGCATCATAAGGGACTTACCTAGATGAGCCGGACCGAGGGTAGACAGCATGGAGTAGGGCATATGGGCCCGTGGGTGAGGTATTGCGTAGATAGGGCAACTGTATACTTGTATGGGTATAGCGCAAGTGGATGTAGGGCAGCAGCCCTGTATGCATGGCACTAGGTGTAGCATGGCGTCTAATCAAAGCCATGTGTCAGAAGTTGTGAGTGGCAGGGAGAGGGCTCGAAGTTGTGAGGAACCGAGAAAACTGTAGGATAATCAAAGATGGCAACTGGTATGTGTAGGACCGAGTTCGCATGTGTGGGCTGTTACTGAGTGCAGCGCTGGAGCTTACAGAGACTCAGAGAGAAGATAGCTGCTGCCCAAAAAACATCCTGATTGCATGCGAGCAGTTGCAGAATAAAGGCTAGAAGATAGTAAGGGAAAACAAAGAGGGAAAAGAGTGTGATAAAGAAGTTAGATATAGAGATGTGTAAAGAAAGGAAGGGGGGAGTCTTCTTTTCTTATTTCTACTGGCTTGTGAACCATCTCCTGCGATCCACGATATCCAAATTGGTGTGCAACCTAACCTATTCAGAATGTAAAAAATCATTAGGCTGGGTTCACACATTGTGGTAGTGTGATGTGTTAAAACGTCACGTTTTACCACGCATTGCAGTGGTTTCGCTATGCAGTTATTGCGATTTTTTACAGGTGAAACATTTTGGTTTCTGGACGCTCATGGACACTACTGCAAGGTGTGAACCCAGCCTAAAACTTTCATATCCTAGAAGAAGTGGTTTTACACTCGAAGATGTTTAGAAATTGTATGGCTCCGAGGCTACTACAGATAATGGCTTCCTTAAAATAGTCTTCCTGTATCTTCTAGAGGATGTCTTCAAGTGCACGAATGCAATTTAGTGTAGGTAGCAGAGCACTTGTAGACTAAATGTATGTTTTAAGAGCTCTCATCTTGTCAGACAATAATAATAATAATCATAATAGTAATAGCAGAATGAAAGCTAGGGTGACTAATCCAATTTTGCTTCTAGGAGCATTACTTCATATAGAGCACTTCACAAAGGCCGTTTTATTGTTGAGGAACATCTGCTTGTCATTTCTATTCGTCTGATTTGTGATACTGAACAGTGACCAATAATTGTTCATGTGTCTCCATATTTTATGAGCCATGACTTTTATATGTTTTTTTCCGTGTAAGGGTTTGTCTGTTGCAAGGCAAGCTGTAATTTCTATTAGTACTATTTTGGGGTATGTACATTTGGCTTTTTGACCATCTTTTTTAAACCCAAAAACAGCAATACAAGTATTGTTTTTTATTATGTTCACCAAAAGGTAAAAACTATTGAGTATGTTTAATTGTATGGGTCGCTACCAATTATGCGTAGTGTTTTTTCACATGATAACAGATTTTTTATGGGAAATAGATTTTAGTGTTGTATATCTCTTTAATGTTTTTAACATTTTTGTAAAGTTTTGTTTAGCCCCATTAGGGGACTGGACCATGCTATTTCTTGACCTCTGATATCATACACTACAATATGTTGTTCTCCATTCACACAGCCAACTCTCCATTCACAGTGGCCACGAGATAGGACCCCATTACTGAGATAGGAGTGGGTCACAAAGATGGGACCTGTGCTTTTCAGACATATATAGGATATTCTGCCATAAATGTCCCAGATTTGAATATCCCTTTAACTAATAATTGGTGTAATTTTTTGCATCAGTTTTCCAATCAGTTTGAATCATTCCTCAAATAAGGCCCCAAATTGTGTCACCTTAAGGCCTCATGCCTTAGGGTATTACACCTCGGTCTTTTAACCTGATGTAAATTTACATGGTGTGGTTGAGCCATTTACAAATAGTTTTAAACAGCAGGCACCAGGCACTACTGTATGTGATCGATGATAATATTGATCGCATACATTTAACCCCTCAGATGTCATGGTCAAATGTGCCCAGGGCATCTGGGAAGTGCTCTGGCTCCCTCCGATGAGGATCGGGACAGCCGGAGTGTGTGTGTGTCAGCACCTGTACTCAGGAGAGGTATAAGGCCTCTTTCACACGAGCGTGTCCGGATTAGGTCCGGATGCGTTGCGGATGCGTTCAGTGAAAACTGTGCGATTTCACAGGCAAAGCCATTCAGTTTTGCCTGCGATTGCGTTCAGTTGTTCAGTTTTTTCCGCGCGGGTGCAATGCGTTTGATGCGTTTTCACGCGCGTGATAAAAAACTGAAGGTTTACAAACAACATCTCCTAGCAACTATCAGTGAAAAACGCAACGCACCCGCACTTGCTTGCGGATGCAATGCGTTTTTCACGCAGCCCCATTCACTTCTATGGGGCTAGTGCTGCGTGAAAAACGCAGAACATAGAACATGCTGCGATTTTCACGCAACGCACAAGTGATGCGTGAAAAAAAACGCTCATGTACACAGACCCATTGAAATGAATGAGTCAGGATTCAGTGCGGGTGCAATGCGTTCACATCACGCATTGCACCCGCGCGGAAAACTCGCCCGTGTGAAAGGGGCCTAAAGCTACCGCACATTAGTTCCTATGTAGAGCCTGTGGCAGGGCTCCCTAGGAACTAAGTGTAATTCCAATCGCATTGGAGTTTATGAAAGAAGCAATTAATGATTGCTCGTTATAGTTCCCTTGGAGAACTATTAAAAAGTGCCTAAAAAAAAAAAAAGAAAACAAATGTTTTTTAAAATATTAAAAAAGTCTAAAAATTCTAATGACCCCCTTTTACCCCAAATTAAAATAAAAACACATAAGTAATTTAAAAAAAATTAACATCACGGGCATTGCTGCGTGTGAAACCTTATGTACTTTTAAAATATAAAAATAGTTATCCCATATGGCAAACAGCAAAAATGGAAAAAATACCTGATTTGCCATTTTATGGTTGCTTTACCTCCCACGGAAAATGTTCAAAAAGCCATACACACTCCAGAATGGTATCAGAGAAAAGTTCAGATTGTCCCACAAAAATTGAGACCTCTTACACCTCCATATACATAAAAGTAAGTGCTCATGCAAACGAACATATGTCTGTTACATTTTTTTGCGGACCATATGCGTAACTATTTGTTTCAATGGGTACGCATAAAAACCTGAAGTTACTCCGTGTGCATTCCGGTTCTGTATGTCCGCATGTCCGTTCTGCAAAAAATGTTTCCTATTGTTGTTTGCATAGCAGACAAGCATAGGACTATTCTATTAGGGGCCCGCTGTTCCGTTGCGCAAAATACAGAATGCACACGGACGTCATCCGTATTTTTTGAGGATCCGTGTTTTGCACACCGCAAAATACATGCAGTTGTGTGCATGTGCCCTAAAAAGTTATAGGGGTCCGAATATGTCAATGCAAAGGAAAAATTTGTTTTTTTCAAAGTTTTTAATTTTTTTCAGTATTAAAATGCAAGAAAAACCCATACATATGTGGTATCGTTGTAATGGTAAAAACATCAAAACATAATGCGACGTGGGCAGCCAATAGCAGGCTGCGATAAGGACAAGCCTCCCTAACATCACCCACAATCCTAGTGAGGCTTGTCCCTGTCGCGGCCTGTTATTGGCTTTCCTCTGTATGTTTTGATTGGCGTCATGGGGAGATGCAGTGGCGGCTGTGCAGGGATCAGAAGAGACGTGGGTGCCGGGGAGCAGGGTAAGTATAACCTATATGAGGGGCCTAGGCATTAGAGGGGTCATTATAGGGGTCGGATAACCTTTTTAACTAAAATATGATTTATCACAATGAACAACAAAGTAACCATGAAGGTAAACGGCTCCATTGGGGTTGTTATGGTAACCTTTGTCTAATTAAGGGAAATTGAAACATGGTAAGAATACATTCATGTAAAAAAATGGCCATGAATAATGGACACACTGTCAGTTTTTCATGCCCATTTTTCAACTATTTTTGCATTCATCCAATAATGTCCCCCATAGTGGCTTCCAGCAGTAACAATTGTCCCCTTTAGTGGCCCCCAGCAGTAATAATGTCCCATATAGTGGCCCCCAGCAGTAATATTGTCCCCTTTAGTGGCCCCCAGCAGTAATAATGTCCCTCATAGTGACCCCCAGCAGTAATAATGCCCCCCATAGTGGCCCTCAGCAGTAAGAATGTCCCCTTCAGTGTCACCCAGCAGTTATAATGTCCGACATAGTGGCCCCCAACAGTAATAATGTCCGACATGGTGGCCCTCAGCAGTAATAATGTCCCTTATAGTGGCCCCCAGCAGGAATAATGTTGTCCATAGTGGCCCTAGCCCAGCTCATCCACTTGCACACGCAGGGACAGTCGTTCTTCACTTGATGCAAAAGAACCTGCACTCCTAGCGTGATAATGTCACCATGTGCCACCAGCAATGATGCCTAAATGGCATGTAAAAGCATAACTCAATACATAAAGCACTAGAAGATGAACAGTCCAATGGAAACTAGAAAGTGATGATCACTGTGTTTGTTGCTGTAATGGAAACGCTACACACTTTTCTGTGCCATTTAATAGGTACCACCCACTTGAAAATACACTATGTGTCTATAATTAAACATGATACCCATTTGCAGTCAGGTCCTCATTGGGTCACTTACTTTATTTCTTTTTTTTACCCAGTGTCTTTCTTTCTTGTAATTGTTATTTTAGCAATTGCCAACCAAATCGTTTTTCCCCCCCAGTTTTTTGCTTTACATCTTCTTGAAAGGTACATTAATAATGTTATTGTTTCAATATTTTTTTGTTATTTGGTATTTTTTCCCTCATATTAATTCATACTACAGTATCTGTATCCTAAGTATGGTTGTTCCTCTAAATTACACCATATATATTATTTGCACCTTTATTTTAGGATTTAGCTATTAATTACTTGTTTTCCGATAATACAGCACCAAGAAGTCAATATATACATATATTCATATGTATCTGTACTTATATAATCCCTGTGGTTCATGGATTTAACAGCCTTTCACAGAGCACGATGAGTCTGCCTCCTATTGTGTATTCCTAGCTGAATAGAGGTATCCATCCGAATTGCAGATTTTAGTATTACGATTATATACCGATACTTTGTATTCCCATACAGGAAGCAAGGAGCATGCTAGTTACTGTTTCAATTTCGCTTAATTAGACAAAGGTTACCATAACAACCTCAATGGAGGGGTTTACCTTTGTGGTTTACAAGTACTTTGTTGTTTATTGCCATAAAATGTATTTTCAGTAAATGGTTGTGCAAGATTTCTAAATGATCGATTCCTATGACAATGTGTTTTAGGGTACGTTCACACGATGACATTTGTCGCGCGACAAATAGAGCACAACTACACTGCAACATTTGTCGCGCGACATTGTGTTGCATTAATGTCGCGCGTCAATTTTTCTAATGGTAGTCTATGGTGTCGCATTGCAACATGCGACATGCTACGACTGCGATGCAACAGTCGCAGAAAAATCCATCTTGAATGGATTTTTTGCGACTGCCGTGTCACAGTCACAGCATATCGCATGTTGCAATGCGACACTATAGACTACCATTATAAAAATTGTTGCACGACATTAATGTAACAAAATGTCGCGCGACAAATGTCGTCGTGTGTACGTACCCTTATTATTAGGTGAAAAGTGTATTTTATTATATTATATTTTGTCTTGTTCATTTAATTTTAAATTATGCCGTTCCAGGTTACTGGCACTTTTGCTGCCACGAGGGCGCTGTGTTATTCGTACCTGAGGAAGGCGGTGGTCTGCTGCTGAAGCGTGTTGTGTGTTTTACACCTTGCCATTTTAGTTATATTTTAATATGTTTCCTTTTCATCCAGTGCAGCGCCCTGTAAATCCCCCTTTCTATTACATATATCTGCTGTCTATATGACTTATTAGGGAGAATTGATCATAAGAGTAATATTTGAAGTCAGTTTTCCTTGAGTCTGCTTTGGTGTAACCAAAATTAAATTTGGTTAATCCTTAAACATAATACTTTTGTCCAGAAATGCTACTTCAGTTTTTCTACGCTATGCCCCTACTGGAGTGACCTTGGGACTTTTTTTTATGACTTTTTAAAATGGTCCCAGTCATAAATCTGAAGTGAAACCTATTAAAGGGGTTTTCCTCTGGATAGGTCATCAGTATCTGATTAGTGGGTGTCCGACACCTGGGAATCCCGCCGATCAGCTGTTTGAGAAGTGCTATGGCCTTCTCTTTGCTTTTCCTAGGCCGAGTGATGACATGTTCAGGAATGGAACTGAGTGCGATTCCAAGCACAGCCGGTGTATCATGTACGGAACTGGGCTTGGTAACCTGAGACGAAGGCAGCGGCACTCACCCCTGCCTTCTCAAAACAGCTGATCGGCACAGGTCCAGGGTGTCGGACCCCCACCGATCAGATACTGATGACCTATTCAGAGAATAAGCTATCAATAATAAAATCTCGGAAAACCCTTTTAACACCCTAATGCTGTATGATGAGTATATTCATCATGGAGCACCGCTACTTAGTGCTCCATGACCAATATACTCATCATGGCACTGAAGTTTAATCATGTCTATACACATGGTGACAGTGCTGAGATCGTGGCTGTTACACACAGCCAGGGATCTCAGCTAATCAGCCTGGCCCAATGAGGACGGTCCTGAGCCGGTGATCGCTCTGATTAGCTAGTCTGTACAGACTAGTCAATCAGAGGATTCTAATGGCAGCTACAGGTTCTGATCCCCACAGTTTGTGACAGCGGGGATCAGAACCTGGTGAAATGTTTAAATGACCCGCCTTGCAGCCTCCTGAATCCCCCAGTTGTACCCTGATCCTTCTCCTTTAGCCCCCAATATGCCCTGATCTGGCCCCAATGGGCCCCTGCAGCGCCCACTATGTCCGTCCTCCAGTATCAGGATGGCCGAGTGGCCGATGCAGCGAGTGTCAGCTGTAACATACAGATGTGAATTGGAGCCAGGAACGATGACACCAGATGCTGAAGCCAATACTCAGGAGGCGAAGAGTAGACAACAGCAGGATATAGTCTAATATCACCAGGGGATATCATTAGGAGAAAAGATCAGAAACCAAAAATGGTAACCGAAGAACTGGCAGGAGAATAGTTAAGGCTAGAATATAGTACCACAAATACCAGAAACAACTTGGAACTAGAAACAAACTTGGAACAAGGTGGCTTTGTGCAAAATCTACAAGAAGAAAGGACCAGACAGGTCCATTCCAGGGATACACGTGTATAATGTATATACATAGATCAGCTTTGAGTCCCTTGTCTGAGAAAAGCGCCTTACAAATGTTAGTCATCCTCAGACAGTCTCAATGTGGGAAGTAATGATTAGTCAGCACTCGATCCTGTTAACGCTGTGCGGGAAGGAGCCTTCTCCACAGTTCATCAAAAAATCTAATCCCAGCAAACGTCTCACTTTATGTTGCTGTTTATTCCACGAGTATCATCAAATACAACGTTATCCTGGACGCGTTTCGGCAAATAGCCTTTATCAGCAGGTCACAGGAATGACTGTACAATACATTTAAATAGACAAAGTGACGTCAGACGCCAACAATGAATGGCAAGCAAAGACATCCAATCAAAAACATTGTTTCGCTATCCAATAAACAAAACAAACTCAACATGTTACCGTTTGTTCTTAATTCTCAGAAGACATCTGTAAGAATAAAGTAGAAGCAGAATATCAACATAAAATCATGTTAACAAATACTAATCACATATACCCATACGGCATAAACTATATGGCCAGGGTTATAATCGCGCTATCTCATATTCACGGTTGAGTCCGCGCGGATGTAAAGTGTCCAGAGTGTGAATCCAGAAAGCTTTCCTGGAGCGTCCAGGATAAAGTTGTATTTGATGATACTCGTGGAATAAACAGCAACATAAAGTGAGACGTTTGCTGGGATTTGATTTTTTGATGAATGAGGGAACTGGCTGGATATTTATAGCATTGCAGCAAAGCTCAGAACCAGGGGCGGACTGGGCCGGGGGGCAGGGGGGCAATTGCCCCCTGGGCCTTTCTGTTGCCTCTTTAAATGGCCCCCGTCGCTGAAATGACCGACCGCTGCGCTGCTGTGTGTAACTTATCAAACTAACTTACTTGTGGCAGATGGGCCGGCGCAGCGGTAGCGCACTTGTATGGAGCAGGGCAGCAGCAGCCTGGGCAGGGGAGGGAGAGGTGTGTCCCCTTCCCCTTCCTATGATAGGCTGCAAGCACTAGGGCGGCAGCCTATCAGAGCGAGGCCGGCGCGATGACGTCATGTCATCGGGCCGCCGGCCTGACTTATTAGAGCCTGAGAGCCGTACCATACAGCGGCGGGAGTCGGGACTAGGCGCTGGCGCACTGCACAGACTCACTCAGCATCATTCGCGCTGCTAGCCTGGCCACTTGTCCTGGTGGTAAGTATGTGTTGTTTTTTTGTCACTTTTTTTTTGTTTGTCAACTCTAACTTTACTGTACTGGTGGCTGGCTACTGGGGGGAGCTGCCTGGCACATGATGGGGCCTGGGGGGTAAAATATATGGCTACTTTGGTGGGGGCCCTATGCTATGGCTGGCTACTGGCAGTCTGACTGGCACTTATAGGGGGCAGGGGGCCTATGGCTAATGTACTGGCACTGTCTGGCACTTATAGTGGGGGCCCTATGGCTACTGGCACATTATAGGGGGCCTATGGCTAGCAGTGTCTGGCACTTATAGGGGGCCCTATGGCTACTGGCATATTATAGGGGGCCTATGGCTACTGCCAGTCTGGCACTTATAGAGCAGGCCTATGGCTACTGGCACATGTTGATGGGGGCTCAGGCTACTGGCACATGATGGGGGGCCCTATGGCTACTGGCACATGATAGGGGGCCCCTATGGCTACTGGCACATGATGGGGGCCCTATGGCTACTGGCACATGATAGGGGGCTCTATGGCTACTGGCACATGATAGGGGGCGCAGGTAACTGGCACATAAATGATAGGGGGCTTAGGCTACTGGCACATGATAGGGGGCCTATGGCTACTGGCACATGATAGGGGGCCTATGGCTACTGGCACATAATAGGGGGCTCAGGCTACTGGCACATGAATGATAGGGGGCTCAGGCTACTGACACATTATGGTGGGTACTTTAGGGAAGGTGGGAGAGGAGTACTATAGGGTCATCTAGGGTGGCACTGAGAAGGGGTATTTTATACTTACAAATTATGGGGGACACTGAGGGCATCTACTGGGGCACTATATATGGGGCATTTTATACTGGTACATTATGGGGGCACTGGAGGGAGGGGAGAGGAGCACTATGGGGGCATTTACTGGGGGCACTATATAGGGGTATTTTATACTGGCACATTATGGGGGCACTATGCGGACGTTAGCTCAACTGGGGGCATTACAAGGGGGTATTTTTTGTCACATTATAAGGAGAATTATTTCTACTGGGGGGGCCATTATGGTGGGATTTATTACTCCCCCATGGTATGAGCCCCTAGTAGCAGCACCAGCCTCTCCCTGCTCTGCTATCCCTCTGCCCCTTCTCCGAATCCTTATTATGAAATCTTTCTCATTAGGATAAAACACATCAGCTCCGCCGATCCCCGGCCAAAGTGTGGAAGACGAAGTGGTGTCCGAGGGTCAAGCCAAGTAATTGTAAGTTTTCATATGAAATATGTTTATGTCATACACATATAGCATACATCGTGCCCCACAATATACAGTTTCTTCTGCAAAAGTCATCAAGTGTCATGGGGGGGGGGGGCCTTATTGTTTTTCGCCCCAGGGCCCCATATCGCCCCAGGGCCTCTGGGTGTTACTTTCCCCCTGGGCCAAAAGTTGCCAGTCAGCCCCTGCTCAGAACCAAGGAAAATAGTAACTGTTGCGTTACTGGAAAGCAGGGTATGGCTGAGAAGTACAAGTAGAACAACATAGAGACATAGCAGAGTTGGATTGTAGCAAAAAAAAAAAAAAACAGAGCTGAATTCAAAGAGCAGACCCCAACAAGCCATCTGAGAAACAACAATGCAGTTTGTGATAAAGGGGAGAATATTTCTGTACACACTAAGGCCTCTTGCACACGACCGTATGGCTTTTTCTGTGTTTTGCGGTCCATTTTAAACTTATCAGTTTTTTTGTTTCAGTAGTGTTTCCGCTTAGGTTCTGTTTTGCTGTTCCGTTTCTCCGTTTGGTTGCCGATCCGTTTTTAAGGAGGAGGTGTGTCTCAAAGTGTCCACCCACTTTTACAGAGTATTTAAGCAGGTAAACCTCCATTCCGGCTCATTGTGTTTTGGAACCATGTTGCCTGCACACTTACGCCTGCGATTGAGGTTTCTAATTCTGAAAGCAAGATGGAGAAGATGTGACCAGAAAAGAAGAAGACGCCGGTATTCGATACACACAATAACTTCCAAACGGATGACTAGAGGCGTTTTTTCTGTCCTATATTTGGAGCTTCGTGTGAATCCGGAAAATGTTTTCAATTATATGCGCATGACTGTTGATAGTTATGACCAGCTGCTGCAGCGGATTTCATCACGCCTTGAAAGAAAGGATACCCGCTACAGAAGGGCAATTTCTCCTGCAGAGCAGCGAAGGGTGACAATAAGGTAAGCATTGTCTTTTTTGTATAGCTGTATATATATATGTTATTTATCTTTTTTTTACTTATATTTTTATTCTTTTTTTCACAGGTTTCTTGCTGCTTGAGAAAGTCTGTCATCGTTGCATTACCAATATCGCATGGGAATTTCGTCAATCTCGGGCATAGTCCGCAATACTTGTCGTGCCTTGTGGGAGGTATTGCATGAGGATTACATCCCACATCCAACAACAGAACAGTGGCTTCAAATAGCAGACAAGTTCATGGAAACCTGCCAATCCCCTAATTGTGTAGGAGCTCTGGATGGCAAACATATACGGATTGTAAAACCTTCTGGAAGTGGATCTGAATTTTTTAACTACAAAAAATATTTCTCAATTATCTTGATGGCCATTGCGGATGCTGATTATCGGTTTGTCGCAGTTGACATTGGAGCTTATGGGCGGACAAACTCCGCTATGGAACGCCTCCTGTATTCAAAGGAATATGGATTACCACCTCCGAGACCTTTGCCAGGTACTGACGGACCTCCAATGCCATTTGTCGTAGTAGGGGACGAGGCTTCCCCAAATGTGTGAGAACCTCATAAAGCCGTACTGTAGCCATGATTTGAACACTACAAAGTGCATGTTTAACTACAGACTGACACGAGCTAGTTAACAGGTGGAGTGCGGCTTTGGCATTTTAGTTGCCAAATGGCATATTCTCACCAAAGCCATTAATCTCAAAGTGTAAACCATAGACGATGTAGTCAAGGCTTGTGTAGTTCTACATAACTATCTCTTATCAGAAGAACCACTGTGCCTGTACCCGCAAGAGGTTGATTGCCCACTCACCAGGCTGCAAAATTTGTCATATCGGTCAACCCTTGCCATCGCCAGAATGAGGGGCAGTTTCTTTGTTTCTGAAGCGGGCAGAGTGAGTTGGCAGGATAATCTTGTGAAATTATTTTTTTTTTGAACACCTTTTGTATTCTTTTTTTAATCTGCCAACAAGAATGGTTCAGCTACACTGGTGATATATTTTATTCTACTACATCACAAAATCTGCCTTGTTATGAAAAAAAATGCTTGTTAAATGGATTATCCGGGTTCAGAGCTGAACACGGACATAGCCATATTTTGAACCCAATTACAACACTGAATCTTGCAGGGCATTGCCATTTTATGGAGATTTTTTTACGTACTGGGGTCTCCATAGTGCTGCGAGACGGAGGCCTGCGTCCATCAGTGAGTCCCGTGGCATCACCAGCACTATTCGGCCGGCTGTAGCCCTGCCATAGCCTGTAAAACTGTTAGGACATCGCTAAAGTCTGGCCATTAGAGACTGTGACATAAACAAACACACCGTTTGGCGGAATCCTCCGCTTAGCAGTGTGTTATTGTCAGCCCTTGTTCTGCACGATCCTGCGCAAGGCAAGGGAGAGCATTGGAGCTTGAACTGCTCAGTTCCTAACATCCGTGTGGTTTGCTGGGTGCAGGTTCAGCTTCGGCTCTGAACCCGGACAACACCATCATGTCTCTTTCCTGTCCCTTGTGGTAATGACGCTAGTTTATGTGACAGCTTCATCTGTGCTAAAGAGTGAAATTTAAATTTTGCGCTCTCTAGTAAATGAATAGTTGATGAGGCTGATTCACATGCACCGGGACTCCTACAAGGGTTCATGTGGATTTGCACAAGATTGACTGATGAACAAGCATTTGAATGGCTATTTAATGATCTTATCTGGGGACATGTGAGAGTCCGTATTAAGCAAAAATGTATCTGGTTACCGGAAGAAAGAGGTGGACTCTCACTCCCCTTTATTCAAGGGTATTATTTAGCGGCCCTGATTCAATGGCTTATAAGTGCCTGATCAAGTAGCTCTTTCTTTCTAATAAAGGATAATTTGGGTCAACATCGGAGTGTGTTTAGTGTGCTGGAAGCGGGGTTTTTTGAGCAGAAAGGAAGTTTGCCCTATTAGTAACTCTATACATAGAGGGTGGTCCAGGATAAAAGAACTTTTAGGGATCTCATCCCCGCTAAGCTTTATGCCTCTATGGCATAATGTA
Organism: Bufotes viridis; assembly: GCA_033119425.1. NCBI lineage: Eukaryota > Metazoa > Chordata > Amphibia > Anura > Bufonidae > Bufotes > Bufotes viridis. The sequence goes on from CM065589.1 coordinate 423,476,329, forward strand.
TATCACGAAGAATGGGAAAATTAAAAGCCTGGAAGAAAATTAGGGGATTTTTCACATAGTGTATTAATGAAATTCAGATATCTCCAACTTAAACACACTTTTTCCCACATTAAAAATTTAGAGTATCTTAGAATAACACAGTACGAATTCACGAACTTTTGTTTCTCTCATAATGGAGAGGGGAAAATAGTTAAGGTTTCCATAACGAATATATAAGAAAATTATGCACGGCATGGCCTCTGTAACTGTTTTTAAAAGCGAAGCGTGGTGGTCCTCGGAGTTAGGGCCTAACTCTTGTATTAATTGGTAAAAAATCTCTAAAAGTATTAAAAGATCAACCCTATCTAGTCATTACAGAATGGTTTAGCTTAATATATTGCATCGTCTGTATTATCATCCGGTCATGCTACGGCGTTTCTTTAGCAAGTTTAATACTGTAGCGTGGATGCAGATTTTCTCCACTTAGTGTGGAACTGCCTGGTGGTTCATTCCATTTGGAGGGGGACGTATGAGATATTGGAACGAAGAACTAGGCATAGAGCTCATTATGATATAGAAAATGCAATATTTGGTAATATTCAACCCTTTACAGTGATGAAGGGACGTGAAGATCTTTTATGGCAGAAAGCTTTGCTGCTAGCCAGGGTTGCCATTGTCAGAGAGTGGGGCTCTGGCAAATCCCCTAATATATGCGAATGGATGTCCCTTGTTAGCAGGACTAAACAATATGAGCGATCCGCTACGCGTAATGAAAATCAAAGGGTTATATGGGGCGAAACCTAGTCTTTTTGGAATATCCGAGCTTAAAGACCTTTTTTTCTCACCCCCCCCCCCATGTTTCTCACCCCCCGATGCTGGAGAACCCATTGAGGGAGGGGGGTGGGAGGGGAGAACATATGGGTTATGAGATGTTCTAATTTGATAAATTAAATATATATGTCTGAAGGTAAAGATGAGAATTTGTATTACTTTCTCTAAATATTTTTTTTATTTGTAATGTGAAAATGAATAAAGATATTTAAAAACAAAACAAATAAAAACAACATAGCTCTCACATTTTGTCTCCAATGAGAGAGCGTATGTTGAAAAGAGGGACCCAGTAGGGGACCAGGATTGTCCTGAACCAGTGCATGATGGACATGAGGGCTGGGGGTGGCGGCCATTTACTGGTCCCCTTCAAGAGCTGTATCAGGTACCCAAGTGCTGCTAGCAGTTCTGTGGAGAAAAGCAAAAAAAAAGGCATTGAATTGCTGCGTCCAGATTATATGCTATGCCTACCTCTTACTGTGAGGGGCTGCCAGAAACAGAGGGGCCAAAAGCTCCTCTGTCTCAGACAGCCCCTTGTAGTCAGAGGTAGAGAACAGTTGTCCCTCCGACCATAGGGGGCTGCCAGAAACAGAGGGGCCAAAAGCTCCTCTGTCTCAGACAGCCCCTTGCACTCAGAGGGAGATGAAAGCAAAAGCGTTTTATATTTATTTTCAGAAAGAAAAAAAAATAACCTTCTACGTGCCAGCTGTAGGAACCCCAAGGCTGCACTATACATATATGGTGGCCTCGCGGTTGCTCCGGATTCACTCGGGGTGTATGGAGATATGGAGATAGACCGAGCCAGGGGGCGATCCAGGGATACGGAGATAGACCGAGACTGGGCGATCCAGGGATATGATGATAGACCGAGCTTGGGCGATCCAGGAATGAGGAGATAGACCGAGCCTGGGCAATCCAGGGATACAGAGATAGACCGAGCCTGGGCGATCCAGGGATACAGAGATAGACCGAGAGTGGGCGATCCAGGGATACGGAGATAGACCGAGCCAGGGATATGGAGATAGACCCAGGGATACGGAGATAGACCGAGACTGGGCGATCCAGGGATACGGAGATAGACCGAGCCAGGGATATGGAGATAGACCGAGCCTGGGCGATCCAGGGATACAGAGATAGACCGAGACTGGGCGATCCAGGGATACGGAGATAGACCGAGCCAGGGATATGGAGATAGACCGAGCCTGGGCGATCCAGGGATACAGAGATAGACCGAGACTGGGCGATCCAGGGATACGGAGATAGACCGAGCCAGGGATATGGAGATAGACCGAGCCTGGGCGATCCAGGGATACGGAGATAGACCGAGCCTGGGCGATCCAGGGATACAGAGATAGACCGAGACTGGGCGATCCAGGGATACGGAGATAGACCGAGCCAGGGATATGGAGATAGACCGAGCCTGGGCGATCCAGGGATACGGAGATAGACTGAGACTGGGCGATCCAGGGATACGGAGATAGACCGAGCCTGGGCGATCCAGGGATATGGAGATAGACTGAGACTGGGCGATCTAGGGATGTGGAGATAGACCGAGCCTGGGCGATCCAGGGATACAAAGATAGACCGAGCCTGGCTGATCCAGGGATACGGAGATAGACCGAGCCAGGGGGTGATCCAGGGATACGGAGATAGACCGAGCCAGGGGGCGATCCAGGGATATGGAGATGGACTGAGCCTGGGCGATCCATGGATACGGAGATAGACCGGGCCAGGGGGCGATCCAGGGATACGGAGATAGACCGGGCCAGGGGGCGATCCAGGGATACGGAGATAGACCGAGCCTGGGCGATCCAGGGATATGGAGATAGACCGAGCCTGGGCAATCCAGGGATTCTGAGATAGACCGGGCCAGGGGGCGATCCAGGGATACGGAGATAGACCAAGCCTGGGCGATCCAGGGATATGGAGATAGACCGAGCCTGGGTGATCCAGGGATACGGAGATAGACCGAGCCTGGGCGATCCAGGGATACGGAGATAGACCGAGCCTGGGCGATCCAGGGATACGGAGATAGACCGAGACTGGGCGATCCAGGGATACGGAGATAGACAGAGTCAGGGGGCGATCCAGGGATATGGAGATAGACCGAGCCTGGGCGATCCAGGGATACGGAGATAGACCGAGCCTTGGCGATCCAGGGATACGGAGATAGACCGAGTCTGGGCGATCCAGGAATGAGGAGATAGACCGAGCCTGGGTGATCCAGGGATACGGAAATAGACCGAGCCTGGGAGATCCAGGGATACAGAGATAGACCGAGACTGGGCGAACCAGGGATACGAGGATAGGGAACTGAATGCCGTTGAGGAAGTAACTAATGAGTGGACGCACTGTGCGAAGTGATCACAGGATACTCGGTGGATGGGCTGCCATGGAAGTCGCTGGTGAGCGCACAAGTGCATGGCTATGTACACTGCCCCCGACTGAACGCACAGAGATGTTCGATTGGAGAACGCACAAGAAAATCTGATGGGGAAAATTCCCTAACTAGAAGATAACCATGTACGCACAGTGTGCGCAGATGACTGGGGATACACGGAGCGCATGTGGGTGTGCTATGCGCTGGGAGCTAGTGAAGCTCCGTGCACATGACGACTAGCCATGGCACGGATGTGCTGGTAACTAGGGTGCGCGCAGGCACTGTGAGAAAGCAGTGCACCCAGTGGCGAGGGTGCAGGAGGTGACCTACTGAGGAAAGTTGATGGTGTGGGGTGTGACTGGGTGGAAGGGAAGCGGTGCAAAGACTGGCTATGGAGGTATGGGTTATGAATGGCTGTGGATGCAGCCTGGAACGAAGAAAGCTATGGGAGTGCCGGGCTGGAGGACTGCCAGCGGTCCTCTAATCATTCCAGCAGCCGATAAGGGTGGGTACGGGAGCGGGACTCTGCAAGAGTAAGCAGGGTGACACGTACAGATAGAAGCGGTGGAGCCAGCGCAGCACTGTGCTGCACGGGCCTCGCCGCTGTCACTTGACATGTATTGTTGACCATTTCAATGCCGTACGAGTGTACGGGAAGCCACCGCCGCACTGAAATCGGGAGAGATGCTGAGATGTCCCGCTACTTGCGCGGCGGAGAGGTCACTTTGCGTGCATCCCGTACCTGCAGTGGGGCCTGGCTTCAAGCAGCGGCGGCACTGCAGTGGACGCACGTAGAAGAAGTGCAGCAGGCAGAGGTTACCTGGGAGATTGGGGCTGCCGTTCGTTGCTGCTCGGCGTGCGCTCCAGGCTGGAACGCACGTCATTGCAATGCAGGGAGGGTGCTGGACGGGGAGCGCAGGGACGGAGGTGCCTGCGGTCGAAAGGTGGAAGAGGCGAAAACGTTACGAGATCCGGGCAGTACGGAAGGGCAGAGAAGCGATCGGGGGGGGGGGGCGATGGTGGGTGGGAGACGTGAAAGCAGGTGCGATGGGCTTGCGGCGCCTGCCTCAGAAGTGAGCGCGCGTGCGCCTGTGAACGCACGCCAGGGCGTGAGGCCGTGCCGAGGCTATGAAGGCCTCCGCCCCTCCCACAAATGCAGGCTGATAAATCGGCCTTATAACATGTGGTAAAAATACATATTGTTGTACTTACCACATTCTTTCTGAGCCGCCGCAGTGAGATCCCCCCAGCCAGTGAATAAGGACTCACAGATCTGCCTCCAGAGCCGTCGGGTGTGATGATGGTCGGCATAGTGGCGGTCGGTGTGGTCCCATAAAGCAGGACACGCCTCCACTAGCTGGATAAGGAGTTTGTTGTCTATGTGAGGGACAACAAACTCATTATCTTCCCCAGTGGAGACTCTGGAACCCTGGAAAAAAAAGAAAATTATAGAACATACAAAAAACAAATGCAAATTAAAACTACGTATTCGATACTTACGCGTCCCCTACCGCCACAGGCTCTCCCACGAACTCTGGAGGAGACTGGGGGATCCTTCCTGGCGGCTCTATTTGAAGGTTCCTAAAACCATAAAAAAAATGGTTAAAACATAATTATATATTTTTATACAGATTATATAGAAATATACTTACTTCCTGCCGGTCCTGGTCCATGCTATGTCCACCTCCCCTTGGTGACGCGGAGGTCCAAGGTGAGCCAGCCACTGATGAGTGTGCTGCAGTTGGCGAGCTGGTTGATGATGAAGACTAGAACAAAGACACATACTGATTAATGCAATAAATCTAATTGTATTAGAAAATCCAATTGTCGCATGTACTTACCGCTTGTTATATTTGACGATGCCTTCTGGGTGGCCTTCTTGGAATTGATTCTGAGGCTTCAGACATCTGTAGAGACATAATCCAAAAGCAAATATAGATTACACGCGATATGACCATGTGTACACAGCAAAACAGACAGAGATATCAAACTTACTTTTGATAACAAATTTGTTTGGAATTGGACACCGCAGCTTTTTTTTTTTTATTGAAGATGCTAAAAAAACAAACAAAAAAAAAACATTATTCCCATGAACTTGTTTTTGATGCCCACCCTCAGTGCCATCTGCCGCCCTGCATTGCCATCTGCCCTCAATGGTACCATCTGCCCCCCTCCCAGTGCCATCAACTCCCCCCATACCATAATCTGCCCACATGCCAACAGCCCCCATTGCCATGTGCCCCCCTCAGTGCCTTCTGCCCCCTCAATTACCATCAACTCATCCCCCCTGACATAATCTGCCCACATGACTTGAGCCCCCAATAGTGCCTCTTTCACCCTCCTGCCATCAGCCACACCTCTGTTCCATCTGCCCCCCCAGTGCAATAATCTGCCCCCTATTCCATTACCCACCAACAGTGCCTCTTCCCCCCCAATTTGCCTTCAGCCCCACCTCTGTGCCATCTGCTTAAGCAACCCCCCAGTGCAATAATCTGCCCCTATTCCATGACCCCCCAATAGTACATCTCCCCCGCTGCCATCAGCCACACCTCTCTGCCATCTGCCCCCACTCAGTGCCATCTTCGCCCCCCCGTGCAATAATCTGCCCCCTTTTCAATGACCCAACAACAGTGCCTCTTTCCCCCCCACCTTGCCATCAGCCCCACTTCTGGGCTATCTGCCCCCAAGCCCCCCCCCCACCCCAGTGCCATAATCTGCCCCCATGCCAGCCAGCAAAGATAGATAAATGATAGAAAGAGATACAGAAAGAGAGAAAAAAAGGTAGATAGAACTTTCTATACATACCTGTTTGTGTAGTTCATCCAAGATGGCCGATATGGCTGCTTGGGGAGTGGACATTTATAGAGCATGCTCAGATGATTAGAATGAATTGAAACGGATTCGCCTCAGACGGAGCAATTAAAGACGGATCCGTCCCCATTGACTTCCATTGTGTGTCAGGACGGATTTGTTTGGTTCCGCATCGTCAGGCAGACACCAAAACTCTGCAAGCAGCATTTTAGTGTCCGCCTCCAGAGCGGAATGGAGACTGAACTGATGCAAACTGATGCATTCTGAGCAGATCATTTTCCATTCCGTTCTGTTTTCCCATTCCGTTTTTCCGTTTGGTTTCCGTTTGTGATCTATTTTTTCAGATTGCAAACAGAAACGGAAGCATACAATAATGTTTAAACAGGAAGTGCATAAAAAAATTGGGCTGGGCATAACATTTTCTAAAGATGATTCCGCAAAAACAGAACGGATACAGAAGACATACGGATGTGTTCCGTTTGCATTCCGTTTTTTTTCTGGACCCATTGACTTTAATGGAGCCACAGAACGTTATTTGCGTGCAATAATAGGACATGTTCTATCTCTGAACGGAAATACGGAAATGCAAGGCATACAGAGTACCTTCTGTTTTTTTGCGGATCCATTGAAATAAATGGTTCCGTATACGGTCTGTATACGGGCTGCAAAAAACGGAACGGAAAAAAATAAACTTTCGTGTGCAGGAGGCCTTAGGGGCCAGCTGTTCTGCTCCGCAAAATACGGAATGCACATGGATGTCTTCTGTATTTTTTGCGGATCTGTTTTTTGCAGACCGCAAAATACATACGTCGTGTGCATGAGGCCTAAGCCAGATGGATACTCCATATGACAGTTCATGGAGCTTAATAAAGCTAAAGGAGCTGTATCTGTATCTGTAGAATAAGGCCTCTTGCACACAACCGTATTTTTTTTCCGGTTCCGTTCCGTTTTTTTGCGTTTAGTTTGCGGTCCATATGCGGAACCATTCACTTCAATGGGTCTGTAAAAACAACGGAAGGTACTCCGTATGCATTTCGTTTCCGTATTCCCATATTTTCGTTCCGTTCAAAGATAGAAGATGTCCTATTATTGCACGCAAATCACGTTCCATGGCTTCATTCAAGTCAATAGTTCCGCAAAAAATACGGAATGCATACGGAATGCATCCGTATGTCTTCTGTATCTGTTTCATTTTTGCGGAACCATCTATAGAAAATGTTATGCCCAGCCCAATTTTTTTATGTACTTACTGTTTAAACATTATTGTATGCTTCCATAGAAACCAAACAGAACGGAAGCGGAATGGAAACACTACTGAAACAAAAAAACGGAAAACCGGATACGTTTAAAATGGACTGCAAAACCATACGGTCATGTGCAGGAGGCCTAACTGTAACAAAACCCTAACAAACCTATTTCTCTCCATTATCTGCGGCACACAAATATAATATTTGCTCGTGAAGCCTACTGTTTACTTTATCCGGTCCTCATATAGCTATCACTGTAATCTTATGTCCGTCAGTAATCTTCCATGTCTATATTCATGTGAAAGTGGAAATCTAGCCTCTTGAAACACTTTGCATAAATTCAACCGCGGCTCCTTTTCTCTGCTCTTATTAAATGCATGAGTACTTCTTAGTTTCACACTTGAATCCTTTGTGTTGGCGTTTGCAGACAGCATTATGTATTTAAATTGTAAAGTAAAAAATGAAGAGCTTTGTACAAGTGCTCATAGTAATCTCAATTCTGAATTTATTTGTTTTTCATTCATGCCCTTTAATAGGATCACTATGGGAACACAAAAAGTTGGTGATTACAGTTTCACAATAAATTTGCGCTCAGACACGACTGCTTTGGTTACTACCAGTTTATGAGGTTGTATAAATTGTAAATTTGGCCAGCACACTATATCTGGAATCTAAATATTAAAATTGTATATTTATTTCAATTGATCAATAATACATAGCAGATTATATAAAAAGAAGTTAAAAATAGAAAATAAATAAGAATAGAAAAATAATAATAATAATAACAATAATAATAATAATAATAATAATAATAATAATAATAATAATAATAAAACAGTTGTTATTGTTAAAAACGCATAAAGTCTATCCCACTATTTTGGGGCACTTATTTCCAATTACAGCAACTTTCTCAATCACTTGGCTCAAAGGCAAAGAAGATTTGTGACCGAGCAATATTTTTCATTCAAGTCCTCATTCACACACACAATGCCAATGCGTCTTTCATATACATAAGTCCAGATTCATGCAAGTGTCCACAAGTTACCAACCTCCCTCAATATTCTGCATATGTACCCAGTCATATGTAGACTACCACAGTCTCAGTCCTTACTGGGACACTATATTGCCGGCATTATGGTTGGTTTATTTATTCATTCCATTTATTACATTTATCAATGCTGCTATCAAATATAATGTCACCGTATAATCGGGGCCGCACTTGTCCTTATCATGCACTTAGTTGTATTTAGAGGTTATTGACTTACAGTTCGTTGCTGAGGGAGTCTCTTGCTCCGCCGGCCGTGGCGTCCCACGTGTTTTCCCGACACCGGAACGGTCTCACCTCAGATATCAGTTCATATCCCGTGCACTAGGACAGCTGGCTGGTCCCCTTTTGCGTCCGGGATGTATCAGCATTCCACTTTGCGCTCCGATTTCTCCTCCTTGCTTATGCCGTCAGTCTGGATTTATAGTGTTTTACTATCATTATCTTTTTTTTTTTCTATTCTTATTTCTTTTCTATTTTAAGCTTATTTTTATATAATGTGCTATGTATTATTGATCAATTGAAATAAATATACAATTTTAATATTTAGATTCCAGATATAGTGTGCTGGCCAAATTTACTATTTATACAATTTTTTGTGGTCTAGGGTGAGACTGATTGACCATAGCACCTTTTCCACATTGCTAAGAAGGGTGAGCCACCATACTGCATTTATTTTTCAGTTTATGAGGTTGCTTCTAGTATATTTTAATACAGACATTATCACATTTATAGTGGACATGTGGCTTAAAGGGGTTCTCCAGGAATAAAGACTTTTACTGTACTGCCCACAGTCTGCCTCCATAAATCAAAGATTCATACTTTACCAGTTCTCTGCCGCTCTGGTCCTCCACGCCAGCTCCCGCATGTCCATGTTCTGGTGCATGGGCTATTTACATCCGTTGGTGCATTGGCATGGTAGGGTGCTCTGCTGCAGCCAATAACTGTCTTTACTGTGATGTGCTGCTTGTGACCACATCACCGCTGAAACCAGTTACTGGCTGCAGCAGAGCATGTGACCATGCACCAAAGGATGTAAACAGCCTGGGCACCAGAACATGGACATGTGGGAGCTGGTGTGGAGGATCAGAGCGGCAGAGAACTGGTAAAGTATGAATCTATTCACAGAGGCAGGTTGCAGGCAGTACAGAAAAAGGGGGTCATTCATTAACTGATATGGCATATATCAGTCGCAGATTTTGTCGCACGCCAGTTTAGTGCTAAATCTGTGACTTTTCCCCGCTCACTCCACTTTTCTAACAGGTCGAGTCTTTTCTGACATGGTGTGAAGCTGGTAGGCCAGGAGGCCCATCTCATTCATTATTTTGCACTCCAGTTTTTGGCGTGGAAAATGGCTTAAATCTTTGCCAGAAAGGGAGCTGGCATAGATTTAAGTCTTTCACACGCCCTGCTGGAGGAATACGCCCTGCTGGAGGAAGCGCCAAAGTTATGTAGAAGTTTGTGCCCCCGCATAACTTTGGTGCAGAGACACTTAAGACCAGTGTCGAAAATGTCAGTCTTATTACATGAGCCCCCAAGTCTTTATTCCCAGAGAACCCCTTTAAGCCACATGCTCACTATAAATGTGATCCTTAGCTTTGTACATGCCTATATACTTTTGCTGCTAATTTTTTTAAATGAATTACCAGTTAGGATGGGTTCACACTAGCGTTAGGGATTCCGTTATGGCTTTCCGTTATAACATAGTTATAACGGAAAGTAACGGAATGCCCAGACAGAATGCAAAACGGAAGCCTTTGAAAGGCTTTCCGTCTTAATAGAAGTCTATGGGAAAGCATAACGGATCCGTCTGGGTCCCATTATGCAAGATGGAAAACAAAGTCTGACTTTGTTTTCCGTCTTGCATAATGGGAACCAGACGGATCTATTTTGATTCCCATAGACTTCTATTAGGACTGAAAGCAAATGGAATGCCTTTTAAAGGCTGACGTTTTGCATTCCGTCATAATACAAGTCTATGCAAATAAAAAGGTAGTTGGCACTCAATCCCTGTGCGCGCCAGCATGGGAAGGAAGGAATTCCAGGACGTAGTACAAAAAGTCCCAGCAGGCGCTTGAAGTCTTTACTTTAAGTATTCTTTATTATATAACATTGATATCCCAGAATGATGACTGCTTTGGCTAATCTAGCCGTCATCAACTTGATGAAGGCTAGATTAGCCAAAACGCGTCCATTATTCTGAGATATCGATGTTATATAATAAAGAATACTTAAACTGAAGACTTCAAGCGCCTGCTGGGACTTTTTGTAAAACAAGACTATGGGCAGAAGAACGGATCCGTCCTTCCGTCTTATGGATTCCATTATTTTCCGTTATAACCATCTTAACTGAATCCCTAACGCTAGTGTGAACCCACCCTTACCCTGAAGGCAGCCTAGAGTATTAAAGATCACTAAAACATTTTGTACCCAGACCAATTATACTGAAGATTAACCACTCTTAAAGGGAACCTGTCATCAGGCTTGACATACACAGCTACTTAAATATTCTTACTTTGCATCCTCCAATCATTCCTAAACTGTCTTTGCTATGCTCAAAAGTGTTATATTCGTGTAGATAAAAAAATGTCTCTGATATCATGACCAAGTACCTCATGGAGTCATTGGGGCTTTGCTCTGTCTGAGGGGAGTCATGAGTCATCTCCATGCTCTGACGCCCATCTCATTCTCCAAGACCTGCCCTCTGCCACTTTGCCCCTTTGTTTCCTGATGTCAGTGGCAGCCGAGCGAAATGTCGTACTGGAGCAGAAGACTTCCATGCACTGCTTAGATATGGGCATGCGCAGTGAGTGCTTGAAGCCAAGGTGTATACACCTCTTCTCACTGCGAATTCAGAAACGAGAAGTAGTATCTATCCTTCATACTTTCTCCCCTTCTATGATCCCTTGCTGATTTTGACTTTCAAAGCTGCATCAAGAAACCTGAACGTGTAGCTGTACCCTTAAGGTATATGAAAGTGGTATTACTATTTTAGGTGTCAAGGGTGTATGAAAGGGGGATTTCCATTGCAGGCATACCCACTATACAGATGGTGTAAGTGTAGTACCCCAGACCTGGTGGTACTACTATTGGTACTACTGCAAAAAAAGGGGGTCAGTCAGCATATCCCAATGTGCAGGTGCATGCTGCCATGGCTAGAAACATAAAGAAAAAAAGGGACAATGCAACAGCACTCTGCAGACACAAAGAAAGTACAATAATGCCATAATTATAGAAAACATTCTGGTGCTAATGCTACGCTTCTTTTGCAAATTTTAGAATTTTGGCAAATACATTTTGTACAAAATTATTTGGGCCCGTCTGCCAAATGTCAAGGCGATCTTTATCAGACGGGAATGCTAAATACTACCTGTAATGTGCCAAAATGGCCACCATTAAATCCAGGGATGCAGGTACCAACATGCATGCTGAGCCCACTCTATACTTTTCCTAGTGCCAAATGGCTTCCAATAAAGCAGAGTATACAGATCCGCCATTGCGGTATTTTGTAAAAATGTGAAGAAAAATAAATGTGAAAAAAATATATAACGGATCTGTCTCTCCGCATGACAGATTGCCCGATCCGGCAGGCAGTTCTGGTGACGGAACTGTTTGCCGGATCACTCTGCCACAAGTGTGAAAATACCCTAACCCTAATTTTGATAATCTTTCAGGGTACTGTAGTCCCCCCATTCCAGTTATTACTTTAGTTGCCCTCCTCTGAACCCTCTCCATCTCTGCTATGTCTGGCTTGTTCACAGGAACCCAGAACTGTACACAGTACTCTATGTGTGGTCTGACTAGTGATTTGTAAAGTTGTAGGACTATGTTCTCATCATGGGCATCTATGTCCCTTTTGATGCAACCCATTATCTTATTAGCCTTGGCAGCAGCTTCCTGAAACTGGTTTCTACAGCTTAGTTTGCTGGTTACTAAAATTCCTAGGTGCTTTTCCATGTCAGTGTTACCCAGTATTTTACGTTTTAGTATGTACGGGTGACTTGCATTATTCCTTCCCATGTGCATAACTTTACATTTGTCAGTGTTTAACCTCATCTGCCACTTCTCTGCTCAAGCCTCCAATCTATCCAGACCCCTCTGTATCAGTGTACTGTCCTCTTCCGTATTAATTACTTTACAAAGTTTAGTGTCATCTGCAAAAATTGGTATTTTACTGTGCAATCCTTCTACAAGATCATTAATAAATATATTGAAGAGAATAGGGCCCAATACTGACCCCTGAGGTACCCCACTAGTGACAGTGACCCAACTGTACCATTAACTGCTACAGGACCGCCGCACGCAGGATTGCGTCCTGGCGGCGGCCCTGTAGCTCTGATCGGACGCATCTAGGCGTCATCTCGCGAGACGCGAGATGACGCGAGGACGCGCCCGCACATGCGCAATGCGCGCCATCGGCGAGCTCGCATGTAGTTATACTACAGCCTGCCAGCGCCGATCGTGCGCTGGCAGGCTGTATATGGCAGAAAAATCGCAGATCAGACGTTGTTCTGTGAACAGCGCCTGATCTGCTTGTTGCTCGCTTCTCTGGTGGTCCCTTTGCTTGGGACCACCAGAGAAAAAATATCAAAGTGCACCAATCACCACACAACCCCCCACCACCCCCACCCACCCACCACCCCCTGTCACTGATTAACCCCTGATCTCCCATGTCACCCCCTTGATCACCCCCTGTCACCCCCTGTCACTGATCACCCCTGTAAGGCTCATTCAGATGTCCGCATGTGTTTTGCGGATCCACGGATCCGCAAATCCGCGGATCCGCAAAACACGGACACCAGCAATGTGCTTTCCGCATTTTGCGGATCCGCACATTGCCAGAACTATATAGAAAATGCTCTTTTCTTGTCCGCAATTGCGGACAAGAATAGGACATGTTCTATACTTTTGCGGATCTCCAATTACGGATCCGCAATTATGGATCCGAGCGGGACAAAGTCTGTCCCCATAGAATTGAATGTATCCACAATTCTGTTCCGCAAAATTTTGCGGAACAGAATTATGGACGCTGAATGAGGCCTTAGGGTCCCTTAGCGATCGCAGCTTTATAGCTTTTCCTCTTTTTTTGCACATTTTTTAGAGATTTTTTCATCCACATTGATCAATGTGAATGGAAAAATCTCAGACGTTCATTTTTTTCTTTCAGCGCAGAGGCTGAACGGAAAAAATTCTCATTACCCGTATGGTCAATATAAGGAGAATCGCAAAAACTCCTAATTCTGGCCATACGTGTAATGATTGCGGAGACCCCTAAAATGCCAGAGCAGTACAAAACCTCACAAGTGACCCCATTTTAGAAAGAAGACACCCCAAGGTATTCCGTGAGGGGTATGGTGAGTTCATGTAAAATTTTATTTTTGTCACAAGTTAGTGGAATGTGAGACTGTAAAAAAAAAAAAAAAAAAAATACCATTTCCGCTAACTTGTGCCAAATTTTTTTTTTCTGTAAACTCGCCATGCCCCTCACGGAATACCTAGGGGTGTCTTCTTTCCACAATGGGGTCACATGTGGGGTATTTATACTGCCCTGGCATTTTAGGGGCCCTAAAGCGTGAGAATCCAAATGCGTAAAAATGCCCTATGAAATCCTAAAGGTACTCATTGGTTTTAGGGCCCCTTTGCGCATCTTGGCTGCAAAAAAGTGTCACTCATGTGGTATCGCCGTACTCAGGAGAAGTAGGGCAATGTGTTTTGGGGTGGTTTCTTCTTGTTCCTTAACCTTTTATTCTCATAAGGTATGTACATCTCACAATTAGATTTTAGGATGCTTTTAAAAATATCCCATTTTGTGGCTGTATTTTTATATTTGAGGACTTTGTCCCAGTTAGTTAGGCCTATAGCCTCTCCTAGTTGGCAAAATTTAGCTTTTTTGAAGTTTGGTATTTTTGTTCCTCCCTGAAAGAACACTCTTTTGAATGACTATTGGAAGGTTATTACTTTATGGTCAATATTTCCCAGGTGTCCTCCAACCTGCACATCTGTTCTGTCAGGTCTATTGGTTAATACTAAGTCCAGCATGGCTGTCTCTCTAGTCTGGTCCTGAACCAGTTGGGAAAGGTAATTGTCTTTGGTTATTGCCAAGAACCTGTTTCCTTTATGCGATGTACAGGTTTCAGTTTCTAAGTCTATATCTGGTTGAAGTCCCCATAATAACGACTTCATTATGATTTGCCGCCTCGTCTATCTCGTTTAGTGATAGATTTTCTGTGGACTCTGGTATATTAGGTGATTTATAATAAACTCCTATTGGTATTTTATTATTTACATTAACTGCACAGTCATAGCTATCATCCAGCCATGTCTCAGTTATTCCCATTATGTCATAGTCCTCCTCACACATCACTAATTCCCGTTCCCCAGTTTTTTTAGTCAGGCTTCTGGCATTAGTATACATTCAATTAAGAGGGTTATGTATATTTTTTACCCTACACCTTAACTTCTGAACTATCTAGTCCCTTGTTCTATTCCACCCCCAGTCCCATTACCTCGCCCCAGGTCTCTATCTGCACTATCTTCCCATCCTATAACGTAATTACCCTCCCCCCAGTCCCAAGTTTAACCCTTTAAGGACCAGAGGTTTTTTACTTTTTGAGTTTTCGTTTTGCGCTCCCTGCCTTCCCATAGCCATAACTTTTTTATTTTTCGGCTCACATAGTCATATAAGGGCTTGTTTTTTGCGGGACAAGTTGTACTTTCCAATGCCACCATTTAATATTGCATATTATGTAGTGGGAAGCGGGAAAAAATTCCAAATGGGGTGAAATTGCAAAAAAAAGCAATTCCACCACAGTTTTGCAGCTTTTTAAAATCCGACGTTCGATGTGCGATAAAACTGACCAGTTAGTTTTACTCTACAGGTCAGTACGAATCCGGTGATACCCTATATATATAGGTTTTCTTGCGTTTTGATATTGAAAAAAAAATTCAAATGTGGGTAAAAAATCAGTTTTACTTTTTTGTCACCATGTTTTGACCCCTATAACTCTTTTGTAATTATATGTACGGAGCTGTATGGGGGCTCATTTTATGCGTCATAATCTTATCTTTTTATTAATACCATTTTGGTGTGTGTATGACTTTTTGATCACCTTTTATGTAATTTTTTGTGGAAAATGAAGCAACCAAAAATGGCGAATCCACCATTTGGACGCTTTTTTCTGTTTTGCTGTTTTACGTATGGGGAATATTTTTTTATATTTTTATACTATGGGCGTTTTTGCACATTGCGACACCCATGATGTGTATTTTTTATTTTTTTTTAGTTTTTACATTTTTATTTTAGCAAAAGGGGGGTGATTTGAAATTTTATGTTTTTTTTAATTTATTTATTTACACTTTTATATAGTTCCCATAGGGAACTATAACTTACAATTATCTGATTGCGATTTTCATACATTCCAATGCAATAGCATTGGAATATATGAAAAAATTGCATATTTCCTATGAAGCCTATTACTGGCAAGGCTCCATAGGAAATACTACAGAGCAGCCTGGGGTTCATTCATAGAAACCCAGGCTACTACAGGCATGCTCTGGCTCCTCCGATCGCCACACGGGGGAACCGGAGCGCAAACTGAAAGTTAAACTTCTGGTTTGTGCGCACTCAGATGACCACGGCATCTGAGGGGTTAAAGGTCCGCGATCGGCATCGCTGCCGGTCGCGGACATTAGCCGCGGGTGTCTGCTACAGGAACTATGCGGACACCCACGGCTAAGGCGCCCACATGGAGCAGGAGCGGGCGCCATCTTTAAAGACCGGACACAGGACGTACGGGTACGTCCTGTGTCCTTAAGAGGTTAAACACTCCTCCAACCTTCTCGCCATCTTTCTCCCCAACACAGCTGCCCCTTCCCCATTGAGGTGCAGCCTGTCCCTACGATAGAGCCTGTAGCCGACAGAGAAGTCGGCCCAGTTCTCCAGGAACCCAAACCCCTACTTCCTTCACCAGTTCTTGAGCCACTTATTAACCTCCCTAATCTCCCTCTGCCTTTCTTGTGTGGCTCGTGGTACAGGTAGTATTTTGGAAAACACTACCTTTGAGGTCCTTGCCCTAAGCTTGTGACCTAAATCCCTAAAATCTTTTTTAAGGACGCTTCACCTACCTCTAACTTTGTCATTGGTTCCGATATGGACCATGACCGCTGGATCTTCTCCAGCCCCTCCCAGTAATCTGTCAACCCGATCTGCAATGTGTCGAACTCTAGCGCCGGGAAGACAGCACACTGTTCGGCGATCACGATCTTTGTGACAGATCGCCCTATCTGTACCCCTAATAGTTGAGTCTCCCACTACCAGCACCTGTCTGGCCTGCCCTGCTCTCCTGGTCCCCTGCTTACTGGAGCTGACATTCCCCTGACTGGCAGAGGAAGTGTCCGGCTGCAGCGGTGCCGTCCCTGAACTGACATCCCCCTCATCTGCCAACCGTGCAAACTTTTCGGGGTGTGTCAGATTATGGCTTGCCTCCCTGACACTCTTCCCTCTACCCCGCTTTCTTACTGTTATCCGGCTAGCTACCTCACTTTCCTTATCCTCCATACTACTACCCTCCCCCACATCTACCTCATAGAGTGCTTGCTCAGTGAGCAGCAAACTCTTTTCCAAATTGTCAAAGCTTCTCAGTGTTGAAACTCGCCCGGTTAGATAGACGATGTGTGATTCCAAATGGACAATTTGCTCATATTTTGAACAAAGATATGCACTGTCAAACGACTGTTCCAGGACAGCATACATTAGACAAGATGTGCACTGGACTGCGCTGTCAATAATGGAACACATACCAAATGGGGATTATGCCAGAAAAGAGAAAAAACACAATATAGTGCAGTGATAAGGATTTAATTTACTGTAGTCCCCTTCTTAAATCCCTGAATCTCAAGTCACATAATCTAAAGTCACACACCTATTACAAACACACACTTGAACTCAAACACGTGAATGCTCACAAACTCGCGTTGTTTGTCTGCTTGTATAAGTGCAGCTCTCAAACCAGACTGCTTTTTTTCCCCCTGGATTCATCCAATATGACTTTCTGTAATACCACAGACAATCACAATTTTGCAGTGAGATTTCATGCAGATTTTACATCCCATGCGATACATTCCTATTGATTATGACATTTACAATACTGGGGCATATATTTATAAAGCAAAAGGTAATCACAGTGAAATAATCTGAAGTTACAGCAATGGCAGCTAAAATTGTATTGTGTCCATTGCTGGAAAATGTACAGATCACTGGTAATGTCAGAGCAGACATAAAAAATCTGTCTCGAGGGGGAAAGCAATCACTGCACCTACTGTGATTGCCTCTGCACCTATGTACTCTGCCTGGAATAGTGATAGGAGCTATCAATTGCACATATGGCTGTTTGTTCACATAACTTGTAACATAATGAAAAATGTAGGAAAAAAAGTGATTAACCCCTTAGTGACCAGCCTATTCTAAAAGCCATTTCTTTTTTAATTTCGTGTCAACTGCTGTATGAGGGCTTGCAATTTTGTATGATGACTTGTAGTTTTCAGTGGTATTATTTACGGTTATATATGATTTAATAATTGCTTTGACTGACTTTTTGGGAAGTAGGATGAATAAAAAACAGCAATTCTAGCTTTTTTGCTTATTCTTTTATAGCATTCACTCTTCTGGGTAAATAACATGATAGTTTCATAGTTAGTTGGTACAGATACAGCCATACCTATTATGTGTAGGTGTTTTTTTTTGTAACATTTTTCCATTTTGCAACAAAAAAACAGTTGTTTTTTTATTTAACTTTGCACAGATTTTGAAATCCCTAGCGTACATCCACAAAGAATTTTGCTGCTGACTTGAAATGCGGATTGCATTGGATATCGCCCCCTGCCTTACAAAGGCAGAAATTCGTACCACATTTCTAGTAATTTGCAGATTCATTGCGGACATTTTTAAAAATCTAATCAGCTTTGCTGCTACTTCAAAATGCTGGAGACTTTCAGCACAGAATTTCCAGCACAAGCCACTGGCAAACCATAAGGGTGTGTTTCACAATTCATGTTTTTTATGCGGTTATTGAAGCCAAAGTGGATTAAAAAATGGGAGAAAAGTATTTGCGGTCTGCAAATTGCGGATCTGCAAAACACGGATGCCGCCCGTGTGCCTTCTGCAATTTGCAGAACGGAACAGAGGGCCCGTTATAGAAATACCTATTCTTGTTCGCAAAATGGACAAGAATAGGACACGATCTATAATTTTTGCGGGGCCATGAAAAGGTGCAACGGATGTGGACAGCACACGGAGTGTGCAAGAGCCCTCAATCTGTCTTATCCACATTTGTTGGTGCAATTGTTATTTCAACTTTTACCTGCATTTGTGCCATGTTCCTTCCTTTTTATTGAATTGGTAGCTATTTACCTATATACTTGTATGTTTCTACTTGGCCTATAGTGATGCTAACATGATGTAGGGTCTTTTGGGGTAATTTATCAAACTGGTAGAAAGTAGAACTGGCTTAGTTGCCCATAGCAACCAATCAGATTCCACCTTTCATTTTCCCAAGGAGCTGTCAAAAGTGAAAGGTGGAATCTGATTAGTTGCTATGGGCAACTAAGCCAGTTCTTCTATACAGCATAGGGGTAAGTAGAGGGGCTGCTTATGTTTATGGCTTCATTATTCCCACATAAGGTTGCCATGTGTCTTACACTCATTGTACTGCATTGGTTTGCCACGGTTTTCATTTTCTGTGTTCGTTCCTCTTCCTCTTCTCTCCTTTTTCGATTGCCCCCTTTCCTTACCCCTTTCATTTGGCAATGTAGTCTATCACACATGTGGTAGCGTTTTACCAGTGTTATCATAGCTAACTTGACCTATTGTTGCTATAATGCTAGGGGTCTAAATATCCTAATAAAAGGAGTCAAATACTGTATTAAATGGACAGGAAAAATTGTGATGTTTGGCAGGTTATTGGACACAAAACGTATCTAAATTTTTCCATTTTCTTCTATAGTCTCCATCCCATTCACACGACTGTCTGTATTTTGCGGTCCGCAAAAAACAGATCTGCAAAAAATATGGATGACATCTGTGTGCATTCCGTATTTTGCCGAACAGCATAGCTGGCCCTTCATAGAACAGTACTATCCTTGTCCGTAATGCGTAGTAGTGGAAATACGGACATACAGAAACAGAATGCACACGGAGTAACTTCGTTTTTTTTGTGGACCCGTTGAAGTAAATGATTCTGCATACGGTCTGCAAAAAAAACGGAACAGACACGGAAAGAAAATATGTTCATGTGCATGAGCCCTATCACTTTTGCCTAGAAAAGCTACTCTACTTTTCCTACTCCAGGGAGACTTTTTAAATAGTCTCAGTGATAAATCTCGAGTGGATCTCATTAACATAGCTAACCACACCACTTCCCTACCTATAATTCAAAAGTGGAGTGAGTGGTATAAATATGGAAAACGTTGCACATTTTCTTCTGCAAGTAAGGCCTCTTGCACACAAATGTTGTGCATCTGTTCCGTGTATTGGGGACCGCAATTTGCAGTCCCCAATGCACGGGCAACGTCCGTGCGGTGGCCGGGATTGATCGAGACCCATTCAACTTGAAAGGGTCCATGATCCGTCTGCACCGCAAAAAAATAGAACATGGGGTTCCAATCCATGCTTCTGTTCTGCATCTCCATGATTGCGTACCCATTCAAGTGAATGGGTCCGCATCCATGATGCGGAGTGCCCACGGGCCAGTCCCCGTTTATTGCGGGCACCAATATGGGCACGAGCACACAACGTTCGTGTGTAAGAGGCCTTAGTCCAAGAAGTCACAAAAGCCCCAATTTGTGACTTTTTGAAGCTAGAATTATGGAGTAAAGGCATGATAAACCAGGGCCAACTTCTTTGATAGTTGATGTTATCCTCTCTGAGAATCTCCTGTTTAAGCAAGCTGTTGATGCCAAAAAGGCATTTGATAGGGTATGCTGATATCTTTGGCAGACATAATGTGTTGAAAATGAATACATTGCCAAAACTTATATCTATTCCAGTATATAGAGTATACCTAGAGATTTTTTCACCCAGTGCATAAACTAGCCTCAAATTTTCTCTGGATGGGAAAAAGACCTGCTGACTTGTACAAAAGACAGGGGGCACTGGTCTCAAAGGCTTTTATTATAATACATCAATGACCTCATGTGTTCTTGACTTATTTCACCATAAATCCTCCAAGTTATGGGTAGAAATGGAACATGCTCTGGGCACGGGGTTACCTGGTTGGTTACCTCAAAGGGCAGTCAGATTGGTAGATTGGTTACTTCAGAGGGCAGTCAGGGAGTTATCCTTATCCCCCTACTTGAAGGTCATATCTTCTTCTTGGGTGGTTTGCTTCTCAGTCTCATTTGATCTCCTCTCTGCCTTTAGTAGGCAACCCTCAATTCACGCTACCTCTCTTGATACCCCCTTCTTCACTCTCCCTATAAATCCTATTCCAGAGTCAGACATGGCTTCTGGCTCCATGATAAAGCCACCCCCGGATATACAGCCAGGTGGATAAATATTGGGACATCACAATTCCAACATTTTTGGCTCTATACGCCACCACAATGGATTTAAAATGAAACAAACAAGATGTGCTTTAACTGCAGACTGTCACCTTTAATTTGAGGGTATTTACATTTAAATCAGATGAACGGTGTAGGAATTACAACAGTTTGCATATGTGCCTCCCACTTGTTAAGGGACCAAAAGTAATGGGACAACGACTTCTCAGCTGTTCCATGGTCAGGTGTGTGTTATTCCCTCATTATCCCAATTAGAATGAGCAGATAAAAGGTCCAGAGTTCATTTCCAGTGTGTTATTTGCATTTGGAATTTGTTGCTGTCAACTCTCAAGATGAGATCCAAAGAGCTGTCACTATCAGTGAAGCAAGCCATCATTAGGCTGAAAAAACAAAACAAACCCATCAGAGAGATAGCAAAAACATTAGGCATGGCCAAAACAACTGTTTGGAACATTCTTAAAAAGAAGGAATGCACCGGTCAACTCAGCAACACCAGAAAACCCGGAAGACCACGGAAAACAACTGTGGTGGATGACGGAAGAATTCTTTCCCTGGTGAAAAAAACACCATTCACAACAGTTGGCCAGATCAAGAACACTCTCCAGGAGGTAGGTGTATGTGTGTCAAAGTCAACAATCAAGAGAAGACTTCACCAGAGTGAATACAGAGGGTTCACCACAAGATGTATACCATTGGTGATCCTCAAAAACAGGAACGCCAGATTTAAAAAAGCCTTCACAGTTCTGGAACAACATCCTATGGACAGATGAGACCAAGATCAACTTGTACCAGTGTGATGGGAAGAGAAGAGTATGGAGAAGGAAATGAACTGCTCATGATCCTAAGCATACCACCTCATCAGTCAAGCATGGTTGTGGTAGTGTCATGGTGTGAGCATGTATGGCTGCCAATGGACCTGGTTCTCTCGTATTTATTGATGATATGACTGCTGACAAAAGCAGCAGGATGAATTCTGAAGTGTTTCGGGCAATATTATCTGCTCATATTCAGCTAAATGCTTCAGAACTCATTGGACGGTGCTTCACAGTGCAGGTGGACAATGACCCAAAGCATACTGCAAAAGCAACCAAAGAGTTTTTTAAGGGAAAGAAGTGGAATGTTATGCAATGGCCAAGTCAATCACCTGACCTGAATCTGATTGAGCATGCATTTCACTTGCTGAAGACAAAACTGAAGGGAAAATGCTCCAAGAACAAGCAGCAACTGAAGACAGTTGCAGTAGAGACCTGGCAGAGCATCACCAGGGATGAAACCCAGCGTCTGGTGATGTCTATGCGTTCCAGACTTCAGGCTGTAATTGACTGCAAAGGATTTGCAAACAAGTATTAAAAAGTGAAAGTTTGATTTACGATTATTATTGTGTCCCAATACTTTTAGTCCCTTAACTAGTGGCCCAGAAGTAATAATGCTCCCATAGTGCCCATACTAGTAATCATATTCCCCATAGATCCCCAGTAGTAATAAAACGCTCACCATAATGCCCCCAGTAGTAATAATTCTCCTTATAATGTGACAGTACAACAATTCCCCCTTATAATGTGTGCCAGTGCAAAAAATACCCCTTTTAATGCCCCCAGTTCAGCTAATGTCCCCATAGTGCCCCCATAATGTGCCAGTATAAAATACATCTATATAGTGCCCCCAGTAAATGCCCCATAGTGCTCCTCTCCCCCTTCCTCTTAGTGCCCCCATAATGTACCAGTATAAAATGCCCCTATATAGTGCCCCAGTGCCCCTTATAATTTGCAAGTATATAATACCCCTTCTTAGTGCTCCCCTTAGATGACCCCATAGTACTCTTCTCCCCTCTTCCCCATAGTACCCACCATAATGTGTCCCAGTATATATAAATGCCCCTATACAGAGCACCCCATATAAAATACCCCTTTTTTGTGGCCTCAGTAGATGTCCCCATAGTGCCCCCCAATAATATACCAGTAAGAAGTGCCCCCATAGTGCCACCCAATAATGTGTCAGTAAAAAGTGCCCCCAATAATGTGCCAGTAAGAAGTGCCCCCCAATAATGTGCCAGTAAGAAGTGCCCCCATAGATGCCCCCCAATCATGTGCCAGTAAGAAGTGTCCCCACCATAGATGCCCCCCAATCAAATGCCAGTAAGAGGTCCCCCCTAATCATGTGATAGTAAGAAGTGCCTCCCCCAATCATGTGCCAGTAAGAAGTGCCCCCCCAATCATGTGCCCTCAATCATTTTCCAGTAAGAAGTGTCCCCACAGCACTCCTCTCCTGTATTGTACCATATAAAAAAAATAAACACTGAGGGCTCATGCACATGACCGTATGGCTTTCTCAGTATTTTGCGGTCCGCAAAAAATGGATCCGCAAAAAATACGGATGACGTCCGTGTGCACTTCATTTTTTGCGGAAAGGAACAGCAGGCCCCTGATAGATCAGTCCTATCCTTGTCCGTTATGCGGACAATAATAGGACATGTTCTATCTTTGAACGAAATGAAAAAACGGAAACGGAAGCTATACAAAGTAACTTCCATTTTTTGGGATTTATTGAAATGAATGGTTCCGTATGCGGAACACAAAAAAATGGAACGTAAATGAAAAAAAAAAAACGTTCGTGTGCATGAGCCCTAATACTTACCTCCATCAGGCTGACTTTATTTATTTATTTTTTACACTTTTTTATAGTTCCCATAGGGAACTATAACAAGCAATCATTAGATTGCTATTCTCATAGACCCCAATGCACTAGCCACTTCCGGTGTTTCACTTGCTCAGATGCCGTGGTTTAACCCCTCAGATGAGGGGTTAAATGTCCGATTGGCATTACTGCCGGTTGCAGACATTAGCCGCTGGTGTCTGCTATAAGAAACAGCAGGCCACCAGCGGCTATAACACCTACTCCAGGAGCGGGCGCCAGGAGTGGGCGCCATCTTTACAGACCCGGCCAGCGCCATACTAGTAAGATGCTGGTCGGAAAGGGTTAAGGCTTATTCATACATCTGTGTTCATTTTGTGGTTGCACAAATTGAGACCATTTTGTATCAGAGATTTGCACCTAAAAGGCTGAAGTTCAGGATCGTCAGAGCATTTTCACTGTGTTTGATCTATTTTTGGTACCCTAAAAAAGCAGTCTTTTGTTTTCAAAATTATCAGTTTTCTTAATGCAATGGATCTGGGAAAAACAGACCAAACATGGTGCTGTCCATTTTCATGGATCCATTAAACAGAATGTGCGAATTCTGTCCAGATGTCCGAATACACAAGTATAGTTCAATGGATTCATGCTGTCTGTGAGGAACACAGTGCCCTAAAAAATACCTGTGCCCAGCAAATAGTGTCCCTGAAACTTATAGTACCATAAAAATAGTCTCCTCCAAAAATAATTGTGCTAAACTGATACTGTGCCAGGGTGCCTCCCAATGTAACAGTCCTCCCAAAAGTTCCGCCAATAGTAATAATTCTCTACCAGAGTGCACTATGTGGCAACAGTGCACCCAAAAGTAATAATGTCCCTTATTTTGCCCCCAGAAGTAATAATTCCCCCATAATGCCCCCAGTAGTAATAATTTCCCCTATAATGTGTGCCTGTACAAAAAATACTCCCTTATGATGTGTGCTAGTACAAAAAATGACCCCTTATAATGTTTGCCAGTAAAATAATTCCCCCTTGCAATGTGAGCCAGTGCAAAAATGCTCCCTTATAATGTGTGCCAGTACAAATAATGCTTCCTTATAACGTGTGTGAGTACAAAATACTACCGCCTTTTAGTGCCCCCAGTAAAATGAATATCCCCATAGTGGCCCCCTTATAATGTGTACCAGTAGTAAAATGTCCCCATAGTGCTTTCTCCAGTGACAAAATAATAACCCCCCACCCCATTGTGGCTCAACACCATGCTGCCAAATAAAAATGATAAACTCAAATACTTACCTCCATTCTGCTGGTAGCGATGCAGTGCAAGACACAGACCTCTTCTAGTCTGTCACCTGAGCTCTAGGCAGCCCGGCTCAGGCAGTGCGATAATGATGACATCAGCCTCTGATAGGCTACAGGAACTAGGACTAAAGCCTATTAGAGGAAACGGTCATCCAGGGAGACATCACTCCTGTGCCCTGTCACAGCTTTCAACTGTATTGCTGTCCTGAGTACTTACCTTGAGCTTTCGACCTAAATCCCTAAAATAATTTTTAAGCACCCCCCATTTTATATATTTTATTTTTAATCATTATGTTCCTCACAGATCCCCTGCCACTTCCTGTTCTCCAGCTTGACACATTGTAAATATTTTAGACTGCCGATTCATACAATCACCGATCTCAGCCTTGATCCGCCTGGGCAGTCCAAGCCATTGTGGACAGAGTGGATGGAGCCTTCTGCTTCTGGCTCCACCCGCGGTTATGCTTCCAGTGCCTGCTGCACACAGCTGATCGGTGGGAGTGCCAGTTGTCGGACCCCTTCCTATTTGATATTGGTGACCTATTCTAAGGATCAGCATGTCCTTTATTTTCCTCTGATCAAGTATACACCAAACATACAGCAAAACAGAGGTATGCTTTGTGTATACTTGCGCTAAACACGGTAAGACATGCCAACGTCATTCATCTTTATAATATTTGGATATCTGGGGAGTTGAACCATCCCACTGTAATGATCTACTGCATCCACTATTGTATATAGGACTGTTGGTGCTGTTCACAACTGCTTTTAGTGGTCTATGTTGAGGATAGGTCATCAATATCTAAAAGGTAGACAAACCCTATTTAAGCTATCAGGCCTCCTGGATTGCTCCAACATGTGAGGAAATAGTCCATGAAGTATAGAATGGTATGACAGACTTTTTTTGTGTACTAAGGGGGAGATTTATCAAACTGGTGTAGAACTGGTGTTGCCCATAGCAACCAATCAGATTCCACTTTTCATTTTCCAAAGGAGCTGTGAAAAATGAAAGGTTTATTCTCCCCCTAAATCTTTCTGTTGTCACTGTTTCTCAGCTTACCAACTAGGTAAAAAAGAGTAAAAAAACTATGCCTTTTAGCCAAACTTTTTTTTTAAGCATGATATAAGTTAGGTTTAAAGCTCTGATCTGAATGGCACATGCCGGATGGGCAAATAAACCTGGTCACAGCTCTTTTTTGGGGGTGATTGGTGGTATTCAGTGTTCAGACTCCACTGATTAACTACCATAAATGTAATAAAGAAACACTTCAAAATTATTCTGTATTGAGGCTTTGTGTTTCTTGTATATTTAATTGTACATTTGTTTATTGCTAACATATTCCTCAGCTCTTTACAGACATGATCATCACTTTGGCCCAAATGGAGCTCACAATCTAAGTTCCCTATCAGTATGTCTTTGGCGTGTGGAAGAAAACCCACACAAACATGGATAGAACATAGAAACTCCATGCAGATGTCCTTGGTTGGATTCAAACCTAGGACCCCGGCACTGCAAGGAACCAGTGTTAACCACAGAGCCACCATGCTAGCCAAATGTATGTATTCATGCATACATTCTTAGAAGAAATTAAATACATTGTAACCCAGGGTATTAGTCTTTTGAAGGTTGATGAAAATGTAATTTAGGGTGATGTCTACCATTATGTTTTCTCTAATTCTTTATAAAAACAAAACGAAAAGTTTTTTAGATTATTTTGAATCAAGTTACAGCTTGCCTGTTTAATGAAAAAAATATATATTATTCATTAAAATTTCACCATTTTGAATTGTTTATATTTTCTATATTCTACAGACTGAAATGTGAAAAAGGTTATATAGAAGTGAAAGATCAAACATTGACTTAGAAATCAAATTTGTTCTTCATGCTTTGTCAAGGCATGAATTGGCCTTCACTCTCAATTTATTTCTCATTTACTTTGACAGGAGATGAGCACATTCACTTAGTGAACTTATGTATATAAAAGCAGATAATATGAATATGAATTATTAAGTATGGATAATCTAACTCCCTTGTAAGGAGTATTTCCTTTATAATTGCAGTTACATCAAATCATACATACATTTAATAATTAGAAAAACATACATGTCTTGAAGCTTCATAATCAAATATCTTTTTTATGCTTAGAAAGCTAATACATATTACTGGTTTCTTCACAGGCATTCATTTTTTTTCTCCCTCATTTAACCCATAATGGAAGTTGATAGAAATGAAAATCTTACATGTAAGGCAAGATGGCCTGATGCAAGTAATGCTGTACTTGCTAGGCTGTAATTAGTGTATATAACACCATGATAAGACACTGCTCTAGGATGAATTATACTTATTTCATGATAGTCATCCATAATACTCCCCATTTTTAGGAGGGTCAGAGTACAGGGGCTTTACACCATTTGAATCTGCCTGACCAGCCCCTACCAGGTAGTATTCCAGGTTTAATAGGGTTGGCCATGCTGACAGAGGTTCTTTAAGATGGCTGGACCATTATACAAAAGAAGCACTTTTTACCTTTTGTGTCACCCCTACCTCCTCATAGACTGTAAGGTCTTTTGACCAGGGCCTTCACCCATCTTGTTTTAATTGTTGACTTGTTTTGTTGCTATGTTATTTATGACTCTGTTTCTATATGAACCCCTTGATTGTAGAGCGCTGTGGAATATCCAAGCACTATATAAATAACTATTTTTATTTATTATTAACTTAATATTATTACTCTGGACTTTTCTGAAAAGCCTGCTGTCTTCTGACACACAGAGGCAAGATGGTACTTACTATCAGTACTTACCACTCAATTGCCTACCTTCTCCATCATGGTTTGCTGTTCTGGTGAACAGGAAAGCTCAGCTAAACAGGAAAACTCAGGAATACAGCAGGTCTGGACCTTAGTGGAAGATCCCACATACAGTCTAGAGACAGTGGAATTAGTAACTTGACACAGGATTAAGAACCAAGGAAGCTAACTTGCCTTCACAGGTCAGAAGTCAGGAGGGTCTTCAGAAAAGCCTGGAGAACTGCTTTAAGATTTTTTTTAAATAACCATGTACTTTGTTTTCTTTGAGTATCAATTCCCTCCTTGCATTTCATAGCTAGTAATTCATTAAATAAGAACTCCAGCGAAATTTGCTTGCCAGTTTGTAAAGTGCATCGCAGCTAAATAGCTGTGTATTTATTTTTCTTACTTGGTGTATTTATGACAACTGTAATCCATAGTAACATAGTTTATAAAGCTGAAAAAAGACAGCTGTCTATCTAGTTCAGCCTGTTATCCTGCACGTTGATCCAGGGAAAGGAAAAAATAACCCCTGTGTGGTAGAAGGAAAGGCTCTTTCACGAGAATGTTTTTTTTGTGAGTGTACGGGCCATTTTTGCTTTCCGTATATGGTCCTTATATGGAACATTCATTCAATGCATGAGAGAAAAATAAGACTATGCTGCATATTCTAAATTCTGCATGCTCATGATTCATATCAGTAGCTACGCACACACCAAAAATAGTTAAATAAACAGATTTTAAGAAGTGTGGAAACGTTTTAAAGACCCCTCATATAACAATACAATGTTTGCAGTAAAATGGTTTTAAACTATGCATTCAATATCATGAATATAACAATAATATGCAAAATAAATGTCCCTCAAAGGAAGGAAAACTGAGCAAAGGGGTGTCCCCATTACAGAGATCACCAAATCCACCATATTAAGTGGCTCCTATGTCAAGATCCTGCTTTTTTTTACAAGCTTTAAGGATATGATGGGGAAGACCTAAGCCAGTTATCCATCCACAGACAGATGTTTTGGGGTGTTCATCAGCCCCTCATCAGTGTGGAGTAGGATTCTGGCTAACCACACTGATGAGGGGCAACACCCCGAAACAGCTGTCTGTGGATGGACAACTTGTAAAAAAGCGGGATCTTGACATAGGGGCCACATAATATGGTGGATTTGGTGATCTCTGTAATTGGGACACCCCTTTGCTCGGTTTTCCTTCCTTTGGGGGATATCTGGCTTTCAATGTGTTGTAGACCCAATACTGGGGCTCCACATTTATTTAGCATTTTACTGTTTCCCAGGGAGCTTTGCATTTTGGATTGCTGTGTTGAGACTCTTAAATGAGGCTCCACGTTGTTTTCTGTAGCTGGTCTCCCTGAGATCAGCTATTGTTTTGCATATATATAACAATGGAATTTTTGCAGTGAAAATGTCTTTGCTTTTTCTGTAACTACCTGTTATCTTGTAGCAATATGCAACATGTTTAATAGCATGCCACAGGTATACAAATTGTATTATTGCCTCATTGCTTTTGCTATAACTACCCGTTACCTTGCAGCAATTTACATGTCATGGGTATAAAAGATGCATTATTGTTTTATTGCTTTTATTGTACCCGCAGTGAGCCCAGTAGGAGCCAGTGGAGTGGTAATGACCCTGATGAAGTGTTGTGTCACAATGTACTCCCTCAGGCTGTTGCTTCCTTATATCAGTGTCTTTGATGCTGGATATAGTTGTTCACTCTGTCTGTCTTCTCAAGGATTCATTGAGTACTTGATATAGCTGATCTCTCCAGAGAACTATTTCCAGGAGCAGGAGCTCTGTAGTGTGCTTCCTTTCCTCTCTCTGTCTTGGTAGTAACTCCCTCTCCTGGCGGGAAGCAGGAAGGCCCACTCCTATCACGAGGAGAGGAAAAAATTTCCTAAAATGTACCCACATTTATCACTCTATTATTTCCCTATCACATTACATTAGTGGCTTGTGTCTGTAATAGCTTTTTGTAAGACACTGCCACATAACCAGGTCCGGATTAAAAATGGATTAAACAGCTGAAAATGTATAATTAGATAATTGAAAACTACCGTTGCTTCAGTAACAGCACAGTAGTTCACAGTAAATCTCAGTAGAACACAGGTGCACCTGCGGTACCCCAAGGGGTATCTGCAATTGTTAATGTTTGATATGTAATGTATTGTATTGCTATGTTTATGCCATTTATTCCAGCAGAGGAGGTCATGGTTCACAACAGTTGACAGGAATAGGGCTAACCACCCTGTTCCTCCCCTCTTGGTAGGAGTGGGATGGTCCTGTTTCCTGCCAGGAAAGGAAGTTCCAGTCTAGTGGGACAGAAAGAGGAAAGGGGAGTTCTTTTTAGGATAGTGTTGGAGTGAACAACCACATGTCAGAGCTCCCACTGCCAACCCTATATTATTCACCTGTGAGGGAAACTTAGGAAACAGATATTCTTCTCCTGTTAGACCAACACTCCAGTCAGAACAGCAAAACTTAAAAATACAACTTCAAGAAAGCATCAGTGTGAAAAGCCAGCAGAGTTATCAGCAAAATTACAGCTTTACAAACACTGCTGCATGGTGAGGGAATAAGGCTCAGACTCTCATCACCTAAATCACCACACGGCTAGATAAAGCTCAAGTCTGCAGCTTACAGTGGACACCTATACCCAAAAGTACCTGCTAGTGAGCTAGAAGCTGCCCTTCATATTTGCTGTTGCTTTTACCAAAAGTTATATTTCGTACTCATCAGGGCCACCCCCATTCTCTGCATTGGATCCTCAGTGGCTTGTTGCACACCACAAGTCCAAGCAGGCAGCACACAGAACAGAGGGGCACAGAGGACTTCTCTGCATGCAGTCACCAACTGAAATGGCTGCCTTCAGAGAGGCAGTTACAATTCTATATACCCCTCTAGTGCTATGATTGGATGATATCCTATACCAGCCTATGACAGTACCTACAGGGAATGACAAACATTGGGATCCCCTGTGTAACTTCAGGGGTGATTGGTGCTGTCCTGATTAAAATAATTCTCTGTGTAAATGTGTATACAGAGATAGCTGTCAGTCACAGATAGCTGTACACAGGGGAGGTGTTATCAGTGATTGATAGTATTCTCTGTGTAAGTATGTATACAGAGATAGCTGTCAGTCACAGATAGCTGTACACAGGGGAGGTGTTATCAGTGATTGATAGTATTCTCTGTGTAAGTATGTATACATAGATAGCTGTCAGTCACTGACAACTGTACATGGGGGAGGTGTTATCAGTGATTGATAGTATTCTCTGTGTAAATGTGTATACAGAGATAGCTGTCAGTCACAGATAGCTGTACACAGGGGAGGTGTTATCAGTGATTGATAGTATTCTCTGTGTAAGTGTATATACAGAGATAGCTGTCAGTCACTGACAGCTGTACACAGGGGAGGTGTTATCAGTGATTGATAGCATTCTCTGTGTAAGTATGTATACATAGATAGCTGTCAGTCACTGACAACTGTACATGGGGGAGGTGTTATCAGTGATTGATAGTATTCTCTGTGTAAATGTGTATACAGAGATAGCTGTCAGTCACAGATAGCTGTACACAGGGGAGGTGTTATCAGTGATTGATAGCATTCTCTGTGTAAGTATATGTACATGTCACGACAAGGTGTGGGAGGGGAACTCCACACCAAACACAAGGGGGAGGAAGAAGGTATCAGACCTGGAACTAGGGAAAGGAAAAGGTCACTACCTAATGAAATCCTCACCCTAGCCCTGGCTGCTAACCGAATGAACAGACCTCAAAGGTAGAACTGTTCATTCAGAGGAACCAGGTAAGTGCTCATGCCATTGTCGCAAACATTGAGTCCGCAATATGTGGGCACCGGCCGTGTGCTCACTGCATCATGGATGGGGATCCATTCACTTGTATGAGTCCACAATCCGGAAAGAGTGGTGTGGAACAGAGGCATGGTTTCTCTCCGTTCCACCGCAACGCTAAAAAAATAGAACTATGTGTATACATAGATAGCTGTTAGTCACTGATAGTTGTATACAGGGAAGTTTTTATCAGTCATTGATAGTATTCCATGTGTAAGTGTGTATACAGAGATAGCTGTCAGTCACTATTAGCTGTACACAGGGGAGGTGTTATCAGTGATTGATAGCATTCTATGTGTAAGTGTGTATACATAGATAACTGTCAGTCACTGATAGTTGTACACAAGGGAGGTGTTATCAGTGATTGATAGCATTCCATGTGTAAGTATATGCACATGTCATGACGAGGTTTGGCAGGGGAACTCCCCAACACAGAAAAAGGGGAGGAAGAAGTTATCAGACCTGGAAACTAGGGAAAGGAAAAGGTCACCACCTAATGAAATCCTCACCCTAGCCCTGGCTGCTAACTAAATGAAAAGACCTCAAAGGTATGACTGTTCATTCACAGGAAACTAACGCTTGGCTAAGCCTGTAAGGACCTGGGGATACTGACTGGGCCACAGACGACCTGTTGTTTCCCAGCTGAAGGAACAGGAGTCTACCTCAGGCCTAATACCAAAAAACCGGGGAAACAACGCAATACAAATATAAAGGAATGAGACACTTAACTTCTGCAGTAAGATGGACGAGCAGGAACACTGGAGAAGACAACACACCAGCTCTTCCACAACCAAATGAAGCTATCCACCACAGGGAGTGATGGGAGTAGCTAGACTAAATAGGGTAATAGTAATGACCACTCTGCTGCACCTGAGACTAGAGGTGTGGTCATTACCATCAACAACACTGCAAGAAGTGAAACCAATAGGGACTGTCAGTCTCTCCGATCATCTAATCCCTGTCACGGGAGGGACCGTGACAGTAACCCCCTTCTACGGGGGGCCTCCAGACACCCAGGACCGACTTTATTCAGATCAGCTATGTCAAAGACCCTCACCAGACGACTAGCATTAACGTCGGCCGTGGGGACCCACATCCCCTCCTCAGGTCCGTAACCCCTGCAGTGAACGAGATACTGGAGGGATCTATGGAGAACTTGGGAGTCAATTATCCTGACAATTTAAAATTCCAAATTACCGTCCACCATGACAGGCAAGGAGGACGGCACAACAGATTCTACATATCTCTTCAACGACTTAGGGAACACATTATGAATTTTCAAAGCTTGAGGAAGCTCACGACGAAAGGCTACCGGGTTAACAATGACAGTGATCTTATATGTCTTTGGTGTACAGGATCGCGCTGCACGTTTTTTTTTTGATCCGACTAGACAAACACAAGGCTTCTTTCAAGCAAACCGAAAACATGGAAGGTAAGCCAGATTCCACAGATATTCCTCCCTTCAACCACAGATACCTGTAGAATGTCAAGGGGTCACAACATAGTGATGCACTTTCTCATCTGTTTTAGATAAAAGTTATTTGTTGTACTCACAAGCATCCACTTGTAACAGTAGAGTGTCAAAGGGTCGCGGAATAGTGAAGTACTTTCTCATCAATTCCAATTAAAAATCATTTATTGTACTCACAATCATCCACTTTTGACAGGCATATCAGTGCATAAAAAAT
Organism: Bufotes viridis; assembly: GCA_033119425.1. Classification (NCBI taxonomy): domain Eukaryota; kingdom Metazoa; phylum Chordata; class Amphibia; order Anura; family Bufonidae; genus Bufotes; species Bufotes viridis. The sequence goes on from CM065589.1 coordinate 423,509,458, forward strand.
CTCCACGCTGCCCGACCTGGGTTTTGCTAGTCTCCTTCGTCAGGGGCGTCTGCAATGTCTCAAACAAGGCTATTTTTAATCCCCAAATCAGTCCCACCCCTTCTAAAACCAACCCGAATATCAGCGTAAAACATCGATAAAAACATTGAATATAACAGTTCATATAATACTGCAATTCATATTTCATTTTATACACTTTCTTTAACAACTTTTCACATTTCCCATGATTTTCTAGAGCTAACAAGATAATCGACCGAGTCCTAAACTTGGAGAATTAATCACCATGGAGAAATAAATGAGAACACCTAGAATCTTAAGTTCACTAACAATATTAGTGCTACCTCTGTAGACTTCCTCGATTTATCTATTTACGTAGAGAACGAATGTTTCAAAACAAAAACTTTTTTCAAAACTAAGGATGCTTACATAAGCTTAGATAGTTGTCATCATAGAGAATGGCTTATCAACATCCCTAAGGGACAATTTAAAAGTATACACAGAAATTGTACAGAATCTGAAGAATATAGGGAGCAAAGTCATGTCATTAAAGAGAGGTACCACAAGCCACAAGCTTACACATAGTTCTCAACACACATACGCAACCCCAGCCACGGGAATCTACGAGATATAAGATCGACAGTGGATCTGCTCCCAGGGTATCCCGTGAGAACTGTATAGAGATGGCCCGAACTATATGCCGGCGAACAGTTCCCGGCGAACATAGCTTGTTCTCGTTCGCCTCGGCAGGCGAACTTATGCGATGTTCGGTCCACCCCCTATACATCATCATTGAGCAAACTTTGACCCTGTACCTCACAGTCAGCGGACACATTCCAGCCAATCAGCAGCATACCCTCCCTCCCAGACCCTCCCACCTCCTGCACAGCATCCATTTTAGATTCATTCTGAAGCTGCAGTCTTAGTGAGAGGAGGGAGAGTGTAGTTGCTGCTGATTTAATAGGAAAATTGATAGCTAGGCTAGTGTATTCAGTGTCCACTCCAGTCCTGAAAGACTCATCTGATCTCTGCTGTAAGGACAGCATCCTGACAGCACCCCAAAAAGCCCTTTTTAGGGCTGCTACATTAGTCTGCTTTTTTTTCCTTCTCCATATATATATTGCAGTTGCCTGGCCTGCCCGTGTGTGAGGAGCTGCAGGCCCACAGACTGTAGTGTGCCCACTGCCAGTGCCCACCCCTGTCATCCCATGTGGCACAGGACTTTGCATCAAACAAAGGCATTTAATTTTTACCCTTTATCTAAGGTTAGTTGCCTGCCAGTGTGTGTCAAGCTGACTTCCACAGACTGTAGTGTGCCCACTGCCAGTGCCCACCACTCATACTGGCTGGCACAGGCATTTAATTTTTACACTTTAGTCTAATTTCAGTTGCTTGCCTGCTGCCAGTGTGTGTGAGGCCAACTTCCACAGACTGTAGTGTGCCCACTGCCAGTGCCCACCACCACTCATACCGGGTGGCACAGGCATTACATTTTTACACTTTAGTCTAATTGCAGTTGCTTGCCTGCTGCCAGTGTGTGTCAGGCCGACTTCCACAGACTGTAGTGTGCCCACTGCCAGTGCCCACCACCACTCATACGGGGTGGCACAGTAGCTTGCCGATAAATAAGGCATTTAATTTTTACACTTTAGTCCGGATAGGGTACGTAACAGGGATTAAACTGATAGGAATAGTAGTAGTTAAGACACCACTCATATAGGGTGTCACTGCACATTGCTCTGTGCACGCGCAGTGCCCCAATTTGGGAGTAAGAGGACCGACCAAGCTGCTTTTTCCATCTCCCGGTTCCTAAAATCAATTCAGTTTGGTGTATGAGAGTTTGGTCTGTCACTGTGAAGGCAGTCGAAGGTACCCGGCCTACATATTTTTTCACAAAAGGCAATCCCTGATATGGGACGTAACAGGGATTAAACTGATAGGAATAGTACTACAGAAAATACCACTCATATCGGGTGTGACAGTAAATTGCACGGCGCAGACGCAGTGACCGTGGATTAAAACAAAAGGGAGGGAGCCAGCGTTTTTTTAACCATCTCCCCGTTCGAAAAATCAATTCAATAGATGGACCCCAGATTTGGGACGTAACAGGGATTAAACTGATGAGAATAGTACTACAGAAAATACCACTCATATGGGGTGTGAGAGTAAATTGCACGTCGCAGACACAGTGACTTAAGTGGATTAAAACAAAGGGGAGGGAGCCAGCGTTTTTTTAACCATCTCCCCGTTCGAAAAATCAATTCAATAGATGGACCCCAGATTGGGGACGTAACAGGGATTAAACTGATGAGAATAGAACTACAGAAAATAACACTCATATCGGGTGTGACAGTAAATTGCACGGCGCAGACGCAGTGACCGTGGATTAAAACAAAGGGGAGGGAGCCAGCGTTTTTTTAACCATCTCCCCGTTCGAAAAATCAATTCAATTGACCTTTCGGGGACCCTTGTTGTTGTACGTGGCTGGGTGGAGGAAGAAACCTTCAATGACATCACCGGGACATGGCTAGCTTGGTATCCAACCTTGTGCAAATGGGGAGTTTGCGGTTGTGCCAATGGACTGTTTGCGGTGCATTAAAAGGGGAGTTTGGTCTGTCAATGTCTGTAAAGTGGGCGTAACCCTTACACTACCTGATCGATACAACATCATACCTGATCGTATACACACACTGGATGTTTTAAAGCATGTTATTCCAAACAATTTAGGAATGTTAGTTGATTTATGCCCTTTATGGATTAAAACCCAACTCTGCGTCCACTACGTAATTTTCCATGGGAGTTTTGCCATAGATCCCCCTCCGGCATGCCACAGTCCAGGTGTTAGTCCCCTTGAAACAACTTTTCCATCACTATTGTGGCCAGAAAGAGTCCCTTTGGTTTTTAAAATTCGCCTGTCTATTGAAGTCTATTGCGGTTCGCCCGGTTCGCCTGTTCGCGAACATTTGCGGAAGTTCGCGTTCGCCGTTCGCGAACTGAAAATTTCATGTTCGCGACATCACTAGAACTGTACAGTAATGTTCCTCAAACACCTTGTGACTTAATTCAGACGGGCAAAAATCCGGTGCATCTCCCTGGGCCTCCAACACCTCTACCTCAAGTCGGGATATAGGGCAGTTATTACTACCCTTTTGGACAATATCGGGCCAGGATCTTCTGAATCACCTCCCCCAGGAAAGCTACGCGACAAAGCATCATCCTTGACGTTCTTAATCCCAGGGCAATAGGTGACAATTAAATTAAATCTGGTAATAAACATCGACCATCTGGCCTGTCTTGGGTTCAGTCGTTTAGCCAACTCCAAGTAAGACAGATTTTTGTGATCAGTAAGCACAGTAATAGGACGAATTGCTCCTTCCAACCAATGATGCTATTCTTCAAAAGCCAATTTAATGACCAGAGATTCCCTATTACCCACATCATAATTTCTTTCAGCAGTTGAGAATTTCTTAGAGAAGAATGCACATGGGCGCCATTTACTAGGTGAAGGACCCTGCGACAAGACCGCTCCTAACCCAACTTCAGATGCGTTAACTTCCACAATGAATGGCTGTGACACATCCGGTTGCACCAGTATAGGGGCAGAAGCAAAACACTCCTTTACCACTGAAAAGGCTTGTAATGCTGCATCAGACCAAACTGAGACATCTGAACCTTTCCTAGTCATGTCCGTTAAAGGTTTAACCACAGATGAGTAGTTCAAAATGAATTTACGGGACGATCCCAGTCCAGCACAGCACGGAAATTCTCAGGATCCATCTGAAAACCTGAAGATGAGAGTAGATGGCTTCCTTCCCTCATGCAGTTCCTGAACTGCAAATACATACTTCTCCATCTTAGCATACAATTTATTCTCTCTTAGGATCTGTAACACCTGTCTCACATGATCCTGATGAGTCTCCATGTCTGGAGAATAAATTAGTATATCATCCAGATACACAACAACAAACCTCCCCACCAGATGATGATAGATGTAATTAACGAAATGTTGAAAAACCGCAGGCGCATTGGTTAACCCAAAAGGCATGATCAGATTCTCAAAATGACCCTCAGGGGTATTAAATGCTGTCTTCCATTCGTCCCCCTCCTTGATCCTTACCAGATTATATGCCCCCTCAAATCCAACTTGGAGAACACCTTGGCACCAAAAATCTGATTAAACAAATCAGGGATCAAAGGAAGGAGATAAGGATGACGGACAGATATGTCCCTTAGCCAAACTCTCAATGATATATTCTCGCATGGCCACTCTTTCGGGTTCAGAAAGGTTATACAACCGAGATTTGTGCAATTTAGCTCCGGGAATAAGATTGATGGGACGATCATAATCCCGATGTGGAGGTAATTCCTGGCTCCACTTTAAAAAAATACATCACAAAATTCAGATATAAATGAGGGTACAGCTTTAGTGGTTACAACAGAAAGCAATGTATTAAGACAGTTGTCTAAGCAATAATCACTCCAATTGAGAATCTTTCTCGCTTGCCAATCGATGGTAGGATTATGTTTTCTTAACCATGGTAAGCCCAAAACCAATGGAGCAGGCAGACCCTCCAACATAACACAAAATGAATTCCTGATGAAAATCACCAACTCTCAAACTGATTTCCTGCACAATGTGTGATAAGCATTTCTGGGCAAGTGGAGTGGAGTCAATAGCAAACACCAAAATATTTTTCTCTAATGCACTTCTTTCCAACCCATGCAAACGGATGAACTGACCATCAACTAAGTTAACCCCTGCACCACTGTCGATATAGGCCTCAATTTTCACAGTTTTGGAGCCTAGCAGACAGAAGAAATCGGGTACTACTGGTAAAAGACAAAAGTTCTCTGACTCTCCAACCACACCACCGAGAGTAATATGGGGATTAACCACTTGCCGCCACGCTAACGCCGATGGGCGTCAGCGCGGCGGCTCTCTCAGGTCTCAGTCACGCCTATCCGCTGTAGATGCGGAAAAAAATGCATTTAAATCGCATATCAGACGCTGTTTTGTAAACAGCGTCTGATATGCCTGCTGTCTGCTCGTCTGGTGGTCCCTTTGTTTGGGACCACCAGAGGAAACAAAGGTAAAGTGCACCAATCACTACACACACACCCCCCCCCACCCCCTATCACTGATTAACCCCTGATCACCCATGTCACCCCCCTGATCACCGATGTCACCCCCCCTGATCACCCCCTGTCACTAATCACCCCCTACAGGCTCATTCAGACGTCCGTATGTGTTTGCAGATCCATGGATCTGCGGATCCATGGATCTACGGATCCGCAAAATACGGACACCGGCAATGTGCTTTCCGCATTTTGCAGATCCAAGACAGAACTATATAGAAAATGCTTTTCTTGTCCGCAATTGTGGACAAGAATAGGACATGTTCTATATTTTTGCGAACGGAAGTGCAGACCCGGAGCGCGGATCCGTAATTCCGGATCCGAGCGGGACAAAGTCTGTCCCCATAGAAATGAATGGGTCCGCAATTCCGTTCCGCAAACAGAATTGCGGACGTGTGAATGGGGCATAAGGGTCCCTTATCACCGTCAGTTAGCTAGCTACTTGTTAGGTAGTTAGCGCCCAGCCCACCGCACCGCAGTCACTGATTTTGGCAGAGATTTTTTCATCCACATTGATCGATGCGAATGAAAAAATCTGCGCCGTTCATTTTATTTTTATTTTTTCAGCCCAGAGGCTGAACGGAAAAAAAATCTCATTACCCGTATGCTCATTATAAGGAGAATCGCAGAAACTCCTAATGCTGGCCATACGTGTAATGATTGCGGAGACCCTCAAATGCCAGGACAGTATAAATACCCCACATGTGACCCCATTTTAGAGAGAAGACACCCCAAGGTATTCCGTGAGGGGTATGGCGAGTTCATGTAAAATTTTATTTTTTGTCACAAGTTATTGGAATATGAGACTTTGTAAAAAAAATATATATATATCAATTTCCGCTAACTTGTGCCAAAATGTTTTTTTTTCTGTGAACTCGCCATGCCCCTCACGGAATACCTTGTGTCTTCTTTCCAAAATGGGGTCACATGTGGGGTATTTATACTGCCCTGGCATTTTAGGGGTCCTAAAGCGTGAGAATCCAAATGCGTAAAAATGCCCTGTGAAATCCTAAAGGTACTCATTGGTTTTAGGGCCCTTTGCGCATCTTGGCTGCAAAAAGTGTCACACATGTGGTATCGCCGTACTCAGGAGAAGTAGGGCAATGTGTTTTGGGGTGTATTTTTACATATACCCATACTTTGTGTGAGAAATATCTCTGTAAACGACAACTTTTTAAATTTTTTTATACAAAGTTGACAATTTACAGAGATATTACTCTCACCCAACATGGGTATATGTAAAAATACACCCCAAAACACATTGCCCTACTTCTCCTGAGTACGGCGATACCACATGAGTAACACTTTTTTGCAGCTAAGATGCGCAAAGGCCCAAACTCAACGAGTACCATTAGCTTTACATGGCTGCTCACAATTAGCCCCGCCCAAAATGCCAGAGCAGTAAACACACCCCACAATTGACCCCATTTCGGAAAGTAGACACCCCGAGGTATTCACTGAGGGGCATAGTGAGTCCGTCTGAGATTTTTTTTTTTTTTGCCAGAAGTTAGCAGAAATGGAAACTTTATTATTATTTTTTTCCTCAGAAAGTGTCATTTTCCGCTAACTTGTGAAAAAAATGAAATGATACATGAACTCACCATGCCCCTCCGTGAATACTTTAGGGTGTCTTCTATCTAAAATGGTGTGATTTGGGGGGTATTTATGCTCTCCTGACATTCTAGCACCTGAAGAAACATGACAGGCGCTCAGAAAGTCAGAGCTGCTTCAAAATGCAGAAATTCACTTTTTTGCACCATAGTTTGTAAACGCTATAACTTTTACCCAAACCAATAAATATACACTTATTGGATTTTTTTTTATCAAAGACATGTAGAACAATAAATTTTGTGAAAAATTTATATAGAAATGTAGTTTTTTTTGAAAAATTTTACAACAGAAAGTGAAAAATGTCATTTTTTTGCAAAAATGTCGTTACATTTTTATTAATAGCAAAAAAAGTAAAAATGTCAGCAGCAATGAAATACCACCAAATGAAAGCTCTATTAGTGAGAAGAAAAGGAGGTAAAATTCATTTGGGTGGTAAGTTGTATGACCGAGCAATAAACGGTGAAAGTAGTGTAGTGTAAAAAAGGGCCTGGTCACTAGGGGGGTATAAACCTGTGGTCTTCAAGTGGTTAAACGTTCTTTTTTTGTTTTCCCCATGACACTGAACGTGAGGACATGTATTAACAAAATGTCCCCCTTTTCCACAGAAAAAGCAGTCTCCCTTCTGACAGTAGGTCCAGGCGTAGCTCCCCCCAACTGCATGGGTTCGTCACCAGACATAAACTCGTGTGTCTCTCCACCCAAAGTGTCAGAGTAAGCCACCACCTCATATGATAGTACATGCTGAGAGTGAGGGACCTTAGATCTTTCTCTCAGATGTCTATCAATACATACAGCAAGTGGCATAGCCTCCTCCAATTACTCAAGATTTTCGTGAAAGGCCAACGTGTCTTTCAGCCTCTCGGATAATCCCTGACAGAATTGGCTATGGAGAGCTGGATCATTCCACTCCGTATCCGTAGCCCATCTCCTAAATTCAGAGCAATAGATCTTTCCCTGTTGTAAGCCACGCAACTTAGTCTAGGCCAGGGAAATCCAATCCAGGTCATCGTAGATCAGACCCAGAGCTCTGAAAAACTCATCTACCAACTGAAGGGAATGCGATCCGGTCGGCAAAGAAAAGGCCCAAGTCTTGGAGTCTCCTTTAAGAACCGACATGATTATACCTACTCTTTGACTCTCATCACCAGAAGAGCAAGGACACAGCTTAAAATATAATTAGCATGACTCCCTAAACAGAGTGATCACTGCCCCCGGAAAACCTGTCAGGGAGAGCAATCTTAGGTTCAGGGCAGGCCTGATTCCCACTGTCAGAACCAGCTGCCTGAGGTCCCTGGATCTGCGAGACAGTTTTGCGGTGGTCAGCTACCTCCAAAGACAACCCCTGTAGTTGTCCGACCAGTGCAGAGATCGGATCCATCGCCGCACTGACACAAACAAAAACGGCGGTTTTGGGTGGTGGATAATGTCATAACGTGGTGTGGGAGGGAAACTCCACAACAAACACAAGGGGGAGGGAGAAGGTATCAGGCCTGGAAACTAGGGAGAGGAAAAGGTCACGACCTAATGAAATCCTCACCCTAGCCCTGGCTGCTAACCGAATGAACAGACTTCAAAGGTAGGACTGTTCATTCATAGGAACCCGACGCCTGGCTAACCCTGTAAGGACCTGGGGATAGTGACTGGGCCACAGACGACCTGTTCCTTCCCATCTGAAGGAACAGGAGTTTACCCCAGGCCTAATGGCAAAAGACAACGCAATGGGAAACAACGCAATACAAATCTAAAGGAACGAGACACTTGACTTCTGCAGTAAGATGGATGAGCAGGAACACCAGAGAAGACAACACACTAGCTCTTCCACAACCAAATGAAGCTATCCGCCGCAGGGAGTGATGGGAGTAGCTAGACTAAATAGTGTAATAGTAATGACCACTATGCTGCACCTGAGACTAGAGGTGTGGTCATTACCATCAACAAAACTGCAAGAAGTGAAACCAATAGAGATTGTCAGGTGACATCACGTGCTGCCAGTCTCTCCGATCTCCTAACCCCCGTCACGGATGTACCAAGATATAAGGACGTCCCTGCGACAGTGAGTGGCAGGAGATCTATGAGACTGGCAACACGTGGTTTGATCTGACAGGTTCTCCTTGTGGATCAATAGGCGTCTGTGTTGTTTCTGGTATTGGCCACACTCCTTGCCTCCAGGTGTTGCTAATGTGGTCATTTAACCTTCCTTATTTATAGTTGCTTCTCCCAAAATACTGTGCGGTTTATAGCTTTTGTGCCTGTGGATTGTTTGTGGTTGGATCTCGGCAGAGTTCCTGGTGCTTCTATAGCCTCTTTGAAGTTAAGTCTTTCCTTTCCCTTTTTCTATTTTGTTTGGGTTCTGTGTGTTGCATTTCCATATTGTTTGTATTAGGCCTGAAGTAGACTGTTCATTCTTCCTTTTGGAGGAACAAGTAGTCTCGTCCCTGCCATTAGTACCAGGGTCCTATAGGGCTAGATAGGACTAGGTATTCCTGTGTATGACCTCATCTACCTTTGGGGTCTGTTCATACTGGTAGTCAGTCAGGATTCTGGTTAGGGTTTTCACTAGGAGGTGTCCATCTTCCTTTCCTAGTTCTCAAGCCTGATTCCCTGTTTCCCCCTTCCCTCCTATGCTCGGTGTGGTGTTTCCCTCCCACCCGAAGCGTGACAGTGATAGTTGTGCATGGGTACATGGAGGCAGTGTTAAGTTCAGAAAATGCAGAGATATTAATGTATACATTACAAGGTTTGCTGAATCTTCTCCAACAAAACTATATATCAATCTTCTCAGCTCCTCCTGCTCTACAACATGCTGTCTGCAGGTTACACTTCATTTTGTGGTGACAGGTGCCCTTTAAGAAGAGTAGACAAATAGCTGGTGTTTAATCATTAGCAGAATAGGGAAGATTGTCTTGCATGAATCCTGCTTCTAAATGACCATAATGCACTGTCAATTAATTGCAGTGACTGACCACATAGCCTGCTGCTTCTTAGATGTAGCACCTCTTTGTAGCTAGCTTAAGATGTTTAAAGTTCAACTTCAAAGTGTGAATTAACTTAAATTGGGAGATATTTTTACATTATGCCCTTTATGGATTACAAGAATGTAGCTCATCTAAGGACATTAAACCATAGACACACATTCGCCTTGGAATTGTTTTTTGCACAAAAAGCCAAAACGCAGCAGAATTTATGGGCAATTATCTGTATCTTGTACTTGTTCTTTGATAGGACAAATTTTATCTATTTAAGATTATGCAACCTTTATTTATTTCTATTGTAACATTATTATGATGCATTTCGCATCCCTCCCCATACACAGTTTACTGCATTTTAGTTGTCCATTGGGTCATTTAACTGTGTTAGGCTTCTATGACATAATCTGGTAAATGAAAATCACACATCCCTTTATACTCACTTACCAATTAAAGGGCTAAACCTAAGTGGAAAATAAGGGCAGATTTCAGCAGGTAATCTTCAGAAATCCTCATGCTTCTGCAAACTAATCATGATTTTAAATGCGTACTGTATATAGAATGCTAAGATAAAAGTATGTGCCCCTTTCAAGATGACGTATTCAATTAGTAAAAATGTTTTATATGTAGAGGTTAGCGAACCCGTGGAAGTTCTGGTTCACCAGGTTCGGACAAACTTCAGGTCAAAGTTTGGGTTCGGGACCCAAACTTGACCCAAACTCGAACCACATTAAAGCCAATGGGGACCTAAAATTTACTTTATTATTTTAGGTTATACATAGTTATATTGGAAAATAACATAATACTTAAAATGGAATACAAAAGGGACTCCTTTAGAGGCATTCCAGTTTGCATTCCGTCATATTAGAAGTCTATGGGAGCATAACGGATCCGTTATACACTTCTATTGTGACAGAATCCAAAACGGAATGCCTGTTAAAGGTTTTCCTTTTGCATTCCATCTTAAGAATTATATTATTTTCCGATATAACCATGTTATAATGGAAAATAATAGTCATTCATAAATCGCCTGAACCAGGACTTCAGTGAAAAAGTCCGGGTTTGAGTACCCAAACTCGCAAAGTTCGGTACGAACCCGCACTGCAAACTGCTCATCCCTACTTATACGAAATGGATTCTGATCATAAAGAAAATGTGGTATTTGTCAAAGGCAACCTGAGTTTTTGTTTCATTAGATACCAGTACATTGTACATGATTAGGCTTTGAATAGAAACAATCCTTCTACCCGTAACAGTGTTCTCTGTAGCACAGTGCTAAGGTGTTAGTTTTTCATTCAGAAGGTTCTGGGTTTGAGACCTGACAGTAGCAAATTTAAAAGTAGAAACAGACTATGTATTAAATATACAGGGGTATCCTCAATCATTGTCAAAGCACTGTTTGGGGATAACCCAAGGGATAAATCTCCATATACCGTATTTTCCAGCTTTAATACGACTGGGCGTATAAGACGTCCCCCACTTTTCCATCTAAAGTATAGTGTTTGGGCTATACTCGCTGTATAAGACTACCCCTAATTGGCTGGATTGACTGTGTCAGCTCTCCCTGCCTGCCCAGCCCTCCCTCCCTACCTGTCACCAAGAGGATCTTCACCAGTCCGGCTCTGAAGGTACCGGTAAGTACGCGCAGCAGGGAACTGACCATGGCAGCCAGGGCTTTAGTAGCGTCCTGACTGCCATGGTAACCGATCGGAGCCCGGAAATTACACTGCTGGGGCTCCAATCAGAAGAGAGGAGGAGGTGAGGGGACCCTGTGGCCTCTGCCACCAAGGATTTTAATACTGGGGAGGAGGGGGGAGAGGGCACACTGCGCCACCAATGCAAAGGAATGTTAAAGGGATTCTGTCAGGCTGATTTGGCCTATTAAGCTACCAGTATTACGGTAATGTCAACAGGTTAGTCTCATTGTTGTAATAAAAAATATACCGTACTATTGTTAACCCCACCCGTGGTTTATTTATTGCAAAAAAGCAATTTTGTGCATGCACAGTTAGTTGGCGCTGTCTCCTCTATTCCCTCTGTCCTCACAGCAAGAACGAGCGAGTGCTCCAACTAACTGCGCATGCACGAGATTACAAGCAGCTTGAGAAGATAAAAAAAACTAAGTGCAGTGAATAAATTAAATTAAGAGAGGGGCGGCGCTGGGATCCAGGATTCGGGGTGCGGCTGGGCACAAAACAGCGACAGCCCCTTCGGCACAAAGGTACTGGTAATTTGTAGATCTATAAAATCGCTTTTTTTGCAATAAATAAACCACAGGCCCCTCGTCCGCCCCTGTCTCATCATTGGTGGCAGCGGTCAGCACAGGGGGGAGGGAGGGACTGCTTCCTTCTCCCCTGTGCTGCCTTATACCCGGCATATAAGACGACCCCCGACTTTTGAGAAGAAATTCATATGTTAGAAATATAGAATTCAATTTTAGTGTAGTTTTTTGCATGCACGCAACATCTTTGTGTGTGCGTGCATCCTGCAAATTCTTTTTTTTTTTACTTTTTTCTCTACTTAATTTCTATATATTTCAAATTTATTACAAGCCCCTTCACATGTGAAAACACAACATACACACCCCTCACATTTAAATAAAGGTTTATACATTTCACACGTCACACCCCAATAAAATAAAAATGGCCCGTCCGTCCCAACGAGTATACTCAACTGAAGAGGCATACGCCATGCTTGCCTCCGATACTGAGTCTGCCAGTGAGGGAGAAGAGGATGCCACTTTCTTCTACTCCTCTACCCCCTCATCATCATCTGCTGATGAGGGACCCTCTAGAAGGTGCCCCAGAACAACAGCTGAGGCAGCCCCCCAGTGAGCCCATATGGACCCCATCCTAGGACTTAGTGGTAAGAGCGTGTGGGACTTACTGCACCCACTGCTGGATAAGGGTTTCCACCTCTATGTGGATAACTATTATATCAGCATACCCCTATTCATGTCCCTAACTGCCAGAAGTACTGTGGCTTGTAGCACAGTGCACAAAAATTTAGAGAGTCCTCCCTAGATCCCTGGTAGGGCAACCACTGAGAATGGGAGAAAGTAGGGCTCTCCTCCATGAGAACATGCTGGTGGTTAAGTACAAGAACAAGAGGGACGTCCTTGTACTAACCCACCATTCACACTAACAGCAGCTCCCCTGCTCCTGTACGAGGTACCACAACCACTACCCCCAAACCAGTTTCTATCCTGGACTACAACAGGCACATGGGAGGGGTGGAACTTTCAGATCAACTTCTGTAGCCCTACAGTGCCACACGAAAAACGAAAATGTGGCACAAAAAGCTGGCTGTACACATTGTACAGGTGGCAATGTGCAATGCGTATGTGCTATTTCCATCTGTAGGCCATACAGGAAATTTTCTTCAGTTCCAAGATGTGGTTATCAAGGCCCTAATTTTTCAAAGCCAGGCTGGGGATGGTCCCAGTACTTCAGGAAGTCATGGTGCCCGTGTTGTACCAGGGCAACATTTTTCAGGTTAAGTCCCCCAGACAGCAAGGAAGTGAAGGACCTAAAAAGATGTAGAGTGTTGGAAGGCGGTAAAGGAAAGACACCATTTACCACTGCAAAACCTACCCTGAAAAACCTGGCCTGTGCATGCAGGAGTGTGTTAAAATCTACCACTCATCCATAAAGTATTAATTTAATTTCATCCATGATGTACCCTATAGTTTTACCATCTTCTATCTCTGATTTAGTCCGCATAGCTTACAGATCCACTTTTTATCAACCACTATATATTCATTTCTATGAAACACCTGTTAGGTCAAAATGCCCTTTCCAACCCTTAAAATGTTCGTACGGGGGTGCACTTTCCAAAATAGGGTCACTTCTTGGGATTTTTAATTTCGGGGCACCTCAGAAATTATTTAAATGCGACATGGCACCTAAAATCCATGTATGCCAATTCAGGCCTGCCAGCAAAATCCATCTTTTGCTGTTTGCTGCTGTGCGCCCATACACATATGGGGTGTTTCCTGAATGGGGAGAAAATGTGGAACACATACTGGGGTGCATTTTCTCCTTTAGCCCCTTGTGAAATGGAAAAATTGGGGTCTGCTAGTAATTTTTCATTTTCATAAATGTGTGCTTTTAAATCATTTAACAAGTGTTTCTGCTTTCTGTGAGACACCTGTTTGCTGAATGTTCATGCTCTTTCCAAAATGGGGTCACTTCTTGGGGTTTTTATATGGCACCTAAAATCAATGCCTGCCAATTCAGGCCTGCCAGCAAAATCCATATTTTGCTGTTTGATTCCAAAGCCCTGCTCTAGAGCACAACCGTAATTTTTTGAGCACATATGGGGTGTTGCCATATTTGGGGGAAAATGGGGAACAAAAAATTTAATTTTTCATTTTCACTGCCAAGTGTTTGCTAATTTTAGAAAACACATTTGAGGCCAAAGTGCTCACTATACACTTTGTAAGATTCCTTGAGGGCTGTAGTTTCCAAAATGGGGTCACTTTTTGGGGGTTTCCACTGTAGGGCCACCTCAGGGTGTCTTCATATGTGACAGAGCTCCCAATTACCATTCCAGCAAAATCTGCTCTCCAAAACCCATATGGTGCTCCTTCCACTCTGAAGCCTGCTGTGCACCTATACATCAGTTTTTGAGCAGATATGGGGTGTTTCTGTAAACTCCAGAATCAGGCTAATAGATTTTGAGTTTTGTTTGGCTGTTAGCCCTTGATGTGTTGCAGGAAAAATTTATTAAAATGTAAAATCTGCTAAAAAAAAATAACATTTTGTAATTTAATTCCCATTTTCTTTTAATTCTCCTTTAAATCTTCAGCTAACAAACCCAAGATATCCTCTCCAGCCCTGTCTTCAAACTCCTTCAAGTCACTTTACATTATGAGAAGTGTTGAGTGAAGCATTCAAAGCAGAATTCCTTCTGAAGCTTAGGAAAACTTTGATTCAAAATAAATTTTCACGATATTTGTGGTAACGAGGGGCCAGATCTTAATGATGACCATCCTCTTCTTTTGCTGGCTTTACATCTTCCAAATCATCCTTCAGATTCTCTATGTCCTAGGAAGGTTAGCAAGATGCAGAGAGAGGAGGGACTGAACGTTCCTGATATTATTCGATATTAGATGATGTGGAAAAGGAGGAAAAGCAAATGGCAGAAGAAGGGCTTCCACCTGTAGGGCAGAAGAGTGCTGAGGTTGGAGAAGTGGGTATACCAGAGCTGATTAATATTCTGGGTTTACTGTCAAAAAAGCTGCAGTAGATTGCAGGCGAGAACAGCAATAATTCGCATAATGTGCCCCAACCTAACCAGCCAAACACCATACCAGCAACAGACCTTGATTAAAGGTGCATTAAAGGTGTCGCACAACCATTAACTATGAAGACCGACTATACAGTGCGGTCTTCATTATTAAATGAAAGGCAGCTGCGGACTAATTGGCCGCGCGGTTCTTCAACGCTGATGACCACAATCATCCTGCAGCACGGCCGCTCCATGTGGCTGTACCCAAAGGCAGAGTGGCCTGGGTATACCTAATTTATACCATTTCGTGATTAATTAATCTTGGCAAACTTCACCGAAGTTGCCGAATCGAATTGTTCAAAACTTCGCTCATCTCTAATTACAGATTTAATTACAGTCTTTACAGTTAGAATAAATTCCCATGGAGTTCATTCTTATGTATACTTACAGGGGTTATCCAATTTCTATAATGCCTCCTTCAATGCCCGGGCCCCTCCTCTACAGCATGCTTACATAATCCCTGGCACTCGTGTCCCTCCAGATCCCTGCACGACCGCCACTTCCTCACCCACTGATCAAAACATCCACGACGGGTGGAGCAGCCAATAGCAAGCTTTGACAGTGGCTACCCTCCCTAGCATCACGAGGAGTTGCAGCGGCAGCCATTCAGGGATCCGGAGGGACGAAGGTGCCAGGGAGCAGGTAAGTATGCTATAGATGAGGGGACGGGGTATTGTGGGGGGCATTATAGGGATTGGATAACCCCTCTAACTACAGGGGTGGGAACTTAAATTGACCCTGGAAAAAAACCTAAAGGTGGTCCAATGTGGTAGGTGGGTCCAAATTGACAGAAGGCAGGGCAACACGTAGATGGGGCCAACACAAGTAGGTGGGTTTAGCAAGATAGTACAGCACAATATATCATCCCGGCAGAACCAAATACAACAGTGCAGCACAAAATACTGCCCTAGATGAAATATGATTGGAATATTTGCATGTCTTCTGTGTTTTGTACCCACTCCTGCTTTTGGCTTCCAGACCATGAGCATATCCTGAGGCAAAATAGGAAACATGTGAAGAGGCCTTACAGATGCTCCATAGAAAGGATCCATTGTTTTTTTCATTTTTCCGTCCTTCTGACAGATCAGAAGAAGGGCAAAGTAAATGGTGATGTCACTGGTTTCTGTGCCACCCTTTCAGAGCGTTTGTGAGGAACATTCTTTGTTGAACAGTAGTGCCACCTGAACTGCCTTTTATTTCTCTTCTCTCTACGATATTTAAATGGTGATGTCAACAGGCTAAACTGGGACATTAGGGTCCCTGTCACAGAATGGGGAGGGTGGCAACCACATGAAAAGTCAACACAGTGGCCCAATTACAGAGTGGGGAGGGTGGCAGCTGCACGAGGAGTCAACATAGTGGCTCAAGTCTCAAAGTGGGGAGGGTGGCAACCCCATGAGGAGTCAACATAGTTGCCCAGTCACATAGTGTCAAAGGTGGAAACTGCATGAGGAGTCAATAGAGTGGCTCAGTCCCAGAGTAGGGAGGTGGGGGGACAACAGCAGTGGCAGTAACAGCACAAGATGGTGGGTGGCAGTAGGAAAACATGGCAGCAGGTGTATGGCATCAGGCTGGTGGCAGCATCAGAGTAGTGCTTGAAGCAGGTGGCCAGAAGAAACGGGTCTATTTTCACAAAGTTTTGGTGTGGCACCCAGAATGATCTAGTCTGATGCATCAGGCACTGGTGTGTGGAAATCCTGGCTGATCCACGCCCGATTCATCCTTACAAAGGTTAGTCTCTCAACATTTTGTTTGGGATGGCGAGGTCTCTTTGGGGTAACTATGCCTCCAGCCACACTAAACACCTGCTCTGATGCTACACTACTGGCCGGGCAGGAAATCTTGTCCAGGGAAAATGTGGCCACAAATCAAGTTTGGCTGCCTAGTAGTCCAGGGGATCTTGGATATGGGATGGCACAGTGCAGTCCAAGTATGTCTCCACCTGCTGGTTCAGGTTCTGCTCCATGCGGTTGCTGCTCCTACTGGGTGGTTTCTTTAGTAGGCGGGTGAAGAAAAGTGCTCATTAGAGACTACAGACTCAAGTTATTGCTGATGAAGCTGGTGCTGCTCCTGCCCCACACCCCCCTCCAGCATTCATGGCAGTGGAGTGTGAGTGCAGATGGCCCCTCAGGTCAGACCTTCATGAAGATGAGCGATGGCGCAGATAGGCATCGTCCAACTGACTACATAGCATGTCTTGATAGTAGTTCAGTTTAACCTCCCTGTCAGCGGGTGGAAAAAAGGCCCCCATTTTTGACTGGTAGCGAGTGTCTAACATGATTGAGAGCCAGTAGTCATCCCTTTGCCGAATGGTGATAATACAGCTGTCGCTATGCAAGAAACTCATTTGCACAAGAGGCTTGGCCATTTTCCAGATGTCTTGCAGTTGGGTGAAAGACCTCAGCTTTACAACCAGATTAAAGACCTGCGCCGTGCAGGGCACATCGGTCAGCCCTCCTTGACGCAGCGCCGACATGATGTTGCTCGCGTTATCGGTGACCATGGTTCTGATCTTCAGTTGGCGAGTAGACAGCCAGGATTCGATTTCCTCTGGAAGGACGAGGAGCAGTTTCTCCCCAGCGTGACACTGCCGTGCTCTGCATAGGTGGTATGCTGGAGGAGCACTCCAAATTGTGCCTGCAGTGGAGGCTGGGATGAGGTTGAGGATGAGGAGAGGGAGGAGGACATTCGCACAGGGCTCTTGACTGTCGTCTGACAAAGTTACTGGTGTGGCTAGGCAGGAACCACATTTACCCAGTGGGCCGTAAAGGACATATATTGTCCTTGGCCGTAGTTATAGCTCCACACATCTGTGCTGCCGTGAACTTTAGCAGGCTCAATGACTTGCCCACGTTCTGCTCAATATACGTGTGCAGGGCTGGTACAGCCATTTTGGAGAAGTAAAGATGGCTTGGGACTCTCCACCTTGTCTCGGCACAAGCCATCAGTTCAGAGTGCATGATTACTGTTGTCTTTTCGCAAGCACAGCTATATGTACCACTTAATCAAGGTGGTGTGTTTAATAGGAAGGGCAAAGGTGCACTGGAATGCTACTCCTAGGATAAAATAGAAGCGCATTCACGCTTGAGGGGGACACTCCTTCAAGTGCATACTACAAACAAAACAAAAATCACAGAAAAAAGATAAAAAACAAAGTTAAAAACATCCTGCACAATATGATAAATAAATATGCGGATATGCATGGCTACATTTATGAAATATAACTTCTTGGATGGCAGAAGAGAAGAGGAGTAGTGTTGAGTGATAAATCTGCAATCTACAGCGATTTTTTTTTTTTGGTGCAATGCAACATTTTTGTACCCTGTCCCGAGCCCAGTAACACAGAATTTTTTTTTTTTTATCCGTCTGTTAATTAAGTGGGCGCCGGCGGCCATTTTGTGCAAGTGCAGTGCACTTGCACCTGCATATGTGCCAGGGACAATAATTTAATCCTGTTCTTGAAGTTCAGTGGGCGACATATATCCATTTTTTAAGTGCACCTGCGCAGTATATGTGCCAGGGGAAGGGAAAATAATAAAGATAATCCGTCTGTGAGTTCAGGGCCCCAGGGGGTGAAATATTCAAATTTTTTTCTGTAAAGTACCCCTGTGCTGCATATCTGACAGTGAAATCAATTCAGTAAATGCATCTGTTAGATTCTGGGGGGAAAAATTTACTTTTTTTGGCGGTCAAGTACCCCTGCGGTCTGTGCTGTGTATCTGACAGGGAAATCCATTCAGTAAATTAATCTGTTAGATTCTGGGGGGAACATTTCCATGGTTATCAGGCCAGTCATAGGCGTAGCTGTAGGGGGTGCAGAGGTAGCAGTCGCTACCGGCCCAGGAGCCTGAGTGGGCCCAAAGACCTTTGTGCCACATATGAAGACACATAAAGCACTAAGCGAAGGGGGGCCCAAGCTGAACTCTTGCACCAGGGCCCATGAGCCGTTAGCTACGCTCCTGCCAGTCATTCACAATTGGCTTGAAGGGTGTGTTCCTGCTGCACTGCATACATGACTGGGAAATATATTCTGTAAATTTGGTGGCATTTGGATTGCTGGGTGATCTGTACCACTTTTTTCTGTCAAACTACCCCTACACTGCATATCTGACAAGGAAATATATTCTGTAAATTCGGCAGCGTTTAGATTGCTGGGTGATCTGTACCCCTTTTTTCTTTCAAACTACCCCTGCACCGCATACCTGACAGGGAAATATATTCTGCAATTTCGGCAGCGTTTAGATTGCGGTGTGATCTGTACGCCTTTTTTCTTTCAAACTACCCCTGCACTGCATATCTGACTGGGAAATATATTCTTTAAATTCAGCGGTGTTTAGATTGCGGGGTGACCTGTACCCCTTTTTTCTTTCAAACTACCCCTGCACTGCATACCTGACAGGGAAATATATTCTGTAAATTCGGCAGCGTTTAGATTGCAGTGTGATCTGTACGATTTTTTTCAAACTACCCCTGCATTGCATATCTGACTGGGAAATATATTCTTTAAATTCAGCAGTGTTTAGATTGCGGGGTGACCTGTACCCCTTTTTTCTTTCAAACTATCCCTGCACTGCATATCTGACTGGAAAATATATTCTGTAAATTCAGCAGTGTTCAGATTGCGGTGTGATCTGTACGCCTTTTTTCTTTCAAACTACCCCTGCACTGCATACTTGACTGGAAAATATATTCAGTAAATTTAGCGGCGTTTAGATTGTGGGGTGATCTGTACCCCTTTTTTCTTTCAAACTACCCCTGCACTGCATACCTGACTAGGAAATATATTCTGTAAATTTGGTGGCGTTTAGATTGTTGGGTCATTTGTACCCCTTTTTTCTTTCAAACTACTCCTGCACTGCATACCTGACAGGGAAATATATTCTGTAAATTCAGCGGCGTTTAGATTGCGGGTGTGATTTGTACGCCTTTTTCTTTCAAACTACCCCTGCACTGCATACCTGACAGGGAAATATAGTCTGTAAATTCGGCGGTGTTTAGATTGCTGGCTGGTGTTCTGTAACCCTTTTTTCTTTCAGACTACTCCTGCACTGCATACCTGACTGGGAAATATATTCTGCACGCTGGTAGACACGCTGCTGATGGCATTTCCACCTGACACTAGGGCCTTAGTGGAAGGAGGAGGAGGAAGAAGTCGCCAACTTTGCTGGGGCACCGCCAGCACCTCAGAAGGCAGGGTAAGCATGACCAAAATGTGGAAAAGCTTTGTCAGCACACCACAAGAACCAGCACCACCATCTGATATGGAACGTCTTAGCAGGAGGCAGCATTTCAGCAAAATGGTGGAACAGTATGTGTGCACATGCATACATGTACTGACTGATGGGTCTGCCCCATTCAACTTCTGTGTCTCCAAATTGGGCACATGGCCTGAGCTTGCCCTTTACACCTTTGAGGTGCTGGGGTGCCCTGCAGCCAGTGTATTGTCTAAACGTGTGTTTAGCATGACAGGGGGCGTTATCACAGACAAGTGCAGCCGTCTGTCCACAGCCAATGTGGACAAGCTTAAGTTCATTAAAATGAACCAGGCATGGATCCCACAGGACTTGTCCGTACCTTGTGCAGAATAGACATGTATACCGGCCTCACTCAGCCTTTGTTATACTCCAGCGCACTTTCTGTTTGTTTTCATTTCTATATTTCCCAATGTTTTGGGGTCTACCCAATTAACCACTTCAACCCCCCTAGCTTAAACACCCTTAATGACCAGGCCACTTTTTACAATTCCGCACTACACTACTCTCACCGTTTATTGCTCCGTCATACAACTTACCACCCAAATGAATTTTACCTCCTTTTCTTCTCACTAATAGAGCTTTCATTTGGTGGTATTTCATTGTTGCTGACATTTTTACTTTTTTTGCCATTAAGGCCTTATTCACACGTCCGCAATTCTGTTCCGCATTTTGCGGAATGGAATTGCGGACCCATTAGTTTCAATGGGGACAGACGATGTCCCGGCCAGGTCCGCAATTGCGGATCCGCACTTCCGGGACCGCAATTTTGTTCCCGAAAAAAATAGAACTTCTCCTATTCTTGTCCGCAATTGCGGACAAGAAAATGCATTTTCTATGAGAGTGCCGGCGATGTGCGTTCCGCAAGTGTCACTCATGTGGTATCGCCGTACTCAGGAGAAGTAGGGCAATGTGTTTTGGGGTGTATTTTTACATATACCCATGCTAGAATAAAAAAATTTAAAAAGTTGTAGTTTACAGCGATATTTCTCACACAAAGTATGGTATATATAAAAATACACCCCAAAACACATTGCCCTACTTCTCCTGAGTACGGCGATACCACATGTGTGCCACTTTTTTGCAGCCAAGATGCGCAAAGGGGCCCTAAAACCAATGAGTACCTTTAGGATTTCTTGGGCCATTTTTACGCATTTGGATTCTCACACTTTAGGACCCCTAAAATGCCAGGACAGTATAAAAACCCCACAAGTGACCCCATTGTGGAAATAAGACACCCCAAGGTATTCCGTGAAGGGCATGGCAAGTTCACAGAAAAAAAAAAATTGGCACAAGTTAGCGGAAATTGATTTTTATTTTTTTTTTACAGTCTCATATTCCACTAACTTGTGACAAAAAATAAAATTTTACATGAACTCGCCATGCCCCTCACGGAATACCTTGGGGTGTCTTCTTTCTAAAATGGGGTCACATGTGGGGTATTTATACTGTCCTGGCATTTGAAGGTCTCCGCAATCATTACACGTATGGCCAGCATTAGGAGTTTCTGCGATTCTCCGTATATTGAGTATACGGGTAATGAGATTTTTTTTTTCCGTTCAGCCTCTGCGCAGAAAAAAATAAATAAATGAACGGCACAGATTTTTTCATTCGCATTGATCAATGTGGATGAAAAAATCTCTGCCAAAATCAGTGACTGCGGTGCGGTGGGCTGGGCGCTAGCAACCTAACAAGTAGCTAACTAACTGGCGGTGATAAGGGACCCTTATGCCCCATTCACACGTCCACAATTCTGTTTGCGGAAAGGAATTGTGGACCCATTCATTTCTATGGGGACAGACTTTGTCCCGCTCGGATCCGGAATTACGGATCCGCGCTTCCGGGTCTGCACTTCCGTTCCGCAAAAATATAGAACATGTCCTATTCTTGTCCCCAATTGCGGACAAGAAAAAGCATTTTCTATATAGTTCTGGCAATGTGTGGATCTGCAAAATGCGGAAACCACATTGCCGGTGTCCGTGTTTTGAGGATCTGCGGATACGCGGATCCGATCCGCGGATCCGTGAATCCACGGATCCGCAAAACACATATGGACGTCTGAATGGAGCCTTACAAGGGGTGTGATCAATGACAGGGGGGTGATTAGTGTAGTGTTTGGTGCAACTTTACATAGTTACCTGGTCCTCTGGTGGTCGATCCCAGCAAATGGGACCACCAGAGGACCAGGTAGCAGCTATATCAGACGCTGTTCACAAAACAGCGTCTGATATAGCTGTTTGATGCGATTTAATTCGCATCTACAGCCTGCCAGCGATGGATCATCGCTGGCAGGCTGTAGCAGAACTCCCGAGACGCGCTTCACTGTGAACGCGCGCGTTCACAGGAAGTCTCGGCTCTCGCGAGATGACGCGCCGATGCGTCGTCTCAGAGCTACAGGACCGCCCGCAGGACGCATCCCTGCGTTAGGCGGTCCTGTAGCGGTTAAAAAAAATAAAATGTTTTGTTGGCGACTACCTCCTCCACCACCGCTTCCACATACACCGCCATGTCCACTGCCTCCTCAACTTCCTACTCCATATGGACCTCCTCCTCCTAGTTCAAGATTATTATTTTTAATTTTTATATATTGTATGTTATCTTAAGTCATTTCCTTATCCACATTTGGTTTTAGGGCAATTGTCCAGCTCTTACCCCTATTTTCCTTCCTTTTGCAGCCCTTTCCATTACTTTTTTAGAGCCATTTTAGTGCCCTAAAGTTCGGGTCCCCATTGACTTCAATGGAAATCGGTTCAAGTTCGGGTCCTGAACTTGAACTTTATGACAAAGTTTGGCCAAACCCAAAGAACCCGAACTTCCAGGTGTTCGCTGAACTCTAAAGAGGAGTCTGGAAACTGATATATCTGCAGTGCAGCTATAAAGATAAAAAGGAGGGCACCATGCAAATGCACTGTTCATCCTCCATTTCATGTGAATTTTTTTCTTGAACTGCAGGGTCACTGTCATGTTCTAGCGAGGGTCCTACTGACCCCTAGAACATATCTCAGGCAAACAAACACAAGGCAAGCAATCAGACAAGGCAAAGACCAACACAAATTCATTATTCACAAAGATCTAGACATGCCAGGAAACTGACCAAGCAGGTAAGGGAGCAGTGGCAGGTAATAGCACTGGACCAAGTGCACCAGATTGACTTGGGCCAAACCCAGAGGGCAGAGACTCAGTGCGCCCCGTTATTCACAGAGCCACTGATGGTAGTGATGAACTTAACCGAGGGCTTACTGGTCGCACCTCCAGGATGGTTCCATTGTACTTGGCCACTTACCTGCAGAGACTGATGGTGCAAGCACCAGTGGTCCACATAAACTAAGCACTGGAACCCAGGCATATGAACTTGAACCCAAACATAACCGCACAGGATACAGTTCAGACAAGACAAATGGGAACCAGAACACAAGGAGATGCCTGGACCCCTTGGGGAAAGGATGCATGGCGGTCACAGGCAGAGCTGCCCAGACAAGCAGACAATAAGATGCCTGGACCCCATGCGGAATGACACCTGGCGGTCACAGACAGACCTGCATAAACAGGCAGACAAGCAGATGTCTGGACCCCATGTGGAACGACATATGGTGGTCACAGTCAGAGGTGCCCATAGATTAGATGTCATCCCTCCAAAGAACCCAGGAGCCCTCTCACAGGCATACACGTGGAATCGCAGATGCCTGTTCCCCATGTGAAGTCAGTCTATGGGCGAACAGACAGAGCTGCACACAAAACATAGAACGGGACTAGCAGATGCCTGTTCCTCATGTGGAGTAGTCCATGGCCAAACAGACAGAGCTGGCGTTAGTCCATGGGCAAACAGACAGCTGCACCACAAGACACAGAACAAGACAAAGTGACCTTGATGTCTCACTAGGTGACTACACAGACAAGGCAGATGGAATATCCCCAGGTCAGGTGCATATCTCCTGCACCCAGCAAAGCAGGATACAGACCGACCCCTCAAACCCACAGCTCACAGGTTATTATAGCAGGGTGATGAGTTCATCTGACCCGCTAGCACACACATCCAAATCAAACCATTAACCCCACAAAAACCAAACAGGGAGGGAAGCATGCATAAACAGAGAACACTACACACACAGTCTGCCGTTACTACATGTCACCCCTCGCAACCAGCCTACACGGAATCCACCATAGCCAGTACGCCAGAGCATAAACTGCTGTATCGCCAAATGACAGGGCATAGAATGAAGGAAACGCCATATGGTTTTTGGAAGGCAGATTTTGACGGACTGGTTTTTTGACACCATGTCCCATTTGAAGCTCCTCTGATGCTCCCCTAGAGTAGAAACTCCATAAAAGTGACCCCATATAAGAAACTACACCCCTCAAGGTATTCAAAACTGATTTTACAAACTTTATTAACCCTTTAGGTGTTCCTCAAGAGTTTATGGCAAAAGGAGATTAAATTTCAGACTTTCTATTTTTCATCACCTTGTCTCAAAAAAATGTATTATAGAGCAACCAAAAATCATATGTACCCTAAAAATAATACCACCAAAACTGCCATCTTATCCAGTAGTTTCCAAAATGGGGTCACTTTTTTGGAGTTTCTACTCTAGGGGTGCATCAGCGGGGCTTCAAATGGGCCATGGTGTAAATAAACCAGTCCATCAAAATTTGCCTTCCAAAAACCATATGAGTCCGTTCCCTTCAGTCTATGCCCTGCCGTTTGGCCATACAGCAGCTTACAGCCACATATGGGGTGTTTCTGAAAACTACAGAATCAGGGCAATAAATATTGGGTTATGTTTGGCTGTTAATCCTTGTTTTGTTCCTGGAAATTGATTCAAATGGAAAATTTGCCCCAAAAAAATATCGAAATTCTGAAATTTTATGTCCATTTGCCAATAACTCTTGTGGAACACCTAAAGGTTTAACAACATTTGTAAAATCAGTTTTGAATACCTTGAGGGGTGTAGTTTCTAGAATGGGGTCATTATTGGGTGGTTTCTTTTATGTAAGCCTCACAAAGTGACTTCAGACCTGAACTGGTCCTTAAAAATTGGGTTTTTGAAATTTTCTGAAAATTTTCAAGATTTGCTTCTAAACTTCAAAGCCTTGTAACGTCCCCAAAAAATAAAATGGCGTTTCCAAAATGATCCAAACACGAAGTAGACATTTGGGGAAAAGTAAAGTAATAACTATTTTTGGAGGTATTACTATGCATTATAGAAGTAGAGAAATTGAAACTTGAACGTTTGCACATTTTTCAAAGTTTTTGGTAATTTTTTTATTTCTTTTATGCAAAAAAATTAACTTTTTTGACGAAATGTTACCAGTGTCATGAAGTACAATATGTGACGAAAAAACAGTCTCACAATGGACTGGATAAGAAAAAGCGTTTTAAAGTTATCACCACATAAAGTGACACTGGTCAGATTTGCAAAAAATGGCCTGGTACTTAAGGTGAAATAGGGCCATGTCCTTAACCACTTCAGCCCCCCTAGCTTAAACACCCTTAATGACCAGGCCACTTTTTACAATTCTGCACTACACTACTTTCACCGTTTATTGCTCCGTCATACAACTTACCACCCAAATGAATTTTGCCTCCTTTTCTTCTCACTAATAGAGCTTTCATTTGGTGGTATTTCATTGCTGCTGAC
Organism: Bufotes viridis; assembly: GCA_033119425.1. Taxonomy (NCBI): domain Eukaryota; kingdom Metazoa; phylum Chordata; class Amphibia; order Anura; family Bufonidae; genus Bufotes; species Bufotes viridis. Next base: position 423,535,348 of record CM065589.1, read on the forward strand.
ATTTTTACTTTTTTTGCTATTAATCAAAAATTACCGAAATTTTTGCAAAAAAATGACATTTTTCACTTTCTGTTGTAAAATTTTTCAAAAAAACTACATTTCTATATAAATTTTTCTCTAAATTTATTGTTCTACATGTCTTTGATAAAAAAATCCAATAAGTGTATATTTATTGGTTTGGGTAAAAGTTATAGCGTTTACAAACTATGGTGCAAAAAAGTGAATTTCCTCATTTTGAAGCAGCTGACATTCTGAGCACCTGTCATGTTTCTTCAGGTGCTAGAATGTCAGGATAGTATGAATACCCCCCAAATGACACCATTTTAGAAAGAAGACACCCCAAAGTATTCGCGGAGGGGCTTGGTGAGTTCATGTATCATTTCATTTTTTCACAAGTTAGCGGAAAATGACACTTTCTGAGAAAAAAAAAAAAAAAAGTTTCAATTTCTGATAACTTCTGGCAAAAAAATAAAAATCTCAGACGGACTCACTATGCCCCTCAGTGAATACCTTGGGGTGTCTACTTTCTGAAATGGAGTCATTTGTGGGGTGTGTTTACTGTTCTGGCATTTTGGGCGGGGCTAAATTGTGAGCCGCCATGTAAAACCTAAAGGTACTCGTTGGAATTTAGGCCCTTTGCGCACCCAGGCTGCAAAAAAGCGGCACTTATGTGGTATCGCCGTACTCAGGAGAAGTAGGGCAATGTGTTTTGGGGTGTATTTTTACATATACTCATGTTGGGTGAGAGAAATATCTCTGTAAATTGTCAACTTTGTATAAAATTTTTTAAAAGTTGTCGTTTACAGAGATATTTTTCACACAAAGTATGGGTATATATAAAATACACCCCAAAACACATTGCCCTACTTCTCCTGAGTACGGCGATACCACATGTGTGCCACTTTTTGCAGCCTGGGTGCGCAAAGGCCCTAAAACCAATGAGTACCTTTAGGATTTCACAGGGCATTTTTACTTCAGCCCCCCTAGCTTAAACACCCTTAATGACCAGGCCACTTTTTACACTCCGCACTACACTACTTTCACCGCTTATTGCTCTATCATACAACTTACCACCCAAATGAATTTTACCTCCTTTTCTTCTCACTAATAGAGCTTTCATTTGGTGGTATTTCATTGCTGCTGACATTTTTACTTTTTTTTGCTATTAATCAAAAATTACCGAAATTTTTGCAAAAAATGACATTTTTTCACTTTCTGTTGTAAAATTTTTTCAAAAAACTACATTTCTATATAAATTTTTCTCTAAATTTATTGTTCTACATGTCTTTGATAAAAAAAATCCAATAAGTGTATATTTATTGGTTTGGGTAAAAGTTATAGCGTTTACAAACTATGGTGCAAAAAAGTGAATTTCGGCATTTTGAAGCAGCTCTGACTTTCTGAGCACCTGTCATGTTTCTTCAGGTGCTAGAATGTCAGGATAGTATAATACCCACATGTGACACCCATTTTGGAAAGAAGACACCCTAAGGTATTCCATGAGGGGCATGGCGAGTTCATAGAATATTTTTTTTGGCACAAGTTAGTGGAAATTGACTTTCTATTGTTTTTCTCACAAAGTCTCACTTTCCGCTAACTTTTGACAAAAAGTTAAATTTCTCATGGACTCATTATGCCCCTCAGCGAATACCTTGGGGTGTCTTCTTTCCAAAATGAGGTCACATGTGGGGTATTTATACTGCTCTGGCATTTTAGGCCTAAAGCGTGAGAAGAAAATGCGTATAATACCTTCCTAAAAGGTACTCGTTAGACTTGGGCCTTTGCGCATCTTGGCTGCAAAAGTGTCACACATGGCATCGCCGCACTAGGAGAAGTAGGCGATATGTTTTGGGTGTATTTACATATACCCATGCTGGGTGAGAGAAATATCTCTGTATATTGACAACTTTGAATAAAAAATGTAAAAGTTGTCGTTTACAGCGATATTTCTCACACACAGTATGGGTATATGTAAAAATACACCCCAAAACACATTGCCCTACTTCTCCTGAGTACGGCGATACCGCATGTGTGGCACCTTTTGCAGCCAAGATGCGCAAAGGGCCCTAAAACCAATGAGTACCTTTAGGATTTCACAGGCCATTTTTACGCATTTGGATTCTCACGCTTTAGCACTCCTAAAATGCCAGGGCAGTATAAATACCCACATGTGACCCCATTGTGGAAAGAAGACACCCCAAGGTATTCTGTGAGGGGTATGGTGAGTTCACAGAAAAAGAAAATTTGGCACAAGTTAGCGGAAATTGTTTTTTTTTTTTTTTACAGTCTCATATTCCACTAACTTGTGACAAAAATAAAATTTTCCATGAACTCACCATACCCCTCACGGAATACCTTGGGGTGTCTTTCTAAAATGGGGTCACATGTGGGGTTTTTGTACTGCCCTGGCATTTGAGGGTCTCCAGCAATCATTACACGTATGGCCAGCATTAGGAGTTTCTGCGATTCTCCGTATATTGAGCATACGGGTAATGAGATTTTTGTTTTCCGTTCAGCCTCTGCGCTGAAAAAAAAAAAAAAATGAACGGCACAGATTTTTTCATTCGCAATGTGGATGAAAAAATCTCTGCCAAAATCAGTGACTGCGGTGGGCTGGGCGCTAGCTACCTAACAGGTAGCTAGCTAACTGGCGTTGATAAGGGACCCTTATGCCCCATTCACACGTCCGCAATTCTGTTTGCGGAACGGAATTGCGGACCCATTCATTTCTATGGGGACAGACTTTGTCCCGCTCGGATCCGGAATTACGGATCTGCGCTTCCGGGTCTGCACTTCCGTTCCGCAAAAATATAGAACATGGTCCTATTCTTGTCCGCAATTGCGGACAAGAAAAAGCATTTTCTATATAGTTCTGGCAATGTGCGGATCTGCAAAATGCGGAAAGCACATTGCCGGTGTCCGTGTTTTGAGGATTCTGCGGATCGGATCCGCGGATCCGTGAATCCACGGATCCGTGAATCCACGGATCCGCAAAACACATATGGACGTCTGAATGGAGCCTTACAAGGGGTGTGATCAATGACAGGGGGGTGATCAGGGGGTCTAGATGGGGTGATCAAGGGGTTAATAGGTGAGGGGTGGGGGTGGGGTGGGGGGGGGTTAGTGTAGTGTTTGGTGCAACTTTTACTGTGTTACCTGGTCCTCTGGTGGTCGATCCCAGAAAATGGGACCACCAGAGGACCAGGTAGCAGCTATATCAGACGCTGTTATATCGCATCTACAGCCTGCCAGCGATTGATCATCGCTGGCAGGCTGTAGTCCAACTCTCGAGACGCGCGACGCTGTGAACAGGGAAAGGACAAATAAGACAAACACCACAAACAATCCGTGAAGAGAGACAACAGCAACAGGAGTGAACCGGAGATACAACAGCTCCAGTTCCAACGGCTCCACAGGAACAGTTGTCCACTTGAGGTCAGAATAGAAGATCTGGAAGGAAGGTCTATATCTGGCAACAAGGGAAGCAGAAAGGGAAAATATATAGTAGCTGGGAGTGGCTGACAGAGAACAGCGGAAAGGAAAAGCTACATATTCCTAAATGGGATAAAAAGGATCACAAACCTAAGCAGGAAAACCTGGACCGGAATCTATTCTCACCATTAGGTCATGGAGCGATTTCTTGAGAAACTGTCTGCGTAGCCACCCGCTGTGACCTTCTGACACCTGGCACAAAAGGGTTAACCATAGGTCGTGACACTCTCATGACATCATGGTTCTTATAGATCCATGATGAGAGGAGAATTGCTCCTTTCTTATGTTGGCCTACCACTTGCTGGCCAAATTAAGAATGGCAGCTTCAATTCCCTGGGCAAAAAATGTTTGAATACTTAACTGAAGACATCCTGATGCATCCTGAAAGGATTTCTTTCCATTCAATATGTATTAGGAACTCTAGGACGGAAAGGAACAACGCAAGTGTGAAAGAGGCCTAACAAAGGCATAGGACAGGAGAAACAAAACCCAACCACTGCTTGTGGCACAAAGCGTATGTAGATCTGCTGTGTCAACTTAATAGATTTGACTTGAGACTACTAAGGGCTTTATCTAAGTGGCCCTACTGGTCTTCACACTTTAACACTTATTAAGGAATTTGGACGCCGCTAAAGGGGAACCACAAGGCCTCTGCCTCTTGGAGTAGTCTCTGTTTAGAAGACTCTTGACCTACGGGGTTAAGAGACACCGGTGTGAAACACCAAGGGGTCAGACAAAACTTTAGTTAGAGACAATCTGAGGTGAGGGCAGGTAGAGTGCCTGCAATTTAAAGTAATTTCAAGGTTCACAGCAGGCAGCTCAGGGTCAGTACAGAGATCTGGCAGAGGTCATGTCAGCCAGCTATAGAAAGGTACATGAGGTAATCTGTAGTGAATGTAATCTTCTTACCAGTATCTGTATTTGTGAGTTATAACCTCCCTTATGCGTATTACCTATATCATGTGACTGTCCAAATTAAACAGCATGTTATGTTTGGACAGGAAGTCAGTTTCTCTATGAATTCCTATGGCAGCCTCACTCTCTCAGTCTCATAGGAATGAACTTCTTGTCCGGTGTCAGTTGGAGTTCAGAGAGTTGGTTACATGATGCAGATAAAATTAGAAGGGAGGGGATAGCTCACAAATACAGTCACTGATGAGAAGATTACCTTCACTACCGTTTACATCATGTACCTTTCTAACAGGTCAGAGAATAAGAAGTTGTGCGGGAGTTCTACTTTAAGTGTTTATATGGATACAAGGCAGGGTATGTGGAGCACAATGGCTAGCGTATGGTGTATGAGTCAGAAAACCAGGCCAGAGGAAGAAAAATAGCAATATCTCTCTTTACACTTTACTCTCTACAACTGGATTGTAGTACATCCAGTTATAGTAGACACTAGTGATGAGCGGCAGGGGTAATATTCGAATTTGCGATATTTCCCGAATATTCGTTAGAATATTTGTCATATATTCATGAATATTCGTATTCGAGATAATTCTATTGATTGCGAAAAATCGGCAATGTAATATTTGCATAATGCGAATATTGTGAAACACGAATATATAGCACTATAGAATATGGTGCTATATATTTCTTTTTAGAATATTCGTCATTTTTTCCAATTTAATGTGAACAGTCATTGGCCCAAAAGCAACTTAAGCAGGGAGGAATCATGACTTCAGAAGGAAAAAAATAACTAATATTCTAAAAATGAAAATATAGCACTATATTCTATAGTGCGATATATTCGGGTGTTAGAATATTCACATTACACGAATATTACATTGCCGATTTTTTGCATAAGAGAAAAAAAAATTATATAATGAAGAATATTCTGATTCACTACAGACTGCAATATTGCAGCCTTCTCACATAGGCCCACAAGCACGAAGCAGGTAGGTATACTAGGTAATGGGTTCAGATGGGGAAAGAAAACGAATATTCGCTATGTTCAAGTGCCGATATTCGCGATAAAAATTGGAAATTCGAATATTCACACTCAACATTAGTAGACACACTTCCAACTGTACACGGTGCAATTATCTCCCAGATAGCACTGTATGGATTTAGGCAATGATGGGAGTTATGGCCCTCATTCCTCTCTATCTTATAAAAGTCTCTTCCCACAGAACCTATGGTGGGCAATAGTACTTGCGCACTAATTGCTGTAGTGCCTACTGCAGGATACAGGGATTTTAGTGACATAATAGGCCAAGTCATGTCCAGGTGTGAAGGGTATCTTAATGTTGGCTCCAATGCTTGGCCACACAGGTTCTAAGTTTTCCAATTCTCTCTTTTGTCTTTCAAACTCTAGTCTAGACTGAGTAACTGTACTGGGGCAGATTCTGGATCCCCACTCAACTTTCTGCCACGGCGTTTACCCTGGCCGTGCCATCCATATACAGCTATGCTGGGTACAATAAATTGGACAACATCACATAACTATACAAAACATTAACAAACAATTTGCAGATACTCCCTTCCCAAGGGGTCGTGCAGGAGCACAGGTAAGTGTCCTTGGGGAGCAGTTGATATCGGCAGGTATGGCCCACCAGTAGAACAGATTGTAGTAGCTACTTTTCATTTATAGGTACCATAAAAAGACATGAAAATAATTTGAAACAGTGTAAACTGGGGCCATTTTAACCCGAAAGACCAAAGGAGATATTAAAGACCGGGATTATCTGTGCTACATAGCAGGTAAAATATAAAGATGACTATTAAATTCTTATATGCCAGTTCAAGTCTCTACAATAAATGATATTTGAAAGTTAACAGTTTCCTCCAGAAAATACCAACATGATATACAAATTATTGCAATTAACCTTTCATACACCCTATCTGAAAGAAATCTCATGCTGTAATATTTTACTGCACTGCTAGTGCTAGGAAAGTTCATCTGACATGTATCAAGCCTGCAAAGTATAATTAAAGGTCGTATCCTCTCTGCACTTTTTCAGTATAAAAGAATTTGGTGAGAGCTCTGTCTCTTTTTATATTCACATATATGGTCTACAGTGCTTTGCCTTTAATCTTTAATAACCTTTTTAAACTGTTTTTAGAAAAATGAAGATGATACAGCAAAGAATTACATTTGACTAAATTATCAATATAGAATTATGGAATTAATTACAATAAATATACAGTACGTAGATGTTCATATTAAGCCTTTTGCCAGTGGTGGACTGGCCATAGACCCTTGTGCTCAGCCTCCACTGTAGACACAGTTTGGAGTGGTCCTCCAGCATACCACCTATGTGGTGTCACGGTGTTCTGCACCTGGCCAGCCTGGGCAAACAGGGTCACAGCGGGGAGGAACTGCTCCATGTCATCAACCAAGAAATCAGATCCTGGCTGTCTCCCCGCCATCTGAAGATCGAAACCATGGTCACAGATAATGGGAAGAACATTCTGTGGGTGCTGCATCAAGGAAGGCTGACCAAAGCGCCATGCATGGTGTACGTCTTTAATCTGGTTGTAACCTGGTTCCTGAAGTCTTCCACCCAGCACCATGAAGTCTTGAAAATGGGTAGCAAACTATGCGGCCACTTCAGCCACTCTTACCATGCTAAACATGCCCTCCTTGAGCTGCAAAGGCAGAATGATGTTCCCTGACATCGCCTCATTGAGAAAGGCTAAGGAGTAGCCGAAACTTCACACATCTGGGTTGCTTGTACTCTGTGTACACTTTGGATTAAAAGCTCCATTTTGTTCATTTGTGGTATGCTGCCTTTTTTCTATATATTGGACTTTTTTGTGGTTCAGCTAGGGGTTAGCTAGGAATGTTGGTGGCCTGTAAGATGATGTGCACGTCCATATATGTGACCTGCCTGTCATTCTGATGCCCAGTAGCTACCAGAAAGGACTAGCTATTCATGTTGCTGCACTGCACAGTGATGTACTCCAGGATACCTTCTTCCTAAAGTTTAACTGCAGGCCAGGATAGACCTGATTTAATGAGCTTTGTGCTGAATTAATTTGTAACAAAGCACATTTTGTGGAAAAATTTGGCGAACGACCAAATCAAATTTTTTAAAACTTTGCTTGTCTCAAATCATATACAGTTGGAATAAGCAATTCCCAAGACTGAATATGAGAGATGGAGGGATGAGTCTCTTTGTTGTAATCTGAACAACCCCTCCATACCGACCAAGGGGTTCATCTGACCTTTCTTACTTAGGCTATATCATAGCCAAACAATGGCAGCTGTTGTTCTGTCATTCAAATCCTCCACCCACTACTATAATGAGATTAACTTGAAAATAAACCCTTTCCTGTGCAACAGAGTCATAGACTGAGATAATTCTTCCCTACTACTGAATTCTGTATATTGAGTTTAAAAAACATACCTGTCAAAAGATTGGGCCCAAGCCCCAAAGCATATGTGTCAAATGTATCAACCCCCATTACATTACATTCAGTCAGTGCTATCACACATACAGGAGAATACAACACCACAAACCTATCACATCCAGTCATGTCTGCTCTGATGTAGACATTCTCTTTCCTAAACATCTCCTTTCAACCCAGACAGCCATGACTACTTTCGTCTCTGCAGAGTTTGCCACACAGATATCTTACTGTAGATTCCTCACTTATCTATCATCCTCCTTTTGCTGGTGTCCCAAGAATGGTATCCTGCTTCTACCCCCAATACTATGCATGTTGTGTTCAGGAATGCCCCCAAATACTATACTGCAGAAATTATAGTTCCATACAGATAGTCCCCAAAGTTCTCCAAAAAGTTCCACTAATTCTAATAATTCCCACTCACAGTGCCCTAGTTAGTAATAGTGCCCCCTCTGCAGTGATGATGCTTCCTTAGAGTGCCCCAGTTAGTATTAGTGATATCAATATTGTGCCCAATAATGATAATTCCCCCACAGAACCCCAGTAGTAATAATGCAACGTAATTCCTTCAGTATTAATAAAGTCCCTCCATGAGGCTCCCTTGTAGAGTCCCCAGCAGTAATAATGCCCCCTATAGTGCCCTCAGCAGATTTAATGACCCTATAGTACTTACAGTAGTTACAATTTCCCCCTGTAGTACTCTAGTACTATAATGCCCTCTATAATGCCCCCATTAAGTATAATGGCCCTGTGTATGACCCAGTAGTTATAATGCCACTCATTGTGTCCCCAGTAGTTATAATGCCCTCTGGAGTGTCCCTAGCAGTTATAGCACCCACTGTAATGCCCATAGTATATAATGCCCTTGTTATGTCACCAGTAGTTATATTGCCCTCTCTAATATCTCTAGTAATTATAATGCCCCTATAGTACCTCCAGTAGTTATAATGGCCTCCTGAAGTGGTTGTAGTAGTAATAAGCTGCCCTGTAATGCCCACAGTAGGTATAATACCCTCTATAGTGGCCCATGTAGGTATAATGTCCCCTGTAGTGCTGCCAGTAGGTATAATCCCTTCTGTAACTGCCCCTTGTAGTGCCTCTAGTACTTATATTAATCTTTGTTGTGCACCCAGTACTTTTACTGCCCCTTGCAGTGCCCCCTGTACTGTCTGCCCCCAAAGTGACAAAGGAGAAAAAACGAAAAACAAAATACTTACCTGATTCCATTCTCCTCACTGCTATCTGTGATGCAGTCTTCTCAGCTCAGGTGATCACGATAAATTTCATGCACTGCCTGTATCTTGGCACAGGTACATACAATGTGAAGTGAACGGTCAAGAAGGGAGAAGTCGGTCCCCATGTACTTTTGCAGTAATTCAACTGAATTACAGTCCCGAGAACAGTAATAGAGTTGTAGTAGTAGATATTGAGACCTGCACTTAGTAGTCAGATTCTGAGGCGTGAAAAATCGATGGCCCTTTCACTTGAAGAAATTTTACAATACTTTATTTATCTAGTATATTACATATATACAAGAAGAATTATATCCAGACAACAAACCACGTATAACAATCTGGACATTTTGGTCAATTATGACTTTTATCCCCACTATCTGCAATTTCAGGGAACCACTGCACTCACCGAAGCTCTGGTGAGTGATGCGTGCTCCTGCAGCATTCCAAAGACAGCACCGTACATTGTATAGTGGCAGTGCTTGGTATTGCAGATCAGCCACATTGACTTGCATGTGGCTGAGCTGCAACTAGGCAATGTGACCAATGTACAGTTATCTCACTACCCTAGGAAGAGGCAGCAGCACTCAAGGCCTCTTCTAAAAGCTGATCGGCAGGGTCCTGGGTGTCGTTGTCATCATAAATATCTTTTCCTGGATAACCCCTTTAATAGCAGAGGAAGGATGTAATAGGAGTCCTAACGTGGCAGGCCTGGGAGCCTTGACTAGGACCCAGCTGTAATAACAACTGCTTGGCACCCCATGAATGCATTGCAATGGGCTAACAGGGACTGAGGGAGCCCCATCTCTCTAACTGCTCAGATGCCATGGTAGCTATTAGAAACATAGAAACATAAAAGAATGATGGCAGAAGTTTCTTCTCAGGACTACCACTTTTTCAAAAAAATTATATTTTTTTATGTTGCTTCCAATCTCCCCCCCAACTAATTTTAGATTGTAACCCCTTGTTCACACATTCAGTTTCTTAGTAAACATATGCAACGACTAGGCCACAAGGGGAATAACTTGTGAGGTGTCGGTGTACCGAGGAATAATGACAGTTGGACCCATTCATTCCTATGGGGACAGACGATGTCCCTCCCGGGTCCGCAATTGCGGATCTGCACTTCCGGGTCCGCAATCGCATTCCCGAAAAATATAGAACATGTCCTATTCTTGTCCGCAATTGCGGACAAGAAAAGGTATTTTCTATGAGAGTGTCGGCGATGTGCGGTCCGCAAAATGTGGAAGGCACATCGTCAGTGTCTGTGTTTTGTGGATCCGCGGATTCATGGATCCGCAAAACACACACGGACTTGTGAATGTAGCCTTAGTTCTTTACTCACAGTTTTGACGCTCCCTGGGTTGGGCTGCAGTTAAGGGGAGAACAGCACCAGATTCTCTGGGGCACACACTATTAGAGGGGACACCGGCCAGGTGGTGACTGAGGTGCCATTGATGGTGATTGGATTTCTTTTGCTTGTGCGGCTGGGCCCTGAATTAGGTAGTATCGTGATGCCAGCACCTTGAATTTGCGATATTTCGCGAATATTTGGGCGAATAATCGCCATATATTCGCCAATTTGCGAATTCCTCATCTTCAGGCATTATTTTCTTGATTGCAAAAATTCACATTAAAAAATCGCATAAAATTTGCATAAAAATTCGCATTACTAATATATTTTGAGATATCATAAATATTCGCAAATTCTCGAAGTGCCGATATTCGCGATTAAAATTCGCAATTCGAATATTCGTGATCAACACTAGGTCCGAACACATAGCGATATTCGTGCGCTCGGCAGAGCACCCGAGTATAACGGAAAATGGGAGACAACCAGGCACCCCCTGCTCGGATGAGGGGAAGGTGCCTGGTCCATTCGAAAAGGTCAGAAAGTGACAGAAACACCACCGAAATGGATCTGGAACAGCATGGGGACCATGTCTGAGTGCATCTTGGACTCCAATGTCGCTGCTGGGAACCATATTGTCCCAGTTGTCCTCCACTTTTACATAGCGACAAAATCCCGCCCAAATACCGCCCCCTAAAAAAAAAAAAAAGAAATTTTTAGAGGTAAAATTGTTAGGAAACATTTTTTCCTGTATATTCAATTGTATATACAGTTCAACTGCTGGCAAAAATTACAAGAAGAAAGCACTCCGATACAGCCTGTATATCACATAAAGGAGGGCCTCATTCAAATGGTGCTACAATTGTTCAGGTACACTGCTACACTCATAAAGCCTATGCACTAAGTGACAGGGCTGGCAAAGATTACAAGGAATCGGCACTCCAATACACCCTTTATTACACATAAAGGAGGGCATCATACACACCCTTGAAAAATTATCATTGATGGCCTGCTGGTGACTCTCAAAACATTATAGTTGAGGACCTGAAGGTGGGCGGACCCTATAAAAAATTGTAGTGAGGGCCTGAAGGTGAGTGAACCCCATAAAACATTGCAGGGATGGCCTACAGGTGAGCAGGCCGTATAAAACATTAGAGGTGAGGGCCTGAAGCTGAGCGAACACCATAAAACATAGCAGTGATGGCCTACAAATGAGCAGGCTGTATAAAACTTTAGAGGTGAGGGCCTGAAGCCGAGTGAACCCCATAAAACATTGCAGGGAAGGCCTATAGGTGAGCAAACAGTATAAAGCATTGGAGGTGAGGGCCTGAAGCCAAGCGAACCCCATAAAACATTGCAGGGATGGCCTACAGGTGAGCAGACTGTATAAAACATTAGAGGTGAGGGCCTGAAGGTGAGAAATCCCCATAAAACATTGCAGTAATGGCCTACAGGTGAGCAGACTGCATAAAGCATTGGAGGTGAGGGACTGAAGGAGAGCGAACCCCATTAAACATTGCAGTGATGGCCTAAAGGTGAGCAGACCGTATAAAACATTAGAAGTGAGGGCCTGAAGCCGAGCGAACCCCATAAAACATTGCAGTGATGGCCTACAGGTGAGCAGACAGTATAAAACATTGGAGATAAGGGCATGAAGCCGAGCGAAACATTGCAGTAATGGCATACAGGTAGAGATGTCGCAGGTCCAGCAATCGACGACGACAAGGCTGCTTCTGGTGGTGATGGTGACCACAACTCTTCCTCTTCATGCTCATCTACGGCCTGATCCAGCACTCTTCGCAGAGCACGCTCCAGAAAAAACGCATATGGGTTGAGGTCGATGATGTTGCCTTGGGTTTGACTGACCAGGTTTGTCACCTCCACAAAAGGATTCATGAGCCTACAGCCATTGTGTATGAGCGTTCAGTAACGCGGCCAAAAAATACCCAGCTCCGCAGAGGCTGTCCTCTTTTTTTTTTTTTAAGTTAAAAAAATCTGTTCTTACCAGTTTAATCTCTGTTTTGTCCCCTATCAGAGGCCAGAGTAAGGAATAGATTTTAGGAACCAGGAGATGGAAAAAGATGGTCGGTCCTCTTCCTTCCAATTTGGGGCACTGCGCGTGCGCCGTGCAATGTACTGTGCCACCCTATATGAGTGGTGTGTTAAGTAGTACTATTCCTATCAGTTTAATCCCTGTTACGTGTTTTGAGGATCCGCAGATCCTCAAAACACGGACACCGGCAATGTGCTTTCCGCATTTTGCAGATCTGCACATTGCCAGAACTATATAGAAAATGCTTTTTCTTGTCCGCAATTGCGGACAAGAATAGGACATGTTCTATATTCTTGGAAAGAAGACACCCCAAGGTATTCGCTGAGGGGCATAGTGAGTCCATGAAAAATTAAACTTTTTGTCAAAAGTTAGCGGAAAGGGAGACTTTGTGAGAAAAAACAATAAAAAATCAATTTCCACTAACTTGTGCCAAAAAAAAATCTTCTATGAACTCTCCATGCCCCTCATGGAATACCTTGGGCTGTCTTCTTTCCAAAATGGGGTCACATGTGGGGTATTTATACTGCCCTGGCATTTTAGGGGCCCTAAAGCGTGAGAAGAAAAATGCATAAAAATGCCCTCCTAAAAGGTACTCATTGGAATTTGGGCCCCTTTGCGCATCTTGGCTGCAAAAAAGTGTCACTCATGTGGTATCGCCGTACTCGGGAGAAGTAGGGCAATGTGTTTTGGGGTGTATTTTTACATATACCCATGCTGGGTGAGAGAAATATCTCTGTAAATTGACAGCTTTGTATAAAATATTTTTAAAAGTTGTCGTTTACAGCGATATTTCTCACACACAGTATAGGTATATGTAAAAATACACCCCAAAACACATTGCCCTACTTCTCCTGAGTACGGCGATACCACGAGTGACACTTTTTTGCAGCCAAGATGCGCAAAGGGGCCCTAATTCCAACGAGTACCTTTAGGATTTCACAGGGCATTTTTACGCATTTGGATTCTCACGCTTTAGGTTCCCTAAAATGCCAGGGCAGTATAAATACCCCACATGTGACCCCATTTTGGAAAGAAGACACCCCAAGGTATTCCGTGAGGGGCATGGTGAGTTCACAGAATTTTTTTTTTTTGGCACAAGTTAGCGGAAATTGATATTTTACTTTTTTTTTATTTTGTTTTTTACAAAGTCTCATATTCCACTAACTTGTGACAAAAAATAAAATTTTACATGAACTCACCATACCCCTCACGGAATACCTTGGGGTGTCTTCTTTCTAAAATGGGTCACATGTGGGGTATTTATACTGTCCTGGCATTTTAGGGGCCCCTAAAGCGTGAGAAGAAGTCTGGAATCCAAATGCGTAAAAATGCCCTGTGAAATCCTAAAGGTACTCATTGGAATTTGGGACCCTTTGCGCACCCAGGCTGCAAAAAAGTGGCACATGTGGTATCGCCGTACTCAGGAGAGTAGGGCAATGTGTTTTGGGGTGTATTTTTATATATACCCATACTTTGTGTGAGAAATATCTCTGTAAGCGACAACTTTTAAAAAATTTTATACAAAGTTGACAATTTACAGAGATATTTCTCTCACCCAACATGGTTGTATGTAAAAATACACCCCAAAACACATTGCCCTACTTCTCCTGAGTACGGCAATACCACATAAGTGACACTTTTTTGCAGCCTGGGTGCGCAAAGGGGCCCAAATTCCAACGAGTACCTTTTATTTTTTACATGGCGGCTCACAATCTAGCCCCGCCCAAAATGCCAGAACAGTGAACACACCCCACAAATGACCTTATTTCGGAAAGTAGACACGCCAAGGTATTCACTGAGGGGCATAGTGAGTCCGTCTGAGATTTTATTTTTTTTTGCCAGAAGTTAGCAGAAATTGAAACTTTTTTTTTTTTTCTGAGAAAGTGTCATTTTTCGCTAACGTGTGAAAAAAAATGAAATGATACATGAACTCACCATGCCCCTCCGCGAATACTTTGGGGTGTCTTTTTTCTAAAATGGTGTCATTTGGGGGGTATTTATACTTTCCTGGCATTCTAGCACCTGAAGAAACATGACAGGTGCTCAGAAAGTCAGAGCTGCTTCAAAATGCCGAAATTCACTTTTTTGCACCATAGTTTGTAAACGCTATAACGTTTATCCAAACCAATAAATATACACTTATTGGATTTTTTTTTATCAAAGACATGTAGAACAATAAATTTAGAGAAAAATTTATATAGAAATGTAGTTTTTTTAAAAAAAATTTACAACAGAAAGTGAAAAATGTCATTTTTTTGCAAAAATGTCGTTAAATTTTTATTAATGGCAAAAAAAGTAAAAATGTCAGCAACAATGAAATACCACCAAATGAAAGCTCTATTAGTGAGAAGAAAAGGAGGTAAAATTCATTTGGGTGGTAAGTTGCATGACGGAGCAATAAACGGTAAAAGTAGCGTAGTGCAGAATTGTAAAAAGTGGCCTGGTCATTAAGGGTGTTTAAGCTAGGGGGGCTGAAGTGGTTAATGTTTATTCTATGAAAAATTATCCAGCCGATCACTTTTGGCCTGTTCACAATGAAGCAACGACCTTATCATCTGGGGTGTGCCAACATTGCCAACACACTCATAGAGGTGATCGCTTCATTGTGGTATGCAAAACCCTTCACCACAACAAGGTAACGATCACGAAGGGGAATTGACACATGTATGTGCCTTTTTTTTGTTTTGTTTTTGTAGCCACAGTGCAGCACCAGACGCCAGAAAAATGAGGTATTGTTGCAGCCGCTGCTGTAGTAGCAGCGGGAACAATTAATGTTTTCCAGGCAGAAAGCGTACTAAAACATTGTGGCTTGAACCCTAGTTGGTGGCGGAGAAGTCACGCAAGTCATCCGGCATGCAGAGATTAAATACAGCAGCGTGGGAACCATTTTTAGCCCAAGGCATCTCATCAGGCCTTTTTTAGTTAAATGTATCCCCCACTGTCAGTCCTTTCGGTATCCATGCCTCATTCATCTTAATAAAGGTCTAGACTTTTTTGACCTAGGCGACTTCTCTTGTCAGTGACAATACCTCCTGCTGCGCTGAAGGTCCTTTCTGACAGGACACTTGAAGCGAGGCAGGCCAGAAGTTATATCGCAAATTTGGATAGCTCAGGCCACAGGTCAAGCCTGCACACCCAGTAGTCAAGGGGTTTATCGCTCCTCAGAGTGTCGATATCTGCAGTTAAGGCGAGGTAGTCTGCTACCCGTCGGTCGAGTCGTTCTCTGAGGGTGGACCCCGAAGGGCTGTGGCGATGCGTAGGACTTAAAAAGCTCAGCATGTCCTCCATCAACAACACGTCTGTAAAGCGTCCTGTCCTTGCCGGCGTGGTCGTGGTAGGAGGAGGATTACTTTCACCTCTTCCCCTGTTAGATACCTGTTGTGCTGTGACATCACCTTTATACGCTGCGTAAAGCATACTTTTTAACTTGTTTTGGAACTGCTGCATCCTTTCCGACTTCCTGTAATTCGGTAACATTTCAGCCACTTTCTGCTTATACCGGGGGTCTAGTAGTGTGGCCACCCAGTACAGATCGTTCTCCTTCAGCCTTTTTATACGCAGGTCCCTCAACAGGCATGACAGCATGAAAGACCCCATTTGCACAAGGTTGGATGCCGAGCTACTCATCTCCCGTTCCTCGTCCTCACTGATCTCATTGTTGGTCTGTTCTTCCCCCCAGCCACGTACAACACCACGGGTCCCAGTTAGGTGACAACAACAAGCACCCTGGGATGCCTGCTGTGGTTGGTCTTCCTCCTCCTCAAAGCCACATTCCTCCTCTGACTCCTCTTCCTCAGACTCCTCTTCCAGCGTTGCCGTAGGTCCAGCAAGCGATGATGATAAGGCTATTTCTGGTGGCGATGGTGACCACAACTCTTCCTCTTCACGCTCATCTACGGCCTGATCCAGCACTCTTCGCAGGGCATGCTCCAGGAAGAAAACAAATGGAATGAGGTCGCTGATGGTGCCTTCTATGCGACTGACTAGGTTTGTCACCTCCTCAAAAGGACACATAAGCCTACAGGCATTGCGCATGAGAGTCCAGTAACGTGGCAAAAAAATTCCCAGCTCAGCAGAGGCTGTCCTAGCACCCCGTTCATACAAATACTCGTTGACGGCTTTTTCTTGTTGGAGCAGGCGGTCGAACACTAGGAGTGTTGAATTCCAACGTGTCGGGCTGTCGCAAATCAAGCGCCTCACTGGCATGTTGTTTCGCCGCTGAATGTGAAAAAAAGTGCGCCATGGCCGTGTAGAAATGCCTGAAATGGCTACACACCTTCCTGGCCTGCTTGAGGACGTCCTGTAAGCCTGGGTACTTACACACAAAGCGTTGTACGATCAGAATCAATGCATGTGCCATGCACGGCACATGTGTCAACTTTCCCAAATTCAATGCCGCCAATAGATTGCTTCCGTTGTCAGACACCACTTTGCCGATCTCCAGTTGGTGCGGGGTCAGCCACTGATCCACCTGTGCGTTCAGGGCGGACAGGAGTGCTGGTCCGGTGTGACTCTCTGCTTTCAGGCAAGTCAACCCCAAGACGGCGTGACACTGTCGTCTCCGGGATGTGGAATCGCCCCCGGGGAGCTGGGGGTGTGCAGTTGATGTGAAGCAAGACGCAGCAGCAGAAGAGGACTCAGCCGAGGAGGTTAGCGAAGAGGATAGAGTAGGAGGAGTAAAGGAGGTGGCAGCAGGCCTGCCTGCAAGTCATGGCGGTGTCACCAACTTCGCTGCAGAGCCACGCATTCCATGCTTGGCAGCCGTCAGCAGGTTTACCCAATGCGCAGTGTACGTGATATATCTGCCCTGACCGTGCTTTGCATACCAGGTATCAGTGGTCAGATGGACCCTTGCCCAATACTGTGTGCCAGACATGCCATGACTTCCTTTTCCACACTGGAGTACTTGTTGGGGATTGTCTTTTGTGAATTTTTTTTCGGCCGGGTACCTTCCACTGCAGTGTCCCAATAGCTACAAATGTTTTGAAGGCCTCAGACTCCACCAGCTTGTATGGTAAAAGCTGGCGGGCTAAGAGTTCCGGCAAGCCAGCTGTCAGACGCCGGGCAAGGGGGTGACTGTGACATTGGCTTCTTACGCTCAAACATTTCCTTGACAGACACCTGACTGTGGGCAGATGAGCAAGAACTGCTTAAGGTGAGAGGCGGAGTGGCGGGTGGTTGAGAGGGGGCAAGGAGGACAGCAGTGGTTGACGTGGCTGAAGATGCTGGACCAGGAGGAGGATAGTGGCTTTCAGTTTGTGTGCTGCTTGTACTCATGTGTTGATCCCATAGCCGTTTGTGATGTGAGATCATGTGCCTTCGCAACGCAGTTGTACCTAGGTGGGTGTTGGACTTCCCACGACTCAGTATCTTTTGGCACAGGTTGCAAATGGCATCGCTGTTATCAGAGGCAGACACAACAAAAAAAATGCCACACTGCTGAGCTTTGCAATGACGGCATTCTGGTGGTGGCAACAGCATGCGTTGATTGGCGTGCTATCTGGCTGACCCCGGGTGCCGTTACATGCTGTCTGACTGTGCCAATAGCTCCGTGGACAACCTTCCCCTGCTTCCAACTCGTCTCCTCTTCCTCTCTGTCTCCCCATTGGAACTTTCCCCCTGTTCTTCTTCTCTTCGAGCAGGCACCCACGTGACATCCACAGACACATTGTGATCATCAAAGGAAGCAGCAGCGGGTACAACATCATCATCATCACACCGTACGTTCATGTGCATAATGCTGCCAGACTGAGACATATCCCTGTTATCTACATCCTCTGGCAATGGTGGCGGCGGCGGGTGGGCGAGTGGTAACTTGAGAGGTGCCCGAAGCTGAGCTGGAGGAGGATGGTGCGTCAAGGTTCCGAGCGGAAGCTGTAGAAGATTGGGTGTTCTGTGTAAGCCAGTCAACTTTGTCCTCAGAACTGGGCATTATTCTAGGGCCAAAGGAAATCGCAGAACCATAACCACGACGGCCCCTGTGGGGTGGCCTGCCTCTGCCTGTCTTTTTTTTTTTTGATTAGTTGTACTATGCATGCAAGGTACAGTGCCACCCTATATGAGTGGTGGGCAGTGGGCACAGTACAGTCTGTGGGCCTGACACACACTGGCAGGCAACTTAAATGATATCAACGTGTAAAAATTAAATGACTTTTTTATCTGCAAGGTACTGTGCCACCCGATATGAGTGGTGGGCACTGGCAGTGGGCACAGCACAGTCTGTGGGTCTGACACACACTGGCAGACAACTGAAATTATATTAAAGGGTAAAAATTAAATGACTTTTTTTTATCTGCAAGGTAATGTGCCATCCGATATGAGTGGTGGGCACTGGCAGTGGGCACAGTACAGTCTGTGGGCCTGACACACACTGGCAGTCAACTGAAATTATATTAAAGGGTAAAAATTAAATGACTTTTTTATCTGTAAGGTACTGTGCTACCCTATATGAGTGGTGGGCAGTGGGCACAGTACAGTCTGTGGGCCTGACACACACTGGCAGGCAACTGAAATTATGTTAAAGGGTAAAAATTAAATGACTTTTTTATCTGCAAGGTACTGTGCCACCCTATATGAGTGGTGTGTAGTGGCTAGAAGAAGCGCAGAGTTTGCGTGAAACAGCCGTCGCCGCTGTGGGTGGATCAGGCTAACACTGCTGCCAAGCCGCTTGTTTTATATGTACTTTTGAAACAAATAAAGGACAAAGAAAGAAAAAGCCGTGGTGAGTGCTGCCTACTTATTCCTCTACTATGTGAAGACAGTCTGTGGGCCTGCGGCGTTTTACACACGGGCAGGCAATTGCAATATAATATATATATATAAAAAAAGAAAATGGAGACTGATGTACCAGCCCTAAAAAGGGCTTTTTGGGGTACTGTAAAGACGCTGTCCTTAAAGCAGATGAGTCTTTGAGGACTGGAGTGGACACAGAACACTAGTAGCTAACGCTTTCCCTAGAATCCCTATATTAATTCAGCAGCAGCAGCACTCTCCCTGCTCTAACACTTCAGCTTCAGAATTTATCTAAGATGGATGCTGTCCTTGCTTTTTGATACGAGGAGGGAGGGTCTGGGAGGAAGGGTATGCTGATTGGCTGGAATGTGTCTGCTGACTGTGAGGTACAGGGTCAAAGTTTGCTCAATGATGATGTATAGGGGGCGGACCGAACATTGCATATGTTCGCCAGCCGTGGCGAACGCGAACAAGCGATGGTCGCCGGGAACTGTTCGCCGACGAATAGTTCGGGACATCTTGTAACGCACCAAATTGATCAGTTAGGATCTCAACTGCGGTGTCCTTTGACATCCACTTTTGTCACACTGATTGAGTGTTGGTGGTGTCTTTTGCGGCTGCTCAGTGTGTACCCCAGGCGGCTCTCTCAGTCTTAAGCGGAGAGTATGGGGTTAACAAAATCATGTACCGCGTACTACAGATAAAGTGTAAAACTAATAGTGAGGAAAGTTCGTTTTAGGGATGAGAGTTCAGATTAAAGTTCATGTGAATATCAGCTCTTGGCAACGTTCAGGAATCCCAGGCCTGCAGTACTAATAACCACCAGCGCGAGTCCCTTCCTTTCAGTGAGCAATGTCAGTGAAACAAAATGACAGGCTTGATACTTGCTGTTGGAAGTCATGCAGGGATCCTGCAGTGGTGGAGCCGGGTAAGGTAGGTGAGGGTTTCTCCTGGAGGTTCAGAGTTGCAGGTAGTTAGGATCTTGAGTCCTCGTGGCGAAAGGAGCAGGCAGGGTGCGCACTCCATTAGTGGAACCCCCTGTGCAGCACCTGGCTCCAATTTATTGACCAAGTGTGGGTGGGCGGAGCCACCTTAGACGGCCCAGCGGCCACTGCTTCCAGCCTGGGAGGTAACCAGCGATCGTTGTCATGGTTACACAGGGCATGATCCAGGCTGGAGCGCAAACCACCGTATCCTTACAGTACCCCCTTAAGGGGACCCTCTCGGGGTACCCCAGTAGGGGAGGGTCGGTCGGGAAATCTCCTGTGAAACAACCTTTGGAGTCTGGGTGCATGGACGTCTCGCACATCTTCCCAAGAGTCATCCTGAGACCCGTAACCCTTCCATCTAACGAGGTACTGGATCCTCCCCGTCTTCTTCTGGAGTCGAAGCTGCTCAACCTCAAATTCCTCCTCACCTCGGACATCTATGGGGAGGGTTGAGGAATCCCGTGAGGAACGGGCTAGGTCTAAACGGTTTTAGCAACGATACATGGAATGTGGGATGTACCTGTAGTCGAGGAGGAAGGGTAAGTCTCACCGTGTTGGGGTTGATAATTCTTTCTATCAGAAAAGGACCCAAAAATTGCCTACCCAGTTTCTTAGCAGGTACCCCCAACCGAAGGTTTCTCGTTAACAGCCATACCGAGTCTCCAACCTGATAAGGAGGATTTTCTCTTCTGTGACGGTCGTAGTAGATCTTCTGCCTTTCCTTTGCCCGTTGGAGGTTGTCTTTCAGCATCCTGAGGGTTGTTTGCAAGGTAGTTACAAAATCATCTGTGGCAGGAACGTTTGTAGGAAGGTTGATTTCAGGGAGAGACCTAGGGTGGAATCCATAATTAGCAAAGAATGGACTATGTAAAGTGGAGGAATTCACAGAATTTTTGTAAGCGAATCCGGCAAGAGGGAGTAGGCTTTCCCAGTCATCTTGAAGGAATGAGCAGTGACATCTGAGAAATTGTTCCAGACATTGGTTTACCCTTTCCGTCTGCCCGTTAGTTTGGGGGTGGTAGGCGGTAGCCATTCTATGGTCGATTTGGAGTCTAAGACAAAGTGCTCTCCAAAATTTGGATACAAATTGTGAACCCCTGTCTGATATAACTTGTAGTTTTATGACATTGGACAGAAAGGCCTCGGCAGTTTCACTGGAGGAAGGTAATTTTTTGAGGGCGATGAAGTGTGCCATCTTAGTTAGTAGGTCTACTACAACTATGATGGTGTTGTTTCCTCTGGAGCGGGGAGTTCTACAATGAAGTCCATTGAAACCCATTCCCAGGGTCTGTTGGGGATAGGAAGACTCATAAGAAGGCCATATGGTCGATTTCTATCACTTTTGCATGAGGCACATGTCTCGCACGTGGAAACATATTGCTTAATTTCTTTGGTCATTTTGGCCACCAGAAGTTCCTGCGTATCAGGTTTATGGTTTTGGCAATGCCAGGGTGTCCCGCGAGGGTGAGTCATGGCAGAGTTTGATTACCTGGGTGGTGAGAAGAGTTGGTATGTACAGTAGGTTGTTTTGTAGAGGAAACCCCGTTGGTCTTTCAGAAGTCCCGGGGATGTTAGCACAGTCAATTTTCAGAGCATCCTTAAGCTGGGTTTCCAATTCGATGGTGGCGAAGATAATTTTGTTAGGTGGTATAATGCATGTGGGGGCTGTGACTGCGGCGCGGCATTCAGCCAGGCGTGATAAGGCGTCAGCCTTCCCATTTTGAGCCTGGTTGGTAAGTAATTTGAAAGTCGAATCTGTCAAAAAAAAAAACTCCACCGTACCTGACGTGCTGACAGTGTTTTACTGGTTTTCAGGTATTGTAAATTACGGTGATCCGTTTATATTGTGATGGGGTGTGTTGAACCTTCAAGTAGGTGCCTCCAGTTCTCTAGGGAACATTTTATGGCAGAAGTTCCTTTTCCCCTATGGGGTAGTTGATTTCAGCAGTGTTTAGAGTCTGGGAGTAGAACCCGACAGGATGTAATGGGGATGAGAAGGAGCTCCGCTGGGACAGAACAGCTCCTATGGCTGCCTGTGATGCATCTACTTCCAGCACAAAGTGATAGTTTGGATTCGGAATGGTCAGAATTGGTGCTGAAGTGAATTTGTCTTTAAGTAACTCAAAAGCTGATTGGGCCTCCATGGACCAAACAAATTTTGTGTTGACACTAGTTAATCTGGTTAGGGGTTTAATGGTAGCGGAGAAGTCTTTGATGAATTTCCTGTAGAAGTTCGAGAACCCTATGAAACGCTGGAGGGCTTTCCTGGAGTCGGAGTCGGCCAGTTTTGGATGCAAGTGATCTTTGACTGATCCATCTGAATTCCCTTGGGTGAGATTATATAACCAAGGAACGGAAGGGTAGTAGTCTCGAATATACACTTTTCTGGTTTGACATATAAGTGATGGACGCTTAATCGCGCAAGTACCCAACGGACGTGTTTCCTGTGATCTTGTAGGTTATCGGAGTAGACCAATATGTCATCTAGATAGATGACAACACATACATCTAGTAGATCCCTAAATATGTCGTTGATAAAGTTTTGGAATGTGGCAGGGGCATTGCACAAGCCGAAAGGCATTACCATGTACTCAAAGAGTCCGTGCCGGGTGCGGAAAGCAGTTTTCCATTCATCCCCGGTTCTAATCCTAATCAAGTTGTATGCGCCTCTCAAGTCCAGTTTAGTGTAGATAGTTGATGTTTGAAGTCTTTCAATAAGCTCGGATATTAGCGGCAGGGGTACCGGTTTTGATTGTTATTTTATTTACTGTTCTGTAATCAATGATGGGTCTGAGGCTCAAGTCTTTGTTCCTTACGAAGAACATACCCGCGGCTGCAGGGGAGGTTGAAGGCCGAATGAATCCCTTCCTTAAGTTCTCTTCGAGATACTGTTTGAGGTGGTCAAGTTCTGGTTGTGCCAATGGGTAGATTCTTCCTGTGGGTATTTCACTGCCCGGCAGTAGGTCTATGGGGCAATCGTAGGGTCTATGGGGCGGTAGGGATTCCGCCATCTTTGCACTAAATACCTCCGAGAACTCTGAGTATTGGGTAGGGACCTGGTTCACCCCTACATGCATGAGCGTTTTAATAGGAAGCAGGTCTCCCTGCAATAACGTGAGGTAAGCCCAATTCTCCCCTGTTCCCATAGGAGAACTGGTTGATGTAACCGGAGCCATGGCAAGCCTAAAATGATGGGGAACGAAGGGAGTGTATGACATCAAAGGATAAAAATTCTCTGTGGCTATTTTCGCTTGTCACCAAAAGGGGTTGAGTCTGGCTATGGATAGGTCTAGAGGTTGTACCATCAATAAAACTCACGGATATCGATACATTTTTCTTTGTATGGGAATTTTATTTCTCTCTACTAGATGCTTATCGATAAAATTCCCGAAGCTCCCGTGTCCACCATTGCATCAACGATAGTTCGGTTTTGGTCCCACTGTAAAGTAAGAGACGTATAAATGTAACCACTTGTGTTGTTATTTTTCTGTCTAAGTTACAGAACGTCATCATTTTACCTTCATGTTTCTTTCTTATGGCAGGACATCCATCAACCGAATGGTCAGCCGGCGCACAGTATAAGCGGAGGTTGAGGTTCCGTCTCGGGTCTTCTCTCTCTCAGTCAGAGGACCACGAGTTGCCCCAATCTCCATCATCTCTGCTACAGGATCTGGGCTGGTCTGTCTCGGGGTGGGTGTAAACCCTGAGACTCTCTCAGCCCTGCATTCCCTAAGCGTCTGTCAATGGTGGTGACCTTCTGCATCAAGGCGTCGAGTGTATGTGGCAGCTCTCCAGCGGGCTAACTCATCTTTCAGGGCCTCAGATAGACCGAGACGGAACTGATTTCTAAGAGTGAGATCATTCCATTCCGTCTCACGGGCCCAACGAGTGTATTCCGCAATAAAGTCCTCTACGGGTCGTCTCCCTTGCTTTAGGGTGCGAATGGCGGTCTCCGCAGTCAGCTGCTTGTTGTGGTCCTCGTAAAGGAGGGCCATTGTTTCAAGAAATTGCGGAAAGGAATTCAAGACCGGGTCTTCCTTTTCTAAATAGGTATTAGCCCATGCTCTGGGCTCCCCTGAAGTACGAGATCATGGTGAGTACTTTGGTTCTATCGGTAGGATAGGTCGGGCGTAACTGAAACATCAGTTTGCACGCATTCAGGAATTCGCGGAACTGCTTCCGGTCTCCTGAGAAAAGTTCAGGTGGACTGACCTTGGGTTCCGGTCCATCGTGGGGGTATCCTGTGCGCGACGTGGCGAGATCTCGCAACGTCTGATTCTCCAATTGGAGATTCTGTACGGTCACGTTAGGGTTTCCACCCTCTCAGTGAGGCGACCATATGCCGCGCGAGCTCCGCTGGATCCATGGGGTTCCACTAATATGTACGCACCAAATTGATCAGTTAGGATCTCAACTGCGGTGTCCTTTGACATCCACTTTTGTCACACTGATTGAGTGTTGGTGGTGTCTTTGAGGCTGCTCAGTGTGTACCCCAGGCGGCTCTCTCAGTCTTAAGCGGAGAGTATGGGGTTAACAAAATCATGTACCGCGTACTACAGATAAAGTGTAAAACTAATAGTGAGGAAAGTTCGTTTTAGGGATGAGAGTTCAGATTAAAGTTCATGTGAATAACAGCTCTTGGCAACGTTCAGGAATCCCAGGCCTGCAGTACTAATAACCACCAGCGCGAGTCCCTTCCTTTCAGTGAGCAATGTCAGTGAAACAAAATGACAGGCTTGATACTTGCTGTTGGAAGTCATGCAGGGATCCTGCAGTGGTGGAGCCGGGTAAGGTAGGTGAGGGTTTCTCCTGGAGGTTCAGAGTTGCAGGTAGTTAGGATCTTGAGTCCTCGTGGTGAATGGAGCAGGCAGGGTGCGCACTCCATTAGTGGAACCCCCTGTGCAGCACCTGGCTCCTATTTATTGACCAAGTGTGGGTGGGCGGAGCCACCTTAGACGGCCCAGCGGCCACTGCTTCCAGCCTGGGAGGTAACCAGCGATCGTTGTCATGGTTACACAGGGCATGATCCAGGCTGGAGCGCAAACCACCGTATCCTTACACATCTCTAGTTTTAAATAACTGAGTGAAAACACATGAAATAGTAGGCCAAAACCTTTTACAGGGCATCTCCAGACAGTTCAAGTGTTAGTTTGGGTTTCAAAAATAGTAATACAAGTATACAATGTGTGTTTTACGATCCAGAAGGTACTATTTCAAATCTCTTAGTGAAATCAACTGAAATAGTAGTACAAAATCTGGGACAGGGTATCTTCAGACAATTTAAGTGTTAGTGTGGGGGATGGGGAATAATCTCATAGTAGGCTGCCAACTTGTGTTTTACACTAGATAAAGTTTTTTCTTGAATATACGTATTTGAACGCACATAAGACATTACTGGATTATTCCAAAAGTAAATTGTCAATAGCAG
Source organism: Bufotes viridis (assembly GCA_033119425.1). Classification (NCBI taxonomy): domain Eukaryota; kingdom Metazoa; phylum Chordata; class Amphibia; order Anura; family Bufonidae; genus Bufotes; species Bufotes viridis. The sequence continues at coordinate 423,560,978 of CM065589.1, forward strand.
AGTCCTTAGTGTGTTTGTAGAAAGGGAAGAACATTTATTGTTTCTCTTTGTCTTTAAGTTCTAGAAAACACACTTGCAAATCATTCCATACTTTGTGTGACTGTGTACATTATGTCAAATGTCTGATATACAGAAGGGTTCCAAACGAAATACCCAGTACCAGGCCTTGTCCTCCCATTGCCAGAATGTGGGTAATAGCAGTCTGGCTAAAGTAGTAGTAGTAGTAGTAGTAGTAGTAGTAGTAGTAGGCCACAGTTCTCCCTGGCTTTGAAAAGACAACATTATCACTGAGGAGAAAGAGGATGAGATTGTGGATTGGATATGCAGTGTACGGGCACTTTAATACCCGTGTACTACCAATAATGTTATGTACCTTTAAGTGGCTTACATGTAATGGCCTGCAGTAATGTGAGGATTGTTATGTAGGTGTTAGACCACTAGGGGAACTGTTGAGTAGGGCTATATATAGCTAGGCCAGGGCAGGCTAGAGTTAGTGCAGACCCTGGAGTCTGTGAAGGCCACATGTCACGGGCCTAGGCAAGTCAGCAGGAGTCAAGCTGAGGCAATCCTTAGAGCAAGAGGTATTGTAATGTCAGAGGAGGTACGCAGCAAACTGGAGATTCAAGGATATAAGCCAGAAGTAGGGCATTGGGGCCTTGAAGTATAATTGCCAGTCAGGACAAGCCAGGAAGAAAGTAAGGTTCACCTGCAATTCAAAAGTCCTGTTATTTAACCCTCTGTTTACCTTGCTGGATATAAGCCTGCTGTAATTGAGATCGTACCAAAGCCAATTGTCTGCAAAAGAACTGTTTAAGAGAGTGCCTTCTGTATTACCACTGTTTCAGTAAAGTTGGAATTCTGTTTCAAGATACAAGTCTGCACCTCCATTATTCCCACTATAAATACGGTGTGCCACCGTTTACTGGCACTGGCGTCACGAAACATCAGGGACTTAGCCATAGGCACGTTAATCTACAACACCAAGGGCACCTCACATTGCACCTGGCTGTGTCCTCCAGAACCCAGAGAGTGCCCCAGAGGAACAGCGTGCCGGCCTCTCCATCACTGGCATTCCCCAGGTTAGTCCCACACATTGCTCTGACTTGGGGATGCTACATTTTGGCGTCACGAACAGGATACGCACGTTTTACGGACTGTGAGCAAAACGTGAACTTTGTGCCTTAACCAGTTTGCCAAGTGACAAAACGCCTGTTTGTTTATTGAACTTTTGTGGCCAAGATTTGTGCAAAAATCACCCCAGCAGCGTTCCCGGATATTGCGCTGGTCTGGAGGAAAAGCGCGGTGTGAAAGTGTGGAATTATGGACTGTTTTACGTGTCAATACCACCGCTTGCTGTCAGTGAATTGACTTATACTACCCAAACATGGCCGCCTGAACTGTGGACTTATCTACTGCGCCATCACTACTCCTTGCTGGCGGGAAAACTTAGCGCCAAACTCTGCAGCGTCACCGCCTTATTCAAATTTTCCAAGCTGGACTCCACCTACCTTGGGCCTGGAAGAACGCAGACGCTGTTCCCCGTCGGAGTAAGTCCGAGCTCCGCCCCTCCGGCCCGACGTCCTCGCGGGAAGGGACGCTGCGCAAGGGATTCCCGAAGACGTTCTTCCGGATCTCGCGAGACTTGGACTGCCTGCACCGGAGTAAGTACAAACTCCTGGGTGAAATAATCCTACACCGGAGGGGGGTCACCTGGTTAGTAAGGCCCGAAAAGGGGACACCGGACTCTTTCCACCGATTGCACTCCCTGGTCAGTAACCCCGCCAGCGTGACATCGGACCTGTCGCTACCTCTTAAAGGGACCGCACGCCCAATTAATCTGCACCATGTCGGACTCGGAAGTAGCAGAGCAGCCTGCCCCCAGGGAGCCAGTGGCCACCAACAGTATTGCGCCTGCCAACATGATGCCGCTGACGATGCCATACTACTTTGGGGCCCCATGGTTTCCCGCTACGCCGGGAGGCTCATAATTTAAAAGACTTCCAAGACAAAATCCTGGCTCTGTTCCGGCTCTATCCTATCAACCCGGAGCAGCAAATGGAGATTCTGTTAGCCCAGTTGGAAGGAGCGGCCCGCCGAGAAGTCATGTCCTGGCCCAGTTCTGAGAGGAGTACCATAGAGCAGATCTTTGACCGCCTCAGCACTACCTTTGAAGCCAGGACTGTGTCTGAAATAAAGATGCGCTTCTTCAGTAAGAAACAAAAGCCTGGTGAGTCACTCCGTGATTTTGCTTTATCCCTCCAAGAGGCCTGGAGGGCCGTCATTCATATAGACCCTAGAGAGGTTGACACCCAGGATCAAACTCTGAGAGAACAATTTATTGCGGGTGTGAATAGTGAATCTTTAAAAACTCAATTGAAAATGTTGTCGGCTCAGCACCCTAGCAGTATTTTCCTGGACTTTAAAGAACTGGCCATTAGTATTCTGGGACAACACCTGCCAACGGAACCAGTGGCCCATCCCGAGCCTTCTGTCCGTAATTCTAAGCTGACTGATGCCAACCTGCCAGGGGCCAGCCAAGCCGCCCAGACTCCAGTGCCTGATACAGTAGCTGCTTTGATGGAACAGGTCAATTACCTCACTAAGAGCCTGGAAAAAGTCTGCAAGAAACTGGAAGAGTGGGAGAAACCCTTAATGCTGGAAGATGAGCTCCTTCTGCCTCAAAAGCCTGGCCCCCTGCGTATCAGGAAGTTTATCCCAGAGATCCTGGGAGACGTTCAAGTGACCGGTTTAGGAACCGCAAGCGGCCTGCCTGTAACTACTGCAAGAAGTTGGGTCATACTGAATCTACCTGCTGGCAGTTAAACGGGCCACCCTCGAGGCTGAGGACCGCCCCTCGGGAGGTAGAACAACAGGTCCAAGGGATCCAAACTGGATGCCCCGTTATGTGGGGTCCCGTCCCAAAATAAACGTCCGGATCAATGGAGTGCCTTTTGAAGCGTTGCTGGACACTGGGTCTCAAGTCACCACTATTCAGCAGTCCACCTTTAATCAGTTCTGGAATTCCAGCCTGCTTACCCAACCACCGGAGTCCTGGCTGGAGATAATTGCAAGCAATGGTAAGCCCATAAAAGTCCATGGATACTGGGAACCCACTCTCCAGGTGGGAGAAGCCACTTTACCACAGCAAGGAGTGATCGTGGTACAAGCCGGGGATAAAGGGGTCACCCCGTGATTGTTGGGACTAATGTTTTCAAAAATTGCTACCCTGAGGTACTTGAAGCTCTCCATCAGTCCCTGCCTGCAGCTTCCTCTGCCTCCAAGAAGGTCCTCCAAAAGACTATCAGCGTATTGTGTGCTCAGCAGAGGTTTGCAAATGAAAAAGGAGAGATCTGCACCGCCAGGATCCGTGATAATAGGCCAGTGACTCTACCTCCGAACTCCCAAACCCTCCTGTGGTGCCGTGCTGTCCTGGGAGTCCAGGGCCAAGACTATCCGGCCCTGGTGGAACCTGTCCAGATGGAGAACTACCCATATGTGAGAGCTGCCAAGTGCCTGGCGACCGTCTCCCAAGGTAAAGTACCTGTCCGTCTGATTAACCTCAGCGATCATCCTGCTGTGCTTACTAAGCACTGTCCTGTTGCCCAGCTTTCCCAGGTATCCTTCCAGGATGTCATCCGCCTGCCTGTCACCGAGAAGCCACCAGCTGCCACTCGAGGACCTCTTCCTGCGGACGACTCTCCAGTGCCCTGGTGGAAGGAACTCCATGTCGGGGACGAAACTACCCCGCAACATCAACTAGAGGGACTCCTGAACCTAGTAAAGCAACACCATCAAGCCTTCAGTAAGCATGCAACGGACTATGGAGAGGTCAGTGTCATCCAACACACCATACCCACTGGCTCTCATCCTCCCATCAAAGAGAGGTATAGACCCATACCACCAACTTCATACCAAACTGTTAAAGAGATGATCCAAGAAATGAAAGACTCAAACGTAATCCGGGACAGTCGTAGTCCCTGGGCTGCACCCTGGTTTTAGTAAAAAGAAAGATGGTGGTATCCGGTTTTGTGTAGACTACAGAAAGATAAATCAGATCACTCACAAAGATGCATATCCATTGCCACGTATTGAGGAGTCTCTAACTGCTCTAGGCTCCTCCGCCTATTTCTCCACCTTAGATTTAACCAGCGGATATTGGCAAGTGCCCATGGCCCCTGAGGATAGGGAAAAGACTGCTTTCACCACCCCTATGGGCCTGTTTGAATTTAATTGCATGCCATTTGGACTGTGTAATGCCCCGGGACCTTTCAAAGATTAATGGAGCGGTGCTTAGGCCATAAGAACTTTGAGACAGTGCTGTTGTACCTGGATGACGTTATCATCTATTCTAAAACGTATGAGGACCATTTAAAGCATTTAGCTGAGGTGTTTGAAATCCTTATTAAATACGGCCTCAAGATTAAACCGTCCAAATGTCACCTGCTTAAACCTGCTGTAAAATACCTGGGACATGTTGTAAGCGCAGAGGGAGTTCAGCCTGATCCTGATAAGTTAGCTGCTGTCCGAAATTGGCCGGTCCCTACTACGGTGAAAGAAGTGAGGAGCTTCCTTAGCTTCGCTGGCTACTACCGGCGCTTTATCCCCACTTCGCTCAAATAGCGGATCCAATCCAGGAACTCCTGAGGGGACAACCAAAAAGAGCCCAAAGACTCCTGTCCCCATTGAATGGAATGAAGAGAGGGAGATTGCATTTCAGTTGTTAAAGAAAAAGTTGACTGAACCTCCCGTGCTGGGGTACCCAGATTACAGTAAGCCATTTCACCTTTACACAGATGCCAGTAAGAAAGGCCTGGGAGCAGTGCTAGCTCAAGTACAAGAGGGAAGAGAGAGAGTAATAGCTTACGCCAGCCGGTCCTTAAAGGGAGCTGAAAAGAATGATCAGAATTATAGTTCTTTCAAATTGGAGTTTCTGGCCTTAGTGTGGGCGGTAACGGAAAAATTCAAAGACTATTTGGCTGCCACTCCATTTATTGCATTCACTGATAACAACCCTCTGGCTCACCTGAATACCGCTAAACTGGGGCCTTAGAACAGAGATGGGCCTCCCGCCTTGCTAATTACGACTTCACTGTAAAATACCGGGCTGGCCGTTCAAACGATAATGCTGATGCCCTGTCAAGGCTCCCCACTGAAATAGCACCAGATGACATACGGGATGCCTGGGAAGATGTAGAGATGCCAGCATTTTATAACCGGTTTGCTCAACAGGACCAAGCTCAAGCTGCCAACAATGGAACCTCTGACCCTCCATCCTTTGATAAGCCTGCATCCAGAGAAGAAAAATGGATTAAGTTACAATCAGAGAGTAGAGTTCTCGGTGAACTGCTGGACTTCTTCATCAGTGGCAAAACCCCTGAAAGAATTCGGCGAAAGACCGCAGACCCAGAACTCATCAAATTGTGGAGGCAACGTCAACAACTTTTCCTTCAAAAGGACTGTTGCTGCGACGAAGCCTGGATCCAGTGTCAAATGACAGAGTGCACCAGATCCTCATCCCACGTCGTGATGCAGGTATGGTTTTGGAAATGTATCATGACAGGTCTGGACATTTTGGGGTTCAAAAGACTGAGGCCACTGTCCGTAGGCGGTTCTACTGGGTTGGAATAAGAGAGGACATTGAGAAGTGGTGTCGAGAATGTACAGCCTGTGCCCTAAAGAGAGGTGAACATCATGATCAGAGAGCACCGCTGCGCCCTATTATAAGTACCGCCCCTCTTGAACTGGTTGCTATTGATCACGTAAAGTTGGAGCCCAGTCACTCAGGGTATACCTATGCTATGACTATTATTGACCATTTCACTAAGTTTGCCATAGCAGTGCCTGGGAAAGACCTGACAGCCAAGACGACAGCTGAATTTGTTCTGGAAACACTTCCTCCTGCCTTACGGCTGCCCAGAAAAGATCCTCACCGACCAGGGGTCTGCGTTTGGGTCTCATCTGTTCCAGGAGCTGTGCCGACTACACAATTGCCAAAAGGTCCGGACCATGGCCTATCATCCACAAGGTAACTCTGTGAAAAGATGAATCAGACCTTGATTGAAATGTTGAGAGCCGTGCCTCCTGAGACCAGAGGAGATTGGCCTAACCTGCTACCACAGCTCATGTATACGTACAATAATACTATCCATTGTTCCACTGGATACACTCCTTTCTACCTGTTGTTTGGGCGTCAGGGTAAATTGCCTGCAGATCATTCCCTGGATGTACAAGTGCTGGATGACATTAATCCCCTGCCTAAAACTGACTGGGTAACGGAACATCAAAGGCGCCTGCTTAATGCCAAGGAAATTGTCCAGGAGCACATGGAAGGTGCCCGGAGCGACAACAAAAAGACTATGATTTGGCGGCCCATGCAGAGCCCTTGGCTGTGGGGATACAGTGTGGTTAAAGAACAATCACCGCACCAGTAAACTGGACAGTAAATGGGAGAGGACTCCTATCTTGTATCTGCCATCCCTAATGCTGAAACTCATACCTATGAGGTCACCAGAGAGGGTAAGGGTTCCCAAATTGTTCACAGAAACCGCCTAAAACTCTGTATTGACAAGGAGACTGCCGTTGGAGATTCCGGATCCGAGTCTTCTGAGTCAGATTCCATTGCTCGGCCTGCTGAACCTATGCAGGCCATAGCGGACTTGCTGAATGATCCTGAGCCGCTTCACTGGTTCCTTACACCCTGGTTAAACTTTGGGGTGCCTGCCCCGGCACCTGCTGAACCTGCAACCGTAGCAGGCCCAGCTCAGGGTGCTACTGAAAGGGGTCCCACTGACGTGGATCCTTCTTGTCCCCCTGTACCCGGACAAGAGGAGACCTTGGCTCTAAGGAGGTCTACCCGGTCTACAAGGGGCGCTTACCAGTACGTTTTGAAGACTATGACTGTACTGGAAGTGTTTCCCGACAGGAAACCTCTGTGTGAGCATCATCCTTTTTAAGTTTGTGCCCAGATATGGACTCCCTATGTGCGAGCCTCTGTGATATGTTCTTATTATGGACTTATGCATTTTCATATGGACTATGTGATGTTTTATTATGTTCTTATTATGGACTCATGCATTCTCTTATGGACTATCCTGGTGTTAACCATTGATTTGCTGTACCAGGTCAGCATCACAGTTCTGCATTAACAGCCTGCAAGCAGAGGACGTCGCCCCTTGTCACTGCGCTTCACCTTTTCCAGCTGGACCTGATATGATTATTTATGCAGATGTCATTCATATGTGTCTGTATATGCCTGCATGTGTTTTGTGTCTTTCAGGAGAAGAATCCAGTTGGGTGGGCTCCTGTTGGAGTACGAGGTCGTACTCAGTTTAAAGTCGTGGGGTATGCAGTATACGGGCACTTTAATACCCGTTTACTACCAATAATGTTATGTACCTTTAAGTGGCTTACATGTAATGGCCTGCAGTAATGTGAGGATTGTTATGTAGGTGTTAGACCACTAGGGGAACTGTTGAGTAGGGCTATATATAGCTAGGCCAGGGCAGGCTAGAGTTAGTGCAGACCCTGGAGTCTGTGAAGGCCACATGTCACGGGCCTAGGCAAGTCAGCAGGAGTCAAGCTGAGGCAATCCTTAGAGCAAGAGGTATTGTAATGTCAGAGGAGGTACGCAGCAAACTGGAGATTCAAGGATATAAGCCAGAAGTAGGGCATTGGGGCCTTGAAGTATAATTGCCAGTCAGGACAAGCCAGGAAGAAAGTAAGGTTCGCCTGCAATTCAAAAGTCCTGTTATTTAACCCTCTGTTTACCTTGCTGGATATAAGCCTGCTGTAACTGAGATCGTACCAAAGCCAATTGTCTGCAAAAGAACTGTTTAAGAGAGTGCCTTCTGTATTACCACTGTTTCAGTAAAGTTGGAATTCTGTTTCAAGATACAAGTCTGCACCTCCATTATTCCCACTATAAATACGGTGTGCCACCGTTTACTGGCACTGGCGTCACGAAACATCAGGGACTTAGCCATAGGCACGTTAATCTACAACACCAAGGGCACCTCACATTGCACCTGGCTGTGTCCCTCCAGAACCCAGAGAGTGCCCCAGAGGAACAGCGTGCCGGCCTCTCCATCACTGGCATTCCCCAGGTTAGTCCCACACATTGCTCTGACTTGGGGATGCTACAGATGGCTTGCTCCTCCTCACAGCAGGATGAAGCGGAGGTGACTTTTGAGTCTGAAACTGTGCCTTGGAGCCAGGGATCACATCATTCCTCCTGCACCTCCTCCTTGCTTCCCCAGAGAAGCCTTTCAGTGCCATTCTCTCTGTCTTCACTGCCACTTCCTAGTTAGGTGCCTTTGCTAGGCAATAGAGGCAACAAAACCCAGTCATGCCCTATGAGAGATTAAGAGAGTCTCTCTGTTTATGACTTGTGTGAGAGCAGTCAGCATTTGGACTGTTCTGAGGAGGAGCTTCAGGAGGAGGCAGGGGACCCCATGCATACCTGTGTTAGTAGGGGTAATAGTGGCACCCTTAGCCACGATATTGACTGTGGGGGCAGTGACAGTGGCAGTCAGCGAAAATTCAGAGCAGGGAATCAGGAGGGGGGGACAAGGGACCCACCATGTTATATCATGATGATAAAAGTGGCAGGGAGAGTGAGGACTCAGATGACAATTGTATGTTGAACACGACCTGGGAGCCAGATCGGGGTGCTGAGAAGAAGGTAACATCAGAGGAAGAGGGTGGTGTTAGACAAAGCAATGAAGAGCAGAGGTGACTTAAGGCCAGAACCTGTATGGTCAGTTCTGCTTTGGAAACTGGTGGTGCCGCTGACACTGTGGGTGTTTTTTTCTCCACTCTTCTGGAAGACAACAGCATTGCCGTGTTCAAACTCTGCAAGAGGTAAATAGGCCGTGGGCAGTCAGATGCAAACATAGGCACCACAGGTCTATTGAACCACTTGAAGCTGCATCATCCATCTCATGGCCAAACAGAGGTGGCCTCCAGCTACCGCAACAAGAGTTTCTTCCTTCTCCCGGTCTCCCTTGCAGCAGCCAAGCCACATCCACAGGCATTACAGTGTCTTTCACATGGCTTTCATCATTTCTGCTTCTCCCACACAGACTACTCCCCCTCATTAGCGATCGATAACAGAATTCGTGGCCAGGAAACAACTTTTTATGCTCAGCAATCCGATGGTGCTAAATGGGGTTATCCTGGAAAAGATAATGATAACTAATCCTCAGGATAGGTGATCATTATCGCATTCGCAGCAACAGGTCCAACTCCCGGCATCCCTGACGATCAGCTCTTTCAGGTATCCTCTGCACTCACTGAAGCTCTGTTGAATGATACAGTGTCCCAGCAGCTTTCTCAGGACAGTGCCGTACACTGCATCGTACACTGCATAGTGGCTGTGCTTGGTATTGCAGCTCAGCCCCATTAACTTGAATGGGGTTGAGCTGCAATTAGGCCATGTGACCGATGCACAGTAATGTCACTGGCCTAGAAAGGGGCTGCGCACTCAAGGCCTCTTCTAACAGCTGATTGACGGGGTACCAGGTGTTACACCCCTGCAAATCTGATACTGATGACCTATCCTGAAGATAAGTCATAAATATCTTTTCCTGGATGGCCCCTTTAATCCCACCTGGCCAAGCTGCTAGTGGTGCAATCGCTGCCATACCATTTAGTATAGTCTGATATCTTTAGGGAGCTGATGTGTGCACTCTGCCTTGCTGGAAGCTGGCATTATTTCTCTCAAAAATCCACCCCTGCCTTATATTCTCATGTGGAGGAGAACATGGCCTGATTCTTGCAATTGTCTCTGTGCCTCAAGGTACATGCCATGGTGGACACCTGGAGCAGCTTTTGAGGCCAGTACATATCTTTCACGGCCCACTGGGTCAATGTTTTTTTCTGGCAGGAGCAAGGAAGCACCCCAGCAAAAAGGCCAGGACCTTTTCTCCCCTCTACGATTTTGTCAGCCTGACTTCCAGCCAGACACTTATCCGCCTCCTCTGCTATCCCCTTTATGGACACTATCCCATTCTCAACAGCAGCAGGGCATAGTGTTTCTCCAACTCCCGCTCCTTCCAAGTCAAACGTTGCCACTCCATGTTGGAATTGATCAGCCTGGGTGAACAGTTGCTAAAGTACATCAAGCAGTAAACATCCTGCTGACTGTCACCACACCAAATTCAACCCCTGCATGATGCACGTGATTAACCTATTCATGCAACGCTTGTGAAAAAACTGGCTTGCGCAAGGTGCTGGCAATGTCCAGGAGACTATCCTCGCATTTCAACCATTCTTATGTGGCAAGGAACGCTCTCTCTGGACTCAGTGACAGAATGGCCTGCAGTTACACCGCTTAATCTACAATGTTTCAACTCACTGGAATTCAACATTGCACATGCTAAAGTGTTTGTAAGCGCAATGGAAAGCCATAAATGATTTTTTTTGTCATGCACCAGTCTGCCTCAGCAGGGAGCATATGTTATTTTGAGGTAAGGCAGTGGCAGCTTATCCAAGACAGGTGCTGAAACCCCTCGAAGAGGCCACAAAATTTGTCAGTAGGGACAACTTCAGCATGAACAAACTCATGCCGCTCATATTAATCTTAGAACAAAAGCTGACACTTATGCAGCAAAGGATGATAGTGGAAGAAGAACTGCTAATGCATCTTGTTGTCTGCCCCATAGCTTTTGGGGACCCACAAGAAGAAACTCTAATGGAGGAGGAGGATTAGGATAAAGAGCTGCCATAGGAGGAGGAGGAGGTTTCGGAATTGGAGGGTGATTATGATGATAATGACAGTGACATCAGCCACTGCACCCAATAGACTCAGCAGGGGGCAGAGCTGGAAAGAACTGGGTCCTCCTGCACGCTGGCCTGAATAGCGAGCTCTATACTAATGCACTATGCACTAACAGAAGCATCATTCATATCAAGGAGGCTGATGATAATGGATAGCCATGCTTTTAGAACTTCGCTATCGAAGGATTTTTTTTTACTTCCCCCGAAAGAGAGGTCAAATTATGTTATTATTATTTGCTCCATTCAGCTTACCTTTACCAGTCTCCCTCTCCAGCCTTTGAAACCAACCCCCCATGGCACTTAGAATAGAGGCCAAAATGTTCAATCTTGGTTTCATCAGACCACAGAATCTTGTTGCTCACAGTCTGAGAGTCCTTTAGGTCCTTTTTGTAAAGCCCCAGGTGGGCTTTCATGTGTCTTTTATTGAGGAGAGGCTTCTTTCTGGCCACTCTGCCATAAAGCCCAGATTGTTGGAATGCTACAGTGATGGTTGACTTTGTAAAACTTTCTCCCATATGCACACTAGATCTTTGCTGCTCAGTCAGTGACCATTGGATTGTTCGTCACCTCTCTTACAAAGGCCCTTCTTATACAATTAGTTTGGTGGGGCGACCAGCTCTAGGAAGAGTTGCTCTAAACCTCTTCCCTTTAAGAATTATGGAGGCTTCTGTACTCTAGGGGACTTTCAGTGCAGCAGAATTTTTTTTTGTACCCTTCTCCAGATCTATGCCTCCACATCATCCTGTCTCTGAGCGCTACAGACAGTTCTTTTCTCCTCATGGTTTGGTTTTTGCTCTCATATGCATTGTCAGCAGCTAGACCTCATATAGACAGGGTTGTGTCTTAACAAATCATGTCCATTTAACTGAATTTTCCACAGGCAAACGCCAATCAAGATGTAAAAACATCTCAAAGATAATCAAGAGAAATAGACTGAGGACTGAGAAATAATTTTCAAGTGTAATAGCACAGGGTCTAAATATGTCATTGTGAAATTTTTGTTTTTCTTTTTAATGGATTTACAAACAAATCTAAATTTACTTTTTCACGTTCTCATTATGGGTTATTGAGTGCAGATTGAGTGAGGAAAACTTGATTTTTTTTATTTTAGCACAAGGCTGCAACATGTGAAAGTGAAAGGGTCTGAAGACTTTCCAAATGCTTTGCATATTATTTTTCTGTGTGGGTCGGAGACTTGAAACTTTTGTCACTGATCTTTTAAGGTTCCCAACAATGTCTCTGAAAGTGCTAGAGATCAGCAGCTCTCTGCATCCTGCTGTTTAATTGCCTAAATATGATTCTATTGTTAGTTCAATATTTCAGCACATAGGGCCTCATCTTGCCCAGGGCCACAATTTGTATAAAACCCTCTCTGGCAAGGTTTAGGTAATGCAAAAATAACATCATGGGGAGGTCTGTGTGTGTATGTTATGTTTCCAAGGTAGAGAACGTGTTGTTAAAATGTACATCCCACCTCTGGGGAAGTACACATAAAGCTGCATGAACCAGTTACCAGCCAGGATCTTCAGCGCTTTTGAGTGAATGTAGTGCTTTGCATGCAGCCACCTTCGGCTGTACATGATGTAAAATATTACAAGCCAGCATGCCATTAAACTATAGACTATGTAAAATATCAGCACAATAATAACAGATCTGCTGCAAATTCATGTTCACACTATAGTGCTGTTTATGGCATGCTCAAGATAGTATGATAATGATATGTCAGCATCACATGGAGGTAATGCCATTATGGATTATTTTGCCTTTTAATAGCTGTTCATGACTGCAAATAACACTTTAATTCATCATTCCATTAGTGAATATTGCACCATAGAGATAACTCAAACCCTGCAGACAAGCTATAACACCTAATGGCTTTTATGTGCTTGATTGTCCATGCTATGCCTTTCATACTTTAAATCATTTCAATTAAGTGGAAACTAATGGGAACACCACTATTTAAAATGTATGCAAATGTCTCCAATAGTAGAAAATAAAATACACACAACCCCAAAAAATATTTATCGCAAGTGCATTACCCAATTGAAACTGTTTAGTTTATATATAGTGTTGTTTATATCCTTAGGTGCAGTTTAACCATATAGTGGAACAACATGAGAGTGAGACTTCAAAAATAGATTTTACACAGATATTAATTCAAGTCTACAGATGAACTGAATCCTATTTTGCATGACATATATACTCATGACCATATTGCATTTACAGAAGGGGTGGGACTTACAAGAAACGGGATGGAGTCTCATAGGAAAGGGCCAAGACTCAAGATAAAAGGCTTTAAACCAGTGTAAAAACTGGTTTAAAGCCCATGATAAGATGCAATTTTGCTTTTTGGGGTTGGAGTTAATTTTGACATCTCTGGTTTGAATTGTACTTTGTCTTGTGTATTTGATTTTAGCATTTATTCTCCATGCTGTTCCAATGTATATGAACAGACATGATGAGCAGCTACTCTCCACCCACCAGTTTAGAGACAACTGAGAACTATAGATGTAGCACTCATAGGAGAAAACCTCTTCAAAAAGCCTCATATAAGTCATATAATGGACAGATTTAGTGTTATTGTAGGAAACTTACCTGTCTGGGCTCCGGCTGCGTGATCCTCAGCCTCGGCATGGCCGCGCCGAGAGATGCTCTGCTGAGCCATGCCGCCTGGTTACTCGTCAGCATCTTTAGCAACAGGATGCAATGCTCTTTCTCCCCACAGCGGGCATGTGCTGGAGGAGATTAGCAGTGGGGCTGATTGCTCAGCTGCTCTATTCCTGTGTCCTAGTGTTTCAGACTAATGGAGTGCCGAGTCATGACCCTTCCTGGCCATACACCAGTACCAGTGATCTCTGACTCACTAGCTGTGTGTGCATGCACTCCGTCTGTAGCTGTACTAAGGTCTGCCACTCTGCTCCACACTCAGCAAGCTCTTGTCACACTCCATATTATTACTCTGGCACTCTCATAACCTTCCTCCTCTTAATATGCCGAGATTTATGCAGAAACAAACACAGTAGTGAAGGTATAGATCAACTATCGATCAGCCTCAATTTCACTGTCTGTCGGGGTCTTTGCGAATTTGGCAGATTCCCAGACAGTGACAGTGCCACTTTAATAGTATAATCCACAAATTCAGTTTATGTATTGTAGAAACAAGAGCAATGTTGTCAGTACGCTATATTTAACCATTTTACAACACTAAGCATGTATAGCCTCTCCCTCATTTTTCAACCCACGTCTTTGTTTGGCCCCCTCTAGACAATTTCTATGTGCCAGTAATAAGAGCCCCCCACCATCATGTGCCAGCAGCCAAAGCCCCCCCATATCATGTGCCAGTAGCCAGAGTGCCCCCCCTATCATGTGCCAGTAGCCCCCCTTATGTGCCAGCAGCCCCATTTATGTGCCGGTAGCACCCCTTATGTGCCATTAGCCCCCCTAATCATGTGCCAGTAGCCCCCCTTATCATGTGCCAGTAGCCCCCCCTTATGTGCCAGTAGCCCCATCCTTATCATGTGCCAGTAGCCCCCCTTATCAAGTGCCAGTAGCCCCCTTATGTGCCAGTAGCTCCCCCTTATCATGTGCTAGTAGTCCCCCCTTATGTGCCAGTAGCCCCCCTCCCCTTATCATGTGCCAGTACCCCCCACCCTATCATGTTCCAGTATTGTACAAAAAAACCAAAAAAAAACCACTTATACTTCGCTCCATGTCAGTGATGCGATGCAGGACTCTTCTGGCCTGTGTCCCTCGCTGTACGGCTCCGGTGGCGCGATGACATCATCGCGCCGCCTGCACCGGCCTCTGATAGGCTGCCGGCCTAGTGCTGGCAGCCTATCAGAGGAACAGGGAGGGGACACGCCTCTCCTTCCTCTGCCGCAGCACAGACATCCGTCCGAGGACGGCCATACAGATGACTATGGAGATGAGCGCAATGGAAGCGCTCATCTCCTGCTGTGGCCTGCCGCTGGCTGCCCACCCTTGTCACCCAGACCGCAGCAGGCCAGTCCGGCCCCGGTAGCCTGTAGCGTCTGCAAGCTGTGTCGGCCGTCCCTGCTCCGGATGAGCTTCCTGTACCTTGGCAGTCAGGCAACTCTGCTTCTGCAAACCACTGACACTGTCTGTGCTTGGCGGCACCACCATAGACAGTGGCTTGCTGAGCAGCAGGACAATGAGAGGACAAGCAGACCTCATGATAGGGACACGAGACTGAGACAAAAGGTGAGGAAACAATTACATAGACTAATGCAAATTATACTTACCAGGGTAATTATTGTCTCCTTTCCCCCATGCTAACAGCACTGTCCCTTCCCCTTTCTCTCAATAATATTAAGCTGGGCGAGGGAAACTAGAGGAGTGGCATACATGGCTTACGAGTAAAACAGAGTTCAACACAGTCATGACTCCTGGTGCCTAAGGTTAAGTCCAGATTCACAAATGTGTGCTCTTTCCAGGAAATAAGCTCCCTGTGACGGCCACATTTTCCAGATCAACCACTGCTTGCCTGATCTGAACTCATGGCGTCATAGTGATCTATGATTCTGTGAGTTCCTGTATGACTGTAGGTCTGCTGTATGGCCATTATGCTATGAGTACAGTACAGTAGACCCATGATTGGGCAGGAACTCACACATCTTACTGACCTACAGTGGAGAATAAAATGACCATGTTATATATTTATGAACTTCTTAAAATTGAAAATGTAAAAACAGAACGGTGGAATTGCTGTCTTTTTCCACTGCTCCCAAGAAAGAGTTAATAAAAGTCAATGAGTTTTGTGTACCCCAAAAGAGTGCCATTAAAAATTACACCTTGTGCCACAGAAAACAAGCCCTCATACGACTATATTGATGGAAAAGCAAAAAGGTTAAGGTTCTTGGTGGTCCAACAATGAAAGAAAATAAAAATAATTCTTTGTTCACTAAAGCCCAAGCATCCAGGCCCCTCTTGAACTCTTTTAGTGGGTTCACTAGAGATAAGCAAAGGATAAGCAAATTTCACAAGGAAATTCGATTTGTGATGAATTACTTCATCACGAACCGCAATGATGGGGGATGGCGATTGTGCTGCCCTCCGTCATTCAACCCCTCAGATGCTGTGTTCACCACTGATCTCAGCATCCGAGATTAAAATTAAGACCTTTCAGGGGCTAATCCGGTTAAAAAAATACATACTCTCAGAAGGGGTTCAGTCTTACTGGAGGGAGGTCGTTACAGTATTGTCCTCCATGCTTCCCACGGCCCTCCCTTGTGATCCCAAGCCTTGCCTTTTGGGAATCATGGATGACGAGGCGTTTACACATTATGAGCGTATTTTCCTGCAGGAGGCACTGTTCTTGGCCCGGAAGGCCGTGGCACTGCGGTGGATGGCTGATAGGACTCCCACCGTCAATCAATGGAAGGCGCTGGTTCACCAGATCCTTCCGTTTGAAAGAGTCATTTACAACAACAGAAAATGCCCCCAGAAGTATGATAAAGTTTGGAGCTCCTGGCACTCCTCCCCGCAAACTGCCCTGCAGTCGCATATGGTATCTGTGGGAAGTTAGACGAGCTTGCTCGCTATTGTGGTGCGTGGCAAGAGGGGTTCTCTCTCCCTTCCATGTGGGTTTTAGGCCTATGATCTAATCCAGGTAGCTACCGCGAAAGCTAATTCTATGCTTGCGTACTTTGTCTATTTTTATACTCCTACTCTATCCTTATGTAATGGCGAATTGATGGCATTCAATCGATTGTATATGTATTGTTATATGGTGTTTTATTCTCAATAAAACGAGTTTAAAAAAAAAAATACATACTCACCTTATCCATTTGATCATGGAGAGGTCATTGTGGCCATCTTGATTTAAGACACAGCACGATGTCACCCCACGAGAGGTCTCATGGTTTCTGCAATTAAGATGGTTGTGTCGGCTTCTTTGCGCGCAAATGGATGAGGTTTGTATGTTGTTTTTTTAACCGCCATTTCAAGAAAAATAGATTTGTTACGACGAAGCACGAGGAAACTCGGCTTCACGGCGAAACAAATTTTTCCTGAAATTTGGATCGATATCCACTTTGGATACTTTAATTCGCTCAGCACTAGATTTCACCATCACATAGGGTGGCCAGATGTCCGGTTTTAGCCCGGACAGTCTGGTTTTTCTGGCTCCCTGTCCTCCGTTCGGCGCAGGGCCTGGATGGACACAGTGATATCGTGAGCTGCAGCAACTGACTCAGGCTTCTCTAAGCCTCAGTCAGTCACTAGAGCCTCAGACATGGCTCCCTGTGGCTGACTGAGGGGGAGAGAAGCCCCCCGGCTTCCCCCAGCTCACCTTCCATTTAGAAACTTCTTCCCTCTCCTCCCCCCGTATTTTCCCCGGCCGGCGATGGGGGCGTGGCTTCACGGAGGTGAGGGCATGGCTTCACGGAGGTGGGTGTAGTTTATCAGTTTGGGGGGCATGGTCGGTGAGGTCCAGCTTTCTGAGGTGAAGCCAGTGGCCACCCTACCATCACAACCTCCCCAGATAGAGACTTCTATATAATAAAGAACCACCTTCTATGTTGGTGTAAAAATCTTCTTTCCTCTAGATGTAGAGGATGTCTCCTTGTCACAGTCCTGGGTTCGTGACACTGTGTATTAATAGTTCATGGATGAGATCCTTGTATTAACCTTTGATATATGTATACATAGTTATTAGATCTATCCTTTGAACTTGCTCAATAGTGTTGAGCAAGAATATTCTAATCTCAAATTTTTAATGCGAATATTCTCAGTTCGAGAATTCACGAAGATCTAGAATATAGTGCTATATTTTTGTAATAGCAAATATTCTAGATTTTTTTTAACACTAGATAAACCTATAATGTTTTCCCACTTATTGTATATAGCTACTCTTTATCCTTATTATGCTTTTATCATACCTTTTTTTTTCTTTATAGTTATTATTTGATCTATCATTAATAAACTTTTATTATAACTATTTTCCTACCTATCATTAACAATTTCTTTTTATAGATGCTATATTATTTTATCTTTAAAATAAATCATAATATATAACATACAATAGACAACATATAACAGACAATCACACAAAGGCTGTATGCCAAAAGCCGGGTATGTGCAAGCCGACAACCCTTCCATGAGACAGGTACAGTCAGCATACCTTACAATGGCAGCCTTGTGCATATGAGACATACACGACTGTCTCTCTATCCAAAAGGAGAGAGCCAGCAAGCCTAAAAGTTGCTTGATTTGAGTTGGATGGCTTGGGGGACCTGCGCACCTAGATCGTTTTTAGAGTTGAGCAGACACCTGGATGTTCGGGGTCGACAAGTTCGGCCAAACATCACTGAAAGGAAATTGAAGTTGATGGGGACCCGAACTTTTGGGCACTAAAATGGCTGTAAAATAGCCCTGGAAAGGGCTAGAGGGCTGCAAAAGGCATCAACATGTAGGTAAATGCCGAGCAAGCAAATGTGGATAGGAAAATGACTTAAAATAAAATAAATAAAAATTTAACATTATTAATTGGCAACTCGAGGGAGGAGGTGGAATAGGAGGTTGGGGAAGCGTCAGGTTGGAATGCCATCAGCAGCGCGTCTACCAGCAAGCATTTGTAGTCACGCATCTTTTGATCAGTAACAGACGTTTTTACAAAATTTGGTTTCCTGCCAGCAATGCACAGCTGTGGCTTATCACTGGCAAAACTGGGTTAATGTCACCCATCAATGGAACAGGTGATATTCAGAAATGTTAGGCCCCTGGCACCTAGACAAAGGAGAGGTCAATTTACGGCAAAACAGGCTTCATGTCACCCACCAATGGAACAGGCGATTATCAGAATTGTAGGCCCCTGGCCCTCAGACAGAGGAGAGGTCAATTCACAGCAAAACGGCTTCATGTCACCCACCAATGGAACACGCGATTAACAGAAATGTAGGCCTCTGGCACCCGGAGAGAGGAGAGGTCAATTCACGGCAAAACAGGCTTCATGTCACCCACCAATGGAACAGGCGATTATCAGAAATAAATGGAATAATGTGTCAGGTGGCTCAATTAATCAGGATCTAATGGAAAAGGTGCTCTCACTCTGAATGGCCACCTCGCAAAAGGCCAAAAAAGCAGAGAAATACGTATGTAAGGAGATTACAGAGTGGGCACTCAATATCAGGACAGGATGCAAGGAAACACAAATAGTAAAATAAAAGTTTTTTTAATAAAATTACAGAAAATCTACAACATACTGAAATATAAACATGAACATAAACCCCACGCTAAAACTTTACCAGTAGATGGCGTAAAAATGCGGATGTAACATTCACGGAGTAACAGAATAAAAATACTGACATAAACGGCAATGGAGTCTCCTCAGTGGATGTAAATTGCTGTGATGGTGTTCACGGTTCATGGTAAAAAGAGGTTAATGTCACCCAACAATGGGACAGGCGATTATCAGAAATGTAGGCCTCTGGCACCCAGACAGAGGAGAGGTCAATGCATGGCAAAACAGGCTTCATGTCACACACCCATGGAACAGGCGATTATCAGAAATGTAGGCCCCTGGCACCTAGACAAAGGAGAGGTCAATTCACGCCAAACAGGCTTCATGTCACACACCCATGGAACAGGCGATTATCATAAACGTAGGCCCCTGGCACCCAGACAGAGGAGAGGTCAATTCACGGCAAAAATAAGTTAATTTTACCCACCAATGGAACAGGCGATTATCAGAAATGTAGGCCTCTGGCACCCAGACAGAGGAGAGGTCAATGCATGGCAAAACAGGCTTCATGTCACACACCCATGGAACAGGCGATTATCAGAAATGTAGGCCCCTGGCACCCAGACAGAGGAGAGGTCAATTCACGGCAAAAAGAGGTCAATGTCACCCAACAATAGAACAGGCGATTGTCAGAAATGTAGGCCCCTGGCACCCAGACAGAGGAAAGGTCAATTCACAGCAAAAATAAGTTAATTTTACCCACCAATGGAACAGGCGATTATCAGAAATGTAGGCCTCTGGCACCCAGACAGAGGAGAGGTCAATGCATGGCAAAAAGGCTTCATGTCACACACCCATGGAACAGGCGATTATCAGAAATGTAGGCCTCTGGCACCCAGACAGAGGAGAGATCAATTCACGGCAAAAAGAGGTCAATGTCACCCAACAATAGAACAGGCGATTGTCAGAAATGTAGGCCCCTGGCACCCAGACAGAGGAGAGGTCAATTCACAGCAAAAAGAAGTTAATGTTACCCAGGAATGCAACAGGCGATTATCAGAAATGTAGGCCTCTGGCACCCAGACAGAGGAGAGGTCAATTCACAGCAAAACAGGCTTCATGTCACCCACCAATGCAACAGGCCACTATCAGAAAGTAGGCCCCTGGCACCCAGACAGAGGAGAGGTTCATTCAAATTGGGGTAGCCACCAAAATAATGGTACAAATTAAAAAAAGGATTCAATGAATAAGTGCACTGGAGTACAAGAATGTATAGGGGAGGCAGTTATAAATGTCTATTCTGCACAAGGTACGGACAAGTCCTGTGGGATCCATGCCTGGTTCATTTTAATGAATGTGAGCTTGTACAAGTTGGCTGTTGCGGCTGCGTTTGTCTGTAATGACGCCCTCTGCCGTGCTAAATACATGTTCAGACAATACACTGACTGCAGGGCAGGCCAGCACCTCCAAGGCATAAAGAGCAAGCTCAGGCCATGTGGACAATTTGGAGAGCCGGAAGTTGAATGGGGCAGAACCATCAGTCAGTACGTGGAGACATGTGCACACATACTGTTCCACCATGTTGTTTAAATGCTGCCTCCTGCTAAGACGTTCCATATCAGCTGGTGGTGCAGGTTGCTGTGGCGTGGTGACAAAGCTTTTCCATATGTCGGCCATCTGAGGAGCTGGCCGTGACACAGCTGCGTTGGCGACCTCTTCCTCCTCCTCTGCATTCGCCTTGTGCTTCCACTTGAAATTAAGGAGGGCACATTGTCTTTGTAGCAGGGATCCAGCAGGGTGGAAACCCAGTAGTCAGCACAAGTTACAATGTGGGCAACTCTTCTGTCGTTGCGCAGGCACTGCAGCATGTAATCGCTCATGTGTGCCAGGCTGCCCAGAGGTAAGGATAAGCTGTCCTCTGTAGGTGGTGTATCGTCTGTGTCCTCTGTATCCCCCCAGCCACGCTCCAGTGATGGCCCTGAGCTGCGTTGGGTGCCACCCTGCAGTGAACCCGGTTCCTTCTAATCCTCTACCACATCCTCCTCCTTCTCGTCCTCGAGAACTGTGCCCTGGCTGGTCACATGTGTACCTGGCCTCTGCTAGTGCAGGAACAAACCCTCGGAGCCACTTCTGAATGACCGGCCTGAAACCCTGTGAAATGCCCCCTCTTCCTCCTCCTCCTGTGCCACATCCTCTTCTATCATCGCTGCAATAGTTTTTTCAAGAAGACATAGCAGTGGTATTGTCTTCCACTTCTGGGGTAGGGCTATGTGGGTGGCCCCGGGGAAACCCTGCCAGCAGAGTCATCAAAAAGCATAAGAGTCTCCTGCATGACTTGGAGCTCAGGCTGCTTGGCTGCTTTGCAAGGGGGTGAGGTGAAATATTGATGGGCATGGGCTGCAGGTGCCAACTCTGAGCCTTCTGCAGAGGACTGGGTGGGAGATACTGTGAAGGAACTGGCGCCACTGTCAGCCACCCAATCTACTATCGCCTGTACTTGTTCTGGCCTCACCATCCATAGAATACTGATGGGCATGGGCTGCAGGTGCCAACTCTGAGCTTTCTGCAGAGGACTGGGTGGGAGATACTGTGATGGAACATGCGCCACTGTGAGCCACCCAATCTACTATCGCCTGTATTTGTTCTGGCCTCACCATCCGTAGAGCGGCATTCGGGCCTACCAAATAACGCTGCAGGTTCTGTCGTCTACTCGCACCTGAGGAAGGTGTTTCACTTGAACCTGTAGTTGATGCTGAACGGCCACGTCCTCTCCCAGCAACAGAAGCTCCACCAACACCACAACGACTATGCCCAGGTCCCTTATTTGATGTTCTCCTCATTATTTGTGTTCACCCACCAAGCTGACAGATGGTTTATCTCCACTGTCAATTTAACTGCCAATAGTCAACAATTAAGTTCACTAACACTAAGGCAGTGCCCATGTCATAAAAATGCTCTGTGGACCAAGAATACCGCTTTTTTTCCCCCAAAATATTTCACTGCACTATTTCACTGCAGAAATGTAAATGAGGTATTTTTTAACGGCTGAAAATTATATGTAGGCATTTGTACGCTGTATGCACAACTACTTTGTGAACCAAGAACACAGCTTTTTTTCCCCCTAAAACACACTAATGCACTATTTCAGTGCTGCAATTTAAAATTGGTATTTGTACGCTGTATGCACAACTGCTTTGTGGACCCAGAACACGGCTTTTTTCACCAAAACACACAAATGCGGTATTTAACTGCTCGAAATTAAATGTAGGAATTTGTACGCTGTATGCACAACTGGTTTAGGGACCCAGAGTATTTAAAGGCTGGAAATTAAACGTAGGTATTTCTACGTTTTATGCACAACTGTTTTTTAGGCCTAGAACACGCCTTTTTTAAGTAAAACACACTAAAGCACTATTTCCGTGCTGCAATTTTAAATTGGTATTTGTACGCTGTATGCACAACTGCTTTGGGGACCCAGAACACGGCTTTTTTTCAGTAAAACACACAAATGCAGCATTTAACTGCTGGAAATTAAACGTAGGTATTTAAACGCTGTATGCACAACTGGTTTGGGGACCCAGAACACGGCTTTTGTAACCAAAATTCACAAATGCAGTATTTAAAGGCTGGAAATTAAACGTAGGTATTTCTACGCTTTATGCACAACTGTTTTGTGGGCATAGAGCAAAGCTTTTTTCCCTAAAAAACAGATGCACTATTTCCCTGCAGAAATATAAAATATGTATTTGTATGCACAACTGTATTGTGGATCAGGAATACCGCTTTTTTTTCCCCAAAAATACACTGATTATCAATTTTACTGCAGAAATGTCAACTATGTATTTGGTGGTATATTTAAAACTGCTTTGTGTATCAGGATTACACTGATGCACTATTTGACTGCTGAAATTGAATATACTGTTTTGTGCGCTGTATGCACAAGTGCTCTATTGCACCACAAGTCCCAGACTACAGAAATTGACTATGTCACCCCTTAATTATACAAAAGGAAATGTAGGAGACTTGACCTTCCAGAAAAAAAGAATTTTTTCCTTCACTGAGCTAACCAAAAGGATTAGACTGATGTCCCTGGCAGGCTGGCACACATGCAAGTCACATGCAGTTCCAAGGACACTGCAGTGGCTAAAATGGCCGCCGACCCCCACCTCAGTAACAGATGGATAAAAAAAAAAATCCTTTGCAGTGGCTGGGTACATAAATGTAGGATTGCAGAAGCACCCTCCCTCAATATTTGCTGTATCTTGAGGATTGCACAACAACAGGTTCTACAGATTTCTTCCCTAATCTCTTCCTTAGAGAACAGTCAGTGACGTGTGGCACTACGTGACTCCAGCTTATAAATAAGCTGGGTCAAATGCTGCACTCAGCCAATCACAGACATGCCATCAGTAGGCATGGCTGTGATGGCTTCTTAGGGCAAGGATGTAAAATGCTTGCTGATTGGCTGCTGTGCAAAAACGAGAAGAATCGCCGAACAATGGACCCGGACCTGAACTTTTATGAAAATGTTCGGGCTCGGGTCCGTGTCCCAAACACCCCAAAATTCAGTACGAACTATACAGTTCGGGTTCGCTCAATCCTAATCATTAGGGTGACAAAAATTGAAAACATTTTTTGGGGATGTCAGCTAACTCTTCTCTCACTGCAGGCATGAAGCAGGATGTGCTCAACCCAAAAATGCAGTTGTGCATATATATACAGGGGAGCAGATCCTACACTTGTGGCCTGTTGCTAATGACGATCCCCAGCAAAAATGCATACGGTGGAGGATGCCCATAGAGGACCACAAGTACCACAATAGACATCCTACACAAGATGGCAATTGTGTGTATGTGATAAATAATATAACAATATAGCAATAACAAATGACAAGACAGGTGCACACTGCAGTCTTACTAAGCCCTTAAACTGATGTTAAAATTGAGAGATTAGTCAACATGTCCTACAGTGGAGGACATGTCTTAAGCCCGAGCACCGCGCCAAGGTTTCTCAAGTAGCTCGGGACCTAACACTCACCTATCTGTGCCGTATGGGCAATACCAGGGGCCAGTGGGCTAAATTACAGGAATG
This sequence comes from Bufotes viridis, assembly GCA_033119425.1. Lineage (NCBI taxonomy): Eukaryota > Metazoa > Chordata > Amphibia > Anura > Bufonidae > Bufotes > Bufotes viridis. The sequence goes on from CM065589.1 coordinate 423,585,045, forward strand.
TAAAGGCCGACTCGCAGTAAACTCCTCAGTTACCTTTAGCATGTAACCATGCCAGCAATGGGAGGAGGGAAAAGGCTGTGAGCCCCACCCAAGACTGGCTGATATGGCCCAGCCTTCACAGGTGCACTTAAATGTAGCCTAAATGTCTGCTTTTATAGAGAAGAAGAAGATAGTGAGCTAACAGAGTGGGGAGGGGAATATAAGCACTGCCTGGTTGAAGGATATGGGATGTTAAAAAAGGCAAGGGAGTGAGTCTAGATGGGAGGGGACAGTATTGAGAGGGAAAGGAGGAAGGATAAGATCTGAGAACAGAAGTATGGAATTGGTGAGAATAGAGGGGGGAAGGCGGAAAAGGGTACAGGGGTGTGGAAATTAAAAAAAAAACTACTTGTCAAAGGACTAAAGCAGGGGCTCGATCTACTTGTCCCCCATGACAATCTACTTGTCCTGATAAAAAAAATTATTTAAAATCAAAACCGTATTTAAATAAGGTCTTAAAGACATTGGTGCCACGTTCCGGTGTAGTGCAATCTGCAGGAATGCTGCGACCACTATTTTAGCAGATGGCACTGGACTGGAACACAGGCAGTAATGTGTCACCACTGCGGGCGAGGAGGTGGCTGCCGTGCCATGGACTTCAATGCTCTGCCACGCTTCTTTATGCAGGGAGGTGGCCAGCTTGCGTTCCAGTCTTTGTGACGTGAAATGACTATAAGTTTAGTCCTTGTTCACACCAGATGATTCTGTCCAGAATGCACTACATCACAGCTGACGCACTGTTATGGGGGGGCACTGTGGCTGAAGCACTGTTATGGGGGGGCACTGTGGCTGATGCACTGTTATGGAGGGGCACTGTGGCTGACGCACTGTTATGGAGGGGCACTGTGGCTGACGCACTGTTATGGGGGGCACTGTGGCTGACGCACTGTTATGGGGGGGGCACTGTGGCTGACGCACTGTTATGGGGGGGGCACTGTGGCTGACGCACTGTTATGGGGGGATCCTTGGATGACGCACTGTTATGGGGGATCTGTGGCTGACACTGTTATGGGGGATCTGTGGATGACACTGTTATGGGGAATCTGTGGATGACACTGTTATGGGGGGGATCTGTGGCTGACACATATATTGCATCTTATGCTATATATGTGTCATCCACATATACCCCATAACAGTGTCAGCCACAGACCCCCAACACTGTGGGGGGGGGGGGGGGGCACTCGCAGCAGCTGGTGCAGTGTTACTCTGCAGTAATACACCGGCCCCGCAGCTCTTATCCAGTATTTATGTAGTTAATGTCTTTAGAAGTAGCCCGACCTTAATAACTATTGTTGCGCAGGCTCCAGGATGACAATTTCTAGATGATTCAGGCCGCATCAACCTACTATTCTTATACATATATATATATATATATAATCATTATTATAAACACTTGCGCCCCATCTTTATTACTCGCTCCCCTTTCCATCATTTTCATCTATATTTATCAATCTATTTCATTCTTAGTCTTTATCACACAGTCTCACCCCTCCCTCTGACCTTGGGGTTCACTTCCTGTTCCTTTCTCATTTATACCGCCATTTCCAAACAAATTTCAGGCATACAAGTAGTGGTTATCCACCTTCCTCATACCACAACTCTACCTTCTATTCCCAACCTCCATGGCAACTAGGTGAGTCTCTACCCTTTCTACCTTCGCCTCCCTCCCATCCAGCATTCTCTTTGGGGACCCGTTAAACTTTTATACGATGCATTAAGCGTTTTGCAATAATATTGCTTATGAGTACAGATGACTGCCTCAGTATGAACTTGAATGTGTAAACTACTATACCATTTATTAGATCACCATGTCCTTATGTCCGTTATTTTTCTTAATAATGATCTTACTTAGACCAAAGAGTTATTGGATTTGGTTATATCTACTTCACCTGTGATGGCGCGTCATGTGTCACCCATTATCGGCACATCTAATACTTACCTCTAGATACTCCTGACACTTCAGATGACAGCAACCTCCTTTTATGCTCCACAGCAACTAGGATAATTTTTGATGTTATTCAGATTGTCATTTCTCCTCGCCATGTTCAATCTTGGATGTATCACATATGCATTATAATTGTTACTCCAGAATCCTTTGTACTTGTATATTCATGTATATCTCTGTATTCCTTATGTTTTATACCAGATTGTTTGATAAAGGTCAGGATTGACCGAAACGTCACACAGATTCACTGTTAAAAGTTGCCGCATATCAAAAAAGAAAAAGAAAAATCATCACGATTCTTCACAGAATTCTTTGGAGTGCCTACGTTTATTGTATATACATAAATCTACGGGGGTAGGACCCTACAACTAGAGCACCAAACCACTATAAACGAATTTGAGTGCCACTACTCTATATTCTCTGTAGTTTACAAAAACACCCATTTGTGATCATAAACTGTTGTACTGGTGCACAGCAGGACACAGAAGAAAAGGAGCACGATGTGGTTTTTGGAGGGCAGATTTCACTGAGATAATTTTAAGTTGCCATGTCACATTTAAGACCCTCTGAAACTCCAAAAAAGTGACCCCATTTTGAAAACTATGGGATAAGGTGGCAGTTTTGTTGGTACTATTTTAGGGTATGATTTTTATCATATGCTCTATATTACACTTTTTGTGAGGCAAAGTAACAAAAAATAGCTGTTTTGGCATCGTTTTAATTTTTTGTTTCTTACAATGTTCATCTGACAGGTTAGATCATGTGCTTTTTTTTATAGCGCAGGTTGTTGAGGACGCGACAATACCAAATATGACTCCTTATTTGGTTGTTTGTTTCAGTTTTAGATAATAAAGCATTTTTTAAAAAAGATTTTCCCTGTCACTGCAGCGCGGTGACCCGATGGAAATGCGGATGGCACCCATACCCTCTGCAAACCAGGTGCCCAGCTATCAGTGACTGCCGGGTCTGTTCCGCTGATCGGGCAGGCGCAGCTCCTGCACCGGCCCAATCAGCCTGCCGTATATGTACAGCGCTAGTCCTTAAGTCACGTCCACAGCGCCGTACATGTACAGCGAGGGTCCTCTACGGGTTAAAATCCCCTCAATTGTTTTTAAATTGTTGGAACAAAAGTGATGTTTTAAAGTGATTATAATTAAATAGGTAAATTCAAAACTTATAGTCGTAAACTAAATCTAAATAAATTACAGTGCAAATAACACACATTTGGCCGCAGGTCAGTTGTATTTGCTTATTCTGTCTGTCGGCCAATGTACCAAACTCCTGTCTGATAATCGTCTCTGATACTCTGCCACCTGCCCTAACCTTAGCCTGTTTCCCGGATTAACCCATTGCCTTCTGCCCTGACCTAGGACTTATTTCTTGGATACGCTTGAACTCTGCCTGCCCTGGTCGCCACCTGTCTCCTGACTATAAATATTGCCTGGTCACTTGGTGCTTCTCACTGGTGTCGCTGAACCCTGTGGTCATCTGCCAACTTCACCAGGAGTATCTCAAGAGGCAGAGTCTATTTACCACATCCCTTTATGGGGGTTAAAGGATGAAGACCAGGGGACCATCAGGATTACAGCCTTAAGGATAGCCCAAAGTAAAACTGGTTATTTGGTGTAGTGGTTCCACACCCACTGCCTGCTACATTCTGTGTTAGTTGTACAGCAATTATACTGGACCCTACCCAATAGTATAGTGCACTTTTAGTGGATAGACTGTGTGATTATTGACTGTTTTTCTTTATAAAATGGGTTAAAATAACATCTGACAAAATGTAGAGGGGCAATGGACAGGTTTTCATAAGGTAAGATGAAACTCTCATGCCACATCATCTCCCAGTGAGAATGCGGGTGACTGCAGCACAGGTAGCAGCAGCAGCACGAGCAATCTGGCAACTGGCAAGTAGTAGCAGGCCACAGCTGTCCTTCCCCTCTTGTAGGCAATGTATTATAATTGCAGAGGAAGCGGATGACATTGTGGACTTAATGGATTGCTCATCTGAGTCACAGCAGGATGATGTTGATGTGCTCAGCACATTCCTCATGCTCCTTCTACATAGCAGTTAATTGTCTTTTATGTCAATACTGTCTTCACAGACCCCTGCTATTAAGGTGACTTCTCCTAAGAGACAACGGCCTGGGTGCTAAGGAATATATTCCAGATAGTGTTCTAGTAGCAGGGATGATGACAATGATTGAGTGTTAGACACGACCTAGAAAATGGATCAAAGGGTAAAGGAGGTGATGACATCAGAGGAGGAAGGTAGTGGTGGCAGCAAGAAAGAGCGGGGCTGAAGTATGGCCAAAACATCCAAAAATACTGCCAGATCTGCTTCTACTCAGCTTGGAAGCAAGTGATGCTACTGCTGTTGTTGGTTTAGAGTCAAAAGCTGTTAGAATTAGAGCAAGCTTGGGTTGTGGCTCTTTGCAGGCATCTTCCATATGGGAGTTTTTTCCTACACTGCTGGCTGACAAAACCATCATAGTGTGTGAGCTCTGCAGGCAGAGAACAAGACATGGCACAAATGTTACCAAATGCTGCCATTTGTTGATCGGTAACTAGTGCTTAGCGAATCGAAATTAAATGAATTGACTTCGATCAAAATTTTGGGAAAAATTTGATTCGCCACAAATCCGAAATTCCTAGTGCTTCGTGGTAAAGAATAATTTTTTCCCCTAAAATGGCGGCTACACAAGTCACAAAATGAAAGTAAGAAGCCTGGGAACTGAATATGACCAATAATGCCGTGCAGCCAACCAATCAGCAGATAGCAATTCCCTGTGATGTCACAGCTTTATAAAAGTCTTATCGCGCCCGGCCATTTTACTGTGAGCTGAGCATAGGGACTGACGTGCCAAGCACTAGGGACAGTGTTAGCAAAACTTTTGATTGTAGAATATTGGATACGGACAGTGAAGGGACATCGTAGGAAGAATTTTTAGACACTGTAGGGAGACTGCAGGGACAGTGCAGACTCAGTGTAATTGCCCTATGTATTTTTTTCACCTTGTTCACCCGCTGCACTATTCATTCTTAATCTGTTCTGTTATACATAGACTTACTGTGCATCAGACTCATTGTCAACAGGCGGTCCAATATGTCGTTCATCTGCTGCGCTTTTCATACTTAACACCTTAAGGACCTTGCCATTTTTCACCTTAAGGACCAGGCCATTTTGTTGCAAAATTGACATGTGTCACTTTATGTGGTAATAACTTTAAAACGGTTTTACTTATCCAGGCCATTCTGAAAATGTTTTCTCGTCACATATTGTACTTCATGTTAGTGGTAAAATTGAGTAAATTTTTTTTTATTTTATTTATAAAAAATACCAAATTTAACAATTTTTTTTAAAAAAGTAGCAAATTTTCGAAATTTCAACTTCTCTACTTTTATACACTGCCTGTCCAAAAAAAAGTCGCCACCAAAAAAAAGATCACACACTTTAATATTTCGTTGGACCGCCTTTAGCTTTGATTATGACACGCATTCGCTGTGGCATTGTTTCGATAAGCTTCTGCAATGTCACTATATTTATTTCCAGCCAGTGTTGCATTCATTTTTCACCAAGATCTTGCATTGATAATGGTAGTTTGACCGCTGCGCAAAGCCTTCTCCAGCACATCCCAAAGATTCTCAATGAGGTTAAGGGTAGGACTCTGTGGTGGCCAATCCATGTGTGAAAATTATGTCTTATGCCCCTGAACCACTCTCACAATTTGAGCCCGATGAATCCTTTCATTGTCATCTTGGAATATGCCAGTGCCATCAGGGAAGAAAAAATCCATTGATGGAATAACCTGGTTATTCAGTATGTTATGGTAGTCAGCTGACCTCATTCTTGGAGCACATACTGTTGCTGAACCTAAAACTGACCAACTGCAGCAACCCTAGATCATAGCACTGCCCCCACAGGCTTGTACAGTAGGCACTAGGCATGATGGGTGCATCACTTCATCGGCCTCTCTCCTTACCGTGATGCGCCCATCACTCTGGAACAGGGTAAATCTGGACTCATCAGACCACATGACCTTCTTTGATTGCTCCAGAGTCCAATCTTTATGCTCCATAGCAAATTGAAGCCTTTTTTTCTGGTTTGCATCACTGATTAGTGGTTTTCTTATGGCTACACAGCTGTTCAGTCCCAATCCCTTGAGTTCCCTTCACACTGTGCATGTGGAAATGCTCTTACTTTCACTATAAAACATAGCCCTGAGTTCTACTGTTGTTTGTCTTCGATTTGATTTCTCCAAACATTTAAGCGGTCACCAATCACGATCATTCAGGAGTTTTTTTCCGGCCACATTTCTTCCTTTAATACGATGGGTCCCCACTATCCTTCGAGTTTTTAATAATACGTTGGACAGTTTTTAACCCAATTTTAGTAGTTTCTGCAATCTCCTTAGATGTTTTCTCTGCTTGATGCATGCCAATGATTTGACCCTTATCAAACAGACTAACATCTTTTCCACAACTATGAGATGTGTCTGTTAAAGAAATGAGAAGCAACTCATTGCACCAGTTGGGGTAAATAACTTGCCAGCTAAAAGATAATCGCCCATGCAGTAATTATCCAATAGGAGCCACATACCTATTTGCTTACTTAAATCTAGGTGGCCGCTTTTTTTTTTGGACAGGCAGTGTAATAGATAGTGATAACTCCAAAAGTAGTTATTACTTTACATTCCCCATATGTCTACTTCATGTTTGGATCATTTTGTGAGTGCCATTTTATTTTTGGGGCCATTAGAAGGCTTAGAAGTTTAGAAGCAAATCTTGAAATTTTTCATAAAATTTCCAAAACCCACTTTTTAAGGGCCAGTTCAGGTCTGAAGTGACTTTGTGAGGCTTACATAATAGAAACTACCCAAAAATGACCCCCATTTTAGAAACTACACATCTCAAGGTATTTCAAAACTGATTTGATTTGTCGTGTCACATATAAAGACCCCCTGATGCACCCCTAGAGAAGAACCTCCAAAGAGTAAAAAGTACGAGATAAGGTGGCAGTTTTGTTGGTACTATTTTAGGGTATATATAATTTTTGTTTATGGTGAGTACAATAAAGGAATTCAAGAGGGGACTGGATGTATTTCTGGAGTGTAATACTATTACAGGCTACAGTTACTAGAGAGGGGTCGTTGATCCAGGGAGTTATTTTGATTGCCTGATTGGAGTCGGAAAGGAATTTTTTTCCCCTTAAGTGGGGAAAATTGGCTTCTACCTCACAGGGTTTTTTTGCCTTCCTCTGGATCAACTTGTAGGAAACAGGCCGAACTGGATGGACAAATGTCTTTTTTCGGTTTTCGGTCTTATATACTATGTTACTATGTTACTATATTACACTTTTTCTGAGGCAAGGTAACAAAAAATAGCTCTTTTGGCACAATTTTTATTTTTTGTTATTTACAGTGTTCATCTGACAGGTTAGATCATGTGGTATTTTTATAGAGCAGGTTGTTATGGATGCGACAATATGAAATATGACTACTTTTTCTGGTTCTTTGTTTCGGTTTTACATAATAATTTTCTTTTCAAAAATGCTTTATTTTTTCAGTGTCTCCATATTCTGAAAGCCATAGTTTTTTTTAATTTTGGGCGACTGTCTTATGTAGGGGTTATTTTTTTTTTGTATGAGATGACGGTTTGATTGGTACTATCTTAGGGTGCATATGACTTTTTGATTGCTTGGTATTACACTTTTTGTGATATAAGGTGACAAAAAATTGCTTTTTTGACACTTTTTTTTTTTACATTTTTTTTTACAGTGTCCACCTGAGAGGTTAGGTCATGAGGTATTTTTATAGAGAAGGTTCTTATGGATGTGTTGATACCTAATATGTCTACTTTTTGTATTTATTTTTTACATTTAATACAATAAAAGCATTTTTGAAACTAAATCATGTTTTAGTGTCTCCATAGTCTGAACCATAGTTTTTAGAATTTTTGGGAAATTGTCTTAGGCAGGGGCTCATTTTTTTGCGGGATGAGGTGATGGTTAGATTGCTACTATTTTGGGGGGCATACGCCTTTTTGATCGCTTGGTGACAAGGTGACAAAAAAATAGATTTTTTAGCCCAGTTTTTATTTTATTTTTTTGACGGTGTTCACTTGAGGGGTTAGGTCATGTGATATATTTATAGAGCCAGTCGATACAGACGCGGTGATAACTAATATATCTACTTTTCTTTTTTTCTCTATTTGGGGATGAATGAGTGAGTGAGGTTACGCTGCCGACCTGCCTGCCACTTTGATAGTGAGTACTACTACAGAGGATTGTGCAAGTTTAAAGCAGAGCCACTGCTTGAGGATTACATGAATGGACTTTACATAGGAAAAACTGCTGTGAGAGGGGCCCGGTGTAATGGAGTACAGTGAAACAGCAGTTGCTGGCCTCCAGCCCCTCCTCCCTCCCCACTGATACATCGCAGGCCATACTGTGCAGCATAGCAGCCGGCGATGTACAGTTGTGTTCAAAATTATTGAACCCCCACTGAAATTGAGTGTTTTGGCCAGTTTGACATTGATTTTGATCATTTCAGTCATCTTGTTTACAATTAAATCAAAGAGGCACTTGTAAGTCAGACAAATATAACATAACATTTATAATGAAATAACCACAAATGTCTTTTCTGTGCTCACATCATTATCAGTTTTATTCAACCCCCAAGTGACATCCAATCTTAGTACTTAGTACAGCATCCTTTTACAGTTATAACAGCTTTTAAACGTGAAGCATAGCTTGACACAAGTGTCTTGCAGCGATCTACGGGTATCTTCGCCCATTCTTCATGGGCAAAAGCCTCCAGTTCAGTCACATTCTTAGGCTTGCGCGCTGCAACTGCTTTCTTTAAGTCCCACCAGAGGTTCTCAATCGGATTTAAGTCTGGTGACTGCGATGGCCACTTCAAAATGTTCCAGCCTTTAATCTGCAACCATGCTCTAGTTGACTTGGAGGTATGCTTGGGATCATTGTCCTGTTGAAAGGTCCAACGTCTCCCAAGCCTCAGGTTTGTGACGGACTGTATCACATTTTCATCCAATATCTCCTAGTACTGAAGAGAATTCATGGTACCTTGCACACGCTGAAGCTTCCCTGTACCTGTAGAAGCAAAACAGCCCCAAAGCATGATTGACCCCCCGCCATGCATCACAGTAGGCAAGGTATTGTTTTCTTCATAGGCCTTGTTCTTCCTCCTCCAAACATAGGTTAATCCATGGGCCCGAACAGTTCTAATTTTGTTTCATCAGTCCACAGAACACTATCCCAAAACTTTTGTGGTTTGTCCACATGACTTTTGGCATACTGCAGTCGACTCTTTGGCTCTTATTCTTTGGAGACAGCAAGGGGGTGCACCTGGGAGTTCTGGCATGGAGGCCTTCATTACGCAGTATGCGCCTTATTGTCTGAGCTGAAACTTCAATACCCGCATCTGACAAATCTTTTTTCAGTCCCACAGCAGTCACACGGGTACTTTTCTCTACTTTGCGCTTCAGGTAGCGCACAGCGGTCGAAGTCAGCATCTTCTTTCTGCCACGACCAGGTAGCGTTTCAACAGTGCCCTTTGCCTTGAATTTGCGAATGATGCTTCCTATGGTGTCTCTTGGTATGTTTAACATCTTTGCAATCTTCTTATCGCCATTGCCCTTCCTGTGAAGAGAAATCACCTCTTCTCTTGTCTTCCTGGACCATTCTCTTGACTTTACCATGTTTGTAAACACACCAGTAAATGTCTAGAAGGAGCTGAGTATCACAGTCATTTTACATCTGCCTAATTGGTGCTTATTATGCTTGATTGGTGCTCCTTGACATCCACAGGTGTTTTCAATACCTGATCGAACACACTTGAATGAACCTCTGTTCTTAAGAGTGGTAGTCTTTAAGGGGTTGAATAATTGTGTCAATGAAGAAATCACAAAAAAAAACATTTAATTAGAGATGAGCGAACACCTGGATGTTCGGGTTCGAGAGGTTCGGCCGAACTTCCAGAAAATGTCCGGGTTCGTGATCCGAACTCAACCCGAACTTCATCCCGAACCCCATAGAAGTCAATGGGGACCCGAACTTTGGGTACTAAAAGGCTGTAAAAAGACACCCAGAGGGATAATATACCGCAATAAACGCATTGCGATTACAACTTTGAGCTAACGATCACCATGGGACGCCTCCTCCAGTAGAATGTACTGTCGGATCTGAGAATTAAGTTGAAATCGCAATGCGATTCTTATATTTGCTTAATCGCATTGCGATTTCAACTTAGCATTGCTAAATAATTCCATCCATATCGTTAACTTACTGAGTCAGTAAGTTAACGAATATGGATGGAATTATTTAGCAATGCTAAGTTGAAACGGCAATGCGATTAAGCAGATATATAATAATCGCATTGTGATTTCAACTTAATTCTCACATCCGACAGTACATTCTACTGGAGGAGGCGTTCCATGGTGATCGGTAGCTCAAAGTTGTAATCGCAATGCGATTAAGCTAAATACATAAGAATCGCATTGCGATTCCAACTTTTAGTACTCAACTTTTAAAATCGTACACCACTTTAAGTTCCAAAGTTGCAATCGTGTTCGAATAGAACTTAAAGCTGTCTCTTAGTCAGTTTTAGTATTGGTGTGCTGTAATAGAAGTTACATTCGTACGCGAATATAACTTAGAGCAATACAGTCAACTTTACACTGTTAGTTTTATTATCGCGATAATACAACTATTCAAGAATCGTGTACGTGCGTCTGTACGTGTGTGCGTTACCTTGGACACTATTCTATTTTGCCAGCCACAGCTGAAACCACTGATTTATGGTATTGCTATTTTGGCAATTGAATTTAACCCCAGAAAATAATCTATCCTTTGCCAGACAGCAGACAGTATTATACTTGTCTAACCAAAGCTGGAACACCAGATTTAGGGGATTGGTATTTGGGCAATTGTATTTAACCCTTAATAAAATATAGAAATTTCTTTCCTGAGTTTCTAGGGGTGACAATTAGCACAGCCAAGCCCCTGATGTAGGATATAGCAAAAAAAAAAACTAGTATTGATGGATTGATGGACTTGGTGGCAGCTTCTTCTGGCGCACCACAAGTCACAAAATGGCCGCCGATCAACCCAGAAAATAAGTGACAGAAAAACGCTCTGTGCAGCCTAAAAACCAGCGAGCAAGTAACTAGCAGAAGCTCAATGATTCTCAGCTGTAAATTGATCCGTTCATTAGGTGCTGTTGCTGACTTTAACCTGCCTAATCTCGCCCTGACAGAAGCTGCGTCCTCTCCCTACACTAATCAGAGCAGTGTGACGTGCGGCGCTACGTGACTACAGCTTAAATAGAGGCTGGGTCACATGCTGCACTTGGCCAATCACAGCCATGCCATTAGTAGGCATGGCTGTGATGAGCTCTTAGGGCAAGAAGTAAAACGCTAGCTGATTGGCTGCTGTGCAGCCCTTCAGAAAGCGGGAAGTAATCGACGAACACCGAACCCGAACCCGAACTTTTTTGAAAATGTCCGGGTTCGGGTCCGGGTCCCAGACACCCCAAAATTCGGTACGAACCCGAACTATTCTTGAACTGTTCGCTCAACACTACATTTAATACTGTATTAAAAACAATTGATGTCATTTTAGTTGCATTTGGTTCTTTAAAAAGTCCTTGTAAGATTTCATTCTGAACACAATTACAAATGTACACTAAATTCCCTAAAACCCTTTACAGCATTGGGAGTTGAATAATTTTGAACACAACTGTATCAGTGTTAGACATTTAAAATGCGCACCTTTTGGGGGGAAAAAAGTGCATCTTATAAAGCGAAAAATACGGTAATTCCATTACGTTTTATGTCTGTTTTGGACCCAGTCCTTTTTTGACTTACAATTACTGATCAAATACTTATGCAAAACACTTACAAAATACTGACTGTCTGAAAGAGGCTTTATGGATGCACAAAATACAAGACTGTTTTTTGTTTTTGTTTTATGTTCTTCTGATGGATTAGAAGAACGGAAACATAAACAGGGATGTTAACACAGCCTTACTGCCACAGCTGCTGCCTCCCTACCCACTCTGTCATGGGGCCACTATTGTCACTATTGCTGCCACTGCTACTGCTGCCGCCACCGTCCCCACTCCAAGCCTTCGTACTGAGATTGGGCCACCAAGTGGAATGCATATGATTAGGCAGAGTGGCCCGGGCATACCAGATTTATTGCGATTCATGACAATATTATTCGGAATAAATCTAATTTCTTGAAGAACTTTGGCAAATCGTCCGAATTGAATTTTTCAAAACTTCGCTCATCTCTACCGTTATCCATATATGTTGCTGTCATTTTGACAATAATAATACTGCCTTGGCATTAAAGAGGTTAAAAGGCTTTGGAAACTCCAGTCTACCATACATGACTTGTTAGGGCAACTGAAGCACTTTATATTTGAGTCAAATCTAATCTGACGGTCAAATAGAAAGGATAAGAATTGCAACAAAGTTCAGTTCAGGAAATTCGCTCATCACTTTTGCTTTTTGCAGTTTGATATCAACAAAATTTTGACTGTGCAATCCCTCCCACGATATCACTTATAAATATATTTAAGAGAATATGGCCCAATACTGACCCCTGTGGTACCCCACTAGTGACAGTGACCCAATCTGAAAATACACCGTTAATAATCACCCTCTGTTTTCTATCACTGAGACAGTAACTTAGGCCCCATTCACACAACTGGATTTTTGATCTGCATCTGATCTGCATTTTTTGCTGATCAGATGCGGACCCATTCATCTCAATTAGTCTGCAAAAAATGTCAGTATCTGTATGTCCGTTCTGCAGGCCCGCAAAAAAGATAGAACATGTCCTATTCTTGTCTGTTTTGCCGACAAGAATAGCATTGTTACAATGGAACCCCCCCCCCAATATATTTAATACATTTGTTTTATCCTCATCACTCTCTGCAACTCCTCCCTCACCACTCTTTAAAGGGCAAATATTTTCACTTTTAACTATTTTAATATTTACATAACTGAAGAAAATTTTAGTTTGTTGATTCTGTTTTCCGATGAGCCTCATAATCTCCAGTTTGTTTATTTTATTTCCACTTAGGAACGGCAGCTTTCCTGGCATGATACATTATAATACATTTTACCCAGCCCTCTAAATGAGAGTGAAATATTGTTCCTTGCTGCCACTAGTGAATGTTTTTGTTATTTGTCCTTCTCAAATATGTATGAATATTTTAAATTCTATGGAGATCACAAACCAGTGTGCATTAATTACATCTCTAAGGTAACCATTTGCATATTTTAGTGTTATGAATAAATTTTGCTGAATCATTCAATTGTTCCACAAATAATGGGACCGTCGTACGTGGCATACAAATATGTGACTAATGAAGTGTTCCAAGTCACCATGGAGAGTAAGAGTCAGCTCTAAATACGTCACTGAAAATGTTTCTTACTAGCACTTATTACATATATTTTGCTCAGCAGTAGATTAGATTGAAAGATAAATACATTTGGCGACGCAAAAGCATGGGTCAATGGAGAAAGTATATAAATTATGGATAGTTGCTTTCCTGAATTGGATTCATTATTTAGCTTATATACAGTCTCACCTCTAGATTCATAGCACTACTTTTACTTGATTCAGTATGCTTGCAGATACCTATTATATTTGTATTTATTGACCAATATAATGGATTATTATAATATATATAACTGGGTGAAATTTTTCAACACTGAAAGAATGCAACAAAAAGTTCCGAAAGTGGGCCAAATTTATAAAATTTGCACTGCATGTTAAATTTAGCTATAATAGAGTTTTATTTAAAAAATTGTAGATTTTTTTTATATATATAGTACATTTTACAGCGTCTCATTTTACTGCCAATGGGTTTATCCATTGGGCTTTCAGGGAATGGCACTGGTCTGCACCGAGTTGTGGAATCTACTGAGCCCCTGGTCTTTAGCGCACCACCTCTTTGATTTAGGAGTAGAGATGAGTTATTTCCTTAAATTTGCTTAGGTTCTGATACAATCGATCGATCATCGGATTCGATTTGATTAATAAATTTCACCCACATCAAAAATTCCTCAATTGTCCTGAAAAGTTGTATATGACACTTTAGGGTTCCCTTGGACTGTATCCAACCCCTTTTAAGATCTTTAATGCCAAGCATTAGTGACAGCGACATTTAAATATTTAGATATTACCTGCTACTTCACATAGAAAAGGAATCTTAGAAAAATATATCTCCTCCACAACCAATATGGCACTGGTGTCACATGTGCGTCTTCTCTATTTGGCAACAGGGACTAAGCAATTGTAACCAAAAGACAGTGTATACATGACAATGCATCTGTATTTCCTTACAACTTCCTTAAACTGTGAAACTGTAAGCTTGCAGACCCTGAAGGTCCAGAAACCGTCTTGTCACTCTGCTTTCTTTCTCCCTGTTTAGGTTCATGGATTTTAGGGGGGCATGATCAGTGACTAACCGAAATCTTCAAATAATCATCTTTTAGATTGAAGGGTGAGAAGGAGGGGATATGTGAGTAGAGTACCTGAAGTATGGTCATTTATGCAGTCACTACCTTTAATTTAGAGAGAAGGCTGATAAGGCAGCAGAAGGTAGTGTCACCCTTCAGTGTGGGAGGGAAACACCACACCGAGCATAGGAGGGAAGGAGGGAACAGGGAAACAGGCCTGAGAACTAGGGAAGGAAGATGGACATCTCCTAGTGAAAACCTTAACCAAAATCCTGACTGACTACCAGTATGAACAGACCCCAAAGGTAGGTGAGTTCATACGTAGGAATACCTAGTGTCCTATCTAGCCCTATAGGACCCTGGTACTAATGGCAGGGACGAGACTACCTGTTCCTTCAAAAGGAAGGACGAACAGGAGTCTTCTTCAGGCCTAATACAAACAGTAGGGAAATGTAACACACAGAACCCAAACAAAATACAAAAGGGAAAGGAAAGACTTAACTTCAAAGGGGCTATGGATGCACCAGGAACTCAGCCGAGATCCAACCACAAACTATCCACAGGCACAGAAACCGCACAGCATTGTGGGAGAAGCAACTCTAAATAAGGAAGGTTAAATGACCACATAAGAGTTCTTTCACACTTGCGTTCTGAGGATCCGGCAGGCACTTCCGTCCAGCCGGATCCGTCAGAACGCAAGTCGCCTGAAAGCATTAGAAGACTGATCAGGATACTGATCAGTCTTCGAAATGCTTTCAGGTTACTATGGCAGCCAGGACGCTATTAAAGTCCTGGTTGCCATAGTAGTAGTGGGGAGCGGGGGAGCGGTATACTTACAGTCCGTGTGGCTCCCGGGGCGCTCCAGAATGACGTTAGAGCGCCCCATGCGATCACGTGATCCATGCGTGTAGGGCGCCCTGACGTCACTCTGCAGCGCCCCAGGAGCCGCACGGATGGTAAGTATACTGCTCCCCCGCTCCCCACTACATTTTACCATGGCAACCAGGACTTTAGCATCCTGGCTGCCATGGTAACCATTGAGAAAAAGCTAAATGTCGGATCCGGCGATGCGCCGAAACGATGTTTAGCTTAAGACCGGATCCGGATTAATGCCTTTCAATGGGCATTAATTCCGGATCCGGCCTTGCGGCAAGTGTTCCGGATTTTTGGAAGGAACAAAAAGCGCAGCATGCTGCGGTATTTGCTGCGTCCAAAAAACGCTCCGGTCCTGAACTGAAGACATCCTGATGCATCCTGAACGTATTTCTCTCCATTCAGAACGCATAGGGATGATCCTGATCAGGATTTTTCCGGCATAGAGCGCCGAGGACGGAACTCTATGCCGGAAGACAAAAATGCCAGTGTGAAAGGACCCTTAGCAACACCTGGAGGCAAGGGGTGTGGCCATTACCAGAAACGACACAGACACCTATTGATACACAAAGAAAACCTGTCAGATCAAACCACGTGTTGCCAGTCTCACATATCTCCTGCCACTCACTGTGACCGGGATGTCCATTTGTCTGGATACGCCAGTGACAGGTAGGGGCCAAGGCATTAAGGTATTGTGACTGGTGTTGACAATAGAGAGATTTTTGTGTAAGATTTTTGAATATTTGCCATGTTTTTATCCAGTTCCATCCTATATGGAATTTTTTCCCCCTACTTTCAACTACATTACATGCAATATTACAGTTGAAACCAGAAGTTTACATACAAAAAGACACATATGCATGTTTTTCTCAATATCTGACATGAAATCTGTTTTTGGTCAATTAGGATTACCCTAATTATTATTATTTACCAAATGCCAGAATAATGAGAGAGAGAGAGAATGTTTGAAGCAATTTTTATTACTTTCTGCAAAGTCAAAAGTTTACATACACTAAGATTACTATGCCTTAAACCCCTTAAGGACCTTTTTTTCACCTTAAATTGGAATTCCCATCTTTAAGATCATATCTAAAAAGTTTCCCCAGTGACAGATTATTTTAGTAATTATTTTCTATTATTTGTATTGCAGCCATTTTGAGAAATCCTTTCCCTCTTACCTCATTGTTTACTCTTGGAAACCCATAGATACGGCCACTGCTCCATGGCCACATGTATGGGCCGCGCTTGCGCAGACTACACTTTCTTTTCACCCAAGCGGCCAGTCATTCAGCTAGGAGCGCGCACGCTAGCCGCGCATGCGCACATGTATTTTCTCCTCCGCCGCGTCTGATACAGAGCCGCGCATGCTCTGTATGCAGCGCGGCCTTCCAGGCGAGCGACAGTACAGAGGACATTCCCATAGGAGCGAGCGGCAGTACTGAGGACGTTCACTGCTAGAAGACAGCATATGTAAGTGCCAGGATAACATCATCCACTAAACCACCAACGATTTTATTGATTATAACTATCAAAAGTGGTTACCTATTTGGTGCAGGGACGCTGGGGACAATGTTATTCAGTGCAGGCACGCTGGGGACAATGTTATTTACTGCAGTGACGCTGGGGACAATGGTTTATTTATTGCTGGGACACTGGGGACAATAGTATCATACTATTCACATGAACTAGCACGCAGGACTCTCAGTGTGATGTCATAAGAAGGCGTAGCCAGCCTTCACTCTAGCTGCCTAAGCCCTGCCCAGCTTTAGAAGCCTCAAACCAGGAAGTGAATTCTGCTGTAACTGTAGCTCAGAATGATTTAGCAAGATGTGAATACCCCTTTAATGACCAAACCATATTTTGGAAATCTGACATGTGTCATTTTAGCAGAGAATAACTTTTTAAAGGTTTTGCACATTAAAGTAATTCTGACATTGTTTTCTAGTCACGTATTGTACTTTATTTAGGTGGTAAAATTTTACCGATAAAATATCTTTATTGAAAAAAACTTATTTTCCTATTTTCAACTGCAATATTTCACATACATACATAAATACTATTCAATATTTTTATCAGAAATATATTTCCATATATTTCTTTACTTTATTTTGGCTGCACTTACAAAAAACTTTTACTTTTTAAAAAAATTTTAGGAGACTTACCATTTTAACATAAATTTTTACATTTTTGAAGTACATATTTTTTCCTGCAACAAGCCAAGTTTGCAGAGGCTTATAAGTGTCAGAATAATAGAACCACCCAAAAGTGGCCCCATTTTGAAAACTAGACCCCTTAACGTATTCATCTGTGGAGTTTTTTGACCCCTAGTATTTAAGTAACTAATGCTAAGAAGATGAAAAGAAATTTAAAGACAGTTTTTTTTTTCTACAAGGCACATGAACATGAAAAAGTACACCCCAAAATGTATCACCCCATTTCTCCTGTCTTCAGAAATACCCCCATTGTGGCCCTAATCTTATGCCTTGACACACAGCAGGGCCCAAACATAAAGAAGCACCCAGTGGCTTTTAGAACACAAAATTTGCTTGAAAATGTTTTAGGCCCCATTGAACACATGAAATGGCGTTGAGCTGCCAAAACAATAGAAAACCCCCATAAATAACCCCATTTTGAAAACTACGGGATAAGGTGACAGTTTTATTGATACTATTCTGGGTTACATATGATTATTAATTGCTCTATATTGCATTTTTTGTTAGGCAAGGTTACCAAAAATGGCCGTTCTGGCACAGTTTAAATTTTTTGTTTTTTACAATGTTCATCTGACAGGTTAGATCATGTGCTATTTGTATAGGGCAGGTTGTTACGGATGCGATGATATCAAATTTTTCTACTTTATTTGTTTGTTTGTTTCACTTTAACATAATAAAGCATTTTTGGAAAAAATCATGTTTTTGTGTCTCCATTTTCTGAAAGCCATATTTTTTTTATTCTTTGGGCGATTGTCTTAGGTAGGGTGTTATTTTTTGCGGGATGAGGTATCGGTTTGATTGGTACTATTATGGGGTACATATGACTTTTTGATCGCTTGGTATTACACTTTTTGTGATGTAAGGTGACAAAAAATGGCCTTTTTGGCAGTTCTTTTTTAATAGTGTTCACCTGAGAAGTTAGGTCATGTGATATTTTATAGAGCTGGTTGTTACGGATGCAGAAATACCCAATATGTATACTTTTTTAAAATTTTACTTTAACACAATAAAAGCATTTTAGGAAAAAAAAACATGTTTTTGTGTCTACATTTTTTGAAAGCCATATTTTTTAAATTGTTTGGGCTCATTTTTTTGGGATGAGGTGACAGTTTCATTGGTACCATTTTGGGGTACATAAGATCACTTTTAATACCTTTTATTGGAAAGTGAGTGGGCAAAATTTCAATTCCATCATAGTTTTCTTTTTTATTTTATCGCGTTTACCGTCCAGGGAAAGTAACATGACTCTTTCATAGTAACATTACCTTTTTTCACTTTTTTTACATTTCTTCTTGACCCAGACCTACTTGGTTCTTGAAGATCCAGTGGGTCTGATGCCTCTATAATACACTGCAGTACACTATATAGTGTACTGCAGTGTATAGTGACTTTACACTTAGCCTGATCAGGCTCCTGCCTTTTACAGGCTTAGCTACACCATGGCAAGCCGAAAGCCTGTGAAGGCGTCTGGTTACCATGGTAACTATCAGGACATCACAGCATTGCAGGCCAGATGGGAGAGATAGCTCCCTCCCTGTTAACCCTTTCCATACAGTGGTCCCTATGGACTGTGGCATGGAAGGGGTTAAACATCTGACATCGGTGCCAGCACCGATGTCAGCCATTCCAAGCAGAGTGTCAGCTGCATGCTGACACACTGCTATTCGAAACAGCTCAGGGTGGGAGGGAAATCAGCAGGGACGGCTTATAGAATCTGCCACCATCTTTCTTGTCACGGTCTCTGATCACTCCGGTAGCTGCGGGCACGGAGCCCCAGCGCTTGATTTAAGCACCACTGTAACTTGGGCTGAAGTGCCGCCATAAAAAGGAGGTGCTCAAGCCCAAGGCCCCTTTGTGACGCCGTAAAAACACATATGGGTGGTCACTAAGGGGTTAAGCAGTTTGTTTGCCTCCATAGACTCCCTTACAACTGGTCACTGTATGGCAGTGTTATCCAGTCACTATATGGCAGTATTATGCGGTCTCTGTTTGGCGTTGTTATGCTGTTATCGCTGTATGGTTGTGTTATGATTTCACTATATGTATAAGTGTATGGCAGTATTATGCAGTCACTGTATAGAGGTGTTATGCAGTCCCTGTATGGTAGTGTTATCCTGTGAAAGTATGGTGGTGTTATTCAGTCACTATATGGTGGTGCTATCCAGCCATGGTATGGGGCTATACTTTTACAGTGTAATCTAGTCATGGTATGAGATATTATCCAATATGGCAGTATTATTTAGTCTCTATATGTTGGTAATATATAGTTACATATATTATTATTTTGGGGTAGGGTAATATCTACTGTAGATTATAATTTATTATACTGTAGTGTGCCCTGTATTTCCCAATAGAGTAAATGAGCCTTAGGGAACAGTCCTCACCATTGATCACCAGGACCAGGCTGTGTGTGCTGTCAGCCCTCTGTACTATAGCATACAGTACATAGTAGCCTCCCCTCCCTGCCCTGCTGCTCCGCTGTGTACTAGTACTTATTTTGGCACTCTAAGGCTCGGTTCACATCAGGGTTTTGCCATCCATTTACAGTTCCATTGAAAAAAGATGTATATGTTAACATAAACACTCTTTTACTGGACTCTGCAGGATACAAAAACATGGTGTGCTGCATTTTTGTATCCCTTTTTTTCCAATGTATAGATCATACGGATGGGAAAAACATGCTGTGAACCCACCCTTACATATGCACACATATGATCCCAGGATGGTCATTGTATTACAGATGACAAATTCCCTTTAAAGTATTTCTGGTTTAGAAGACACATTTTCAAATATCCTATTAGTATATATTGGTGAAATGGAAGGTGATATCTCATTGAGGACCATTTTCTCTGAGAACTGCTGCAAAGAGTGTCTCTTGAGGACCCTGTTGGGAAGTCCAATGCTTGTTGCTGGTTTTGGCCTCATGCACACGACCGTATTTTGTTTCCTTGTCCGCGTCGTTTTTTTTGCTGATAGGAAGCAGACCCATTCATTTCAATGTGCTGTCCGCATCAGTATGTCCGTTCCGTAGCCCCTCAAAAAAAAATAGAACACGTCCTATTTTTTTCTAGTTTGCGGACAAGGATAGGCATTATTACAATGGATCTGCAAAAAAAATGGATCCACAAAAAAACAACAGATGCCATACGGAATATCATCCATTTTTTTTGCGGATCTGCAATTTGTGGACCGCAAAACACATACGGTCGTGTGCATGTAGCCAAACATGTATAGTAAAGGGACAGTACCAGATACCATACATAAATCTGCTCTATAGTTTAGGTTTTTATCCTCAGCAGTATGAATCTCAACCCAATTTAATTGATCAGTTCTGAACAAAAATATGTATAATAAATCAAGGTGTAACTGTGATTCTTGCACAAATTCTTACCAAAATAGCAGATTGTCCTGCCATCTGAGCAAGAACACACCCAAAAGTTTTGATCAGAAAGGGGGTCATTTATTAAGACTGGCCGGTCTAAATAACCTCTATATTTGCCAGTGTAACTTTGGCGCATCCAGCACCAGTCTAAATGTAAGCCAGCTTTCGAGCCATCTTATATTTAGACCATTTTCTATGCCTAAAAGAGGTTTAGAAAACATGGAATCAGACGGGCTTGCCAACCAGTCCTCTTCCCCGCCCTGCCCATGCCACGTAGACCGGGCGTGAGCAGGGAAATATAGGCATATTTCTGGATAATAAATGATCCCCAAATGTGTATTTCTGGATAATAAATGACCCCCAAAGTCTTCAAGTCCTTCTCAGGAGGAGACCTAATTTAATAACTAAGAAGGTATATTTGCCAGCACCCTTTCAAAGCCTGTCGGATGACGTGTACAGAAAGTTCAGGTTAAATGCCAATTAGATTATATGGGATATTAGTGCTATTATTGATGCTTTTACATCATCAATCATTGTTTTGTCACCGTTTCTTCCTTGTACTTTTTTTTTTTTGCTGATAATGTTCTTTAGAAACCAGTCTATCATATTTTATTCACCACCTGTTCACAATGGCAACTGAATGAAGCTTCACAAACGACTACAAAAGAGATATATACTGCAGCTGGGGTTGTGCATAAAAATGCATTCAACACAATGTTAACTGACAGACTTCATTGCAAAAGAAGTTAATACAAGATGGATGGCTGGGCACAAATGCAATATTTCTTTGAATGGAGCTGAGTGCTTCATTAATGTTTTTCTATGCTGGCTTGTTAAATGTGAATCATTTCTGAATCATTATGTTTTAAAGTAAAAAATAAAAGTGAGATGGAGTCCACAATACAGTATATTAAGGGATATGAGGACAGAAAGAACACCATAGTAATAAACCATCCAATTCTGTTCCTACTCTGCCAGAAACATTTCATTTATTGTGTATAAAGATGATGGAGTTGTCTACATGATGGCCAATATGAGTGACTGCGTAAAATTACAGGAAAATGTTTTCTGCACATAGTATTTTTTATTGCTTCACAAAAGAAAGTCTCTCTCTCTCTCTCTCTCTCTCTCTCTCTCTCTCTATATATATATATATATATATATAGTTCTTAGAAAAAGTATTTTTTATGTTTCATCCACAAATTGAAATTTATTTTAATCGGGATTTTATGCAATAGACTAGTGGTAGCAAACCTATGGCATGGGTGCCAGAGGCGGCACTCAGAGCACCCGCGCCCTGGAAAAAGTCTGTGGTGTACCAATATGCCTTAGATTTGGGGGGGGGGGGGGTCTACTTGCATGTTTTATCAAAAAGTTGCCTTTCTGGTGGGTTATATTTAACTTCATTGGTTCTCACAGTTCATAAGCCAAAACACTGTCGCAATGTATACTGTTACATTTGTCGTGTAACAAGGCTGAGTTCACATCAGTCTTTCCGTTCTCCCGCTCCACTATCAAAATCTTTTTCTGAGCGGAAACCTAACTAACCCTATTATAGTCTATGGGATCCGTAGGCTCCGTTGGGCTAAGTTATGTGCCGAATCCATCCTTTCCATTCTCTTGCACCTATAACGGAGCAGGAGAACGTAAAGGCTGAACGCTGATGTGAACTCAAGTCACACAACAAAAAGGGTGCAACTATGTTGCGTATCATTTTTTATACTGATTGTCAATAGTGTCGCACTGCGACATGCGACTTGCTGCGACATGTCACTTACTGCGTCTGCGATATGAAAGTCACACATAAATCCAACTTGGATGTCGCAGTTTGACACCATTGACTATCATTACAAAAATTTCGCGCAACATTGCTGTGACAAATAGTTGGGTGACAAATGTCATTATGCACCCTTAGAGGTAAAACATGTTAACAAATGGTAAAAACACAAGGCCAAAAAGCATTTAAAATGGCAGAGCTGTGTATTTTTTTTAAACCCTTAGCAGAGCATAAGGATAACGTGAACACCTTCCTCATCCTTTAGGTATACCCCACAATGTGCACACACCAGAGACTGAGTGCTTGGGATTTAGGGAGCAATAGATAAACTTATGAAACATTTAGCTAAAAGGCAAATTTGACAAATATGAAAATTATAACCTTATATAATAGGTTAAATTATAAATAGGAAAACCAAACAATACTGTAATATATCTGAACGTGGTATGGTTTACTGGTCATTTATTTACCAATGCTTCATAAGCAACTTCTATTTCTGAATATGTTGAATTATGTTACTATTTTATTGGGTAACCTTGTTTGAAATTTATTAGTAGCAAGTAGCAATCAATGCCAGATTTTATAGAGGGGAAAAAATAGAATTGCCCAAGGGTCTCCCACCAGCCTGTAACCTCAATTTGTTCCAGCCCTTCCTAGCATCATGTTATAAAAATCACTGTGCACTCTCCAATTTTGGATTTAAAGGTCAGTCCGATGGGCGTTAGGCCAAAAATGTCCACTCTTTGTTCAGATTGTCCTGAACATCAGTAGATAAAAAGAACTGTGATTGGAGAGAGCAGATTGATTTTACTACATGCGAATCTGAATTGTCCATGTTCTAAATTGTCTGTGTTGTTCTTTTTCTGTAAGACTTGGATCTTGAAAAAGATGCACATCCACTGATATAAAAGTTTTCTTATGTGGCAGGAGATGTGATTTGCAATTTTACCAATATTAATGGCCAGGATCAAAGCTACACTCTTGTACCTGCTAGCTGGAAGACACCCAGTGGTTGGACAACATGTTAATGGCCATAGCTAGAGATAATTACCTGTGACATATATCTAACAATGCATATCTCCTGGTTTAAGAAAAAATCCAGAATTACCATTATCCTTATATATATCAGGATCTGCCAACAATTATCTAACATGTTTGGTGAAAATAACTTACTAGATGAAGGACCCAGCTTTGCATGGGTATATTTAATCTATTTCATTTAATGTTTGTGTGTGTCATTAAAAGATATCAACAATATCCACTATAACAGTGATATCTACAGTACCCCGCCCCCTTAACAGTCACCTCCACTCCAACCCGAGTAGAATTTTATTTCATTAAATACCTTTTCTTTCTACTCGGGTTGGAGTGTTAAATTAATTACACTTCTGTATCCGACCCCCATGTCCTTTTGCAGCACTACCAGTTTTTCTATAATCAACTTAAATGCATTTGAGTATGTGTTTTATAGTGGAGCTATAAATATCTTTACATTCCCTCCCTCTTTTTGCTCTTTACTTTATAAATCGTTCTATGACACGATAGTATTAGAGCAATATGTTATGCTGGCTTTCCAGCGATCATGTGACTGTTTGAGCACGTGACATGACCACTCGATATTGCTGTGACTCCGGATGAATTATACTACCGTTGAACCAAACTGAGATCATACATCTAACATACGCTATGTAGCTTTGAGGGTGAGCGATCATTTTGTTATCCCCACTATCAATACAAATACTTTTGCTGATGGGCATATATCGATAGCAGAGACCGGTCTAGCTTCCGGCTTCTGCGCTAGCCAAGCAACACAGGATCATGTGATCGGACTAGTGTACACTCCCATTGCCTTAGGCCACGCTGGGCATGCGCAGTGTGCTCTCAGAGACGCTAATGCACATGTTACACTCTCATGCTGGGTTCTGTGGCTCCTCCGACTTTCCCCCATCATTTAGGTAATTTTAATGAATTATGTATTCAGCACACGTTTAGATAATTGAATGATTATCACATATTATGAAATATGCACGAAATGCACTTTGGATTGAGCACAGTTTTCATTATATGTAATACACATGGATGTTAAATTGATGCACTAGATTTTTTTGTACATTTATTTGGCTTTATTATATTATTACACCTTGATTATGTAATTGATGAGACCCCAATGAGGGGACCTTTATATACTAGCACTATTGCATTGTTTTGTATCACTGCTTGAAAAAGGTTCCATTGTGCGGACCGAAACATTGCGTTGGTGTAAATAAAAGACACTAGTCACTAGAGGTGCCGTGGACCCTATATATATATACTATATATCAGATTGAAATGGATAGGAGTCATATAATACTTAATGCACTAGAAACACAAGACTTAAAGAATTGGAAATGGGTATCAATTGAAAAATGTTGCAAAAGTACTATGAGAAATATTTTGGGAAGACTACTTTTTCTTTACTCCAATTTGGGGTAATGATTACTATACTACAGATGCAGTGCATAATATTTTGGAAAAATAAAAGGTATTTTTTGGTGACACAATAACAATAATAACAATTAACAATAATAAGTTTAATCTGTTTTAATATATTAAAAAGAAATATGGGGTAGAAGATAAATTTCATGGATCTGTCATGGATCTGCAGAAACGCTTCAGCTACAATAATACAACCGCATGCATCCGTCATGAACGGAACCGGTTGTATTATGTCTTCTATAGCCATGACGGATCCGTCTTGAACACCATTGAAAGTCAATGGGGGACAAATCCGTTTTCTATTCTGCCAGATTGTGTCAGAAAAAACGGATCAGTCCCCATTGACTTACATTCTGTGCCAGGACGGATCCGTTTGGCTCCACTTCGTGATGCATTCTGAGCGGATCCTTTTCCATTCAGAATGCATTAGGGCAAAACTGATCCGTTTTGGACTGCTTTTGAGAGCCCTAAACGGATCTCACAAACAGAAAGCCAAAACGCTAGTGTGAAAATAGCCTTATATGTACAAGTACAGCATTCCTTTAAAGCACTAGAAATTAAGGGGAAGTTAATATTAGTAAACAATCAAATATATGATGTTATTTTGCTGTAAAATTAGAAAAAAATGCTCTTTTGAAACTATATCCCTGGATATATAATTATGAGAAGCTTAATTGTATAGAGAAAAATCTTAACAAATGCAGAGGAATGTTAGATATGGTTAAACAAGAGTGGATCAATGCCTTGCTTTAATGATTGCTGTAACCTCTCAAAATAATAATAATAACCTCAAAAAATAATACTATGTTATGTTACTTTTTGCTACATTTGTGCACTAAATGCTTAATGTGTTGAGTAAAATGACTCTGTGGATAGATTATTTTGCTCCTAGCTGTAGAAATGTTAATGTAAATCTTATACATATGCTGTGGTGCTGACCAAACCTTCAAATTTACTTGGCGAAAATGATAGGAGAAACAAATAAGCGAATCAAAGTCAAATGAATTGACTTTGGTGCGAATTTCAGGAAAGATTTGATTCACCACAAATCCAAATTTCCTTGTGCTTCATGGTAATAAATCATTTTTTCCCCCCTAAAATGGTGGCTACACGTGTTGCATAGTGGAAGTAAGAAGCCCAGCAACGCGATACGACTCATAATGCCGTGCAGTCAGCCAATGAGCAGATGGCGATACTCTGTGATGTCACAGGTCTTTAAAAGCCTCACCACGTGCGGTCGCCCCATTTTAATGTGAACTATGCATACGGAAAGATGTGTCAAGCATTATTGACAATGTTTTGGAAATCTTTTAATTGTAGAAACTTGGATAGAGACAGTGCACGGACAGTGTAGGGAGATCATTAAAACTATGAACTGAGTTTTTTAAACTGAAGTTAATGACATCGTCCAGACTGTGTGGAACTGTTCAAGTACAGGTTTTATCAGTTGTTTAACAGAGCCAGGACTGGCAATGGCAACCTCAAGAGTGTTCAGGGGCCGCTCAAGTCAACGACACCAGATGGATGTGGTAAGATATCGCTTTCGGTGACCTGCTTGCCACCCAACAAGAAACGAAATTAACCGCTGGTCTGCCATGCTGAACAAGGCTTTGCTGCTCAAACTAAATCTGTCTGGGGTCTGCTCAAGACTTCCTGACCAACCAGCAGGGCTGATGCAACGGCCTGTAAACCAGTGAGGGGAGGTCCCAGTGTCAAAGCTCCTCCCACCAACAAGGTTATGAACTGTCTTACAAGCACTAATAAGAGGCTCTGAAACCAGCACTTAGGATTGTGATTACACCTACAATCCCCTCATGCATCAACACAGAGAAAAAAGGGGTAAGAGACTGAACTTTGTAAAGAACTGGAAATCACATATATGTTGCTGTACAGTGCACAGAAAAATTGACTTTGCACCAGAGACTTTGTTATCCAAGGAATATCAGAAGTAAAGACCTGGGACAATGAGACAGGCTATATATGTAGAATAGGTCCTAATGTTGGTTGTTGAAAAGGAATTAAAGTGGAATGTATTGTAAGGGTATTTTTAGGTACTGATTGGTTCTGTCCCCCTTAATTTTGTTTCTTTTATATTACTTTTAGTATTCTGTGTAAGGATATTCCTTGTAATGTAGTTCCCAACCCCCATTGGGCATCTCAGGACATACGTCATACACACAGGGGGTGGGGCCAAGGTGTATAACTGGTTACACACTTATTAGTGGTGACTCCACTTGGAACTTCATCCTAGGGTAGGATGTAAGTATTGATTTGCCCTATCTCATGTATACCCTGAGAGTCGGTCATAATGTGGTAGACAGCCATGTTTTATAGCATGGCGAACCAGAGCCTTATCCCACACTACATATTTAGGCTAGTGATGTTTATTTACTTTTTATTATTCTGTATGTGATTTGTCTGTTTTATCTTATATTTAATCACACTCAGTAAATATATTTATTCACATAGCCTGCATAAGCTAATTTATTCTCAAATCTTTTTAATTCATGTTAAAGGCGTGTCCACATTGATTAATAGATAAGAAATTCTATTAGGCCCTGATTCCCAAAGTGTGGTGATACACCTGTCTTATTCTATTGTTTGTGGCATGTCCACATTGATTAATAGATAAGCAATTCTATTAGACCCTGATTCACAAAGTGGTGTGATACACCTGTCTCATTCTACTGTCTGTGGCGTGTCCACATTGATTAATAGATAAGCAACAGAGTTGAGCGAACCCGAACTGTAAAGGAACACTGGTTTGGAGAAATAACTTGCGTTGGTACATTATTATGTGATATTATTTCAAGTGGCTATACTTGCCTGATCTGATACATAATTGGATTCACAGTTTAAACTGTTAATTTCATCATCCTACTTTGTGCTATTTGCACGCAAGTTCCACGAGTTCAGCATATTTGCATTTTATCTAGTTTGCACATCATTTGCAGTTTGCACATTACTGCTGTTTGCACATTATTTGCACTTATTATAGTTGGGCCACTCTATTTTATATTATTTTATATTATATTTGTTTAATTGCATAGTATAAACCTGTGATGTGAGTAGAGGTGCCATTTTGGCTTATAATAAATTAATTATTGTCAATCTCAGATATTAAGTGTGCCCCTCCTTTATCTTTCATGAATGTTGAAATGTATATACTTTATTACTAATTTAATACTAATAATTTTTACAGTTTAAGGTAAAATAATGTATAAGCATATTGTTTTGCTTTTTATGCCCTAGGTTAAGGCAGCCATACACATTCAATAGCCAAATGATCGATTAGCAACTATCTCTCCAGACTTCCCCGACTGTCCCATACACATACATGTTCGGATTGGCTGAATGCATATGTATAATCAATGGGGAGATAGGAGAAAGTCGCTGCCAGACACCACTGGTGGTAGTTTATCTTCAGTTAAAACAAAAGGATTGGTGAAAATGTCACTTTGCCTAATCTTTCTCTTCCCCCACATCATCTGTTGCGGGACATCCTGGAGCTCCTCAAACACGTTAGACTGTCAGCCAGAGCCAGTTATGCGATTTCTTCTTATGCGATTTCTTCATTGTGTTTCAAAAATGTTTACTGCCGGAATTATTCTTGGGACTTTTTCCTCAGAAGGCACTGGAAACCGATTATAAAAATGTACCAAACGCATTTCGGAGTGTATTTTGGCTCTTACTCCTTCCTCAGCGGTGGTCCATTTTAATAATCGGTTTCCATAAACCGATAGATATCGCATAACTATTACCCTAGGTACACACCTAAGCGTTTTACAGCGCGTTCAAACGCACTGTAAAACGCACAACATGTGAAAAGCCATGCTTCCCTATGGGCATGGTTCACATTTGGGCGTTTTACAGCGCGTTTGAACGCGCTGTAAAACGCCCCACGCCCAAACAAGTACATAAGCTTCTTTGGGGCGTTTTAACGCGCCTATGGACAATGATGCCATAGGGGAGAATCACTAAATCGCGCGTATGACGCGCGTTTCTTAGTTACAAAAACACGCATCCAAAAACGCGCGTAAAACGCGCGTCATACGCGCGATTCAGAAACGCCTAGGTGTGTTCCCAGCCTTAAAGATATTCTACAACAAGGAAGTGAGACACGGAGGTAATCTCGCATTAACATGCCACGGGACTTTGGGAAATGAGCGCAACACACGCCAGTACCATGTGGCAACTCGGATGCCTTTGAATAACAACCTGAGTTTAAAGGCTGAAAAAATCGTGAGTACCCCATGAATGTCGCTTCATTAAGCACTTATACTGAACCTCTACCGCAAAAAGTTCACATGAATATATCGCTCGAGTTTAGAGTGTAAAACAAGTGCGACAGTTCTATAAGAACTGCGAACAATTTCCATAGGTGCAGCTTAGTAAGCACGTACATTGAACTTCCACTTTATCTAAGCTCTCATTGAACTTTCATTTTACCAAGTGCTTACAGCGAATATTATGATTTTCTGGAAACCACCCAGTTACTTTGTTTGCTCAAAGGGATATAAGAATTGATATCAACTGATATATATAATCCAACATTAGAACTAATCCTCAGATTCACAATATAGTGTGCACACTTTGGATCAAGCCTGTGCTTTTGCACATGTGTTTCTATTGATTTTGGAAGCTGTCTGAGGAACTGCTTATCCGGAATCTTTTTCGTATATTTTCCTTTAAAAATTGTTTTTAGTTTATTGAGTATTGGCCAATACGTATTGTGTAACATTTTGTGTTTATGTAATTTTAGCAGTGCGAATAAATTTTAAATTTTATCTGCGTGACCCATGTATTTGTGAGTGCCGATCCATTTACACATATATTGTCTTTGACCACAGTTACAGCTCCACATGTCGGCGCAGACCTCAATTTCATCCCAGTTACACAATTAAAGAGGACTGAATTATGTATAAAAGAACGTTAACCTCCTAAAATCTGTATTATCAAACTGCAATTTCACCCCAATTACACAATCAAGTATTAATGGATTGAATCATTAATAAAAGAACGTGAACACCCAAAAATATGTAGTATCAGCCCGCAATTGCACCCCAATTAGACAATCAAGGATTAACAGATTTACTTATGTATCAAAGAATGTGAACCCCCCATCTGTAACATCAGACCATAATTTCACCCCAATAACAGATTCAAGGGTTAATGGAATTATCGATGTATCAAAGAATGCAAACAACCTAAAATCTGTAGTAATAAATCACTTTTTAAACCCAATTAGTGCAGCATGGTGTAATAGAATAGCTCCTATTCTTTACACTTTACAATGTTTAATTGGCCCATGCTGTTTCCGAATAGTGTGGATAAATCCTCCCTATTATATCCCTACACTATCTCTAAGCTGTCCCTGAACTGCTCAATAGTAATATTTTGTGAATAAAGTCTTTCCCAAACACTGTCCCTATTGCCTGTAACTTTCCACTAAGTTCACAGAAAAATGGCAGGAGGAGACTTTATACAGGGCTATGACATTATAGGGGTAGGCTATCTGCTGATTGGCTGTCTGCATGGCATTATGGGTGATCCCTTATTCCCAGGCTTCTTTCCTCTTTCTTACATGTGTAGCAGCCATTTTAGAAAAAAATTGATTTGTTACCATGAATCCCATGGAAATTCGACTTTGTGACAATCAAAATTTTCCTGTAATTCGGATCGAATTTCATTTTGTCAACTTTGATTCGTTTAACTCTAGCAATAATAATCATCACTAGAGAGAAATATCTAATATATTTCTTACAGATGGAAAAGATTTTAATCAGTCAGTAAAGACATATTTTATTAAAAACAAACAAAAAATAGTATTCAACAGCTTTTCAGATGGGTGCAATATAAGGACTTTTTTATGCTCATGAATAGTGATGAGCAGCATAGGCAATATTAGTTTTCGCGATATTTCGCAAATTTTTGTTGCATAATATTCGCAATAAATTTGCGAATTCTAGAATACACAATCTCCAGTCATTATTTTCGCAATTGCGCTAATCTGCACTAATGATGCACATTTTTTTGCGCAATACATGCAACTTCACATTTTATCAGGTCTGAGTAGATATTACTGATTGGTGCATTAAGTATTGTTGTGACATCACAGCACTGTGTCTAACAGAGACACTAATCCCTATCACAGCACAGTAATTCCTAACACCCTGCACTGGAACCTATCAGCTACACTATATCACTATATCATATCATATCATATCATAGGGACAAAAATGTCCCTGCCTCTTATGGGGTGAATACTAATGATCACTTCCATTATTGGAAGCGCTCATTAGTAATGGAGGACCGGGAAGCAGTGAAGGCTCTGTAATCACCGCTTCCTGGTCCTCGGCTGTTGGCTGCGCAGTGAAGGCACTCTGTGACCTCATGCTGTGCGCGCTGGTTCACAGCACAGCCAACAGCAAGAGGAAGAAGATCGTGGGCGGAAAGGAGTGGCGACGTCAAGGAGCAGGAGAGGTAAGTGGTTTATTAATTTTGTGATCTGAGGCTGAGGGCTGCTGAATTATGGCTGGGGGCTGATATGAGGCATTGAGGACTGATATGAGGCATGGGGGGGTCTCATCTGAGGTCTGATTGGGGGTCTTCTTTATATTAAGCTCTGATCTGAGGTCTGATTGGGGGTCTTCTTTATATTAGGCTCTGATCTGAGGTCTTATTGGGGGTCATTTACATTGGGGTCTGAGCTGAGGTCTTATTAACATTATGGATCTGATTGGGGCTGTGAGCAGAGGTCTGATTAATATTGGGGGCCTGATTGCTGATCTGATCTGAGGTCTAATGAAAAATATAGCCTAGGTGCATCTTATGGGCCAGTGCGTCTTATAGGGTGAAAAATATGGTAGTTGCAGTTAGGTTGTCTGCTTTTGGGGAAAAAAATTTGGTTTTGGGGGTTTAATTATTTTTCAGGGTGTGTAATCCTGGTATTTTGTTACTTTTTAAAAAATTTCCAGATTTCCAATTTTAGTTCTTTCCATCTGGTGATTTTATGAAGATATGGGCATATAACTTTAGATCTAAGTGGTATGTATAAACTCTACACATGTTGAGCTCTTATTTTTAAAAGGTGTGGTCCATATAACTTTCAACCCCACAGAGTCTTGATCTTAACATCATCAAGTCTGACTGGGAATACATGAAGACATAGAAGGATTTGAGCAAGCCTACATCCACAGACGATCTGTTGTTAGTTCTCCAAGATGTTTAGAACAAATCCCCTGCTGAATTCCTTCCAAAACTGTGTGCAAGTGTAACTAGAAGAATTGAGGCTGTTTTGAAGGCCAAGGGTGGTCTCACCAAACATTGATTTGATTTACCGTAAATATATTTTTTGTTCATTCATTTTGCATTTTGTTGATTGATAAAAACAAACTATTAACGCTTCTATTCTTGAAAGAAATTTTACTTTGCAGCATTTTCCTCACCTGCCTTAAATGTTTGCGCAGTACTGTATGTTGTTTTTGCAACCATCCTGTTCTTGTGCAGTTGGGCCTTACTATATATCCTGGGAGTACAGTATGTTAGTACCAAGAATCATGGAATTTGAGAACAGTGACTGATATAAGTGAAGTCCATTTCTGCGGTCTTGTGCTTAACTGGTTTTGTGGCACTGCCTACATTTGCACAGTTGAAGTTTTATTGGTTGAAAAACATATCAATGATTATCATGTAATGGGGGTAAATCTTACCAACCCTTTAATTGTGACTGTTCGCCTATGTAAATGTGTTCACAGCTGCCTCTTCTGTAAGTATCTACTTGGTACGAGTTAATAATGTAATATTAAATTAACTATTGTCACTACATGTTGCTGGTATTGCAGAATCTAGGAGATAATTATATAAAAAATCTACTAGCAGGAAGTGAATAATTTTATGCTGGCAGCAACATAGCATACAGTGGTGGAATGTTACCGAAGAGAAGAAAAAACTGGGCTGGAGGCATGATGGAGCAGCTCCTAAAAAGAGACCCTGGTAAAGGGGATACAGTGAAGAATGATGTAGCTTTAGAGAGACCTGCTAGTGAGGAAGTGGCAACAGACTTCAACTCAACCCCAGTGAAAGGTGCCTGTGATGATGAGAGATTTCAACATGGGAGGACAACCTCTATGAGTATAGTAGACTGCTGTATATGAGACATACTCAAGATAATGTTTTGTTATTTTGTTAATGCTTTATGTATAAAGTATGTTGAATCTGTGTACTGTGTTGTGTTTTATCTCTGCCCTTTTGGGTCCTTTGATTTACTAGTGAGCTGTGATTCACAGTAGTGCCAACCGGGGGTGTAACTTAAGACTTATGGGCCCTGGTACAAGAGTTCAGCTTGGGCCTCCCCTCTCTCAGTGCTTTATGGCAAGGGGCAGGGAAGCACATGGATTTTCTGCTGCCGAGGCAAAAATTGAAATGCCCCCCCCCCCCCCATAATGCTAAATGAGTCACATGACCAGGAACATGACCACTGGCCACAGGTTGCCTGTGATTGGTGTTAACTTCCTAGATTGCCTTAGTAGCCTCTGCATTATTACCTACTGGATTCTTGACCTCTTATTTGGACCTTGACCTTTGCCTGACGATTTGGAGTCTGGACCCTTTTATTATTTTTGTCTATTTCTGGTTTTCCCTGTCTGTTCTCATGGTATTGACTTTGGCATGGTTCTGACTCTGTTTTGTGGTTCCTGATTTGGTTCGGTTTTGTCTCTCCTGGTTTTGACCTGGTTTGTCTTTTTCTGTCATTTGCCTGTATTCGTACCTTCTGATCTGTCACTAGTTTATTGTTTTTTCTCCTGGTCCTCCCTGCCATATAGACCCCTGCATTTATTCCAGAAAGGACTGCTGACCAGTTGTGGGCAGATCGTGTAATTAGGTAGGGACAGTAGAAACGGGTAGTTCTGGGTATACTGCTCCCACCATGACAGCTACAAAACATGTAGTAGAGGTAGATGCTATTTTTCCTCATCCTCTCCATTCAGACCAGACCACCATGATGATTTCTTTAAGCCATCGCTTGTCTCTGCAGAGTTTGACAGACATCTTAGTTTCCTACTTTTCCATTATCCTCCCACCTTCTCAACACCCATCCTGCCACTTCCAATACTGTGCGTAATGTGTTCCCCAATACTATACTGCAGAAACAATCCACCTATAAATACTAGTACCATGCAGATACTGTAGTTCCCCCTTTAAATAATTATTGGCACAAAGTGCTCTAAAAAATAACTGCGGCCAGAAAATTGTGTCCCCGACACTAATAGTGTGAACATAATCTACACCAAAAATAATTGTGCTAAGCTGATACTGTGGCATGTTGCCCCCAACAGTAATAGTGCTCTCCAAAGTCCCACCAATAGAAAAAATTATCTGCACTTAGTGTTAACCATGCCCCCAATAGTAATAATGTGTCCATACTAATAATCATGTTCCCCATAGTCCCCCAGTAGTAATATCTCTCCTTATAATATATCCCAGTAGAAAAATGACCCCTAATATGACCTCAAAAGTACCCCTTTATAATGTGTGCCAATACAAAAAATACCCCCTTATAAATAATGTGTACCAGTGCAAAAAAGACTCCCTTAAAATGTATTATAATAAATGCCCCCTTCTGGTGCCAGTACAAAAAATACTCCCTCTTAGTGCCCCCAGTAGAGCCAATGTCCCCCTAGCACACCCATAATGTGTGCCAGTACAAGAACAGGCCCGTTTGTGTATTTCAGTACAAAATGCCCCTATTTGGTGCCCCCTGTAGATGCCCAAATAGTGCTACCCACCATGATGGCCCAGCAGTATGGTGCCAACTAAAAAAACTATCCTTGGAGCCTATCAGAGGGAAAGGTGGGGCAGGGAGTCCAGAGGATGGTAATTCATAATTGGTGGAATGCCACTGGCAAGGAGGGCCTTGTGGGCCCCCTGGCTTAGGGGCACTGTCTAAATTGAGACCACTGAAACCTCTATAGCCACCAAATCCTCTGTTAATAACTGACAGTAAGAGTAAATGTTTTCTGGTTGACAACTAATAATAGAAGATCCCAGCATCAGCTCAGGCCAATGAGCAGCCCAATGCTAAAAGTAGTGAATAGTCAAATCCAGAGACAAGCAGAAGTCAGTACAAGAGAGAATGAACAAGACTTTTACAGGACTCTAGACAACTAAAACCTATTGCTTGTATAGTGTAGTGCACTATAGTGCATATCTTGTCTGATGTATGCAGTCCTGGAAAAGCCGTTCGAGGGTGTATATGTTTGTTCAAAATGTTAGCAAATTACACGTTTGGAATCGAGTCTCTAAACAAGCGAGTTGCAACACTGAAAGCCGCTGACAATTTGGAAAAGAGTTTGCTGCTCACTGAGCAAGCACTCTATGACGCAAATAAGGGGGAGACTGACAGTGAGGGGGCTGAGGAGAGTGAGGTAGTTAGCTGGGTAACAGTAAGAAAGCGGGGTAGAGGGAAGAGTGCCAGGGAGGCTAGCCCTGATCTGACACACCCCAACAAGTTTGCAAGGTTGGCAGATAAGGGGGATGTCAGTTCAGGAATGGCACTGTTGCAGCCGGACACTTCCTCTGCCAGTCAGGGGAATGTCAGCTCCAGTAAGCAGGGGACCAGGAGAGCAGGGCAGGCCAGACAGGTGCTGGTAGTGGTAGACTCCATTATTAGGGGAACAGATAGGGAGATCTGTCACAAAGATTGTGATCGCCGAACAGTGTGCTCTCTTCCCGGTGCTAGAGTTCGACACATCGCGGATTGGGTTGAAAGATTACTGTGAGGAGCTGGAGAAAATCCAGCAGTCATGGTCCATATTAGAACCAAGGTTAGAGGTAGGTGGAGAGTCCTTGAAAATGATTTTCAGGGATTTAGGTCAAAAGCTTAAGGCAAGGACCCTTAAAAGTAGTATTCTCTGAAATGCTGCCTGTACCACGAGCCACACAAGAAAGGCAGTGGGAGATTAGGGAGGTTAACAAGTGGCTCACGAAACTGGTGTAGGTAGGAGGGGTTCGGGTTCCTGGAGAACTGGGCCGACTTCTCTGTCGGCTACAGGCTCTATTGTAGGGACTGCTGCACCTCACTGGGGAAAGGGCAGCTGTGTTGGGGAGAAAGATGGCTAGAAGGTTGGAGGAGTGTTTAAACTAGGGACTGGGGGGAGGGTAATTACATTATAG
Organism: Bufotes viridis; assembly: GCA_033119425.1. Lineage (NCBI taxonomy): Eukaryota > Metazoa > Chordata > Amphibia > Anura > Bufonidae > Bufotes > Bufotes viridis. The sequence continues at coordinate 423,621,419 of CM065589.1, forward strand.
GAGGGGAAGATAGTGCAGATAGAGACCAGGGGCGAGTTAGTGTGACTGGGGGAGGAATGGAAGGGGGGACTAGAACAGTTTAGAATGAAAGGAGTAGGGTAAAAAATATACATAAACCTCTAAAATGTATGTATACTAATGCCAGAATCCTGACTAACAAGACTGGTGAACTGGAATTAGTGATGTGTGAGGAGGAATATGACAGTGGGAATAACTGAGACATGGCTGGATGATAGCTATGACTGGGCAGTTAATATAAAAGGTTACAATCTGTTTAGAAAGCATCGTCAAAACCGGAGAGGTGGAGGGGTCTGCCTCTATGTGAAGTCCTGTCTAAAGCCAACAATTCGAGAAGATATAAGTGAGGGACATAACCATGTGGAGTCACTGTGGGTAGAAATACATGGAGGTAAAAACAATAATAAATTACTCATAGGAGTTTATTATAAACCACCTAATATACCAGAGTCCACAGAAAATCTATCACTAAACGAGATAGACGAGGCGGCAAATCATAATGAAGTCGTTATTATGGGGAACTTAAACTACCCAGATATAGACTGGGAAACTGAAAACTGTACATCCCATAAAGGAAACAGGTTCTTGGCAATAGCCAAAGACAATTACCTTTCCCAACTGGTTCAGGACCCCACTAGAGAGACGGCCATACTGGAGTTAGTATTAAGCAATAGACCAGATAGAACAACAGATGTGCAGGTTGGAAATAGTGACCATAAAGTAATAACCTTCCAATTATCCTTCAAATGAGAGTTTCTAAAGGGAGGAACAAAAATACCAGACTTCAAAAAAGCTAAATTTAGCCAACTAAGCGAGGCCATAGGCCTAACTAACTGGGACAAAGTTCTTAAAAATAAAAATACAACCACAAAATGGGAGATTTTTAAAAGCATTGTAACATCTAATTATGAGAGGTAAATACCTTATAGGAATAAAAGGCTAAGAAACAATAAGAAACCAATGTGGATAAACAGAACCATAAAGAAAGCAATAAATGACAAAAAGAAAGCATATAAATCACTAAAAACAGGAGGGGAGCCAGGAAGCACTGATAAACTATAAGGAAAAAATAGAATATGTAAAAAAAACTAATAAAAAACTGCCAAACTAGAGACCGAGAGATTAATTGCCAAAAAGAGTAAAACTAACCCTAAAATGTTCTTCAATTATATAAATGGTAAAAAATATAAATCTGAAGGAGTCGGCCCTCTACACAGCAATGAGGGGCGTATTGCAGAGAGCGACGAGGATAAAGCAAAACTATTACATATTTTTTTTCTCCACTATATTCACTGAGGAAAATAAACTGTCACATAAAATACAGAATGTAAAAGTAAATTCCCCATTAAAAGTGCCCTGTCTGACCCAGGAAGAAGTACAGCAGCGACTTAAAAAGATTAAAATAGACAAATGGCCAGGACCGGATGGCATACACCCCCGTATCCTAAGGGAATTAAGTGATGTCATAGCCAGACCCTTATTTCTGATATTTGCGGACTCTATAGTGACAGGGAATGTTCCACAGGATTGGCGCATAGCAAATGCGGTGCCAATATTCAAAAAGGGTCCAAAAACAGAACCTGTAAATTATAGGCCGGTAAGTTTAACATCTGTTGTGGGTAAACAGTTTGAAGGTTTTCTAAGAGATGCTATCTTGGAGTATCTCAATAAAAATAAGCAAAAACCGCGATATCAGCATGGCTTCATGAGGGAGTTTCTATGAGGAGGCAAGTTCTAGACTTGACGGAGGCGAATCAATGGATGTCGTATATCTGGACTTCTCTAAAGCATTTGACACTGTACCTCATAAAAGGTTAGTATATAAAATGAGAATGCTCGGACTGGGAGAAAATGTCTGTATGTGGGTAAGTAACTGGCTGAGTGACAGAAAACATAGGGTGGTTATTAAATACACACTCAGATTGGGCCACTGTCACTAGTGGGGTACCTCAGGGGTCAGTACTGGGACCTATTCTCTTCAATATATTTATTAATGATCTTGTAGAAGGTTTGCACAGTAAAATATCTACTTTTGCACATGACACTAAACTGTGTAAAGTAATTAACACTGAAGAGGACAGTTTTCTGCTACAGAGGGATCTGAATATATTGGAGGCTTGGGCAGAGAAATGGCAGATGAGGTTTAACACTGACAAATGTAAAGGTATGCACATGGGAAGGAATAATGCAAGTCACCCATACATACTAAATGGTAAAACACTCGGTAACACTGACATGGAAAAGGATCTAGGAATTTTAATAAACAGCAAACTAAGCTGTAAAAAGCAGTGTCAGGCAGCTACTGCCAAGGCCAATAAGATAATGGGTTGCATCAAAAGGGGCATAGATACCCGTGATGAGAACATAGTCCTACCACTTTACAAATCACTAGTCAGACCACACATAGACTACTGTGTACAGTTCTGGGCTCCTGTGAACAAGGCAGACTTAGCAAGGCTGGAGAGGGTTCAGAGTAGGGCAACTAAAGTAATAACTGGAATGGGGCAACTACAGTACCCTGAAAGGTTATCAAAATTAGGGTTATTCACTTTAGAAAAAAGACGACTAAGGGGAGATCTAATAACTATGTATAAATATATCAGGGGTCAGTACAGAGATCTCTCCCATCATCTATTTATTCCCAGGACTGTGACTGTAACGAGGGGACATCCTCTGCGTCTGGAGGAAAGAAGGTTTGTACACAAACATAGAAAAGGATTCTTCACTGTAAGAGCAGTGAGACTATGGAACTCTCTGCTTGAGGAGGTGCTGATGGTGAGTACAATAAAGGAATTCAAGAGGGGACTGAATGTATTTCTGGAGTGTAATAATATTACAGGTTATAGCTACTAGAGAGGGGTCGTTGATCCAGGGAGTTATTCTAATTGCCTGATTGGAGTCGGGAAGGAATTTTTTCCCCTTAAGTGGGGAAAATTGTCTTCTGCCTCACAGTTTTTTTTGCCTTCCTCTGGAAGGAAACAGGCCATAGTTAGTATGTTACTATGTTACCCTCTTACAGGGAGAGGTGCTGTACAACCATAGGCTGTGGAAGATCAAGGTGCACACGCTGGCACTTTAAGAGTCAAAGGGAGTGTGCGTACTCCATGGAAAAAGAGGCAATGCAAGCAGAGGCCTAGAAGCCGTACTTGTCAGCAGGGAAGAGGAGGGGAAACCAACAGGAGAAGAAAGGTGAGCCCTATGGCAGCAGGCATGGACTGGCATCATAATAATGTCCTACAGTAAAGAAACAGCTAATTGCAACCACCTCCTCAGTTGTATTGCCAGCCATCCTATTTTACAACATTACATGCATCTCATGAATACATAGGACTCTTGCCTCACAATGCTGGTGCTGAGCTGCAATCAAAAAAGTTCTACAAAATGAAAACATATTCACACATACATGACAGACTGTTGAATTCAATGCATCTGTGACTATCTTATGGCAGCATAAACTAACAGGTTTCCTTAAAGGGTCAGGCATTGACTTCAGGATAGCCATCTATAGGGGCACTTGGAAGACAGGAAATCTATTTTGCATACTTCCAGGGAGTATTTCCCTAAAGATTCTCTAAAACTGTATTTCTGTCATAATCACACAACCAACCAAAATCCTATTCTGTTCTGATGAGGAGCTAAAACTCCAGAGCAGTGCTGTGAAGAGATCTATGCCTTCAACTTGGCTGTTAATTTGAGTTGTTTCAAGGTTCTTTAAAAGATCGGACATTATTTTTTCTATTATGCCTTGTGCTCCCCTGTCTGTTCCTACATGGTGTGAAACCAGCCTTCTTTAGTCATCATATGGTATTATTATTCATTGCATTATGTGCAACATTAAAAGTTATCTTATTTAATAAAATGAATAATGCGCATGGGATAGTACTTTTTGAATGTCTGCCCTGTTAGCTAAATTCATTAGAAACAGTCTTCGTTTGAAAGAGAAACTGATACGTCTCTTATTTGTTTTTAAATCTTTGGCATCTTTGCATTTATTTATTATTGTCATTTTATACAAAACAAAAATGTCAAACCCAGGGGTGTGCTGTGATTTTAACCACCTAGTATTTTAAGTTCGGCGTCCAAAGTTCGGGTTGGGGTTATCTTAGAATCCCGTTATGGTTTCCGCTACCACAGACCATAATATAATTTTGAATCCATAAGGGGATTCTTTGATGAACCCGAACCTTGGACAACACTAAGGACCTGGGGTGATGTCACCGTCATGTGATCAGTGCAGGGGGAGTGGCTCAGTACTGTATTGGATAAGAGGTAGTAAAGGGCCTGGTATAATGATCATGTGACATGAGGGGCGGAGCTCCTGTGCTCTGTGTGGAGGAATAGAAGGAAGTAGAGCAGTGAAGGACGGTTGTGCGAATTTGGATTCTAAATTCCGTTATGGTCCGTGGTAGCGAATCCATAATGGGATTCTAAGATAACCCGAACCCGAACTTTGGACGGCGAACTTAAAATACAAGTTCGCTCAACTCTAGTGACCACCCATACATGTTTTTACGGCTATCACTAAGTGGCCTTAGGCTGGGCCACCGCTTTGTTACATGAGAGCCGCGGCACTGCTCTAACAGCCTGGATCGGCAGGAGTCTAGATCCGGGCTGTTTAACACTTTACATGCCGCGGGCAATGGCACCCACCACATATAAAATGCCGATAGAGGAAGCAGACTCCCTCTGTCTCCCATCGGCACCCCGCAAATGCGATGGCAGGGTGCCGATGTGTGTGAAGGCTGCCTGGGGTCTGATGTAGGCCTCAGACCAGCCTCCAGTAATTTCCAGTAGGATGTGCCTCTTTGGCGCAGCCTGCTGGTCAATGTCAAAATAGAATTGCCATTAAAATGCAATGCGCTATAGGGATAGTGCATTGCATTTTAAAAGCAATTAAAAAGCTGTCTGTTATAGTCCCCTTGTGGGACTATTAAGTAGTAATAAAAAGTAAAAAAACCTAATTTGGTATCAATGTAATCATACTGACCCAGAGAAGAAAGTTATTTATACTGAAAAATGAACGCCGTAAAATTTATAACGTAAAAACGCAGTAGCAGTATTGCTGTTTTTCCCATCTCACTCCCAGAAAGAGCTAATAAAAGTCAATCAGAAAGTTACTGTATTTGTACCCCAAAATGGCGCCATTAAAAACTACAACTTGTCCCACCAAAAACAAGCCATCATAAGGCTATATAGACGGAAAAATAAAAACGTTTTAGCTGTTGAAACGTGAAAAAAGAAAGAAAAACGCTTAGTCAGTAAGGCCTAAAACAGGCTGGTCACTAAGGGGTTAATGACGCACAAAATGCTATTAAAAAACAACTTAGGATGCTCTAAAAGCATGCAAACTTCCTATGGAAAACCTTTTTCTGCAGTATCCCATACTTGGGGGTATCTGCAATTGTGTTTTAGATGTGTAGTGTATTATTAGAAACGGAAGAATGGTTGGCAATGGTCAGCAGGAACAGGACTAACCACTCTGTTCCTCCCCTCTTGGTAGGAGTGACCAAGCGAGACCAACAAAATTCAGCTTCAAGAAAGAACCAGCGACAAGACAGCAGAGTAATGAGCAAAATACATCTTAACAAATACTGCTGTAAGGTGAGGGACAAAAGCTCAGACACCACTACCTACCTAACCATCTAGGCCAGACTAACATAAACCTGTACTACAGTCGACACCTTTATCCACTAGTGCTTGCTAGTACCAACCTATTGTATCACAGACCTGAGAAGCCTACCCTCAGTGGGTCCAAAGATTAGTGATGAGCGGCAGGTGCCTTATTTGATTTCGACGAAATTCGCGAATATTCGGATGAATATTCGTTTCATATTCGTCGAAATCGAATATTCGTCATTATTCTAGTTACCGCGATTAATATGCGATTTAAATAATCGCGTATTGCGATTTTAACTTAAGGCTACTTTCCTATTGGTTTTATATCTAGAATTATAGCGAAGATGACGGATATGACAAATGTATTCGTCATATTCCTCAAAACGAAGATAACGAAGTATTCTACATCTTCGTTTTAGCAACCTATTCGTCAACTTCGCTAATTCTAGCAATCAAATAGAAAGGTTGACTATAGAGACAACTGTGTTTAATTCGCTATGCGATTATTTATATATTTTTTTTAATAAATAGAATAATTATAATAATTATATCAAGTAATATAATTATTCTATTAAAAAAAAAAAAATCGCATAGCAAATTTAACATAGCTGTCTCTATAGTCAGCCTTCCTATTTTATTGCTAGAATTAGCGAAGTTGACGAATAGTTTGCTAAAACGAAGATGTAGAATACTTCGTTATCCTCGTTTTGAGGAATATGACGAATACATTCGTCATATTCGCTATTCGCTAATTCTACCAAGCCAACCATAAAGTTCCTTGCTCATGGAGCGTCCCCATCACCATGGGAACGTCTCCATATACTAAAATGTACTGTCGGATTTGAGGAATTACGTTGAAATCGCAATGCGATTAATTCAAGTTATATTAATCGCATTGCGATTCCAACTTAGAGCTGGGTTTATAATGGGTCAGCTTGCTAGAATGAACGAAGTTAACGAATATGGAATATAGCAGCATTGCTAAGTTGAATTCGCAATGCGATTAATTTAACTTGAAGTAATCGCATTGCGATTTCAACTTAGCACTGCTAGTGCATAGCTATACTCCATATTCGTTAATTCTAGCCTATGTAAGATAGCAGTGCTAAGTTGTAATCGCAATGCGATTAATATAACTTAAATTAATCGCATTGCGATTTCAACGTAATTCCTCAAATCCGACAGTACATTTTAGTATATGGAGACGTTCCCATGGTTGGGAACGCTCCATGAGCACGGAAGTCGGCAGAAGCGGCAACGGGCACTGACTGGAGCAGCCAGGAAGCCAGGAATCCTCAGGACAGGTAAGAACTACTGTTGGGAAGTGGGAAAGAAAAAAATATAACTAAAAAAACAAAAAACGAATATTCGAAATAGCGAATTTATAGCGCTATATTCGAAATATTCGCGAATTAGCGAAGTGCCGATATTCGCTAAAAAAATTCGCTATTCGAATATTCGTGCTCAACACTACCAAAGATCTGGGAGAAGTATTCAAATAATTATATCACAGAAAACAAAAAAGCTTCACCTAAAACGTAACCTTTATTAATACAATTAAAAAGATCCCAAAAATAACCAAGAAAACCCCCAGAAAAAAACTCTACAATGTCCCCTTTTCACCCTACCTAGGAGCGGAACTGCTGCCCTGATAAGGGTGATCCCACTGTCTTCTTTGTGATCCCTAGAAAACCCTGTGCACACTGGGTTGTCTAGGTAAGGAAGTGGGATTGCAAAAGAGTGCTTGTATTCATGTATACTAATATACCTATATATAGTACACATGAAACAAGGAGATAGGATTTTAAGTGTTCTGATGTTTTAGGATATTACCTATTGGCCCAGCCTATTGTCATCCAACCAGCTACCACACCTTTTCAGTTATATTAAAGACTAAGGCCCCTTTCACACGGGCGAGTTTTCCGCGCGGGTGCAATGCGTGAGGAGGACGCATTGCACCCGCACTGAATCCTGACCCATTCAGTTCTATGGGGCTGTGCACATGAGCGGTGATTTTCACGCATCACTTTTGCGTTGCGTGAAAATCGCAGCATGTTCTATATTCTGCGATTTTCACGCAACGCAGGCCCCATAGAAGTGAATGGGGATGCGGAAAATCGCAAGCATCCGCAATCATGTGCGGATGCGTTGCGATTTTCCCGCATGGTTGCTAGGATACGATCGGGATGGGGACCCGATCGTTATTATTTTCCTTTATAACATAGTTATAAGGAAAATAATCGCATTCTAATTACAGAATGCAATGTTCCCGGCCTTAAAGGGTTAAAATAATAAAGAGTTAACTTACCTTCTCCCATTACGCGCAGAGCCTCAGAACGTCGTCTCTCTGATAGTTTGGCTGCTTGAGGACCTGTGGACGTCACAGGGTCACATGGTCCAATCATAGAGCATTTGAGTGGACCATGTGACCCATGTGATCTCATGACATCACGGCAGGTCCTTCATCGAACAACAGATGTTCGATGAAGGACCTGCCGTGATGTCACAGGATCACATGGGTCACATGGTCCACTCAAATGCTTCTATGATTGGACCATGTGACCCTGTGACGTCACCACAGGTCCTCAAGCAGCCAAACTATCAAGAGAGACGACGCTCTGGGGCTCTGCGCGTACAATGGGAGAAGGTGTTAACTCTTTATTATTTTTAACCCTTTAAAGTCCGGGGAACATTGCATTCTGTAATTAGAATGCGATTATTTTCCCTTATAACTATGTTATAAAGGAAAATAATTACACATACAGAATACTCATCCCGAAACCAGACTTCAGTAATGAAGTCTGACTTCGGGTCTGGGTACCAAGCATGCGGATTTTTTCACGCGCGTGCTCAACGCACTACAAACGTTAGCACACGCGCGGAAAAATCGCGGCGATTCCCGCAACGCACCCGCATCTTATCCGGGCGTCAAACATGACGCCCGTGTGCAAGAGGCCTAAAGAGAGACTGGTGCACTTTTACTTCTGGACTGATTCTTTAAACTACGTTTTACTGCACAAACACCAGAGAGTGATGGCCTGAAGGAGTACAGCATGGCACAACATCTCAATCAGGGCCATATTACTCCCACCGGCTTCTCAGGGGCTTGCTGCATTTATAAATGAAGAATACATATCCTTAATGCAGTTTTTTCGTTAAACAAATGGGTTGTCTGAGAAAATTAAAATTCTGGAATAATCCTTACAATGTCTTAAAATCCGAACTCTTTTCTCCACAGTTGTTCTCTTAGCTGCTGGTCCGATTCTCCTGCCGCTGTCTGTGACGTGTCAGGATATGGTATGTGAACACTGCAGTCAATCACTATCCTCACCTATCATCAGCAGTCTACAGCTGAGGACACTGTTTGGCTTCAGTAGAGATGTCCCAAATCCAGCTTCTTACTGACACTTTTTCACATGGGTGACATTAAAGCACTGTAGCTCTCTTCTATTAGTGTAGTGAGTTGTATGCAAAAAGAGACTATATGATATACATTATATTTTATATTGCTTACAATTGCAATGACTACTGTAGTTTAAAAAAAAATAAAATGTTAGAGAAGCAGCTGAGATCAAAGTAAGTATGAGAATCACTCCACTGCCCCCTGTAAGTTGGTATTTAGCTGCTATATGACATTATAGGGTCTACTATATATGGTTTATAATTTTAGAAATGGATAAGACACAATACCACAAATCTCCTATTTTTAAGAAAGTCAGAAATACACCCAAGTAAATAAAATATATAAGATATGGTAAGATGGATGTCATGTAATTTGCCACCTTTACCACACGCTAGAAATGGAAGTTTCACTACGAAGTTTACACATTTGCATATATGCTGTAATAATAAAACGACTCCTGTAACGCTTTGAGAGATCCCATGGGAAATAAAAGAATAGGTTATATCTTGCAGAAGTGACAGAGAAGTAACAGTTAGTGCCCATTCCAGTTCCAAGACATTTCAGAATGTTCAGGACGTTTTAATATTTCATGTGTAAGAGAGCAAAACATACTTTAGTCCTAAATATTGGTTTACCTTATTTATAGCAGAACGTTCTAAGATTTTTTCCCCATTAGGGACATCATATTGCTTAAGAAGGAAGCTGATTAGATGGGACCAAAAGAATATTTCTTTCCTTAAGTGGATATTCTGTATATGGAGATTAAAAGTCTGTGTACAAAGTACTAAGTTTAGCAAACAGTGGAACATTTTACAATGTCAAATTCTTCGCTGTGCTTCCATCCAAAATAAAAACCTTATAACGTGAGTCCTTATGTAAAGTAACTGCATGCTCCTGTGTTCAGTTTTGATTGCAAGATGTGTGTACCTGCCATATGGGCTCTAATTTCTGTCACCTAGTCACCTATAGGGGCCTCATGTGGTTCTTCTTCATGTGCTCCTTGCAGTCAATCGAAATGTGCAACGTGCCGCCCCCCAAGGCCCCTATAGCATGCCAGGTTTAGTTGGAATGCCGAGTGGTGTAGTGTGGCCTAAATGTCTCTTTATGTGTCACTGTGCTCCTACCTGGATACCGCTGGACCCCAGGCTTTGGCTCCGAAGCAAAATAAAGGGGGAATAATTGAGGGATGAAGGAAAAATAACTTGAGTCCAGACCTTGTGGTGAAAGTCAGTGGCAGCTTTACTTGAATAAATGTTCATCCAAATTATTTGCAGGCTTTGTCTTGGTTCCAGCAGGCTTTAGCATAAACTGGCAGGCAAACTCAACTCTGCTTTCTCTGCTGCACTGACAGGCTTGTTCAAATACTTTGATTTCTTGCTCGGTGCTGCACCAAACTCTGCTTAAGCCTCGTTTCTGAACTTTAGATATGTTCTGGTATCCTTGGATGGAGTGCCATCTACTGTTATTCCCCTCCTGACACTCAGTAAAACTTATCTTCAGCCGAAGAACTCTTCCTCTTTCTGATTTATCTTAAGGTGGCTGAAGAACTATTTATCTGCCCCTATGGCTTCCAGACGTATTTCTTCATGGCCAGCAGACCTTAGGGTGCTCTTGCTGGCATAGGCATGCCAGAGCATGCCCCTGCTCACACTCCTCCTGTCTAGCTTACAATTAGCAATCGGATGGCCACAAAAGGAGAGAAGGCGCTCATAGGCGAGGATGAACAAATAGTGTCACTTTCCCCAAACCAGGATGAGTGGATTCTACTCCCCTGGTGAGGTTGCACTCGGTTTAGCGCAACTTTTTGGTGGAAGGCGGTTGGGGATTCAGAATTGTCTGGGTGTCCAAGTAAACCACGGGCGGGGGCCAGATCACCACTTTGGTAGCAAATGGAGAATACAAAGAGGAACTCGACTGAACTGAGTTCGTGCGGCGAGCAGATGGACAAGAGGCGCAAGTCACAACCCGAGTTCGGACACAAAGTCTTTTTATTGGATCGACGACGAGTTTCGCAGTACTGAGTCAAGACCCCTTTATCAAATCTAAAAAACATGGTTGATAAAATGTACACATTAATAATGATGGAAAGAATAGATAAAATGATAGAACAATTGACATAAAATGAATGGATTCATGCATAGAGACATGAATAAATATAAATAATTATAAATATAAGTAAAAGTAAAAATGCCCTTTTTATGGGTGCTATTTTATATATTAAAAGTACGAACAGTATACGTATATGTGGATTTGAAAGCAGGGATGCATGACTAAATATACATTGTAATACGTCAGTTTGGTTTAAAGTCCCTAAGTTGGATAAATCTCTAACTGTACGAGGTTTGTGATGGAAAGGTGAACAGAAGGTACCTGTATCCTTATCACCGTTGGCTTGTTAGCGGATCTCCTGTGTACTCCTTTTTTGGGAGGAGTAATAGTCGGCACAGCTATGTAGAAAAAATATATATAATGATTTGGTTCGTATTAGGTTTCTAATCAATGAAACAAATGGCGATTTGTTAATCAGTTTCTGTATTTGTTACTGGTATAGGTGTTGGAATTTATCATCGGTGTTAGGGTATTGTTAAGTAATTTGTGTTGTTTATTTTTTTGTGTTTTTTGTATTTGATTTGATTTTTCATTTTTTTTATTTATTTTTTATAGCCATTACATTAGTTTGTTGTTATCTGTATTCATTATACTTGGTGAGTAAAAAAGCATTGGCGCCTAATGTGGATTGATCTTGGGTATTATTATAGTACTGTGCTGTACTGTTTATTGTTCTTTGTGTTGATATATATATATATTTATATATATATTTTCATTGATATATATATATCTTATTTATATAAAGAGGGTGATGGTGCCAAATATTGCATGACCTGTATTGATTATTTTTGCTGGCATCCTTGGAGAAAAAAGGGGGGCCCAAGGAGATTCCTGGTGCAGCGGCGATTCTGTGCTCCTTGCACGTGTAGCGTGCGGTGTGGAGAAGCGCGCGCTGCCCAGAGGTTACAAGCGGGACTAGGGGGTTGTGTCCTGGGCTTGTGAAGGAGTCGGTTGCTGGAGCTGGAGGCTGGGCTGTTTCAGTAAGCCAGCGGTGAGTAACGCTGGATGAGTGAACTCGCAGAAGGGATGGGGTCGGGAGGAGGCGTGGCAGGGGTGTGTTAGAGGGATGATCTTGGGAGCCGGAGGCTGTGTTGTAGTAAGTAGTAAGACTGGTGTGGAATGATGGGATAAAAATTGGGACAGTTTGTGTCACCCAAAAATGAGGTCGCCTGGGGACAAGTAACCTTATACTGGAGGCATGTGGATTTTGCCAGTGATTGGACTCCGTATGATAGGAGGAAGCATAGTAGGGACATGAATAGGTTGGGACTCCGTATGATAGGGGGAAATATAGAGGGACATGAGTAGGTTGGGACCTTTAGGAAGGATTGGGAGGGATACATTGGTGTGACTGGTCATGGGGATGGGTCTGGAAATGTGGTCTTTTGAAGATTAGTGATGAGCGGCAGGTGCCATATTCGATTTCGACGAAATTCACGAATATTCGAAAGAATATTCGTTTCATATTCGTCGAAATCGAATATTCGTCATTATTCTATTTATTGTGATTAAAATGCGATTTAAATAATCACGTATTGCGATTTTAACGTAGGCTACTTTCCTATTGGTTTCTTATCTAGAATCATAGAGAAGATGACGAATATGACGAATGTATTCGTCATATTCCTCAAAACGAAGATAACGAAGTATTCTCCATCTTCGTTTTAGCAACCTATTCGTCAACTTTGCTAATTCTAGCAATCAAATAGGAAGGTTGACTATAGAGACAGCTGTGTTTAATTCGCTATGCGATTATATTACTTAGCTTTTTTTAATAGAATAATTATATTACTTGATAATTATTATAATTATTTATTAAATTTTTTTTTATATAATCGCATAGCGAATTAAACACAGCTGTCTCTATATTCAACCCTCCTATTTGATTGTTAGAATTTGCGAAGTTTACGAATAGGTTGCTAAAACGAAGATGGAGAATACTTCGTTATCTTCGTTTTGAGGAATATGACGAATACATTCGTCATATTCGCTATTCGCTAATTCTACCAAGCCAAGAACGTCTCCATACTAAAATGTACTGTCGGATTTGAGAATTACGTTGAAATCGCAATGCGATTAATATAACTTGAATTAGCGAATATGACGAATGTATTCGTCATATTCCTCAAAACGAAGATAACAAAGTATTCTTTATCTTCGTTTTAGCAACCATAGTAAACCATGTCTGTTGAAATCGCAATGCGATTAATTCAAGTTATATTAATCGCATTGCGATTACAACTTAGCACTGCTATCTTACATATTAGGCTAGAATTAACGAATATGGAATATAGCAGCAGTGCCAAGTAGAAATCGCAATGCGATTACTTCAAGTTATATTAATCGCATTGCGATTTCAACTTCGAGCTGGGTTTATAATGGGTCAGCTTGCTAGAATTAAGGAAGTTAACGAATATGGAATATATTATAGCAGTGCTAATTGAAATCGCAATGCGATTAATGTAACTTGGAGTAATCGCATTGCGATTTCTACTTAGCACTGCTGCTATATTCCATATTCGTTAATTCTAGCCTAATATGCAAGATAGCAGTGCTACGTTGTAATCGCAATGCGATTAATATAACTTGAATTAATCGCATTGCGATTTCAACGTAATTCTCAAATCCGACAGTACATTTTAGTATATGGAGACGCTCCCATGGTGATGGGGATGCTCCATGAGCAAGGAAGTCGGCAGAATCGGCAACGGGCACTGACTGGAGCAGCCAGGAAGCCAGGAATCCTCAGGACAGGTAAGAACTACTTTTGGGAAGTGGGAAAGAAAAAAATATAACTGAAAAAAAAAAAAAAAACGAATATTCGAAAATAGCGAATTTATAGCACTATATTCGAAATATTCGCGAATTAGCGAAGTGCTGATATTCGCGATAAAAATTCGCTATTGGAATATTCGCGCTCAACACTATTGGAGATATGGACCCTTGGATTGAGTACATTCATGTAGTTGGTGAGAGAGGTTGGGGAATGTATGGAGAGAAGAATGGAGGGGAATTGGGGGATGTAACAGTGATGGGGAGGGCCCAGTCTGCTGGATGAGGGAGATGATGAGCTACATGTGGTCATGAGCGGACTGTGGGGTGAGATGTAGGTGGACTTGACAAAAGATGAGAGGATGGACATGGACACATGGGGGATGTTATGATCAGTAGTAGTGGTGTGTCTTCATGCAGTTGATAAAACTTTTGATATGGAATTCCTCGCCAGTGATGTTACTTTTAAAAATGGTTTTGTTGGAGATGTTGGAGCAGCACTTGCGTAGAGTGTGGCCACACTTGAAGCTACCTACGGGGCCAGGGAACCAACCGATCCTGTTTGCAGAGGTTGTTTTCTTCTTTTTCAGTTTTCTTGGGGCCAGGATGTTTTTCAGGGACTTTGCCTTACGAAACGTGATTTGTGATTTTTGCGAAATATTGGGTTTAATATACGGGTCGTTCGTTAAATTGTGACAATATTTTGTAAGGATTCCTCTCAAAAGCTTGTGGTTGGGATTGTAAGTGGTGATTAGTGATGTTTTGTATTGATTCATATTTTTCATTTCTCTTGATTGGTTTTTGGTGGCTAAGCACTCTTCTTGGCTAAGAGCGCTAGCCCTGGAGTAGGCATTTTCTATGATCTTGTTTGGATATCCTTTATTCTGAAACGCTTTTCCATGGTACAAAGGAGACCCTCACTGGGATAAAATGTATATGAAAACTTGTGGACAGGCATGGTTATCATTGCAGACCTTTTGGACTGACTTTGGCAGTTCAAATGAAAAACCGAAAATGAAAACCCCCATTGTGACTCCAAATCCTTTCACACCCCCATATGTGCGAATGTACCCTGTATTAACTATATTAACCACAGAATCAGATGATAAGATATGCACACAGTTAACTGTCCCACAAGTTTCTGGTTTTACAGAACCTGAAATACAGGATTTTTCTGAGCATGCAAATCAATCTATTATAAATTCTGCACAGCCCAATAGAACAATGTACCCACGGGCAGCAAAGAGTAAGATTTCTGAATCAGGAGATACCCCTCCCATAGCAGCTGAAGCATTCCCTTTTGTGATAATGGGGAATCAGATGGTCATGAAGCCATTACCATCCACTGTCTTAAATGATATTATTAAGAATTCTCCAGATCCCAGAAAACCCCCCGCACAGGGCTGGTGCAAGGATTTTTGGCAACACAAGTGAAGCTACATCTTGGCTCCCCCCCCCCCCCCGCCCCCGCAGCTCACCTGGTCCTGTCTGCAGCAGCTAGCTTCTCCTCTGTGTGGTCCTGGTATCTTCGCTCTGCTTCAATCGCTGGTTTGAGGACTGTATTTTTCGCCCTATAAGATGCACCGGCCCATAAGACGCACTCAGGTTTTAGAGGAGGATAATAAAAAAACAATATTTTCCATTACACCTCAGGTCAGACCAGCAATCAGACCCCCAATGTTAATCACACCTCAGATCCGCCCCCCATGTCAGCTGTCAGCCCCCATCCTCCATGCCCCCCATGTCAGCCATCATGCCCCCATGTCAGCCGTCAGCCCCCCATGTCAGCCATCATGCCCCATATCAGCCTCCTATGTCAGCCGTTAGCCCTCATCTCAGCCATCATGCCCCCCAAGTCAGCCATCATGCCACAATATCAGCCTCCTATGTCAGCCGTCAGCCCCCATCTCAGCCATCATGCCCCCATGTCAGCCATCATGCCCCCATGTCAGCCATTATGCCCTCCATGTCACATTTCTTCCCCCTCCATCCATGTCAAATCACCCCCTATTGTGTCACATTCCTCCCCCCCAGTGACATTACTCATTCTCCCCCTCCATGGCACAGACTACATTGTCCCCCCTGCCATCATGCCACCCCCCATAATAAACCTAAACATCATGCACTCTACTCACCTACTGCAGTGGCTGTGTGAGTTAACACAGCTCCAGCCTCCAGTGTCTCCTGGCCGCGGCGCCACTCGTCAGTCACATGACCCCACCTGAGGCGTGACTGACCGTGTTGCCGCTCTGTCAGTGAGGGCTACCGCTGCAGCGGGTGGGCGGGCGGAGCAACTTTCAAGTGATTTTTTCCGCCCACCGCATCTCTACGCCGGGTGCGTCCTAAGGCAGCCGCTTGGTCTGTCTTAGGGTAGCGCCGGCCCTGCCCCCGCGGCCACTGTATCTTACTTGAAAAGAATGTGTAAAGGCTAACAGTTTAATGTAGAGGATTATAGATTAATTTTAGAGGGAGTCACAGGATATCAGGATTCAGCAGAAGGCGGTTTAACTTTGAAGTATGTGACACTCTCACAATACCCAGTGCAGACATCACACCTGCCAATTATCCCTTAAGGACTTCTGTCCAGATAGAGACAATGTGGACTCAAGTATTGGCACAATTGAAAGGGATGCATGGTGATAGTAAAGATGTTGGGATAGCCACAACGTGTAAACAGAAGCCTGGGGAAAGTGTGTCAGATTTTTTAAAGAGATTTATACAAACTTGGATAGAGGAGGCAGGTTTGGCAACTGCAGATGATATGGGTTTAATGTATACACAGACATTTGTTGCAAATTTGCTGCCAGAAGTTGCTAAGACTTATAAAATGATTGAGGATAACTGGCTAACATTGACCCCTGTGCCGACCATGAGGCAAGCCATAGCAAAGGACTTGGCGGGATGATTTGAGGTCCAACAGCAGACCATCAAATCATCAGCTTGTGACATACATTTCTCCCAGCTCCGCCCTCACCATGACAATAGAGGTAGATACACAGACAAGCGTGGTTTCCAGCAGCACACAGGGCCTAGACAAACCCCACGTGTATGTTTTAGGTGTAAACAACCAGGGCATTTTGTCAGAAATTGCTCTTACCCTCCCCCAGACCTGGCTCAGCCAATACCCACACAGACACGACAAACACAGATTAAATATCCCATTCAGTGGGGAATAAATACAGCAAACCCACAATGAAGGTGCCCAAACTCCGTCACCATGTATGATCTAACCTGCACCACAGAAGAAAAACCCATGATCAAACTAATTTTTAACAGATCATTCTTTTTTGCAACAAATCCCTCTGTATAGAGAGAAAAAAAAAGGAATTAATATAATATAAATGTATATATCTATATCTATCATATATAAAAAATCCTGTTAGGCCACGCCCCCTCCCACTAAGCGAACAGGGATTGAAAAAATAAAGTTAAAAATCAATTTTAGGTCTGCTAAGCCACACCCCAATACATTTAGGACACACACCCTCACACTCTGCAGCCAATGAGTATTGACAAAATGAAGTTAAAAATTAACTTCTGTCAGCTGCAGAGGTGGGAGAAACGGTGACTTTCTCTTTGCAGCTCACACTCATAGAGGACAGTACTGCTGTCTTAGATTGAGATGTCTAAAAGAACACGCCCCAATCCAGTGAGGCCATGCCCCCTCCCACTCAACCGGCCAACAGGGATTGAAAAAATAAAGTTAAAAATCAACTACTAGTTTTACAGCTCAGCAGACAGGATATGATTAGATACACAGCTCAACAGACAGTATCACACAGGATAGAATATTAGATACACGCTCAGCAGACAGTATCACACAGGATAGGATTAGATACACAGCTCAGCAGACAGTGTCACACAGGATAGAATATTAGATACATGCTCAGCAGACAGTTTCACACAGGATATCATTAGATACACAGTTTAGCAGACAGTATCACACAACATAAGATTAGATACACAGATAAGCAGATAGTATCACACAGGATAGGATTAGATACACAGCTCAGCAGACAGTATCACACAGAATAAGATTAGATACACAGCTCAGCATACAGTATCACACAACATAAGATTAGATACACAGCTCAACAGATGGTATCACCCAGGACAGGATTAGATACACAGCTCAGCAGACAGTGGTCGGGGTGCTGTAGAGGTCACTGTTATGGGGGATACTGTTGATATCTTTTTACAATACACGGAAACGTGAAACGAAATAGATGAAATATACCCGTGCGAAGCCGGGTCCTTCTGCTAGTATATATATATATATATATATATATATATTCAATTAACCATGCTCTGTGTATAGTATTTGTTTTGGAGTAGGATTGGGACATACCTGCAGCATTGTCCTAAACTTGACCCAATCCAGGGAGATCTATCACGGTATTCCTCTCCACAAGAACTAAATTTCATTCTAGGTAGTATGGTGAATTGTGTATATATATATATTTATATAGATAAAAGAGAAAATATAGATTTAAGCATCTCTCTCCTGTTAAACAAGGAAGATTATCTATTGACTGTGTAAATATTCTCACTTGTGAGTAGGAAATTGTTCCCAGTCCGACATCGCTTACTGGGAGCTCCAAGAGTTGACCAAAGACGCTAACGGTCTTTGGTCAAAGGGAGTAGTAGTAGAAATTCCCCAAATAGCAGTCCCCGTTCTTATAGTCCAAATAAATGGTTTAGGCCACAAGGGATTCAAACAATGGAGGAGGAAATTACAAGATTGTCTACTGAAGTCAGAATGACTCCAGACCCAAGAACCAAGAAATCTCCTTTTTATGGGAGAGCCTTCCTAGCTCCATGGACAATGAGTCCATTAATTCTTATGCCTGGAGACTTGCAGCAGATACAATAGGAATATGTGCCAAAACAGTGATTATTGTGATACTTCGCTTTCGTTTCCTTTGCCAACAGTTGCACAAACCTACCCATTCAAGCCTGGAGTCCTGATGAAGTCCCTCCATAAGTTGAAGTCGCTGGACCCAACCTATGGATCCCCTGTGACAGTCCAGGCCATGACCAGAACTTAAGTGTCAACAGACAACTATCCTACTTGGATTCATGCATCCCGATTGAAGGAAGCCTCACCTCTGCCTGAGTGACCAGAACCAGACGAGTTCCAGTTGGATCCTGTCATTATGAAGAAGCAAGCTTCAGTGGTCTGTACAATGCCAAAGTACACCCCTACCCCTGGAAGATCTCACATCCGTGCAGCAGTGGCATTCTTTGTAGCAGACACAAAGCTAGCAGCCACTGTTTGGCTAGTGGCAATGTGTGCCCACCACTCTAAGAAGCTACCCTCGATATGCCCCTCATCACCCCAGGAAGCAAGAGACAATTACGTCTCCACTCTGCAATTGATGCCAAGCCTAGTAGACACAAAGGACACATGGTGCTACTCTCAGAACAACACTGATCCCAAAGGCTTATTTTATGTTTTGTGTTCTTTCTTCTCTCTTTTCCACTATGCAGGAGATTTTTTTCCTACTGTGCGCCAATTACACAGAAGGTTTTTTCAAATCTCCTTCATAGTTATTTCAACTTTCCTTTCTTTTTTTTCCCCTTGTCCACTATGCAGGAGATTTTTTTCCTACTGTGCGCCAATTGCACAAGAAGGTTTTTTTTTTATCTCCCTTATGATTTGTACTTTTGTTTCATATGTTATGTACATATACACACAAGGTCTCTAGCTGGAGGAGGACACACAGTGCAGCTCTCAGAATAAAGAATGACCCCGTTCTTTTTTGTATAAAAAGTTGGGATCAATGGTTGGGTTGAAAGGGATTTTTAACCTTGCTATCAGATGTACAGTATATTAGATATATATTATATTTCTATCAGGCACTGTCCCTTGTGTTGATTATACACAGTTTAGAGACAATACAGTTCATTTCCTTTTGAGACAAATGTTCCAGAGGGCTCTTAATTAAAGTATGCGAGCCCATCCCACCAGACACTACAGAGATTGACAGTTATCACTTGGAAATACAATGGATAACAGGAACCTCACGTACATGACAGAAAGCTGTAACGAGTTCAACTTATTAGCATCTAGATTAACCTTGGCCAATATGTAAAATAACCCTTTCATGTATTGTATATGGCAGATACCAGTATTGTTTACAGAAGTCCCAATCCTAACGTGTCACCCACTCAAGTAATTTTAGTGTTCCCACCCCCAATGTCCTATAAATATGTGCTGTACAATAAAGACTTCAGATTTTGGCTACCTAAGTTCAGTCTGGGAAGCTGGTATCTCCTGGCCAGTGCAACTAGGATATTCATTGCAAGGGGAAATATATATGGGTTGGAGGTCGGATGCCTCATTGTATAACCATCTCATAACCACCTCGAATTGGAAAGAGCTAACAATAATCATATAAGCTGTGAAGGGCTTTTCTTCCTTGCTGATTTGGAAGGTGAATGTATCTGCCTTTAAATCCCAGAGCAAACCGAGGCTCCACTGCATGGGAAGGGAGTCGGTGCTAAGATCCAAGTCCTTTAGATCATTTGAATGGTCTTGGGGTGAGAAGGCCTCCATTAACTCAAAGCTGTTGGAGGCGATTTTGTGCAACCTCTAATTAGATAGAGCGAGCATTTCTTGAGCCCTTTTTAGGAGACTGATTGCGGTCTCGCTCGTGGGTGTGGATTTCAAGCAGTTGTCCACGTAGAAATCTTTTTCCACAAAGGATCTGACATCTGACCCATACTTTGCTTCACCCTCTTGGTGAAGGGTCTGAGACCATAGATAGCGACTGCAGGGGAAGGACTGTTTCTGAACATGTGCACTCTCATTTGGTACTCGACAATGTCTTCATTGGGGTCATTGTTGCAGTACCAGAAGAACCTAGTTTCTATGTTCTTCCTTGACAAGGAAGCAGTGGAACATCTGTTTTATGTCGGCCATAAATGCTATGGAATCTCTGCGGAAGCGGAAAAGTACCTCTAGAAGTCTGTTGTTGAGCTCTGGACCAGACAGTAAGACATTGTTTAGCGAGACGCCTTCGCTTCTGGCCCTCAAGTCGAATACTACTCGTATCTGCCCTCTTTTTTTTAGGATGATACACTCCGAATATGGGTAGGTACCAACACTCCTCGGAGTCTTGGAGCACGGGTGCCATTTCTGCATGGTTGTTCGGGAATATTCTTTCCATGAAGGTAATGAAATGTTTTTTCGTCTCTGGTGTCCTCGGAAAGTTTGTATTTGCGGGAGATAAATCAACTGTAGACAAGTTCTTTGTTGTTACTGTAGGTAAGCGTTGTCTCTGGGGTTTAAACGGTAAAGGTGCAACCCAGCTTTTTGACTTGTCTTTTACTATTCCTTGATCCATGATATCCAAGCCTGTCTTATTAGGACATTGAGACCCTTTTGTCTTCTCTTGTCCTGTGAAAGACTGTGCACCCTAAGTGATCTTCCTCACCAGCGCAGGCAAGGTCTTCACAGGAGGGATCTGTGAAAGGACAAAGCACAGGAGCTCTGTGTGGTAATTCTTTTATCAGGAAACTGCTCTGACATGACTGGAATAGGGAAGGACATCCATTCTCATGTGTTGGTGAGCATACTGTTGACTGAGGTCGGCTTGTGTGCTCCATCCTAGGTCAAGTCTCTGGGCGTATGGAGTGTTCTGGGGACTGTTAATCTGTCCTCTAGCCTTATGAACTCGTGGTATGTCTCTTCCAAGGAGTAAGACTATCGGGGCTTCTGGATCTAATTCCGGTATCAGGTGATCTATACACCTCAGGTGAGGGTGGTATGCCGCTACCTCTGGTGTAGGTATCTCAGACCTTTTGTCAGGTATGTGATTGCACTCCAGTATGGTTGGCAGGGGCAAGCAGGTCTGACCATCTATGGACTCTACTTTGTACCCAGTTGCCTTCCTCCCCGCTGTCTCAACGGTACCAGCACATGTCCTTAAGGAGTAGGGAGAACCGGGCCATATGATGTTGAAGGTGTCGAGAAAGGTGGATTTAGCTAAAGACCGAGGTGAACTTTACTAGAATCAGTTGTCTCAGTAAAGCTGTTACAATGCTTTAGTAAGGAGCTTTTGTATACCATAAATAATGAACAATTAACAAATGACCATAGGGGGCCCTTATGTCCAATAGCATATTTTCAACAGACAGTGCTGGGACTAATATACAGAGACCTCATAATAGCGGATAGTAAAGGCACAAGCTCATACATATACAAAACATAAACAACGAAAAAAGAGCCAGTGCTTTAATAAAATTGCTTTATTTCATATAATATGATAAAAATAAAAATCAAAGACAGGAGGTGACAGTAAACATGTGCCATCCGGTATCCCGCCAGCAGGGAAAAGAATAATTATGGATAGTTGGTGATATATCTATTTATTGATGTTTTTTGGTATTTAACTATAAAACTAGGGAGCCGCAAGCAAGGAGCTATAATTAAAGACCCATAGATAAACACCTCAAGTGAGGACAGTTCACCTAAAATCTGCTGGATTGGGAGACAGGACGGCACTACCCCAACACGCGTTTCAGCGTGCCTTCTTCTGGGGATAATGCCGTCACTGTGGGGAACGAGTTTAAAAAGCAGGTCATGGCCAATCAAAGCGTACCATTACATCATCACCTGAGACACAAATGTGCATCATATTCAAAGCGACATGCTGGAGTCGCGCCCAATACAGCATCCGCCCCTGGCCGGTCATGTGATCCATCACATGACCTGGTAACCAGGAAGACGAAAGGATGCTCAGATCGGGAGTTATGGGCGCGACTCCAGCATGTCGCTTTGAATATGATGCGCATTTGTGTCTCAGGTGGTGATATAATGGTACGCTTTGATTGGCCATGACCTGCTTTTTAAACTCGATCCCCACAGTGACGGCATTACCCCCAGAAGAAGGCACGCCGAAACGCGTGTTGGGGTAGTGCCGTCCTGTCTCCCAATCCAGCAGATTTTAGGTGAACTGTCCTCACTTGAGGTGTTAATCTATGGGTCTTTAATTATAGCTCCTTGCTTGCGGCTCCCTAGTTTTATACTTATATCTATTTATTGATGTTTTTTGGTATTTATCACCAACTATCCATAATTATTATTTTCCCTGCTGGCGGGATACTGGATGGCACTTGTTTACTGTCACCTCCTGTCTTTGATGTTTATTTTTATCATATTAAATGAAATAAAGTAATTTTATTACAGCACTATTGGCTCTTTTTTCGTTGTTTATGTTTTACCATAATTTATTACTCTGAAATAGATTCAATGGTAATCTTATTAGATTATGGCAATGGTCAATAACGACGCTTCTTAAGGCAGTTACTTGACAGACAATTTCTTAAAATCACGTTCTAAGTCGAATCCCATAACACTTCGGTATTATATATATATATATATATATATATATCTGTATTAATACTTATCTGGAGCTATCCAATAGGGCGATCTCCCTCATGGCAGGCAAACACTCTGCTTCATTATTTACAGGATGTTCTTCTAAAAGGTTCAAGTTTTCCACTTGCTAGAGCATCTTCCTCGTGTCCTGGTCCTGAATCATGATGCCTGGCTAGTGAACATTGTGTGCCTTTTTGCTGGCTGCTTAGTGTCTCTGTGCAGAGTCTTTATAGAAACAGGCTCCAGCGTGGTCTGGATCGTGCTGCACTTTCACTTCTTGTGACTGTATGGCAGCGGCTGCAATCTTGTACGCAGGATCGCGTGTGATGGCGGCTCCATATAGTCAGATCCACTATCACTGGTGACTAGCATCTGTTTTACTGTTCTGTCTTCATACACGTTCACACAGTGTGCAGTCTGACATTTAGCATAAACCATCCTTGTCTTCCAAATAAGAGGACTGTTCTTTGTAGTCTAACTTGTTTATTGGTCAACGGGTCGTACATACAGTATGTGATTGATTTTTAAAACAGGATTGTTTGGTAAAACTACAAGAATACAAATAACATGTATAAGCATTAAGCATGGATAGCATGTACTATAACATTTGCATTGACAATGAAAGCACATGGTAAAATGGTAGCCTATACATAGGATTGCATGTCTAGCTAACAGTAGTAACAACTCCCTGAGTAACAATTACAACAAACTGAATAGCTCTGCATAACATGATGTCCTTGAAAAAAAGGTAGATTTCTCACCAGATATGCTTTTTCAAGGATGGTAGAGTTTGAGAAGGAGACATGCATAGGACAGCTCTGTTCTGTGTCCTGGAGACTGGAGACTTCTCTTTGCCACAAGGCTTTGCACTCCCACAATGCAGTGCACCACCCACAATGCAGTAGTCTTCGTAACAGGAAAAACAAAGTGTAATACAACTTAGCACCGCTAGATGGTGCTATAACCACACTAAAGACTTAAGAAATACCAAGACTGAGGAAGACATGATCTGTAATGATTCTCTAACCCAGCCCAACATCCCCCTAAGTGCCAGAATCCATGGCTTCCTCTGTAAATGTGGTGCTAGATGGAGCAGGAAGTTTAGGGCACTTTAATGGTGTGATGAAGTGTGATATGCCTCCAAGTTCTCAAAAAAATTGGTAAGTATTCTCTGTATGAGGGGCCCGAGCATTGTGAGAAGAGGGGCATGGGTGTAGCTATAGGGAAAGAAGGGGAAGCAACAGCTTTGGGGCCTGAAACTCAGAAGAGGCCCACCCAGCAGGAAGACCAAAATATTTTATTGTCAGGGACCCTCAACCGTATTAGAAAATGACATTATATATAGAGACACTGTAGGAAATGGACAGAGCAGCTGCTGGGTCTCGTCTGAGAGAGCAATCTTGACTAGCCATAGGAGCGGGGATTTCATGGGAGGAGGGGGTTTTGAACTTTCCTGGGGGGCCCTGTTTAAAAATTGCCTTGGGACCAAGTCATTTCTAGTTATGCCATATGGTGGTGGTGGGGGGATTGGGGGATACATTTTTGGATAATCCATTTTGGTCGCCCGCTACAAAAAGAGCAGGGTAGCATACTTGTTTTTGGGGATTGTTATTTTATTTGCATTGATTGACAATCCACAGAAGAATAAAACTTGTCTAGGCAGTGTAAAATAGCAGTTTGCATGATATCCCCTGTGCATTAATTACAATAAAAATACAATAAAATAAATTAAAGGTAAAATAATTAGTTTGTTCACAAAGAACCTTTCTGTATTTTATGCTTTTAGATCAGAAATAAAAAGGCGTTCTGCTTCACTTTTAACCACAGGGGAACAAGATTATGTACTGGTGTGAAGAGAATTGTTAAGCAAGATGATTATATTTTTCAGAAGAAGAAAAATGCAGTTTCGAGCAGTTAATGGGCAGAATAGTGGATTTCTCTCAGCATGTTGGTACTTACAGTCCATAATAATAAAGTTTTGATTGTATTATTGTGTGTCACCTTTTACGATACTTTAAAAAAATTCAGTACCGATAGAGTTGATGGTCAGAAAGACCTTCTGGCATGGGGACAAAAAAATCCCCTGCTTACTGCCGATTAAATGAAAACTACAAATCCATTGAGCATTGGACTATCTACAGATAATAGATATATACAGTATATAACAGCTGACAACTGTTATCTGATTGTTATCACTCATGATCAGTTTGCAGACAATGCTCTACAATAGACATGTAGTGTTCTTATCTAGCTCACCTTTCCGGTCTAGTTTCCCTGGGGTGGGTCTCACTGACAGAAATCCAAAATGAAGAAAATCAGCTCCAGCACCATTAATGTCGTGTTAAAATAAGCTTCATCTTTATTGACTCCTAACAAAATCCATCGAAGATGCGATAATTGTTGACACGTTTCGGACAAGTTGTGCAGAAGGCAACATATAGAAAAGAAATATCAAGAAATTCGATTCTTCAGGCGCACAGTCAGCATCCAGTACATGTGATTAGGGCGATCCCGGTGGGGGAATATATTAGGGCAGGCATGCTCAACCTGCGGCCCCCCAGCTGTTGCAAAACTACAACTCCCAAGATGCCCGAACAGCCTACAGCTGGAGGGCCGCAGGTTGAGCATGTCTGTATTAGGGCATTGAGAAATTGTAGCACTACAGTTGCATTTGAGAAGGAATGTCTAGCAATTGATGACAGATTGGGAAGCAGAAAATATCCAGAATGGATGTTACATAGAGCGAGGAAAGTGGTTTCAAAACGTTTGAGACATAAAATTCTGTTTGTCAAACAGGATAAGCATGAAAATGCGAGGTAATCGAAAAAAAACTGAAAATAATAAACACTGGATATACGGGACATGTGTCCAGAGAAAATGTTAGAGGGGGGGCCCCAAGTTGTCGACATTGGTGCTAACTTATAGCAGACAATTTGAAAATATTCGAAAGATTGTAAAGGGGTGTATACCAATTCTGTATGATGATAAAATACTATATGATGCCCTCAAATCTGGGTGTCAGATAGTATCCAGAAAAGCTCCTACCTTGGCACGCTCGCTATCACCGTCTCTGTATACTTCCAAAAAATCTGAAAAAACATGGTTAAGATATAGGGCTTTCAGTAAATGTGGAGTAATCCATGTCATTTTGTGTTAAACACTAAGAGCTTCCAAAATGCAGACCATTCTGTTACTTTCTACATCAAAAATTATATCAATTGCAATACATCAGGAGTGGTGTATATTGTACAGTGTGTGGAGTACGATTTAATGTACGTGGGAAACACCCAACGCAAATTTAAAAATAGAATCCTGGAACACCTGAATTATATAGTAAATCCCAAGGCATTGAACATATCTAATGTGGCTAAACATTTCATTCACTGTCACTCCCGCAGAACCGACACCCTCCAAGCTTTTGCTATTGAAAAAGTGATCAATCCATTGAGAAATGGAGATCACAGAAAGAGACTGCATTTAAGAGAAGCTTTTTGGATATTTTGCTTGAACACACGTGTTCCCACAGGTTTAAATCTTAAAAACGAATTGATGTACATATATCAATGACATTATGCAAAGTTATCTTTATATTTGTTTAAGTATTTCCGATTTCATGCTAGCCATGTTGTGATTGGTTACTGTTTTTATGAATTATATATAGGTGCCGTGCACACGATGCGGTCATTTCCGAACTCTTAAGACTAACATAGTAACATAGTAACATAGTATATAAGGCCGAAAAAATACATTTGTCCATCCAGTTCGACCTGTTTCCTGCAAGTTCCTCCAAGAAATTACTTGTTAAGTCTAGATAGGAAATAAAGAGTTAAACTGGAAGCGAAGTAAGGCCAGCCTCAGGTGCACTGGTGCTGTTAAATGTCATATCAAGTAACAGGTGATGTCAGTGTGGGATGACCAATAGTATTGGAACACTCCCAACCTCTGAACTGAGGTTCCTTTAAATGGAGTCTTCTCAGACTGACACATTGTTACGACTAAGGACGCACTGTCCGAAACGCGTCAACAATGATCGCATCTTCGATGGATTTTGTCTGCATGTGATTATAAGTCAATAAAGAGGAAGCTTATTTTAACACGACATTAATGGTGCTGGAGCCGATTTTCTTCATTTTGAATGCTCTACAATAGTCTTGATATTACTGTTTAAGTAGCAATAAGACCCTAGAGCAAAAATTGGAATGGTATCCGAATATTGCACTCCAACTGCTGTGCAACTACAGCTCCCAGCATGCAAACATGTTCGGCTTTTCTCACAACTCCCATAGAAGTGAATGGAGCATTCTGGGAGTTGTAGTTTCAGAACATCTGGAGTGCCAGAGGTTGCTTATCCCTGAAATGTAAAAACAATCCAAGTTCAAAGTTGGCAGCAAAGGGTCATTATGGAGGTCAGGCACAGGTCAAGTCATGCAGAGGAGGGTCAGAAGTCAGGAAATGGGGAGAAAGTTGGTACAAGGACAGACAAAAACAGCGCACCTAAGCAGGATAATGCTAGGAAACCTATTACTCAGGCACCTTCCCACAGTGGAAGATCAATAAAGTACACCAATGTTGCCAGTCATTGGCTGGTTAGAATGAAGTCATGCATGCTGGCCCTTTAAGAACTGAAAGGAGTGTGTGAGACCTATGGGCAGAGGAGGAGAGGTCTTGCTCTGGCAAGGCCACAGCCCTTTTGGAGAGACAGGACGAACCCGGCTGCTGGATCTGCTGGGAAGAGAAGGGCAGCGGGCCACTACTCTAACACTTTACTTCCCTGCGCTTTGCATTCATTAGCCACTGCCTCCCTCACCTTTTTAGTATATGTTCATTTTCTCTCTGCGCCACCGAGATCGATCCCCCTTTTCAATGATCAGCAACACTATTGGGAGATTAGCTATAGGGGTTCAGTTTTAGCAGTTGCACCCAAGCCTGATTTCTGAGAGGCACCCATGGCTTCACTGCCACATAAGGATACACAATTATTATAAAGGTCACATATTAGGTTGGGACTTAGATTTTGCATTTGGGCCTTGGAAATTCAAGTTACGCTTTTAAACACTATGGGAGGAATTTATCATGAGGATAATATCTGAAGTCAGTTTTGTTTGAGTGTGTGGGGGCATACTTTATGCCACATTTATCAAATTTCACATTTTTGATAAATTTGTCTATCCTAAAATCTAAGGGCTCTTTCACACAAGCGGATGTTGTGCAGGTAATCTGCTGAGTGCCAAGCCCCGTTCGGGACAACAGAGACCCGGAGCATTAACATGATTGTCATGTCTTCAGCAAGTTTATTGTTAATTTATTCATAGTTTTCATGCATAGTTGATTTGCTTTGTGTATAATTCTCTGTTGATTATGTAGCAGCACCCTCTAGTGTCTGTTTTACATACAATTTCAGCTATTCACACTAGAAGTTTAGTCTACTCCAGCTTCCATACCTTAGTGACAACATCAGCCCTGCACATAGCAGCCATCCTAGTCATTTACAATCATCTTTCCAGAGGTTTGCACATGGCCTGGAAATATCTGGAGTCATCCTCCACATCTAAGCTCACGATGGCATCGCTGGTAGGTTACATAGCCACATTATAGTCTGTTTGTATCTGTATTTTGCATGTCTTTTTTCCTGCTCTTTTATAGCAGCTGCAGTTAATAGTTAGGCACCATGTCTGTACATTTAGCAGCATAGCGTACTCATGGTTAAATCCTGTATATCTGTGTTTGTATGTGCATTGCTATGCACAATAATGTATTATATGCATTTCTATATCTAAGACCCCATTAGTAAGTGCACTGTTTTTCTATTCCCCAGTTTCACCACTCATATATCTTTGAAATAAAGACAAGTTGGATGTTGCTCCGTTGTCAATCCATTGCTAGGAAAGGTTTACCTGTCTGTCAAGCAATGTACCTTCACACATAAGGAGGACAGAACAATGATTGGGCCCTTTGCCTCTCTGTGATCTTTTTACTACAAAATCACAGTGAGATAAAATTATCACTGTGATTTTTTTGTAAAAGGGTCACAGAGAGGCAAAGAGCATCATCAATCATGTTAATGCTCAGTGGTAAGTCTGAAGTGAAACTCATTTACATAGCTAACCACGTTCACTTGTGTAGAATGCAAAAAGTTAGCCCAAAAAATTGCAAAAGCTCCATTTGTAACTTTTAGTAGGCAGAATTCTGAAATAAATGCATGATAAATCAAGGCCTATAATTACTGTTTATCTAGCCCAACTGCCGGGCGGTACGTTTCCATAGTGAAGCAGGGAGCCCTCCGTTCCCTGCTTCACTATTCTTCCGAGATCCGGCGCTCACCTCTTAGGCCGCCTATCATGCTACTTGCTGTGGGAGGAGTGCTGAAAGCCCAGCTGCGCTGGAAGGCAGGTAAGTATTGTGAGTTTTTTCCACCTCAATGTAGCTGCAGTCTGGAGAGGGCACTGGGGGCCAAAGGAGGGGGAAGGGGCACAACTAGAGTGAGGGAGCACAAAAGTGGGCATAACTCCACTGAGGGGGCACCTAATTTGGCATAACTCCTGTGAGGTGGCACCTAATCTGTCAGCGCTCCATTGAGGGGGCACCTAATCTGGCATAACTCCATTGAGGGGGCACCTAATATGGCATAACTACTGTGAGGGGCACCTAATCTGGTATAACTAGTGTGAGGGCCCATAACCTGGCATAACTGCTATGAGGGGCACATATCTGAGCATAACTACTGTCAAGGGCACATATCTGGGCAAAACTACTGTGAAAGGACACAAAGGTGAGCATAACTAATGTGGAGGGGCACAAAAGTGAGCATAACTACTGTGATAGGCACAAAGGTAGCCATAACTACTGTGATGGGCTACAAGGAGGACATCATTACTGTGACGGGCACAAAGGTGGGCATACCTACTGTGAAGGAGGCACAATGTGGGGATTAGTACTGCGGTAGCACTAAAGGGGAAATCTAGATTACCCTGTTATTGGGAGGGCTCAGTTTTACAGGATCATCACAGTGTCCCCTCCTAGATATTTAACATGGACAGTCGCCATCCCCTCCTTATGTTATTATTATACTATGTGCAGATGTCAGGATGGAGTAGATAAGCTGTGATGTCATCTTTTGTGAATGGTGGACCCAGTGTTATCTATGTACAGTATATAGGTAATATCTTTCATTCTAATCCTGTCTGTGATGATAAGCAGATAACTGCTGAAATGTGATCTGTACAGACTAAGAAGCTAACATATAGAGATGGTCTATAGGGCATAATGTTGAGTCTGGTGTAGGTCAAGTTGATATTTGGTTAGCCCCAGCTGTTTACTACATATGCAACGACCCTCTGCGGAACTGGTGCAGAGACAGGGAGTGGTAGTGGCCCTGATGAGATGATGTGTTGTGGTGCACTCTCTCAGGCCATTGCTACCTGAAGATCATTGAAGTGAAAAGGCTGTATACAGAATCGGGTCAGAAGTGGAAGAAAAAAAGTTTCTGTTTACTAAGTGATAATTTACTAGTTGATAAGGCATCTGTGGTATGCCATCTTACTGATGTCCCTCTCCTGAACTTCTGGTTAACAGTAGAGTTGAGCGAACACCTGGAAGTTCGGGTTCGCCGGGTTCGGCCGAACTTTATAAAAAGATCGGGTTCTGGATCCGAACTTGACCCTGAACCCAAACCCCTTTGAAATGGCTCTAAAGAAGTCCAGAAAAGGGCTAGTGGGCTGCAAAAGGGAACAAAATGTGGGTAAGTGCCCTACAAACAAATGTGGATAGGGAAATTAAGTAAAATAAAATAAAATAAATAAAAATTTAAAATTTGAATCCTGAACTAAGAGCAGGAGGTCCATATGGACTAGGAGGTTAGCAGGCGGTGAACGTGGCGTTGTAGGTGGACGTGGTTAGTGTAGGTGGATTTGGCGGTGGAGGCAGCCAACACGTTTTTTTACATTTTTTGAAATTTAATTTGGGTACACCTCAAAACATTGTGGAATATATAAAATAACACAAAGAGAAAGTGCGCTGGAGTATAACAATGGCTGTGTGAAGTCGGTATACTTGTCTATTCTGCACAAGGTACAGACAAGTCTTGTGGGATCCATGCCTGGTTCATTTTAATGAACGTGAGCTTGTCCACATTGGCTGTGGACAGACGGCTCCACTTGTCTGTCATAACACCTCCTGCCATGCTAAACACAGGATCAGACAATAAACTGGCTGCAGGGCAGGCCAGCACCTCCAAGGCATAAAGGGCAAGCTCAGGCCATGTGCCCAATTTGGAGACCCAGAAGTTAAATGGGGCAGACCCATCAGTCAGTAAGTGTAGGTGTGTGCACACATACTGCTTCACCATGTTGCTGAAATGCTGCCTCCTGCTAAGACGTTGCGTATCAGCTGGTGGTCCTGGTTGTTGTGGCGTGGTGACAAAGCTTTTCCACATTTCGGACATGCTAACCCTGCCTTCTGAGGTGCTGGCGGTGCCCTGGCTGCGTTGGCGGCCTCTTTCTCCTCCTCTGCCTTCGCCTCGTGCTTCCACTGAGGCCCCGGTGTCAGTTGGGAATGCCATCAGCAGCATGTCTACCAGCGTGCGCTTGTACTCGTGCATCTTTCGATCATGCTCCAGTAAGGGAATGAAGGACAGCACGTTGTCCTTGTAACAGGGATCCAGCAGGGTGGCCACCCAGTAATCAGCACAAGTTAGAATGTGGGCAACTCGCCTGTCATTGTGCAGGCACTGCAGCATGTTGTCGCTCATATGTGCCAGGCTGCCAAGAGGCAAGAAAAAGCTTTCCTCTGTGGGAGGTGTATCGTCTGTGTCCTCTGTATCCCCCCATAGCAGTGATGGGCCTGAGCTGCTTTGGGTGCCACCCTGCTGTGAACACCGTTCCTCCTCATCCTCCCCCTCCTCCTCCAGAACTGTGCCCTGGCTGGACAATTGTGTACCTAGCCTATGTTGGTGCAGGAACCCACCCTTCGAGCCACCTGTGAATGACTGGCCTGATAACCGTCGAAATGATCTCTCTTCCTCCTCCTTATCCTGCTGTGACACATCTTCCTCCATCATCGCCCGAAGCGTTTATTAAAGGATACATAGAAGTGGGATAGTAAGGCTGAGAACGGCGTCATCTGCACTGGCCCTGTTGGTGGAGTAGTCGAAACAGTGCAACAAGGCACACAGATCTCGCATGGAGGCCCACTCAGTGGCGGTGAAGTGTTGCTGGGCTATGTGGATGGCCCTGGGAAACCCTGCCAGGAGAGTCATCAAAAAGCATGAGTCTGCTGCATGACTTGGGGCTCAGACTGCTTGACTGATTTGCAAGGGGATGAGGTGCTAGATAGCGGCCCATGGCTTGCAGGTGCCAACTCTGAGCTTTGAGCAGTGGACCGGGTGGGAGACAATGTGAAGGTACTGGAGGCACTATCAGCCACCCAATCTACTAGCGCTTGTACGTGCTCTGGCCACACCATTCGTAGAGCAGCAATCAGGCCTACTAAATAATGTTGAAGGCCCTGTCGTCTACGCAAACCTGAGGAAGGTGTTTCACCTGGGTGTGTAGCTGGCACAGATGCACCACGTCCTCTCCCTGCAACAGAAGCCCCACCAACACCAGCAGCACCATGACCCTGGTCACGTCCCTTATTTGACGCTGTCCTCATTCTTTTCGGTAACCCAACGAAGTAACAAACAGATTTAATAAAACTTGTTTCCTGTCAGGTATGCCGTGTCATAAACAGAAAAGATTGATTTTGATCACACCGCTATGTGACAGATGAATTTATTACACTTTGTGCCCTGCCTAATACGCCCTGGCAGTGTGATAAAGATAAAAGATATTTCTAGGTCACACCACAATATGAGAAACTAATTTATTACACTGTGTGGCCTGCCCAATAGGGTCTGGCAGCATGTTAAAGATAAAAGATTGGTTAAGATCACAAGTTACTTTAAAAGATATGAGGGGCACAGATCCCCCAACAAGAGGTAGTACGCCACCTAATTTACTGAATAAATTTTGGCAAGTCAGATATGCAGTGCAGCAGGAACACGGACGCAGACCGCAGCGGTACTTTATGTGCCAAAATTATGGTTTTTTTTTTCAACCACAATGTCCCTGTGTAATTTACTGATTTTATTTGATTTGTAGTACAAGGCAAAAAGGTACTTTATAGGGGATTTAGGGATTTTTTCAACCCCAGTGAAACAGATGAAGTAACAAATTATTTTTCAGTATCAGATTTGCTGAGCAGACAGAAAAGGCACTTAATTATAAAAAATATATATTTTTTTTTTCACCCACAGTGAAACAGATGGATATACAGATTATTTTTTTCTCTATCACAAATGTAGTGCACAGAGCAAATGTACTTTTTAGCCCAAAAAAAATTAAATAAAAAATTCCCAGAATGATGGATTTATAGAATTAATGACAAGGTTATATGCAGCACAGGGGTACTTTAGAGAACAAAATTGTCACCCCCTAGGTCCCTAAAATCACAAACAGAGTAACAGTATTATTTTTTCCAGCCAGATATGCAGTGCAGGTGCATATAAAAATGGGTAAATTTTGCCAAATGAAGTAAAAAGACTGAATTAAATTACTGTCCCTGGCACATATGCAGCTGCAAGTGCACATCACTTGCACAAAATGGCCGCCGACACTAACCACTCACAGAAAAAACTAAACAAAAAAACAGTCTTTATCACTGGCCTCATAAAAAATAAAACACTGCCATTGCACCCACAAGAATAAAAAAGGTTGTAGATCGCTGAGTGAACACAATATCTGATATCAGATATTAACACCAGCAGCAACCTGTCCCTACACTAAGAGCAGCAGAGTTACGTGCGGCGCTATGTGACTCCAGCTCATATAGAGACTGGGTCACATGCTACACTTAGCCAATCATAGCCATGCCATTAGTAGGCATGGCTGTGATGGCTTCTAAGGGCAAAGTAGTTAGACACTTGTTGATTGGCTGCCCATCAGCTTTTCAACAAGCGCCATAAAATTCACCGAACAACGTACCCAAACAATTACGAAAATGTTCAGGTTCGGGTCCGGGTGCCAAAAATCCCAAAATTTGGTATAAACCCAAACTTTACACTACGGGTTCGGTCAACTCTAGTTAACAACTGAAAGCTAGAGTAGCATTTGTGAATGTAGGTGTCTGCAGCGTACTCAAGTTAGGGTTAATAGTGTTCTTGGGTGAGGTAGTGCAATGGTGACCACTAACCTGAGACAGGCTGACTCTCTGGCAGGTAGTTGTAGATAGAGTTCGTGACGCCAGTGCCAATTAACGGTGGCACACCGTTTGCTGATAGTAGGAATAAATGAGGAACCGCGTTATGATAAAACAGAACTTGAACTTTACTAGAGTCTTTGATGGTAATCATGCACATCAATGGATGGAAGCGCAGTTCCTTAATACATAGCAGTGCAGAGTAGTTTCAGATGAATAGATCACAGATGAATATAGATTGCAACTCCTCTTAGATCAAGCAGGCCTAAATCTGCATAGGGATTAGACTCTCCACTATTTCCTCAGGTTCTATGTAGATACAGGTGACTTCAATTCTTCTGACCTGTCTACTCCTGGGTTACTTTATCATCCAAGGCCCAAATACCTCTTAGACGGCTTCTATCCTTGGTTCTTTACACTTGGAGGATTCCCCTTGCTACCAGCTGAGGACATTGCAGGAGACCCACACAGACTACTCTGTCTGCACACACTTCACAGACTCCACTGTCTGCACTGAACTAACTCTACTCTGCCTGGGCCTACCTATATATATTGGGGCGTACTATCTCCCTCTAGTGGCTGTAGTAGACACTACCCCTGCAGGCCTGTACAAGGAAATAAATTAAAGGTACTGTGGGGAGTCGCTCTGGTAGACAGCAGTGCGGGTGCAGTTTAGAGGCAAAACAATGAGTCCAGATTGTGCATCAAACAGTGTTTTATTCACACTTGCACACCAGAAATGAAAACAGTCTCTTGGTGACAGTTCACACACAACAGAAATCATGTGGCAAAACCAAAAACAGGCCAACACAGGGTCCAGTCACCTTGGGTGGTTTAAGTGCGGGTTCACACCTAGCAGTCGGTTCAGCCGCAGGCGATTCCTCCTTCAGGTTGCAGGGAAACACCACCTTGCTGAGCTCCGTCCTCCAGCACAGAGAACTCCTCAGCCCTGTTAGCAGGCTCCAGGATAATCACCTCAGACACAGCTGATGGCTGTGTTTTATACCCAGCCCAAAACTCGGACTGGACCGTGGGGAGCAGCCACCCACCCTACTCTTTAGCTGCTCCCAGTAAGAGCCGGCCCGGATCGGCTTTGCAGCCATGCTATTTAAAAGAGTCAAACAGCACTAGCTGCTGCAGACAAAAACCCGGCTCTCACCTCACCGAGGCCAGCAACCTCGGTGACACGTACCTGCCATCGCATATGACACCTTGCACCTTACCACATACCCCCTTTGTTCAACCCTGAGGGGTGAACACACGTAAGGCAGTGGACGCGGGACAGGGCATCTGCGTTGCCCTGCAAGCGGCCTGCCCTGTGTTCCACGGAAAACTTGAAATTTTGAAGAGATAGGAACCACCTGGTGACCCGAGCATTCCTCTCCTTGGCCTGACTCATCCATTTGAGGGGGGAATGGTCGGTCACCAGACGGAACCTCCTCCCTAACAGGTAGTAGCAGAGAGATTCGAGTGCCCACTTGATAGCCAGGCACTCCCTCTCCACTATACTATATCTGGACTCAGCGGGACTGAGCTTACGGCTCAGGAAGACAACGGGATGTTCTTCCCCGTTGACCTCCTGCGACAGTACCGCACCGAGGCCTACCTCCGAGGCGTCGGTCTGTACGACAAACTCCTTGTTGAAGTCGGGTGTCACCAAAACCGGGGACCCACACAGGGCCGACTTCAACGCGGAGAAAGCCTCCTCCGCCTTCTCACTCCAGCTAACCCTCCCAGACTTTCGCCCCTTCAACAGGTCTGTCAATGGCGCTGCTATTGTGGCAAAGTGGGGCACAAACCTCATGTAGTAACCTACAATCCCCAGGAACGACTTTACCTGCCTGGTGGTGACCGGTCGGGGCCAGTTACGAATGGCCTCTACCTTAGTTACCTGAGGTTTGATGACTCCCGCCCAATTATATATCCCAGATATTTTGTCTCCTCTAACCCTATGGAGCACTTCTTTGGGTTAGCGGTCAGTCCGACTTTCCTCAGGGCATCCACTACCGCCTGCACCTTGGGTAAATGGCTTTCCCAGTCGGTGCTGTGGATGACTACATCATCTAAGTAGGCCGAGGCGTACCGACGATGTGGTCGCAGCACGATGTCCATTAACCTTTGGAAAGTGGCGGGCGCCATGCAGGCCAAAGGGTAACACCTTGTAGTGATACAGGCCCTGCGGGGTAACAAATGCGGTTTTTCCTTAGCCGACTCCGTTAAGGGTACCTGCCAGTACCCTTTAGTGAGGTCCAGCACGGAAAAATAACGGGCTTGTCCTAAACTTTCAACCAGCTCGTCTACTCGGGGCATGGGATACGCGTCAAACTTGGATACTTCATTTAACTTGCGAAAGTCGTTGCAGAACCGCAGCGTCCCATCCGGCTTGGGTATTAGGACTATGGGACTGGCCCACTCACTTTTCGACTCCTCAATGACCTTGAGCTTCAACATTAACTGTACTTCCTCCGCGATGGCCCGTCGCCGAGCCTCGGGTACCCGGTATGGTTTTAACCGGATCTTGGCCTGAGGCTCAGTGACGATGTCATGTTGGATGAGAGACGTGCGGCCAGGGAGGTCCGAGAACACATCCGTGTTCCGACTGATGAACTCCCTAACTTCCTGAACTTGTTTGGAATTGCTGTCTGCAATTTTTACCGTGGTTACTGCTTCACAGGCCTCGAACTGTGGGGCTGGACCCTTTTCACCTAGAAGCCCTGGCCGGGGGCTGTGGTCGTCGGCTGTGTCCCTATCTTTCCACGGCTTAAGTAAATTCACGTGGTACACCTGCTCCGGCTTGCGCCGCCCTGGCTGGTGTACTTTGTAATTTACTTCCCCTACCTTCTCGATCACCTCATAGGGGCCCTGCCACCTAGCTAGGAACTTGCTGTCAAGGGTGGGTACCAGAACCATAACCCGATCTCCCGGATGGAAGCCCCGCACTCGAGCCTGACGATTATACACCCTACTCTGGGCTTGTTGCGCTGCCTCCATATGCTCCCGGACCAGCGGCAACACCCTTTCTATCCGTTCCTGCATCTGGGTGACATACTCAATGACACTTTTGTGGGGACAGGCTGTTGTTCCCATGCTTCCTTGGCGATATCCAACAGGCCCCGAGGGTGTCTGCCATAAAGCAGTTCGAAGAGCGAGAACCCAGTAGAGGCCTGGGGTACCTCTCGCACTGCGAACATGAGATAGGGCAGAAGCAGGTCCCAGTCCTTCCCATCTCTAGACACCACCCTTTTTAACATATTTTTAGAGTTTGGTTAAACCTCTCAACAAGACCGTCTGTTTGCGGATGGTGAACGGACGTCCGTAACTGCTTTATACGCAACAATTTACACAGTTCCTTCATTACTTTGGACATAAAAGGGGTCCCTTGGTCTGTCAGAACCTCTTTTGGCAGGCCCACACGGGAAAACATCTCCATTAACTCTTTGGCAATGAGCCTAGCTGAGGTATGTCGCAGAGGCACCGCCTCCGGATACC
The DNA here is from genome assembly GCA_033119425.1 of Bufotes viridis. Classification (NCBI taxonomy): domain Eukaryota; kingdom Metazoa; phylum Chordata; class Amphibia; order Anura; family Bufonidae; genus Bufotes; species Bufotes viridis. The sequence goes on from CM065589.1 coordinate 423,659,443, forward strand.
GAGTGGCATAGTCAAGAACTACCAGAATGTGTTGGTGGCCCCTGGCAGACTTTGGTACAGGCCCAATTAAATCCATAGCGATTCGCTCAAACGGTACTTCAATAATTGGCAGAGGTACCAGAGGACTACGAAAATGTGGCTGGGGGCTAGTTATCTGACAGGTTGGACAGGACTTACAATAATTTTCTACCTCCTTGAACACACTGGGCCAATAAAACCGCTGCAGAATGCGGTCCTGGGTTTTCTGCCACCCCAGGTGTCCCCCAAGAACATGTTGGTGGGCAAGCTCCATGACAAGCTTGCGATACGCTGTGGGCACCACCAACTGTTCAACAGGCTCACCTCGGATTTGGTTCACCCGATACAACATATCCTGCAGAACAATAAATCGTGGAAACATTAATTCAGCCCCTGGTTTCTGGGGTTTACCATCAATTTCCAGCACATTCTCCCAGGCCCTGGTTAGGGTTTGGTCCCGGTGTTGTGCGGTCCGAAAATTTTCCCCGGAGACATTGAGGTCTGCCAACTCAGGTCCCGGTGGCAAGTCCTCCGTGTCTCCCACCATTACACTCAGTGGGGTTGTCTCCCCCCCTACCGCTGCAGCAGTGGTCACCCCTACCGCTGGCCCTTCAGACTCGGGCTCCCAGGGTTCTGGCCTTCCAGTGGTATCAGGCCACTCTGCTAGGGTTACCCCTGTCTCAGGGCTATTAGACACTTTCACCTCAGGCCACAGTGACGGAAAACCAGGGAAGTCTCTCCCAATTATCAGTTCATAGGGTAGCTTTGTGGAGATCGTCACTTCACAAGTCCAGGTGCCGGCCGCCGTGGACAGAGACATTACAGCAGTGGGATAGTCCTTTAAGTCTCCGTGAATGCATACCACACCCACTTTCCGGCCCGTATACTGGGTGGGCTGTACCAGGGCAGCACTTATCAGGGTTACCAGGCTCCCTGAGTCCAACAGCGCCACTGCCAGGTTATCCCCGACTTGCACCTGGCACAGATGACGATTGTCTATTGTCTCGGGGGTGCAAGGAGTGGCGACCCCCGTAGTTCACCTCCATCGGCTCATCCCGATGCGGACAGTCGGCCCTGATGTGGCCTGGCTCCTGACACCTCCAGCATACCACGGGAGGCGGACTCGCAGGGGGTATATTCCGTGCAGGCCGCTCTGTCGCCGGACGTCGGAACTGGGGCAGAGGCCTCCGGGGTTTGACTGACCCCTTCCCAGCAAGACTCCCTGCAGGTTTCTGGTGGCCTCGCATCGCTCCACCAGGTCGACTCATCTCCAGGGCATTGGTGGGCGATACCTGGCCGATCCAGTGCTGGAGAGGGTAAGGCAAAGCCCTCCAGAAGACATCGGCTAACAGACGGTCGAGCATAGCAGTGGGAGTCAGTATGTCTGGCTGCAGCCATTTTTGCAACCGTTGTAGCAAGTCATAGTATTGTGGCCTGGCGGGTTCAGCCGGGTTAAACTCCCACTGATGCACCCGCTGGGCCCGGACCAAAACATTCACCCCCAGTCTTGCCAGGATCTCACCTTTCACAGTCGGGTAGTCAGCTGCTTGGTCACCTGGGAGGTCAAAAATACTTGCTGGGGTCCAGACGCCAGGAACGGAGCGACGACCTCTGCCCACTGTTCTCGGGGTAATTTCTCCCTCACGGCCACCTTCTCGAACACCGCCAGATAGGTCTCAACATCATCCGAGGGGGTCATCTTAGGGATCGCGGCACGGACAGCTTTCCGGGCATCGTGGACGCGGTGGGACGCTCCTGCCGCTTGCAACGCCATCACGTGCTGTAGCAGTAGCTGGTTGGTCTCCCGCTGCTGCACGTTAGCCTCTATGAGGGCTTTCACAGCCGCCTCCATTTTGTCGGGGATCACAGGCTGCAACTTTGCCGGCTTAATATAGGACATTCACTTTTGCTCAGCAAAAACAAAGTTCGGCGTTCACGCCAGCCTCACTGCGCATGCCCGCATCCTCCACCAAATGTGGGGAGTCGCTCTGGTAGACAGCGGTGCGGGTGCAGTTTAGAGGCAAAACAAGGAGTCCAGATTGTGCATCAAACAGTGTTTTATTCACACTTGCACACCAGAAATGAAAACAGTCTCTTGGTGACAGTTCACACACAACAGAAATCATGTGGCAAAACCAAAAACAGGCCAACACAGGGTCCAGTCACCTTGGGTGGTTTAAGTGCGGGTTCACACCTAGCAGTCGGTTCAGCCGCAGGCGATTCCTCCTTCAGGTTGCAGGGAAACACCACCTTGCTGAGCTCCGTCCTCCAGCACAGAGAACTCCTCAGCCCTGTTAGCAGGCTCCAGGATAATCACCTCAGACACAGCTGATGGCTGTGTTTTATACCCAGCCCAAAACTCGGACTGGACCGTGGGGAGCAGCCACCCACCCTACTCTTTAGCTGCTCCCAGTAAGAGCCGGCCCGGATCGGCTTTGCAGCCATGCTATTTAAAAGAGTCAAACAGCACTAGCTGCTGCAGACAAAAACCCGGCTCTCACCTCACCGAGGCCAGCAACCTCGGTGACACGTACCTGCCATCGCATATGACACCTTGCACCTTACCACAGTACATACACATAATAAACCTTTGCAGTGTCGGGTATTAACACCCGTATGCTGCATGTCGACTGTGTAATGCAGGCTCTTTGAGTAGATCTGGCCTGGAAGTGATCTAAGGTGATGGGTGTCTGAGCTGTCCATCACCTGCAGCAGTTTCTGTATAGTTGAGATAGCTGGTCACTCTGCTAACTGTAAACACTAGTTTTGCAGACATTTGTAGTTTTTGGATCCTTCAATATCTTTGGCGCAATGGTCTCATAGATGAGCTAGTTCTCTGCTCCCTAAGGCAAATGGACAATAGGACATGCTTCCTTACTCCTCACTGTCCCAACACTACCCTCTCCTTGCAGGAAGTAGGACCAATTTAGCCCCATTCCTAATCCCAACCATACCTCACCTGCTGAAATTAGCAGAATAATTGAAGCAATGAGTGGGGAGATCTCTGGATCCATATGAGGTACAGGGCTGGTTCTAGCTTTGTTAGAGAAAGGTTGTCATGTATTAGATTATGTATAATTACAGTTTTTTTACATTATCCATGGGATAATCCCTTTAAAGTGTCAGTAGCTGGCTCTACACAGATTGTTGTTTTTGCTCTTAGACTCCCTGCTCCTTAGCAATTTATGCTGGTAGAATCATCTCTCGATATGTTATTCAGGCCATGCGCTGTCAAGAGAGGTAGTGAACCACAAAAGTTTGTGTTCTATACGGCACAATACAAGATCTATAGACATAGCAGGGGCATCTTGTCTCTAAGATAACATCAATTTAGTGACCACAAAACTTTCACATTGCTTATCTGTAAGATAATAAAAGGGAGTCCGTCACAAGTTTTATGCTGGCCTCACTGGCCTCTAAGGCGGCAAGAAGGAAGGAACACATTTTGTGCTGCAGGGGAGAGAACAGTTTGTTCTGTTAAGGTGAACAGAAAAGACAAGGACGTGTGGTGCAGCAGTCTGAAAGAGATTATTCAGTGTAAAGGATTGTTTCTCTGTGGAGCTGTGCTGGAGTTCTGGATCCATACAGCAACTGATACCAGAAGCAGGAGCTTCCCTGTGACGACTTCAGGTAGCTAAGGAAGGGTTCCACTGACACTATGAGCCAGAGCAGATCGGGATCTGGTGAGTCATAAACAGTTTAGAGGATTAACTTGTTTCCGTGTAGGTCTACACCGGTGACTTAGTGGCACAGTATCAACTTATAGGCTCTGCTGTGTGTGCCACCAGTTAGGTTTGTTCTTTCTCGCGGCACAGTATCGACTTGTAGGCTCTGCTGTGCACGCCGCCGTGTTAGGTTCGTCCGGCCAGACAGGAACAGTGACTTCGCGTCTGGATTATAAGGTACTCTGTGCATCTCTGTGTTGCTGTGTGGTGTTATGGTCTGTGGAGGTTCCGGCAGGTCTGAGTCTGATACTCTGCCTGGTGATAAGTTTGTGAACCCTGTACGGTGCCACCAGCGAATGGCTCTGAAGACACTACAGCGGATCTATAACGCTAAGGGGAGATAATATAGTTCTGACAGTCGTACACACGTTCTTGCATATAGTCACTACATATTCCAGTGGGTGGCACAGCACCAGAGTGAGTGCTCCCAAAACTGTAATACATATATTGCCATACTGTTGTTTCTGTGGCGTTTTCCATGTTTGATTTGTTAGGAATAAAAGTACAAAGTTTCTTTATCAACCCGTGTGGCCTTGCTGTATACTGGGGAGCCCTCCCCATCCACGACTTACAACTTGACATAGTCGGCAGGATACAGCAATCGTCATGCACGGGTGCGCTGAAGGAAACTGTCTGCCAGCGCCAGTGGCTCCGCCCCAAGCACCAAACTCGCCTGTTCCACTGACATTAGCTCAGGCAGGGCACGCTCCAGTGGGGGCCCTATTACAGCATCTGCCAAAATTTAACAGCAAAAATATGACACTGCAGGACTGGGCTGAAAGGGTGCGTAGTTTCTTTAATCGACCACAGCAAGAGGGTGAGACTCTAATGCAGTATTCGACTGCCCTGCAGGAGATATTGAATGAGGTGCAGCATAAGACCCGGGAGCCATGGGAGCTTTCCAGGAGGTGGACAGCCTACTACGGGACCAATTCATAGCAGGGCTGACCAACAAGTTCTTACAGGACAAATAACAAGAGATGACCCTCATGACGACTGACTTGACTTATCATTTTACAAAGTTTACCTGGCTGCCGTAGAGAGAAGAAGACTAGAAGAGCCCTCACCTGCGGTTGTAAAGGCAGTGAACAGTGCCCAGGTGGTGGAAGGCCAGTCAGGGCCTGAAGAACCGGAGACTCTGAAAGGTGTGATGGGGCCCTACGGGCAGAAATGAGAGACCTAAGGCTTGAAGTGTCCCGGATGAAAGCAGAACTGTCCTGGACACAGGGGACAGCCCAGGCGCCCCTCGTCGCTCCCAGCAGGGCAGCCCGAGAGCGGCGGCCCAACGAGCAAGGAACATCCAGAATGCGGTTACCCAGGGGACCTTGTTGTTGGACTTGTCAGCAATATGGACACATTGCCAGAGACTGTAACTTCATGCCGGCTTCTGAAAATCTCTCCGCTGGCTTTAAACTACCAACTGCCGCAGTAGCTGGGCACCCTGCGGTGGGTCATGATCTGAGAAGCCCACAACCTAGAGAACGTATTCTCTGTGCATGCAGCCCAATACTGGAAGCCAACTTTGAAGGGGCGAATGGTGAGGTGTCTGGTGGACACTGGGTCTAAATGCACTATCATGCCACTAGAAGTCTTTGAGACCTACTTCAGCTTCCTGATGGAACCCGAAGACGGGAGCATCATTCGCCTCACAGCCGCCAACAATGAACAGATGGCCGTGAAGGGGATCGTGTGGATGAGGATTAAGATCTTCGGCTAAGACATTGGCACAGAGGGAGTGGTTTTAGTGGATCACCCGCCCAGGACGTGACCCTAGGGATGAACGTGCTGTGAGACTTAGATAATCATTTGTTTGCCAAAGAGGGTCCGCAGTATTGGCAGAGTACTACCTCTCACTGGCCAACTCAGAAAGTTCTTCAGCAAATAGTGAGAAGCTGCAGATTGCACGGAGAGTGCCTTATTGGCCCAACCCGTGGGCCACATGAGGATCCCCCCGCGCACACCAGTAGTGATCGCTTCCAGGAGAGAATTAATTCTCTTGTTGCCAGTAGTGTTGATCACAAATATTCGAATTTTAATCGAGAATATCGCCACTTCGAGAATTTGCAAATATTTTGAATATAGTGCTATATATTTGTATTCACGAATAGTGTTGATCGCGAATATTCTAATTGTGAATTTATCGCAAACATCCCTAGCAATGGAAAAGTTGTCTACTCCTTAGTGTTGATCGCGAGTATTCTTATCGCTAATTTTTATCGCAAATATATTACATTGACGATTCTCGCAATCTCTAAAACGACTAGAGATTGTGAATTCTCGAATTTGCGAATTTATGGCGAATATTCGGCCAAACAATTTGCAAAATATCGCGAATTTGAATATTGCCTATGCCGCTCATCACTAGTTGCCAGTGGGATCTGGTCTCTGGCTGAACGATCAGCACCTCCAGACCAAACCTGTGTCCCAGAGGGAAGCCACTATGATGACCCTGGTGGCTCATACCTTGACTACTGTGAGAGATGGGTGTGTGCTAGTCCACTGTATTAATGTTCTGGAAGGTGAGATCACCATTCCGGGAGGCACGCTGCTGGCTGAGGCCTACGTTCTGGATGGAGGGATACTCAGGAGGACAGGGTTCACCCTCCGAGCCGACCAGCAAGCATCATGGTCTTACTCTGTCGACGCTATCAGAAGAGAGACCTCGACAGCTGATTGGAATGGCCGAGTCATCATGGAATGGATGGGAATGGACCGTGGGACTCTGACTCCTACTCAGCAGAAGCTTTTGGAAGACGCCTTATCTGCAATTGAACACGAGACACCGACAGCTCCTATTCGAAAGCGCTACCAAAAATCCCTCAGAATATGTACCAAGAAGTGAAGAAGATGGTGGGCAGCATGTTGGATAATCAGGTTATCCAGGAAAGCCAGAGTCCTTGGGTGGCCCCAGTGGTCCTGGTACGAAAGAAGGAAGGGTCCCTGCAATTCTGTGTGGACTACAGAAAATTAAATGCCCACACGGTACGGGACGCTTACCCTCTCCCTTGGATCGAGGAGTCATTAACTGCTCTTAGTTGTGCTAAGTATTTTTCTACTCTCGACCTGGCAAGCGGGTACTGGCATGTGCCGATGGAGCCAAGACTGTATTTATCCTCCCGATGGGACTTTATGGGTTCAACAGGATGCCATTTGGTCTTTCGAATGCGCCTGGGACCTTTCAACGTCTAATGGAACACTGTTTGGGTGATCTGAATGTCGAGTCTGTGTTAATCTACTTGGATGACAAAGTAGTGTTCGGGACATCGTTTTAGGATCATCTGCAGAAACTACGACAGGTCCTGCAACGACTTTAAGATCACGGCCTCAAGATCAAGCCGAAAAAGTGTCAACTGTTCTAAAGACGCATAGAATACTTGGGGCATGTGGTAATGCCCAAGGGGTTACAACCAGCTACCAGTAAAGTCGAGGCCGTCCGAAAATGGCCCCAACTGCGCACAGTATGGGACGTCATTCATAGAACTAGCTGGATATTACAGATGTTTCATTTCAAAATTTGCCCACCGGGTCGGTCCCCTGAATGAGCTGCTGCATTTTTAATTTAGGGGACATTAGGCTTTCTTATTACTACTGGGAGATCTATAGGAGAGTCTTATAGATCCGCCTTATTTCTACTAAGAACACTATGGGGGGCCTTATTACTACTGAGGGGTCTGTGAAGGTATTGTTAATACTGGAGCGCTCTTCTACTAATGGAGGCACTCTTGGGGAGCACTGTCACTTTTGGGGGCACTGTAGGGGGCAGTATTACTAATGAGAGCATTCTAGAATGAAATTACTATTGGTGGGACTATGAGGAGCACTATTACTATGGGGAAGACTATCTGTATGTCACTCATTTTTCTTCAGGATAGTATTTGGGGGTACAGAAAAGTGAGGAATCCAAGATGTCTGTGTGTCACACTCTGCAGAGACGAGGCGGCTGAGAGAAGTTGTCCAAACTGAATGAAGAAGATGATGACAGGGAAGATCTATATCAGAGGAGTCGTCGCCTGGGAGGCCCTGGATGTGAGAGGTATGTGCTGCTGTATAGCTAGTACAGTAAGATGTCTTCAGTGCTAGTGTTTGGGGGGCGGGCGATGGTTGGTCGACTTAGAGAGTTAGGCCATATTCATTGGGGCTTGGGCCCCGAATCTTTTGAGACCCTAGCAACGCCCCTGCTGTGTAGAGTTATTGTCTATAGAGGTTCCGTGAGTGTCCGTAATCCTTACTTTGATTCCCGATTTGTTTAACCAAATTATTGGTGCTAAGGTGTTCTCCAAGTTGGATTTAAGGGGGCATATAATCTGTTAGGTTAGGATCAAGGAAGGGGATGAATGGAAGACGGCTTTTAATACTCCTGAGAACCTGGTCATGCCTTTCTGGTTGACCAATGCTCCTACGGTTTTCCAGCATTTTGTGAATGACATTTTTCATCACCTTGTGGGGAGACTTGTAGTCGTGTATTTGGATGACATTCTAATTTATTCTCCAGATGTGGAGACACATCAGGATCATGTTAGACAAGTGTTACAGATCCTAAAAGGACAATAAATTGTAAGCAAAATTAGAGAAGTGTGTTTTTGCTGTACACAAGGTGCAGCTTTTGGGCTACCTGCTGTCATCTTCAGGTTTTCGAATGGATCCAGAGAAAGTCCGTGCTGTATTGGACTGGGATCGACCCGAAAATCTTAAGGCTCTTATGCGGTTTTTGGGGTTCACCAACTATTACTAAAAATGTATTCAGAATTATTCGATAATAGTAAAACCCTTAACGGACATGACTAAGAAAGGGAGAGATATTTCAGTGTGGTCTCATTTGGTGTTGCAAGCCTTTTCTGTGATTAAGGATTGCTTCTCTTCTGCCTCTATATTGAAGCAGCCAGATGTATCACAACCTTTCATTGTGGAAGTGGACGCGTCCGAGGTGGGGGGGGGGGGCTGGCAGTTTTATCGCAGGGCCCATCACCTGGTAAATGGCGTACATGTGCCTTTTTCTCTAACAAAAATTCTCTTCCGTAGAGAGAAATTATGATGTGGGTAACAGAGAGTTACTGGCCATTAAGTTGGCTTTTGAGAAATTGAGTCATTGGTTAGAAGGAGCCATTCATCCGATCACGGTGTTCACAGATCACAAAAACCTGGCCTACCTCGAGTCAGTTAAACGACTGAACCCGAGCCAAGCCAGATGGTCTTTGTTTTTCACCAGATTCAATTTCATTATCACCTATCGTCCTTTGGTTAGATGCCTTGTCAAGTAGTTTTCCTGGAGGTGGTGATTTTGAAGATCCGAGTCCTATACTGTCGGAAGAGGTGGTGATATCCACTCTTTACCCTGACCTAGAGGTGAAGGTGTTAGAGGCCCAGGGAGACGCATTGGATTCTTGTCCCTCTGTTAAACTGTTTGTGCCATTAGAATTGCGTCCCAAGGTGTTTGAGGAACATCACTGTATGGTTCTTACATGAAACCCTGGGAGTAGATCCACTGCCGACCTCATCTCTCGTAGATTCTGGTGGCTGGGGTTGCATAAATGTGTTGAGGACTATGTGTCAGCCTGTAGCACCTGTGCACATGCTAAGGTGACACATACTCAGCCTTCCGGATCTCTACTTCAGTTGCCCATCCCGTCCAGACCATGGACTCACTTATCCATGGATTTTATCACTGATCTACCTAATTTTTCAGGAAAGACAGGTATTCTAGTGATAGTTGATCGCTTTAGTAGAATAGTGCACTTTATAGCGTTGCCAGGCCTACCTAATACTTAAACACTTGCATAAGTGTTTGTTGACAACATTGTGAAACTCCATGGCATTCCCTCTGACATGGTATCGGATCGTGGGATTCAGTTTGTTTCCAGATTCTGGAAGGTGTTCTGTACTTGACTGGGGGTACAACTGTCCTTTTCTTCGGCTTTTCATCCTCAGTCGAACAGACAGACGGAACGCACTAATCAAAGTCTGAAGACTTACTTGAGATGTTTTGTCTATGAGAACCAGGAGGAGTGCCTTCTGTGCATGGTAGGGGAGCCACATGTCTTGGCTACCATTTGTATTGCTGCCATATATATATTTTTAATATTGACATTATGTATGTTGTTGGTTTTTTTATCAACTAATAAAGTTTATGAAATTGTATTGCGTGTCCCTTTATGGTCATTTGGTGAACACTTCCTTATTTATAGTTGCTTCTCCCACTATGCTGAGCAGTTTATGGCTTCAGTTTCAGTTGTGGGGATCTCGGCTGAGTTTCTGGTGCTACCATTGCTCCTTTGAAGTTAAGTCTTTCCTTCCCCTCTTTGTATTTTGTTAGAGTTCTGTGTGTTGCATTTCCCTGTCATTTGTATTAAGGCCTGAGGGAAACTCAGACTGTTTGTCCTTGCTTTTGGAGGAAGAGGTTGTCTTAGTCCTGACATTAGTATCAGGGTCCTATAGGATGAATTAGGACATTAGGTATTCCTGTGTACAGGGCCGGGCCGACACAGAGGCTGGGGAGGCTCCAGCCTCAGGGCGCAGGCCAGCTCCCCAGCCTCTGGGCGGCAGGCAGGCCACTGACCCACTGGAGTAATATAACTAATGGGTATCAGGATACATTATTATACAGGGGTAATGTAACTCACGAGGCCTATCAGTCATTATACATGGGTAATATAAGTTATATTGTACCCTGATACCCCTCAGTCATATTATATAACTGAGGGGTATCAGGGAACATTATGGGTAATATAATATTACACACTATATGGGGGTAATATAGCTTACATTACCCCAGTATAATGTCCCCTGATAGCTGTCCTCAGTTATATTACCCCTGTATAACTGATACCCTTCAGTTATATAATATAACTGAGGGGTATCTGGGTAAATTATACAGGACGGGGTAATATAATTATGGGGTATCAGGATACATTATTATACAGGGGTAATATAACGCAGGAGGGCTATCACACACTACTGTATATGGGGGTAATATAGCTTAAATTACCCCAGTATAATGTCCCCTGATAGCTGTCCTCCATTTTATTACCCTGTATAATAATGTACCCTGATACCCTCAGTTATATTACCCCCTGTATAATGTTCCCTGATAGCCCTCCTCAGTTATATTACCCCTGTATAACTGATACCCTTCAGTTATATAATATAACTGAGGGGTATCTGTGTAAATTATACAGGGCGGGGTTATATAACTATGGGGTATCAGGGTACATTATTATACAGGGGTAATATAACTGAGAACGGCTATCAGGGGACATTATACAGGGGTGATATAAGTTATATTACCCCTGTATAATGTCCCCTGATAGCCCTTCTCAGTTACAGTATATTACCCCCTGTTACCTCTTATACAGTGTCCGAAGAGGAAGAACCAAAAAACCATACTGCCCAGGGGACGCCATGTTCTTAGACCTAGCCCCCCAGCCAAAGTGTTGAAGTGTCATCTGAGATCTCCAAGGTCCAAGCCAAGTAATTGTAAGTTTATATGTGGAGTATGTTTATGGTGTACACACATAGCATGCACTATGTCACACAATATACAGTATATCTCTACACTTTGTAGGGGTTATACTGTATATTGTACTGCATGGCGCAGGGGTTATATTGTCTGGCATGGTGTGACCTCTATACATTTAATGTACAGTATACATTATAATCTTTGCACTATGCCGTACAATATACATTATAATCCATACACCATGCCGTACAATATACCATATAGTTCATACACCATGCTGGACAGCATATATTATAATCCTGTACATCCTTCCTATACTGTACAGCATGGTGTATGAATAAAATAAATAAATGAATAAAAAGGCATCTCTGCATACCGCAATACTCTCGTATTTTATCTTATTCATATACACTTAATTAGTTTTTTTTAGTAGTATTATTAACTGGTGAAAATTATTAGTGCCCCCCCATTTTTGACTGTGTATCTTCTGTGCCCCCCCTATATATTGATCCTAGAGTCGCTACTGCGCGCCTGCCGGGCTGCCGGCCGCGCTAGAGGACGGAGGAGTAGTGAGCACTTGGCACTGACTTACGTGCTCCCTCCCCGCTCTGCCTCCTGGCTTGGCCGCTCTGGTTTCTGCTCAGTCGCTTGCCTGACTGGCTGCGTACAGCGCGCACTTTTACCTGACGAGCTGTACACAGTCAGGTCACATGTGCGCCGTCTGGAGACCAGGAGCAGCGCGGGCAGCAGCAGGCAGCAACACAGCACTGTGTCACGACCCAGCCCAGGCCCCAGCAGGGATAGAGCGTGAGAGTCTGCCCTGAAGTGAAGTAAGATAGTTCTTAAATAAAGAATATTCTTTTCCGTCTGATCTGAGGTCTGATGGGGTTCTGGATGGGGTAAAATTACAAGGAACGCCCATGGGGGGGGGGGGGGGCGCACTTGGACAGCTCAGCCTCTTTTGGTGGTGGGCCTTGTCCCAGCCCTGCCTGTGTATTAATTCACCTACCTCTGGGGTCTGTTCATACTGGTCGTTAGTCAGGAGTTTGATTAGGGTTTTACTAGGAGGTGTCCATCTCCTTTCCCTAGTTTCCATGCCTTATTCCCTCACACCTTTCCCTCCTATGTTCGGTGTGGTTTTTTCCTCCCACACCCGAACATGACAACATCGGAGGATAGGTCATAAACATTGTTGAAAGAGGAAATCCTTAAGTCATGTCCTTCGGATTTGTCTTATGATGTCTGTGGTGGAAAATCACCTTTAACTAAGCTTTAGTACAACCTGTGTATAAGGTTCTGTCTGCTACTGTAACCTCAAGAAGGCATGGAATCTTAAAGAAAAGTGGTTGTTAAGGAGCTCTGTCCTTGACAACCAACAGGTCTGAATAATAATGACTTCACTAACTGGAAGCACAAGAATAGTAATGATATGATTATTATGACAGTATAATAAAACTACATAAATCTGAATTGACATAATCACTGGTCAACAGAAGCATTAATAGAGACAGACAATGTTTTATTGGAAATATTCTCTAATTATTTTAAATACAGACATTTACAACATTCGATTAATGTGAATATTAAAGGACATGGCAACTGATAATAAAATGTTCTTCATAGTGAATAGTAATGACACTCTAGGTCATTTGCACTGACCCTAGTTTTTACTCTGTGATTGGTTTTATGATAATGACAATATATTTGTAACGTGTGACAGAAAAGCTTTAATAGAAATACTTCCTTGGTTATTTCCTAAAGCCTTAGACTCTTCAGACTCCCTGTGGGGAATATTTCGTTTTGAGTCCAGTGCACAGAGGTTGTGTATCATATCTGATGTGATTGACATTTCAGAGAAGAGCAGGCACTCCAACGAGATCCCATATCTCTGTCACTACCCATAACAGATTTCTGGTATTATCTTAGAATCCCTTTTTCTGTCATTTTGTGAATTCAAGCTCTAGGCTGTATTTCCATTTATCAGCCCTGTTATCTCTGCTTCTATCATATTTTCTGAAAAATATATTCATTTGATGTCACTTTGCTTTTTCTTCTCTACAATATATCTACAATCATTTTAGAAGTATTAAATCAGGTCAGAAATAAAATGTATTTATCCTTAAAAAATATGAGAAAAGTGAGTCTGTAGTGTGGATTCCAGAAGTGTACGGTATTTTTAAAGACGATGTTCAGTTCTTGCCTAAGTTTCTGTACAGTTTTTATTTGATCATGACTTCCATTATGTGCTCATTTCAAACCTTGCTAAATCATATATTTAAGTATGCATATAAGTTATCACTTTTGAATCTGAAGGATCTGAATAACAGTAAATATGTGTTCCCTATATGTTCCTCCTGTTCTTCACATAAGAGAACTTATCATTCAGTGTGATGTCACATGACTGGGATGCCCTTTTGCTGACTGCTGCAATGACATTTCAGCTATGTTGATTTCAAATAGGTCTGAGGAGCAGAAGTCGGGGTGGGGAGCACAATTAAAGTGGTTTTCCGGGCTACAGATATTGATGACCTATCCTTAGCATAAGTCATCAATATGAGATCATTGGGGGTTTGAAATTGAGCACCCCCCACCATAAGCCGTTTCAAGCAGCTGTCAGTGGCAAAAACTATACAGATTTAGAACAGGAAGCAGAAGGCTCAATACGTTGTGTAGTGGCCATGCTGAGGTACTGCAACTCAGCTCCCATTCAAGTGAAAATGCACACAATGCATAGCGCCTACTGCTTTCTTTCCTTATGCTGTAGAGGTTATAGCATCTTGACTGCCCGAAATAGATGATTGTTGGTAGTGTTGGATGTTGGACCCCCACTGATCTGATATTGTTGGCCTATCCTGAATATACTGTAGGTCATCAATAACTTTATCTTGCTTAACCCCTTTAAGTGTTCGCCCTAAGTGTTTTTTCAAGGAGACATAATAGTGGTATTGTAATGCTAGGAACGGCGTCATCACCACTGGCCATGTAGGTTGAGTACTCAATACACCGCAACAAGGCACACAGTTCTCGCATGGAGGCCCACTCATTGGTGGTGAAGTGGTGCTGTTCCGCAGAGCGACTGACCCGTGCATGCTGCAGCTGCAACTCCACTATCGACTGCTGCTGCTCGCACAGTCTCTCCAGCATAAGCAAGGTGGAGTTCCACCTGGTGGGCACGTCGCATATGAGGCAGTGAGCGGGAAGGCCAAAGTTACGCTGCAGCGCAGACAGGCGAGCAGCAGCAAGGCGAGAACGCCGAAATTGCGCACAGACAGACCGCACTTTCTGCAGCAGCTCTGACATGTTTGGGTAGTTTTTAAGGAATTCTGCACCACTAAATTCAGCATATGCGCCAGGCAAGGGATGTGCGTCAAACCGGCTAGTCCTAGAGCTGCTACGAGATTTTGCCCACTATCGCACACCACCAGGCTAGGCTAGAGGCTCACTGGCAACAACCACTTAGTCTGTTGTTCTATGCCCCTCCAAAGCTCCTGTGCAGTGTGGGGTTTGTCCCCCAAACACACGAGTTTTAAAACTGCCTGCTGACGTTTACCCCTGGCTGTGCTGAAGGTCTTTTGATGACCGGAGGAGGAGGTAGAAGGAGGAGGAGGAGGAAGCAGAGGAGGAGGAGGCAAAAAATAATGCCCTGTGATCCTCGGTGGTGGAAGGATATGCACCAAACCGCTATCTGCCTCGGGCCCAGCCGCCACTACATTTACCCAGTGTGCCGATATAGCATCCCTGGCCGTGCTTACTTGTCCATGTATCTGTGGTTATGTGCACCTTGCCACAGATGGCGTTGCACAGTGCACACTTGATTTTATCCTCCACTTGGTTGTGCAGGGAAGGGACGGCTTGCCTGGAGAAGCACTGGCAGCTGGGAACGACATACTGTGGGACAGCCACCGTATCAGCTGGTTAAAACAGTCCGTCTCCACCAGACGGAATTACAGCATTTCCAAGGCCAGTAATTTTGAAATGCTGGCATTCAGGTCCAGGGATGGAGGGTGGGTATTTCCTCTTTCTCTCCAGTGTTTGGGAGATGGACAGCTGAACACTTGCATGTGACATGGTGGAGATGCTTGGTGATGGTGACGGAGGTGGTGGCACATCTTCTGTTTTCTGGGGGGCAGGTGGAGGAAGAGGCAGAGACAGCAGCAGAAGAGAAAGCAGGATTAGCCTGAGACCTTTCTTGGTTTTTAAAGGTGTTTACTTCACTGCAGTTCGTGCTTTGTATGTAGATGCCTGGTCATGCAGGTTGTGCTCAGGTTTAGAACGTTTATGCCTCGCTGATGGCACAACTTGCAAACCACTCGTGTCTTGTCGTCAGGACATTGTCTGAAGAACTGCCACGCCAATGAAACTCCTTGGAGCTGGCTTTGGTGTGCTCGGTCCCTGGGTGCGGTGGGCAGTAGCAGGTGTACTGTCTCAGGGACAGCCGCTCCACTTTTGCACCCTGCTCCCTCTTTTGCTTTACTGTTGCCTCTGTGCGAGGTGGTGGGCCTATTCCTCAGAACTGCACACATCACTAGCATGACCTTAAGTCCAGTTGGGGTCTACGACCTCATCATTTTCCACATTATCTTTCACCTATTCTTGACCCCTGCCCTCCTTGTCGGTCTGCACACTGCAGAAAGCCATAGCAGTTGGCACCTGTGTTTCCTCATCAGAGATGTGCTGCGGTGGTATTCCCATTTCCTCATCCTGCAACCCAAGTGGTTGGGCATCAGTGCATTCAATGTCTTCCACTTCTGGGGTAGGGCTATGTGGATGGCCCAGGGAAACCCTGCCAGCAGAGTCATCAAAAAGCATAAGAGTCTGCTGCATGACTTGGAGCTCAGACTGCTTGGCTGCTTTGCAAGGGGGTAAGGTGAAAGACTGATGGGCTTGGGCTGCAGGTGCCAACTCTGAGTTTTCTGCAGAGGACTGGGTGGGAGATATTGTGAAGGAACTGGAGCCACTGTCAGCCACCCAATCTACTATCACCTGTACTTGTTCTGGCCTCACCATCTGTAGAGCAGCATTTGGGCCTACCAAATAACGCTGCAGTTTCTGTCGCCTACTCGCACCTGAGGAATGTGTTTCACTTGGACGTCTATCTGGCGCAGAACAGCCACGTCCTCTCCCAGCAACAGGAGCACCACCACGACCATGTCAACATCCCTTATTTAATGTTCTCCTTATTATTTGCGTTCACCCCCCAAACTAACAGATGGTTTATCTCAAGTGTCAATTTAACAGCCAAAAGACAACTAAGTTCAATAACAGTAAGGCAGTGCCCGTGTCATAAACAGAATACATTTCTTTAGGTCACACAACAGAGTAATGGAGCAATTCAATACAATTACTTCACTATCAACAAAAATTAGATTTTTCCAACCAACAATGTAACATTCACACACAGTTTAATTTGTCTGTCAGAAATGCAGCGTAGCCCGCAAATGTGCAATCTAGCACAAAAACCTTTTTTTTTAGCAACCAACTATAGAAATGCAGTATGTCACTGGTAAATTATAAAATTGGTAATGCAGTGCTATACGTAAAAGTGCTATCTAGCACAAAAATTGTGCTTTTTTACAGCAACAAGGTAACTGCAGTATTTTACGGTCTTATTGGACTGTCAGATATGCAGTGCCTGTGGCAGACAGATAAATAAATCGCTTTAGGTCACAAAAATGTGTGACAGTGTGTGATCATTTTCAATGCCAGGTATGCACTGTAGGCTGTAGTACTTGATCTGCCAGAAAAAGGGAATTTTTTCTCCACTGAGCTACCAGAAAATAATTAAACTAATGTCCCTGGCATACATGCAGGTCACATGCAGTTCCAAGGACACTAAAATTTCCACCGACCCCACCTCACTAACAGATGGATTAGAAATTATTTTGGAGTATCACTGGGCTCAGGGCTGGGTACAAATATGCAGCATAGCACCCTAAATAATTGCTGTAGTTTGAATATTTACCACCACTAAGTTCAATAGAATTCTTCCCTAATCTCTCCCTCACAGTAGCAGCAGCACCCTATCCCTACACTGAGAAGATTAGAGTGACGGGCGGAGCTAAGTGACTCCAGCTTAAATAGAGGCTGGGTCACATGCTGCACTGGCCAATCACAGCTATGCCATTAGTAGGCATGGCTGTGATGACTTCTTAGGGCAAAGTAGTGAAACGCTTGTTGATTGGCTGCACTGCAGCCTTTCAAAAAGCGCCAAGAGATCGCTGAACAACGAACCTGAACTTTTACAAAAATGTTCGGGTCCGGGTGCGCTCAACTCTAATTAGGATTAACCTCTTTAGGACGCAGGGTGTACATGTACGCCCTGGTGTCCTGGTACTTAAGGACACAGGGCGTACATGTACACCCTGCAAATATCCGATCACCGCTGCGCACGTGGCGGTGATCGGAACCCGGTGCCTGCTAAAATCATTTAGGAGGCACCTTGGCACAATGCCCAGGGGGGTCCTGTGACCCCCCCATGTCAGCGATCGCAGCAAACCGCAGGTCAATTCAGACCTGCGGTTTGCTGCGCTTTCTGTAGTCTCTGATCAGAGACTAAAAAATGCTCCAAACTTATAAATTTTAACCCCCCCCCCGGGTGGTGCAGGGGGAGGGGGGGAATTGCGGGCGGTGCTGCGGGTGGACATCGCGGGAGGCGGGCGGGATCGCAGTCGCGATCCCCCGCCCGCCTCCTTTCTAATGCTTTTCCTGGTGTCTAGTGGGTATAGCAGGGGGTCAGCACATTGCACTTTAACCCCTTCCATTCCATAGTGGTTAACAGGGAGGGAGCTCCCCTCCCTTCTCATCACCCGCTGCTCTGCTCTGGCAGCGGGTGATGGTTGCCATGGAAGCAAAACGCTTTCAGAAACGTCTTGCTCTGTCCATGGCACTGAAACTCTGAATAGGCTTTTGCTAAAGGCAAAAAATCAAATACACTACACATATTAGGTATCGCCACGTCCGTAAAAAAGCAATTTTTTGTCACCTCGCATCACAAAAAGTGTAATACCAAGTGATCAAAAAGGCGTATGCCTCCCAAAATAGTACTACTAAAATCGCCATCTCATCCCGCAAAAAATGAGTCCTTACATAGGACAATTGCCCAAAAAAAAAAAAATAATAATAATAATATGGCTCTCAGACTATGGAGACACTAAAACATAATTTTTTTTTCTAAAATGCTATTATTGTGTTAAAGTAAAATACATTTAAAAAAGTATACATATTATATATCACCGCGTGTTTCTGCAAACTACAGAATCGGGCAATAAATATTGAGTTTTGTTTGGCTGTTAACCCTTGCTTTGTTACTGGAAAAAATTGATTCAAGTGGGTCTTCAGACAAATTTCAAGATTTGCTTCTAAACTTCTAAGCCTTGTAATGTCCCCCAAAAAATAAAATGGCATTCCCAAAATGATCGATACATGAAGTAAACATATGGGGAATGTAAATCAATAACTTTTTTGGGCGGTATTGCTATGTATTATAGAAGTAGAGAAATTGAAACTTGGAAAATTGCAAATTTTTTTAAATTTTTGGTCAATTTGGTACTTTTTATAAATAAAAATGAAATTTTTCGACTTCATTTTACCACTGTCATGAAGTACAATATGTGACGAAAAAACTATCTCAGAATGGCCTGAATAAGACAAAGCGTTTTAAAGTTATCACCACATAAAGTGACACTGGTCAGATTTGCAAAAAATGGCCAGGTCCTTAAGGTGAAATAGGGTCGAGTCCTTAATGGGTTAAAGGAAGAAAAAAAAAAAAAAGGAAGTGCTTAAAGGGCAGGTATAACAACTAAGTAAACTTCATATCAATCCCAACAATAGTCTTTGTTTAAACCAGCTGGTTGAAGGGTATTAAGGCAGCAAGTCCATGACATTTCTCTCTCTCGGAGAACATCCTCGCGGTTGCCGCCGCATCTGGGGGTTTGGTTGGGGGACCCAGTCAATCACCTGTAAGGGATCGCTTGACTTTGGGGGTCGGTCTCACTATTATCTTTGCCAGACACCACGTCTTAAGGTCCAAACAGTACATTTATTGTGGCACACCAGCAAAACAGTACATCAAAACAATAAACACTTGCCCGTGCAGGCACTAAATAATACATAACGTATCCCTCACTCACCTAGTGGGTACAGTTCGCACCATGTGAACTGATGCGGCTTTCCAAGCCCAAAAATCCACCAGCCTCCTGGCTGTTCACATCACCGTTCACACATGGTCTCAGTTCCAATGTTCCAATTGCCACAGTCGCAGAGCCATCCCAGGCCTTTGCTTCAAACTCTCTCCTCCTGACACATAGAAAGGGTTGATTTATCCCTCCCTGATTAACTCCGCTGGCCTCACCTGGGATTTCCTCAGCTACAGGACAGATTTGTAGTGGAATAAGGGTGTGGACTAAGATTCCCAGCACTTACACTGTTCACCTTACTACACACCTGATACCATAATTGACTGACTGAGTGTTTGAAAGAAATAAAGTGTTCCACCAAAGGAGCTTCGCGTTTCTGGGTAAGTATATTTAACTTATGTTGGCGAATACGGTCCTTGATTTTTTGGACCGTCTCGCCAACATAGCCCATGCCACACGGGCACTTGATCAAATACACAACAAAATTGGAGAGACAAGAGTAGTGGCCCCTGATTTCAAACACCCTACTTGAGTAGGGGTGGTTAAATGTTGACCCCTTTGTTACATTCCCACACTGTGCGCATCAGAGGCAGGGGAAAGTGCCTTTAATTGGTGTATTCATGATGGATTTTTGTACCATATTTGGTTTATTGGACCCAAGATCAGATTTGACCAGGATATCTCTGATGTTGCTTGCCCTCCTATATGACATGATTGGTTTTGTGGGAAAAAAAAGTTGGGAAAGTTCCTTTGTAGGACGTGCCAGTGTTTAAAAATAATTTTTTTGATATTTTTACTTTGGTTGGAAAAGGTTGTCACGCATCGTATATGTCGGGTGGTTGAGGTCGATGCGGTATGTTTGGACATCCAAATGGATTCCCAGGGTAATTTCTGTATCTTTTTAAGGTGGTATTGGAGGATAGGCTCTGGGAAGCCCCTTGCCCTGAATTTTTCAGTGACCTCTTGAAGTCTACGTTCTGACACTATGCGTTTAGCTCTCATCAATTGTGAAAGGGTAGGTACCTAATTAGACCCGTTGGATGATGACTGTTAAATCTTAGAAGACTGTTCCGATCTGTGGGTTTCATATACAGGTCGGTGTGAAGGGTCCTGGGTCATTGATACTATAATTATTTCTGGTGCTGACAGTATTATGAATAAGTGTTTTTGTATGTACCAATGATGGCGTGCAGTACTTGTCGAGAAACACGTGGCAAAACATGCATTTGGCAGAAAACAATTTATCCCAACCCACCTTACACATACATGCTTGGCCAAGAGTTCATGGGTTCTCAATGTATGTGTTCTCAGGGCATATGTTCTCAGTAAGGACAGTGGAGTAAGTCACAGTCAGACTTTTCTGGTGGAAGCATACCTTCTGAGAATAAAAGAACATTTGCCATCAGGGCAAAGTTGGGAAGCCAGTCTATACACAAGATATGGTCAGCTGGTTCTGCTGAAATCAGTGGAATCAGCTGGCATACATCTAAAGTGTATGGCCAGCTTAAAGGGGTTGCCTGTTTATTTTTTTCTAATTTGCCCCTCAACTGACTATACCCATGGAGAAATCCATACTCATCTGTTCTCTCTGCTCCATTCTCTGGCTCTCTTCACTTCTGGTCCCTGATGGGGCCATAATTTGGCTGCAGTGTTGGGACAAACATAAGGCTGGTAAAGAGTGTTAGGAAGTCAGGGACCTAGACAAGAGTGGCAAGGATATGGATTTCTTCCCAGACACAGCTGGCCTGGGTGAAAATTTAAAAAAGCTGGACAACCCCTTTAAGTGAACAATGCTTGCCCTAGTGCCAAATTTCTGAGATGCTTTGATAATCCCAGCAATATGTATGAGTAACCATGTGCAGTTTCTAATTACTTAGTTATTTCCCTTATCCACGATCTTGCTCCCCATGTTTCAGTCTCCCTCAAGATAACCATAAGAAACCAGCAAAATAAGGAGGGAAAAGAAACCTCAGCCAGGACAGCTCATTAACTACAACCTAATGCACACAGCTGACTTCTATTCTCATGCTTAAGCCATCTTAAATAAAACCTTGAGAGTTCAACAATGTACATTATGAGATATATAATGGGTCTAGAGCCATCCAAAGGGAAAAACATCTACGTGTCTGCTCGTTTCGGAACATGGAATTAGTGATATTTAGAATATCTCAAAATATATTGCGAATATTCATTTTTTTTAAATACCAGTCTATGCGAATTTCCATGCGAATTTTTGCAATCACGAAAATGCCTGAAAATCAGGAATTCGCTAATATATGGCGTATATTCGCCCAAATAGTCACAAAATATCGCGAATTCGAATATTGCCCCTGCCACTTCACTAAATGGAATAATGATCCTTACTCTTGACAAATGTTGCAAGTTTTCAAACATAAATAGAAAGACTACACCAATAAAACCACTACAAAACAGGTCACATGTTGCACCTTAATTGGATGATTGGAGTATGAATTTTTTTTTTTTTATCTTAACACCATTTCAGGGAAAATCAATTTGTTACCATGAACCATGAGGAAATTCGGCTTTGCGGTGAATCAAATTTTCCCTGAAACTTGGATCGAAGTCCACTTCGGACACTTTGATTCGCTCAACACTAATTAACATCAACAAGAATTAGGTTTCAATAGCAAAAAATAAAATAATCACTCTATATTTAAATAAATAAAAATCTAATGTATATTTAATTTAGAGTTTATAGTGTACTGTCTCTACTACTATAGGAGGGAGCAGTGAGAGCAGACGCCCAGCAGCTCCCATCCCAGCCAATCTTTCTAGTCAGTACAGCACTGTG
Organism: Bufotes viridis; assembly: GCA_033119425.1. Lineage (NCBI taxonomy): Eukaryota > Metazoa > Chordata > Amphibia > Anura > Bufonidae > Bufotes > Bufotes viridis. The sequence continues at coordinate 423,681,586 of CM065589.1, forward strand.
CTGTTAGGAAGATGGATGTTGTCCTTTAGCAACAATCATCTGAGAGAGCGCTTCTAAGGACCATTTCTGACCAAGTTTTCTACTATAAATAAATGATTTCCATGAATAAAGTATATGAAAAATGTTCCCTCTGTTCCTACAGATTAGCAAAAATAAAAAATTAGCAGTTACACTTTAAATATCCTTCATTTCCATTCTTCCAGTTCCATATTCTACATTCTAAAATATGTGGACACCACAGTTGTTATTAAAAAAAAATAACATGAGCTATAAATAAAAATAGCTAGATATATCCTCTGTTTCTAAACTTTGTTGAAAAGCATAAAACTAGAACGCGTTTCCAAAAGGGGGTATAGCTTAGTTAGGGTATTGTCTCTCTTTAAAGAGACCAGTCCTGTATGGACACTTACTAGAAGTGCTCCATGGTATGGAGACTTATTGGCAATGCTCCATGGGAAAACAATATGCAAAGAGGTATCTCCCAAGGAAAGAGAGCCATCTGTCTACGGATGGATATGTGGCTCGGCTATTTTCCGTTCTCATTTTCCAAGGCTTGATAAAAAGTTACACTTTGACTCATAGAAAGCCACTTTTACAAACATTGTTAACCCTTTAGGTGTTTCACAAGAGTTATTAGCAAATGGAAATGAGATTTTAGAATTGCAATTTTTGGGCACATTTTCCATTTTAATCCATTTTTTCCAGTAACTAAGCCAGGGTTAACAGCCAAACAAAACCCAATATTTATTGCCCTGATTCTGTAGTTTGCAGAAATACCCCATATGTGACCGTAAACTACTGTATAGCCACACGGCAGAGCGTAGAGGGAAAGGAGCGCCGTGTGGTTTTTGGAAGGCAGAGTTTGCTGGACTGTTTTATCGATATAAATGGTGGCTACACTTGATGTTGTTTCTGATGGAATACTCAGGTGCTCACCTAGTGTGCCTACACCCACTTAGGCACTTGAAGACCTTGGTGCAAAAGAATAAAAATAGGGGCAACACTGAGAACTATCTGGGATAAGACAGTGTAAAATCGATTTTATTTAGAAATATTAAGTATTAAATATTAAATATATAAGTAAATATAGGAATAAATAAAAATAAAAAATAAAAATAAAAATAGATAGACCTGTTTGGTTTGTTCAAATTGCGCTTCACTTAACTTATTGACTCTATTCGTCGACGCACACCTAGACCAAAAACCCTATACAATGTGTATATACTAAATAAACTGAATAAATTGATAACCACTGTGTTACAAAACCTTCTGTGCAAATGGTGCAATTCCTGTGCAAAATACAATAATCATATAAATAGTTAAAAATAAAAATAACAATAAACAATCTATAGCATAAAAGTTCAAAGCGTGCTGTTTCAATTATATGTGATGAGATGGGCAATGGGCATCAAAAGAGTCACTAATAATAGTGCTCCTACTGTCCTCGGTTTTTATAAGCGCACTATGGGAGCTCTGAATGGTCAGAATATTTCCATATGGATAAATAGCCCTTTTAAATTGATACACTGGCGTTTTTGCAGTGAATAGTAGCTGATCGTTCTGTCTGCTTCTTTGATACTGAGTTGGAGTCGGCAACACTGCGCGCTCCTCCCTTCTTCCACACCACCGTCCCCCGACCCCGGCTGCTTACCTCCGGTCTCGTGTACCGTCACCGTCAGAGTGTCCACACGCCCGCGGCGTCCCGCTCGGCGTTCTAGGCACACGCGGCGTCCCACGTGGCTTCCTTTATAGTGTTGGCAGCCGCTGGGTCCTAGAGGTCATCGGCATCTCTTTTTCTCTGTAGTTCTATAGAATCGATGTAGCTGTATCTTTGTTAGACGTGGGGGACGGAGGGGGACAAACTTCGATAGGTCACCGCCAAACTCCCAGACGCGTTTCGGGGTTTGCCCCTTCTTCAGTGGGTGTGGAAGAAGGGAGGAGCGCGCAGTGTTGCCGACTCCAACTCAGTATCAAAGAAGCGGACAGAACGATCAGCTACTATTCACTGCAAAAACGCCAGTGTATCAATTTAAAAGGGCTATTTATCCATATGGAAATATTCTGACCATTCAGAGCTCCCATAGTGCGCTTATAAAAACCGAGGACAGTAGGAGCACTATTATTAGTGACTCTTTTTGATGCCCATTGCCCATCTCATCACATATAATTGAAACAGCACGCTTTGAACTTTTATGCTATAGATTGTTTATTGTTATTTTTATTTTTAACTATTTATATGATTATTGTATTTTGCACAGGAATTGCACCATTTGCACAGAAGGTTTTGTAACACAGTGGTTATCAATTTATTCAGTTTATTTAGTATATACACATTGTATAGGGTTTTTGGTCTAGGTGTGCGTCGACGAATAGAGTCAATAAGTTAAGTGAAGCGCAATTTGAACAAACCAAACAGGTCTATCTATTTTTATTTTTATTTTTTATTTTTATTTATTCCTATATTTACTTATATATTTAATATTTAATACTTAATATTTCTAAATAAAATCGATTTTACACTGTCTTATCCCAGATAGTTCTCAGTGTTGCCCCTATTTTTATTCTTTTGGACTGTTTTATCTACACCATATCCCATTTGAAGCCCCCCTGATGCCCCCCCTGGGGTAGAAACCCCATAAAAGTGACCCCATTTTGGAAACTACGAGATAAGGAGGCAGTTTTGTTGGGATTATTTTTAGGGTACATATGATTTTTGGTTGCTCTATATTCCATTTTTATGAGGCAAGGTTACTAAAAATAGAAACTCTGAAATTTCATCTCCATTTACCATAAACTCTTGACGAACCTCTAAAGGGTTAACAAAGTTTGTAAAATAAGTTTTGAATACCTTGAGGGGTGTAGTTTATTAGATGGGGTCATTTTTATGGAGTTTCTACTCTAGGAGTGCATCAGGGGTTCTTCAAATGGTAGAGGTGTCAAAAAAAAAATAAAGGCCATCAAAATCTGCCTTCCAGGAACCATATGACGTTCCTTTCCTTCTGCGTCCTGCCGTGTGCCTGTACAGCAGTTTTCCCACCACATATGGGGTGTTTCTGTAAACTGCAGAATCAGGGCAATAACTTAAGTTTTATTTGGCTGTTAACCCTTGTTTTGTTACTGGAAAAATGGAATAAAATGGAAAATGTGTCAAAAAAAATAGCTGTTTTGGCCCTGTTTTTATTTTATTTTTTTGACCGTGTTAATCGGAGGGGTGAGGTCATAGAGTATTTTTATAGAGC